>JAPQWN010000007.1:24014098-25323264 GCA_028538565.1 Umbellularia californica
AGCATACATGGGTTAACCCATTAAGATAATTGGCTTGAAATTTAGTTATGGTTCCAGCCTACATGTCTTTAAACATATTCCAAATCTGGCAAAATGTCAACCGGGCAATAGTTGGGCTCAGATGGGCCAGCCCTAAGCTCCTTTGAGATCTTGTCTTCGGAATTTGGATTGAGAAGAGTTAGAATAGAGGGCTAAGACTACATCAATCCTAGGTTTTGTAGGTCATTTTTATTCCATTAAGAGGAGCTATCTATGACAAATTTGCTCACAAACACATTCACTCTTCCCTTGATATTTGGCACTCGACATAGTTCTACAATGATCACCATTGGATCAAACCACAACTAATATTGAACTTCTAGGTCCATATAACTTTCACCATCACCATCACCATCACCATCACCATTGTCTTATCCCATTGTTTCCTATCTTTCCAACAATGTTGTTTGAGATTGACCTCTCTCAATTCGTGCATGCATGATTGGGACCAAAAGGAAACGATCTATATAAGGTACAAAATATTGATATCATCACCATCATCTCAGCCTATATCTATTTATTTTGGGTCACTTTTACTTTCGGGAGTTTCACACATTTACTTTTCCATCTGATTCTATTTGTTTATGCAAAAGGATTAGTAAAGATGAAATAAAAATAACGGTTGATGATGAAGTAAACTTACGAGAAAAGGAACTTTTTACTTTAACCCCTTAGTTTTTTACTTTTTCTGTAATTTGACCTCCACTTTATCTTTATTACTCCACGCATGTTACAAACATGGAATAATACCCTATAAACTTGATGATAATCTATTTTGAGTTACTCTAATTTTCAGTAAGTGCCCATTGTGGAGTTCCACTCCTTCAACTTAATATTTATCTAAGACAAAGCCTTAAAAGATCTAAACTCGTGAATTCACCCACGAAATGGCATGCCTATGAGAGGGCATATAAGTGATCAAGTTCGGAATTCGAATCCCCTTGAGTGTCTCACTAAGTCTCTCTCTAAATAGACGAGTGGAACTCCACAGCGGGGCCTATATATTGAAATTCAGGGCTGTTCTACTCAAGTTTTATTACAATAGAACTTGGTCTCATCAGGATTGAGCTTGCTATTAATACATATGATTAGTAATGCACAGATTGTGTTAACCATTGAAAATCCTAGCATGAAGCATCCGCGGAGTAGAAGCAGTAGAAACTGAAAGCCATGTGAACCAATTGCTTATTGATGTCATCAGTTTTGATATCTTTGTTGCCAGTGCTTGCATGGAAAACCAAAAATTGGGATGGATAGTGCGGCTGAATTAGGATTCGTCTTCCCACATATAATTACAGTTTTGTGGTCCATTGTGTGATGCATGAACTGATTTGTGTGAGTGGACTGACAGCCAATTTTCTGTTTATTATTCACACTAAAAGTAAGCCATCAAATTAGAATGCTTGAGGGACTGCCAAAACACTTACAATCCTGTGTATCTGAAGCCTTAACTATGTCCAGCTTAACCACAGCAATGGGTTTTTTCCCAAGATGGTCGTGACATTAAATGCAAGGTTTCTTTTGATACCATGAAATATATTGATCTGATGCTCGTCTGCCTGATACAAACACATTCTATGTTTGTGATATGAGTGACAGGAGCACAGGTCATAATCAACCTAGTAATTCAAATCCTAATAAAATCAATGTCACATCTACATCCTTACCTTATATCCTTCACTCATCACCTCATATCATTCACATCTCACCCATATAAGTATTTCTGGATGGAGCTCAGTTGACCCTAAATTCCAATGTATTCAATTCCCCATCACCTCAAATCACACACACCTCACCCATATAATAATTTCCTGATGGAGCTTATTTGACCCTAAATTCCAATGTATTCAATGCCTATGTACTCTAATGCAAACAAAAAGGCACTGAGATTTTAAGCAATTAATAATCAAAGATCTGGTTTGGAATTTTTATTAGCATTCCACATGATGGGAATGCTCTGAAATTGTCATCTCGAGACAAGCGTGAAGCATCCATCCAGCTGCAGTCGGCCCTGATAAGAATGAACGCATAAATACACCAAAACAAGATGCAAAATGAACTGGAGATTTCAAAGTACCATACAAGAACTGTCATGACAGCCCTAGGTCCAGGCAAACAATTACTTGTTGGATACCAAGGATTAATAAGGTCCTACATGTGCCAAATTCTAATTTCCTCCATGCAGTGGTAATTCTGCCTTTTCTTTCCACTGCCTCATCTCCTGCTCATCCTTCCCCAGTCAACATTGACCGCAGAAACCATCACATGTCAAAAAGTATAACTACACTCCTGGAGGACCTTACCTGGGTATATCTACTTATCATCAAATCAATTCAGGTTATCACAGATTAATTGCTCAAATTAAAATAACAATATTTTCAAAAGCATGTTAGTATTTATCAAAGGCAACAATGGCAACAGAAACATCCAGCTTATGGCTGATAATAAATCAAACAAGGAAGCCCAGTTTAAATCTTCAGAAGACATCATTCCAATGACCCAGTAAACGTCAGTCTAGCATTTTTCACTACAGAAAATCAGCAGCCTTCAAATCTCTGAATATATATGCATCCACAGTCAAATCTCACGTGAAATAACACACCAGAAGCTCAAAGCATCATCACATGGGCTCTCTGTGCCTCAGCTGAATAACAAACTCATTTCGAAAAGAAAAGCACCAATTGGATCTCATATAAGATCAGCTACATTCATCGGCATTTCATCAATTTGTGTACTGTAATACTGTTCTATATCTCTTAGAATCCTGATGTCATCACTGCGCACGAAGTTGATTGCCACACCCTACAAGCCATCAGCCATAGAAAAAAAAAATGGATTCGAGTAAGTTTAATATCACAACAAAGTCATCTCACCAACAGTGGAAAGACTCATTTTTTAGCACTTCTATGATGAACAATGGTAGAACATCTTTAAATTGATGATGACCGTCTTAAGCGTTGAAATGATGTGAAAACGAACAGCCTGTTTACATGTAACGAAAAATGTGGATGGGACGATCCATCCATGAAAGGAATGAGAAGTATAGAGGTATTCTCTTCTCATCCATCACCATCTTGGATAACTTTTAAAGATGGGAAATGCATGCGTGAAGCTTCCCCATAATAAAATGAGAAGATTCCTGAATCCTCATCCTAATTCTTGGATACATACCAATAGGCCCTATTGAGGTGAAAAGGCAAGCATATAAAATTAGATTTTGAAGGAAGTGGGAGGAAGTCAATATCATAGCGAGAAACATAAGGGGCATTTAGTATTTATGTAATTCTCACAAACAAGGTGGTGGGATCAACATTTTCAAAATACTGTTATATGATGATTGATTGAGAAAGACAATTTTCTTTTTCTTTTCATTTCACATTCAAGCCACATCTTTCATATACCTTACGCCCAAAACGGCCAGAGCGACCTATCCGATGAATGTAAAGCTCTCGATTGTTAGGAAGATCATAGTTGATCACCAGAGACACCTGAGGCAATGGAACAAGGGAAACAGCATTCAATAGTAGTAGCAAAATTGCAACACTCAAACAAAAGTGACCAATAAGGGTAGTGTGGGTGTCCACTGTCCAGTGCATTGCAAATTTACACAAAACCGTCTTTGGTCGAGATTTGGCTTTTCTTTTCCTACTACATGTAGTAGTTAAGATGCATAAAAGGCAAGCCAAACTAAATTCTGCATCCAGCAATAAGACAGATAAATGAAAACAATTTCTAGTTACACTTGGCTAACTAGCAGTAATTCCAAAAACAGGGATAATGGAAATTTAAAATATCATTAGGGAAGAAAGACTTACCTGAATACCTGGAGGATCTGGCTCGGAGAAAAGGATTTGGACCCATTTTATGCTTGGGTCCAAGGACAGGGCAGGGATCCAATATGGCTCCTCAGGGTTCATAGCCATGGACCCTGATGCCCAAATGGCCTAAACGCAATTATATTTATATATGAGAAATGTTCTCCTATGAGCTACAGCATATTCAGTCCACCTCTGTGGGGCCTACTTGGCACACCTTTGAACAGTGCAGGCCCTTGATCTGGCAACAGGTCCAATTTCACTCTCATCAAACCTTTATCCACCGATGGATTGAATCTAAAAGAAACTTATGGTTAAAAAACCACTAAACATTAAACTAATAAATCAAGGACTATGATGATCTGATGGGGCTGATTATTTTTGTTGACCCTAATCCATAAGGTGACCTTTCCATGTACCCCACCCACATTAATAAGAAGTCCAAGTGGGTGAAGCAAGATAGACCTCAAAGGCCACGTGTAGGGCCCAAGATAGTTTAGGGATTTTCCTATTTTATCTAATTAATTGTTATTAGTTATTAGTTCTATTTTAATGAGTTGTAATTAGGATAGGATTCAAGTTTGTTTAGGTTTCTTAGCCCTTAAGATTGGTTTTCTTATTTTTATAGCATTGCAGACATGAAATATTCAGAGAGTTGATTAATTGATAGAATAGGGTTTTATCCCTTTTGAGGTGCGTCCTCAATGATTGTCTTTGTGGAGGCGTCGTGATAGAGTTTGCGGACATGTGCTTAGGTATCGTTATTGTGCTCAGGCACTTCCACGCAAGTCCTAACCCTAGGGCTTGCATCAGCTTGGTATCAAAGCCGAAGATCCATAGCCGGATTAATCGGATTCTACCCAATTATTATCCATTCATTGCCTCTTTCCAATCCACCTTCCACTCCACCGAACCCATCATCTCAATCCTATCACCTATTCCGAATCGCAGCCAGGTGGGCACCTATTCCGAATCGCAGCCAGCCCCACCACCTCAAAACCCTCAACCAGTCACAGCTGAAACCCCAAGAAACCCCAACCCTAGGGCCTGCATCAGTGGGCCCCACAAGCTGGACTGCATATATACAATATGCAGTCTGCTCGTATGAGAACATTGCCCATTTATATATTTATTATATTGTGTTTTTAAGGAGGAGCTTAAATGTATACTGCAAACTAAACAAACTATAGGAAACAGCTTAAGGTTTATTCCTCGAGTATATACAAAATGTTTAATGTACACTAAACAAAAATAGCACGAACTTGGATCTAAATTGGGTCTTGATGCAGATTTGGATATACAGGCTGAGTTCAGGTATGAGCGTGAGAAATACCCCTTCCAGTTTGGCAATGGGCATGTGCCGTATGCCTGACCTTGGACCAAGGTCCAGGTCCAGCTACACCATGGACCGCAGAGAACTTTCTCCTGATTTCAGGAATTCTACAAGTAGAATGCCTGAAGTTTCTAACAGCACCATTATTTTCTTCCCTTTTTGGCAGCAGAAACAATTTTATATATACTACGGGAATTCTAGCAGCAGAAACCCACCACTCAAATGTTATAGATTGATCTTCTCAAATTTTGGTGGGGGGAATTTTCTCTTGATTCCAAGAACTTTATCAGGGGAGAGAGAGAGAGAGAGAGAGAGAGAGAGAGAGAGAGAGAGAGAGAGAGATTTTCCATCACTCATCCGCTAGTAAGGATTCCAAAAGCATGAAAGAAATAAACCAAATATCAATGAGAGGCAAAAGGGAACTGCGATACAAGGTTTGCTTTTATCCCTTTAATGTAATCATGTCTATCAAAGATTCATTCACCACAGGCTAGAACTTCTCAAACCCACATGGTAGAATAAAATTGATTCACTGCATCGAGCATGTCAAAAGGAAAAGTGCAGCTATGTGCATACTCCAAAGAAAAAACAACGTGCATTATTATCCCAGGGGTTAAAGTCACTTGCCTGCTGAACATCAAGACCTCTTGCCCACACATCTGTTGTGATTAGAACACGAGTGGTACCCGATCGGAACTCTGCCATTATTGCATCTCGTTCTTTCTGAGGCATGTCACCATGCATGGAAGAGACCGTAAAATTATTGCTACGCATCTTTTCTGTCAACCAATCCACCTGCCCAAATTTAAGAAAATGTTTAGGAATGGATAATCTATATTCAAGTCAATCAAATGAAGAAAATTAGTTTTTTTTTTTTTTTTTGAGCTCTGTATATATCTCTTATACTGTACAGTTCATTTTGAGCAATGAATAGTCACCATTTCAAAAAAAAAAAAAAAAGAAGAAAAAGAAGAAGAAGAAAATTAGATAACCATAAGTAAGAAGCGGAAAATATTGAACGCTTTCTAAAAGTTTTACAATACCAAATCCCAATTTAAGTGTTGCTGTAGGCAAAGGGATAAATAATTGGCACAATGGACAGTTATACAAATACCAGAATGAATTGAATGTGAAATTCAACTCCCCTTGATACTCCATTGGAATTGAATGTGAAATACCGGAATGATGATGGAAACCTTCTTGCATAACCTACTATCTACAGGAAACATGTTGGCAGTCTTATTGACTTGACAATCACCAGACCAAATATCTCTCATGTTGTTAATCTTGGAAGTCAGTTCATTACTCAGCCCACTTCATCATCATATGGTAGCTGTCAAGTGCACCATTCGCTATCTACTTGGGACTCCGAAACATGGAGTTTTCTTTCCAGCTAATTCCAATTTAATCCTTAAGGCATACCTTGGTGCAAATTGGGCAGGATGTCCAGATACTTTTTTTTTTTTTTTTGAATGGTTACTTTCCAACCACCTAAGGCACTGCTTAAGAGAAGGCCAGCTCTTTCCATTGATACACTATTTGATATAAGGAGTACCCTTTAAAAGACGGTTGATGGACACCAAAAGAGACACTAAAAACTTGGTTTTCCCACCAAACTACTTTCCATTGATACACCAGTATACTTTCGTTGGGTTTTCTCCACCCAAATTGGGCAGGATGCCCAGATACTCCTCGTTCAACAACAGGATGGTGTGTCTATCTTGGAGATGAACTCATCACTTGGAAATATAAGAAATAGGAGAGTTTCAAAATCCTCTACTGAAGCGGAATATCACTCTATGTCGTCGGCTTGTTCTGAGGTTGTTTGGATATGGCGTCTTCGAGATGAACTTGGCTTCCCTCAACAAATTGCTACCACTTTGCATGTTGATAACACAAGTTCAATTTGAATTGCTGAGAATCCAATGTTTCACGAAGGAACAAAGCATATTGAAGTTGACTGTCATTACATTTGTGAGGCTTTTGGTAACAAGATCATTAATCTTCCTCATGTGACTATTGATCTTAAAATCATTGATATCTTCACCGAAGCTCTTCCACATCTCAGACATCAATTCTTTGTTGACAAATTGATGCTGGTTGATTCAACATCATCAATTTGACGGGGAGGTGGGGTATTAACTGTGATTTGGGACCTACATATGATGGAGTACAATTGTGTGTAATTACACTGTAATATTTGTATAAAACTTCTATATTGAGGATAATCCTGAAGATAAAGGGACTTCCTAGTTGTATATCCCTACAAGGAAGCTCAGAGGCTATAAGAGAAGGATCGATCACCTAGTTGAGGAGATCAAATTTTGTGGCAATTTTCGAACGTTCGTTATTTTGATACAATCGAGTGCATGTTAGGGCAGTGTGAAAATTGGGTAGCTAAATAGCTGAGGAACTATCTTCACAACTCTCAAAGAGACCAAATCAAGGCTAGATAGTGGCTATTATTATTATAAGAGCATACATGGGAGAAAATAGTAACAACGTGTAATTTCTGATCCTCACTGTCCAAGCAATTTGAATATCTTGCACTCAAATTTAAATTCAGACACCCTTAGCTAGGCAGTTCAAAAGATTTTCTTTTCATAAAGAAAAGGACAAGACCAAACTATTCAAGTGCATTCTTAGAGAACTGAATCAGCTGCATGACTGGAAAACCAAAGGGATAAGTTGCAGCAAGTCACCTTTCTTTTCGTGTTGCAGAAAATAACAGCTTGGGTAATCGTAAGCGTATCATAAAGATCACAGAGAGTATCGAATTTCCATTCTTCTCTCTCAACCGCAACAAAGAATTGTTTGATGCCCTGTGATAACAGAATAAGGAAGATTGCATATATAGTCAAGTTTCATTCCAGTTAGTATGAATTAGGTTGAAAGAGGGAAACAATTACCTCCAACGTCAATTCATCACGCTTCACAAGTATCCTAACGGGATCAGTCATGAACTTGTTTGTAATCTCCAAAATTTCATGAGGCAGGGTGGCAGATATCAACGCAACCTATAAAAATAAAAAATAAAAAATAAAAAAAATAAAAAAAAAAAAAAAAAAAACCTCATGATGTCAAAACCAGCCACATGGACAGCACACTACCATTGCAGTTTTTCCCCCAGAGACAGTGGCAGAAAGACCAATACAACAAAATGACATAGAAAGCAGTAAATCAGCATATAGAAGCAGGGCCTACGAAGAACCATTTTATAGCAGGAAGCCAAGTCATCAAAATGTCATTGAAGCCTTTTATTGTTACAAAAGAGTAAGAGAGAGATGCAAGCAAAGCAAGGACAACTTCGGCAAGTATGCAGCCATGAGAACTTCTAGGGTTTCCAGCAAGGTTGATACATGTGCCCAGCATTCAATCACACAATACACAGATATATATATATATATATATATATAATGGTCTCAATGAGACAACTCTGTATGCACCTCTTTTGAGTTAGGTATATTAAACATTTAGAAGGAATTGATGACTCAAATATGACACCAGTTTTGGCTATAAATTAACATACAATCATTTTCTAATTTTTCAGTATTTTTTGCTCTGGTTAACTAACACACCCTTCCCAAGTCCCTGACCAACAATCAATTAAAATATATTTCTGTGAATAGGGAGATACCACACCACCAATCAATTAAAAAATATATTTTTTCATATAAACAATTAAAATGTACTATTAAACTTGATCTCTAGCATTTCAATACATACTTGAAGCTCTGGCGGCAGATATCTGTAAACATCATATATCTGATCCTTGAATCCTCGGCTCAACATCTCATCAGATTCATCCTGTTGCAGAATGATGAAGAAAGTCAAGGTATAGATGAACTTACTCAATAATGGAAAAACTCCTCTAATGAGCACGTTAATAATATCGGAAGTACCACAAGAATCAGTCATTTTAATATTCAGAAACAATTGAATGCATACTATTCCACCATGCTGTTTTGCAGTACATCCAAAAACGCCCTTAATAAAATAAAATAAAAGAGGAGAAGATATGAACTAACAAGAACAAGTAATTTGATAGCTCTGGTACGCAATGTTCTCCTCTTGATCATATCACAAACTCTACCAGGAGTTCCAGACACAACATGAACTCCATACTCCAGTTTCCTTATATCCTCTCCGATACTCTTTCCACCAACGCAAGCATGCGCTTGCACATTTATGAAATCACCAATAGCTAGGATTACTTTCTCAGTTTGTGAAGCAAGTTCTCTCGTAGGTGACAGTATTAGTGCCTGCACCCTACAAAAGTGAAATTTAGCAATAATAAATTAATAATGTGAGCAACCACTACGGACCAAAGGTCACCTAGCTTTCTGCAGTTAAACAAAAAAGCAAAAGATTCAAAGCAGCAGTAAAGTGAAATGAACCAAGCAGCAGAAGATATATATACTTCTTTAAAAAATTCAAAAGTATTAGAACAGGAGGATAATGGTTTCATCAATTACAGAGACCATGGCAATCATGTTGAAATATGATACCTGGATACCTCAAAATTGGAAACATCTCTATAGCATATCATATTCGGGCCAATTCCCACCTACCAGTGTCCGCATGAGGGGCGGGATTTTCAATCCCCAGCATCCACAAAGTGGGATCCCCTCCCCTCCAAAATAAAAATGAAAATAAACACGCACACACACAGCTTCCATGCAGGATTCCTGTAGGAGAAAATCTCCTTCATATCAGATACATCATTTTTATGTAAACACCAGTCCCTCTATATCCTTGCACATCTGGAGATCATAGATGTTAGGTCTTTCCAGGAGTGCAACATCACCCAGTCCATTTTTTTTCCAATTTAAGAAAAGCTACAAAATGGATGTTTGTTTCTAGGGATGTCAATGGACCTATTATCAATGTTTTAAAATGCTGAGGCGTCAGGCTACGTGTTACAATTACCAAAAGAGTTAGGCTCAAAGCATGGATAAGATTCATGAGCACAATTGTTTCAATAAATACATAATTACATTAAAGAAGGATTATATAAATAGTACCAGTTTGGCTGTTTTAAGCCTTCCGATAAGTTAACTAGTGTTGAGTTCAGTTAAATCTAGTCACAAGAGTCTTCAATTGGAAGAAAATTGGAAAAGAAAACAGAAAGAAAAGACTAAGTTCTTAAAATTACAAACTGCCCCTCCATTTGCTTAAGACCAAGACGTGCTAATGGGAATATGACCCTGAATAGAGCATGACAGGATGCATGCATTCTTCATTTTGGGTGTATTCATCAAATATGCCCAATATGGGGAGAAATTTGCGACGGGCCTCAAGACTTCAAGGTAAGCACGAGGTGGAAGGCATTTTTCGGAAAGCCTGGACCGGTGCAAGCCTCAAGGCACAAGCCACAAAATGCCTCAAATAGAGTTCCCTGCAATTACCAAGAGGCCCAAATGAACTGACCCGAGTGTAAAATGTATTCACTGTATAATTACATATATTATATATAAATATATATCATGAAAACAGTTATATAATGTAGTAACATGTATAGTGTATAATTATAACATACTTGGTCTGTCTGATATAGAGTTAGGTCCAGGTCCAATGAGGTCCAAAGGAGCCGAGCTCAAACAGAACAGCTAATCAGGTTGATAGGAGAATCATAACGACTCACTAAACAAATAATTAGGTTGACCTAGAGAATCATAATCATGATCTATTGCAGATAGGAATTTACAGAAAAAGGAAAAACCTAATTTCAATCAACAAGCTAATTACAAGGGATACAAATACACGATGGGGTTCAACCAAGTACACCCCAAAACCCTAATTTCAATCAAAATGCTAATCACATCCAAAACAAGATAATACAACTTGGGGCTCAACCAAATATACCCACAAACCCTAATTTCAATATAGACAAAGCTAATTGCATCCAAAATAAGGGAGGTGGGTGATGAAATTTGAGGGTTTTTTCATGTTCCCCAAGAGAGAGATACATGTAAAACAAACACATCATCGAATCAAATACAAGTTGGGGTTCAACCAGATACACCCCAAAACCCTAATTTCAACCAAATAGCAAATCGCGACCAAAACAAGATAATACAAGATGGGGCTCAACCAAATAAACCCCAAAACCCTAATTTAAATGCAAACCACATCCAAAACAAGATAATACAAGATGGGGCTCAACCAAATAAACCCCAAAACCCTAATTTAAATGCAAATCACATCCAAGACAAGATAATACGAGTTGGGGCTCAACCAAATACACCCCAAAACCCTAATTTCAACGAAAATGCGAAGCACACCCAAAACAAGATAATACAAGATAGGCCTCAACCAAGTAAACCCTCCAAAACCCTAATTTCAATTTTTTTTTTAAATCTAATTGCATCCAAAATAAGGGAGGTGGGTGGTAAAATTTGAGGGTTTTTTCATGTCCCCCAAGAGAGAGATATATAAAATAAACACAAATAAAAGTTGGGGTTAAAGCAAATACACCCCAAAACCCTAATTTCAATCAAAAAGCTAATTACATCCCAAATAAGGGGGGTGGGTGGTGAGATTTGAGGGTTTCTCATGCCCCACACCAAGAGAGAGATAGATGAATGTAAAACAAACAAAACCCATCATCATGAATATGAACAGAAAGACAGAGAAAGAGGGAGAGAATAGAGAAGCGTAGTACTCTCGGGTAGAGGTGTCGATCATCTGGCAGACGGTGAGAGCAATCATGGAGGTTTTACCGGTGCCGGACTGTGCCTGGGCGATGACATCTCGACCGTTGATGATGGGCATAACGGCCCTCTGCTGGATGGCGGAGGGCTTCTCGAATCCGTAGGCGTAGATGCCGCGGAGGAGGTCGTCTTTGATCCCCATCTGGTCGAAGCTCGTTACGGCTTCGACGCCGGGGCTCGTCTCAAACACCAGGCTGTCGTCGTCCACAGGACCATTCCTCCCCCCCGGACCGTTTCGGTTTCGAGGGACCACCGAACCGCTTGCACTTGCAGTTGCAGCCGCAGCCATTATTCTACTCTCTATACTCTCTCTGTGCAAAGATGGCTGCTTTTGTTGTATTTTGGGGGGAAGGAGGATGAAAGCACGAGAGAAAAAAAGGAGGCAGAATGAGAGAGCGAAATGAAGACAAGAAGAGGCCTGTATCAATCTATCGAATTGTCTAGACCTACAAATACAATTTGTATGTGTTTTCTTTTAGCCCTTTTGTTCCATTATAAAATTCTCAAATTAATGAGGATGTTTTTGTCTTTTGCTTCAATGCAAGGGGATGAGATAAATGCAACGGGGGCATCTATTGGCACCATAGATATTTCTCTCATCACCATACTAAAAGACCAAAAATAAAATTTTCCTAAACTACCCCTCCCCCCTTCTCCCTCTCCCTCCCTCCTCTTCCCTTACTCTCCCATCCTCCACCCTCTTCCCTCATCTAATCCCCTCAGTCCCGCCCTCTCCCTCTTTCTTCCTCCCTTCCCTCTTCTCCCTCTCTCCCTTCCTTTTCTTCCCTCTCCTTCCCTCCCTACTCTCCCTCTCCCTCTCCCTCCCCCCCCCCCCCCCCCCCCTAGTGACTGGGAGGGGGAGGGGGACGGGGAGGGGGAGGAAGAAGAAGAGTAAGGGAGGAAAGGGGAGGGAAGGAGAGGTAGGGAGAGAGGAAGAACCGGGAAAGAAAATGGGGGGGGGAGGGGGAGAACAGGGAAAGAAAATAGAGGGGGGAGGGGGAGGGGAGGAAGGAAGGAAGAGGGAGAGAGGGAGAGGGGGGAGGGTGGCCAGTTGGTCGGCCGCGGGCTGCCGGCCGGGGCTCCCTCCGCCGGCGATTGGGAGGGTGGGAGAGAGAGAGGAAGGGAAGAGGAGGGAGGGAGGGAGAGGGAGGAGGGGTAGTTTAGGAAAAGTGTTTTTTTTTTTTTTTTATCATGCGGTGGGGAGAGTAGTTTTTGAGGTGCGAATAGAACTCCCCATATGCAACCCATTTTCTCTTTACACAACCACCATTTTCAGTTTTATTATTTTATTATTCCCAATATATCTTTGTGTATACCTTAAAAGGACAATTAATAAACTCTCAACTCTCCCAATTTCTTTTTACACCCGCGAACCCTCAAACTCTCAAATCTCTCTCCAATTTTCAAAAATCATTCTACCTCTAACTCACTAGTACTCTCAATATTCATCTCTCACTTTCCTTCTCGTTCATCTCTCACTCTTCATCCTATTCATCTTTCATACTCACTCATCTATCATTCTTGAGCAATGGACAAGCAAATTGTGGTTTGTGATCATTTAAGCAGTGAGAATGTACATTTAGGAAAGTTTTTCATCAATTTGAAGCAGTTGGGTCGCAATCTATTCGATCCTGAGTTGCCGAAGCATTTAATTTTGTTCGGCTTTTCAAAACCACACAGACGAAAATTAAAAAAGAAAAAAAAAAGGGGGTTAAGGGAGAGGGAGAGAGAAGGCCTCTATCTGACCCCTTCAACCCATTTTGAGGCCAATCCAACCCCATAGAAGGCCTCCAATAATGAAAAAAAAAATCTAAAAAACTACAGCAAAACATAAGAGAAGGAGAGGGAGAGGGAGAGAGTACATACCGTGAGTGAGAAGAAAGTGAGGAGGAAGAGAGTAAGGGGGAGGAAGGGGTGTAGAGAAAAGAGGGAGTTGAGGTTAGGGAAATTTTAGGTATTATGGGATATAGATAATAAATTTTGTAATCTTTAAGTTTAGTGGTGCGTGTAGAGAGAAAGAGGGTGTGCAAAGAGAAATGGGGTGCATTTAGAAGCTCTTGGATGAGAGTGGGTTCACTTATATATCTCTTCTTTATTATTTGTTTACCGATCTTATGGAGAAATGAATGGAGAGAATGGAAATCCATTGTGGAGCCTTCCTTTCCTAATGAAAATTTGAATCGCCTCAAAACAAATACCCTTCGATTGGGGCTTTTTAAAATTTTACTCCAGTAGGGGCTGGTCCTACACTCCTATCTTCAGTTGAGCATATGATTAATAACATAATTCATGTCCAAATCCTACTTGAGCCTATAGGTACCAGAATGAAAAAAGTCCTACTTGAGCATACAATGTATAATTTCATATAATTTATTTTCTATAGTGAGAAATATTTTGCAAAGAAGGAAGAGAGAGAGAGATTTGTATAAGGCTAACATAGATGACAATCAATCATTTGGCAAGTGAAAGATGGGTATTGGACGATAATTGTCCAATCAAATCATCCTTTCCTTCAATTTGATGACTTTTATTACATAAGTGGTTTTCCTAATCCAATAATTCTTAATGATTGGCAAATTAGAATGTGCCAAATCATACAGGAAAAAGGCCTTTATCAAGAATTTATCATTGATAGGCCCCTTTGAAAGTTTCTTTATCTTAAAAAATAAGGAACCAGTTATTTCTTAAAACATTTTGTGCACATAATATTTGAAAATAATATATCACAATTAAATTAAAATTATTATATATAATAATATATTACATTGATATTGATATATCTAATAATATTTGTTCTAAGTCGAGCTAGGGCGAGATCCTCTACAGTAGACAAATGTAAGCTAGAGGTCTTGGTTTAGGTTAAAGAACATTAATTCCGGATCAAACTTTGGGCAGCCAAATGACATGCAGGGTTGTGGGGCTGCCAACCAAGCAGGCGCATGCGCTTCCAATGGGAAGTGGAAGCCAACAATGTGGGAAGAGGGGCATTCTTAGGGATCAGACCTTAGGCAGCCCTAGCTTGGCCCTTTGAGTCTTAGCCGCACCCCGTAGAGTTCCCTTGTTATCTATTTTTATATATGATTTTGTACGGTAAATAATGTATAAAGGGCAACACTAGAAAACTTTCTGGCATTTTCTAGGAGAAAAGCACCCTTCTTAGTAAGACCCACCAGGATGCATAATGATCAAGGAAGTCTGTTGGAAGAAAAAAAATCTATGTGAGGCCTACCTATATGCAAAATTTAGAGTTCATAGATCATCATATCCCTTTGGTCCATGGGCCTAAAATTTAATGGTTTTAGAAACATCATTTTCTTATGATTTTAATCAAATGATGAAGAAAAGTTGGATAAGTGCCAAATTTAGAATTGTGGCTATTCATAGGGGGAGGGGTTTTTACTGCGTGAAAAGACTTAATTGGCTCAAGTTGGGCCCCATCCCCAAAATAAAACAAAAGAGAGGTGTAAAATGTGTGTTTTTAAAGTGAGGTATTTTGGAGAATTATCCATATATAATGTCTTTATCAATGACTCGTGATGTTGTATTATGCTCATCTCTAACTTTCAAACTAGATCTTGGAATGGTGATACATGGCGATGTTGCGCTCCATCTATTCACAATGGACGGCTGAACAACTATAAACCAACTTTAATTACGTTACAATTTCAACATACTCACAATTTGCCTGCAATAATAACATGTGCAATGACAACATTTACTAGATATAACTAATTAAATAATCTTTCTTAGGGCAATATAATTTTAGAAAATTGTGAAATTTTCACGACATTTATGTGGTTAAAAAAGAAAAGAAAAAATATACAAAGAGAAATGATGTCTATTAATTGTTTGCAATTAACAATCCCTTTCCCATTACATCTACTTCTCAATCTTTTTTTCCCTTCTTTTTGAGTTGAGTACTTCTAATTAATTATTTTCATATCAAACCAAGGGTATTTTTGCATTCATTCAAAAACAAAAAAAATCTTTCAATTCGGCCTTTGAGTGTAGGGTAAAGGCCTAAATACTATAGGCCTGCACAGGGTGTCAAAAGCTTTTGCTTGGCCTAGGACTAGCCCGCATGCGTTAGCATAGGGTAAGGGCTTACCCAGTCTTGGCCCTTGCACAGCCCTAGTGCCATCGTAGAGTTCCATTTTTGACATAAGCTAGATCAGAGCTGCTTTTTTTTTTTTTTTTTTTTATAAGAAATATAACATGGGAAGATAGTGATTTTTAATGGGTTAGATTTCATAGATGGGCGTTGGAGATGTACCTTTTTAAAATTTTGATGGTGGGACTGATTGGCCCATGCATTATGTTTTAAATTGATGGTGGAACCCCTTGGCCCTTTCAATATCCGTTACTCTCTTTGCCTAAATATCCATGTTTCAGTTCTTCAAGTCCTAACCCCAAGGGGTTGGCCGAGTGGTCAGAACCACGGTTCCTCCCTCTTTCTGAGTTAGAGGTCTTGGTGTCGACTCCGGGTTCCCCCTTCTTCAGGAATCAAAAGTTGAATCCAATAGTGCGACCACGTTGGGGCCACAGGGGTCTTTACCCAACTTTCCTCTGGGCCTGGAGGGATTAGTCCAACCCAAAGGGTTGGGAACCCTTGATAGCTAAAAAAAATTCTTCAAGTCCTACTGATTGCTTCTTGACTTGAATTGGTGGCTTATTTTCCCTCTCTCTCTCTCTCTCTCACTATGTAACAATTCAAAATACTTCAACTCAAAGTATCGGTTAGTTCTCTCCTGAAATTTCTCAGTTGTCTTTAGCTTCTTGAAGATTGCTAATGTAGGAACTATTGGCTTTGCAGGAACAGGTTGAAAATGTAAACATCGATTTACCTGAATGCACCATCATAAACTCTTGCCGTTTGGTAATTTCACTTTTAAAATCAAGTAAAATGAAGTGAAGTAAAGAGAGAGAGAATAAAATATAAGTGGGTTATAATAGTATTTTGTTTTTAGTTGTTTGATATTAAATATTTTTTATTTTTTATTTTTGTATAGAAAAATAGAGTTTTTTTTTTGTTTTTTATTGGATAAAGTTGATTTTTTTTTTACTTATTTTGAAAAGGATGGAGGGAATTTTGAATTAAAATGCTTTTGATGTGACATCTTGTCTGAACTCATACCTCATACACAACATCAACTCGATCATAAGAAGAAATAAAAAATGGACCAGAACTCGATCTACATTGTATGCGGGGCATATACAATTGAGACACTTTTGCCTCACCTTGAATCAATGGTATTTACGATTTTTTCTTCTTATATAAAAATAAAAAAGCCCCTTTCAGGGATTTATTCATCATAAAATACAATCACCAAATGAATCAAAGAAAAGTAGAGTGCAATCATCTTAAAAACATACTTACATAAATGAAATGTATACTCTGTATAGAAAACTATGTTAGTAAGTTGAAATAAGATGTGGGTGAAGTCCTTTGAGTTGTTTTTATAATGTTAATAAGGGGATCAAGTGGAATTGTTTGCTTAAAAAGTTTATTTTACATCTAGCTTGCGATAATTGGCTGTTTCAGGCCGACTATAAGGGTAATGACAAGATTGGGATTTTGGGATGTGGACACGACTACCATGTAGACTGTAATAAATAATGGATGCTTTTTGAAGAATGTTTGTCCAATGTGCAAAAGAGCATCATTTTCCGTGGATAATAATGAGTGATTGATTGTTAAATGTGCATGGTAAGATTATTAATTTCGTGATATTATTAGAGTGGAGCCACTAATTAATTTGTAAGCTCGAGTCGACACAAACTATTGCACCTTTTCTCCCTAGAGAAAGAAAAGACTAATACTAAACAGGTTATCTTACCGATTTAGGTGGCGTTTGGCGTCTCTTATTGTTGCCTCTATTTGTCTTAAAACGGTTTGTAACAGTTTTAAGACTATTTGGGAACTCATGTTGTAAACTCTATTTGAAATGGAGTTTAGATGATTTGCCTCCATTTCAAGAAGCCAGCAAAAGGGGCATATTTGAATCAGTGCTTTGTGTCTGAAGCGGAAAGACACACTTGGCTACAATAAAACGGAGGTCCTCATGGGACAGTCAGTTTTTTCATTTTTTTTAATTTATGAGACCCAAAGTCATGATCCGGACCGCTAGATATATGAAGAAGGTCAAACACGGCCACGTGTCAAAATTTCAACCGTCGATTTATCTCAGATCTCGAGATATTTCCAAAAAATCGTGAGCCATTCTATCTAATATTCTAGACGTTGTGGGCCCCATAATCACGATCCGATCTGTTGGTTCTCTTTGGAGGGCCAAAAAAGGCTATGGGCCCAAAATTGAGCCTCTAATTCAAAGTGGATCTTGAGATATTTACAAAAACGTTTTTGACCATTGATGTTCCATGCATTATTGACTAAGTCTTGAAATTGTACACAAGCAGTGTGGTTTTTTTTATTTTTTTTTAAATTCAGGCACCATAAATCATGATCTAAACCATTGGATATATTCAAAAGATTATTCACGACTATGGGTCCAAAATTTATCCGTTGGATCATCATAGATTTTGAGATATTTATAAAAAAAGACAGACATTTATATATACTTTTTTTTTAAACCATTGCCCCCAAATGCAAGATCCAAACTATTAATTCTCTTTGTAAGGCTAGACACAACTATGACTTCAAATTTCAATACTTGAATCCTTATAGATTTCGAGATATTTATAAAAAAACTTTCAACCATTGTTTTAAAAATGTCTATTTCAATCATTTTTTTTTTTTTTTGTGTTACCAAACAAATTATTTTTACACCATCTATATCAAGCAGGGCCATTTGAAACAGATCTATTCTATAAAGATCTATTTTATACAGATAAGATTTGCCAAACAGGGCCTTAATGAATGAGTCTGGTTGCTGCTTGAAATTGAACCCACAATTCTTTTATCTCAATCCAAGCTGTTTAGAACTGAGCCAACCAATTTGCCGCCCTATAATTCAAAGGAAAATGAAGAAAATTTCTCAAAGAAGCGAAGTCCTCCACAAGTTTGGTCCCTGTATGATCAATCTAAACCAAACCCCACCCCCCCCCCCCCCCCCGAACACTCTCATGACGCCAAATTTGACACACATCTAAAGTATAGCTAACCTATATAAACTAAAGTAAAAAAATGAATTTAAACGAGAGAATCTTTAATGATGTCCAACTTTGATATAGAGTCTCATCATTTGAATATAGAGTTTGGGGATTTACCGGTTTAAATATGGAGTTTAACTTCCTTGAAACTTCGGCGCTCATGACAATGGCTTCATCATTTGAAATTTTTAAACACATTTCGCCAAATTTGACACACATCTAAAGTATAGCTAACCTATATAAACTAAAGTAAAAAAATGAATTTAAACGAGAGAATCTTTAATGATGTCCAACTTTGATATAGAGTCTCATCATTTGAATATAGAGTTTGGGGATTTACCGGTTTAAATATGGAGTTTAACTTCCTTGAAACTTCGGCGCTCATGACAATGGCTTCATCATTTGAAATTTTTAAACACATTTCCCTTCCTAAATTCTTCCAACTTGGCATGGGCATGGGCATGCCAAGCTAGCAGGGCTTTGACTTTAAAGAAAGAGAACTCTATAATTGTGGCCACATATTGAAAATCTGAGCTGATCAAAATAAATGCCCACTAATATAGTATTTAAGATGTTCTTGATTTTATTCCAATGCACTTTGGTGTTGCCATAAGATTGGTCGTCTTACCATAGTACAAACTTTGGTTGCCTTTCTTGTGCTCATTAGATGTATTTGATGATCGGCTTCCTTACATTCCTGCAATTTAGCCCTTCTTCCCTTTGACCATTTGTGAGTTAGGACCAGGACTCTTTAATGTTGTGAATGTTGCTGCCTTAGTACTCTTGTTTTTACTAAACATCTTCCCACTTAAAAAACTCTCAACCCTAAAAAGACAAACCCAAAAGTCCAGAACTTCTCACTTGTAGCCAATTTAATACCGACAAAATTTATTGCCCTTTAGGAATAAATCTTTATAAGCCCCATCTCTTTCGTAACCCCATATTCCAATCCGAGTCCTCACTTCCACGAAGCTAAATCGAAAAGCAAAAAAAAAAAAAAAAGGGGACATTTACTAAAGAAATGCCCTTATACAGAGTAATCAAAGTTGAGACCTCCAAATCATTATAATATCAGGAAAGGACCTCCAGCCCAAATCTTCCTTATTTTTGCCCATTTTACCCTTTGTTAGTTGATGCCAACAAAGGGACGAAAACGGAAACCCAAAAAGATAAAAGAAGAAACGGAAGAAGGAGAAGACCAGACTGGTCCATGTCTGGTCTCCATTTCACTTCCATCTCCCATCCCAGAAGAACGCCCCTTCACTGGTAGCACTCCACGTCTCTCTCTCTCCTCCTCGCCCTCCTCTTTTCCTCTACATCAAAACCCAAGCCCTAGAGGAAGTCCTCAGAATCTGAAGACCTGGTATTCAAGGTAATAAATTTCTACACACTCAACTCTGTCCTTGTAAAAATAGATAGCCCTTTTTTCTCCAAGTTTGTTCTCCAAGATTCTATATCCAAGGCATTTCTTCTTACAGTGATTTTTTGTTTCTCTAGTTGGTTGATTGGATTGATTTTTTATTTTTTTGGTTGGTTGATTGGATCTTTTAGATAATACAATACAACTAATGCCTTTCCCATTGCCAATGAGGAGGCTATGAGTTGTGCACTAAGTAGTTCTTTTCCGGACAGGGAAAAACCAAAGCATGTCAAGAGCTTAGACCAGGCTCTGAGTTAGTGAGTTGTAATTCTACAATAGTTTTTGTACATTTGTGGTCCTTTCCCCCTATGCAATGCTTTGCGAAAGGTGAAAAACTTGAAGTTGGTTTTCATCCAAAACACAACTTTTATTAGCAGCATTTGGTATGGACCAACTATTCACCTTTTTTTTTTCTTGGAAATGGCAACTTGTATTGAACAAAAGCTTTACAGTACCAAAGGAGACCAGATGAAAAATCACAGGCTTATAAGAGGCTAGTAGGTCTCCATTTTTATTAGATGTCAAGATTTTCAATGAAGTTCACCTGATGATACAGTAGCACACCAGTAGATTCTTCTTTCCACATGATATTCTGACTATGGATCATGGAACATTGTATGCTTGCTTTCACTGTCCAAGATTTGGGGTTTATGGGCACATAGGGAATGGGATCATTTACAAACTATTCTTTTACATTCTTAAGCTCTGTTCCTATGTCTGCGTGAGGCTGCGAAGATCACAAAAATTCAATTCAATCAATAGGGAAATGAAGTTGAATTACTCATTCGAGGAATTGAAGCTTGGTCAAACATACCTTAAACATTAACTCATGAGCAAAACCATTTTTTTCTTCTTTTTAATATTGCATGAGAGGACCCTTAGCAAACGCTCTCTCTATTGATAACTCACTCTGCCATGAGAATAAAGAAAGCCCGACTATTTACTTTTAGTTTTGCCTGCTACCCTTCAGTGGTATGGTATAATGCTGGTCAATAATAATGACATGAAACAATCCCTCTTCGTGCTCGACTAGATTTTTCCACCCTTTAACTAGTCATCTGAAAGTAAGTATAAAGATTTACCTAATAAATTTATATGAACACTCGCCCACAATTTACTTATGGAATCTATCCAGTCATGTTGTTACATTGCACTTGCAATGCTTAAAGTAAACATGCATTCCACCTTATAGCACTCTAAGTCATAATGCTTTCTTTTTTCTAAGTAAACCTTTTGAAGAGGGGAAGGCTTTAGAACAGGTATTTGAACTAAACCCTGGACATGTTGGGGCATCTGCATTTTCTTACTTCTCAATTGATAAAGATATCAATGTCAATGTGGATGTGGTTAATTTGAATTCTGCATTTCATTTTGTATCAAGTATCAACTATCTGAGTTTTTATGTGAATTTTCTATTTTTTTTCATTTTTCCTTTATCTCTAAAAGTTGTTTCAAGGGGAAATGAAACTTCAATGTTATTATTATTTCATTTTTTTCTTAATCCTTGTGAAAGCTGAATGAAAGTTGAATATGAGACGAAAGATTTTTTTTCTTCCTTTTACAACTCTTTTATAGAACTTATGCAAGTTTCTAAAAATCTAATGAATGCCGAGAAACTTATGCAAGTTTCTAAAAATCTGATGAATGTTGAAAAATTCTAAGTACGGAATTGTTGCGCAAGCCCACTCTGTTCACTTCTTATTTGTCATTTTGATGGTTTTGATAAAATGAATTACATCATATAAAATTTGGGGTCTCTAGCTTTAGTTACCATGTCTAGTGGGGTTTATTTACTAAATGTCACTTATTCTTATCTCATGTTAATTTATTTTCGGTTTCTTTAGGATGTCAGAGGAGGAGACGTTTGTTGTATTCCACTTTAATGGAGAGTTTGATTGGAATACGACTAATTCGGTGTACAGGGGAGGTGACCAAAAAGTGATGTATCTAAGCAATTTCGCAAACTACTCTACATTGTTCCAGAGTGCATTACAAGCAACGAAGTGGATAGAAAACGATGAAGTCATTGAAATTCAATACCTTCACAACAACCATCAAGCCTTCACATTGATTAAAGTAACTAACGATGGTGATGTAAATGCAATGTTGAAAGTGTCTCGGGATAATGTAAATGGGATTTATTTATATGTGAGCAAAAACACCAAGTGTTCAAGAGGTGTACGTGAAGGACATTCAAGGTATTGCACCATGTCCTAATCACTTTGTGCACTATTTATTTATCCATGGAACTCTAACTTATTTTTCCTTATATACATGCAAGGTTGACAGCTCTGAATGTGTTTGAAGACATTCAAAATGCTCTCGGTCGAAGAACCAATAATTTGAAGGAAAAAAGTGTTGGATATCCTAGAGGTCGTCCAATTAGCACAACACAGTACGTTATTTTCTTGTTCACTAGATTGAATTTTGATTTCTTCCTTAAAAGATGAAGATGGACTAATCGTTATTATTTGGATGCAGTGATTCCCACAAAAGCTCTTCGAAAGCACTTGGACGTGACATTTATAATTTTGAAGCAAATCCCGATATTAGAGTCAACAATCTCCATTCTTATGATACCATTTATCCCCCTGTTGATCTTGAGGAAGACATTGAAGCCATCTTCTCCTTTTCACCTGATCACTTAACATTAATAGACTCTCAGCCACAGGCAAATGATGATCCTACAATAGGGGGTAAAATGCAACAAGATGTGGGAATCCGTGCTGAAACGTCAGCCGTTGGTGAAGATCCTAACATTGAAGATACGCTAGTGTCAGTTGACGATTTCAAACATGAGTTACTAGAGAGTACTGCGCAAGAGTTGTGGAAAGGAAGAGTGTTTCTAGATTGTGATACATTTAGGAGAACCCTTGCGAAATTTGCAATGTACAAGAATTTTGTGTTGAAGCATCTGAAGACCAACGGTTATAAAGTTATTGCACAGTGTGACGATGCAACATTTCCATGGCGTATACATGCTTCTATTGTGGATTCAGGTCCACAATTTCAAGTCTAGATATATAACCCAATTCATTCATGCTCAAAACCAATGATGGGGATGGCACATAAACAAGCGAAAGCGTCCTTAATTGCAGACTTTGTTAAAGATAGGCTTCGATTTAATAATATGTACACACCAAAGGAAATTATGTTTGACTTTCAAATGGAGTTTGGGGTGACGATAAGTTATAGAAAGGCATATCTAGGAAGAGAGATTGAAATGAATGAAATACGGGGTTCATTCAAGGAGTCTTTTCAATTCCTTCCTCGATATTGCATGGAATTACAAATGATGAATTTTGGAACAAGAATCGAGTTGCTGAAGCATAAAGATAACTCCTTTAGAAGATTATTTTGGGCAATTGGAGCATGCATCGAAGCCTTCCGTTCTTCATTGAGGCCTGTGATAGCTGTAGATGGGGCACATCTTCGAGGTAAGTATCCAGGTGTTATATTGACGGCCGCTACTTATGATGGTAATCATCAGCTTTTCCCACTTGCCTTTGCCATAGTTAAGGTCGAACGACAAGATAGTTGGTCATGGTTCTTTGTAAATCTTCAAATAGCTCTTGGTGAGCCTTGATATTTTACAATTGTGTTTGATCGTCAGAAAGGCCTTGTACCTACGGTGGAAGAAGCATTTCCAAATGCTCAACATTGTTATTGCTGTCGTCATATCGCGGAGAATATACGTTCGAGATTCAAAGATGATGACATTGTTAAGAAATTTTGGCTTGCTACAAAATCTTACAGGCCATATGAATATAAGGCTCATATGAATGATATAAAGGCTGTAAACCTAGATGCTTATAACTACATTCATGCAATCGGAAGACAATATTGGTCCAATGCTTTTGTGGAGGATAGGCGGTACGACATGTAAACTCAAAACATTGCAAAATGCTTAAACAGTCTAATGAAGCACAATAGAGAGCTTTCAATATCAAAACAAGTCGATGGGATTCGTGGAAAGTTAATAGATTTTTTCCATCTTCGGAGGACTACGTCAATGCAGCTGAAGACACGCCTAACTCCTTGGGTAGAAACCATTCTAAGCAAATCTACAGAAGGATCCCAACATTTGAATTGTCGACAAGCAGGTCCCAATGAATTTTAGATATAGTATTGGGAGTTCATTGATGTTGTTCACCTAGATAGAAACAGTTGTACGTGTCAGATGTGGGCAACGATTGGAATTCCGTGCAAGCATGCCTTGTCAGTCTTGAAAACCAGAGTCTTGGATCCATATGATTTTTGTGAGGATTGGTACACATGTGATACATATAGAAGGACTTATAGTCATGTAATACATCTAACCCGCAATATACGCCAATGAGAGCACATTAGTAACAAGGTGGTCAAACCTCCACTTGCTACCAGGCAGCCTGGCCGCCCTATAAAGAAGTTAATCCGCAAAGAAGGCAAGTAACATGCTCTATTTGTAAAAATAGGGGTCACAACCGACAAAAATGCCGAAATCCACCAATCGGAAGTCGATCAATGATGGCGAAACCATGGAGCCATGTCTTTTAAAGTGGTATAAGCCAGTACTCTTTTTTTTTTTTTTTTTTTTCGTTAAGGTGGAACCATGTAATTTAATGGAAAATGTGGCTACATGTGGTTCTGGCATCTGTAGCACTTTTTTTTTTAATTTTATTTTGTAAAGGTGGAACCATGTCTTTTGAAGTGGTCTAGCCATCTATTTGCTACACTTTTGTATTTGGTGCTTACATTTGTAACAGGAGGAACGATGTCCTATAATTTTTTGTAAAGGGTGTTGGTGGATCGACCTCTTTCATTTAATAGTAGACCAATGTTTATATTTTATAACGGGGTGGATAGAATGGTTGGATAATGTTCTTTCATGATCATTGATATATTTTCTATTAATGGATCACTGCATGGATATCTCTGTAACACGAAGGTTCAGAATGTGTCATGGTTTTTGTTGATGTCGACTAAACATTTGTCGACATCAACAAATAAATATATTGATATCAATGAAAGCGCACTGATACAGTATTCGTTGATGTCAACTAAACCTTTGTCGATATCAATAAATAATCCATAGATATCAATGAACACATATTGATAACACCTATATATGTTCAGAAATAAAACACAGTATTCGTTGATGTCAACTAAAAGTATGTTGACATCAACAAATAAATATGTTGATATCAATAAACACATACTGATAGCACATATGTATGTTCAGAAATAAAACACAGTATTCATTGATGTCAACTAAAACTATGTTGACATCGACAAATAAACATGTTGATATCAATGAAAGCGTATTGATAGCACATATTTATATTCTAAAATAAAACACAGTGTTTGTTGATACCAACTAAAAGTATGTTGACATCAACAAATAAATATGTTGATATCAACGAACACATACTGATAGCACATATGTATGTTTAGAAATAAAAACACAGTATTCGTTGATGTCAACTAAAACTATGTTGACATCAACAAATAAACATGTTGATATCAATGAAAGCGTACTAATAGCATATATATAAGTTCTGAAATAAAATACAGTGTTCGTTGATGTCAACTAAAAGTATGTTGACATCAACAAATAAATATGTTGATATCAACAAATAAATATGTTGATATCAATGAAAGCATACTGTAAGTTCTAAAATAAAACACATTGTTCGTTGATGTCAACTAAAAGTATGTTGATATCAATGAAACCATATGAAAAGCATACATTTTTCTTAGAGAGTTTTATCCCCTGAACTCTAGGGGCCTACTTCGATCCACCTTTCATTAGTGCAAATCCTTTCCGACTCTTATCACATCACATTGGATCACATCTTCATGCATCACATTGGGTCTGCTAGTTGGTGAAAATTCTTATATTTGCCTACGGTTGTTCAACCCTCATGAAACCCATGTTAATCAGGTTGGAAATGTGATTTACATCAATGGGATCGAGGGAGCCAATTATCCGTCCTCAGCCTCCTCATGATCTTCTCCGGAGTATTTAACACATAATCCACATGATAGCTATTGAGCTATAAGGTCCACCCCCCACCCCCTAAAGACTTGCTATGCTGTAAGCATATTGGATAACACCAATTCAGATGGACAACTTGTTACACCAATTCAGATTGGATATCATCCTCCTCATTATATGTTAACATCACCTAGATGGACAATCTGTTTGGCAACATTTCCAGCAGTCATTGTCAAGTTTCAAGATGAACTAACTATATCACTACAGTGTTACAAATAACTGTCACCATTCACATTAGATTAGAAGCCTTCCAACGTACAAGACCAAAATGAAACCAAAAACAGTGGCTTGGAGTTTTAACATGTCAACCATCCAAAATACATAGGCCAATAGTGACAAAAAAATGCTCAGATTACAAAGAGATTTAAACACCCCAATGGGAGAATAGTTTGCTCAGATGTTATAACACAAGTTCTTTTAGATTGGTCACATAGTGAATATCCATCACCCCCCGTCATGTTGATTGTTGATCCATTTTCTTGTACAATTCTAATTGTTTGTTGTACTGGTTAATCACTAGTTTGCATCGATAATACATCATGTCACGATAAGTGAAATCAAACTTTAGATTGAGCAGAACATGTTCTACGGATGCCATTACAAAAAAATCCGCAGTCATGTGAATTCTCTTGTGAAGGGACGTTCTCAACAATTCGCCTTCTCCATCCCATTGGTTCTTCCCAGTTGTAAGCAGTAAAAGACTCATTCAACCAATGAATCTGTAGAAATAATGTGTATCAAAATAATTGATCCGTACTAACAATTAATCTGAATAGAAACAATTAATCTGTATATATGTCAGTACTCAATACTCATAAACTCTATAGCCATTTCCCAATGTCGCGAGTTCCCTAGCATACTATTGTGGTAGTCCCATCTTTTTGCATTTGGATATCCCACGATGATTGTGAAGTGCTCCAAATAACACATTGGAATAATGATAATCTCATGTTTCTGCATTTCACCCACCCTCCATCCATATTCACCAAAGATGTGTATATAATTGTGCTTGTTTTCTCTTAGCCATATATCCTTCAAAATGTACCCTCAAAGTGTTAATATTTGTGTTGGGATTCATATTGAGTATAAGTTGGACAATCAATTTTTTTCAAAGTATATGTTGAAAGTATATGGAGTATATGATGAAAGTCATACCGAAACATTTGTGTCAATGAAGTATGCATGTGGTGCCTTGGGCTTCAAATAAATATCAAACAAATTCTGCAGTATACCCGTGTCTAACCATTCTTTTGATAGGAGTCGTTTCAATCTTACAGGATTAGGGCCAATGCATACCTTGGCAAGGTAATCAAACATGAGGGAAGAAGATAAATCATATTGATATCTCAAGATTATCATATCAATATCTTAAAAAAAAAGCAAGACAAAGGATTCCCCAACATATATGTATAGATAGATAGATAATTGATTATTTTACAGCTATTATAGATGTGCAGAAAGCCTCCAAAAATAGTATTCTATCACACATCAGAATCTCATTTAAAAAATCCCAAAATTTGGAACTAACTGCTCTATACTCACACATCATCCCATAGTTTCATTTCTATTGATCTTTGGTCAAACATATCATACTTGAACTAATTAATTACTAATGGAGGATTATGTGGGTTTTAACTTACCAGCTTCTACAAAAAACTTTAATCAGTAAACTTACTACAAAGGCATTTACCACAGAACTAGAAATTCTATCAATTCAGATAATATAGTGACTCAACATTAGATGTAATTCCAAAACAAAGGCATTCACCACAAACCTAACATTAGTCCTCAATATATCATATTGATATCTCAAAAATATCATATCAATATCTTAAGTTCAGAATTGCATACCTTTCGTATTAGTTCTCCCAGAACTTGTCTAGCAAATCAGTCTCCTCCTTCGTCAGTCTGTACATAGAATTCGTAGGCCAATTTAGGGAGGTACTAAAACCCTCATATTTCGATGGCACTTTTTTAACCCTGGTCGCATTTTTGACATGAATAACCATTGAGGCGACCTTTTTGGTGGGAGACTCCATGGGAATGGTTTCTTGTTGGATGTTTGGAGGAGGACTATCAAGAACAAATTCAGTGGGGGATGTTTTCAATCTAGGAGACCTTCGAGGAGAGTCCATGGGACTGAGATTTTTGATACTTGTGTTTTTGGAAGACTCAGGTGGAGTATTTTCCATTGAATTGGGTGATTTAGTGGCAAACTCTAGCTTCTTCTTCAATACTATCTGCTGTCTCTCACTCATTTTTCCTTGACCAAGAGATTCACTTGGACTCACTTTGCCGTACCCAAATTCCACAAAATCATTTTCAAATGCTTCATTAAAGTGCTCCACTTTGGTACGCAGTACACGTATCATATCCTTCGAATTCATTGCCTCTGATGTTCTTTTATTACCGGCCAAAGTAAAGATAAGGTCATCTAGGAAGAAACGAACTTGCATGAACAAATTCAAATGAGTCATAAATATGGAAAATGATTAAATAACTTGAATTTTACAGCTATGTTGCCATGTCACTTACAGGTCTTCTATGGATGAAGTCATTGTCTTTTTTGGAGGTTGGTTGTGTTGGAGGTATCGTTTGGTCTTCACCACCCTCTTTCTTTGGAGGCCTTGAGATTCGCAATCTTGTCACCGCCGAATACCATTTCATATAAAATTCATTGTGGATAAGTGAATCATCAAGTTCTTCACTCACTAGTAACAGCTTATGCCTCGCATCCCAAATGGCAATGAGTTCTTTCAACGATCTGCTGTAATCATAAGTAGCTTTCCTCACTCTATCAACTCTTTTAAATGGGAAGCGGAGAATAACGGGGAGCAACTGTTTAAAGCCGAACTGCTTCATTACTCGTTCGGAGTTGTGATGTTCGACGATCCGATAGAAGATTAGAGCTGTACTAGATGTGAATAACCGTATATCTTCTTTGGGAACTACCTCAGCTAGTTTATTAATCACATCTTCATACGGCATCCATATAAATTACACCATAGATTTTCATTACATATTTAATACTCACAAATCAGATATCAATCATAAAGATTCATATTAAAAAGAAATCAAATTACACTCACTTCTTCTATTTTCATATTATCAATTTGCTCCCGACGATCCTTGGTGTTCATTGGAGACCTATATTTTTTATGCTTTTCTCCCACGACTTATATAGCGGAAAGTCGAAATCCAATAATACATCTATATAGTCATCACTAGGCCACAAAAATTCCATTCTGGAATATGCCCAAATCTGCCAAGGAAACATTATATGAATATCAAGTCAATAGAAAAGAGTTCATATTCAATGTAACCAAGTAAACAAATATGGGTGTTACCTGCAACAATTGCAGTGGGCCAGTCAAGGTATCTGATGGATCCGTTGCTTTCTGGTTTTTTACTTTTTTCCCCTCTCCATCTTTCCTTTCTTCATCAAACTTCGAAAGCATTGATGCCTTACCTAACATCCTATATAGGTTCGCAAGGCATGCAGGGCCCCATGCATACCTCTTAAATTCTCTAAATAAACCAAGCAACCAAGCCGGCGCAGAAGTACCGCATGAGTTGCCAATTATTTGACCTGCCACTAGGCAGAATAAATAGGCTTTTGTGTTGCACTTCTCTTCAATTTCATGATATTTTTTCTTCTTTTTGTTTCCTTTGAAGTTCTTTTTCATCAAAGAAAAGTTTAACCTCATGCCGATGCTATCTCGTTTTGGCATCGGCTCCATGCCTAGAAGATCCATGCATATCTCCCCTGTTTGCTTGGTACTGTACAGTGTTTTTCCTGTCACTGCCAGTCCATGTTGACACCAAAAATGTCACTTTGCCTCTTCAAATCAAGAAAGCTGCATGAAGTCGCAACCTGCCATAAATAGGCAATGCAATTTCTCCAAAAAATCAAATCTTGTCAGAATCAAACAAAAACTGCAAGATCCTTCAAGATAGCCAAGAGAAGAGTACACATGAAGTTTCGGGCCTTTTCAGAATCATTTGGCCTAACTTCGCTTCTCCGACAGCTAAAATGGTGCTCCCGGCGGCGACATCATCGGAGACGTCAAAACTTCGATCAGAGCCTACAGATGACTCCAGCATGTCTCAAAAGGGCTCCATGCCAAATTTCAAGTCAAACCGACAACGTTTGACCCTCCATCAATGCTCGAGCAGCAAAATCAAGCCTCCCGGCGGCGGGAACCACCGAAGCCTTCGCTCATCAAACCAAGTGCATGAGTGGCTTCAACATGCTTCCAAAAGGCTGCACGTCAAATTTCAGGTCATTCTGACAACATTTGACCAGGTTTCGATGCTCCGAGAGAAAATCAAGCCTACCGGCGGCGGAGCAACCCGGGACCATGACATCCAAAACGGAGCCCATGGAACGTCTCAAAATGACTCCAATAGGCTCCCCGTCAAATTTCAGGTCAATCGGACATCGTTTGACCACATATCAAAGCTCGGCATTTTCCCCGCAGCAAAATCAAGTGAAGCATCGACGGGACCCCAAACGGCTTCAAAACTCAAACAAAAGCCTATGGTTGGTCTTATTTATTGCTCAGGAGGCTCCACCTCAAATTTCGGGTCATTTCGACATCGTTTGACCAAGTTTCAGCTTCTGGCGGAAAATCAGCAGCTTTACGCGACAAAGTCTACGGCTTTCCCGGAAAATTGGAAACTTTGCACTCTAAAAATGTAAGGATTCTCATCAGGTTTTCTACAGGGAAATCAAGCCAATAAATGAGAAGAAATGTCAGGAAAACTACAGAAGAAAACGGCAACGAAAAAGACCTCAAAACGACCGCAAAACGGGCTCTGAAGGGGAAAATTCCCCCAGGGTCGCAGGCCCCTGCGACCATGGCATGGTCGCCGGCCCATGGTCGCCGGCGACCATGGCCCATGGTCGCCGGCGACCATGGAGGTCCGGGTCATCGGATTTTCCGCCGGTGACCCGTTTTTCCGTCTTTTTTTCGCGTTTCGCGCACTTTGGCCCCTGTGGTTTCCTGAAAATGTGATTTTTAGTGCTTGAAATTGACTCATATCCTCCGACATCCGTCAAAATCACGGGTCAACCTCCAAAAGCATAAAATCATCATTGATCGCTCCAAGATCGCCAACAGGTAGACCAAAAAAAGTGCTCTTTCTGTCCGACCGATCGAGAAATCGACAAGACAGATGTCACCGGCCCGCTCTTAGCTATCAATGTCTGAAGTTACATGTTCATCCGATGTCGATCAGCATGAAGATCCATCGATGATCATCGCCAGAAGAATTCCAGAAGACACGGCATGGCCCGTGACTCTTCGACTGCTTGGCGACCAATTAATGTGGTTAATTGACTAGCTTTATTGCAGTCATTAATTCATTTCTTTGGACGGCCCAATCAGAAGCAAGCATTTGGGAGTTACAAGTCAATTGATTCATGGCATTTAAACCATGAAACTCCTCCCATTATGGTAATTAAGGTGATTAAAAGCCCTTAATCTCCATCGGCCAATCAGATTCAAGGAAAAAGGAGTTACAAAATCAAGAAATAAATCTTGTAACTCCTCCCATTAAAGCCATTAAGGCTCATAAACCCTCCTAAATGGCTACCAAAGGCCTATAAATAGGAGAGCATTCCATTGAAATGAGAATCAGAAAATGGAGATCAGAAAATCGAGATCGATCGATCGGAAAGAATCAAGAGCTCGTATCCAGAGAAAGAAAAAAGAGAGAAAAAACTCTGCTGAAGTTCTGCACCGGCCACCACTACAAGGTGACAAAAGTCCCTTGGAGGGCACCCCCCCAAAGGTCCTTGCCTTCTCCTGCTGCCTCCAATGGCTTAGACGTGGCTTTTCAGCCCGTCTACTTAGCTTTTTATTGGACATACGACCTTCTCTTGGTCTTTGTCCTCTAAAAATCTGAGGTTATAGCTAAGCCAAGCGAATCAAGAGCATCCTCTGTTCTCATCTGCATGGATGATGGCGAAGCCCATACATGACTTGCGACCGTCAATCTGAACGAGTCCCCCACAATCTCCTGAGAAGTTAGATCCTCCTTTTCTTGCTTTTCATTGTAGTTTGTATTTTTCTAAAAGAGACAAAAGTCACAACTCTTGTCTTTCATTATTGATGAGAATTGTAAATCGGCTATAAACGCCAAAATCGGCTATAAATGCCAAACAAAATCGCCTTTCACGGCAAACCAAGAAAATGTCTCTTTTCTTAAATATTTGTGCAATGGAAAACTTGAAAGAAGTTGATTTTCTTTTTACTTGCGAAGGTTGATCTCCGGATTACCACTTGCAATTCCAAGTAAAATAGAAAATCTGGCACACCCACACAAAGAAATGTTGATGCACGCTTCAGGCCCGCCAGGGCGCGAAAGGGCCGGACCCGACGGACTCCCACGTTCCGCCGACCCCGGTAGCCGCCCCACGGCGCCTCGGAGCGCGTTCCATCAAGCTGGCACACCCGGTGGGACTCGTTCATTTGAGAACATGGTGCTTGGAAATGAAATATTTGCATACCATATTTTTGCTCTATGCTTATACTTCTTCTCCAGATTCCTTGGCTACTTTCTAGCTGGTGGCCTATGTTGGATTTTGCACCCAAAAAAAATGAGATGGGATTTTTTGGAAATTTCTACTTCTTTAAGTTTGTTTCCATTCTTTCTCTTTTTTTTTTTAAAAAAAATTGGTTTTCTTAGTTTGAATTCAAAATTGAGAAGCTTTGATCCTATCCTATCGTTCTTTGGTGCTTGCAGAAATGTTGAGCCCGTTCGACTAAGGTTTTGGACCATCGTTTCTCTTCGATGAGTTCATTAGAGATTTCTTAAAAAAAAAAAAAAAAAATATCAGTTTTCTTAGTTTGAATTCAAAATTGAGAAGCTTTGATCCTATCCTATCGTTCTTTGGTGCTTGCAGAAATGTTGAGCCCGTTCGACTAAGGTTTTGGACCATCGTTTCTCTTCGATGAGTTCATTAGAGATTTCAAAAAAAAAAAAATCAGTTTTCTTAGTTTGGATTCAAAATTGAGAAACTTTGATCCTATCCTATCGTTTTTTGGTGCTTGCAGAAATGTTGAGCCCGTTCGACTAAGGTTTTGGACCATCGTTTCTCTTCGATGAGTTCATTAGAGATTTCAAAAAAAAAATATTAAAAAAAAAATAAAAATAAAAAAAAATCAGTTTTCTTAGTTTGGATTCAAAATTGAGAAACTTTGATCCTATCCTATCGTTCTTTGGTGCTTGCAGAAATGTTGAGCCCGTTCGACTAAGGTTTTGGGCCATCGTTTCTCTTCGATGAGTCTATTTGGGATTTTTTATAAAGAAGGACATAGACCACTAAGGTTAAACCAATTGCGTTCTTTGATCACGATTGATTCAAGAAAAGCCTTGTCCAGAGTGTGAAGACAGCTTGACTGTTCTAGGCAAGGGTCCTCCAAACGGGTTCATTAAGTAATCCTACCCTTACCTGGGGGCAATTCTATCAATTGAGATTTCATAAGACCGGGTTAGGAGGCCTATGTGTACTCTCTCGTCTTTAAATCTTAAAAAAATTAAAATCAAAATAAAAAAAAAATAAAAAAAGAAGATTTTCAAAAAAAATCTTAAAAAAAAAAAAACAAAAAATTTTCAAAAAATAAAAATAAAAATAAATAAATAAAAATATATTTAAAAAAAATAAAAATAATAATAATAAAATAAAAAAAATCATTTCAAAAAAAAAATCTCCAAAAACTCGTCACTTTTGATTTCAGATCTGAGAAATTTTGGTTTCTTCTTTTCTGAGCACTGGCGCTCGCGGAAATCGCCGAGACCGTGTTCATATCAGAATACCATTTGCTCTCCTTGATGGAACCAATCTTGACATTTCAAAAAAAAAACTCGTCACTTTTGGATTCAGATTCGAGAAATTGTGGTCTCTTCCCTTTTGAGTACTGGCGCTCGCGGAAATCGTTGAGCCCGTATTTGAATCGGAATGCCACCTGCTCTCTTTGACGAATCCATTTCTGACCTTTCAAAACAAAGAATCCCATCTCATGGATGCGATCTCCAACATTTGTGCATAGCAGTACTGGTACGCCCTTTCAGGGTCTACTGTATCTGTGACCGGCACATTTGTAACTCCTACCTTATATTCTTCTTATCTCGAGCAAGCTCCGCTTCTCGATAAGTCGAATTTAGGTATACAATTGCTTCTAGCAGTCATTGGAACACTCATTTCGAGCCTACCATGCTTGCAACCAGAACAATTGTACCCTCTATGACTTTTTGCCTTCTTCATATTGCTTGGGTCATGTCCCTTGAGCGATTTGAAAAGACAAAATCATAGAATTCCCCATTTATGATCATCATATTCTTGTGATTACTAATGGATGTGGTCTTGTTTCAGAAATTTTGAAACTAACAATGGCAGCCTTAACCATTATCTTCGATGAGAACAAGCACCAACTCATGCTTCAACAGAAGCAAACCGAGCGCACTTACAAGCGCCCCGCCAGCTGCCGAAGCGTCAACTCCCTCGGCAACTCTCTGAACTCAGGGTCGACCTCGACTCCCCGGACCATCGTCTTCGGGACACTGGGACCATTCCCACTTCCCGAAGAACAAGCTGCGCCTGCTAAAAAGCAGAAGATCACCTCTCAACGTGTCACTCCCGTGACACCAAAGGCGAGCGCCCAAAAGCCCGAAGCCCGCGGCACCCCCGCGAAGCCTCGACCCACAAACAACCAGGTCTATCCCAAGACTTGGTCTCCAAGACCTTCCCCAAAACAAAGGAGGTCTCAAACCTCCACCAAGCCAGCATACCTGGTCCCACTCAAGGAGAACCAGTTCTACCCTCTTGCCTACATGAAAGAGGAGAGACCCATCTCCAACCTGACTCCCAAGTCAACCCAGCATGAGCCGGTTTGTTCCTACAGGCCCAAAATCAGATCATGCATCACCAGGCCTCTACAAGCACCTGCTAAGGCCTACACTCCTTCAGTTCGACCCTTCATCTCTACAGGGGCCGAACTCGAAAGGTTTAAAGCTTCGCTGCAACAGGCAAAGGACCGGGTCCGGATCCTGTCCTTGCCTAGCTACAAAGAAGACAGGCTCGGCTGCTGCGCCCGAGGGAGCACATCCTTCATCGTCAGAGCCCAGCCAGAGCTGACTGAAGCTCAAATCGCTCGTCGAGCACGCCGCCGTGCTTCATATCGACAAAAGAGACTAGAGAAGCAACGGACCCAGCCTCCTACACTTCAAGTCTCCCACAAATGGGTCGAAAAAGAAAGACCCGACCAAGTTGCTGCCGTCCATATGGTTGGAAAAACCAGAAGACGCCAAAGGTCAGCATAAAAAATCCATGTCCGACATCCGGTGACCCGTAGCGTCACCAGGACACAAAGACATCCCGAAGAATCTCCTGCCCCTTCCAGCCAAGGACGGGAGAGTAATCCTTCATCAAGCTCTTCATCAAAAAGAATGAGCCCCAGCTCGGTCACCAGGACGATTTCTTCTTTCGAATCCCGAGGGATGAACGTCTTGGCTACAAGTTCTGAGCCGCCACCTCAGAATCCACCTCGAGATGATGCGCTCACACGCATCCAGCAGTTGGAACAAGGCCAGCAGAGGATTGAAACTCTGATGGAAAACCTTCTCCTTGTCGTCCAAAATCAGGTGAACAATGAGCCTCCTCCGAATCATAGCAATAACGGGGGAAATGGAGAAGAAAATGAGTCACGCGCCCTCACCAAAAAGGACGTAGACAGTATCCTCGCCAAAGCTAAAGAAGAGGATATACTCAAAGAACATGGGATCAAGCCACCATATCCTTTATGGATGGACTCGGTCCCGTTCCCTACAAAATTCAAACATCCTACTCTCCAAACATATACGGGGAAAGGATCGGCCAGACAGCACGTCATCCACTTCAAGATCTTGACGGGAGCTATCGCGGATCAAGATGCACTCAAGATTCGCCTCTTTGCAAGTACCCTAAAAGGTACGGCCTTCGATTGGTACTCCACTCTGCCGGAGAACTCCATTTAGAACTGGGCTATGCTGGAGACACGCTTCCTGACCCACTTCCAAGGTGAGGATCATCCTGTTACTATGACTCAGCTCTGCAGCCTAAAACAGGGAGAGAATGAGTCAACTTATGACTTCATTCACAAGTGGAAAGCAATGGCGTACAAATGTTCAGATGTATTGCCACAAGCGTCGCTAGTCGACATCTGCCGAAACAACATGAGAGCTAAAATCCGCTCCATGATCATCGGCAATAAATCAAAGAACCTGGGGGAACTCCTCGAAGCTTCCATGGAAGCTGAAATGGTGATCAAAGACCTCAACAGTCAGAAGTCATCAAGAAAAGAGCCAACCGCCATTGCAACCTCTAAACCAAAGAAGAAAGAGGTCCTTAATGTGCAAACCAAGTCAGCTCCTCAGCAACCAAAGAAAGCTGAAAATAGAGCTGCAGGTAAGAGACCTGAACTCTCTGATGCCTTCAAAGAGCGAGTAGAAAAGAAATATCCGTTCGATGAAGACGTCGAAGAAATCTTTGAGGCTCTCCTAGCAAATGGCAAACTCATTTTGCCAGAGCCCAAAAGACCTGGAGACGTTGGCAAAACCAATGATCCTCGGTACTGTCCATACCACCAGATGGTCTCGCATCCTCTCAATCAATGCTTTGTTGTGAGAGAGAAGATAAACGAGATGTGGAAAAACGGAGTCATCACCTTTGACAAAAATTATGGCCCCGCCTCCGTCAACATGGTGTCACGTGGACAAACACCAAAATCACCGAAGAAGAAGATCACTACTTCCTTCAAGGTGATAAAAGGAATTCAAACGTCCGAAGTGTTGGTTCCTTGCCCGACACCAGACGGACAACCCATATGGGTACATCCCGATCTCCTGGAAGATGAAAATTGGGAGATCGTCAAAACAAAGCCGACCGCTCAGCAGCGAAGGCAAGCCAAGAAACATCTCCTCAAGCTCAAACGGCAAGAGAAGACCCAGCCAAAACAAGAAGTCCATGAAAAGGCAGAGGCCTCCTCTACCACTTCACTCGGGGCAACAGAAACGTCCCTTCCAGAGACTTCAAAGGCGGTAAGAAACTTCACTCTCAGTGATTTCATGCCACCTCAATTCAAAAAAGAAGCCATGCAGGGGGCATCATACTCTTGCAACTCGGTAGTTGGATTCTCCATTGATGGATACGAGTCCAGCGACACCGACGATGGGTTCGAGCCCAACTACACCGATGAGTGGGAGGAATCTCTTGAAACAGGAGAATATCTCTCCGATGAAGAATGGGTTCCTGAAACTCACCTTATGCCAGTAATCTGGTATAACCCCTTGCAACCACAAGGATCCTGGTCTGATGATGAAGAAGACCAAGAGGCTGCACAAGAAGATGCGGTTAACCCAGCACCTGTCATTGCTCCAGTGGAAATCAACTATGTTGAGCCACACGGAGAAGACGAAGAAGAGGATCTGGCTCCCATGCCTGATCTTGAAGAATATGCAAGGATCTTGCAGCGTCTCGCTCTAGAACAAGAGCAAGACCGCGTCAACGAGATTCCTCACAATCCAGAGCCGGAAGTCCCTGAAGCCCATCAGGTACCTCCTCCCTCAACTCCTGAAAATGGAGAACATTGCTGGATTGACGATCCTCTTACATCCGAGGATGAGTCTGACTCCGAGCAGGCAACATCTCCTATCAGAGCTTCCTGTAATGTAATATATCAGGACTATAGCTCTTCTGAAGCGTCGTCTGATGAGATTACCTACACTCCGACGACGCCTAGCAATGTATCCTCTGGAGCTACCTCGTCTCACGTGACTTTCACAGAGATGGCACCCTCTCAGGTTTCTTCTCCTGAGACTGTGACTTCAGGATACACATTCTTCCCGACTCATCATCATGAAGAAAACCCAACTTGGGGTGATGGATGGGTCAACGAAGAAGAAAAGCTGCTGGATGCTGTTCAGGACTTGCTCCCGGAAAATGCTCCGTGCAACACAATCACTGAGGATGGCAACTCTGCTACAGATACATCCCCAGTAGATGAAAAACGACAGCCTCTTGATCCTGAAGACAATCTTCCAAACAAAGATCCTTCTCAAGAAGCTCTCGAAGTTGGTAGAGGCACCCGTTCGGGCCGGGACTACCATAAAAATTACAACCAATCTTCCTTTACTTATGTAAATCCTTCGGGAAAAGATGTTGTAAGCGCCCCCAGTGGCAACAATGATGAACACGCAGGCCCTAAGGAGGCTTTCAAGTATGACTTGGTTGAGCACTTCAAACACATACCTGCACGTCTTCACATCCTGGATTTATTACGAATGTCTCCACGCACTCGTGATAATCTCATCTCAAAATTACAAAAACTGAATGAGGATGTCGACAAACATGCCCCGCAAGTCCTCCAAATTGAAATGGACTACCGGGTCAAAAACTCTGAAACTTCCTCAAAGGGAGAAAAGAAAACTGAGGGATCATGCATCCAATGCCTCTCGGTTCAAAAGGCAGCCAATGCAACCATCGCCTTCACTAAGGAAGACCTCCTACTTGGCGAAGCAAGGCACAACCGACCCCTGTACTTCACAGGGTACATCAAAGAAATGCCGATACATAGAGTTCAGATCGACCCAGGTTCTGCACTCAACCTTATCTCCACTTCGGCTCTTGAAGAGTTGGGCATCCCACCCAGCAAGCTAAGCCACACATCTGTATCTATCTTTGGATACGATGGGAGCACTCAAAGGCCTATCGGCAAAATCAGGTTCAAATTGCAAATCGGTGATCTTATCTCTGAGGTCACTGTGTATGCAATAAAAACCCCCTCATGCTACAACATCCTTCTCGGACGTCCTTGGATACACGAGAATGGTGTTGTTCCTTCAACTCTACATCAATGCATCAAGTTTGTCGGCGACGACGGCATGGTACATCGAGTCTTTGCGGACAGGAAACCCTTCAAAGGTAAAGAAGTCCACTTCGCAGACTCCCAGATGTATGAAGGAGAAAAAGAAGAAGAGGAAATAGCACCCCCTGCTGAAAATCTCCAGAAAGATAAAGGCAAGGCTCCTCAAAAATCACCGGAAGAAAACAACCCCTCCGGCAAATTAGAAGAGAGTAGTCAATCTCCCTTCGTCATCTCCCTCAAATCTTCAAAACCTTTGGTCATCACGACTAAAGTGAAGAAGGCGAAACAAAAGCCTGGGGGCAAATTTGTTGTCTCTCTCGTGTCTATCATGCAAGACACAGACTCGGACTCAGAGCCAGAAGACGATGCATCGTCAAGCCAAGCTGACACTCAGCAAGTTCAGCCTGCTCTCACTCCGATGGAGACACCTGCTGATGTAGAAGATCCTACGTCTGCTACCTTTGTTGTTCCGGCAACATCACCAAAGCAAAGGCCGATCTTCTTCCATAGATCGGACGCTTCCTCATCAAACTCCATGCTGGAACCTTTCCAAAATGAAGGTATGCCTCAGCTATCTCTATATAGTCCTGTGGCACAAGCAATTATGAAGAAAATGGGCTATGACGCTCAAAACCCAGTCGGTTTGGGAGAAAGACGCGGTATTCTCACGCCATTGGAGCCCGCCTTGACCAAAAGCCAGCTGGAAGATTGGAGACTCTACGGTCATGTAGAAAAGTCTTCATATGGGTTAGGATATGATCCCGACACTCCTCTGAGACAGTTGACACAAAGGCTTAAAAGTCGTTTTACTGACCAAGCCTCAACATCTCAAGTCCACGAGGACATCGATCTCCCTGGATATCTCTTTAAAGAGTTACCTGACAAAGATCCAGGAAGCTCATCCAATTTGTACGATTTCTCTGATGATAAAGAGGAATCGTCCGATAATACAGACTTGTGCTATTCTGACCCAGAAGAACCCTCGTCTCCAAAAGAAATACCAGACTCAACAGGCGATTGGGACTATCTCATAGCAAGCCTTGAGGAGATCACCAATCAAGAAAATCCATGGAAAGGAACAGAGCCTTGGTCTGTTAATGCAGTTGAAACTCCAGAAGGTTTCGTTGAGTTGGAAGCCTCCGAAAATATTGTGGAGGAACCACCTTCGAACCTTCCGACAGAAGATCCTGTTGAAAAGATAGACTTGGGAACACCAGATAACCCACGTCCTGTATTCATAAGCAAGAATATAAAGGATGATGAGTTACCCGAGTATATCGCTTTTCTTCGTGAGTTCGTTGATTGCTTTGCATGGTCCTACGCTGAAATGCCTGGTTTAGACCCCAAAGTAGCAGTCCACAAACTCAATCTTCAAGAAGACATCAAGCCTGTCAAACAAGGCCAAAGAAGATTCCGTCCAGATGTGATGGATAAAATTGAACAAGAAGTTCAAAAACTCAAAAGTGTTGGCTTCATCCGTGAGGAACAACATCCAGAGTGGTTGGCCAATATTGTCCCAGTGACAAAGAAAAATGGGCAGATCAGGGTCTGTATTGACTATAGAGACCTGAATGGCGCTTGCCCTAAAGATGAATTCCCGCTCCCCATACCGGAGGTGATGATTGACAATACCTGCGGATTCGAGCGAATGACATTCATGGATGGCTTCTCTGGTTACAATCAGATAAAGATGCATCCCAAGGATGAAAAACACACTTCATTTCGGACTCCATTTGGCGTGTATTGCTACACTGTCATGCCATTTGGTCTGAAAAATGTTGGTGCCACATATCAGAGGGCTATGATGAAAATATTCCAAGATATGCAGCACAAGACGGTCGAACGTTACGTTGATGACCTCGCCGTCAAAAGCAGAAGAAAAGAAGACCATCTCAAAGATCTTCGGGAAGTCTTCCTCCGACTCCGCAAACACAAACTGCGGATGAATCCTCTAAAATGCTTCTTCGGCGTCTCGTCGGGTAAGTTTCTCGGATTCCTTGTTCGGAAAGCTGGAATAGAACTTGACCCCATAAAAGTCAAGGCTATTCTAGAAATGCCCTCTCCAAGAACCTTGAGAGAATTAAAAGGGCTCCAAGGGAGATTGGCCTACATCAGACGGTTCATCTCCAATCTTTTGGGGAAATGCCGTCCATTCTCTCGATTGATGAAAAAGGGTGTAGACTTTGTCTGGGATGCCGACTGTGAAGCCGCATTTCAAGATATCAAGTCATACCTGACCAAACCTCCAGTGTTAGCTGCCCCTGCCACTGGAAAACCATTCATCTTGTACACAAGAGCTCTTGATCATTCTGTAGGCGCTCTGCTTGTACAAGAGAATGGTGAGGGAAAAGAAGCTGCTCTATACTACCTCAGCCGCATGCTAGTAGGTGCAGAGCATCGCTACTCTCCAGTCGAAAAAGAATGCCTTGCAGTAATGTTCGCCGTACAAAAGCTACGTCACTACTTGCTTTCCAACACAGTCTACTTGGTCTCGAGGATCAACCTCTTGAAGGTCTTTATCACGAAGGCCGGTTCTCTCAATGCCCGACTGGCAAAATGGTCTATCCTCTTGTCACAATTTGATATTAGGTATGTGCCACAAAAAGCAATCAAAGGCCAAGCTCTAGCAGATTTCCTCGCAGAGCATCCATTGCCTAAAGATTCACCACTCAGAGATGATCTCCCAGATGAACCTGTCTACAACGTGGAGACTTCCTCACCAAATGCCTCCTGGGACATGTACTTTGACGGTGCAACCAGGACAAATGAAAACAGAAAGCTGATCTCGGGAGTTGGCATCCTCTTTGTTAGCCCCGACAAATGCATGATTCCACACGCTTTCTCGCTACTGGAACCATGCACAAACAATGCAGCTGAATACCAAGCTCTGATCCTAGGATTGGAACTCGCCATCGAATCTGGTATCACCATGCTGGAAGTCTTTGGAGACTCTCAACTGATCATCAACCAGATGAATCAGAAATATGAAGTCAGGAAGCCTGATCTGCTGCCTTATTACAACAAGGCACAATCGCTTCTGTAAAAGTTTGACATCTGTCACATCACCCACATTCGTAGAGGTGAAAACATCCGTGCAGATGCCCTGGCTGGACTTGCCGCATCAATGGCGATCCAGGAAGGAAAAAACATGCAAATTACAGTGAATGAGAGAAGGATCCTCCCTCCTCTTAACACACACCAAGCAGTTGCTGAATGCCACCGAGTGGTTGGAAGTCGGATCTCTATCCTGCAACCTTCAATCGGCGACTGGAGGGATCCGTTCATTGATTACACTATGTTCGGAATCCTACCTGAAGATCCAAAAGAACGGGTAAGCATTCAAAGGCGAGCCCCAAACTTTCATTTGGATATCCCTTCAAAGATCCTTTACAGGAAATCCTTCAACGGAGTACTTCTACGCTGCTTGTCACAACAAGAGGCCGAAGAAACACTTAAAGAAGTTCATGCTGGTCTTTGTGGAGCCCATCAGGCAGGTCCTAAGCTCTATGATCAGATAAAAAGGTTAGGTTACTATTGGCCTACCATGGTTGCTGATGCAATGCAATTTGCCAAACGCTGCCAGCTATGCCAAGTTCACGGAGATTACATTCACATGCCTCCGGAATGGTTGCATCCTACAGCAATCTCATGGCCTTTTGAAGCATGGGGCATGGACATCATAGGTCCTATCTCTCCCCCTTCAAGCAAAGGTCATCGCTTCATCTTCGCCGCTACGGATTATTTCTCCAAGTGGTCAGAAGCATTTGCGTTCAACGAAATGAAGACCTCATCAGTTCTTCAGTTCCTGCGCACCAACATCATTTGTCGTTTCGGCATACCCAAGAGATTCGTCCATGATAACGGACCACAATTCCGGGATCATCGATTCTACAGGTTTTGCGACAAATACAAAATTCAAAGCTGTCCTTCGACTCCATACAATCCGGCAGCAAACGGATTAGCAGAAGCCTTCAACAAGACACTCTGCAAAATCCTCAAGAAAATGGTCTCTAGTCACAAAAGAGACTGGAGCGACAAACTGTCTGAAGCTTTGTGGGCCTATCGAACCACCGTTCGAGGACCAACCCATAGCACACCATTCTCCTTGGTCTATGGATGCGAAGCTGTCGTGCCCCTAGAGGTACAAATTCCTTCTCTGAGGGTATCTCTACAAAATGACATGACTCAAGAAAGCAATGTCAAATTGCGACTCCATGAGCTGGACAATCTCGACGAGAGACGGCTCGAAGCTCGACAAAGCATTGAACTTTCCCAAGCACGCATGGCAAGATCTTTTGACAAAAAGGTCAGGCAACGCGCCTACAAAAAGGGTGACTTGGTTCTTGCGGTAAAAAGACCAATGGTCTTCGCTCACAAGTCCAAAGGCAAGTTTGAACCAAAATGGGAGGGACCCTACGTCATCGACAAAGTCTTCTCCAACGACGCATATGCCCTCCTAAACATGAAAGGCGACAGATGTATGCTGCCTATCAACGGCAAGTTCTTGAAGCGGTACTACCCTTGAAGACTTACCCAACTGGGTAAGAGCAATGCCTGTATGGCCAAAACCTGTTCTCAGGTACTCGCTCGTCAAACCCACTCTCTTTAGAATTTTCATATCAAATGTCAAAATTTCTAGAGATTCAAAAACAATGCTTACTTTCATTGTTTCATTGTTCAAAAACAAAAAAAATCCAAGTTTAGGAGCCTCTCCCTGACTTGACCAAAACTTTCGATCCTTGAACCAAAATTCATGGTTTGAAACAAAAATCCGGATTCAGGGATTTCCACCCTAGTCCACCTTACCTTTTACCGCCAAATGGTTCTAGGTCAAAATTTACGACCCTCGTGTCTTTAAACAAAAAAAAAAAGGTTTTTCAAAAATCGTGGGGAAACGACATCAAAGTCAGTACCCGCAAAACAAAAATTTTGAAAAAAAGCAAGGATGCGACATTCCATCGATACTTGCACCCAAAATCGCAGGGAAGCGACATTTCGTCGATACTTGCAAAATCCAAAAACCGTGGAGAAGCAACAAACCAGTTGATATCCACAACCAAATTTCGAAAATCGTGGAGAAGCAACAAACCAGTTGATATCCACAACCCAAATTTCAAAGGTTCGAGAAAACCTAAAATCGTGGAGAAGCAACAAACCAGTTGATATCCACAACCCAATTTCAAAAATCGTGGAGATGCAACATACCAGTTGCTATCCACAACCCAAAATTACAAATGGTTCGAGAAAACCTCAAATTTCAAAAATCGCGGAGAAACGACATCAAGTCAGTACCCGCAAAACCAAAAGTCTTGGGAAAAGCAGGGAAGCGACGCTTAGTCGATATTTGCACCCCAATTCGCGAGGAAGCGACATTCGATCGATACTTGCAAAACCTAACCCGCGAGGAAGTGATATTCCATTAATACTCGCAAAACTGAATGAGCAAGGAAGCGACATTCCATCGATACTTGCAAGACCATTCAGCGGGGAGGCGACATTTAGTCGATACCTGCATTTTGAAAACCAAAACTCGGCTATAAATGCCAAAATCCGGCTATAAATGCCAAAACAAAAATTTCCGGCTATAAACGCCAAAATCGGCTTTCATGCCAATAAAACAAAACTTGGTTTTCAAAAAAATCGGCTATAAATGCCACACAAAAAAAAAAAAAAACTGACTCTCATGTCAAAACCGGCTATAAATGCCACAAACTGGCTATCAATGCCACGAAAAATTGGCTTTCACGCCGACAAACCAAAACTTGGCTTTCAAAAAATGGCTATCAATGCCACAAAACCGGCTATAAATGCCACAAATTGGCTATCAATGCCACCAAACTGGCTGTAAATGCCACAAAAATCCGGCTTCCGTGCCAACCCAAATTTTGGCTTTTACGCCATAAAATTTCGGCTTCCATGCCATCTCAAAATCGGCTTTCACGCCACAACCAAAATCAGGCTCCCATGCCAAAACAATTATTTGACAAAAGATTTTCACAAAATGACAAAGCTTTTGATCAAATCCCATTTAGCAATTGCTTTCATCACAAAAAGATTTGAGTGAGCGTAGGGAAAACAAAAAAAAAGGTACCAAAAAAATACATGTGGTACCAAAGCAAAAAAAAAAAATAGAAAGTGTTCACAAGCACTACAAAAAAAAAAAAAAAGGTACCAAAAAAATACATGTGGTACCAAAGCAAAAAAAAAAATAGAAAGTGTTCACAAGCACTACAAAAAAAAAAAAAGAAAAGTACCAAAAAAAAATACATGTGGTACCAAAAAAAAAGAAAGTGTTCACAAGCACTACAAAAAAAAGAGTACCAAAAAATACATGTGGTACCAAAAAAAAAGAAGAATGGTTTCTGCTATAAAAAATCAGGAGCTCAGCAAAAAATGGTCTCCAGCCAAAGCTTCAGCTCCTCAAGCAAACTTTTGGCCTCAGCCGTCAGAGTTTCCAAGGCACGCTTCTTCAGGAACTTGCCATGAGATGCTGGCGAATGCCGTAACCCTTCTTTTACACCGGGAAGCTCTTCCCCAGCAGTTTGCCATCGTTCGTTTTCTAGAGTCCTCCTCTCGAGAACTTGACCGGCATCTGCAACCCTGCGAATCAGAGTACTCTCCCTGTCACGAGCCTCTGTTATAGCAGCCCACTTCGCATCGACTTGTGCCTTCAAATGCTCAAGACGTTTCCTGGCCTCCTCAACTTCCCTATCAAGGACGTTAAGGTCATGCCTCAATCCGATGATGGCTAGCTCTTCCTTGTTCTTCTCCCGAACTAGCTGCTTCTTGCTTTGTGTAGCCTCATTCAGGTCAGACTTAGCCTTATCAGCAGGGTCCAAGAACATCTCCTTGAAGAATTGGTCGTCAGGGAAACCCATGGTCTCAAACCACTTGTCACCCAGTGCAATGATCCTATCAACGATCGCCCTGGCACCTGTGACATCCAGACCAACCTCTTCGGTGTCGTTCAGAATCTCCTGTACATGTGGGATCATGCCAAATCCTGCATCCAAGTGTCCAGAAAGGAGAGTCTTGACCCAAGAACTCAAAACCCGAGCCAGCACCTTCTTCGCAAATTAAAGAGACGAACTGGATGAAGATTCACCCTTCTCCGCTGATCGGCTGCTCATGTCATGTCCCATTGGAAGAGTAACAAAAGAACTCTTTTCACTTGGAGCCACTGGAGAGGGAATCTCAACACGAGGCATCTCCTCAATCATGTCTGAACTGGTCTCTACCTCCGGATCGACCTCTGGCATCCCTTGCTCTGGTTCTGAAGAAAGCGATGGACTCTCTTCTGTCACTTCAAAACCTGCAAATGAAACACAAAAAGGTATGAATATGATCCTGTTCAAAAAAAAAAAAAAATCATCAGGGTCATCACTACAAAGTACCTTCTTCGACGACTGGCGGAACACTCTCTTCCTCCATGAACTCATTAGAAGCATCATCAACATTTGCGTCCATTGATGGTTCAAAGTCATCGGAATCCTGTGGCAAGTCAGCTGACGAGAAAAATGTTAGCAAATCAAGTCGCAGGCAAAAAAAAAAAAAAAGAGAAAAGAGACACACGTGAAAAAAAAAAACAGAAATCACGTGGAAAAGAAAAGAAAAAAAAAAGAGAAGAAGAATAGAAAGAAAAAAAAAAGAAAAAAAAAGAAGAAAGAAAAAAAAAAGAGAAGACACTTTTTTTTCCATCCTATTCTCTACATGAAGTTTTCTTGAAAGAAAAAGAGAGAAAACTTACTTGAAGCCATTGATGGAGAAGAAGAAGGAAAAAGCTTGAAGATCCTTGAAGAAGAAGAACTCTTGGTCTTGGAGCTCTCTTGAGATTGTTGCAAAAGAAAGCAATAAGAGCAAGAGATCCTACCTTCCTTTGCTTTTATAGGAGAGAGCAAATCAAAGAAGGAAACAAAGAAGAAAGGTAAGTGTTACTAATTAGTAACCTTACCAAAAGAGAAGGAATTAAAAAGATTCTTTCCCAAAAAGAAAGATGTCTTTGAGAGATTTTCTCCCAAAATCAATCAATGAGAGATTCTCTCCAACAAAATAGGAGATTGGAGATTCTTTCCCAAAAAGAAAGATACCTTGAGATATTCTCTCCCAAATTAAGGGAATATGAGAGATTCTCTCCCATAAAGATATTTTTAGATATTCTCTATCCAAATGAGATATCTTTAGATATTCTTTACAAAAATGACCCCACTGAGATCTAAGCCATCCTAAAAAGCTTAAGGTCCCATGGGTTAGCCCATATGAGCCAGGTTTGACCACTTAGGCACTAAAAAAAAAAAAAAAATTTGGGCTTTTAGTCAGGAAAAAAATCCCTCTTACCAAGAGCATACAATAATGGTTCCATGCCTCTTTTGAGTTGATTGAACCATACAAAAAATCCCAAGCCCCATGAGCTTCCAAAAATCAAACCATCCAGCCTCATATACCAAATTGAGCCAAAATCTTGAAATTGACATTCCACAAAAATCCAAACCACTCCAATGGACCCACACAGTCCCAAAGAGTGACCAAAAACCAAATCCTGGTCCCCTAACTTGCCACATACAGCTTGTTAGGTCACAAGACCAAAACCAAAAACCAAATCATGATCCCCCAACTTGCCACATACAGCTTGTTGGGTCACAAGGTCAAAACCAAAACCCGATCCCCTAACCTGCCATATATAGCTGGTTAGGTCACAAGATCAAAAACAGAAACCCAAATCCACATCCCTGATGTCATCTTCAAAACTTTGCCTCGAGATGGTGTGTGATTCCTTTCACTACCATAAAATTCCCCTGGAAGCTCAAAGGCTACTCTACCAAAGGAAGGATTGCTCAAAGACTCTTGGTCAAGACACAAGCTCTCCTTCAAAAATCTCTTCGAGGCACATCGACTACAAAAGTCAAGCAACTCGTCGCTGTACCTCGAGGGGGCATTTGTTGACACCAAAAATGTCACTTTGCCTCTTCAAATCAAGAAAGCTGCATGAAGTCGCAACCTGCCATAAATAGGCAATGCAATTTCTCTAAAAAATCAAATCTTGTCAGAATCAAACAAAAACTGCAAGATCCTTCAAGATAGCCAAGAGAAGAGTACACATGAAGTTTCGGGCCATTTCAGAATCATTTGGCCTAACTTCGCTTCTCCGACAGCTAAAATGGTGCTCCCGGCGGCGACATCATCGGAGACGTCAAAACTTCGATCAGAGCCTACAGATGACTCTAGCATGTCTCAAAAGGGCTCCATGCCAAATTTCAAGTCAAACCGACAACGTTTGACCCTCCATCAATGCTCGAGCAGCAAAATCAAGCCTCCCGACGGCGGGAACCACCGAAGCCTTCGCTCATCAAACCAAGTGCATAAGTGGCTTCAACATGCTTCCAAAAGGCTGCACGTCAAATTTCAGGTCATTCTGACAACGTTTGACCAGGTTTCGATGCTCCGAGAGAAAATCAAGCCTATCGGCGGCGGAGCAACCCGGGACTATGACATCCAAAACGGAGCCCATGGAACGTCTCAAAATGACTCCAATAGGCTCCCCGTCAAATTTCAGGTCAATCGGACATCGTTTGACCACATATCAAAGCTCGGCATTTTCCCCGCAGCAAAATCAAGTGAAGCATCGACGGGACCCCAAACGGCTTCAAAACTCAAACAAAAGCCTATGGTTGGTCTTATTTATTGCTCAGGAGGCTCCACCTCAAATTTCGGGTCATTCCGACATCGTTTGACCAAGTTTCAGCTTCTGGCGGAAAATCAGCAGCTTTACGCGACAAAGTCTTCGGCTTTCCCGGAAAATTGGAAACTTTGCACTCTAAAAATGCAAGGATTCTCATCAGGTTTTCTACAGGGAAATCAAGCCAATAAATGAGAAGAAATGTCAGGAAAAATACAGAAGAAAACGGCAACGAAAAAGACCTCAAAACGACCGCAAAACGGGCTCCGAAGGGGAAAATTCCCCCAGGGTCGCAGGCCCCTGCGACCATGGCCCATGGTCGCCGGCGACCATGGAGGTCCGGGTCACCGGATTTTCCGCCGGTGACCCGTTTTTCCGTCTTTTTTTCGCGTTTCGCGCACTTTGGCCCCTGTGGTTTCCTGAAAATGTGATTTTTAGTGCTTGAAATTGACTCATATCCTCCGACATCCGTCAAAATCACGGGTCAACCTCCAAAAGCATAAAATCATCATTGATCGCTCCAAGATCGCCAACCGGTCGACCAAAAAAAGTGCTCTTTCTGTCCGACCGATCGAGAAATCGACAAGACAGATGTCACCGGCCCGCTCTTAGCTATCAATGTCTGAAGTTACATGTTCATCCGATGTCGATCAGCATGAAGATCCATCGATGATCATCGCCAGAAGAATTCCAGAAGACACGGCACGGCCCGCGACTCTTCGACTGCTCGGCGACCAATTAATGTGGTTAATTGACTAGCTTTATTGCAGTCATTAATTCATTTCTTTGGACGGCCCAATCAGAAGCAAGCATTTGGGAGTTACAAGTCAATTGATTCATGGCATTTAAACCATGAAACTCCTCCCATTATGGTAATTAAGGTGATTAAAAGCCCTTAATCTCCATCGGCCAATCAGATTCAAGGAAAAAGGAGTTACAAAATCAAGAAATAAATCTTGTAACTCCTCCCATTAAAGCCATTAAGGCTCATAAACCCTCCTAAATGGCTACCAAAGGCCTATAAATAGGAGAGCATTCCATTGAAATGAGAATCAGAAAATGGAGATCAGAAAATCGAGATCGATCGATCGGAAAGAATCCAGAGCTCGTATCCAGAGAAAGAAAAAAGAGAGAAAAAACTCTGCTGAAGTTCTGCACCGGCCACCACTACAAGGTGACAAAAGTCCCTTGGGGGGCACCCCCCCCAAGGTCCTTGCCTTCTCCTGCTGCCTCCAATGGCTTAGACGTGGCTTTTCAGCCCGTCTACTTAGCTTTTTATTGGACATACGACCTTCTCTTGGTCTTTGTCCTCTAAAAATCTGAGGTTATAGCCAAGCCAAGCGAATCAAGAGCATCCTCTGTTCTCATCTGCATGGATGATGGCGAAGCCCATACATGACTTGCGACCGTCAATCTGAACGAGTCCCCCACAATCTCCTGAGAAGTTAGATCCTCCTTTTCTTGCTTTTCATTGTAGTTTGTATTTTTCTAAAAGAGACAAAAGTCACAACTCTTGTCTTTCATTATTGATGAGAATTGTAAATCGGCTATAAACGCCAAAATCGGCTATAAATGCCAAACAAAATCGCCTTTCACGGCAAACCAAGAAAATGTCTCTTTTCTTAAATATTTGTGCAATGGAAAACTTGAAAGAAGTTGATTTCCTTTTTACTTGCGAAGGTTGATCTCCGGATTACCACTTGCAATTCCAAGTAAAATAGAAAATCTGGCACACCCACACAAAGAAATGTTGATGCACGCTTCAGGCCCGCCAGGGCGCGAAAGGGCCGGACCCGACGGACTCCCACGTTCCGCCGACCCCGGTAGCCGCCCCACGGCGCCTCGGAGCGCGTTCCATCAGTCCATCTATGGGGAGCCATATATGTATGCCACATCCTCTAAGGTCACGGTGGCCTCCCCACATGGAAGATGGAAGGTATTTGTTTCTAGCCTCCATCTTTCTACCAATGCTCTTATCAACGCATGATTTATTGTCATTTGTTCAATGCTTGACAAGTGCTCCAAGCCACACATGCGCACATAGTCTTCTTGTCGGCGTGTCAGATGCCAACTATTTTTGTCATGTGTGGTTCGAATTATTCTCAAGTTTGGTGGTTCCTATAGATGTTAGTTACAAAATAAATTTACGATTACAAACTCATGTAGTATGAAGTGGTTCAAAGATAAAAATAAATATAACATTACATTTAAATATAAAGTAAATGATTGAATGTATCTCTCCTCGCCAAATTGCTTCAGAAACATGAACATCTTGATAGTATAATAACTTCTCCTTGATAAAAAAAGTATCACTGTCCATCTACACATAATGGTATAAAAAGTGATCATTGCTCTTGACTTCTTGTCAAGTTAATAACTGGTATTCTCTAACATTTTGTTTCATTTGGTAGATTTCAGTGAGGTAAAAGAACAAACCTACCATAAATTAAATTGGAGGCCTTCTATTCTTTTTTCCTCGAATTGCAGCACTTTCAACTTACTTTCCACTTTCTAAGCCTTGTATCAATTTGGTAGAGTAAGCCCTTTCAACTTTTAGAGGCCCATATCAATTTGGTATCAAAGTGGGCTTTTCAACTTTATAGGGCGTACATCATTTCTCCTCTCCTACTATGAACAACACAAAAACATATAACCTTCAATGTTAAGTGTTAACAAACTAGTGGGTGTTGCTATTGAAGTAAAACTTGCAACAAATATAACAAACAAAATTGCATCAAGTGATTAAACACGTTTGAGGGCTCAATTAGTTTTGGTGAATCTAACTAATCTAAAACGATGAGTTTTTCATTGAAACGATCTTGTTACGTATTGTTTTATACTTTTCTCGGTCTGTATTTTGGAGTCATAGTAATTCACTTATGCCACCTCCAATTGTTCAGGAATCTTCAAAAAATTCAATGTTTGGGGGACCTGGACCTGAACAAACAACCTTGGGATGAATTTAAAACAAAAAACCCCAACTTGACTAGCTCTATTTAGAGCAAATGATGTTTAGTCACTGTAAGCTGCAAATCAAATCAGCCTTCTTAATATGAACATGAAGTAGTTCAGCTGAATTGGTAGCAATAAATACCCAAGCCCCATACACAGCTTGAACGACAAATAGTCAATAAAGAGGAAAAAGAAAAATATATTAGATGTTATCCAAGAGTTAGCAATCAAAAGGTAATGTGATCCATGTCAATTACCTTTCAAAAAAAAAAAAAACAAATAAATAACAAACCATGTCAATTGAGTGAAACACAGGGTCTAGAGAGAGTTTTATTTAGCTGATATTATTGGAATTTGGGGTCCTTAGTTGTGGTTATCTTAATTAGTGGAATTTTTCTAATAATGTCCCTTGAATCAATCTCTCAGATACTTCATTTATAAAGAACTCATCTTACATTATCTATCACGTCTCACATTATCTCTCTTTAAAGAAGGAAAAAAACTCCTTTTATAGGCCGTTTCATCTTTATCTTTCTTCCTTATGTAGGAAATTAAAACTCCTTTCACAACTATGCATTAACTTCCTTTCCTCTTTTTTTCCTAAATTATTCTCATTTTACAAAGTGATACAAGTAGCTGGCTTGTTGTTCGTTGTCCACAAGAGTAAATGTTGATGGCATGTTCATGCACCTTAAATGGGAATTGAAATTCCGCCTACCGAACAGGCTTACTTATCCCATGTGCCACCTAAGAATGGGAAACATGGTACAATGGCACATTGGAATCCAATCACCTGGTGCGCCCCATTGTAAACAACCAACAGGAGAGGAACTTAACACATCAGACAATCTCAAGTCTCAACTATCAGAACCATAGAAAAAATCATAGGTGAAGGTGCACATGCATAATTGATACAAATGCCTTCAAGTTCAAGGTGAATGTTGAAGAGTTTTAGAGTAAAAGTGTTGTTAAAACTGTACGGACCCAATCGGATTTGCTGTTAAGACTGTCAAGCTTTTTTCAAGGTGGGTTGGATCCGACCTGGAATGGACCTTTCCTGCCCTGCAGGCAAAATCAGCAATGGCATTGCTTAGTGTGTGCTGACCAGGGCAGAGGACAACAATGTCAATGAGTTGGATGTTGTTCAGATACGTGCCTGTAGTAAAGTGGGCTGATGACGAAACGTCCCTCCCTCTGGATACATACCTGCATAAGAAGACTAAAAAGATAAAACTTGGTAAAGTGGGCTGATGACGAAACGTCCCTCCCTCTGGATACATACCTCATAAGAAGACTAAAAAGATAAAACTTGGGTATGAGCATTCTCTTATGATACTATGGAAGGGGCAGTCCTAGAGGCAGGACTTCTTCCTACAAGGTGCAGAGAGGCAGGAAAGAAAATCTGATCAAGAGAGACTTAAACCAAGAATCTAAGTTTGGGTTACACAATCCAAATGCACCTAAATCCTACTCAGACCATTCAAACCCTAAAGGAAAAACACAGACATTTAATGGTTAAACATACAAATAAAAAAAAAAAATACCATCATCTGTTATTTCAAGAAAATCACACGACATGCAAGTCCAAGAAAAACCCAGACTAAAACATTGGTTATAGATCATAAAATCATCTTGTATATTTGCACAAAAAAAAACATGACAACATATACAAACAAGCAAGTAAAGCTAAAAAGTTCAATAATAACAGCTCAATGCCTATGCCCATATTTCTTAAACCCTCCTTTGACAGCATGAATATGATCAATAGCAGCTTCTCTGTCCTTGTACAGCTGCTCATCTGAAAGGGCTCTCTGTTTTTACAAAAGAAGGAAACAGTTTAATGTGTGGAATTTTATTACCTTGAAAATAAGGTCCTGAGATTAGAGGCTTCCTCTAGGGCTTACGTTTTGATGCAGAGAAAAAGAGGAGTGAGAGAGTGATGTGGAGTAGTGCGGCCTGTGAAGAGATATTCTTCTGTGATCGGAGATGGACGTGAGATGGAGACCGACGGCGACAAGCAAGGCTTCTCTATCTTCCGTTTCTTCTTTTCTTCGTGTTGTTTCTTCTTTCGTCCCTGTTTCTAAGTAGGGTTTCACTGGCATCAACTAAGAAAGGGTAAAATTGGAAAACAAAATGTAGATTTGGGCGGGAGGTCCTTGGCTGATAATATAATAATTTGGGGGTCCCAACAGTGGTTATCCTATTTAAGGGAATTTCTTTAGTAAATGTCCCAAAAAAACCTCTTCTAACAAACAAGAAGACTAAGGTAAATTATTTTGCACAAAATTACAAAGAAATCGAATACATAGGAATTAATGTTGAAATGAACTCTACCAGAAATTATTAAAGGGGTGGCGTGCTCATGATTCATGTGGACCTTTAATTTAATTACTAGTGTGAGAGGCCCATGCCCAACATGGGCCAAAAAAGGGAAAAAATTTATAAAAACACTAAATTAGAAAGTAAAACACAGGCCAAAAAAGGAATTTAATTTGAGAAAAATGTTTAAATGCCATATAAAAAATTAAATATCATATTAGTAAATTGAAAAGATACAATTTGGAAAACTAAGAACTAAATTGAAAAAGAAATATAATATACCTGTAGACTTTCATTAGAATATTTACAAAAGAATTATATCATTTTCCGTTCAATTCATAAACTCAACTCAAGAAAAAAAAAATCATTTACAGTAAAAAAATCAAATGGAAACAGTCCGAGGTACAAACCCTTTCACTATGAAGAAAATTGATAAGCTTGAATTAGAATGGGTGTAAAGTTCACAGAAATACACATCAAAAACCAAAAAATACCAAAATAAAATAACATCAAAACTAAAAAAAGTAGAGGCCTTACTATTTAATCAAGCCAAACAACGAAAGCAAACCTCTCAAATAATCCAATGTCATTATTAAACACCAACAATTTAAGTAGGCATGCTAAAATATTAAAAAAAATGAAAAACCCATAATAGTTATTAAAAAATATAGTTACTGCCAAATCAAGATACAAAAGCATATTTGTACTAAAGATGGTATGTCAAAGTAGAATTACATTAATCTCAATTTGAAGAAATGCATAAAAGTTATGCAAAAGGGCCTTTAAAAATAACAAAAAAGAAAAAAAGATCCGATATATGTTTTTCTATAAAACGAAAGCAATGGATATTCACTCTAAGATTTAGATAAAAGGTGCAAGAAAATTTTCAGGACAAAATGAATTAGATCAAACTAGTTAGATATAAAGTGACTTTTTTGTTTTATGAGACATCCAATCCTCTTTTTTTTTTTTTTTTTGCTAACGGATATGGATATGGGATCCCAACCCTTTAGGCTGTACTATTCCTTCCAGGCCTAGAGAGAAGCCTGGTAAAACCTCTGTGGCCCCTAGGTTGTAGCACAAGTGGACTCAACCTTCGGTTCCTGAAGAGGGTGGAATTGTGGGTCAATACCAAGACCTCTAGCTCCGGAAGAGAGAGGAACTGTGGTCCTGACCACTCGGCCAACCCCTTGGGGTTAGACATCCAAACCTATGAAGGCAGATCTCTTCAAATTTCATACCAAAAACCATTTGAATCTTGGGGCCACGTCATGACTTGTCATTGGGGAAGTATATTTTTCATAGGTTGGGCCCTTTGGAAGCATTGATTTGCTCGATCCAAATTGCCCATCTTATTAATGGATCTTTCCATCAGTCTGACATTTGAAAGCTCGAGAGATCATGATGCAAGTATTTTGGTTGAGCCCGGTGGGGCCCTACATTAGCATGATACTGATATGGACAGAAATATTAAAAATAGAACCCACCCGACCTGCATAATATACGGGTTGGTTGCGGGTTAAGCTTTCCGAACCTGCATTTAAACGGGTTGGGTTAGAATTAGCTCGTTTAACCAGCACAATCCATTTATTTTTTTTATTGCAGTTAAAACTTATACTCACATTTAATTTTATGGAGTGTATCATTTTATTTAGATATGATGTTTTTTTTTTTTTTTATGAAAATTTTCTTTTATTTCTATTGATTTTGTTATTCTATCTCTATAGTCACTATTAAAAATACAATGGACAAGATATAAAATAAAATAAAAAAAAGCAAGTCATAGCCAAGTTCATGTCAAGTTTCGATACTATTTTCTCCTTACAGTAACACAAGTAAGAGAGAATGGTGAATTATGGCATCATGACCCAGGCCTATATCTAAATTCTCAACCCAACATTAGTTGAGCTTAAGTCTAATTTAAGAACCTATATGAAATAAATTAACAATACACATATCATAACACAAATAGAGCTTGTACATATTGCCTCTAATGATAGGTTTTAAATTGCACTAATAAGATTTAGAAAGTTATGTATTGTTCTTTTAGATCTTATCTCATTTTTATAAATCAACTTATCGGTTTGAGTCTAATTTAAACTTTGGGTATGGTTCATGCCTTAAAGGATTTTTAATAAATATAAGTTTGGGTACAAGTTATGCGGATAAATCTGACCTGCAATAACCCGCAAGGGTTATGAGGGTTAATGTGGGTCGAGTTAACTCGCAGTGAGTGCGGGTTAAGGGTTTCTAACTCGTTTAATAATGGGTCGTATGAGTTAGGAGCATCTAACTCGTTCAATAAACGGGTCTGACCCATTTAGCCCAACCCGACCCGTTTTGCGACCTCTTGTTTCTTGTAGGCAAGTAAGTAAAAGGACTTAGCATGCATCCTATTTCAAAAATATCCTTATTTGCATTCAGATATTTTAGATGGTTTGGTGGAGAGTGTTGGAGAGTATTAAAAACTTCTTGAAATTAGAGCATGAAACGTGTCGCTCTTTTAGGAATAGGGCTGCTGGTTTAATATATATAATTATATATTTTTATAATGAAAGAACAAAGCGTAAGTCAATTCCTATGGACATTTGAGCCATAAAAACCTTTGGATTGACATGTGTAAAATATAGATACATGTTTTACAGATGGTCAATCTAATGATCCATAACACTTTTATAAACTAAAAACTCCTACACTACCAAAAGAACTTTGAGAAAGCTGGGTTTAATTGCCTCTAGCCCCTACTGTTGGACCCGTGCCCCTCACCTCTAGTATTTTTGGGGACACATTTCTTCATGTGTCTCTTAAGGTGGCCACTACTATCTGTAGACTCGCAACTATATTATTTTTTACAATATTTACACTAGGACTTTAGCTCCCAGTTTCCAATGGTATTTTAACTCTATAAAAAATTTTCATAATTGTAAAAGTTAATTTGCTTCTTCTTTTTTTTTATTTTTTATTTTTTATTTTGTAGAATTGGTTTGGCCTCAGGTCTTATTGCTTTGTACCTCCCCCCCCCCCCCCCCCTCCTCTTTTTCTTTTTTTTCAAATTTGCATAATTGAGTCATTTATGTTACAGTAAAATCTGTATTCATATGATGCTCCAGCCATTTTTCAAAAGACTAAGTCTATAAAAATAAATTAGAAAATTATATATAAATATCTGATGTATTTGTTGTCATATTTTATATTTGAAAGGGTAGAAGATGAGACCTACTTATATATAATATTATTACCTTTAAAGAGAGAGAACTTTGAGAGCTTTAGAGGGAGAGGTTAGAGCCTTAGAGAGAAGGAGAGCTTCAAAAGGAGGGGAAGATTGTAGATGAGTGGTGAGAAATTTTTTTAGGGGGGTGGGGAACATTTCACCAAGGCCAGCTTGAGACCATTTGAGGCCTAAATCGACAATTCTAAATGAGGCCCTAAATTATCTATTATTCTCTCTCTCTCTCTCTCTCTCTCTCTCAAGTTTTGAGCATCTGGTTTCATATTTTCTAATATATACATTTACCATTTATAAATTATAACTAATAATATTTATAAATAAAACGAACACTAACTATAATAAACATACAATAAGAGCATGGAATTAAAAATATCATAAAATCGTAAAAGAATAGAACCTGATTAGGTGATTTATTATTATTGGCCATAAAGATTGTAGATGTAGATGAATTTCGAATTTGATCCAACTTTTTCATTATGAAAAAAAATGGATTATATTTGAGTTAGTGGGTTATGATTGACATATATTATAAAAAAGACTCACATATATTATCGGAATATATCCACATATATTATTAAAAAAGAAGACAAAACCGGATCAATAAACCTTTAAAGAAGATTGCTTTAGAAATAAAAAAATAATTATAGAGAAAGGCAATCTATGAGAGAGACAGAGGGTAAAAGAGTAAAGAGTACGTGAGATGGAAAAGCGGTGGTAGAGAAACATTCATTTGAAAAACATCACCGGTGAGGTGACAAGGAGGTTGTGTTGAGATTTGTTAGGATTTAAAAAGACGATGACACTTGCTTTAATGCTTTGTTTAAATGTGAAAAGATGGCTTTAATGAGATATGATACTAATTACTACCGAGAGAAAAAAAACAATGGCAGCTGCATGAATGCTTTTTCAGAATTTGAAAAGACGATTTTTATGGGCCTTATTTTTTTGGGGCCTAAAGTAAGGGCTTTTTTTGCCCAATGGTCAAGCTGGCCCTGCATTTTACATCCCGATACCCAATGATCCCCAGATTGTATCTATATTTTTATTTTTTTCACAATAATTAATAAATAAATATGGGAAGATAGAGATTAATTTTTAACGGTTTGGTGGGACGCTAGTGATGTTCAATATATATATTTTTTAAAGTTTTGATGGTGGGACCCATCGGCCCATCTATAATGTTTTAATTTGATGGTGGGACCCCTTTGGCCTGCGTCCCGCGCACGCGCATTCAAAATCCGTTACTCAATAATCTATATATACATATGTTTCATCTTTCACGTCTTCGTTTCACTCTCGCTCGTCTCATTCCTTCTTATCTTGAAGATTTGGAAGCTTATTTTCTCTCTCTCTCTCCGCAACTACAACGTATCTCACTCTCTCTTCTCGTAGCTCTTTCACTCTCTCTCTCTGCAACAATTCAAAAGACCTCAACTCAAAGCATCAGTGGTTAGTACTCTCTCCGCCTCGACTGAAATTTCTTATTTTTCTTTAGCTTCTTAAACATTATTGATGTTTCTGTTTATGAGTTATTGATTCTCGAAACTGTTCCTTGAACTTTTTTGTTCTTTTGTGTGAATCTGTGTTAGGGTTTTGGGAATTTTAATCGCAAGAACCAATATGCTTCATTTTATTTCAATTCGGTTGAATCCCTTTCTCTGTTAGTTGATTTGATGTTTCATTGTTACTTTGATCCTTGTTGCAATTATATTTTTTGCTCTGTCAATTAGGGCTTTTTGGTGTTTCGATGAAAAGAATCATTGCTGAAAGATCCCATTACTTGGGCGATGTGGGATGTGGGATGTGGGATGTGGGACTTTCCCAATAAAAGAAAACCCCCGTTCTTTATATGTTTGCATGCAGTTTTTTTTTATATTTCTTTCTTCTCATTTCTGTTCTTTTGTGTTAATCTGCATTAGGGTTTTGGGTGTTCTTTTGTGTTTACTGTTGGAGCTCTTGTAGAATGATTTTAGCATTCTCTTTTATTGTTATGTAAGTTTTTGTTTTATAACTGTATCTATTGTAGATGTAACAACAATGCCTTTTGGTTGAATTCTAACATGTCAAAACCCAACCCCAGGATCTTGGGTGTTTTTTTTTTTTTAATTATTATTTGTAAAATTGAAATGAGGGAATTAAAGGCACAACAAATCGAAAGTGGAAACTGATTGTAGAAGGAATAAAGGAGACACATAAACAGTCCCATTCGGGATCTCTCCATAATAATTGAAAGTCAGGAATCAGGATGGGTACCTCAAGGACCCTCCGCCACACATTTGCTTAACTTTCTTTATGAAAATTTGGCAAAAGTCATCTTACACCGTTTCTGGATGGGAGCACTGCAAAAACAGAACCTCTGAGAACAGAGTGCATAATCCCACCAACCTGAGACAGCAAATAAGTATCATAATCCAGATGAATACACACGCTGTAGCTTTACAGTGTTCCTGATTTTTTTATTTAAGTTTTTTTTTTTTTTTTTTAAAGAGGGAGTTCAATACACAATGAACTGTACATGCAAACTGATTCTAAGACGAATAAGAGTCACATTGTTAGGGTGAATATGATCATATAGGCCAGTTTATTGCTGTTACAACACTTTTGATTGCATAGGGCCCTCACTTTATATTGCTTTGTATTGCCTTAAGATTTTCTTCCCTAGCTTTACAGCACCACGTGCTTGTTCAGCTCCATTCGACCCTTCTTTCACTTTCACTCTCATTTTGTTGCCCCATTAATGATATGCATAGGCTCCTTTCACTTTTTGTCCCATGTGGTGAATTTTATTTCTTGTCATTTATGTTAGATAGATCTATTTTGACAGTTTAGTAATGTTGAAAGGTGTTAGTTCATGCATGTGATGTCGTGCCAATGGAAGGGTAGATTTCCTTTACTTTCTTCCCCTTTTATACTGAATTTGAGATGGTGCTGCAGGACAGGATAATATGCCTATGAGGTCCTTTCCTATGGCTTATGTATTGGTGTTTCCATCTAATGGAATGGAGTTACAGCATACAGCAAACTTATTTCAGCATTCGGGGGATATTCTATGTTTGTGTGGTGGCCAATTTTGTGGATTTTCTTTAGTCTCGATATGGATTAGATATTTGGGCAGAGTTCCAATAAAGTGATTTTTGTAATAGTTGGGGTTTGTTCCATGATCTCTCATTCGATTGCGAATTCAGTGGCTCTCCTTCGGTTGGTTCTTAATGATGATGTATTATATTGATATTGGTTCTTCTATCATCTAGCGTGGTCATCAAATGCATGTTGTTGAAAGTTGTACTTCAAAATACCCGTTTAAGTACATTTTCTGTACTCAGGGATTCCAAATATGTTTGAGGAGGTTATATCCACATGGTTTCTTTCTTTTTATGAACAAAGACATCCGTGAGGTTGCTGCTACAACATACTCAACTGACTTTCATATCTTCAGGGATTCAATTATGTGGGGAGATTCTCACTGCCATTGCAAAGGCCTTGTGGTTCGGAGGGAAGGACTTTGTAAATTCTTCATACAATATCATTTGAAAAAACTCTTTTGCCACACCTTCTTCTTGATGTTGTATGACTTATATCTGTCAATGACTTTGGATGAGATTCCGTTCAGGAGTTGCTTATTAAGGCTGCAGAGAGTGCTGATCACTGGTATTTAACTGCATGGTTTTGATTGAAATAGATGTTCTTTTTAGTGATTTCAATAGTTGGTATTTTACATGGGTACATTTTCATACGTTTTTTAGATCTCAAAGTGGTTGATGTCGTTATCTTTCACAGCAAAGGAACTTTGTAGTCATCATGCTTTATAGTTTTAGTTATTACACATTTTTTGCATTATAAAACTCCTTAACATCTGGAATGGTTACTGGAGTTTTTCCTTCTTCCATACAGATTCAATCCTTGCCAGATTTCAATATCATGGATGGTGTTTTGAGCAGCAAATGCTATTACAGTTCAGATAGTTCTTAAAAATTGCAATATAATGCATACTTCCCGAGTTACATTACTTTACAATTTTTACATAAGTGGGGATTGTGTTTGTGTGAGAGTGTGAGAGGACGAGCACCTTACTTTCTAGTTTATTAGTGTTTGGGCAAAACTAGAACTCTTCTTTTTGAACCCATATTGATGGGAAAAGGCTTTGTTTATGATGTTGATGATGACAATGTCCTACTACAGAAATAGTATATAATTTAGATCCTATTTTCCCTTCTTAGTTAAAATAGTTGCTACTTTCTAAGTTTTTGAAACAATATTATATATTATATAAAAGGGCGTTCTAGAAGCAGCACTCTTTTTTTAATCAATCAAATACACGTTGATTGTTTACTGCTTCAAGTGGAAACCATTGCTTTCTTTTTCCTATTTCTTTCTCTCTCTCTCTCTCTCTCTCTCTCTCTCTCTCTCTCTCTTTCTCTCTCTGTTCTCTCTCTCTACCTATTTTTCTCCTTCTTTCTTTTGGCTGTTGGCTCTTTGGTTGTTTGTTGCTTAATTTTTGTTGATGTATTGATATAGCATAATTTCAATCTCTTACTCATGCCAAAGCTATATTTGGATTCAATGAGTAGAAAAACCTCATTTCTTCTCCTGCTTGTTGGCTTCATATTAACACATTTGATGATTTCCCTTTTGTGGGTTTCTCTATGATAACTTAAGATTTTCTAACATGAACAAAAACTCCAGTGTAAAGTGGCAATTCATTAAATGAGGAAATAAAAAGGCAAGATACGACGCTATATTTCTCAAACACAAATGCAGTTTGAGGCATTCCCTAGGGATCTATCTGCTTTTAATTCTTCTGCTTTCCACCTAATTTATGGAGCTTTACATGCATAAAGCATCTGTAGCAGTAGTTCTCTTTTGTTTGTGTAAATTTTTAAACATTCATGGAGAACCATAGTTGAGAAATTGTTGTTCAATTTTGTCATGGATACATCTGCATAAAAAGTCATATTCTGTCCATTTAAAATATTGGGCTTTAGTTCTATGATTGAAAGAGTTAGTAAAAGATAGAAGTTTCTTCCATAGAAGATGGGGTTTCTATATTAGTAAGTTTTTTTTTTCTTGTCCTAGGAAATGAAAACTTGTATCGAAATGGAAATTTCTTGTTGTAGAAAAAGGACATTTTCAAGTTATTGGATGAAGTAGTGGCCGGAATGCTTACAAATTTCTGGTTATTACTGATTACATACTTTCAAGGATGGTTGGAGGCATCTCTAGCTTATTTCTATAAAATCCATTTTAGCCAAATGGTACAAGTTGTAGTTTATACAGATTGGTTCAAATTGTTGACAGAAACCAATCTACTTAACCGATTCAGTGACAGATGGTGTGCACATATGTATGTGCAAAGCATATGGATATGCATAAATGTATATGAATATATATATATATATATATATATAGATATATGCATGTGCATGTATTTATCTACCTATTAGAGATAATTTACTATGCCCTAAACTTGGGAATCTTTTTAGGAAATTTCTACTTTTAAGTATCTGTTGGAGTTTTAATTGTTAGAATCAAATTAGCCCTATCAAGGGCCTTAATTCCTTGGTGCACATTATTAATTCTAGCTTTACCAAATTAATGAATGCATTTTGGTTGGAAGTTTAAAATTAGTCTGTGGTTGAAACTAAGACCAAATATATGTTTTTTCATCCAAGTGAAGGACTTGGATGTGAAGCGTCCCTCATAAGAGTTCCTCAGAGTGAACCTTTGGTTTTTCAATGAATTTTTTTGCATTTGTTTTGCCTTCAGTTATGACATGGATTAAATACTTTCCAAATTGGCTACATGAATGTTTCCAATTTTGCTCACATTACCCAAAATCAGATTTTAACATTATCTTGCTTTTTGAAATGTCTTTCAAATGCTTAAATAATTGAACTAGTTTTTTTTTTTTTTTCTTTAAAAGCATGTATTATGGAAATGCCTATTTATGTATGTTACTGTGTGTCATTTATTTTCAAAGGTTGTTTGTTTCCACTTTCCAATGATGAACTCTTTTTGTTTTTACATGCAAATTCGATTCCATTGTTAATCTTAAGTGTTGGCTGACCTCAACTACATCTAGTTCTTAATCAAAGTAGTTTGTGAGAATGCACAATTGATTTAATTATGCCATATTGAGTTGTAATACCAAAACTCATGTAATTTTCTTTTTGTTTTGAACTATTCTTCTCTTGACTTAAACTTTCATTGCTATGTGTGTTAGGATTTCAGAGTTTTGCAACTTTGGAAGGCTAGGAACAATTATTACTATCGATGATTAGGACCAGCCAAAGTTACCCATCAAACATGGGACAGAGGAACATGCTATTCAACAATCAAATGCTTGATTTAGTAATAGATCCAGGCCAAAGTACCCTTCATCAAGAAAATCACATTTTTTTGCGTGACACTAATAGTCCTGCATACCCAAGCATTCATCCAATGTTGTCATCTTCGGGAGGCGCTGCAAATCTGAATCTATATCCATTATTTGGCAATCATGATTCCAATATGTTTTATGGAAATCGTTATCATGTCGGTGGTGATCCTAGCAGTTTCAATTGGAGTTACATGCCTCATATGCCTTATTTACAAGGTTAGTCTCTTGGTTTTTTTTTCTTTTTGCATCTGGTCTTTTTTAGGGGAATTAAATCATGCATGCCTAAAAATGTTGTTGTCTATATTGATGTCTTGTAGTTCATCCATTCATACTAAAATCTGTTGTTTCTTGACATAGTTAGTATGAACTTGGCTTTGCGCAATTATTAATAACCTTTGTGAGCACATATGAAGAACCCTCACGAGAATTTCTTCATTCATGCATTTTTAGTGTTATTTTGATATCGAAAGAACAACTTCTTGCTTTTAAAATATGCATGCCAAAAGATCTAGATGATTATCATTGACATCAATCATTACTCTTCACATTGTTTAGGGCCTCATGTATAATAAAAGGTTCAATCTGAAAAACTGAGAAAAAGAGAGAAACAAGAAGATGAATGAATTGTCGGTCGATCAATCTGATCGGACCTCTCCTATAACATTAGCCTTTTCCATTTACAAAAAGTATATAGCAATAATACCCATTAGTTGGTGCCACCCCGAACTCTAAAGATTATTATATATGTCTTACAAATACAGTGGTCCTCAACAAACGGCCAAAAGTATTATGAAAAACTTTATTTATAGGGCTTTATGCATTCTTTAAATTTTTTTTTTTTTTACTTTTTTTGTTCTTTCTTACTATAGCGGAGTTGTATTATTTGAATCTATGAAAATGATTAGTAGTTAACCCAAAATGGAGAAAATATATTTTTTTTCTTTTGCTTGCTTCGCCTTTTGTATGATTTCTTCATAAAACCATTTTCTTCATTCTTATAGATTACTATATTTGATTTGATATATGTAGTTTTTCTTACATTTATTGCGGTTTTGAATTTCCACACTGCCTCAAATTTATGTAGAGAACAACCTATCTGCCGCATTTATCTTCTCAAAATATTTGTTTTGAATCAGAACCTTCTATTTCTATATAATTTTTTTAATACTAATAGTGTTTTAACAAATGTTTTGAGTTACTTAATGCTGGTGCTAGGCAACTTGAAAACAAACTAATTCATTTCTTTATGCTAATTGGTACCATCTAAAATCTCTAGTATTTCCACAAAATTTTGTGATTTTGAGCTCATTATGAATGCCAATCTTTATCATTTTCTCCTTTTTTTTTGCCTCAGGAAGAAGTGTTAGTGCCGGCAGTCTTGAGATTGGAAGTAGAGGTGAATGGGAATATCAGAACACCACGTTCAGCAATAATTCCGCAATTCTCTTGCATCCTTCTTCCATTCATTACTACAATTACCACTATCCTCCATTGGTGCAAGGCATTCAAGGTCTTAATTATCATTTTCATCATCAAATGCCAGCACCTTTCTACAGGCACCATATGGATCACCATTTCCATCACCGCACGGTAAGGAATACATGGGATGGACGAGAGTCTATGTCTTCATACCCACGACATTTTTACAGGCCTCAAAGGAGGGTATCTCAGTATGCTCCTATAGAGATCACTGGACGTATAAGGATTCTACCATCAGAGGTGACTTTTTTTCTCTGATATTTTCTTTTAATTTGTAATCAATAAGTAGGCTTCTTGTGAACCGGATGATGTAAATTCACAAATATATTTAGAGAGGTTTTCTTTTGTTTGAAAGGGTGTTCAATCTGAGCAAACAAAGGCTATTCTCCACGTTCAATGTAGATAAGAATTAGACATAGTATTAATTTTTGTACTCATTATTCTAATTTTCACTGTAGTACTGGGGTTTATGGAAACACTGAGAATTCTCCTTAATTACCTTCCTGTTCTCCGTCATCATTCTCATCATCAAAGCCTCATCTCTTCTATCAGGGATTGGGTTGACTTTGTTCATGTTAAGATTTTGCACAGCCATAGATAGAAAGTTAAAACTGGTGAGTTGGCTTTATATGGTGTTGAATGGTGTTTGGAGTCTAGATGGTGCTGGACGGTACCGGACAGGTGCTCCCGAAATGGTAGATTGTTAGTAAAGTTGAATATGTGTATACAAAGATGCATGCTTTCATAGATATAGAACTTCATTTGTTCAAAAATCATGTCAAAACCTTTGTGAACTAACTTGTAGTGTAAGAACTGTAAGAGTGATTTCAAGGCCATGGGTTAATTGCAATAGTGGCTTAAATGGATTATGCTCTTTAAGTTAATAATATCAATTCTATTATATGTCATTGTAACTGTAATGTAACTTCTCTAATGGTTTCTGTAGGAAGTTGCAGTACTAGAATTTCCAAGCATGCAGCCGGACACAAATGATGCATCTTATGAGGTAAACAAAGTTGTCGTACCACTTGTAAGTTGCAACTTTTTTGTTTCAGTGAAATTAGAATCATTGAAAATTTAGGAGGATCATGGCAAAATATAGGAGGACATTTAGAGGTTCATCTCTTTGTTGCTTAGTGATTATTTTGAGAGTTTGGCCTCCATCAACACATGCCGTGTAACTTTTTTTTTTTATTGTTTTTTCCAAACCCACTTTTGTCTCTTTTGGGTTGCTCTCTATTTTGGGATTATATACTGTATGCAATATTGTTCTGTTTTCGGTTGCCTAATTATGCATAGCTAGTCCTTGAGACTTGTGTTTGGGGGCATCGCTGCCCATATATCTTTCCTCTTTTTTATACAATTCTGTTTCCATTAAATGGTTTCTATGTAGTACACACACATGGGTGGGAGAGAGGGAGATGTGATATACATGAAGATGAAAATTAATGGAAACTGGTTGGGAACTTTATAAGAACCTGATGATTATGATAAGGAGAGGGTGGAAACGCTCTTGAGAAGTGTGGAAGGCCAAAAGTAGTGAGAAAATGAGATGAAGGGAATGGGTTTATAGATAATCTTTTATGGATGGCTGGGGGCATTAGGCAGTGGAATTGAGACCTTTGTATAAGGGATAGTTCATGTGTAAAAAAATCCCTGATCTGAAATCTTATTAAACTTATTAGAACCCGTTCTTCTTTACAAAACGTTGTATATTAGAGACTAGGATGAGTTTGATTAGGATGAGTTTTACGCTTTCTTTGATGATCTTTCCTTTTGATCACCTTTTACAAAATGTTTTCTAAAGAAAATGTGGCATTCCCTCCAGTTCACTTTTAGTGGACAAGTGGGGGTCCATTTGGGGATGAGCATCAATTTGGGTCAGATGATAGGCACAGTAGTTTTTATATCTACAAATGGAGGTCTAATGGAGATTGATGGGATCTATTAGCAAAATTGTGATAATTATTATTATTTATTTACTAATTTTTATAAGTTCTGCTTGCTAATGCAGGAACTGTTGGCTTTGGAGGAAAGAATTGGAAATGTCAACACGGGTCTATCTGAACGCACCATCATAAACTGTCTAAGGACAAGAACTCATCCCTCATGCACAACATCATCAGATCATGATAAGTCATCAGAAATGGATCAGAAATCAATTTGCGTCGTATGCCAGGTATATACAATCGAGACACCTTTGCCTCACCTTGAATCAATTGTGTTTACGGTTTTTTCTTTTTATATAAAAGTAAGAAAAACCCTTTTAGCTACTTATTCATCAGAAAATGCAATCACCAAATGAATCAAAGAAAAAAAGAAAGAAAGTGCAATCATCTAAAAAAACCCACTGATAGAAATGAAATGTGTATTCTGCACTAGAAAACTATGGTAGTAACTAGAAATTAGATATGGGTGAAGTCCTTTGAGTTGTTTTATAATGTAAATAAGGGGACCAAGTGGAATTGTCTGCTTAAAAGTTTATTTTACTTCTAACTTGTTATAATTTGGTGTTTCAGGCTGAGTATGAGGAGAATGATAACATTGGAATTTTGAGATGTGGACACGAATACCATGTAGACTGTATCAGACAGTGGTTGCTTTTGAAGAATGTCTGTCCAATATGCAAAAGGCCAGCATTTTCTATGGATAGTAACGAGAGTTGAGAATAATACACATCCCAATTTGTATTTTTACTGTTTAGTTGAAATAAAATGAGTCAGATGTAATCCCACCTAAGCATTCAAACCTACATAATTAAGCAAAACCCATGTGAAGGAATTAAGGTTAGGCTTGCTTCATGGTCCTCCCTAACTGGAGTCCAACCTGAACCCGACTGGCATTGGGTTGGATTTGGGCTCTATTTTCAGGTCTGTGGACTGTACTTGAGTTTTAATTATTTCTTGGAGTGATTGATTGTTTAATGAATGACTTTGGTTACTACTTGAGACTGAACTCAATAGTACCCCTTGATTTTTACCTTTCCTTGAAGGAACCTCTTAACCTCAAGAATATGGCGTTATCATTTGAATTTTTCAAACACATTTCCCTTTCTAAATTCTTCTGACATGGCATGCCATGCTAATAGGGCTTATGACTTTAAAGAAGCGGAACTCTATAATGGTGGCCATCTATTGAAAATCTGAGCTGGTCAAAATAAATGCCCGGTAGTATAGTATATGAGATATTATTAATTTTATTCCAATACACTTTGGTGTCCCCATAAGATTGGTAGTCTTATTTGTGCTCATTAGATGTATTTGATGCCTGGCTTCTTTATTTTCTTGTAATTTACCCCTTCCCCCTTTTGAGCATTTGTATCTGTATTGTGGGCAGAAGTCGGGACCAAGACCATTTAATGTTGTGAATGTCATTGCCTTAGTACTCTTTTTTTTTACTAAACATCTTCCCATTGGAAAACTCTCCACTCTTAAAGACAAAAAAGTCCAAAACTTTCACCTGCAGCCAATTTAATACCGACAACATTTATTGCCCTTCCGGGACAAATGACAAATCTTTATAAGCCCCATCCTGAGGATTTAACCCACGGTGATTGTGAGTGGACCAATCACAGTCTGCCATGTCACCATTGGCAGCCCTTGCCTAGATGTATGGCAAGCTGCCCGCGGTGACGCGGCGGATCTTGATTGGTCCACTTTTGGTTACCATAGGGTAAATCCTCACGTGATCTGGACTTTAACTAGCAGAGCCCTCGCCAAAGTCGGGGGGGGGGGGGGGGGGGGGGGGGGTTGGGCGGCACTTAAGGTGAAGTGTTATGTGCTCGAATCGTGTCCCTTACTTTTATAAACGGGCCAGGCCGGGCTTGGGTTCACTACTAATGAATCCAAGGCCTACCCATGTACCAAATGGGCCTAAATAATGCTTGGGAAGTACCGGGCGGTGCCACGGCATGTTGGCTCATTTTACATCCCGACGCCCAGAAAGTAAATCTTTTTTCGTTGTTTTATAATACTAAAACATGGGAAGATAGTGTTTTTTAACGGTTTAAATTTTATAGATTGGCTACACAGATGTACCATATCTTTTTTAATGGAATTTTTATGAAAAAATTGAGCCTAAACCATAATTAAGCGGTTTTATCTGAAAAAAAAAACCATAAAATGACAAGATAATTGATCGTACATCTTTTTTGGACGGAAGGACCTAAGTTGAGGATATCGTCAACCTCCTACAAGGCTACAACTCTTTCACACTTGATTGTCTTAGGTTCGGAGGGGATGATGCTGAAATTCTTAGGAGTGGAGGGGATGTTGCTGAAATTCAGGAGGAGATGAATATCCATTTCAAAGAAATACAGAAAAATCGGAAGGAGGTGATGAATGCATCAAAGTAGAAGGGTTTGATAAGTCTTTCATAAATCGCATAATGAAGTGTGTTCAATCTGTCTACTATCAAATGCATTGTTAAAGTTGGTTCATAGATTCCGGAACAACTTAACAACAAAACTCTTGGGATCTAAAACTCCACACAAACAATAAAATAACTAGGAGAAAACCTCACATTCACTAGTCAATGATTGCTGAACATGGCTCTTTACGTATTGCTCACAAACGAGGACCTACGAAACTCCCCCAAACAAATGGCTTCAAACTCTAAAGTGTAATGCTCAAAACTTATGAGAAAGGGGCGACAAATGCGTAAAAACTAAGTATGGGACACACACACCTAAGGAAGATTACTGAGATCACTTAAGGAAGACCACTGGGATACGAAATGCAATAATTTTCACAATCTTTCCATCACTACATGGAAGAAGACGGAGTAAAATATCATTTTTTGCAATGAAAGTGGACGATATCGTCAACTGGATTGATGATATCATCAATTGGGGTAATTTCGTCCAAAAAAATATGTACGAACAATTATCTTGTTGTGGGTAATTTCGTCCAAAAAAATATGTACGAACAATTATCTTGTTATTTTATGATTTTCTATATAAAATTGTTTAATTAAGGTTTATGCTTAATTTTTTTTAGTAAAAACCTTTTTTTTTTTTAATTTGATGGTGGGACCCATTGAATCAGAGCTCTCTACCACTTAATCCAAGCCCTACCCATTTATTAAATGGGCCCAAATAAATAATCCAAGCTCGACCTGATTACACCTTAAAGCCCAAGCCCAGGCCAAACCGGGCTTGTCTGGGCTCATGCTCAGGCTGTCCCAGGCTCATACTAGGGGTACCCTTAAAATGACAATTTTTTGGCTATCGTGGGGTTGTAAAACGGTCAAAAGCCCCAAATTACCTTTTTTAGTTGGGACCTTTTTCTTTTCTTTTCTTTTACTTTTTGGTTCTGTCGAGCTGTGTCAGGCCACAGTATCCTGAGTCCTGACACCCAGTAATCCTCTGAACGGGACATAAGCCAGATTGGAGCAATTTTTCAGATCATGGAAAGATAGTGATTTTTAACGGTTTAGATTTTATAGATGGGCTGCGGAGATGTCCAGACTTGATTACAAAACCTTATGGCCAAACTGGGCTGGGCTCAGACTTGGTTTGGCCCAGTCCATGAACAACCCTACGGGGTAAAATGGTCAGAAAGCCCCCCTAGCCGTTTTATAACCGTCTGTGGTTATTTTGCCGGGGCACGGCAACCACACGTTAGCCCATTTTACATCCCGACCCCTAGTGATCCTCTGAACGGGACATTAGTCGGATTGGGGTTATTTCTTAAATTTCCTGTATTTTAAAAATAAATCTCGGGAAGATAGTGATTTTTAACGGTTTAGATTTCATAGATGGGCTGCGGAGATGTACAATATTTTCTTAAATTTGATGATGGAACCCATTGGCCCATGTATAATGTTTTAATCTGATGGTGGGAGTGTGGGACCCATTGGCCCACGTCCCGTGCACACGCAATCAAAGCTGGTTTGAGTGTGGGAACCCTTGGTGTCACCATACTGTGGTACCAACTTTGGTTGTCTTTCTTATTCTCAAGGGGTTGGCCGAGTGGTCAGGACCACGGTTCCTCCCTCTTCCACAGCTAAAGGTCTTGGAATTGACCTCCGGTCTCCACTTCTTCATGAATCGAAGGTTAAGTCCACTAGTATTACCACATTGGGACCATATGGGTGTTTACCCGGCTTCCCCCTCCGATAGGAAAAAGGAAGAAGATGTATTTGATGCTCGGCATCTTTACGTTCTTCCTGTAATTTAGCCCTTCCTCCTTTTTTTACCATTTGTATCTGCATTGAGGGCCAAGACCATTTAATGTTGTTACATTAGTACTCTGTTTTTACTAAACATCCTCCCACCTAAAAAACTTTCAACTCTAAAAGACAAACCCTAAAGTCCTAAAGTCCAGAACTTCTCACTTGTAGCCAATTTAATACTAACAATTTATTACCCATTAGGAATAAATCTTTATAAGCCCCATCTCCTTCCGAGTACCATATTCCTATCCGAGCTTTCACCTCCACAAAGCCAAATTGAGAAAAAAAAAAAAAAAAAAACCTCTTCTACCAAACATAAAGACTAAGGGTCCGCTATTTTGCACTAACTTACAAAGGAATTGAATACATATGAATTTATGTTGAAATGAACTCTACCAGAAATTATTAAAGAGGTGGCGTGCTCATGATTCATGTGGACCTTTAGTTAGTTATTATATATATATATTTTATAATGAAAGAATAAAGCGTAAGTTAGTTCCTATGGACATTTGAGCCATAAACACCTTTGGATTGACGTGTGTAAAATATAAATACATGTTTTACATATGTTCAATCTTTTGATTCATAACACTTTTATAAACTAAATATCCTACACTGCTGGATGAACTTTGAGAAAGCTGTGTTTGAGCGTCTTTGCCCCGTACCATTGGACCCACGACCCTCACCCCCAGTATTTTTGGGGACACATTTCTTCATGTGTCTATTAGGTGGCCAGTGCCACATGTAGACCTACAACTATATTACTCTACAATAATTGGATCAGGACTTCAGCTTATAGTTTCCAACGATACATTAACTCTATCGAAAACTCTTATAACTGTAAAATTTAATTTGCTTTTTTCTTTTCCCGGAGAATTGGTTTGGCCTCGGGTCTTATATCTTTCTACCTCAATATCATGCTCCAATTTTCCCAAATGTGTATCAATTGAGTCATTTTGGCTACCGTAAAAGCTGTATTCATACGATGGTCCAGCCTTTTTTCAAAAAAATAAGTTTATAAAAAATAAATTAGAAAATTATATGAAAAATATCTAATGTATTTGTTGTTAGCCCTCTAACAATGTACCCTATATAAAAACCATAGACTTTTTTTGGGATTTCGCTCTCTAACAATGAATCCAAGCCCCGACCATTTATTGCAACTATATTATTCTTTACAATATTTGCACCAGTGCTTTGGCTCCCAGTTTCCAACGGTATCTTTAACATTAACTCTATCGAAAAATTTCATAACCGTAAAATTTAATTTTCTTTCTTATTTTTTGGGAGAATTGGTTTGGCCACTGGTCTTATTGCTTTCGACCTCAATATCATGCTCCATTTTTTTTTTTTTTTCAAATTTCCATCAATTGAGTCATTTATGTTACAATAAAATCTGTATTCTTATCATCCTCCGGCCATTTTTCAAAAGACTAAGTCTATAAAAATAAATTATAAAATTATATATAAATATCTAATATAATTTTTTGTTATATTTTATATTAAAAAGGGTAGTAAGACTTACTTATATAAAATATTATTATGTATATAGTAAATAAAACCTGAGATTTAAATAAATACCTTAAAAAGAGAGAACTTTGAGAGCCTTAGAGAGAGAAGGAGAGCTTAGAGAGAGGGCGAGAGTGTAGATGAGTGTTGAGAATATTATTATTATTATTATTATTTTGGGGTGGGGAGGAATATCCGGGCTCGACGCGACTTTTAAATTAAAAGTCCAGGCTCAACCTGAGCCATAACTAGCTGGCCAGCCCTGAAGAATATTAAGCCTGTAGCGAGCCCGGTTTACATTATAAACTAAAAAAAGAGCTTTCGTACACAATCCTTAGTTGTAGCCCAGCGAGTTTGGGTAGACTCGTGTACAATTATTTTTATAACCTGACTTGATCACTAAACCTTAAGGCCCAAGCCTGGGACAAATTGAGCTGGGTTGGGCTGAAGCTCGGGTTGGCCCGGTCCATGAACACCCCATGGTGATAAAACGGTCAAAAAGCCCACTAGACGTTTTATGACCCTTTGGGGGTTGGGGGTGCGGTTTTTTGCCCGGGTGTGGTAACAGCACGTTGGCCCATTTTACATCCCGACACCCAGTGCTCCTCGGATCGGAATGGGACACAAACCAGATTGGATCTATATTTTTATTTTTTTCAAAGATGTCTAATGAGAATAAGGTTGTGTTATTACTATTGGGTGGTAATTGAAAGGTTCCCATGAAGGAGTTATTCCTGAGATCCAACATTTCTAATCTTGTATTGCTTTCTAACAACCAAACTGGGAATCTTCCCGATAAGTGATTATGAGAGAGATCCACTTGTGTCAAGTCATGTTGACCGTGCAAGAAGTGGGGAATAACACCAGTACGCCTGTTTAGTTTGCAGTTGGATAAAAAGAGGTGTTCCAATTGAAATGAAGAATTCCATGGTGGATATTCGGTTTCAACCTCCAAGTCATTATTGCTGAGCACTATTTTCTTGAGCTTGGACAAGTGAGCAAACGAGCTAAGCGTCAATAAGTGTGAAAAGTTATTATTTTCAATAGAAAAAAATAACTGGATTTTTGAAAATATTAATGGCACTCTGATTATCACAAAAGACAGTCATAGTTTCTTGCTCAATCCCATAATCCTGCAGCATCTGTTTCATTCAAAGAAGCTGTGTGCAACAACTTCCTGCAGCAATGTATTCAGCCTCAACAGTCGACAGAGATGTCGAGGTCTACTTTTTACTGTGCCAGGCAACTAAATTATTTCCAACAAAGAAGCAGCCACCAAAGGTACTTTTTCGATCATCAACACATCCAGCCCAATTAGCATCAGAATAACCAACAATGATCGTATTGGTATCTTTAGACATCCAAATCCCATATTCGACAGTGCCACAAACATATTTTAAGATTCTTTTCACAGCTTGAACATGTGACATCTTAGGTTTGGATTGGTATCGCGCACAAACCCCGACACTATAGGCAATGTTAGGACGACTAGCAGTGAGGTAGAGCAGATTACCTATCATACTTCTGTAGCTTTTCTCATCAGTATCCAATCCACCAGCATCAAGACTAATTTTGACAATGGTGCTCATAGGTGTTCTAGCATGTTTTGAAGATTGCATTCCAAACTTTTTCAGCAACTCCCTAACATATTTTGGTTGAGAGATAAAGATGCCAGATGGAGTTTGTTTAATCTGTAAACCCAGGAAGAAAGACAACTCACCAACCATACTCATTTCGAATCCACTCGACATTTTAGCAGCAAATTTATCAGACAAAGAGTCAGACGTAGATCCAAATATGATGTCATCAACATTGACTTGGGCAATAACAATGTTGTTCTTGTCTTGTTTGATGAACAACGTCTTATCCACACTTCCTCTTGTAAATCAATACTCAATCAAAAATATTGTCAGTCTCTCATACCAGGCTCTTGGAGCTTGCTTTAAACCATAAATAGCTTTTTGCAATTTGTAAACATGATTAGGATAATGAGGATCTTCAAATCCTTTCGGTTGCTCCACATACACTTCCTCATTCAAAAACCCATTCAAAAATGCACTTTTGACGTTCATTTGAAACAATTTGATATTTTAAAAACAAGCAATGGCAAGTAACAAATGCACAGATTCAAGTCTAGCAACAGGGGCAAAAGTTTCATCGAAGTCAATACCCTCAACTTGGGTATACCCCTGAGCTACCAAGCAAGCTTTGTTCCTAATGACTTGACCAGACTCATCGGTTTTGTTTTTGAATATCCATTTAGTTCCGATGACATATGTATTTGAAGGTCTAGGAACAAGCTCCCAAACACAATTCCTTTCAAATTGGGCAAGTTCATCATATATAGCATTTATCCAAGAATCATCTACAAGAGCATCTTTGACATTTTTTTGTTCTAAAGTGGAAACATAACGGACATGACTTATCTCATCACGTACCTGTTTCCTGGTTTTCATAGGAGTAGAAATCTCACCAATAACTTTGTCCAAAGGATGATCTTTGATTACTTGGCCTTTTTGAGATCAAGGATGAACAGATTTTGGAGTTGCACTTTTCGCTTCAAATTGCCGTATTCTTTTAGGAACATTTGATTCAGAGGATGGTTCCATTGGTTCAACCGGATCATCATCTGCTATCGTTTCCTTTGTTGATTCCGAATCAGGTTTAGCTTGCCTTTCCGTTTAATTTCCAACCTGTTCAGAAGATGGAGAGAAAATCAGTCCATCATCATCATCATCAGAAAAATAGTCAGAGGTACCTGCATCATCAACTACCACATTGATGGATTCCATTACAATAGAATTTTGGAGATGAATACACGATAAGCTTTACTGGTCAATGAATAACCAAGAAAAATTCCTTCATCACTCCTGGAGTCAAATTTTGACAAGTGTTCTCTATCACGAAGGATGTAACACTTGCTACCAAAAGTTTGGAAATATTTGATATTTGGCTTAACTCCAGGCCATAACTCATATGGGGTGGTTTTGGTTCCTGAATGAAGATAGACACGGTTGATGACGTAAACAGCCGTGTTAACAGCTTTAGCCCAAAACCTTTGAGGTATGTTTTTGCTATGTAACATCACACGTGCCATATCTTGTACCACTCGATTCTTTCTTTCCACTACCCCATTCTGTTGTGGTGTTTTAGGGGCTGAATATTCATGCTTGATCCCATGTTTGGTACAAAAAGCGGAAAAATCAGAATTTTGAAATTCGGTTCTATGGTCGGAACGAATCCTTGAAACGCCTCCGAATTGTTGACCTTTATCTGTAATGAGCAAAGTCCACAAGTCATTAAAGACAACAAAGGTTTCACATTTATCACGCAAAAATCTCACCCATGTTAGTCTGGAAAAATCATCAATAGTAAAAAATATATATTTTTTACCACCAATGCTTTCAAATTTAGTTGGCCCCATAAGGTCCATATGCAAAAGCTCTAAAGGTCTCTTAGTGATAAGAGACTCAACTTTTTTATGAGGAGCTTTAATCTGTTTTCCAAGTTGAAATGGACCACTTACTGTATTCGGGGCTCTTTTGAGTTTGGAAAGCCCACGAACAAGCTCAAAGTTTGACAATTTTTCTAGATCTTTGTAATTCACATGTCCCAAACGTTGATGCCACAACTCAATGTCACTCATTACTGCAGAATTACAAGACAGTTCTTTCTCAGATGAAACCACATAATAATTGTCGGAATTTCTTTTCCCAAGAAGAACTGTTTTTCCCTTTTTGTCTACAATAATGCATTCTTTGGAGGAAAAATTAAACTCATGTTTGTTATCACACAACTGGATTATGCTCAAGAGGTTTGTTTTGAGACAATCAACTAAATAGACATTTTTAAGTTGAGAAATACCTGTGATTGCAACAACACATTTTCCAACAACTTTTGACTTACCTCCATCTCCGAAACGAACACTTACACCATTATAATATTCTAGAGATGTGAACAAGGCTTTGTTTCCTGTCATGTGACGTGAGCAGCCACTAACCAAGTACCACACATCAGAATTTGTAGCACTAAGTGCTGTAAGGACCACATTACAGCGTAGATCAGATTTTCGAACCCAGATTGGTTTGGTCCTAACCTGATGCAGATATGTTTTTGGCCTTCTACGCTGATTTCTGTTATAATTTCTCAATTTATTACAGTGTGTCGTATGTGTCCGGTAATTCCACAGAAGTGACATATGGGAACGAATTTAGGTTTAGACACATAATTTGGATAATAATTCTGAGGATATGTAGTATTTGAATAGACATGAGGCATGGATTTCATGGTAGTTCCTTGAACAAACATAGTTTTACTTTTGTCCTTAGATGTAGAAGCACCTACATATCCAAGCTTAGATTTTGAAGAAGGAGGCAGTTGACTCCCCAAAATTTCATTCAGTTTCATGGATCCAGCATTCATTTGGTTGATAGAAGCTTTCGCCGATTCCAGTTCAGCAAGAGCCATCTTTAATTTTCCAGGAAGATTTTTTTTTTCAGATTTGCAAGTATTCAGTTCGTTTCGCAAGGTCAACAGTTGCGATTCAGCCTTCTTAGATTGTTGCTCCAGACGATCATTCTCTTGTCCTGCAAGAATCAATTTGTTAGAAACAAAGTACTCTAAAAAAGAACAAAATTACAAACCAAGGTGTTTTTCTCCCAACCCTCTCCACTTTCTTTTTTTTTTTTATTTTTTTTAATTTGATACTCTAATTTTTTATTTTTTTTTACTTTAATGCGTAGTTCCTTTTACATGGACTATTGAAGATCCCATGCTGCAATTTTTCTTCTTCTTCTTTTCTAGAGTTTTGAGAATTCTTGATTGGAGTTTTAAAATATTGTCCCCCCACATGAAAATCTAAAACCGTTATAATGTCCCATCCAACATTTTGAATTGTTAAGGGGGTTGAGATTTTGATAATTCTAAAGGCTATTTGTGATTTTTTTAGTAGGTTGAAATTTAGAATTCCAACTACAAAATATAGCATTTTTGAGATTCTAAGGGCCGATTTCGTTGCGGGTATTCTAGGATCTCTTATCTGGAATTTTTGATGAATTTCAAATGCTATCCTGTAAAGCAAAGTTCCAGAATGCATTTGTGCCCAGAGTAGCATTAAAAAATCTGGATTTGTAAGAATTTTGCTCCCCCTTCAAACTCTCTTATACAGAGTATTCGAAATTCTCATAAAAATGCTTTGCATTTCTGTAAAGAATTCTAAAATGTAATTTCTTGTGAAAAAAATACTTGCAATAAAACAAGTCTTAGGGGGCAGTCATTGATAAATTTCTAACTTGAAGAAAAATCCTTGTGAGAATTATGATCTCTAAAATGAAACTAGTCCTATATATAATGGGTGATAGTCTGCACTCTGCAGGTCCTCTTCACAAAGCTCGGGGACTTTCTTCTGCAAGTGTGGAATTTTGAGTCTGTCCTTTAATCAAGAGGTCCCGCACTCAACCTTTTTCAAGCATGGGACTTTTGGTTGGTAAAAATTCAGGTCGGGTCTTCCGATGATGTTGGTCTTCCTTCTCCTTTTTTTCGGTCTTCCTTTACAAGTCTTCCTTATTTAATTAAAAGTCTGTCTTCCACCTTCTCTTTTCCAGTGATAGATTTTAGAATTGAAGACAGAGTCTATTTCATAGGTCGGCAAAAAACTGATCTTTTTGACTTTTGAGGCCCGGGTTCTGTGCAGTGATGCTACATATCAATCAATAGCTTGCACCGACTCTCTCCACCAAATCACAATGTGCCGCATCAGCTTTAAGGTATGAAATCGAGAACAGCTTGGTTCTACTCTCTCGCTCAATTAAATCCATGTTTTTCAGAAGATGCACTTGTCAATTTCTTAACAAAACCATTTTCAATATTACCCTACTGAAAGTAAGGTGTAATGGCATTTGAAAAGGTGCGGCTCCATGGATTGATTGGAAATTACGAAACTGCTAGACTTGTATAGTGGAACTTGTGAAGCCAGGAGAGGAGTGGCTGACTCCCATAGCTTATATATAGCACTTCACTTGTACATAAGCAATGCAGTGAATAAAGCTAAGCAGCCTTGAACATTACTTCAATGGAGTGCCCACAGGTTTTCTACTTTTGGGTTTTGATGTTTGTTTTTCAGCTGTGGGCATATGAGTGTTTTGGATGTTTTGAGAATGAGAGAAGTTCACTTTTGGAGCTCAAATTCTCCATCAATCACCCAAACGGCACTTCTCTTCCGTCATGGAGAGCAGGGACTGATTGTTGCAGTTGGCAAGGCGTAGAATGTAACTTCAGCACAGGACGAGTGATTCTACTTGAACTTTCCCAATCAAGGGATAGAATGTTGGGAGATTGGTATCTGAATGCCAGCTTGCTGCTTCCTTTTGAAGAATTGCAGAGCCTTGACTTAAGTTACAATTTACTGAGCGGTTTCTTGGACGAAGAAGGTATCTCTCTTTCTCCTTACATGATTAGCCTTTTGCTTCTATTAATGTAAAACTTGGATGAATCAGGAAACCTATTCCCAAACTCAAAATTCTATCCTAACCGAGTAACATTACTATGCATGAGGGACAGGAGAAATTAGTGATTTTTTTTTTTTTTTTATTGATTTGAGGTTACCTATTACTGGGGCTTAGGTATTGAATATATAAATTAGAATTATATTGAGCTTTCTCTGATTAAAGTTATAATTTAATGATTATAAATTATAAATTTTAATTTTTAATATAATAAATTATATTGTTTTTGCGAGTTATAATTATAGGCATTAACTTAACTGTCTGGAAAATTATGGATAGATGTTTCTTATTCTCTAATTTTATGTTCAACATTTAAGAAATGGTCCAAATTGAGTATGCTTGATCGGCTTTTCCTGGGCGATAATAGTCTTTTGGGAAACTCTATCATGCGGGGCCCACATATAGATCATCCAAACCTTTCAAATTGAATTTTATCCACTCCAATCATCAACTCTTTAAGTTTCGTCCTCAAGGGAGCGGGCCCCATGTCCGACTGAGAACCACATTGAGAAATGATTGGGCACTGATGTGCGTTGCTGCTGATATGGTGTGAATCACATTTTCATCATGGTTTTCAATTGGATTGTGGGGATCACTTCTTTCGAAATGAAACTTAAGCATATATGATTGGAGGGGATGAAATTCAACTTAAACGGTTTAGATAATCTGTATGCGAAACCTACGATGGAGTTGAAAAAAAAGAAAAAAAGAATTGTTACACAAGACACTATGATAGATGATCCAGACTCAAGAAGGTATCGTTGGTTACTGGGACGCCCTACAGTGATTTTCCCTCTTGAGAGGATTACCTATTCTGAGAATATTATTATTATTTTTTCATAGATTGGAGGTTTTGAATCTAAGACAAATGCATTGTGATCCATTGGGAATAATTTGGCCAAATTCCTCTGGCGATTAAATCCTTGAGTAATATTAGGGCCTTATGCTTCATGTCAAATGGGTTCGATGACTCTAATCTATTCATGGGTAGAACTTACTCCTTAGTTATCAAACATTTTGTTTTGGATTTGAAATTTAGAGAAAGATGACAAGTTTTTTTTATTCCTCCAGGACTCTGCAGATTGAGAAACCTTCAAAAGTTGGATCTCAGTTATAATGAATTCGAAGGAACGATTCCTTCATGTCTGGGCAATCTGAAAAACCTTCTGCATCTTGATCTTTCCTATAATCGATTTAGTGGGAAGATCCCAACATCTTTAATCACTAGCCTTACGTCATTGTCAAACTTTTCTTTGGCCAGTAACAACTTTTCAGGCTTATTGATTCTCAGCTCATTTGCTCACCTATCAAAGCTCAAGAGGTTTGAACTTGGCAACAATAACTTGGAGGTTGAGACCGAATATCAGCCATGGAATACTACATTCCAATTGGAAGTCCTCGACTTATCCAACTGCAAACTAAACAAGAGTGCAGGTGGTATTATCAACTTCTTGTACAGCCAGCATGACTTATTTGAAGTAGATCTTTCCCATAATCACTTCTTAGGAAAATTTCCTACTTGGTTGTTAGAAAACAATACAGGATTACAAGTCTTGAAACTCAGAAATAACTCCTTGTGGGGGAACTTTCATCTACCGCTCTATGAAAATAACACGGCCTTGTTAGAATTAGATATCTCCAACAATCACATCAGTGGACAACTTTCTTCTGATATTGGAACTCTCCTTCCAAACCTTAATTTGCTTAACATGTCGAGCAATTTTTTCCAAGAGAGCATACCTCCTTCAGTGGGCAACATGACAAATTTATGGGCTTTAGACTTGTCGAATAATCAGTTGGCAGGAGCAATACCAGAGCAATTGGTCGTGGGTTGTGTTGAAATGCTAGTGCTTGGTCTATCCAATAACAATTTGCATGGAAGGTTGTTTTCAACATTTTTCAACTTGACCAAATTGAAGTTCTTATATGTGGGTCAAAATAATTTCATAGGGACAATTCCGCCTAGCTTTTTTAATGCATCGGGACTAAAGGTGCTGGACATTGAAGATAACCATATATCAGGTAGAATTCCAAGTCAAGTTGGAGACCTTTCAGATTTGTCAGTACTCATCCTACGCAGAAACAATTTCAATGGTATGGTTCCATTTGAGTTTTGCAAGCTTGAGTACCTCAATTTTTTGGACCTTTCTTACAACAGTTTATCTGGGCCCATTCCATCTTGCTCTAGCTTTAAATATCTTAAGTATATGCACTTGGCGAAGAACGCATTTTCTGGACTAATACCAAATGAGCTGTTGGTAAGCTCGTCAATGAAATTGTTAAACATTAGAGATAATGACATTGTTGGTGTTCTACCTACCTGGATTGGTAGCCTGTCAGAATTGAGGATACTTATTCTTAAAGGAAATCATTTACATGGGCATATTCCAGTTGAGCTATGTCAGCTAAAAGACTTGAGCATTTTGGATCTTTCTTACAATAATCTTTCCGGTCCATTGCCATCATGCATTAAGAATCTGACATTCGGAGGGTCGATTTGGGAGCATAATGATGGAAAGCTGCTAAGCCCTGTATCCACCTTTTCGGTGGGTATTGGGTTAACAGGAGTGGATTTTGTAACCAAGAGTATTATGAATTCTTACGAAGGTGGCCCTCTTAAGTATATGTCTGAAATTGATTTCTCATGTAATCATCTTATAGGAGAAATCCCACTTGAAATGGGACTGCTAAGTGAGCTCCACTCTTTGAACTTGTCCCACAATCAATTCACTGGGCCAATACCAATAACCTTCCAAAACTTGAGCCAGATGGAGAGCTTGGACCTTTCCTACAATAAATTAAATAGAACAATTCCATCTGAGCTAACTGAGTTAAAACGTTTAGCAGTCTTCTCAGTTGCTCACAACAATCTATCCGGTAGGACCCCCGACATGAAGTATCAGTTCAGTACCTTCACTGAGAGCAGTTATGAAGGCAATCCACTCGTTTGCGGGGCACCACTAAACAAAAGCTGCATTTCCACCACTCACACCATCCCATCTCCTGAACAACAAGAAGAAGATGACAATGATGACGGCCTTGTTAGCTTCTTTGCATCATTTGTTGGATCATATTTTATTTTCCTCTTTGGGACAATATTAGTCCTCTACTTCATCTCCCAGAGGCGTGCAGTGTGCTTCTTTCATGTTGTTGACTCGTGGTGTGCTTCTCATTTGTACAAACTCTTCAAGCTTTAATTTCAATTGTAAGTAGCATGGAGCTATTATAATGTTATGGGAGACTTTATGTAAAAATAATGTTTAGACAACAGAGGTCGGAATATCAATTACATAGCAATGGTTTATTGGCTTTTTATGATTTACATGCTAATTAGAAAGCTTTGCCTCTAAAAGTCTCTCATATCCACTAACCATACTATCATATATATGATCTAGCATCTTTCCCTCCTATCTTTTAGCTTTATCACTTCAAATGTTAGTATTTGTCAACTGAAGCATACAGATAGAGGTCATGGCACATAATTCTCATGGTTGATAAATCGTTGAGCATGAGACAAATGATAGGATTCTTATTGTGGCCTATATAGTCCTGTAGATAGGGTGCAGGGGTGCAAATCAAGTTTGTAGTAGTTGATTACCGTGATAAAATCCACGTTTTGAAGCCAATAACAGACCTCCCTGCTTAAGATGTATCAGGCTCTAACCTGGCACAATAAGCAACATTTTTGTTTGTCATTATTACACCAAAGAAACATATCATAAACTAATGCTGAATTGTTCTCTATGCCCGAACCAAATGGTGACGGTTTAGGCCCTGAAACTCGACCAAATCGTATATTACCCATTGAGATTGAAAACTTTGGGTCTCAAGGAACTCAGGCCCAGCCCATTGACAGAGCTATCTAGATTGGATGGCCACATGGACAGAAGGTGTAGGTTGTCCATCTAAGTGCGTGAAACTTCGATTGGGGTCAACTCAAACATGACTAACCTGGCCCAACCCAAATTCAGACTAGTCATTTTCGGTCTTGGTCAAGCTCAGTCCTAAAGTTGGACACCTGATTTGCACTTAGATCCTTAGTCTAGATTCAGGCTGGATATATTTTAGAACTTTAAATATAAAATAGGAGTGTAAATGTGGCTGTCAAAAGACCCAGGTCCAGCCCGATTATACTTAAGCCCAATTACAATAATTGAGGCTTTGGAAAGCCAACGGGCCCAACTGGCGGTGCCCGAACCCAGATTTAGGGCCTGAACCCTTATTACTCCGATCAGAAATTATCACCCAAATCTATCCTAGGAGTTAAAAGGGTTAAACCAAATCATAATTACCAAATCATGTTCATATGCAATGAGTCCAGTATCAATTGAACCCAAAACCTACCCATTCTTAAATGTTGTAGCCTGTAGGTGTCCACTTAAATCCAAAGCGGAAGTAAATAGGGACAGTAAATAACCCTTAATTAAGAATTCGAGTAAGGATTGGGTTTGTAAGTTGGCTGAGTTGCACTGCCCCTGTACCAACGACCATGCATTTGGGCTAGGAATTGAAGAAAAGAGTAAAAACAAACGGCCTAGAAGTGTTTCCAAGTAGAGAGCTTCTAAATGCACACCACATTTTTCTTTGTACACTCACCATTTTAAAAATAAAATTATTACCAATATACCCTTGTAAAAAATCTCCAAACTACCCTTGCCTCCCTCGCTCCGTTCGCCTGTCCCTCTCTCCCTCTCCCTACCCTCCGCCTCCGCCTCCCCCTCTTCCTCCCCATGTCTCTCTCTGCCTCTCCTGTCTCTCTTCCCCTCTTCCTGCCCTATGCCTCCATGCCTCCCTCTCCATGCCCTCTCTCCTTGTCCCTCTCCCTACCTCTCCCTACCCTCAACCGCTTGCCACCTCCCTCTCTCCCTCTCCCCATCCTGTGGTGTTGTCGGAGGGGGCGGTGGTGGCTGGGGTGGGCGGGGAGTTTGGGGTGAGCTTAATTTAGGTATTATGGAGGTGTAGAAAGAAAATTCCGAAACCCCAAACTTCAATGGCGGGTGCAGAGAAAAATAAGAGTATGCAAAGAAAAACGTGGGCAAAAACAACGTTACAAATATACGGTGGAGAATTGAATAAAGCACCGATCAGTCCATATCCAATAGAAAGTACCTAATGTTTGCTGCACTTTCTTGCCCCACGGCAAAATAGTGAGCACAGAAGAAATGAGAATACATCTTAGTTCTTTCCCCACTGGAAAGATGCGGTAGGCGAACACGTCTCAAACCTGCAAGGGGTGGTGGACCTATATTTAGGCCTGGGGGACATGGCCCCCTTAAGTTTTCAAAATGTTATTTTTAACCACTAAATTTTTTATAAATTTTTTCCCGTTAAAAATCTTTTTTAATAATTTTCATTTGCACCCCCCCCAAAAAAAAAAAAAGCAAAAAAGAAAAAAAGAAACTGTCCACCCCCTGCATGTGCAAGTCCCTATTATCTTGCACGTGCAATGAGTCCTCCTTAATGCTGTGTTTGGGAAGGGGGGAGTGGAGGGGAGGGAAAATTTGAGGGGAAGGAAAATGGAGGGGAGGGGAGGGGAGGGGAGGGAAAATTAATTTTACCTCTTCTTATTTGGGAAGTAAAAAAGTAGGGGGAAGAAAAGTGAAAAAGTAGGGTTTTGTTTGTTTGTGAAGTACATGAAAAATTACCATTTTGCCCTTACTTTTATAAAAGTTTCTAAAGTTTAATAAAGGACAAAAAGGGCAAAAATGACTTTTTCCCTCATTTTCCCCCCATTTTTGGGGGGAAAATTTTTGCTACAAGAAGAAAAAATTCCCCCCCCGCCCCTTTTCCTCCCCCCCTTCCCAAACACCCCCCAAAAAGATTTTCCCCCCACTTTCCCCTCATTTTTTTTTCTTTCCCCACTCTTTCCCCCCTTCCCAAACAGAGGGTAAATGTGTGAGTTTTTGTTGCCCATATTTATTAACTATCAGTCCCTTATACGTGCGAGTTCTTTTTACCTCGCATGCGAAAGTCTTTCAAGGGACCCAACCCCTCAGCTGGACTGCTAAAAAAAATTAAACACAGCAGAAGAAATGGAACTCATTTTAAGAACTACCCCATGATGCGTCCTATGCGCTATCGACAGATTTTGTACATTTAATTTAATTGATAGGTTGGTTGGGAGTTAACATCCTTACAAGGCAAAAGGGTCCATGTTAGGGATATTTAGGGTAATCACGCAATCTATCCAAGCACTCACCACACAAGCACTCCACAACACACATGTTTATGTGGTTCGACAAACTTCCCTACGTCCACGGGGCTATGAGCGTCTCGCTCGATTTCACTAAGAAAAAATTGAATAACTTATTACAAGGATTTTAAGCCCTCTAACACTTCCCTACGTCCACGGGGCTATGAGCGTCTCGCTCAATTTCACTAAGAAAAAACTGAATAACTTATTACAAGGATTCTAAACCCTCTAACACTTACTCTCTCCCCGCATGTCTCAATCTTGCTCTCACAACCTCTCCCCTTACAAGTTCTCTCTGTGTTCTCCTACTTTCTTTCTTGCTCGCTTACAAAGAATAACCCCAGGATAATATATATATATATATATATATATTTATAAGAGACTACTTGCCCTAACAAAGTGGGCCAACAAAAAAACACTCAATAAGGCCTAGTAAGGACCTTTTGAGACAAGTCCAACAATCTCCACCTTGGTGAAAAATGTTCGACCCTTGTGCAATAATTGTTATTCCGTGTTTATAATACATGTACCTTGTGGGAACACTCTCCCACCATATTTGCACCTCACTGAAAGCAATTGTTGGGATATTTAGTTCAAACAAGCAAACAATCCAAGCAATCCACAACACATAGATTTACGTGGTTCGGCAAACTCGCCTACATACACGGGACTATGAGCATTTCACTCGATTTTACTATGAAGAAATTCGGCAATTCATTATATGGATTCTAAACCCTCTAACATTTAACCTACTCTCCTCCCACAACTCTCATTTTTGCTCTCACAGCCTCTGCCCCTACAAGTTCTCTCTGTGTTCCCCTTTCTTTTTTGCTTGCTTGCTTACAAAGAATAACCTTTGGAGAGAATATGTAAGAAACTTTCCCTAACAAAGTGGGCCCCAAAAAAACCACTCAACAAGGCCCAATAAGGATATTTTGAGCCAAATCCAATAGTCCCACTACAAGATCCTAATTCTAGAATTCTCAGACACGTGGGATTCTTGAATCCCCCTTGTATGAAATCTCAGGAATTCCAAAAGTTATTTGAGAGTTTTTAGGCAGCTAGAATTTCAAAATTTCAGCAAAAAAACATGGCATTTGCAATGGAACAAGCCATCGTATCATGTCCATGAACTCCAAGCGTACCAAATTCTTGTTAGAAATTCTAGTAAAAGAATAGACTTAAACTTTTATTATAATTAATGAACTCTACAACTCTTTATCAAGAACTTTTATACCATATATGATGTTATGTTAGTAACATACAAGTCTAATTGCCAGCATTAGGCATAATTTGATTCTTACAGGAGTTACATTTCTTTGTATATCTCCATTAATGCTGCAATTTATATATTTTATCTTTGTGCGACTCATTTTAATAACTTTGGGCTTTAAAGCCTCTTACCATTTTTGGAGTTTCACATTTGCATCATTTCTCATTTCATCGGCCAACATTGGATCACCTGAATGCAACATATACCAATGTACCTCCTATTGACTATGAGTACACTTATCGTCACTAAAGGCAATCATCGTTCTCCTTGTAGGTAATTCTCACACTTAGTGCCGCTGTATTTAATAATGTAAGTATAATCCCTTGGGATACTTCTTTCTTTTAAAACTTTCCAAATCAAATCTCTAGATATCCTATTCTAAGTTTTTCTAGATATCCCACTTGGGTGGTGGTGCATTGTCACAAGACTTGGGTTTACTCCCCAAGATCTTTAGTTGGTCTCCCACTCCTAGCTTTACCCGGAGGGTGTCTCCATGGATGGGTAATAGTCTTGTTCAGATTTTTCACTAACAGTTGTTGGTTGTCGCTCTTTATAAATATGACGTTATTTTTAGTTTTTACTTTTCCTTTTTCTTATTCTTGTAAGCCTAAGATATCTTTTTCTCTTGTCCAACTTATTCAATTGGTCATTATATTCTTTTGATTTTGCAATATATATTAATTTCTTAATTTATTTCTATGTCTTCTTGTACATTTCAAAATTTTCTATAATTAATCTCTTAGTTTCTAAACCTCTACACCCCACCACGAAGCTATCAATATTTTGTCCTGAATTACATTTGGATTGGACTGCATTGGTCATTGATGTGCTCAAAATAATTAACCGCAATCGCACAAATTTCTATTAATTAGATAATGGCAAGTACGGGTCGATCCACAAGGATTTGTAGAAATAAAATCCAAAAACCCTCAATCAATTTTCACACTAGGGACTTCGAAAAAACAATTAATCAAGAAAATAATATCTAAAATGCTATCAAAGGAAATTAAAGCAAACTGATCAGAGAAAGAGATATCAGGGTATCGGATTCCACCGAAATAGATTTATTCATCCCAAAATCATTTTCTAACCTTATCCTCTTAAAACTAAACCCAATAAGCATGTAATTGCCTTAGATTGGAAGATTTAGCTTTGAAAACTATTTTTCTTAAAAGTTCAATTTTCTAATAAATACCGAAGACCCACTTCAACATGTTGAAACTATAATCACTATTTGTCAAGATCAATTACAAACTCTTAAAGGATTTTAACCTAAACAAGATATGTCAAGATCAAGCATAAAAAGTAAAAGATATTTTAAATAACCATACAAAACAAGAAGTTGAATAGCATTCATGAAGGAGAACCTATTAAATCATCAAGCATAATGAGGGAAAGATATAGAAAATTAACAAAGAACAATCTTTCTGGTTTTGGCTTCCTCCTCCACCATAATCCACGGATTAGCCAAGCATTGTGGAAAAATAAATCTCCATTAATGAAAGCCTTCAAAGTTGTCTAATACACCACTCAATATAAACCTTCACTTTCCAACATAGATTAACGCAAATAACTTAACAATCCTAGAGCAAGAGAGAGCTCCCCTTAAAAAGAAAAGAAATACAAGAAGAAAAAGAAGGAAAAATCACTCAAATTCATTATCCCTCACATCCCTCCATTTTACAGCCTGTTTTGACCTTGAAGACGTTAGAATTAGGAGATCCTTTTGAGAAATGACAATTTTCTCCTTTGAAGACTTGATCTCATGACATCTAACTTGAAATTCCAACTGGTGGTCTACATGCTCTTTGTGTATAACTTTTCTCTAATGGGCTTTTAGCTTTAAACCTCTCTAAATTAGGCTCAAATATGCTCGAGTCCGTCTAATTCCTACATAATAAGAAAGGGGCTATAATTAGAATATTTATGACAAAATAAACAACTTGCAAATTCAAATAAAAAGGTAATTATTAATATTATGCCATGCATATCAGTCATAAATAATGTCCAACTCAGTGTATTAAATGATTAGGTTCAAGTTGCAACCCATCTACGGATACAACCCAATACTTGAGTAGTTATAGCGCGGCGCCCCATCTTCAATGCATAGTGGGGCCCACCTTTTTAAAGTCCGAACCGGCTATCAACCCTTTGGCCCATAATATTCACAATATATAAGGTTTCAAGGAAAGAATTAGCGGGTCAACCATTAGATTGATCACACATGAGAGACTCACTTCATTTCTATCTCCTCAAGAGAAAAGTAAGGCAAGTTCATCATGTGTTTCGGATAGACTCAAATCTAATGGTGGCGAGTAGTCAGGACCACAGTTCCTCCCTCTTCCGGAGCTAGAGATCTTGGTATAAACCCCTGATTCCATCTTCTTCAGGAATCGAAGGTTGAGTCCACTAGTGCTACCACTTTGAGGCCACAGAGATATTTACCCCGCTTCCCTTTGGGCCCGGAGGGATTAGTCCAGACCAAAGGGTTGGGAACCCTCCGATAGCAAAAAAAAAATATTTCTAATGGTGGCCTTGCTTCATATTAATTTGACTAAGAACTTATAGATTGATCAATATTACAAAGGGTCAAAGGACTCATGACCAGGTCGGATTTTGAAAAGGTGGTTCCCACCGTGCATTCAAAAGATTTATAAACTAAACTATTATTCTTAAATTTTCTTCATTCTCATGATGGAAATTGATCTTCTATGCATATTTCACATGGGAACCATATGTCCGAAGTGTCGAACAGGTGAAGCACGGACAAAACAAAACTATTGTAAGGCCTCCTGTGCACGATTCACATGCGGATAGATATCACGTACAATTTAATAAGAAGGAACCCCAATTGTAAATGGAAACAGTTCGATCAACATATAGTTACTGTCTCCACCCAACTCTTATGAGTTTTAAATTTGGGTCGTTGTTAATTCAGTTCTAAACATGATTGTAGAGGGTTGATTTTGATTTTATGATGTGAACATGTAACACGTTATAGCCAGTTATGAGAATTGATTTCACACTCTCCCCAGCCACATTATAAAGGAGGGTTTATTATTCACTCTCTCAAGTTTTCTTTTGTTAAAATATTCACAATCTCAATTTAAATATCTAAGATCCTATAAATAAATAGCTTATGCATCTTGCCTTTACCTAAAATGAGATCCACCATAAGTAATCCACTTATCTAAACTATCATTTTTCTCCATATACATGGGACGTTCCGGCCTATCCAAATTTATATAAATTTAACTAAAAATAGGAGTACTTTAAGATATGAGAATCGCAAATTAATTTATAGTAATTTTCTCACATTTTTTTTATATAAGGGAGGGTGTCTCAACCCTTTGGGCCAGACTAATCCCTACAGGCCAAGGGGGAGCTGGGTAAATCCCTTGTAGCCCAAGTGTGGTAGTGCAATTTCAAATCCTCAACCTCCAAGAGCAAACCGTGGTCCTAGGCTAACTGAGCTACTCCTCGGGGTTAGAGATTCTCTTAAATTTTTATAAATCAATTCTTAAATTACATAATATTTTTCATTTATTATTCAATTTGCATGAGAGTCCTGATTCTCTTAAAATTTTTAAGGTATTATTGAAAACAAAAAAGCATTTTTTACCGAAATCTACCCCATTGTAGAACAAAAACAAGGAGAAAAGAAATCACTTGAGTGTGGGGTGCCTTTGGCTTTTCAAAAGAATTGAGCCCCATCATTTGGTTGGAAAATACTAAGTTGCACCTCAATTGTATTGTGGAAAATGAGACACGAATGGGAGAAAAGCTTCTGTCTCAAGGCCTATATATATAGTACTTCACTCGTGCGTGCAATGCAGAGAATGCTAAGGTAGCACAGAACATTATTTTTATGGAGTACCAACAAGTTTTCTGCTTCTGGGTTTTGGTCTTTGTTTTTCATTTGTGGTTATCTGGATGTTCTGGATGTTTTGAGAAAGACAGAAACGTACTCTTGGACCTCAAATTCTCCATCAATCACCCAAACGGCACTTCTCTTCCTTTATGGAGAGGGACGGACTGTTGCAGCTGGCTAGAAGTGGAATGTAATTCCAGCACAGGACGAGTGGTTGGAATTACTCTTTTTTATGAACGGAATGAAGGCTTAGGAGAGTGGCATCTGAATGCCAGCTTGCTGTCGCCCTTTGAAGAGTTGCGGAGGTTAGACTTGAGTGGTAATTCAATAAGGGCTTTCATAGATGAAGAAGGTATGTCTCTCTCTCTCTCCAACATGATAGGTTTTTAATTCTATTCATTTAACACTTGCATATGAGTGGACTGTGATGGAGTTGAGACCCAATTACCATTCTTATTCCATAGATAAGATCCTTCAAATTCCCTGTAGTTGAATGGTCCTATTCTTTTGAATGAGCCTAAGAAACATAGATTGTACAATAATTCCCTTGTGGATCATCCAGAATTGTACTTTGACTAGGGGTACTTATCAACCGACCCGACCTGAGCCCTACCCAGGCCGTGCTTTGTGCTGGGCTTAAGCCTAAGTTTTTGGTACATAGTCCGGGGTTGGACCTAAAGTTTAGGTCCATTTAATATACGTGACGGGATTGGATTCAATGATAAAGATTTAGAAGCAGGGCCTAGCCTGAATGATTGACACAATTTAAAGCAAAAGAAACAAGGAACCCAATAGGGCTATACAAAAAATCCAGTACCACCACAAAACCAAACCGAACCAACCGAACCGGGTGGTTCAGATTCGTTTTATGTAGATCGGTTCAGTCAACAGTTTGAAAATACAAAAAACCGCCTTATATTGGTCGGTTATCGGTTTGAAGCCACAATTAACCGCCTAAACTGAACCAACCGTATTTATTAACTTGAGTATTGAGTTTTGATTATTTTAGCCTTAAGGGAAGCACTTGCATAATGTTCTATTTGCATGTTACATGTTGATGAAAGTTCTACAAAAAGTGTGCATTATTGGGTTTTTAGTAACACTGCCCAGAGGTTTGGTCTGACCTAAGAGAAAGTGAACTTACAGAGAGGCCCATCTCAATTAGTTCAAAATTGGGGCTACATTCCACTCGAACCCATCATGTTGGCAAAAATAATAATAATAATAATAATAATAATAATAAACTAGTTCCCTTTGTGTTTGAATTCATTGGTCTAGATCAATCAATGTAGTCTAGTCCAGATTTTATGCAGAGAAATAGATACGTGCCTAACCATTTTGTTGGTGTATTTTACCAGAAGATTTGAACTGCTTCAGCTCATTAGCCTGAAAAGTTGGCCAAACTTGGCTTGGTCCATTCAATCACGTGACCGGTTGATGGATAGAAAGAGTTCATCCATTATTTGATGTATGCTTCCTTGGTTGAAACGAATTATGAAATATATTTTAGTGTTCATTACAGCTTCTCCTCATTCCAGTTGATCGACCAAGTTTGAACTGCAAATTTTTTGTGAAAAAAAAAATAAGTAAAACAGAAAAACCGTAACCGAACTGAACCGAACCGGTTCGGTTCGGCTCGGTTCAGCACCTGGGCAGTTCGGTTCGATTTGGAAAAATAGAAAACCGATGGATTCGGTTTGGTTGATTGTTTCCCCTCTAAGCCGAACCGAACTGCCCACAGGCACCCCTACGACCCAACCATCTAAGCTACGACATAGAATAGTTACTAAAAGACTTTTTATATAAAACCCATTATCCACTCGGGCTCAGGCTTAGCTTTTATCAAGTGGCCTAGGCTCGGGCCAATTATTAAAAAATCAAGTTGGGCTGATATTGCTCGCCCGGCCTAACCCCGCCATGAACATCCCAACTTTTGACACAGTATTCTTATGATGTTGTAAGATGTTCTTCATTTAATTACTTTCACCATTATAACTTCTCTTTTTTTTTTTTTTTTTTCTGATTTCTCCCTTTGGGAAGGATTGACTACTTTGAGCAAATTGGAGGGGTTGGGAAGAAGTTACTTATGAGTCCCTACACATTATGTTCTAAATGTAAAATTTACAGAAAAGTGACATATGTTTTACTTCTGTAGGATTGTGCAAATTAAAAAACCTCCAACAGCTGGATCTCACCGATAATGAATTTGAAGGAGCTATTCCATCATGTCTCGGCAATTTAACAAACCTTCGTGATCTTGATCTCGCATACAATGGATTCAGTGGAAAGTTCCCAATGTGGAAAGATAGTGATTTTTAACTGGTTGGAATTCATTGATGGGAAGATAGTGATGTACAATATTATTTTTACCTTCACTTAAATTGTTCAAGTGGTTATGAAGTCTAGTATTGAGCTAAAGGTTTTGGCTAAACATTTAAGGCCTTACCCCATACATGTTACTAGTGGGTGGTGTTGTGTATCCGGGGTTTTACCAGTGATCAATTGTAAGGAGGGTCGGCAGGTTATCGTCATACAAAAAAAAAAAAAAAGTTTTGATGGTGGGACCCATTGGCCCATGTATCTATCTATATTACTAAGGGAATGTAGTCTCCCTCACATGAAGACACCTGTTACTAAGGGAATGTATTCTCACTTCATGAAGCCACCTGTCATGTTATACTCTCTCTCCACTCTCCACTCTCCTCTAAACTAACTTCCGCATAATTTCCTAACAAAAAAAAAACAACAAGAATGATGAGATCAAATTTTATGCGCTAAAAGCATTCTAAGTGTAGTTGCTATATAATTGGGTTGTTTTAATTGCGTGGAAATATAATTTTTTTTCTAGCATTTCCTATATACGTACTCTCTCTCTCTCTCTGATTGGACGCTGGATGGTGAGCCAAATAGGGCCCACTTTGAACGGGTGTAGCACATAATGGGCCGCCCGTGGGTCCTCTTTTGGATCCACGGATCAGATGGGTCATCGGGTGGCCCACCTGTATCCCGGTATCAACGCAAGAAAAAACAACAAGAATGATGAGATCAAATTTTATGGGCTAAAAGTATTCCAAGTGCAATTGCTATGTAATTGGGTTGTTTTAATTGCGTGGAAATATAATTATTTTTCCTAGCAGTTGCTATTTACATACCCTCCCTCTCTCTGATTAGACGCTGGATGGTGAGCCAAACAGAGCCCACCTCGCACGAGTCCAGCACCTAATGGGTCGCCCGTGGGTCCTCCTTCAGATTCACAGATCAGATGGGTAATCGGGTAGCCCACCTGTATCCCGGTATCAACACAAGAAAATCAAGCTGAAGAGCTGTAAATTTGAATGGCCCAAACAATGACTAAATCTTTAAAAAAAATATGGGTAGATGTTTACTTTTGAGGAATAATGATATGCATTAAAGTATTTGGAAGTCTCATGTCTTAGATCCGATGCACTATGACAAATATGCAATAAATTCGAAACAAAAAATTAATTTCACTTTCTAATTTTCTAAACTTAAGTTACACGAAAAATTCTAGCAAACAAACAAAGTAAAATTTTACACGAATAAATCATAACAGTCATTGCTCCACCAGCCAACCTGTCCAGTATCAGGTAGGATAGGTCAATCATTTCAAACACCAAACCTGATGATGTTTATGACTACACATCATTTATTTTCCTACTTTAAGATGTGGGTCCAAACCATCTTTGGATTCATCATGATGGCACCCCTCACCCGACTAGCCGACCCATTGATCATTGGGTAAACACCAGATCCGATAATAATTTATGATTAATCTGTAGACACCTGTCACTAAGGGGATGTATTCTCCCTTCATGAAGACACCAGTCATGTTATGCTCTCTCTCCACTCTCCACTCTCCACTCTCTTCTAAACTAACTTCCGTATAACTTCCTAAAAAAAAAAGGTCCCACTACGTAACTGATCTAATACTGGAAATACAGATAATATTAGAAAAATAAGGACTGTTAGAAGAGAAAGAGAAAAAGAAATAGAGAAGCAGCATAAAGGAAAAAGAAGAGGGCGATGGCTCTGATTTTTTAGAATACAAAACAACGAACGAAAGGCACTCCAGCAGCATCGTCACTTTAGTGGTCAGGCTTTAACTCCATCTTTGTTGTAGCAACAACGCCTCTACCATCCGTTTTCATCTTAGAGCAAGTAAGAGATAAACCCTTCCCCCTCCATCTCTTCATGAGATCGTAAGATCTCTTCATGACCAAAACAATGAGAATGATGAGATCAAATTTTTTGGGCTAAAAGCATTCCAAGTGCAGTTGCTATATAATTGGGTTGTGTTAATTGCGTGGAAATATAATTATTTTTCCTAAAAATTGCTATATACATATTCTCCCTATCTCTGATTAGACGCTGGATGGTGGGCCAAACAGGGCCCACGTCACATGGGTCCAGCATCTAATGGGTCGCCCGTGGGTCCTCCTTTGGATCCACGGATCAAATGGGTCATCGGGTGGCCCACCTATATCTCGGTATCAACGCAAGAAAATCAAGCTGAAGAGGTATAAAATTGAATGGCCCAGACAATGAATGAAAGTTTTAAAAAAAATCCCAAAGACTGAAACTTAAAAATAATAAATATGGGTAGATGTTTATTTTTGAGGAATAATGCTGTGCATTAAAGTATTTGGAAGTCTCATGTTTTAGATCCGATGCACTATTACAAATATGCAATAAATTGGAAACAAAAAAATTAATTTCACTTTCTAATTTTCTAAAGTTAATTTACACGAAAAATCCTAGTAAACAAACAAAGTAAAATTTTACACGAATAAATCATGACACTCATTGCTCCACCAGCCAACCTGTTCAGTATCAAGTAGGATGGGTCAATCATTTCAAACACTAGACCTGATGATGTTTATGGCTATACATCATCTATTTTCATACTTTAAGATGTGGGTCCAAACCATCTTTGGATTCATCATGATGGCACCACTCACCCGATTAGCCAACCTATTGATCATTGGGTAAACACCAGATCCGATAATAATTTATGATTAATCTGCAGACACGTCATCGAATTTCCTTCCTAATCCTCTTAGTCAGCTATTCCATGGGACAGTGACCACATGCCCCGAATTCCATCATGAGACCCACATAGATCATTCAAAATGAATTCTAGTCCCTCCACTAATATATCCTCAAGTTTCAGTTAATAATAGATGGATCCCATCCCACCATCAAATGAGCTGTATGATGAAAACGTGATTAGACCATGTCAAAAGAGATGTCACGTCAGTGCCCATCATGTATTTGTCATTGTGATTAATCCATGGTGGAAACCACTTCTTTTGAACTGAAAACCAAAGATAGAATAGAGGTGATGGGATTCAACTTGAATGGTTTAGATTATCTATACGTGGTATCCAGAGTGAAGTTCCAACTTAAAAGGCATTTGTAAATACTGCCAAGGATCTGCACTCATTTCCTATCAGTAGGATCAAAACAACTTAGCAAGTGATATATAATAAGTGGATGCATCTTGCAACCTGCACGTGAAAAGAGTTCTTGGGTCTGGGTGGGAACTTTCGTCTCTTTAATCCAAATAAAATAAAATTTGCAACGTCACTACCAATCCGAATCTATTATCGACCTCAGATTTCCAAAACCCGAAGAGCCCATTCCTGTACAAACTCTGCCACTGAATACATATTACATTACCTTCAACTTATTTCAAATTATTTGTAAACCATCTTACGTTTGTATATAAGTTTGTACCAAAGATATAATAGAGGTGATGAGATTCAACTTGAATGTTCTTTATCTATACGCGGGCTCCAGAGTGAAGTTCCAACTTATAAGGCATTTGTTGATACTGCCAAGAATCTGGACTCATTTCCTATCAATTGGATCAAAACAACTCAGCAAGTGATATATAATAAGTGGATGCATGTTGCAGCCTGCACGTGAAAAGAGTTCTTGGGTCTGGGTGGGAACTTTTGTCTCTCTAATCCAAATAAAATAAAACTTGCAACGTCACTACCAATCCGAATTTGTTATCAACCTCAGATTTCCAAAACCCGAAGAGCCCATTCTTATACAAACTCTGCCACTGAATACAGATTACATTGCCTTCAACTTATTTCAAATTATTTGTAAACTTTCTTGCGTAATTTGTATATAAGTTTGTATTAAAACTTATATACAAACATTTTGACATTCCCAAGCTTCTTATTTAATTTTGGAAATGAGTTGACCACAGATTTGTCCCTTAAGCTGACCATGAGTATAACTCTTTAATGCTCTTGCAGACCACTAAAGTCCAGCCTCACCGCATATACTACAACTATTAACGAGCTTCAAACTTCCATCGAAAGACAAAAGTGTACGATCGTTATTTTCAAAATCTTGGGGTACTTTTGACAACTTGCTTCGTCTTTATTTTCTTACTGAAATTTCTTTAAAATTTCATTCCATGCTTATGTTTAAGAAATACAAAATTTTATTTTGTGAACTCTAATTTTGAACAAATCTATTATTGCCGGTGGAAAAGGAATTTGATGTTAGTATCTTACTCTCTTTTTGTTTTGCATGAATTCTATCATGTTAGTATCTCTCTCTCTCTCTCTCAACTTCGTCTTTGTTTCATTGATCCCGATTCTATTTCATAATCTGCTAATTTATATTTTGAAATTTTTGGATTTAGTGCCTTTACAAATAATTTGGTATAGGGTCTAACTGCAAGCCTGTGATTAATTACAGACTTAACCATGATATTAGGCACAATGATTTATATTTTGAAATTCATGGATTTAGTGTCATTAAAAATTTAAAAAAAGTTAATGGATTGGGTACTGGGTCTAACTGCAAGCCTGTGATTAATTTGAAACCCAACCACGATATTAGGCACACTAAAAATGATATAATGATATAAGGCTTATGTTTAAATTTTTGTATCTTTCTTAGTGTGTATTATTTAAAACTTCATTCCATGCTTATGTTTATTAAATATAAATTTTAATTTTATAAACTCCAAAAAATTATCTCAAGATCTCATCCCAATTCAAAGTTTAGGTTGCTAAATGTTTATGATAAACCAAAAATAGCATCGGATTTAGTGCCTTTCCAAATAAAACAACTTAAGGGGCTGGGTACTGGGTCTGGCTACAAGCCTGTGATTAATTAGATACCCAGGCATGATATTAGGCGTACTAATTTATATTTTGAATTTCTTGGATTTAGTGCCTTTGCAAATAAAACAACTTAAGGAATTTGGTACTGGGTCTAAATGCAAGCCTGTTATTAATTAGAGACCCAGGCATGATATTCGGCCCGCTCATTTAATTATGGGTTTTAGTAAAAAATAATGATGAATACAATATAGTAATAGGATTTAGTTATGAATGCTAAAATATCATAAATAGCCCAAAATTAATGATCTTTAATTTCTATATATGAACTGAATAAAATAACTTAATGAATTAGGTACAGGGTCTAACTGCAAGCCTGTGATGAATTAGAAACCTAAGCATGATATTAGGCCAAAAACTTATATTTTGTAATTCTTTATTTAATAAATTTTTCCATCGAAAAATAAACAAAATTTATTGAGCTGTAACCAAAAATAAACGTCACTTGAGAAAAATATACATAAATAAAAAAAATAACTAGAAATATGTACCAAAGGCAATAGTAAACAAATTACAATTGCAATTAGGGGTTTAGGTAGTTAATTAAGCGTGATTTATTTTTAAATTATACAAGGGATGTTATAGGGCCTTCTAAATGTGGTATGCCATAGGCCACCAATTCTCACAATGGCTACCATTTCATTTATATAATAATCGGTAAATATATTCGTCCTCAATATCTACATAACTCGATATCATATCTTTTAATTATCTACAAAATAATAAACAATTCCGACCACTCAATTCTAGGTGTAAATACACATAATGTGAGTCACATCAGTCACTCGATGCAAAACAAACAATGTCAACTAGGGAATATGAAAGGAGTCATGCAAATGGAGGCAAGACTTGTAAGATCCACAATCTTGCGTTCAAAGCAACAACATCAGTCTCATTCCAATGTGACGTCGGACAACAGAATGGCTTCAACATCTTATTTCAATGTGATGTCGGGCAATAGAATGGCTTTAACATCAAGTATTGAATATTATTTTTAACTACTCAATGTTATTACCCGACAGTACTAAGTTTTTTAAGTCTGATAAAAAAATTAATTACATGAAATAATATTATATTCTGCTTGAGGAGAAAAATATCTCCACGTGTTGGAGCTTCGGTTCCAGAGTTGCAATATGCTCTCACTATAGAGCTATGTGGCTTGATGAAAGAATCAGAGATAGTTCAATTTCAAGACTAAAGTTTAGCCTATGCTGTCATGGAGGAAAGGTGATGCTGCCACTACTACCGAAGACGCCTGAATTTCTACAAAATCAATTCCTTCAATCTAAATTCATGGAGAAAATAAGAACATACAATTTGGTGTTGTTCTTCACGTCAGTGAGTGGAAAAATTGATCGCACTATTCTCGATGGAAGAGGACCATATCTTTTCCGGATAAGTGGATCAAATTATCACAGATCGGTTCATTACTTCTTGCACCTTGAGACATACCTAAGTTTGTTCAGCTATATATATGACATGGAACATGAAACATCCAATAGATTAAGGCCGGTTCAAGGAAGCGGGGATGCATATGATGCAAATTAGTTTGACTTGACTGTATTGGAAGGCTTGCAGACAATGTTCAATGCAACTAATCCCCATGTAAGATTGTTCTGTAATGCAAGAGATAAGTTGTATGAAAATGGTAATCAAAATATGCATGTCCGGATTCTGCATTCATAGGAAGGAAGACAGTATGCAAGACCAACCACAAATGAGGTTGCAGCCATCATTGTTGGAGATGAGTCTGAAATTACAGGAAATCGAGACATCATAATTAGAAAGTTAGATGTTAATCTCCAGAGGATTAACCAAACACACTCTTTGTATATGCCACTCTAATACTTGTTGCTCTTTCTATATGGAACTGATGGATGGACAAAGTTCGTAAAGTTTGCACTTAGTTCAAACTATATGCATGAAGGTATATCGATTAGAGAGTTCTATGCATTTAGACTGATGACTCGGGATGGCGAAGGGATGTCGTTGCTTCAGGGTGGACGACTGTTCCAACAGTTTGTGGTTGATTGCTACGCAACAATAGAGCATGAAAGGTTTAGTTTCATCAGGAACAATCAGAATGCTTTGTATGCAGATTTGTATTGGGGTTTACAGGATGTAATAAGTGTTAAATATTGCATATTTTACCCCTCATTAGTCCAAATTTTATAAGCATCTCATATGCATATCATTTGCTTTACACAGAGATTTTATCATTTTATCACATTAATGGATTATCGGATTATCTTGTATGAATCCGATTATTTGTAGCAAATTTTTATGTAATTTCTCTTGTGTAGGTGGACCTCGTGATTATTCCAACCTTCCGGCTAATGTCCCAAAGCATCAAGAATAGATTTCAAATAAAGAAGTTACATGAAGAAATCTTATTGAAGAAATCTTGGTGAAGTGTTAAAGTATTCCAAAATAAGAGGAGAAGACCTTAAGGATAAAAGAAATCATTTCCTAACACAAAATAGTGGTTGGTGTATTGGTTAGAGCTTGGGTTGCTATGAAATGGGTTATGGGTTCAAATCCCAACAATTGTATATTTTTTTTTTTACCTATTAAATATTCCATCCATCCAACTCACATCTCCACCAATCAAAGCTTGCCATGGCACAAATCCATGTGAATGGATATGAGCCAATCAAAAGCCTCCAAAATGAAGGACTACATAAAGAAAAAGGCACATGTCTTTTTGGAAGGAAAGTTTGTTGCAACCAATCAAATTGAAGCTATCCATATGAAAGCAAAAGAGCCAATGAAAAACCTCCAAATCAAATTCAAGCAATCCATGTGAAAGAAAATGAGCCAATCAAAAGCCTTCAAGTTGCAACCAATCAAATGGAAGCAATCCTTGTGAAATGAAATGAGCCAATCAAATGTCTTCAATGTTCCTATAAATTGGAATGCATTTGTAGAGTGAAAAAAAAATCTTTTGGCAAGTTAGTCATTTTGCAATTTTATTTTTAGATTGTAATTAGGAGCTTCTTTGTAACTATCTAGAGAGAGTGTGTGTAATTGAAAATCATTAATGAAGACTTAGAGCTCTTTCTTGATGTTTAGAGGCTAAAGTTTTTGGATTAAGCTCTCCTTTTGAAGGTAAGTAATGTAATTAGTTCAATTTTATGCATGTTCTAGTTTAAATTCCCTACTTGTACCTTAATTGATTAGTAGATTTTAGATTTAATTGTAGTAATCTCTCTTATTTCTCATGCTCTATCTCTATACTTGATGTTTGGATAATCTCAATTGATGCTTTGTAGTTGGATTAAGTTCTCTCACATAGCATGCTCTAGAGCCCTTATCTTTGATCTGTTGTAGCTTGATTTTGATGATTTTTATTTTATTTACTTTAATCTTCATTGCTATATCATCCAATCCAATTAGGCAAAAGATTGCTAATTAGATTACAGATTTGGGAATTGAATTAGAACATGTATTGTTTGAATTAATTACTTACTTAGTGGATTTTGGATTTCCTTATCTCTTCTTTTTATTGTTGTTAATTTCTAAATCCTTGTTTGATTTATTATTTTCATTTTTAGATTGTTAGACCTACATTTCACATAACTTTTTTAGAATCCTACACATTTCACGCCACATCTTCACCTTAAATCTTCCATTTCCACCACCAATATTCATCCACTACTTTAGTGTAGTTTGTTAGATTAGCTTAGATCTTATTCATTTTATATTTTAAATTGTTAATTAGAGTTGTTTTAATTTTGTTTCACATTTCAATTTATTTAATTTCATTTTTCGCATATAGTTTAATAGTTTTAATTGTTCACTTCAATTGTCTTTATTAGCTATATCTTAGTTCAAGTCTCACTTAAATTGGATTCATTGCTTTCTCCATCCTCTCCTCGTGGGATCGATAATCCGGACTCTTGAGTCCTTTACTACTTGACGACACTGTAGTCTTACGGTTAAATATTGCATATTTAAGTGTCGATCAGGATGCGGTCAACGCTGGTGACATAGATGCAACTGCAGCTGGTGTGTGCTACATTATTCCTTCGTCATTCACTGGTGGTCCAAGGAACATGATACAACATTATCAGAATGCTATGGCTATTTTACATATGATGGGATTCTCCGATCTATTTATAACATTCACATGTAACCCAAGTTGGCCAGAGATTCAGTAACAACTATCACGATTCACTGGTCAATGCACTGAGAACAGGCCAGATATAGTTGCAAGGGTATTTCACATTAGGCTGAAACAACTGATGGAGGACCTTAAAAAAAAATAATTTCATCGGTAGAGTAATTGCATGTATACAAACTCAATTATTAACATACTTTAATTTCAATATCTACTCTTAATTTTTGAAATTGTATTACTGTGTCTGAATGATTTTGAAACATTCTATTAATTACAAAAATCACCCCAATCTGAACAGATATTTATGTCATTGAGTTTCAAAAATGAGGATTACCGCATTCTCACATCATCCTCGATCACTCTGGCCGGTGAGGACAAACCACAGTTACCGGAAGAGATTGACGACATTATTTCGGCAGAAATACCAAATGAGGTTGAGGATCCATTGGCATTTGCGATTGTGACAAGATGCTTGTTACACGGGCCATGTAATTATCAAAATATGAATGCTCCATGTATGGTAAATGGAAAGTGCTCAAAAGGTTATCTAATACCATTTGTTAGTGCAACGACAATAGCGGAGAATGGATTCTTGGTCTACAAATGTTGAAATAATAACATGACGTATAGAATCAACGGTTTTGATATAGATAACCGATGAGTTATTTCACATAATCGTGATCTCATTGTAAAATGTGTTTCGAACATAAATGTTGAGCAGTGTGCCCAAATCAAGGTCATCAAATACTTATACAAGTACATTCATAAGGGTCAAGATCGTGCAACGATTGTTATCATGGATAATATTGCACAGCCTAATAACAGTGGAGTACGTATGTAAAGATGTGTGAATGAAATCAAGCAGTTTCAAGACGGTCGATACATATCTTCGATTGAAGCATGCTGAAGACTTTTTGAGTTTTACTTGCAAAAACAATATCCCTCGGTGCAAAGGTTACAATATCATCTACCAGGAGAACAATTTGTTGTGTTTAGGAACACGGATGATGTTGAGTCCGTGATTAATAGGGATGACATTCATGATACAATGTTTACCAAATGGTTCGAAGCAAATATAAACCACCCGGATGCTAATGAATTTACGTACGTTGAGTTTCCATCAAAGTAGGAGGTCTGGAACGCAACAGCAAAAACGGTGAACAAGGCGAAAACAACGTACTAGTATTGGTAGACTTGCTTATGCACATCCAAATTCAAGAGAACATCATTATCTTGGTATGCACCTTAACAAAGTCCGGGTGGCAAAATGCTATGAGGATATTAGAACCGTTGGCGGAGTGGTGCACCCAACTTACAAATCGGCATGCTCTGTACTTGGCCTACTTAAGCATAATGGTGAATGGCATGAAACACTTGGCGAAGCCTCAACATGGGCCACAGGTTCCCAACTCAGAAACATGTTCTGTTCAATGCTGATGTTCTCGGCAATTACAAATCCCACGGAATTGTGGGAAAAGCACTGGGTGGACCTAACGGATGATTTACAAAGCCGAATGAGGAGACAGCTTGGAGACAGAGATAGATATCTTGATGAAAGTGAATTGAGAAATTTAGGACTGCTGGATATCAAGCGTATACTAAATAGGAATGGCAGATTATTGACAGAATCCCCCCATGCTGCTGTCATCTTACCGTTTGGGCCAGATTGTGACGAACAGGCTTATGATGGAAGAACTCGATTATGATAGCACAGCTGAAAGCCATCTGTTTGAATCGTTACATGTCGGCTTAAATGATGATCAAAAGAGGGTCTTCGACACGATAATGGATGTGTACACAAGATGGATGGGGGGTCTCTTTTTTGTTTATGGTAGTGGAGGAACAGGCAAGACGTATCTATGGAGGACTTTAATAACAAAGGTCAGGTCACAGGAAAAAATTATTCTCTCTGTGGCATCATCGGGAATTGTTGCTTTGCTTTTGCCAAATGGAAAGACTGCGCATTCCCGTTTCAAAATACCGCTGAACCTCCACCAATCATCCTGTTGTTACATCACCCTTCAGACCAATTTGGCAATGTTAATTTACGAAGTAGATTTAATTATATGGGATTTAGATCCAATGTTGAGCCTTTGACGCTGTTGATTGAACATTCAGAGACATTTTGGAAAATACGAGTAACTGTTCCTCGGAAAAGGTGTTTGAAGGAGAATTATTTGTACTTGGGAGAGATTTTAGACAGATACTGCCAGTTATAACAAAGGGGGGACGTGAACAAATAGTTGGAGCTTCATTGCCGAGGTCGAGTATTGGGAAATATTGCCAGGTTTTACATTTGAATATGTTGACACCAAAAATGCCTCCTCAACATCAATAAGTCACATGAAGCTGTATCCTACTACAAACAGGCAATGCTACTTCAGCATCAGATCTTTTTAGAATCAAACAAAAACTGCAAGATCCTTCAAAACAGCCAAAAGAGGGGTACACATAAAGCTTTTGGCCATTTCGACATCATTTAGCTAACTTCACTCCTCCAATAGTTGAGCAAGCGCTCTCGGCGGTGACAGTGTCGAAGACATCAAATCTACGATTAGAGCCTATGGATGGTCCCAAAATACCCCGAAAGGCTTGATGTCAAATTTCAAGTCAAACCGACAACGTTTGACCCTCCATCAACCCTCGAGCAGCAAAATCAAGCATCTTAGCGGCGAGAACCATCGAAACCATCACTTATCAAACAGAGCACATGGGTGGCTTCTACATGTTTCCAAAAGACTACACGTCGAATTTCAGGTCATTCCGACAACGTTTGACCAGACTTTGATGCCCGGAAACAAAATCAAGCCTACCGGCGGCGGGGCACCCTGGGACCATGACATCCAACTCGGAGCTAATGGATCATCCAAAATAACTCCAATAGGCTCCTGTCAAATTTCAGGTCAATCGGACATCGGTTGACTGTACATCAAAGCGAGACATCTCCCTCACAACCAAATCAAGTCTACTAGTGACCGGACTCCACACGGCTTCAAAACTCAAACAAAAGCTCATGGTTGGTCCTATCCACTGTTCAGGAGGCTCACCTCAAATTTTGGGTTATTCCGACATTGTTTGAACTAGTTTTGACTCTTGACGGAAAATAGGCTACAAAGTTTTCGGCTTTTCCAAAAAAAAAAGGAAAATTTGCCCTCCGGTTTGCACGGCTTCTCGTCAGGTTTTGTTCAGGAGACTTAAACCAATAAATGATGAAAAATGTCAAGAAAAATATAGAAGAAAAAAGGACCGAAAAAGACCAAGAAACGGCTGAAAAATGGCGACCAAAAGGGGACAAATCCCCATGGTCGCCGGCAACCATTGAAATCTGGGTCGCCGAATTTCCGCCGGGTGGCTCATTTTTCCGATCCTTTTAGTGTTTCGGGAATTCCAGCCCCTGTGGTTTTCCGAAAATCTAATTCTTGATGCTTGGAATCGACTTATCTTCATCAACATTTTGGATCTGCCGTCAAGAGTATGAAATCATCATTGATTGCTTCAAGATCATCAGCCGGCTTATCAAGAAAGTACACTTTCTGTTCGACCGATCGAGAAATCGACAAGACAGATTTCACCGGCCCACTGGCTCCAATTAATGTCTGAAGTTACATTGCCATCCGACATCAAACAACATGTAGATCAATCGGCGATCGTCACAAGAAGAATTCCAAAAGACGCGGTACGGCCCGCGACTCTTCAAATGCCCTGGCGACCACTTAATGCTGTTAATTAATCCGTTTCATGGCAACTTAATGTGGTCATTAACTCATTATTTTGGACGGCCCAATCAGATTCAAGGAAAAATGAGTTACAAGTCCAAGTAATCATGACAATAAATCATGAAACCCACCTCATCATGGAGATTAAAGGTGATTAAATGCCCATCATTCTCCATCGGCAAATCACAAGCCAAGAAAAAGGAGTTACAAAATGAAGAAATAAAAACTTGTAACTCCTCTCATCAGGAGCATCAATGCCATCAATTCTCTCATCATGGGTTATCAATGCCATGAATCACCCCATGGCTACCAAGAGCCTATAAAAAGGGGTCATTCCAAGAGGAGGATATAGATCCATACACACATACACACAAGCAAGAGAGAGAGAAATTCTGAAGAAGTCCTGCTACTTTGCTGCAAGAAACATCACAAGGTGATCGAAGTCCCTTGGGGGGCCACCACCCCAAGGTCCTCTCCTTCTATCCAACATGGTCTAAACGCGGCTTTTCAGCCCGTTTACTCGGTTTTTTATTGGATATAAGACCTCCCCTTGGTCTTTATCTTCTAAAAATTTGAGGTTAGAGCCAAGCCAAAAGAATCAAAGCATCATATGTTCTCATCTGAAGTTCGATGGCGAAGCCCATACACGACTTGCGACCGTCGATCTGAACAAGTCCCCACAATCTCCTAAGAAGTTAGATTCATTTTCTTACTTTTCTATTGTATTCTGTATTTTTTTAAAGAGACAAAAAAAAATCACAATTCCTGTCTTTCATTATTGATGAGATTTGTAAATCGCCTTTCACGGCACAAAAATCGCCTTGCACGGCAAAACCGCCTTTCACGGCAAACAAACAAAAATCGCCTTTTACGGCAAACAAAATGAAATCGCCTCTCACGGCATTAAAAAAATTGTCTCTTTCTTAAATATATGTGCAATTTGGAAAGTTAGAAAAAAGAATTGATTTCCTTTCTACTTGTGAAGGTGAATCTCAGGATCACCACTTCAAATTCCAAGTAGAATAGAAAATCTGGCATACCTGTACAAAAAGATTTTGCTGCTCGCTTTTCTCCTCCGCGGGACCCCAGCAGCCCTGGGGCGGAAGGAGAGGACAAAAGCCGGGTTCATCAGATTATAAATATGCATGTTAGGACAACAATGTTTCTGAAACTTTACGATCTCGATTAAATTATTTCACGGAGTGGATTAAGATCGTTGGCGAGGGAAAGGTATTCAGGACATCTTTTGGAAATGATTATGATCCAAGCTGGATCAAAATCCCAGATGGGTTTCTCATACAAAATGATGAAAGAGGAGTACAACGGTTGATTAAATCAACTTATCCTGAACTAATTGATAGGTACAAAGATTTGTTCTACTTAAGTGAGTGTGGAATACTGGCTCCAAAAAACATCGATGTCGACCGGCTAAACTTGATGATGTTATCAATGATACCAGGAGAAAGCCGGGTATTTTATAGTGTAGATAAGTTATGTCCTGCATCAGGAGAATCTACGGATCGTGTTTTGCACCTTCCAGAGTTTCTGAATTATCTGGACTAATCAGGATTACCAAGTCATGCTCTGGAGTTAAAAGATGGAGCTCCGATAATGTTGTTGCGAAGCTTGAATCAGTGTTTGGGATTGTGCAACGGTACCCGATTAGTTGTTCACAAAATAGGGGACAAAGTCATACAAGCTAAAGTCATGACCGGTACCTGTGTTAGAGATATTGTATTGATAAGTTTATTGACCTAACATCAGCGTCTGGAGATTCGACATTCGCACTGAAAAGAAAACAATTTCCTATCAAGCTGGCATTTGCAATGACCATAAATAAACGTCAGGGACAAAGTCTAAAGAATGTGGGTGTCTACCTCCCGAATCATGTGTTTTCACATGGCCTTATGTAGCTTTGTCGCGTGTTACATCTCTGTCAGGTTTGAAGATGCTGCTGATCAATAAACAAGGGATGCCAAATGATATCACCAAAAATATTGTGTACATGGAAGTCTTCAACGATATCTCCCATTAAAATATGTTATGAGATTTAATATTTGGTGAATTTAATGTATAGATACATTAGGACAAAGATTGGTTGAATTGTTCTTAAATTGTCAATAATTATATTTTATTCTGCGGTTGCTTAATTTTCGTTATGTTTATTTTAGAAGTATTTTAAAATTTGTGTCAAGTTAATAACTTGTTTACTATGTTGTTGCTAATTTGATTGAACTGTTGTTACTGTCATTTAAATAACAATTTATAGAATAATTTTTCAAATCTAAACCAGATAAGATGGTAATGACTCTCTACGTGTTAGAGAGTAGACAGATGAGTTCGAACATAAACCATTTAAGCATGACACCCTAATAGCAAAGCATGGTTCATGGAAAATACAACTAGCTCAGTGGTTGAGAGTGTGTGGAAACTTCATCCCCAAAAGATATATAATGATAAAAATTACCGAGACATTGCCACCAGCTTGGGATGATACAAAAGGAGGATATTTGAAATTTTGCGACCATGGCATGCATTGGAGTTTGTCGACCTATTACAGTCATTTGAAAAATATATTTAGCCCTCATGGATACAGTTCAGGAAAGAGAAAATGGTTGAAGGAATATGTGTTCAGGAACATTTGCTGAACAAGGAACAGTTGTTTTACGATCTCAAAAGAAGAGGATTTGAACTGAATATTGTAGATCTGGTACGTTCCATAGTAAGCACTCTACCACCTCCTTGGCTGTTACAAGACATCCACGCTAAGCTGAAGACTAATTTCGTAGACATTGGGGAATTAGGGGAAATGTTGGAGAGATCCAGTTAGACTTTACAACAGTGAAGGCTTTAGAAGATTTAGAGGATGGATAGAACAGCAACAACACAGTATGAAAGGAGATCTCCATATTCCAGGCAAAAATGTCGTCTTATGATGACTATTGAGATACTTTCAGTTGAATATTTTCCATTAACATAGTATTTAATTAATTATAAAATTATTAAACAAGTTTTTATATGCCTATAGGTCCACCGTGAAGTACTTGAAAGATGGAGTTACAATTACTCGGCATGAATAGTTTATTTGATATTGTCTGTGTTATAATTTGTAAATATTCTAGATTTTTAGAGGTTAATGTAAATGTTTCAAAATTTGAATTCGGTGCCTTCTCATTTGTATAATTCGTACGAATGTGTATATTGTGAACCCCATGTTGTTAAAATTACATTTACTTGCTTTACTATGTTTTTTTATTGTTAATATGTATTTCATTTAATTTTTTTATACCTGCCTGAGCTTCAGCAAGCTCCATTTATACCTCACGTGAATAATAAAATATTTGGAAAAACACATAAAAATCAAATTAACAAAAAAAAAGACTAAATAATTTACTAAATAAATTATTTTAAAAAATAATACGTATTATTCTGTGTATTTAGTGGTTGTGCGATTTGTGCATAGCACGGGTGTTGCTAATAATGTTTTAATTTGATGGTGGGAATGTGGGACCCATTGGCCCGCGTCCCGCGCACGCGCATTCAAAATCCGTTTTACTTTGTTTGCGTCTCTCTATATAGACAAGGAGTTTCAGCCTTTCAGGTCTTCATTTCATTCCCGCTCTCTGCACCTGCAACGTCTATCACTCTCTCTTCTCGTAGCTCTTTCACTCTCTCTCTCTCTCTCTCTCTCTCTCTCTCTCTCTCTCTCTGTGTGCGACAATTCAAAATACTTCAAATCAAAGAATTGGTGGTTAGTTCTATCGCGGCTTCGACTGAAATTTCTCAATTTTCTTTAGCTTCTTGAAGATTATTGATGTTTCTGTTTATGAGTTATTGATTCTAGAAACTGTTTCTTGAATTTCTCTGTTCTTTTGTGTGAATCTGTGTTTGGGTTTTAGGTATTTTGATTGCAAGAACCAATATGCTTCATTTTATTTTTATTCGGTTGAATCCCTTTCTCTGTTAGTTGATTTGATGTTTTATTGTTACTTACTTTGATCCTTGTTGCAATTATATTTTCTGTTCTTTCAATTAGGGCTTTTTGGTGTTTTGATGAAAAGAATTATTGCTGAAAGATCCCATTACTTGAGCGATGTGGGATGTGGGACTTTCCCAATAAAAGAAACCCCCGTTCTTTATTTGTTTGCACACAGTTTTTTTTTTTTTTTTTTATAATTTCTTTCTGTTCTTTTGTGTTAATCTGCATTAGGGTTTTGGGTGTTCGTGTGATTTCAATTCGGTTGGTTCGCTTTCTCTGTCAATGATTTTAGCATTCTCTTTTATTGTCATGTAAGTTTTTGTTTTAGAACTGTATCTCTTGTAGATGTAACTACAATGCCTTTTAGTTGAATTCTAACATATCAAAACCCTACCCCAGGATCTTGGTTTTATTTATTTATTATTCTTTGTAAAATAGTAAATGGAAATTGATTGTTAAAGGAATAAGGCAACACAGAAACAGTCCCATGCAGGACCTCTCCATAATATTTTCAAGTGTAGAATCAGGATGGGTCTCTCAAGGATCCTGCTCCACACATTTGCTTATCTTTGTTTATGGAAATTTGGCAAAAGTCATCTTACACTGTTTCTGGACGGGAGAACTGCAAAAACAGAACCTCTGAGAATTGAGTGCATAATCCCATCAACCTGAGACCAGAAATACGGATCATTGTCTAGATGATTACATGCTGTAGCTTCACAGTGTTCCCAAGTTTTCCTTTAAGATTTTTTTTTCCTTTAAAAAAAAAGAAGAGGGAATTCAATGCACAATCAACTGTAAAGGAAAACTGATTATACGACGAGTAAGAGTCACATTGTTAGGGTGAATATGATCATATAGGTCAGTATATTGCTGTTACAATACTTTTGATTGCATGGGGCCCTCTCTTTATATCGCTTTGTATTGCCTTAAGATTTTCTTCCCTAGTTTTACAAGTACACCACATGCTTGTTCAGCTCCATTCGACCCTTCTTTCACTCTCATTTTGTTGCCCCATTGATGATATGCATGGGCTCTTTTCACTTTTTGTCCCATGTGGTGAATTTCATTTCATGTCATTTATGTCAGATAGATCTATTGTGACAGTATAGTAATGTAGAAAGATCTTAGTTAATGCATGTGATGTCATGCCAATGGAAGGGTAGATTTCCTTTACTTCTCCATTTATACTGAATTTGAGATGGTTCTGCAGGACAGGATAATATGCCTATGTGGTCCTTTCCTATGGCTCATGTGTTGGTGTTTCAGTCTAGTGGAATGGAGTTACAGCATACAGAAAACTTATTTCAGCATTTAGGGGATATTCTATGTTTGTGTGAAGGCCGATTTTGTGGATCTTCTTTAGTCTCGATATGGATTAGATATTTGGGCAGAGTTCAATTAAAGTGATTTTTGTAATATTTGGGGGTTTTGTTCCATGATCTCTCATCCGATTGCGAGTTCAGTGGCTCTCCTTTAGCTGGCACTTAATGATTATGTATATTATATTGATATTGGTTCTATCATCGAGCGCGGTCATCAAATGCATGTTGTTAATAGTTGTAGTTCAAAATACTTGGTGAAGTACATTTGCTGTACTTAAGGATTCCAAATATGTCTGAGGAGGTTATATCCACATGGTTTCTTTATTTCTATCAACAAACACATACAGGAGGTTGCTGCAACAATGTACTCAAGTGACTTTCATATCTTCTGGGATTCATTTTTGTGGGGAGATTCTCACTGCCATTGCAAAGGCCTAGTGGTTTGGAGGGAAGAAGGGCTTTGTCAATGCTTCGTACAATATCATTTGAAACTCTTTTTGCCCCACCTTCTTCTTGATTTTGTATCTGTCCACGACTTTGGATGAGATTCTGTTCAGGAGTTGCTTATTTAATGCTGCAGAGAGTGCTGATCACTGGTATTTAACTGCATGGTTTTGATTGAAATAGATGTCCGTTTTAGTGATTTCAATAGTTGGTATTTTACATGGGTACATGTTTGTACATTGTTTAGATGCTAAAGTGGTTGATGGCATTATCTTTCACAGTGAAGGAACTTTGTAGTCATGCTTTATAGTTTCAATTATTCCACATTATTTGTATTATAAAGCTCCTTGACATCTGGAATTGTTAGTGGACTTTTTGTTTCTTCCATATATATTGCAAGTTATAATCTAATGGATGAGGATTTAGCTTTATCAATCCTTGCTAGATTTCAATATCTTGGGTGGTGTTTTGAGGAGTGAATGCCATTACAATTCAGACAGTTCTTAAAACTTGCAATATAATGCATAATTTCTGAGGGATGTTATTTTACAATCTTTACTTAGATGGGGATTGTGTGTTTGTGTGAGTGTGAGAGGCAGAGCACCTTACTTTCTAGTTTATTAGTGTTTGAGTAAAAGTAGAACTCTTCTTGCTGAACCCATATTATTAGTGTTTATGATGTTGATGATGACAATGTCCTTCTACAGAAACATTACATAATAAACTACTTAAGTTATTGCTGAACCCATTGTATCGGACTGCCATATCATGAAGAACATTGTATCATTTAGTGTTAAGGTGCATACTTATAGACCTATATCTTCAGTTATTGCTTATCTTAAAAGTTATTTGGACATCCCCTTGTTCCTTCTCATCATCTTTTTAACTATTTAAATCCCTAATGGCTGATTGATGGAACAAGCATCATTCCCAAAAGTTCGGTCTTTTTATTATCATTATTGTCAAAAGTTTTCTTAAAAATCTTAATAATTTTAAATGAAAGCGAGTATAGGATAACCTGTATCAAGCCTGACCTGAATGACTTTCACCTGTCATGGGTGGCAATGGAATACGTTGGAACTTTGGAGCTTCATCAGTTAAAATTGAAGAGGAAGCCCTGCACTTTGGCCTAAGGAGTTTGATTTAACTTTCATGGAATGCTTACCTTTGAACATTAATCAATTTTATTTAATAGGTACCTTGTAAATATTAACATTAACTTTCTTGGAGTCACCCCAATCACCACAAAAAATTCTATTTGTAGCTTAGTAAAGCACTATGGTTACATGGGATGTTTCATCATTGATATATCTTCATCCAATGTGCTGGAAATGATTCCTTGTCAATACTCGTTGCTACTTAGTATGCAATTCACCTATTCTTGTTTATACTGTGCTCACACTCTCTAGCTTGTGAGTTGGCTGATTGACTATACCACCAATATCAATCTCAGAATTTCAAATATGAGAATTGTTTGGTGGTGTCCATGCATGCTGCATACTTCATAATGGGTAGCGTATCGTGTCGTATCGTATCCGATAGTTCACTTTTTATGTGTAAAATTTGTGTCCTTGCCTTGCCCATGGCATTTCCCTGCCATATCTGGGCATCATAGAGGAGGATTGGAAGATCTTCATGTGCAGTAGAGTGGGTCAAAACACCCTTATCCGACTAAAATTTACAGTTGAATTTGATCCCTAAGTTTAACAACCATACATGTTAGATGACTACAATTGTTGGTATTAATCCAGTGATGAATATTTAGTTATGCTGGAATCAAGTAGTACCAATGCAATGGGGTAGCCGGATGTGAAGGGCCCTTCATAACAGTTCCTCAAAGTGAACCTTTGTTTTTACAATAATTTTTTCCCCTTCAGTTATGACAAGGATTACATACTTTCCAAATTGGCTTCATGAATGTTTCCAATTTACTCACATTACCCAAAATTCTGTAACGTTACCTTGCATTTTGAAATATCTTTCAAGCACTTAATAATTGAAATAGTGTTTTGCTTTAAAAGCTTGTTTTCTGGAAATGCCTGTGTTTGTATGTTACTCTGTGTCATTTATTTTCATTGTTTCCACTCACTAAACGATGAACCCTTTCTGTTTGTACATGCAAACGTGATTCCGTTGTTGATCTTAAGCATTGGTTGACCTCAACTTCATTTAGTTCTTAATCAAAGTAGTTTGTGAGAATGCATATTTAATTATATCATATTGAGTTGTAATACCAAAATTCATGTAAATTTATTTTTTGTTTTGAACTATTTTTCACTTGACTTTGTGTGTTAGGATTCAGAGTTTTTTAAGTTTGGAAGGCTAAGAACAATTATTACTATCGATGATTAGGACCAGCCCAAGTTACCCATCAAACATGGCGCAGAGGAACATGCTATTCCACAGTCAAATGCTTGATTTCGAAATAAAGCTTGGAAGTAACCTTCATTGAGAACATCACATTTTTTTGCGCGACACTAATTGTCCTACATACCCAAGTATTCATCCAATGTTGTTGTCATCTTTGGGAAGCGCTGCAAATCTTAATCTATATCCGTTATATGGCCATCATGATTCCAATATATTTTATGGAAATCCTTATCATGTCCGTGGTGATCCTAGCAGTTCCAATTGGAGTTACATGCCTCAAATGCCTTATTTACAAGGTTAGTCTATTGATTTTTTTTCCTTTTTTCAAAAAAGACTTTTTTTATTGGAAGGAAATCATGCATGCCTAAAAATGTTGCTGTTCTATATTGATGTCTTGTAGCTCATCCATGTATACTAAAATCTCTTGTTTCTTGACATAGTTACATAGAAGTTGGCTTTGTGCAATTATAAATACCCTATGTGAGCACATATGAAGAAACCCAAACTAGAATTTCTTCATTCATGTGTTTTTAGTGTTATTTTGATATCGCAAGAACAACTTCTTGCTTTTAAAATATGCATGGCATTTTAAAATTTTCTTTTAAGGTTTTTATTTAATTGCTAAATAATTGTGCCCAGGATTAGTGGTTAAGATTATTTATAGGGCGTCATGCATTCTTTTCTTTATTTTTTACTTTTTTTTATTCTCTCTTACTATAATTAATGGAGTTGTTATCATTTGAATTGATGAAATTAATTAGTTGATTATTTGAAGTGGGAATATTTTTTTTTTCTGTTTGCATTGCCTCTTGTATGATTTCTACATAAAGCCATTTATTCATTCTTTTAGATTATGATATTTGATTGAAGTCGTTTGTCTTGCATCCATTATGATTTTCAGTTGCCACATTGCCTCAAATTTACATAGAGAACAATCTATTTGCCGCATTTATCTTCTTAAATATAACGTTGTTTTGAATCAGAACCTTATATTTCTATATAATTTTCTTGATATTGGTTTTTTTCTACAAAATGTTTTGAGTTAGTTAATGTTGGTGCCAGCCCACTTGAAAAGAACCTAATGCATTTCCTTTTGCTAATTGGTACCATCTAATGTCTAGTATTTCCACAAAATTTAATGCTATTTGTGATCTCATTATGAATGCTCATCTTTATCATGTTCTCCTTTGTTCGCTTCGGGAAGAAGTGTCGGTGGAGGCAGTCTTGAGGTTGGAAGTATAGGCGAACATGAATATCGTAACACCATGTCCAGCTATAAATCCGCAATTCCCTTGCATCCTTCTTCCATTCCTTACCACTCTCCTCCACTGGTGCAAGGCATTCAAGGTCTTAATTACCATTTTCTCCATCAAATTCCAGCACCTTTCTACAGGCTCCCTATGAATGACAATTTGCATCATCGCACCGTAAGAAATACAAGGGATGGTCGAGAGTTTGTGCCTTCATACCCACGAAATTTCTACAGGCCTTGAAGAAGTGTATTTTTATATGCTCCTGTAGTGATCACTGGACGTTTTAAGGGTTCTCCCATCAGAGGTGACTTCTTTCTCTTATATTTTCTTTTCATCTGTAATTAACAAGTGGGCTACTTGTGAACCAAAGATGATGAAAATACACGAATATATTTGGAGAGTTCTTCTTTTGTTTGAAAGGGTGTTCAGTAGGCACAGAATAAGGCCATTCTACACGTTCCATGTAGATAATAAATGTACATATTATTAATTTTGTACTCATAGTTCTAATTTTCATTGATTGGGAGTTGTAGAACTGGGGTCTAACCGAGTATTCTCCTTAAGTACTTTCTATTTCTCCATCATCATTATCGTCATCAAAGCTTCATCCCGCCTATCAGGGATGGGCTTGACTTTGTTCATTTTAAGATTTTGCACTACTAGAGATAGAAATTTAATGAAGGGGGTTGGCTTTATATGGTGTTGAATGTTGTTTGCAGTCTAAATGGTGATGGATGGTACCAGACTGCTGTATTACGGAATATTAGATTGTTAGTAAAGTTGAAGGTATGCATAATGCTGATACCCTATGATGCACGGATACTTCAAAATGGGCAACGTATCGTATCCGATACTTCACTTTTTACATGTAAAATCCGTATCCCCGCCATATGTATGGCGTGTCCCTGCCGTATCTGGGCATCATAGCTGATACCTTTGTCAACCAGCTTGCAGTGTAAGAACTGTGAGAGTGATTTCAAGGTGATGCGTAAATTGCAATGGCGGCTCAAATGAATTATGCTCTTTGAAGTCAACAATATGGATTCTGTGATATGTCATTGTAACTGGAACTTAACTTCTCTGATGGTTTATGGAGTAAGTCGCAGTACTAGAGTTTCCAAGCATGCAGCCACACACAAATGATGCATCTTTTTTGGTAAACAAAGTTATGTTACCACTTGTAAGTTGCAACTGTTTCATATGATTAAAATTAGAAGCATTGAAAATTTAGGATGATCATGGAAAATATAGGAGGGCATTTACAGGTTCATCTCTTTGCTGCCTAATGATTTTTTTGGGAGTTAGGCCTACATCAATCAACACATGCCGTGTAACTTTTTTTTGTTTTTTTTTCCATTTATTCCAAATCCTCTTTTGTTTCTTTTGGATTGCTCCCTGTATCGGGATTGCATATTGTATACTGTGTAGTTGGGTTTTGGGTTTCACTAATTCTTTATAGCTGGTCCTTGTTAGGTGTGTTTGGGGGCATCTTTGCCCATATATCTTCCCTCTTCTTTATATAATTCTCTTGTCATTACGTGGTTCATATGTATACACACATGGGTGGGAGAGGGAGAGAAGTAATATACATGAAGATGAAAATTAGCAGAAAATGTGTGGGGACTTCATAAGAACCTGATGCTTATGATAAGGAGAGGGTGGGAATGCTACAACTCATGGCTCTTCAGAGGTGCAGAATGCCAAAAATAGTGAGCGAATGAGATGATGACAATCTCTGAAGGATGGCTGGGGGCGATAGGCAGTGAAATTGAGACCTTTGTACAAGGGACTCTGGTTCATGTGTAAAAGATCCCTGATCTGAAAACTTATTAGCTTAGTAGAGCCTGTCATGTTCTTCACAAAACGATGTGTGTTAGAGACTAAGATGAGTTTTTATGGTTTCTTTGATTGTCTTATTTGTTTTATGATCAACTTTTACGACATGTTGTCTAAAGAAAATATGGCATTCCCTCCACCACTCCACTTAGAGTGGACAAGTGTGGTCCATTTTGGTATGAGCATCAATTTGGGTAAGATAATATGCACAATAGTTTTTGTATCCGCAAATGGAGGTTTAATGGAGATTGATGATGTATATTAGAAAAATTGTGATTATTATTATTTGTTTGCTATCTTTTTAAAGTTTTGATTGCAAATGCACGAACTGTTGGCTTTGGAGGAACAAAATGGAAATGTAAATACCGGTTTATCCGAAAGCACAATTGTAAACTGTGTAAGGACAAGAACGCATACCTCATGCACGTCATCATCAGGTCATGATAAGTCATCAGAACTGGACCAGAACTTGATCTGCGTTATATGCCAAGTATGGACAATTGAGACACCTTTGCCTCACCGTAAATCAAATTTATTTACGGTTTTTTCTTTTCTTCTATTAAAAAAAAAAAAAAAAAAACCTTTTAGCCACTCATTCATCAGTAAATGTAGGCATGTCAAATGGGCTGGGCCAGTCAACGGGCCGTGGCACGACATGGCCCACAGGGCACGGCCAGTGACATGGGCCGTGGCGCCTCGGCCCGTTGGCCCGTTTGGCCCAGCCCGCTAGGCACGCCCGGCACGTGGGCTGCCCTCTGCGGCCCGCCAGCCCACCAGGCCTGCCCCAACAACAGAAAATGGCTAGTTTTTTTTAAAAGTCCATTTTACCCCCCAACAGCTATAAAACTGTCATATAAGGGGTATTTTGTGTTATTTTTCATTTTACTAAGTCTATAAATACCCTAACCCTCCCATTCTCATTCCTTACCAATTTACACAACTCTCTCACTCTTTATACATTCTCTAGCTCTCTTCCAAAGCATTCAACTCTTTCACTCTCTCTAAGAAGTTTTTGGAGGGCCAAAAATCAAGTCATCAAGACACAAGATTAAAGGGGCTTTAAAAAATTTAGAAGTATTTATATTATTTAAATTTGAGATTCCATATAATAAAAGTTTATATTATATTATATTAACTCTCATTTTCTTCCTTTTCTTATATTAATTATCACAAAAGAAGGCTATTAGCCTATTACTGTTATTATTTATAAATTTTATTTTTTGAAATATGGCTAGAAGATTTTCCACAGAATCTTCTTCTATTAATTTAGGGGTAGAAGAATATTTTATTGAATTATAAGATGAAGTAGGTGATTTGCCAACCCCTTTCCTCAGAGTTCCCATAAACCAATCAAGAGGAATATAACTCCAGTCCGGTCGGCCCGGCCCAGCCCAGTGGCACGGGCGGGCCGGGCTGGGCCCTGCCCGTTTGACATGCCTAAGTAAATGCATTCATCAAATGATTTAAAGAAGAAAAAGGAAAGTGCAATCATCTTAAAAACCCACTTATAGAAATGAAATGTGTATTCTGCACTGGAAATGTGGGTGAAGTCCTTTGAGTTTATTTTTTATTTTTTATTTTTTATTTTTTTATAATTGAAATTAGGGGACCGAGTGACACTGTTTGCTTAAAAAGTTTATTTTACATCTAACTTGCAATAATTGGGTGTTTCAAGCTGAGTATGAGGAGAATGTCAAAATTGGAATTTTGGGATGTGGACACAACTACCATGTAGACTGTATCAAACAGTGGCTGCTTTTGAAGAATGCATGTCCAATGTGCAAAAGGCCAGCATTTTTCGGGGATAATAACGAATGTTAATGCTAATATACATTCCAAACTGTTTTTTATTTTTATTTTAATTTTTTTGTGTAAAAATAGACTATCAATATAATTGTGAATTCTTTTTTGGTCTGCTTTTGGGAGTTTCTATGGCATTTCTCAATCCCTCTTTAGGATACAACAGTGAAGCCACTCACATGAGCTAGTCACGTTGTTGCTTCCCAGCCATTTATTCTTGGAATGTTATGGTGGGGCAACTTAAATTTTAAGCAACTATCACTATTCGTAATTATTATTTTTCAAAAAAAAAAATCATTTTACCAAACACATACATAATTTGAAGGCAGACAACCATACTGGACATACATATACTCTGAATGTACATAGTATGATCATGTTACCAACATCAAGAACATACAATCGGATCGTATTATCAAACATTTTCTGAATATACACAACAACAACAAAATTTTGGAAAAATGCCCAAAACCACGACAAAATTTTGGAAACATTATAATCAGATACATAAGCATCCACTAGTCAGAATAGGGAGTTGAATACATGCCTGGCACTTGAAAATATGTCTAGCTTCAGTAGTTTTTTCTTATCTGAGCCTTAACTGTCCTTTTTCTAATCTTCAATCCAAACTGTGCTTGTTTGGCTTTCTTGAATTCTTCTTCAACACCCCTCATGGTCATACTGCTATTTTTAGTGCAAGAAAATCTTCTTCCAAAAATCCAAAAAACCAGAGAACAGTTCAGCAGCAACAGTATATGCAGTAACAAACAGAAATCCATGACTCAAAATATGTGCAAGAAACAATGAAGAACCCAAAAAACTCTGACTTGTAGGAGCCTTTCTCAATCCCTGATACACATATAATTTTTTGTTTCAATCGTGAATAACAAATAGAAGGAAAGTAAATAAAATTAAGAAAATTAAAGACACCAATGGGAATTGGTTAGTTGGTAGAGATGAGATTGGACATTTGGACATACCCTTTGTAATAACATTAAGAATATTATGCCATTTAGTGGTCCTAGAGACTTAGAATATATTAATAATTTCATTAGTCCTTGTGTTTCCTTCAATGGAAATATAGCCTTTGTTGGAAGTCCCATTAGAAGATGAGGTTAGGGAAATGGCAAGGAATTGGTTAAAGGCAGTTCTTGCAAGGAATTGGCCTTGTTGGGAATTTCTGACATGATGAAACATCTTTTCCCCCTGGGCATTCCAAATACTCTGTTTGATGTAAGAATTCAGAATTCCAGACTATATGAAAATGTACTTTTAGCCTAATGAATTCCCAGAATTCTAGCATTCTAAACGCTAGAGGGGGGTTGAGCATTTGAGGGGCAGCATTTGGAATTCTCAGAATTCTCATAGACAAGAATTCTCATAATTCTTCCAAACAAACAGAGGCCCTTCAAGCTCCAGGTCCAGATGATTTTTTAGCCAAATTTTATCAACATATGTGGCCTTCGATTGGTCAAGACATAGTCTCATTTGTTCGATAATCTTTTTTAATTAATAAAGGCTGTGTGGCCTTCAATTGGTCAAGACATAGTCTTGTTTGTTCAAGATTTTTTTTTAATTAATAAAGGCTCTATGACTATAATAAAGAAAACCTTTATTATACTTATTCAGAAGAAAGACAATGTGCAAAATGTTAATGATTATAGACCTATCAGTCTATGTAATGCTATATATATATATATATATATATATAGATAATTATAGCAAAAAGTGGTGGCAAAAAGATTTAAAAATGTGGTTTGAAAGAACTATTGGCTCCTATCAAAGTGCCTTCATATGAGGTCGGATGATATGGGATGATTATATCATAGCCTACGAGCTCCTCGATTCCTTTGAGAGAAAAAAAAAGGAAAAAGAAGATGATGTCTAAACTCATATGTGGCTAAAGCATATGACCGTATAGCGTAAGATTTCCTTGCTTCAGTCCTAAGTGCGTATGGGTTTCATAAGGATTTTATTCAAATTATTATGGAGTGTGTCAATTCCACTTTGTTTTCCATCTTGTTAAATATATGGATATCCATTTTAGACGTCTCGGGCCCTAGACAAAGTGATCCTCTTTCCCTCTATCTCTTCATACTAGGGGTAGAAGTCTTATTCAGTATGTTGTTAAAGGTTGAAGAGGAAGGGCGGGCCCATGGCATCAAAGTAGCTAGATATGCACCAAGTATCTCCCAATCTCCTATATGCTGATGATAGCCTTCTGTTTTTGCAGGGTGACCTTTAATCAAGTTCATGAAATTAAGGACATCTTAGATGATTACTGTCTCCTATTTGTCCATATTATTAATTTTAATCAATCCGCTGCCTATTTTACTCACGCACTCATATATGTAAAGCTCTTGCCAAGGTTGTAGGAGTAAAACTTATGAACGAGGATGACAAATATCTTGGTAATTCTTATGATTAAAAGAAATAGAACCTAACCCCAAGGGGTAGCTCAGTTGGCTTAGGAACACGGTTTGCATCCGGAGGTTGTAGGTTCGAAATTGCAATACCACACTGGGGCTATAGGAGAGTTTACCCGGCTACCCTCTGGGCCCGGAGGGATTAATCCAGCCCAAAGAATTGGGAACCCTCCGATAGCAAAAAAAAAAAAAAAAAGAAAAAAAAAAGAACCTAGAGTTTTGAGATCATGTCCTAGCAAGCCCCCCCACCCTCCCAAGTTTGAAGAAACACTCGGAAATTCAATGGCCTTGGCCGTATGGGTCTATAATATATCAGTTCTCCATCTCCCCTCAAAGACAAATGGAGAGATTAGATAAAATGATCAGAAAATTTTGGTGGGGCGACTCAACAGAAGAAAGAAAAGTCATATTATTAAATGGAGTGTGATTTGTAAACCAACCAAGGAAGGAGGCTTGGGGTTCCAGGAAACTAAAAACAAATAATATGGCTCTTTTGGCAAAGACCTGCTGGAATGAAAGTTTTTTCTTTTTTTACGAAAAAGAAAATAGAAAAATTGACAAAAACTGACTGAACCCAAATCCAACTCATTCATTAAAAATGAAATGATCAAAAAATAGAAAAGGGCCGACTAGAACCATGAATCGTGAGCAAGCCACCCCTACCTAAATCGCTGAGGGTGTAATCCTTGGAATGGTGATACATGGTGTTGTTGTGCTCTATTCACAATGTGTATGGCTAAACAACTATAAACCTACTTCAATTAAATTACAATTCTAATTGGTTAGCGGTGTGCCTGTAATGACAACATGTGAATAGATAACATTTACTAGATATAACTATATAATTTTTCTTTGGGCAATATGATTTTAAGGGTTTTTACCATAAAAAAAACACTTTACGTGGCCAGTGCACCAAATAGGAGACTTTAGCCAAAAGTACACTAAACAAGGAAGTCGTACAGAAAAACCAACTTTTTTTTTTTTACCATTTTTTGGGTGGTCGCTATCGATCACATGGTTGTCGACCCTGAGAAAGCATGAACTGATCTTCTTCCTTCTTCCTCTCTTCCCAAACTCAATCAAATGATGGAGCATATGCAAACACATGCTCAAAGGTGCACCCTTTTGACGTTGAGATGACTTTTGGGGCCATTTGGATGTGTGACAGTTCATGAGGTATTGGCAAATGTAGGGGAGATCATGGGTGTGTGGATAAATTTTGCTGTATCCAATCGCAATTATCCCTTCATATAAGCTGTTGAGGCTTTCACATCTTTAAAATGGACATGATAATGGCCAATTTTCTTTTATGTTCATAGAATAAAACTTCATCCAGCACCTATCAAAACAAAGATCTACAATTCCCATCCACCCTCTCCCCTTGTGTGGACCCGGTGTGTCCCACAAAATCATCATCATTGTTTGCTCAAGTGCATACTAATGATTTAAGGAAGGCTCTCCCATAGAAGAGTATGAAGCAGTGTCACGATGCTCCTTCCATGGCGAAGGTTTTAAGTTGGGGCCTTGCCATTTGTAGGAAAAAAAATACTATATCAGTTACTGTCATTGTAAGTGATTCAATGCAAAAATTAACTTAAAACATATTTACAAGCATCGACTATAATCGTCTTATTGAGAATTTCATTCGTTTGATGTACTAGGAGATTTTCTTATTTACAATTATGATTTGGACAAAATCAATGTATCCTGAGCATCACAAAATGAATTTTGATACTAAATTATATAAAAAGTAGATCAACTACATGTCATTTGCGCCACCCTTACTGGAATAATCTGTTGCTTTGCAATTTTTTCTTGTGATGCCCATCTTTTACTATACCAAAAGGTACAAAACAAACCTCCATCGAGGCCCACCCACAAGGCTCGATCAACGGTCCACATCAAGACATGTTGTTGACATGGCAAGAAAAAAACATGTGACCAAGCTACTTAGCATGCCTTCACAAAAATAAATGCGGACAACGGACAAGTGAATCTTTTCTCTCTCCATCATTGGATTGGGTTTGAGGAAGAGAGGAAGAAGGAAGAAGATGAGTCAATGCCTGCTCAGGGTCGACGGTGACCCTCACTTGTTATAGCGAGGGTCGCTGTCGAACCTTAACACATAAAATGAAGGTCGATAGTGTCATAGTGACCACGCAAAAAAATGGTAAAAGAAAATTGATTTTTCTGTATGGGTTCCCTGTTAGGTGCATGTTTGCCTGATGTCCCCTATTCGGTCCAGTGTCCACATAAAGTGTTTTTTCCGGTAAAATAAAAAATTGTGTATCTCTTTTCAACATTTATATGTTGAAGAAAGGAAAAAAAAATAAGAAGAGAAATGATGTCCGCTAATTGTTGGCACTTAACGATCCCTTCCCCATCACATTCTACTTCATAATATTTTTTTCCCTTCTTTTTGGGTTGTGTTCTGCTAATTATTTTCATAACTAGCTAAGTGTATTTTTGCATTAACTAAAAAAAAAAAAAAACTTTGCTTTCGTCCCTTGATGTTAGACTAAAGGCCTGGATATTTTAGGTCCAGCTGGAGCGTCGAGAGCTTTTCCATTTCTCTGAACGAGACATAAGCCATATTGGAGCTATTTTTATAATTTTCTATTTTAAAAAATAAAACACAGGAAGATAGTGATTTTTAAGGTGGTAAGTACCATCTGAAGACTTGCAATTGTTATTACTCTTTACAATATTTGCATTGGTCCCAAGGTCGAACCCGATTGTTAGCACGTGGGTGTGGTTACACGTGCGTGATTCGAGAAACCCCTTAGATGAGCTCTTAAAAGATTTGATTTTATTATTAAACCTCTTCACTTGATCATGTACCGCACCACTCAAACGAAAATCCTAAGTCCACCATTGATTGGGCCTTTAGCTCCTAGTTTCCAACATCATCTTTAACATTAACTCTATCGTTTTTGTTTTGTTTTTTGTTTTTTTTGTTTTTTTGAATGGTGAAATGTATTAATCAAAGCAAAGCAATACAAATGGAATATACGATGATGCAAATAAAAATACAAGGTGGGCAAAAACACCACCCAAGAAGGACAAAAAAGGAGGCACAAATGATCCTAAGCAAGCCAAGATAAAGAAAAAGAACAAAAAATATAAGGAGAAACCCCTTCCCTCCAATTAAACAGAATGACCTCCATTGGCACACCCGAAAAACCTAGCATAGTAGAAACCCATGAAGTAGCGAGGAATTTGGCTTTAGTAGTGATGACTGTAGAAGAAGATCAACGCCCTTCAAAGCACTGTTTATTTCTTGTAGGATTGTACACCCCTTGAGCTACCATTCCGACCAAAACCAGTTGGTGATGGAAGAGCACAACTTAAGGTTTTAAGGTCTTGGCACTCGACATCGCACCGATAAGTCTCTTTTTAGAGCCCTCACCTAAGGGAGTAGCATTGTGGACACCGGGTGATGTGCCGCAGGACAGTGCATCAACTCCGCAAGGTCTCCAACAATTGAGTCCATGTACTCTATATATCTTGGTTGTAATTGAGTCCATATGTTTGTAGTTGTGCATAAAATAGGTGTTTTGCCACGAAATTGACAAAGGGGGAGATTGTTAGGGCCATAGTCATATATGCCACCCTTGTATTGTCAACTTCATGCCAAATGAGTCAAAGACATTGCCTATTAGCGTCTATTAAGGAAGATCAAGCTCAAAGACAAAGATCATAGTTTTGGAAGGCCCAAAATCATCAAAGAAGAACTCCTTATGTGTGCCAACCTATTCAGGTAAATGGGACCCCAAACCAACAAGAAATGACCCCCTAGAACTCCTTATGTGTGCCAACCCATTAGGGTAGCTAGTGCCTCTTGGAGTTGCTCCTTCGCCTTAATTCTTATGAGAGAACTTTTAGAGAGATTAACTTTGAGGCCCAAGATCGCTTCAAAGCACCTGAGGATTGCTGCTACATTCTTGATCTGCTCTTCCTCTACTACACAAAAGCTCAGAGTATCATCTACAAATTGCAAATGAGTGACCGTAGGGCCATTAATCGCCGGTATGAATCCAATTATCATATTTGCTTGGCTTGCCACTAATATCATACGACCAGGGGCCTCCCCTACCATGGCAAAAAGGAGCGGAGAAAGAGGATCAACCTAACGAAAGCCTCTCTGAGTAGAAAAGTAGCCATTGGGAGAACCATTAATCAAAATAGAGAATCTGGTGGAGGAAACACTAATTATGTATGGTTGGTCGACCTTGAGACTTGTGTTTGGGGGCATCGCTGCCCATATATCTTCCCTCTTTTTTATACAATTCTCTTGCCATTGAATGGTTCATATGTATACACACACACGTGGGAGATATGGAGATGTGATATATACATGAAAATGAAAATTAATAGAAAATGGGTGTGAACGTTATAAGAAGTACTTGATGATTATGATAAGGAGAGAGTGTGGAAATGCTCTTGAGAGGTGCAAAAGACGAAAAATTGTGAGAATATGTGAAGAAGGGAATGAGCTTAAAGATGATCTCTGATAGATGGATGGGGGCAATCGGAATTGGAATTGAGACCTTTGTATGAGGGAATCTGGTTCATGTGTACTACAAATCCCTGATCTGAAACCTTGTTAAACTTATTAGAACCTTTAGTTCTTCACAAAAGGACGTGTATTAGAGACTAAGATGAGTTTTATTCTTTCTTTGATGATCTTCTTTAGTTAAGATCACCTTTTACAAGATGCTGCCTAAAGCAAATGCGGCGCTCCCTCCACTAGTCCACTTCTAAGTGTGGTCCATTTTGGGATGAGCATCAATTTGGGTCAGATGATAGGCACAATAGTTTTTATATCTGTAAATGGAGGTCTAATGGAGATTGATGGGATATATTAACAAAATTGTGATTATTATTTTGTATTTACTATTTTTAAAGTTTTTATTGCAAATGCAGGAACTGTTGGCTTTGGACGAACGAATTGGAAATGTCAGCACTGGTTTATCTGAACGCACCATTGTAAACTGCCTAAGAACAAGAACGCATACCTCATGCACAACATCATTAGCTCATGATGAGTCATCAGAAATGGACCTGAACTCTATCTGCGTAGTATGCCAAGTATAGACAATTGAGACACCTTTGTCTCAACTTGAATCAAATGTATTTACGGCATTTTCTTCTTATATAAAAATAAAAAAAAAACCCTCTTAGATACTTATTCATTCGAAAATGTAATCACCAAGTGATTCAAAGAAGAAAAGGGAAAGTGCAATCATCTTAAAAACCCACTTATAAAAATGAAATGTATACTCTGCACTTGAAAGTTAAGGTAGTAAGTAAACATAAGATGTGGGAGAAGTCCTTTGAGATGTTTTATAATGGCAATTAGGGGACCAAGTCGAATTATCTGCTTAAAAGTTTATTTTTAATTCTAACTTGAGATAATTTGGTGTTGGTGTTTCAGGCTGAGTATGAGGAGAATGACAAGATTGGAATTTTGGAATGCGGACACGACTACTATGTTGATTGTATCAAACAATGGCTACTTTTGAAGAATGTCTGTCTAAAGCATTTTCCATGGATAATAACGAATGTTAAAATGTCTGTCCAATGTGTAAAAGGCCAGCATTTTTCATGGGTAATAACAAATATTAGGGCTAATATACATACCAATTTGTATTTTAATTGGTTTGTTGTAAAAACAGACTATCAATATAATTGTCTATTTATTTTTATCTGTTTGTGGGAGTTTCTATTGCATTTCCTCAATCCCTCTTCATGATACAAAACGAAGCCTTCGCTTCATGCATAGTTGCCCCGTCCCTTTTGGATTGCACATGAATGATTCGATCTCTACTTATTTGACCTGCAATTAAATGAGTAAGATGTGATCCCACCTAACACTTCAAACCTGCATAAGAAACCCATGTGAACAAATTAAGGTTAGGCTTGCTCATGGTCCAGCCTAACTGGAGCCTAACCCGAACCGGACCGGTATTGAGTTGCCTTTGTACTCTATTTTCAGGTCTGTGGACTGTAAATGAGATTTATTAATTATATCTTGGACATCCAAATTTCATCTCAAATTTCATGGGTTGAATTCTGAATACACCTGAATTAATTCTATGTCGGTTTTGGTTTTAACGATACTTTTTTACTGGGGGCCAGCAACAATAGTGAGTGTTGAAATGACATGTCGAGGAGGAAAAAGTAACAGGAAGATTGAAAATTGTAAGTGTTAAATATTGAAGGTTTATGTAAGAATGTGTTAATCTAATTTTTGAAGGTGTTAATGTTTCATGTTGAGTCTTGAAAATTTCTCTAGTGCTGAATGTAGCAGATTTTATGTTGTAGCATATCATTTCTATGCCCTATTTTGGTGTAATGGAGATGTGATCTCCAAAAATGAAGACATGAATCCTTTTGGGTCTGATCGATTGTTGGGTCTGTGTTAGGTGAGTAAGGACCATATCCAAATTCCACAATCATTGACACAATTATTGACAGAGATATAACACAATACAATATTATGGGTGATTTTCTTCTTAATTACAGTCACAATTATTGACCCAGATATAATGCTAACTGCTGTAAATTGTTTTGTTTCGGGGCAGATCTCCCACAAGTAGGGAAGGGCATGGCCCATGGTGAGGCCCACCTCGTCCCATATGATCAATCTAATCCCATCTTCCCTATGACATGAATTCAATTTTAAATAATTAAAATTGAATTATCATTAGTTATTTTTTAACATTGATCTAGTAATTAATTTTTGTTGGTTAAATCATAAAAAACGTGCACTAAATACAACCACTGTACTTTGACACTTTGGGATTAGGCCCTAGGATAATTTGGACAAACTTTAAATCCCCTCATTCTATCCTGGTGGCCTCAGGAGATGACATTGTTCCCTAGTTGTCTTAGTTTCACACACATCTAAAACAAAATTACGAAGCTCCTAAATTTTAATCCCAAATCAAATTTGCCCTTAATTTTTACCTTTCCTCAAAGGAACGTCTAAACCTTTTAGATTCCTTCAAAAACACACTTAGTTCACTAAACATGATTGCAATTAATTTTTGTGACACGATGATTAAACCCCATTCATTGTTTTCTAGTCCTGAGAGGGAAGACAATGGACCAAAGCCAAATGTAAGCACCAAAATTCTCACAGGACTTGAATGGACAAAGCTCTTTATCTGTCATTTGGATGCTGAATGACTGTGGCTATGTTAATTGTAGCAGTTAATGCATTCAACTTTATGTTATCGTGAGAGTTTGCAGCAGCAACGGTGCATTTTTATGTATTAGCTTGAAAAGTCCGAGGTTTTGATGAGATTTTATAAAAACTTAGGATAGAGTTTCTTGAAAATTCAAAGGTGAAAAAAACGGTCTCATCATTTGAACTTGTTAAACGCATTTCCATTCTAAATTCGTCCGACTTGGCATTGGCATGCCTGTCTTGCTAATAAAGAAGCAAAATTCTATAATGGGGTTGCCTAATGAATATTTGAGCCGTTCAAAAATAAAGGCCCTCCAAGCGTAGTCTATGAGATATTCTTCATATTATTCTAATACACTGTAGTGTCACCATAAGATTGGCCACCCTACTGTGGTACCAACTTTGGTGCCCTTTTTATGCTTATTATGGTTGTTTGTCTACATCCATTTACATATGTAATTAAATGGTGAATATGTGTAACATTTACGTATCAGTTATGTTTGCCTACAATTATTTACTCATCTTACTTGTAAATCAGATGTGTAAATGATGTGAAAATGAGTCTATTTTCACACCAAGTTTGAACACATGTTGAGGTGGGGAAATGGAGAATACTAAAACAGCAACAATAGCAACAATATAAGTGGAAGGCGGACACTTTGGTGTTGGGGCATTTCCGTAAAAGAGGTTCGGGGTTTGAAACCCCTACAATGTATTAGAAAAACAATAATAAAAGAGATTTTAAGGGACAAAATCTGTAAGACAAAAAAAGCATATTAGAAAATGAAAGTGTTTCCAATGGTTTTAAGGGACAAAAACTGTAAGAAAGAAAAAAAAACAAATTAGAAAATGAAAGTGGCTCTAATGATTTAAGAGACAAAATCTATAAGACAAAAAACATATTGATAGTACAAATTTTAAGGAACAATCTATAAGATAAATATCTCAATGATTTTTCTATATCAACTTTTAACTAGTCAATTACCTTATCATTTCAGTTTTCTTCCAATATCTCAATGATTCTTCTAAAGTTATTTATTATTGTAATACTTTAAAAATCTTTAAACATGTATATATGAATGTAAGAGAGAAGGAAGAATGCATTTTATATAGCATATGGGATCATTCAAAAATCATGTATAAATGCAATTTTACCTAACCATAACAAATTTGTGACACTTTTAATATGATTGAATTGACACTTTTAATATGATTGAATTTATAGCCACAAAATACTAATTTTAAGAACTTTCTATAGTTTATTAATATTAGCATAAAGCATGTGAGATGCATGGGTTAAGTTTTATACAAACTGAATAATTAATTAAGATCAATATTGAATTAAATATTAGTTAATAAAAATATTAATAGTAATGCTATTTGCTTAACCATCAGAATATAAATTCATATTTTCTTAACCAAACATGTTGGAATGCATTTTTGTGAATGTGATCATTGATAGAAATATATAATTTTTTAAAAGTGTATTTCATTATGAAAACACATGTTCCTTTTAAAGGATCCAAAATGCAAATGAAAGCTTTGATATAAAATGGACCTAATTTTTGTCTCCTTTTCAAATCATTATAGTAGAATTTAATTTAATGAATAATAAGTATCATTTGAAAAATCATCTAATATATTTAAAAATATAATTGAAACAAACATGTTAAAATGAATCACATATGTAAATGATACCAAAATGGTGTTATTAGAGAAACGTTGTAAAAAAAAAAAAAAAAAAAAAGGAATGTGTAAACGTTACATATTTAAAATTTGAATATTTATCATTTACATGTGTAAATTGTATTTACATATCCCATGCGCAAAAGACAAACGACCCATTTACATATCCCATGCATAAAAGATAAACGACCCCTTAGATACATTTTATGCTTGGGCTCTTTATGTTCCTGTAATTTAGCCCTTCCCACTTTTGACCATTTGTATTTGCATTGTAGGCAGGAGTCAGGACCAAGATCATTTAATGTTGTGAATGTCGTTGCCTTAATCCAAACCTCCCCCCCCCCCCCCCCCCCCCCTCCTTTTTTTTTAACTAAATACCTTCCCATTGAAGACTTTCAACTCCGAAGACAAACCGAAAAGTCCGAAACTTCTCACTTGTAGCCGAAAACGGATCCCCTATTTGGTCCAAACAGGGGAACCCTGTTTAGACCACTCAGGGGGTGCCACATGGGGGCAGAGATGTCATATCAATGACATCTCATCTCCTCCACATAAAATTTTTTTTCTTTCCTATGTGGCACCCCCTCATTGGTCCAAACAGGGGATCATTTTCCCTTGTAGCCAATATAACACCACCAACATTTATTATCCTTTAGGAAAAATCTTTATAAGCCCCATTTCCTTTGGAACCCCAGATTCCAAACCGAGCCGTCACTTCCACAAAGCCAAATAGGAAATATTAACTCCTCTAGCAAACATGAAGACTAAGTTCTGTTTGTTTTCATTAAAATGCAAAAGAATTGAATACATAAGAATTCATGTTGAAATGAACTCTACCAAAAATTATTAAAGGGGTGGCGTGATTGTGATTCATGTATACCTTTAATTTAATTATTATACTTTTTAATAATGAAAAGAAAAGGTGTAGGCCAGTTCCTAGGGACATTTGAGCCATAAAAACACCTTTAAATTGACATGTGTAAAATAAAAATATGTGTTTTACACATAATCCATCTAATGGAGCCGAAACTCATAAATAAAAGAGATATATGTAAAATGACTGGATTCTTTTTTTAAAGATTGGATTAGATAAGTTAAGATGGATCCTCTACTTATCAAATGAGGATATCCCTTTCCCTGGAAAGCCTGATTTAGTTTCTAACTTAAGTCATTGATATTACCAAAATAAAAGTCATCGATGAGTAAGGTCTCTCCATTAATAATTTCGGGGCTTTGGTCGGGGGTCCCTCAAAGTATGACTATAATACAAAGAGTCCACAAACTAAACTCATGTAGCCAAAGGTCCCCTGTACACTTTCTCATGCCGGAAGTGTCCGATTTGCCCTTTCTTAATCATATCCCATGATTGGTGGGACATCCCATTAATAATGGCTAACTACCATTTAATTGGCCACGATTAATGGAATCCCATTAATGAAATTTTCAAATAAATTCTAAAAACACACAAATAAATTTCAAAAAACGCAATAATTTCAAAAAAAATCAATAGATTTAAAAAAAAGCAATAAATTTCAAAAGAACGCAGATAAATTTAAAAAGATGCAAATAAATTTCAAGATATCCAAAAAATTTCAGAAAACGTAAATAAATTTCAAAAGACTCAAATAAATTCCAAAATATCCAAAGAAAATTCAAACAATGCAAATAAATTTCAAAAGACGCAAATGAATTTCAAAAGACGCAAATAAATTTCAAAATCGCAAACACATTTGCCAAAACTGAGATAAATCAATTTTCCAAATTTCTGAAAACTTTTCCAAAAACTCAAGTATTTTTGCCAAAACATAGTTAAATTTATTTCAAAAGAACACCAATAAATTTGAAAAGATGCAAATAAATTAAAAAAAATGTAAATAAATTTTAAAAGATGCAAATAAATTTCAAAAGACATAAATAAAATTAAAAAATGCAAATAAATTTAAAAAAACACAAATACATTTGCCAAAACTAGGACAAGCCAATTTTTCAAATTTTAGAAAAGTTTGCCAAAAACTCAAGTATTTTTGTCAAAACTCAGTTAAATACTTAAATTTATTTTAAAAAATACAAATAAATTTCAAAAGAAACAAATAAAATTAAAAACCACAAATAGATCTAAAAAAATACAAATAAATTTGCCAAAAAAACATAAAGATTCATTCAAAAACTCAGTTAAAATTTTCAAAATGGAGATAATTTTGTCAGAAACTCAGCTATATTTTTCAAAAACTCAAATAAAGTTGCCAAAAACTCAGATGGATTTGTTTAGAACTCTGATAAATTTGTTTCAGAACTTAGATAAATAGCCAAAAACTCAGATAGATTTGTCTAGAATTCAGATAAATTTGTTTTAGAACTTAGATAAATTTGCGCAGAACTTAGATAAATTTGCACAGAACTTAAATAAATTTGACAAATGACGTCAGCCTTGGCTGGCTACTGGTTAATGCTGAACTGGGCTTCCTGTTGCGGACGAGTTAGAATTGACCCAAACTTGACCCTGGCTTGGAAACTGACCCAACTGGGTCTTATCTTCTTCCTCGACAGGCTTTGTTTCTACAACAGAACCGTGGACACTAAAGAGCCTTGCTGCTTCTTCTCCGGCGACAGGCGAACACTGACGGCCGTGGCTTGCGTCATCCGGCGATAATGACGGGGTGCAGGGAGCCTTCTCTGGTGATCAGTTTACAAAGAGATCTATTCTCTGCACCTTGTCTTTTTCAACGATGGCTCCTACGATAAGAACCCAGCAAGACACGAACCTCCCTCCCTTTTTTTTTTCAAAAGTTAAAAGACTTCTAGTCTTTTCTTAAGACTTCTTCACTACTTATTTATATCAAATGAAGGAGATGCACTGTGGATCTTTAATGGGCATGAAACAAGAGTTTCCACCTCATGACTCCAACGACCCTGAAAACTCCTCGTGACTGAATCTCGTCAGTCTCTGCCGATGCAGGATTGCCCAAGCCCTAGGAAAATCCTAGCCTCTCTTTGGAAGGTGGTATCATTAAAAACGTTTGTGTGGGCATGTTCAAGTTGGGGTTTAAGACACCCCCACTGCCGGAAACCGCCCACATCGGCATCTTATTTTTTTAGCCAAACTCCACATCGCTAAGGACAACAATGCATAGAAATAACAAAGGGAGAATACAAGATTTGAAATTTGAAATTTCAAAATTTTATGCCTAAAACGGTTGAAAGGGCAAATTAGTCACGAAGTATGTGATCATGCGAATGTAGGGACCTCTGACTGCAAAATGTCTAAGTGCGTGGACTAGGGCCCTTAAATAGAAATTGCATGGACTAAAGCCTCTACACATTCCACTTTAGGGACTTATCGCTAATTTACTCTAATAAATTTTCTTAGCAAGATGGCCCATTATGGAAAAATCCTGCCCCCATCCTTGAGTCAAAGGCACTAATTTGGAAAAATTAATTGCTTCGACATTTACGTTTCCTTTTTTTTTTTTTGAGATGGATAGTAATACCTCATGAGGATTCTTTTAATAGAAATCTAATTTGGCAAATCCTCTCTCTCATTGTGGTGCAATTAGACCACATTTCACATCACATGTTCAATATTAGGGAAATGACAATGATCATAAACTTTGAACCCAAATTGTTGAACTAGAATCATGAATATAGTTTCAGTTCAATCTAATGGACTCGCCTTAGAAGGTGAAAGTTTTGCAGGCTACCATAATGAATACTAGTTCTAATTAAACCAATCAACACACAACGGACATAACCAAATAAACAATATAGAACTAGCAATCTACCAATCATACACCAAAAGAAGGCAGACACAATATTTAATGTGGAAACCCTATCCAGGGAGAAAAACGACGGACAAAAAATCAAGAACTCACGAACAGTTACAAGATATACTCACAATTCCTTTACCTTAATCTGTACCTCGACCTAAGGACTGTAGTTGTTCTTACACAAAATCCCATTACTACGACATCCATCGTGCACCGTTCTCCTTACTTGATCTCCTCGCACATTGTCAGTCAAGATGAACTATCTTCTACAAGAAAATAGAAGCAACAAAACCTTCTAGAACAGCCATTTAGAACGATCTCTCAATGACTATAGAGAATAATTCATTCTCTAAGATATCTCTTACTTAGATTGATGAGAGAGGTGGTGTTTCTAATCTTCAATATGCACACACACCCTTTTAGGGTTGAGAGCAACACCTTATATATAGCCCCAAATTCGTGCATTGTAGTTAGAACACAAATAAGACTTAAAGTGGGAAATAGAGTCTCAAAAGGAAACTACTTTGCATCAGTTTAGGAAACTTTCCCGAATTGCCTGCGCCATCCGATCGATCACAGAGTCCATCCAATCGATCAGACCCGGAGATAACTGGCATATGTCAGCCCTCTGATCGATTGCACAAAGGCTCTGATCGATCGAACCTCAGTGATTCGCCCGATCTTCTCTTTTCTTCGGTTCAGCTCTTCCAGTGACACAAGCACAGTCCATTCTGAAATAAAATAGAAAATATAACTCAATAGACACAGAGTTTTGTCCAACCCATAAATTAGCCAACATAAAAATACTAACAAAAGGCAGCGACTCAATTGAATCTAACTAGGTACAGGGAAAAAAAATTTAGTGCCCTGGGATACTTGAATCCAGGCTTTTCTGAGTCACTTTGTGATTTCACTTTTAAAGCCATGACACCGAGTCAAGCTTGGCACTTGATAAGGCCATTTCAAGTTGGCATCAAGTTGAGCAATGTGGCTAACATATAGGGCTCTAGGCTCACCCCAAAGCCAAACCACTTATCAGTCAAGTCAAGTTGGCCAGTCAAATAACATATATCGACTCAACCCAAATCCGATTCATTCATTAAAAATGAAATGAGCTCCAAAATAATAACAAAAGGATCTTAACTCCCCCATACAAAACTGATACATGGGAGAGGCTGGGACTTCATGTCCCCGGAAAATAATCGGATCTCGAAGAGGCCGAACACCCTCATCGGCCAAAAAAATAAAATAAAAAAGGGGGTCAAGTAGAACCTTAAATCACAAGCACAGCACCCCTGCCTAAATTGCTGAGGGTGTAGATACAAAAAAAGTAGCAAAGTCAGAAGAGTTTATTATAAAAACTCAAAAAGTTGATGGAGCTCTTGAAACAAAATAAAAACTTCACAGGGTTCCATGTGAAAATCTCCAGTCCTGGAATTATATTTGTGGCAACGGATCCCATTTCCAAACAATATCTGCTGCCTCTGCCTACCAAAAAATCATCAAACGCTCCCACCCCCAACAACGATTTTCTCAGCTTCTTGTTTGGTACAGAGAGAGAGAAGCAATGGCTACGAACCTGGTTACATTTCAGAAGGTATAAAGGCAAATTGCTCTTTCAATGAATGAAGAATTTTTCTTTTTGACAATCTTTCTTCTTTCAATCTTTCTGGGGTTGTCTTTCTTTCTAACCTTGATCTTAAAGTTTATTTTTTTCAGGGAGCTGGGCTTCAGATTTTCTCAAAGAAGAGAGACAGAGAAAGAGAAAGCGATCGTTACCCCTACAAAGTCATTGAAATCACGCCTCCGCCCAAAAACCTCGGCATTCGCTGCTTCCCCTCTGTAAGCCAATTTCTGATTACTCCTTTTTCGGGTTTTTCAACTGCATTGGTTTAGAAACTCCATTTTGGTCTATACACGAAATGGGTTTTTTTTTTTTTAATTAGTTCGAAATGTCGATTTTGATCTATATGCGAACTGGGTTTCTCGATCTTGGTAAATCAAGTGAGATATGGTATGCAGAGGGGAGTGAAATCTACAAAATGTCAATACCCAGCGATAAAGTTTGCATTTATAGTTTGGGAAAGGAAAGTTATGTCGAAGGGGTGCAGCTAAAATTGGTTAAGAACCATACGGTTAAGCAAAGTGATGGTTTGGTAAAGGAGGGACTTCACAATGCTGAATTGAAGGCAATTGAATTCCCATTGAATTGGTGAATAGGTGGGAATGGGAACTGGTATTGAAATGATCCTTATCTTGAGACGAGTTATTGATGTTACTACCCACCAACGAGTCAAATTTGTATTTCCCTACATTCACTTGTGGCCTTTCAAATTCTCTAATTCCAGTATTCTGAATGTTTTGATGTGCTAGAGGATTTGGGAAACCTACAGAGGACGGATTCTCTAAATTCCAACAAATAGGTCCTAAGTCTTCTGGTTTATCATCTCTCTCTCTCTCTCTCTCTCTCTCTCTCTCTCTCTCAAACTTCAAAAGTGTAGCTAAGAAAGTAAAAAAATCCAAAGGGATATTTTATGTAAGTGTGTGTGTTGGGGGGTATCTTATAAATTGGAAGACTGAAGTTTTCTAAGAAAAATGAGGGGTTTGCCTTATTCAATAAATATCTTGGAAAATAACTGGGCACTGTTATCAAAATTGAGGTGGAGGTTTGGGGTGGAAAGGGAGTCTTTGTGAGAAAGATAACTGCTTTGAAGTGTGGGAAAAAGAATAGAAGGTGGTAGGAGAGAAGGGAAGGTAGAAGTACAAGTAGAGTTGGTCGAAGATCTGGAATGATATTTTGAAACTATGGATGTTATAAGGTTTAACGGCTAAAAGTTTAAAGATTCTTATTGGATGATGTGTGCAACATTCACTTTCATATACTGTTTTCTCTATAATGAATTTAACTATTCAAAAAAAAAAAAAAAATTCGCTTTCATGCGTTTGGATTTTTGATATTAGGTTTGCTTCAGGATATGGAAGAATTAATGTGATTTTAAGCTTCAGGATATGGAAGAATTAATGTGCTTTTAAACTGTAAAAGGATTTAACCAAAGAATGCATTGAATAGAGAAGCTGGGGATAAGAGTATGCAATGTTACTTTTGGAACAGAATGAAGAGTTTTTGAAAATCGACTGTTAGATAGTCTAATGGAGGTTTTAAGGTGAAGGGGAAAATAGGAAGGCTAGGATACTTGATCTCTTGGGCTCTATTTATCTGGCAACTGTTTGCTTCATTTTCTTGCCTTGGCTCACTTCCTGTCTATAATAACCTAGAAAAACTTGGTTCTGCCAAGGGTTATTGCATTTTGTTGGATGGCTTTTTCTCGTAAAATCTGATGTTTGGTTAATCCCAAGTGCTTTTACTTTATCTTGTTGCCTAATATTTTCTTTTGTATTTTTTTTTGGAGGAATTCATTTTTTTATCGGTAACAATAAACATCATTAAAGAAAGAAGTACAACTCAGCTTAAAAAAGACCGTCCATAGTAGAACCGGTACAAGAGGAATGAAACAGCCACACACTACATAATCTAGGCGCTTAAATTACAAGATCTATCTACCCCTTGCTTTGCTAAACAGTCTGTCATCCCGTTTGCAGATCTATTGAAACATAACCTGCGAGTCAGAAATTAAATGACTAATTTCATTAAAGAGAAATTGCATTTTCCATGGCCCCCTCAATGATTTCACCCAAGAAATTGTGTTAGCTGAAACACATCTCTGTAATAAGATAATGACGAATGAACTTTAATTCTGGGGTTGCCAGAATGGACTGAGCCACCATGTTTAGGCCTCTGGAAAACCCACTTCCTGAAATCTTTTGAAACTAAAATTCTGGGGTTTGAAAGAGTACCCAGCAAGGTCTAAGTCCCGCAAATTTCAAGTGAAAATAATAAGATTTGCCTGGGTTTTGAATTGTGTACTTTTGTCCAAAAACCATGCTGAATCTGCTGAAATTCTGTGCAGATTTCATGAATTGGTTGCTGAATTTCAGATTCAAGTTGCTATAACTCGAATTTTCAGATCTGAATCTTTAACTTTTCAGCAACTTAAACATGCAAAAATTACATCTAATGAATGATGCATGTAATAACACTCAGCCATAAAATCATGCATAAACTAAACTAGAGAATGAAGAAAACATAAATAGTAGAACAAGAAGTGCAGAAATTTACATGTGGTGAATCTTGCAAGAAAAGTGAATGTGGTGAAAACTGACATGAATTTAAATGTGGTGAAAATCGCAGTAAAAGTAAATGAGGTGAGTTCAAGTTCCTTTATTTTCTTTTTTTCAACTTGGGCCAAGGACTCTCAACAATCACAAACCTAGGTCCTTGTTCTACAACTTGGGTTGTCAGGCCAAGTGTGAACTCTAAACTAGTGTGCAAAGGGCACAAGGTTTCAAGGAGGGCTCATAAACATTTTAAGGCACTAAAACTTTTGCTTTGGCTCTCTGACTTGCATTGCCTCTCGTACATGCAAAGGATTCAAGGTCTAATGCACACGTTGGAGGGTACTAAGTCAGGCCATTAGGGGTAAGACATCCTTCTACTAACCTTACCACAATGCACAACTAATTAACCCCTAAAAAAGATTTGTAAAATTAAAAACCAAAAGCATACGAGCATGAAAAGAAGAGGATAAAAAGAAAATAAGAACTTTACTAACATTGATGTCCTTTTCATAAGATAATGAGAAAAATAAAATCAAAGAACATACACATGCTAGGATGAAGAAGCCTCTTCTAGTTTTTGATCTTCAACTTGGACTAGCCTCCTTGAAGAGAGAGATGGCATGATGGAGAGAGAAGAGATGGGTGTGGGGTAGAAAGAGAAACTAGAAAGGGGGGTTTTCAATTTCTTCATGGCTTTGGACGTTCCCCTAGGGGTTATTTCTGCCTTTTGGCACTCCTAGTTTGGTTCTCTTTATCTTAAGTAAGATAATTCTATCCTTTGCCAACCAATTTGAGTGGGGTTAGGAAAAGATGAGATGAAAATTTTCTCTTTTGGATTTCTTTGCACACCCTCTTTTATCTTGAAAATATCTTCACAATACGGCCCACTTTTAAAGAGAAAATCCTTGCACAAGATGGGACCCTCAAAATTCATCAAAAATCCTTCAAATAAAGAGAAGTGGGACCCCTGGCATTTTCTTGGTTTGAAACTTTCTAAAATCTTTGAAAAGCTTGGAGTCCAAGTTGGAGATAATCTTTGGATATTAGTGTGCAAGGATCTTGGACTTGTTTGAGTTTGTTTCCAACTTGAATTTGGCACCAATATTTTTCTATTTTTGGAACTCTTCTTCCTCGTGCAACTCTTCTTACTTGGGTCCACTTGAATAGTATTCAAATCTGAGAAATTTGAATCGCTGCAACTTGTAACTTGGAATGGGGTGGGCCCCACAATGGTTGTGCAACACTTGGAGGAGACCATGCTTTGACGTGCTTGCCTCTTGTGCAATTTTTTTTTCTTTGGATTTTTCTTTCCTTCTCTATCTTCTTGCCTCCAAGACATCTTCAAATCCTTCCTTTCTTGATCTTTAATTTCAAATTTGAGTCTTCAAAATCTTCTCACCAAAAATGAATAGATTTCTGATTTTTTGAAACTATGTGGACCCCACCTTTGCCGCCCCTCCCACCTTGGCATTCGCACCCAAGGCGGTGGGTCACATGGTGGGTCCTCTTCAATTCTTCTTCTCTATTCTCTTCATTTCTTTTCATTTTCAGCTTCCATTCTTCACTGTAGCAACTTTGATCTTCTGTGCTTATGAGTGGGTCATTGGCAAGAGTCTAGATGCCAGTACGACTCCTAATCCGACTAGGACTTCTTTTTCCGACTGAGTTATGTGGGTCCCAGTTTTTGCGTTACTTGCAGAAATAAAAGGAATTTGACCGAGAGTAGAATTCTAGTGCAACTGGGATTCCTCATGAAGAGTCTTGATCGAACTAGGATTTCTCGAAATTTTGATTATTGAAAGATGATACCCGTAAGAATGTACTTAATGATGAATTGAGTGATTTCATGCAGAAAAAATGTGTCATTTTATGTGAAATGACATCTTTACCCCTAAAGTCACAAATGCATGAATGCAGATCCGTTGCACATGAAATGATAGCATAAAATGACATCATTGGATATGATTTGACTTAAACTAACTAATGATGATGAGAATCCATATCATTTCATGAGAAATCAGGGCTTGCCAAAGATTTTCAGAAACTAGGGTTTCATAAATGCATTTTCATAAATGTCGGGAAGAAGAAGTGGATTGGCAAGTTTATGGAAATAAAAGGCCCCACGCAGGGTTGTGGTTTTTGGATGGATTGCCCTCCGGAGAAGAATTCTAACCCTAGATATTCTCAGGAAAAGAGGCGAAATTGTGGTAAATGCTTGTCCAATGTGTTTGGAAGGCGAGGAAACTGTAGACCACCTTCTCCTCAGATGTAGATATGCTGTGAAAATATGGGACTTTGTTATCAGCTGGTTCGATTGCAAGTGGGTGCTGCTGAGGTCTCTCCAACATCATTTCGAGGCGTGGAAAACCCCAATTGGGTCTTCAAAAGGAAAGGAATTGTGGAAGCTGTCGTTTCTATCTTTCATTTGGCATATATGGAAGGAGAGGAAAGCTAGATGCTTTAAAGGGACAATAACGAAAGAAGAGGTCTTACGTGACGATAAAATTCTTTGTTGCTTAGTGGGTGAAGATCAATCCTATATTCAATGACTACCCTAGTGACCAAATCATGTACAATTGGAATGAAATTATTTTCACTTAAGCTAGGGGTTGCGGTGTAACCAAGTGTTTTTGCTCTTCTTTATGCTGTTTTGACTTTTGGGTTTCTTGTTATTTTGTCTGGCTTTTTTCTGTTTGTTTTGAGGTATGTCTCTTGTACCGATTTCTTTAGTCAATGAAAGTTATCATTAAAAAAAAAAGGCAAAAAAAAAGAAATGTATTTTCATGATTTTATGCAAAACACGTTAATTTGGGGAAAATTATGCATTAAAACACTACAATGATTTTCTAAATGCATAAATCATGATTTTACCCTAATTGATGCAATTTAGAATGAATAAGTCCTTAAAGTGTTCCAAATTATTCATATAAGAATGCATTTTGAGGACTTATCACCTGTCTTCAAATAAGCTCCCGAATTTTGCATAATGTTATCTATCTTAATTTCTGAAAATTCTTTTGTAGCACAAAGCCCATTTAGCGATCCTCGATAGCACAACTTATGTTAGATCCTCCTAAGTAGATTCTTTCCCATTGAAGATTCTATCATTCCTCTCTTTCTAGATTGAAAGAATGGAAGAAGGAATAATCCTCCATAAGATCGTACCATTTCCAACCATTAGGGCTCTCTTCCAACCTTTAAACACCATCGGAATGAACCTGGAAAACGCCAACTCACTTCACATTGTTCGAGGAAAAACCCCCAAATATACGAAGTGACTCCACAATGAATGAATAAGTGATCTATCGACTCCATCTCCCTCCCACAAAGGCAACACATATCAGAAATAATATTAGTCATGAGCCCCATTCTTCTCAGAACATATGTTGTTGAAATTTTGCCCGCCATTGTCAACCAGCAAAAAGCCTCCACTCTAGGTGGAACAAGCCTTGTCCCCAGTCCCCACTGCTGCACAAGGAGATGATATTGCCCTAAAAGGATCAATCTCCTTATAGAATGACCTTGAGGAGAACAAACCCTTAGAAAGAGGCTTCTAAATACGAAAGTCGCCTGCATCCCTGCATAAGAAATCGTTAGAAAGAAGATTGGACAAAGCCTTAATGTCCTCCGCCTTTGGCTGATGGAAGGCTCTCCTAATACTAATATTCCAAGACACCACATTTCCATCCCAAACAAAACACTCTTTAACTGAAGTCTCTTTTTTTGGACACAACTCTAAACAGGCTAGGGAACAAAGGGCATAAAGGACCAACACCCACCCAATCATTATACCAAAAATGGACATTTTCCCCCTCCCCGACATATAAACCTGAACCTTTAACAAAGGCCTCCCTGACGTTTGACTGGTCCCCAAAACTAGAAATGACAACCCAAAAGCCAAACAACTTATGCTGAGGGACTCTTTTTGGCACCCACCCCCATACGTCAGCCTCATACTTAGACACTGGTACCCTCTTCCACAATTCCTCTTTCTCTTCTCCATATCTCCACCATTTAGCTAATAGAGACCAATTTTTAAGGTCCAAATTTCCCAAGCCTAAACCACACACCCCCCCCCCCCACCTTCTTTCCACTTCAATAAGTGCGTCGCCCTTTACCTTCTTTCCACTTCAATAAGTGCATCTTCCTTCTTTGAGAATTTTCCTCCCATAAAGATTTCTCCGAATCTGATCCAGCTTCTTGACAACCGCCATCGGCATCCTATAAAGTGACATGTAGTATACTGGTAAGTTGGACAAAGAAGATTTTATTAGAGTAATTCTCCCTCCTAAAGAAAGATATTGTCTTTTCTATGTAGGTAGTTTCTTCTCGAACTTTTCTACCACCGGATCCTTAAAAGCAATTGACCGAGGGCTTACCCCAATAGGCAAACCAAGATAATAGAAAGTAAGACTCCCCTTTCTATAATGTTATCTGTCCGCCAATATTTGAATATCCGCCTCTGAACATCCTACCCCCACCGAAGAACTTTTTGATAAATTAACCTTCGATCCCGAAACTAACTGAAAGCAACTCAAAATTTGTTCAAGGTCATAATTTCATCCCAACTTGTAGAAGAGAACAAAATCGTGTCATCTGCAAATTGAAGGTGTGTGATGACTCCCCACCCACCAATTTCAAAACCACTGATCAAACCCATATTTTTCGCTTTTGTAAGTAGCCCACCCAAAGCTTCATCCACTAAGATGAACAAAAAGGGAGATAATGGATTTCCCTGTTTTAGACCTCGCGAGGCCCGAAAAAGCCATGTAGGAGAACCATCCACTAAGACCGAGAAAGATGCGGAAGAAATGCACTCTCTCATTCACTCTCTCCATGTAGCCCCAAAACCAAATTTGCCCAACATATTGACGTAGTCATGGTACTAACTGATACCTGTGACGGCATATCCAACCACCAATACTGCTGCTATAGCAGTAAACTGTAGCTGCTGAGTCTCTTTGGACGTAGAAAATGCAAGAGAGTGACGGTCAATTCACTTAGTTGGCCATCAACACACACTCAAGAAGAAAGGGACAAATGCAAAGAAAAAAAGGCACAGAGATACTGAACAATAACAGATAACCTTACTGTTATTCTGTCTTGAAGATATCGAATGTGAATTGGTGAGGCAGTCGACCCTGACAACACTATTTAGCCAAAATCACCTAATTACAAGGAATAATATCCAAAGATTCTGCCTTCAGACAATAATTAGTAATTCCTAATAGGATTATGGAAGGAAAGCAACTACTAATTAGCAAGAAATTGAAGGATTCCAGCAGATTTCTAAAATGGATGTCATTTCAAACACTTTCCACGAGGTTGATCATGGGACCCACATGGTCCATCTGATGGAGAAGTGGGCCCTGCCTGCTGGCCGTACACTCATGGGTGACCATGGTTATGCTGGTTGCAGTTGGGTTTGGGCCCATCTCAAGTCTGAACCTTCAACTATCCACACCAAACAACCCACACGAGACCCTTTTAGTGCACTGTCATGAAGTGCAGTTTGTATTCATTTTTGCATAAACGGCCCTATAATTAATATGATTTATTAAACAGCCCCTGCAAGTGCGTAACTTTGAAACTGTAGGCTGCTTTGGCTCCACAATGCAGTTGGGACTTCTACACATGGGTTCCGACCCCATGTGTTCGATCGAATGCTTCCATGAATGTCATAGCCTGCTCAGCCACTTGATCATCAAATCCATCCACATCATCCTCACCTGCCTGAGAAAAACTCACCCTTGACTTGTCATCTTCGCTTCAATGGAAAGGTGAAAGATTTCCCACATTGAAGACGTTGGAGATATTGAAGGCAATTGGAAGTTCTGCTCGGTAAGCATTGTCGTTGATCTTCTTGAGGACTTTGCAAGGCCCAATCTTGCGCTGCCTCAACTTATGATAGGTGCCAACGGGAAAGCGCTCTACCCACACAAGGTCACCCTCTCCAAACACCACTTGACAGCGATGGTTATCAGCAGCTACTTTATACGAGCATTGCTCTTCTCAATCTGTATGCGCACTTGCTTATGAATGTCCTTCATATGCTTGGTCAAATCAGATACTTCCGCACCAACCTGTCCTGTATTAGGAATGGGAATAATATCAACTAAATTATTAGGGTTCATCCCATTAACAATCTCAAACGGACTCTTTTGGGTTGTCCTATTTGGGAATCAGTTATAGGCGAACTCGGCATGTGAGAGTATAACATCCCATTGTTTTGGTCTCTCTTACCAATGTGCGCAAGATATGGCCAGGGCTTCTGTTCACCACTTCAGTTTGCCCATCTGTTTGTGGGTGATAGGCACTACTAAACCACAAGTTTGTACCAAGCATCTTCTAATACATCCTCCAAAAGTGACTAAAGAACTTGGTATCCCTGTTGGAGGTAATACTTTTTGGCACCCATGTAGCTTGATAACCTCCTTAAAATAAACCATGGCAATGTTAGACGCATCAAAAGTCTTCTTACATGGTATAAAACACACCATTTTTTTTTTTTTAAATCGGTCTACGACCACAAAAATAAAATCATTTCCTCGTTCTGTTCGAGGCAAACCCAACACAAAATCCATACTTCCCATGGTGCACATGGGACTGGTAGGGGTGTATATAATCCACTATTCTGAATTCCGCCCTTGGCCATCTGACAAGCTCGGCAACAAGCCACATACCGAGCTACATCCTGGTGCATTCTTGGCCAATAGAACTTCTCTTAGTAATGCCATAGTTTTGTCTATACCACCAAGACCTGCGCATGAGTCGGCATGTGTACTTGAGTAATAAGTTTTCCTGAAGTGAACATTCTGGTACGAATAGGCGAGGCCCATGGAATAGAAAATGATCCTGTAAGGCATACTCTCTGGGCTGCCCCGTTACCAATCCAACCCAAATATGACCAAGGTCCTTGTCTTCAGCATATAAGTTGGGAAAATTGCCAAAACCCGCCACTTCTACCCTCAAAGTAGACAATAACACCACCTTTTGACTTAAAGCATCGGTGACCTTACTGTGAGTCCCAGCCTTATGTCGAATAGAAAAGGTAAGTTCTTGAAGGTATGCCTCCCACTTAGCATGTCTGTCAATCAACTTATTCTGCCCCTGTAGTAGTGCTTCCTGTGAGAATAAAACACAAATTCTCTTTGCACCAAATAGTGTCTCCAATGCCTTAAAGCTTGTACAACGGCATAAAACTTGACTTCAGAAGTAGAATAACGGAGTTTCTGGCCATTTAGCCTTTCACTAAAAAAGGTCATCACCCAGCGCAGTCCCTCTGAAGAAGGGTCCTGGGAGGGTACAGACTAAACACAGACTGAACCTTTGGCAATTTTGCACAATGTGGCTGCTCGCAGGTCTTGAACGTGCATTATCGTGCATGTCACCTGAGACTTTTACCATTGCACCAAAGCAATGACCCTTTGCCATTTAGCTTTTCACTGTAATATGTAATGGGTCTTCCTTCTTGGCTAAGGACTGCACCAATTCCCACATGCGATGCATCACAATCAACTTGAAAAACCTTTTCAAAATCAGGGAGGGCTAAAATTGGTGTTTTGGTCTACTTTTTTCCTTTAGATTTTTTAAAACATTCAGTGGCTGCCTCTATCCACTTAAATGTTCCTTTCTTTAAACAATCAGTCAAAGGTGCTGCCAAAGTTCTGAAATTTCAAATGAACTGCCGGTAGTCCAAGGAAAATCCACACTTCATGCACATTTTGCGGTATGGGCCATTCTTGAATTGCTTTAATCTTTTCTTCATCTACCTGCCTTCTGCACTCACCACATAACCAAGAAATATCACTGTACGAGTTCCAAAAACATACTTCTTCGGATTAGCAAACAACTGCTCCCGTTGAAGCGTGTTAAACACTTGTCTCAAATGGTCCATGTGGGTTTTCTAATCTGGGCTGTATACTAAGATGTCATAAAAGTATACAACCACTAATTTTCCAATGATTGGTCTAAGTATTTGATTCATGACTCAAATGAAGGTACTTGGGGCAATGGATAGGCCAAAAGGCATGACCAATCATTCATACAATCCATCACGGGTTTTAAATGCCGTTTTCCATTCATCTCCTCGGTGGACCCTAATATGATGATAACCGCTCCTTGAGTCCATTTTTGAAGAGACCTTAGCGCCCGCCAACATGTCCAACATATCATTCAATTGTGGTATTGGAAAACGGTATTTAATTGTGATTTTATTTATGGCCCGACTATCAATGCACATATGCCATGATCCATCTTTCTTTGGGGCTAGTAAGGCCGGTACTACATATGACCTCACACTTTCCCTGACAAAGCCCCTCGCAATTAACTCTATTACTTGCCTACGAATTTCCTCATGCTCCCTGGGGTTCATTCTATACGCTGGGCGATTTAGGAGACTAGCTCCAGGAATTAAATCAATTCAATGTTAAATATCCCACATCAGTGGCAACCCAGCGAGTAACTCATCGGTTAAAATGTCTGAATATCCCTCAATCAATGGCTTGAGGAATTTTGGAATTGGCACTCCCCCATTTAATTCCTTTCCAATCAACACATAAAAGAGTTCATTCCCCTTAGCCTCCTCCACATTTGGCCGAGTCAATAGGTTAACATCACCTTTGTCGGGTTCTAATTTGAATGGAATTCGCTCACACATAGGCTTAAGTACAATTTTCTTTTTGTCCTTCCAAAATGTATATGTGTTACGGTATCATCATGAACGGTCCTTTTATCATATTGCCATGGTCGGCCAAATAGAATGTGACATGCATCCATTTCGGGCACCACATCACCCCTCCTGTCACAACCCAAATTCCAGGGCCCTGTCGGATTCCGGATCGTGATTATTTGGCAACATTCACCACACATTCATCAAATAACTTCCACAAGGAATTAGGCGTTTAGATCAAAATATAATTCCAGTTAACTTATAAAAGTCAACTAACATCAATAATCACTAAACAAGTAAGATGTCCATGTTTTGACTCAAATCAATGAAGTCCTAAAACATTGAATAAAATCTCCTAAACAAGGGCTAATCCCTCTTTCAACTACTTGAATTTTTCCCCCTCTCTCTCTTCAACCACGCATGCCGAAGTCTACGGGCTGAATGTCGTTCTACTCTGGCCCATCCGCAATGTGGTTACCTGAAGGGGGCAACACAACATCAGTAACACTGGTGAATGAATTTTCCTAATTAATAATACAACATAGAACAAAATATCACATAAACGTACAAGTCTCAATTAACAAGTCAAGTACGATTAAAAGCTCACCCAATTACATATTCGTGCCCCATGCACCTTACCACGCCACCAAGGCTAATCATACCCATGTCTACCGGCCGCCATGGCCTTGTCTCATCATCCACGTCCGCCAAGGACCAGCCAATACAACGTCCACCATGGCCAAAATCCATCAATCATCCGGACACCAAGTGCAACATCCCATTGCTAGAATCCAGGGTTCAATATGTCATAACCTCATAACAAGCAGAATTCAGTATTATCAATAACTTACACAATTAGTAGTGAGGGACCAGTCCCATACCTGCCTCTTTTTAAAATTAATGCCCCACTTCCAATCATAATTGGTATGGCTGGTATGGAAGTGGCTTACTTTCTTTATAAACAGTGTTACAATATCATATCAACAATCTAAACAGTTAATCATAATTCACAAAACTCCAATTATCTAATTAAGAATGATATTTTGTATTTCTACACAAAGTCCAGGTCTATCTCAATTAATAAACCCCTTCCGGAACTCATCTTTCCGCATAGAACACAAACAAACATTCCCACTTGGCTAACCCCTGTTGGAAGTAGGTGGGCCTTGTTGATAGGTTTCAAAAACTTTTAACCCACTTGACGCAGGGTGTGACGCCCCACCCCATACCCATGCATGATATTGTCCGCTTTGGCCCACGGGCCTCACGATTTTGCTTCTGATGGGCCTCAACCCATCAAAAGGCCTCATGCAAGGTAAGGGTGTAAGTTCTACATATAACCCCATTCACTTTCCTCTCTATAGTCGATGTGGGACTCCGGGGTGTCACATTCCACCCCCCTTAAGGCTGCACGTCCTTGTACAGTAGCTTGCCAGCCCTCTTGGCCAGCTCACATGGAGACCCGCCCACTTGCACCAGGCCACGGCAGGGGACCCACACTCGAGCTAGTCGAGAGTCGGCTCTGATACCATTTGTAACGCCCTACCCCATACCTATGCATGATATTGTCCGCTTTGGCCCACCGGCCTCACGGTTTTGCTTCTGATGGGCCTCAACCAATCAAAAGGCCTCATGCAAGGTAACGGTGTAAGCTCTATATATAACCCCATTCACTTTCCTCTCTACAGTTGATGTGGGACTCTGGGGCGTCACACAGGGATCAACTATCCATAAGGCTACAAAACCCAATCCAAGATCCAAGTCATCAAACTCATCAACCATGGTCAATAAAACACTATCTTCAAGATAGAAAATAGTAGCCAATAAGCGACCATAAAATCCACAACATACAAAGAAGTAGATTATATCTTGGGAGCTTGGTAGAGCTCTTAATGGAGAAGTTGATCTCTTTCTTTATTGAAGAACTCTTTCACAAATCAAATCAAAATCTCCAAGACTTAATTGTCTTCCACGCTATGTCCCGTATCAGATCTCTTTTCTCAAGGAAAAAGGTGGGTTCTCCGAAAGAAAACAACTAGAAGCTCTTTAAGGAAACTAGAAGAGAACTAGAAGAGAGGGGAGGAGTAGGCGTGTAACACTCGCACCCTTTGGGGTTGTGCGTGATTTCCAATGGGTTGGACGTCCACCCCCTATTCCTTCCTTATTTATAGCACTAATGCCACCTCCTCTCTACTTACTAATTATTATTAGAAGTCACACTTCCAAACCAATTAGTAACTTACTATCATCACAATTAGAAGTCTCACTTCAAATAGGATTAGTAACTTTCTATTTCCTTTCCTTTTAGAGTTCAAGTAGAATTAGTAACTATCTAATAACTTGGGCTAGCGTAGGGACCACTAGGGATTCCATAAACAGATGGCTCCAACTGGTACACCCCGACCCCACATCTCATGTGCAATTCGGGCCCACAGTTAATTGAAAAAAACTCCACTAAATAAATGCAACTGAACTCTAGTCTTAGGAATAAATTACATAAAAACTCTAAACTTCCCTATGACCATAAGTAGGCCCCTCCATATATATCCATGGATCAATTGGACCCGTCCAACAAATTGAATGCATATCTTATTATCCTTGAGACCTAATTAATTATAGTGATCATCAGTACCTATCCAATTAACTCTTAATGGGAATGGGTGCACACTTACCAATGATAAATCCATTAATTAGCACAATGGGATAATGAGGATAGATTTCATCTTGACCATTGAATGTTCCCCACAGTCCTACTACCATGTACTCAAAACACCGAGGTATTGACCTACAATTGGCCTCACTCATTAGTGACTCAAAGCAAATGAATAGACAGAAACTTAAGTCCATTAATGTCTTAGGATTATGAGCCTATTGCTAAGGAATTATGAGAGCAGATCTTATAGTAAAGATAGTTTTTCATAAGGTGCTTCTCATGGTCCTTTAATACATCCAATGTACTAGCATGATGATCCAAAGTCTTACACTCTAATGATTGAGACAAATCACATTATCTCATAGTGATCATAATGCTGCAACCTTGTCAGATGAGATGCCCAATCTCATCACTGGTTGTGAAGCTATTTAAGTATAAGATTTGCGATACATGTCTCCCGTATGTGGATCTCATTCATACACATGTATTACATCTAATATACGTGTGGACTCCGGTTCATTTCATGAAGCATCATGTCATTCGTATTGGTTGTGTGATGAAAGGAAAGCATGATTATATTGATAAATAAAGAAATAAATCAATTTATTACATCATCTAATGGATTGAGACCATACAATCTAACAAACCCAAGATCAGACCTAAAGTTCATCGTCGCCCAAGGGTAAACCCTCAACGCATTGGATCTGATCCATCATCACATCATATCCTGGGGCCCATAAGTCAAAACTAATTCCTGATAATTTCTGAACTAAGTTATGCCTGGGTTTTCTTTGAGTTTGTTGGACAGTGGGTCCCACTATTCCAAACCCTAGATGTCCTTGATCTCTATGGTCGCCCATGTGTCCCCCACATGATGGCCGGAATTGATTTCCAATCCAGTGGTCAGATGAGTCCCAATAAGGCTTGATGACATGAAGCTACCAACATGATATCAGTCGCCTCTTCTGCATTATAACAATTGGATGAGTGCCCAGATGGGGCCCACTCCTCATGGGTCCAGGTCCTCTTGGGTTGACCATGGGTCACCCTTTGGATCCATGGTCCAGATTTCCCATCTAGTGGGACATGGGGTCCCACAGCCCCCGAAAGTCAGTCCTTGTCATTGACGACAGGCTTTTGGGTTATGTGTCTTGCACAGATACTTAGCATCTCAAGGAGAAACATGAATTAACAACTCCATGGAAGTTATACACTTCACAGTCGAGATTTATAAGACTCACAAAAGAGTTTCTATATAATCCATGGGTACAGAAACCATTACTGTATGTACAGTATTTCCAATTCATTAAAGTCATACACCATCATCAGTCTTCTGATTAAAGCATCTAGATGTTTAGGGAGATCCACTCACCTTCAATAGAAGATTTCTGCGTTCGCGATGTGAGGGCGCGAGTAGGACATCTGCAGATCGTCCTCTAATGATTGTCTTCTTCTTCTTCCCCTGAATTTCCAGCCACCAAACTCTCTCAGATTTCTTTTTCTCAGAAAGGAGGAGAATAGAATGCCAACATAAGGGTCGTTGGTTGTTAATTTACACATAGATGAGGTAGAGCCCTAGTCTTTCTCTAACTGGACATAGAGTCCTATCCAATCTACTCGTATATACGTCATCCCTAATTAGAGTTGTTATACAACTCCTTTTCTCATCCAATAACAATTCACGTGTGGCTCTACTAATCTAATAAAAAACTAAAACAGCCAAACAACCAAAGTAGTTATGAGGGTCCCACTTGGGCCCTATGAGTCATGGCTTCCCTTCCTAGGACCCACGTGATCCATGATATTACACCACCAATAGAAAATGAAACTAAACAATGGCGACGAACGGTTACCTCATTTCCCTTTTTGCACTAAGAGAGTTTGTACAGCGAAGGATGCTTCTCGGTCTGGAGTTGAAGCTTGTCAACATCTTTCTTAGAGATGAAGTTCTCATAGCTACCACCATCAACAATCACCCCAACATGAGGTATAAAAAATATTATTGCATAACCAACCAATCTCTTTCTGCTTCTTTGGTGTCATGAGGCTCTTTCAGATCACTAGATTTTCCACTCCATCCCCTATGATTCCTTCGTCACTGTCATCACATTCAACATCATCAACCCTTTCATAGTTGGATTCGCCTTCAGATTCTGCCACAATGCTCTTCCCCTTGAAAGTGTCCGCTAGAGCGTTTTGCCGTGTGCGACACTACAAGGAGATATGACCAATTTCGTTTCACTTATAACAACGCACGGCTGCCCCCATTGTTGCAAGGCTTAGATCCAGGTGCCCAACTCGCACCGGATGGTCGTGTTGTGTTGACACAACTTAGAGCAGCTGCCCCCCACCTTTGATTGGCTTGCGAATGGATTTCCGTGACTCTGTTGCTTCTTGAGTTGGTTCTCGGCAAGGCTAGCTTGCCGACATTCCTCTGCGACTGTGAAGATTGGTGCCAAACCCATCATATTAGCGATGACGGACTTAAGTCCATCGGTGAAACGTGCCGCCAACTGTTCTTCCACTCGTTTAAGCGTTGTGGGCAACAAGCTGGTGAAATTCCTCCACATATTCCTCAACTGACCAGTCTCCCTGTCGAATGTGCTGCAGTCGGTGGAACAAGGACCTTCCACCAGCCGCACATAGTCAATCGGTTAAAGGCCACACGCATTAAGGACTTCATCTTCTCCAACAAAGTTACCCTGCGCTTCCTGCACCTCTCCCTCGAGGCTTTCGTCTGTTCCCACCAAGCTGAAGCTCAGCCTCGCAATCGCATGGCCGCTATCATGACTCTGCGATCATCTGGTATCATTCGATACTCGAAGATACGCTCGATCGCTTTCCACTTGAATAAGTCATCACCACGGATGCTACTGTTGTACTCCAGGATCTCAATTTTGAGGTTGAGATCATCACCCCAGTCCTCCCGTCTTCTCTGCCCACGGTGATCATCCCTCAGGATTTGCCAATGACATGGGTTAACCGCACTTTCATTTGAAACCTCTTTGCTAGAATACGCAAGAGCTCTCCTCACCCCTAGATCTGTGAGTTGCTGGTGATCACTCGCTTTTGTTCCTCTATCTCCCCAAATCCATTGTCAATGGTGTCCATGTACCCTTGGAAATCCCCTTACTGTACACCCGCATCACGGCCTCGACCTCTCCCTCTGCGATTCACCACTGGTTCAAAGACTTCTACCACAATAGAAGGTATTAGGTGTCGACGGTGGGCTGAAGCGATGACTCTAATACCACCTGATGTAGTCACGGTATTAACTGAAACCTGTGACAGCGTATCCAACCACCAATACCGCTGCTACAACAGTAAACAGTGGCTGCCGAGTCTCTTTGGACGAAGATAATGCAAGAGAGTGATGGTCAATTCACTTAGTAGGCCAAATCATGAATGTACACTCAAGAAGGGGCAAATGCAAAGTAAAAAGGCACAAAGATACTGAACAGATAACCTTGTCATTATTCTGTCTTGAAGATATCGACTGTGAACTGGTGAGGCTGTCGACCCTGACAACACTATTTAGCCAAAATCACCTAATTACAAGCAATAATATCCAAAGATTCTGCCCCCAGACAATAATTAGTAATTCCCAATAGCATAATGGAAGGAAAGCAACTACTAATTAGCAAGAAATTGAAGGATTCCAGCAGATTTCTAAAATGGGTGTCATTTCAAACAATTTCCACGAGATTGATCATGGGACCCACATGGTCCATCTGATGGAGAAGTGGGCCCTGCCTGCTGGCCATACACTCATGGGCGACCATCGGTGTGCTGGTTGTAGTTGAGTTTGGGCCCATCTGAACCTTCAATTATCCACCCCAAACAACCCATACGAGAGTACGAGACCCTTTTAGTGCACTGTCATGATGTGCAGCTTCTATTCATATTTGCATAAAAAGCCCTGTAATTTATGTGATTTATTAAACAGCACCTGCAAGTGCATAACTTTGAAATTGTAGGCTTTTTTGGCTCCATATTGCCGTTGGGTATTCTACACATTGGTTACAACCCAATGTGTTCGATCGAATGCTTCCATGAATGTCATAGCCTGCTTAGCCACTTGATCATCAAATCCATCCGCATCACATATAATCTACGAAATCTCAATCCACTTGATCATAGGCTTTTTCCAAGTCAATTTTGAAGATATCACCCTCCTTACTGTCCCTCTTCCTTGAATCTATGAGTTCATTAGCAATTAGAATATCATCCAGAATTTGTCTTTTATGAACAAATGGCCCTTGTTATGGACTGATGATGAGAGGAAGAACCCTTTTTAGTCCGTTAGCCAAAATCTTTGACAACAACTTATAAATACTCCCTGCCAAACTAATAGGTCTGAAGTGCAAAACCGTTGGATTTGGAACTTTTGGAACGAGGCATATGAAAGTAGCATTAATCTCCTTGTTCAATTTACCCCTTGAATGAAATTCTGACAACATACGACAAAAATCCTCTTTAGTTACATCCCGAAAATCTTTTATAAAACTGAAGTTGAAACCATCAGGTCTTGGAGAAAACTAAAGTTGAAACCGTCATGTCTTGGAGCTTTGTCACCCGCACAATCTGATAAAGCTTCACCAAAAGCCCTTTCTAACCAACTCTTATGGTCCTCCTGAATCATGGAAAAGTCAATCCCGTCCAATGTCGGTCTAACGAAATCATTCTTCGAGTATAAACTCTCAAAGAAGCAAGCAATTTCCTCCTTGATCTCTGCTGGTTTATGAAGCATAGTATGTCCTCTTCTAATCTTTCCAACACAATTGATCTTTCTTCTTACATCAGCCATCCGATGGTATTCGTCTTTTCCTTCATTGCAACTTATCTTCATTTTTTAAAATTCTTTTTGAGTTGTTTCTTGTTGTTGATTGCTTGTTCCTATCATTCCTTCCTCTTTTTCTGTTTATTTTTTAAGAGAGGACTAGTATTTTGAAAATGTCACCTTTGGGAATTGCATGGTGTATTTGGAAGCAAAGGAGTGTCTTTCAGTGCCTGTTTGTTTCAGTTAATTAAATACCTAAGATTGGATTTCTATAAGAAGTTAAAAATGAAGAATCAAATGTGAATATCCAAAAATGACCATCAAATAACCTCCTCTTTAATGGAAATTGAATCAATGGAAGATGGGAAATGAATACCCAGGCATTGCCTTGGTAATTCAATACCTTTCTTTGTATTTCATTTGGAAATATATATACACTTACCATTTTCCAAAAAAATAAATAATAATAATACCTAGGAAAGTCTAGCTCCCATCTACATCTCCACCTTATCTCCTTCACCCCTCACCTCTTTAATAATCATTTGGTGGAGCTCATTTCATCATGAATTCCTATGTATTTTATGCAAACAAACAGGCACCTAAGGAAGATGTTGCTTACTAAATTGAAGTTATGGTTGTCATTGAGATCTAAATGTAAAGGACTTCATGAAGATATCCTTAATAGACTAGGAAAGAGGATGGTAGGTGGTCACTGAAGGTTACCCACTACATGAGGGTGAATTTTAGAGATCAGCCTTTACCAAGCCAATGGTGACTAAATATGGATGTCGTTTTCTTCATAAAGCCGGTCCCTCAATAGGGGATGCAACATAAGATGACGGCACTGTCCTTTGGCTCCTTGCCTTTTCAGGCCCATATGTTGTTGGAGATTCAATTAGAGCTGAGTTTTGAACAATCAGACTTGGAAGGTTGTTCTTGCTTTCTTGTGGAGGACAGTAATTAATTGAGCATGACTTATAAAGAGGCAATAACATGGGCTCAAGGACTGGCTCCACTGCACCTTGTAGAGTAGCTGATGTTGTTGAGATAAAGCTTGCCACAATTGATGTAGCCCTATCACATTCTGAGAGACTGGATAGTAGAAAAGGCCCATTTGCAAAGATGGGAGCAGCTAAATCTGAATTTGTTTTAGGAGTCACAAGATTTGAGTATCATAAAACTATGAGATTCAGTCATTTGATTCTTAGAAGGGGCTTCAAGGTTAGGATTTAAGTATTTCGATGATATTTGATTATTCCCATATTCAAATTGCAAATCAGAAGACTTCTGTAACACTGGTTCTGCACATAAGTTATTTAAGAGCTCAAACTATAGGAAGGGATTTTGATTTATGATGAATCTAGTAAATTTCTTATGCACTTATGTAGTTATGCCTGTGCCTGGGGGAATAGTCCTTTCGGATTATATACCACGGGGAAACTCTCATCATAAAAAAAAGTTATTTATTTATTTTTTATTGTCTATGCCTAATTGTAGTGGTATTATATTCATTTGATTGCTGATCTTTGATTTTTTTTTTTGTAATTTCAAACAACAGAACATGCAGTGTGGGGAGAGTGTATCCATAGAAGGCCAAACTTATACAATTTCTGCTGTTACTCACCGTTACAAACTTCGGAAAGGAAGATATGAGCCCAGTGAGAAGAGACTCGAAGTGCTGTCCACAGGCAGATACATGGTTAACTTGTATTTAGAAAACCTATTACAACAATCTTGAGATTTTTCTACTCAAATGTAAATCAAGTAACTTAAACTCCCAAGTATCCCTCTCCTTAGAGATTGCTTGATTATTTAACATTTTCATCATTTCTAAAATACCATTGACCAAATATAATTACTTATATCATTATTGCTTGTGGAACATCTTAGTCATTAAAAAAAAAGACCTGCAAGGTTGTTGAACATGGTGAATAGTAGTTTGAAGCAATACATTGGATTTTGGAGTGCTATAGCTTATAGCCTAAATGAAGAATTACACCCAACAAAGTGGACTTGGAAGTAGATAGAAGGAGGGTTTCGGGCATGTTTGGATGTACGGTGAATTGAAGTAAAGTGAGGTGAAGCATTAAATCAAGAGAGAATAAAATATATGGGGTTATGATGATTTTTTTATTTTTAGTTGTTTGATAGGGAGGTTTTTTTTTATTTTTAAAAGATGATATTTTTTTCTCATTTAGTAGAAAAATGAGGTTCATTTTTTTACTCTTCTTTTTTTTTTGTAAAGATGGAGGAAATTTTGAATGTGTACTTTTGATATGATTGTATTTTCTTGTCGAGATAATAAATGCTTTACTTCACCTTTACTTCACTTTAACTTTACAACCAATGGATGGATTCTAAAATTTAATTTGACCAGGTAGGCTAATGGACTCCTAATAGGGATGATAATGGCGGCGGCGACGACAACGACGGCTGTCATGAACAATAGACTATGGAATGAAGAATTAAGCCCCAAACAAGGACCTGTGAAAGTTGCAAACTAAAAAAAAAAAAAAAAAAAACCAATCTTATGCAAATGAAATAAGATTTCGATGATAATCATGGTTTTAGGCCAATTTTCTTGTAGCAAGCCCAAAAACCCATGTATATCCCCACAGGTCTACCCAAAGCAACCTGGACTTGTGTTGGGCCCTGACCACCATATAGAGTCTTTTAAGGTAATAGGGTACCGGCCAACGGACAAGTTCGGCCTACCATCCTCAAACGGATGATCAGACCAAGTCGTCAAACTCACCTCAGGAGCTTCGCTCGTGACCAACGCATGCAATGGGTTCGTTGGTTATCCTTGTCGAAATAGTGGCATAACACAACTCACCACTCATCAACGAAGATGACACTATATGAAGTAGTTCATGGGCAGCCACCACCAACTGTCGTCTCCCTCTCAGTGGGCTCAGCGACCACTAACACTATGTTTGGAAAAGAGGTAAAATGAGGGAAAGGAAAAAAAGAGGGGACCACTAACACTATGTTTGGGAAGGAGGTAAAATGAGGGGAATGAAAAAAAAGAGGGGAAAGTGGAGGGAAAGTTAAAATAGAAGGTGTTTGGGAAGAGGGAGGGAAAGTAGAGGAGGGGAATTTGGGGGGAATATTTTGAAAATTTTACTTCAAATTTTCTCTTCAAAATTGGGGGAAAGAGGGAGGCAAAGAGGGGATTTTCCTTCCCCCTCAAACTTTTTGACTATAAACAAACAAGAGGAGGAAAAAGAGACACCGAGGCTCTTGCGTGAGAATTTGCAACGGTCCCAGCAGTGATGATATTTCTGTTTTATTGGGATTTAGTTGATACTTTTCGGGGAGGGATTACAAAATGGGATGGATTGTGATCAATGATGGGGCAAGAAATTGTGATTGCTTTTTGTCCAAAATTACGTACACACCGGTTTTTCCCCGGCAGTGATAATTCATGACTTTCATTTTCTTCTTCTTCTTCCCTAAAATCGAGTGAGATGCTGTCATGGTTCAACATGGTTTCTAGCTATATATATTATTCTGAAGGGCAAGGCTTCAGCGTTACATCCCTTAAAATAGTAAAAACCTACCAGAATATTGCAAAACAATCGAGGGAAGTGCAAAAATGATAAGGTTGGACTTGGGGTGCTACTCCAACTTACGAGGGGTTTGGTTCTTGGTGATGAATCCCATGATCAAGGAGGGGTTTTTCTTGGCCCACAAAGATTGATTTTTAATTTTTTTTATAGCCTTTAGAGAATATTTAGAGACAGCCCTCAGAGATCGGATTCTCTGCCGCTCTAGTGCATGATTCCTTACTAGGGCTTCTGATCAACCAGCTGAAGTCTCTAAAATCAAGACCATTGGTCTGTAAATGCATTATTTGCCATTATTTGATGTAAAACAAATTAACAGATAAACCCTAAACCCTAAACATATAAGGAATTCATGAAACAGTAAAAGGGGAAAAGAGAGAGTACTTTGTAGATCGATCTTAAGGATATATTAGATTAGATTAGGTTGTTTCCAGTACTTGGAAATCCTTGTTAGGAAACAGGAAGGGTGGGAAGTGGCAGATATCGGTGTTGTTGGAATGAAAAACTTAGGTAGCGTTTGGTTCGCTGTAATGAAGGTCGGAATGAAATGGTCATTCCAATGGAATGATCATTATAGCGTTTGGTTCGCACAAAAGTGGCGGAATGACCATTACTTCCGGAATCACCATTCCTTTAAGTAGATGAATGGTCATTCCGCTGGAGAGGCAGAGGAATGGCCATTCCATTCCTTTATGTTTTTTGGTTGAGACCGAAATGCCCCAGACAAGGGTATTTTATAATAATTATAATAATAATATAATAATAATTTATATTATTAATAATATTATAATTATATTTAATATTATAATATTATCTTATAATATAATTATTATATTAAATATAATTATAATATTTATATAATTATAAATATAATTATTTATAATTATAATTATATAAATATTAATAAATTATAATATTTATAAATAATATATTATATAATAATATAATTATAATTTTATATTATTTATTAATATAATTATAATTATAATTAATATAATAATATTATTAATATATTAATATTATATTATTAATATATTAATATTAATATTAACAAGGCCATTCCATTCCAAGAATTCTAACGAGGGTATTTTGGTTAGTTTTATGTAAATTTTATTTCATTCCGGACATCATTCCAATATACCAAACGCAAGAATAGGAATCCAAAGTTCTATTACTGGGTTGATTCCTCAGCATACCAAACGCTGGAATGGAAATGACTATTCCTGCCTCATTCCATTCCAAACTCATTCCGCTCTCCATTCCATTCCTGTTTAAACCCATTCCAGCGAACCAAACGCTAAGCGTTCAGAATTAGACATAAGTGGGAGGGAAGGGCTTTCACATAACATAACGTCGTCCTTCTTTCGAACTAGCAATCATAATAAAAATAAAAATAAAACAACACCTCCTCACGCACGACAATTGATAGGGACCACGAACTCCCTCTACTTACGCTGTATCCAAGCACTTCCCACACGTTGTGGAGACTTGGCATTGGGTATAGCCGTTGGCGGTTGGGGTTTTGGTCTCCCGCTTGTCATGTGTTTTGCTGCTTTTTTTTTTTAGGGAATTTTACCAAAAAAGTGTCCTAAAATTTGTATTATCCAATTTTAGACACAAATTCACAAAAATACCCGTATTAGTGTTCGTACAATGATTTTGGATGATTTTACCCCTGTCTTATGCGGACGACATCGTCATGTAACCTAAATCCCCCCTAACCCAATCGAACGATTTCGTTCTACCTCCTCTTTCCAAATTTCTCCTCTCCCGCCCTTTCTCTCCTCCTCCTCTCCTCCCTCTTCTCTCATTCCCTCATCTTGCCTGTGGCTTCGGTTCTCTCTTTCCCTCCCCATCTCTGCACGCTGCATTCACCTTCCTTCTCCCTCTCCGCTCGCTGTGTTATCTCCCTCTCCACTGTTGGTCTCTCTTTGCCTCTCTCCGACGTCCCGGCTCCTGCTTTCCCCTCCAGTCGCTGCTGTCCAAGCATTAACTGGCTAGATCCTCAGGCGGAACTCCCATGACTCCTGCAACGTCATCTTCCATTTGAGATATTCAGCAAAGGTGATTTTCCCTGTTCTTCTCTCTTCCACATTGTCTATTTTGTTGTTTTCTTTTCATTTCCATTTTCTATAATTGTTGGAATGATCTTCCATCTCCCCTCTTTTTCCATCTTTTAATTGCTGGAGTGGTTTATTTTTTTTATTTTTTTAATTTTTTTTTCTGTCAAAGTAAAAAATTAGAGAATGAAGATACTTTTTAGAACACCCACATTGGAATTCCAATGTTCTTTTTCTACTGATGTTTCACTAAGACATTCCAGGTCACACCGTCCATACATGAGTCTTTTACCATCCCTTTTCATTGAATGAATGGATGATACACATGTAATAACTTGGATATCACCTGCAACTAGACCCATTAAATAAACGGTCTCAATAACCAAATGGCAAATGCACAAGAGATGAGCATGGCAGGAATTCAAATGGATACCATACAAAGTTGACAATGAGCAAATACACACAATACATAGACACACAAATCGAAACAATTCACAGTTTGCTCAAATAAATCATTCCGGAACTAGTGAACCAAATTTCAGCAATATGCATCATTCATCATGTACATTTACAATTTTAAAAAAAAAAATCCCCATTCAATAACTTCAATCATCCTGCAAGTAAGTTACTTTTCTACTTAATATGGATCACTGGCTAAGCTTTTCCTCCAACCACCCATTTCCATTCCAATTATCAAATGATTACCACTCTCAAGCTCGGAACTTCCCTGTTCCATTGGATGATAAATACCCCATATTCAATTGGGCTATGCATTGTATATTTTCCTCCATAAAAACGCAATTAGATCAAATAACATTCTCATTCGATCACAAAAACAGGAGTAAAAACATCACTAGTCCAAAACAAAAATTATATGATGATGATGATGATGATGGCGATGGTGAGAAATGAACCTTAGACGAGATCGACCCCAAGGCTGCTCATACGCCCACTAATACCGACTCAAGATCTCATCTTCGGCATACTCCACGCCGCATTTCTCCCCGATCTTCGTATAAATCTAATCAACACAACCATCATAACCAAGAACAAAAAAAAAAAAATCCTCCCCCCCCCCCCCCCCCCAAATGGCATAGTTTCACATCCGCTTGGCTCATGACATGACAAAAAACTATAAAAGAACAGAAAAGAGACTTCTAAGATCCTGCATTACGAATTATAACAATTTCTGTAACAGAACCAAAAGGCTTTAATATTCAAAACTGAAGAAGCTTGTAGTGGAAAAAAGGACCTGCTAAAGGAATCCTTCCATTGGCCAATCCTGCCTTGGGACGTTGTTCGTCTTGACAGGTTCCTCGATGGCCTGCATCTTGAACCCAACAAAGCTACCCACAATCACTAGAGGTACTGTCATCCCAATCCAAAGGAAAATAAGAATGAACATAGTTCCAAATGGCACTGCACCAGATGACTTATCTCCCCAGATGAGAGCATTAAAGACAATGAAGATGGCAACCACAGAAGCAGGGAACATGAAACCGGTTTTTCCCGATACTTTCCTCCACTCTATTCCACTGAACACCTTGTACATACGGGCAGATCCCTAACCAGCAAACAAGCCCATTATGGCACTGGAGAGGAGCATATCTGTCATCAATCCACCTCCGTTTGATGGTGAGAGGAAGCCAATGAGCGCATAAAATCAAATTAGAGTTATCAAACGACCCATATCCTTCCATAGCACACTGTTAGTCACCGTTATTCGTCGTTCGACTTGAATATCTGTTGCTCTCTTCTGACATGTTTTCCTATTTGATTTGCATGGTTTTCCCCAACAACTTTATGCAATTGTTGTAATCAATTAACGCATTAGGCATCCTTTAAAATATGCTGTTACGGGTCAGTGGGCGATGTAGAATGTGGGGACACCATTTGTTTTTGATGCATGGTCACTGGAATTTTTGGGCACCGATCATACATCATCTTACAATTTATAAGTAACGTTAATGAAACTGTAAACATAAGATATATGTTGAAAAAATACCATCTGAGGTTCCTGTTAGTGTTACACATCTTTTATGCATTTCATTACTTACTTATTGCCAATTTGTTTCTTGTGAAAAAAAAGGGCTGTGAAAATCAGCACAACGATATCGTTATAGCGAAACTTTGACAAATATGTTATGATTGAGTTCGTTATATACTTATCAATGTTTATGCATCTCAATATATAGTATATCATTAATTACTAGTTGAGAAAACAGAAATGTAGGAGGAATTTTAAGTTGTTGTAACGATATCGTTACAATTGCAGTCACATAAGCAAAGCCATAAATGAATGTCTATTTTATCATTGAATGATTGTCTCTTTTATGTCTATTAGGAATCTCATTTGAGAACTCTATGAATTGATATATATACATTGTGCTAACTTTCTACTTGTTACATATTATAGATGGACAGTATACAGCCTGGTCCTCTTGATAATTCCATCTTATATGATCAAGAGAAACATATTTCAGAACGGGTCTGGCGCGGCAAGGTGAGCATATATTGAAATACACTTGTTTTAATATATTTTCCTGTACAACTATGACATTACAGTAAGCTTATAGATACCCCTTCATTTATTAATTGCATGAAGCTAGCCCACTACGGTGCATTCCCACACCAAATCACGATAGCTGGGAAATCAATGACCGTATGTGGGTGCTGATATGTCAGACCGGGTTAGAGCAGCTAGCGAAGATAAAAAAAAAAAAAATAGAGCTCGATCATGGCTTAATAACTGGCCTAGTTGAGCGGTGGAGGCCAGAGACAAACCCGTTCCACCTTAACAGTGGGGAGGCCACCGTTACTCTGGAAGATGTAGCCTACATATATGGCCTCCCTATTGATGGTCTCCCTGTCAATGGACGCACATTCTCTGCCCCATCGACCATGGTCAAATTATACGAAGAACTGTTGGGGGTGTCACCAGACATGAACTATGACCGTTACGGAGTGTAGGTTAAGTTCACTTGGTTGAGAGATAATTTTGGATTGGAGCCCAAGAGCCGACCGCGAGATCAAGACGTTTAGCGGACACATGCATTTTTATTCTGCCTCGTTGCTGGTCAGATTTTTTGGACATCCTCGGGCACAAAGGCTCCAACCCACATCCTCGAATTATTCAAACGTTTTGAAAGGCGTTCGTGGGGAAGTGCATGTCTGGCAAATCTAAACAGGGGCCTTGCCAAGGTTTCTTTATTGCAAAAGAAAGGAAAAGTCGTCAAGACAATAACAGGTCCTCTAAAATTACTTCAGGTGATTAACCTCGTTTGTGATCTGCGAAAATTATGATGAACTAATGTTTTATCAATGCCATAATTGGAACCACCATTTTTCTGCAATTGGTCAGGTCTGGGCATACTCACGCATGACAATTGGCAAGCCGATCCGTCGGAGAGCTGATTGGGATACAGATGTTGAGTTCCCTCTTATCTTGACCTGGTATAACAGACTGCGTTCCCATCATTTTCAGACGAGGGTTGAGGATGCTAGACGACACCTGGATATTATGGAAGTGGATGCCGTAAGTATTAAATTAGGACATAGCTGGGTATTGGTTATTTGTTTGGAGTCATTGGTTTCAGATTTAGGTCTCATCTGGAATATTACTTTATCCAAATCTCTTTATTTTGGTCCTTCCCTTTCTTTTGTTTTTTTTTTTTTTTAAATACAGTTATGTATTTAATGATGAATTTATATTCTTGCAGTTCAATTGGCTACCATATAAAGATTATGAAAACATCGAAGACTACATCGACGATGCAGATGTTCCTCTATTCCGGTCGAACACAGCCTTGATTTCTTTTTGGATTGTGGAGCGACATAGCCCGGAGAGAGTAATGAAACAATTTGGTCTACAGCAAGTTGTGCCGCCTAGTTTCCAAAGGCCATTTCCACGGAATGAAATGGTCCTAATAGGTGACAATAAACGTGAAAAGATACGAGCCATTTATTCTGGGTTATGGAATAAAAGGATGGATGCTGTAACTTATGGAGAGGAGGGCGATGCTGGCCCGCACACGGATGCATAGTTCTAGTGGTATAGAGGCATCACCCAGCTTCGCATCGGTCGTCCGACCTCTATACCTGGCCTCAACCTGAACTCCATCCAATCTCAAGAAAATTCCTCCGCCTTACTTTGCTAACTCCTCGGACAAGTATAGAGCTCCATTTTATATAGTTAATTCTAACTACCCTGCTGTCCTCATATTGCCTAATATAGATCCTGAAGTTTAGTGAGAAAATCCTGGCATCATGTGGCGATTCGGCTCAATTACAAGAAAAATCCCCCGCAGATTTTTCAAACTTCATTGAAGCCGTTAGAGCAGATGTTTTGATGTTAAAGGATGCGTGTTTGTCTGATCTTGCGCCAGCTAATTTAAATGACAGAGACAATGTGGGATTCAAAGATATATCCTTAAAGGTATAATTTATGTCCTCATGCACTCTGTATATTCCATTAAGTTAGATACTGATTTCCATGCATCTATTTCACTAGAGTGGCAAAGGCGAGACGGCAAAATCCAATGCAAGAATTGGTCCCAAGAAACGGAAAAGAGCAAGCAAAGCCACTCAGTTATCCTCCACGACATCCGATACCTTCATTCCAACGGAAAAGAGCAAGCAAAGCCACTCAGTTATCCTCCACGACATCCGATACCTTCATTCCAATGGTGGCAAACCAACCCCCGCCCCCCCCCCCCCCCCCCCCCAAAGATCTTTGCATTTAATCGAGAAATTAGCACAACCACCCGATTCATCGAAGCCCATAAGTCCAAAGGGGCCCGTCATTTCCGGAACGACTACAAGTCCCATAGCGTTATCACCCCGAAGATCTTCGAGATTAATCCATAGGGACCAAAGTCCAAAATCCCCTATTAAAGTGGTTGGCCCTGGCAGCAGTGCTAAATCCTTCTCCACTAGTCCTTTCACTTCCAGCCCATGGTCAGTGCCCGAAATGTACAGTACACCACGGACAGTTCAACCCAAATTTGGGATAAGTGTGTCCCCATTTAGCGAGATCTCTTCTATGATCCTAAATGTCAAGGCACGCTTTAGAGATCCGAAGCCCCCTCTATGGATGGTTGACTACAATACTGGAGCTTGGATGAGAAATCCAAAATATAAGCTCACGATGGAGGAGCTTGATGTCCTCACCGTCTTTCGAAATGAATATGCTGATAGAGGGGTTTTCTCTGCATTCTTTCTGTCTTAAGTGCATTAATTGGTATATATTGGTTTTTTCTTCGCTTACAACTATGCTGCACCTTTCAGGAATGCAAAGTTGAAGGAGTTTTGTACGCCTGTAACTGCCGATATCATGAAGGATTTGCTTAAGGGTGCATGGATGGACAATTGGGTTAGTGATTCTTGTCTCTTCGACTAAAATTACATTTTAGTGGCCCTAAGAATTGAATGTCATCGATGTCAGTTCCATCAACTAATTGCTCTCCTGTCCATTGTCACAGACCATGCACTCTTGGTTTCAAATATTAAAGAATCAGGCTGCAACATCATATTTTTTTGAATGTGCTCTGTCTGTAAGTGCTATAAAAGTCAGGACATTAATTTTACCGAGACTATGAGGACCGGTTCTTTGTATCATTTTCTCTGTGGCTGGAAATAAAGATGACTTACAAACATGCAGGACTGGTACGTGCATGCTGAAGCAAGTGAGAAGCATGTTCAGAACTCCTTTGGGCTAGCTTTGCTTGACAACATTACGGAGAAGGAGTTCTTGTTCTTCCCGGTATGGAATAACCACCACTTCTTCCTTCTTGTTGGTCGGGTTAGTGGACGGCGATGAGAGTACTATAACAGCTTGAGTCGAGACGAAGATTACCTGTTCGCTGAAGGCTATGTAAGTTTAATCGTTGGCATTTATCAACCATAATTGTAATTCATCCATTGTATTCTTTCAACATGTATTTGAGATACCATCATGTTTGTTCTGTAGATTGACTGGGTCAACGAACGCTTTATGCAATTCGGGTGGAGTGATCCTACAGTATGGACAAAACATCGCATGGAGTTCCCCATGCAGACGAACAGGTTAAATTCACTGAATACACAATTTCTGAGTGCATTCTGTTTACAGAACTTGTCATACAATTTTCGGTTAAATTACCATCATATTCTAATTCGAAGTTATTGTTCTAACAGCGTCGACTGTGGAATTTTTGTCATGGCGTATGCAAAGCACATTGCTTTGAGTTTGCCGATGGATTTCACGAAGACTGATATGTACTACTTTCGTGCAAAGATCGTCTATGACCTTTACATTGACCAATATGCGCGTGGGACGCAGAAGGTTCAAGACGTGTCGCTTCGTGATCAATCTGCGGTGTAACATTTGCTTGTCTGAACCAGTCGAGACAAACTTTAATGGGAAAGGGGTATTGGGGTTGGGTTATTATTTGATGAGAGGGTTCGGGCTTTTGGATCGCCGGGTTTGGAGTGAGTGTGGGACTATGGGATATGAAAAATTGATGGATTGGTGAGGTTGTAGTGTCTGGAGATGGGGTGGGTGACTGGGATTGGTACAATCTGGGACGAATTCGAATGTGTTGTTCATCTGGGGGGTTTGGGTTTTGTCATTTTTTCATCGAATCAAGCTTGATTGTAAAGAAGAAGGTACTGAAGAGAGCAGGAAACGGTGGATTCATAGCATGTTTGTTTGTTTGTTATAAAGTTTTTGCTGTCTGCGATTTGTTCATTTAGTTATGGAGTTGACTAAATATATGGCTTTATGATAATTGTAGGCCGTGTGTGGAGTGTATGTTTTTCGACATTTTGTGATTAGATGTATATTAATGATGAAATTAAGGCATTTACTTTATTTTCTAAATAGTGTATGTTAGTATTTTAGTCTTTCTTATGATCTTAAAAAGATGTATCTTTTATTTTTCCTACTTCTGCCCTAGGTGTTCCCTTTAAGATATTGTTGTGTTTGACATTGTTTCTTTTCTGTTTTCTAATAATACTCCTTTTGTTTGCTATGCGTATTTTAAGATGTGTTTCATTCTTTATTTCTTTACTTACTTTCTCTCTTTCTATTAGTTGGTCTCCTCTTTCAAGTAGACATCTTTCCTTTAATTAGTATTCTCTTTAAGAACTTCATTAATTTGTTGTTAGATGGCTTGGATTAACTTACAATAGCAATTTGTAGTTAAGATTTAAGAAGATTTCTTTATAATAACTTTGTAGTGGAGATAGAAGCAACTTTGGTCGAATACTTTAACGGAATATAGTCTGATGTCACACCCATTACTAGTCTTTCTTTGCATCTTCTATTTGGATATATATTTGCGTATGTTGAAAGTTGATCTTCCTTATCTTTCGCTTGGAGTTTTCTATCGTGCGTTGTTTGGACATTCATTCTGGAATGACTTGAATGTCCCTCCTCAAGATTATGGATGCAGACCATTAATAAGTTGACATGGTTTCTTCCCAACTTTCACTCAACTTTAAGGAAGAAGAATTCATCCTTGTATACCCAAGACCTTGTTAGTGTCTTATTCTTTCAAAAATGATTCTTTGAATTAAGCCCCCTTTTCATCATTAACCCAATTGTTATTCTCTCGTAAAGGATTTGAAACAAAATTCCTCTTTTCATTATCAAACCAATTGTGTGTACATGTCTGTGCAATGCGGAGAATTCTTAAGTAACGAGGAATAGCCTCCGATATATTGCGCTGGTCCATTTTTCACTTTTAGTGCTTCTTCGAGTGAGAAAGGAAGAAAACTGAACCATTCTTACTTAAATCAGTGAAAAACCATTTCCCGTGGAAGGGGGTACATATTACTTTTCTTTCGGCAATGCCGAAAAGAAAGCCATAGTGTCACACAATTCCAACATTAAACAAACGTGTAAATGGTGTATGTTTGTGTAGTGAGAGGATTCCATAACTGGGGTGAAGATAGCTTTGATATTTTGTGTCGCTTGCCCTTCCATCATTTGGTGCAATACCTTCTCATACAAAAAAAAAAAAAAAAAGCAAAAAAAAAGGTGGCAATAATTATTTCATTTACCATACGCGCATTATAGTACTTTAATTCTTGTTTGGTGTTTTCTTACAGGTAGATGACTCGAGGCAGCAGACCCTTCTTTGAAGTTACCATATTCTCACCATGCGCCAGGATGGTCGTCGCTTCCTAGCCAAAGCTGATCAGTGTTTCCACATGATCCGGGCCATCAGTTCTCTGCGGTTTTGTGGTCAAGGACATTATTGCTCATTTTGATTGATGAATGGATACCATCATCTCAACACCTTCCTTCATTCTAGTTATCATTTAATTCAATCACATGTAGTAAGGCCCCCGCCCTTTTGTAGAAATATGTACGATGGATTGTCTGTAGAACTATAGAAGATTGTCGAATGATGGCCTCATGTTCCTCTAACCTTGTGTCCTTTTTATTGATTGGCTTTGATGTATTGGATTCAGCAGTATACTCTTGTGAATAACATGGGCCGGATCTCAATGATACGAATGATCTATTTCTACTACCACCAAACCATGCATCTTCATTTGTGGCTGAAAACGGTTTTGAAGGAAAAGGGTTTTGTTCTCTTTGAATCCCAATCTCATTCGTACAACTCTGGGACAAATCACACGCATTGATGACTAATGTTGAGTGATTGTCATCGTATATTACATCAAGAGTTTTAAATTTCGGTATGGCAATTATTGAACCATCCTTCACTGAATATCAGATCAGGAAAACGGTGCAATTGACTTAACTAATAGCACGGCTGAGATATAAAAGTATGCGTATTGGTAACGATATCAGTGTTGTAATATCAGCAAATTTGAGATTTTTGGGCGCTTGAGGTAGCCCTATCCATTGCATTTGGATCTCAATACATAGTTGACATGAAAGCTATATCTGATCGTAACGAAACCGCTACCCAAAAAGGATTTGAAATCAAACATACTTTGTTGCCCCTTAATTTAAATGTTGTGCGTGTATCTCATGCTGTATTCAGGTCAAATCTCGCCGCTCAGAAATTTTTTTGTATAAAAAGGATCAAGTTCGAGAACTGTTCGCAATTCTACTTTCAAGTAAGATCGCGTTGCGGGAAGTATAACTGTAGAGAAAAAGGAATCCCGGTCCGTGCGACATGAATGCACAACAAAGCAATGGCTAGTCAGGACTAGCTACATGTTCTCTTTGCACTATGCATCAAGAATGGACAGGTGGGCCAGGGGTGACTCCGTGGTCGATAATACACTTCACTTAATTCAATCAATATCGCCCAAATTGTGATATATTTGGTTTTGACAGCTGAAGGTTAAAAAGGCAAGTTGCACATGAAAGTAGATAATTCCCATTACTAGCCTTGGAACTTGGTCATTTTCCAAAATGCTCCAATTTATAGAGATCTGTTTGAGAGTTTGAACCTTTGTTTCGATACCATCTTGGTATGAATTTCCAACATTTACTTTCTTACTAGGGTGCATGTCATGCATCTTCATCTATACTCACTGCAAGTGAACTTTTATGCAAATATTGTGCAATGCGGAAAAAATGAAACTGAAGGTTCGAACCTTCCTCAACAGGGTTCGAACCGTTACTTTTGGAGCTTCCTGGGCCAAATTCCAGAAAGCACAAAGGTTCGAACCTTCAAAGTGAAGGTTTGAATCTTTTAATTATGGCTTTCATTGGCCAAAAAGGCCGGCCTTTTTGTCGGGGGGTCGCCCCCACAAGAGATAGGCGGGGCCCAGAGCCCCGGGCCTATTGTATACACTTCAGGCGATTGAAGGCGCATGGCCCCTAGCCCTATTCATGCATTTGTCCCTGGCTCGTCACCAGGGGGCCTCCCCAGGATTCGAACCCGGAACCTCTCCCTTAAGAGAGGTTGGGTGAGTCTCCTGGTACCACTTGAGCTAGTAGTGGTACCAGGAGACTCACCCAACCTCTCTTAAGGGAGAGGTTCCGAGTTCGAATCCTGGGGAGGCCCCCTGGTGACGAGCAAGGGACAAATGCATGAATAGGGCTAGGAGCCATGCGCCTTCGATCGCCTGAAGTGTATACAATAGGCCCAGGGCTTTGGGCCCCGCCTATCTCCTGTGGGGGCGACCCCCCTACACAGATCATGATCATAGTTTGTTCAAATTACTGTTGATTCCTTTCTTAAGTATTGTTTGTCATTAGTTTCATTTATCTTGTAGATTTTGATATGTATTGTTGAAGTCCTTTCAATGTTAACCAACATCATGAACCAAACTTACAGCTTTTTTTCTTGTAGTTTTTTCTTTCTTTTTCTTTCTTTTTCTTTCCCAACCATCGATTTGAAACTGTTATTGACGATTTCTCTGTGTTAGCCAAAGCTGGGATGTCATGAATCCTCTCGCCTTCAAATCCTCACTGAGGAATGGCTCCCTCCGTGGCACAAAGGAATCTTCCAAAGAGAAGTTTCCTCTCCCATTAGTAAATTGTTATGGCATGCAAACATCCTCCTAAACACAAAAACAAATAAATAAACACACAGAACCACACATGTAACTAACCACTTCATTCAAATACCTAATGCATCAGTTCCCAGTCGAGTCCAATTGGGAGAGTACCCCATAAAAGATATGATGAAATCTCTGACAAGGAGAATCAATAATCCAGGAAATGGTCCACAATCAACCGTTTCAACTCCCATCCCACTCATCGTACAATGATTGGTTTCTGGAACGACAAAACCATTCATTCCTAAAGCTGAAACATTGCTATTCCGAAAAGGAGGGTCCAACATTGTAATTCTGCCACCACCAAAAACAGCAAATAGGAAGTGTTGAAAACCGTTCCTAATAGAAATAGGAATGGTCCAAAACCTCAGCTAAACCCCCTGTTCCTAAAGGGTTGAAACGGCTCTAAACCGCTCCAAATTAAAATTTTTGGAAGTGTATAAAACCGTTCCAATATTCTCAGAACCGTTCCAAATTATGAAGTTTGAAACGGTTTCAAACACTGCCAGATTTTACTTTACCGTTCCTAATTTAATTATTTGGAACACTTCGTCGTCCTTTTTGGAACAGTTATAAACACTTACAAAGTTTCCAAATCCGTTTCAAATTCTACTATTTGGAACAATTACTAGTTCGTCCCGAATAGACAGAAAGGGTTTTTACTGTATTAAATGTCTGTTTTCAACCATCCCTAATTTAAATTTTTTTAAATAATTTCGCTGTAATTTTTTTATTTGCCATTAAATTCAGTTTTTTAAATCACAAAAAAAAATTAAAACCCATAAATTGTAGCATTCACATGATCTACACATTAATATCACACACCATTAGTTAGTTTATTTTAAAGGGAAGTGCTCCTATGAAAGACACTCTCACCAACTTGGTGAGAGATGGGTGGGGGCCCTCACATTTAAGTTGGGGGTCCTTGCATTTAAGTTGATGAGAGTGGATTGGAAGTGAGGGCCTCCACCCATCTCTCATAAAGTTGGTGAGAGTGTCTCTCATAGGAGCACTTCCCTATTTTAAAAATCAATATATTAGCTTGAATTTAAATGTACATTTTATAATGTTTAGAAATACAGAAATAAATAATACAGAATCAACCCACAACTTCCTGAAGCTCTTAAAAAGAAAAATTCCAAGCCAGAGCTAAATAAGAAGCCACAAAGCAGAGAACACCACAGCATAATCATCCAAAGTCCTGAATTAACCAAACTACTGGATGCTCCATAATAACCCAAACTATCTTGAAGCAATTTGCAGCTACCACTCCAAAATCATCCAAAATCCTGTAATTCTCCTTGAAGCTCTGAAAAGAAAAATTCCAGGCCAGAACTGGAGAAGAAGCCACAAAGCAGAAAACACCACTGCAGGAAAACTGAGAACCAGTTGACAGAGGAAAGAGGAGGGCACCATATCTCCTAGAGGCAGTGAAAACTGCTGGAGGCTCTACAGAGTAGAGAACATAAAACTGGCTGCAGCAGAAAACAGAAAACTCCACTCTATCAAGAAAGAAAAACTGACTCTGACTCTGGATAGAGATGCAACTTTGTTACCAAAGGGGAAATCCAAGTGGGTGAGAAAGGCCAGCTCTAGAAGGCAATGAACAGAGCCCAAGAAACCTTCTACTTAGAGTGCCCAGCCAAGCCACCCAATCCAAACTTACAAGAGCAGAAACCACAGTTGGGGGAGTAATGCCAGCTCTTGTAGCCAATGAACAGAGCCCAAGAAACCTTCAACATTGAGTGCCCAACCAAGCCACCCAAACCAAACTTTCAAGAGCAGAAACCAAGGCTTCCATGTCTCAAAAGCCAACGAAATTTGCTAGAAGGAGCTCAACTGCAGAAGAGGGCTGAACATGGATATGCTCTTTTCCCTGCATAAGATAACAGAGAGCAGCAAAATACTGAGCAAACTTGCATCAGCAGCACTGCACAGAAAAGGGGCACCAAACGAGGGAAGCAAGCGGGAAGACTAGAAGCCACAACGCACAATTCACACTGAGAAAGGCTAAGTAGAGCTCTACAAAAAATACACTGCAAAAGAGCAAGACGAGGGGCAGAAGCAGCCGCAGCAGATGCATAGCAACAGCTCCTAGAGCCACTGAGAAACCAGCCCGAATCAAAAGCAGCCGCAGAAGATGCACAGCAACAGCTCCCAGAGCCACTGAGAAACCACTGAAAAACAGCTCCTAGAGCCACCGAGAAACCAGCCCGAAGCTAAAAAGAGAGAACTGCACAGACGGGGAAGAAGAGCTGCTCCTACTCTACCCCAAGCCAAAAGAGCACAACACTAGAGACCACCCCCAAGGCAACTCCATCACAGAACATTCCTGCAGAAGCTAAAAAGAACTGCTGAATCAGAGAACAAAAGGAACCTCTAAACAGGAAATGAAAGGCCAAAACAGGGCAAGGATTGAAAGGCCAGAACAGGGCACATCTCAACTGAACTGCAGGATAATAGCGGAAGCAAAACGGAGGGAGTTATAGGCAGCTCCACCTAACTCCTGGATGCCTACAAACTCATCGAAGAGGAGGAACTAAAATAAACTCCTCTCCCTAGAGCTTTCAGAATTGGATGTGAAGAGTTAGCCTGACTACTGGTAGGGTGGCTGAACATGTGACTACTGGTAGGGTGGCTGAACATGTTGTGGTATGGTTAAGAAGATTAACTTACCCATATGTATCTTCTGATAGAGTCAGAGCATGTGAGATGTCTGTCTCTCCACAGTCCTTGTCCAGCACCACCCCCCTGCATGACCCCATGAACAACCAACAACATGAGAAAATCCTCCTTGTCAAACTGTGCATATATGTTACTTGCTGCCTATCGTCTCCACCAAACCATAAAACATCAAAACCACAGAAACAAATGTAATAATACAAGCAGCAGTAAGAAGCCAAAGAAGCACTGGAGACAAAATGTTCAATATGATGTAATTTGATTACCATTGTAATAATTCAAAGAACATATTATAAGATTTCAATTTTCATCATTAAGACATTCAGCTGAAAGATTCATGCAGAGCAAAGAGAATACATTGTCAATATCTTCCATTTTGTGTCTTGTGGCCTTCCTTTGCAATCATGAAATATGCACATATTAAGGCTTCCTCTCAGGAAGGAATTTATGTGCATGAGAATGTATCATAAAAACTCAGAGTGCAACTATAAAATGTTGAGTGAAACTTAAATGTTCTATATGATAGAAATTGCATTGTGTGGCAATTGCTTTCTGCAGCTTGTGTCAACAATACCCTGAAACCGTGGACCATCCAATGCACAGTCACAAAATTAGTATGAAGGCAATTTCCTAGATTTGTATGGGCCTCTCTATCCTTGCATTCCTTCTTTTCAGAATGATTTTGGACCACAAAATCAAAAAATGCAAATTATTGAATGGAACATGGCTAATAAAATTATAATGAATGCAGCTCTAGCAGGTCTTTCTACTGATATATGGACTCCACCACCAGGCAACTATTCAAAGTTAGATTTTGATGGATCATATGACATATTTACCAAATCAGCAGGCTTTGGCGGCATTATTCGCACATCAGCATGAGCAATTCTAACAGCTTTTGAAGGGAAGATTGCTACAGGAAATTCACTGGAATCAGAACTTCAATCCTTGCTCAAAGGCATTGAAATGTGCATTGAACTACTGCTAAAGAAAGTGATAATAGAAGGAGATTGCTTGCTATTAATAGAGTCCCTTAAAAAATGTGGTAACCCATTTTGGGACTCTATGGTAACATGGAGGAAACTAATTCAAGCACTCAATAAGCTTTATGGCCCAATTGACTAAATGGGCAGGTTTGAGCTTGATATTTATACCCTGTATTGGGCCTGAGTTGGATACAAGCCGCTGTTTCTAAAGTCGGGCTGGCCTGGATGTGCTTTAACCTAGCACAGCTTGGCCGTGAACATCCCTAATCAGTGGACTACTGCACAACGGAATTGTAGTAGTAATTGTGAAATCCAACTTGAAAATAAATTGCATTGTGCACATTTTACCTGATCAGAGGTTCCCCTTTTACATGATGAAGTTCGAAGGAAAAAAAAAATCATTCTCATGCAATTTAATTGATAAAAATGCTAATAAGCGATACATGACTTTGGCATACAAAAACGAAGCCTAGAGAGTTCTACTTATAAAAACGAAGCCTAGAGAGTTCTACTTATAATTCCAACTGCCTAGAGAGTTCTACTTATAATTCCAACTGCCTAGAGAGTTCTACTTATAATTCCAACTGCCTAGAGAGTTCTACTTATAATTCCAACTGCAATTGATATCTCTCACACACACACACACACTCTACTTATAATTCCAACTGCAATTGATATCACACACACACACACACACACACACACACACACACACACACACACACACAAAAAAAAATGTCTAGAGAGTTCTACTTACGGGTCCAACAATGTCTGATACATGAGAAACTGTAGTCCCCGAAGCAGCTCCAAGATACAGAACTTTGGATCCAGGAGTCTTCGATTTGAGGAAAAAGGAAAAGTATACAGTTCAATAGGTGAAAAAGAAAAGCAAATGGAAAAAAGTAAGATGCAAACAAAAACAACTGATTTCACTAATCACAGAATTAGAATTATGGAATTGCCCTTAAACTCAAAGTAATAACATAAAAGATAAGAAAATACTCTCAGAAAGAGATGAGCACCCACAAAAGAAAAAGGCAAAGATCCATATCCATATTCCATTGATGGGTTCCTATCAAGAAGAAAAGAAGAACAGGATAGGCAAGGAAAAAGAAAGCGACCCAAAAAAACAAAGGTCGTCAATAACTGCAACAATAGCACTGAAACTAACAATGAAAAAAATGCTCTTCGAACTCCATCACCAGATGAATAAATACCAAATAGAATATTAGCTCTGGAAAGAAGGCACCAACCTCAAAAGCCAGATACTCAAAACAACGCAAGACCCACCTCCCAAAACCACATAAAACTTGCAAAAGGTCCTCAAAGTTGCCACAAAAACGCCTCCAAAAAACGACGACTCCTGTTAATACCAGAAATAAAGGCACCCAATGATAATTGCATCAAACCCAACGGTATAAAAGATCACAGAAAGTAATAAAGAAGTGCAAACACCATATGATAATCAGTTTGAGTAGTATTTTCTTTGAATGGACGCCATATGATAATCAGTTATGTGTTCTCACATCATTTTGGGCCAGGATGGAAACTACATTAGGTCTGCAACAACCAGTTTTCAACTCTACATCCCTTCAGCAATTATTGCTAATTTCGGTTTCAGAAAAATGACAGAGACAATATAACTAACAAAATTTATTTATTTCCAGGCCACCTAATGCATATGGTAATGAATAGGAAGAGTTCAAATTTTAAACTGCTTATGGGTTGTGTATCCTAGACACCTTGAACCCCTTCCTGTATATTGTCTTCATATCTTTAAATATTCCTATTCTTTCTTTTGAAAGAGGAACGAGAAAAACATCTTTATTATGATATTGAGATTTTCATGGCTGAGTTAAGATCAATATTAGGATAAAGTTTCACAAGTTGAAAAAATGTACAATTTAGGAGCAGTTAAATTTTGCCTCTGTATGAAATGCGGATTGAAGCCTATATATGATTTTCATAGGGACTTTCCACTTAAGCATGAGAACAACATATTTAAACACAGATTCCTTTCTATCACAAAGTTGCCTGGTCAAGGGACCACCATAGAATCAGCATCGAGGTTCAAACAACATACCAAGTTTAGAAATAGGGCCACTCTTTCCATTGAACCATTCTCTTCAAAATCACGTTTGAAGAACTGGGCTGTCTACATGTTTACTCCCATTGCTGCAAATACAATGGGAAAATTGTCCTCTGCTTCATCCTGTAGATTAATTAATGAAAAGGATTAACAAAGTTCATATCATTGAACTTAAAAACACCATGTTGAAAGGTAAGAAAAGAAATTATGAGTTGTAGCATTGCTTAAAACTCACTAAATGCTCAAAAGAAAATTGTGAAATCCAACTAGAAAATAAATTACATTGTGCACATTTTACTTTAGAGCAGGGGATAAGGAACTTGCATTGGGTCAGAGTTTACACAAGTCTTGAGATTTCCTGGTGGAACGTCTGGGACCATTGCCAGTAGGCCCATATGCATAACTCAAAATTGACTCAACTGACCTTGACCCACAATTCAACTCTAGTTAAAGGGCAGAATAAGTATAAATGAGTCTGCTAAAAGATGTCAAATTTGCTTGAATTACTAGACTCTGTGGCCTTTTCAGCCTTAGGGAAAGTTGAGTTTTAGAATAATGCCACCACATGTACTAGTAAGAGTGCATCACAAAATTGCTATTTTTTTCACAGTTTTTGCTTACCTGGAAAGCAGTGAAAAACCACATCATTGTTGAGCCATCTTTCTGGTTTAAACACTTCTACATCATCGCCCCATAGGAACTTCATTCTCCCCATGGGATAAGGAAGGTATATATTTGAGGATGGCTATTGCCATGGCCGGCGTAGGCGCTGCATATTTCACTACAACAGTTTACACATTCAGCCGCGAAAAATTTCGTCGATAAAAGTCAGTAAAACGTTGGTAAAACTCTTTACCGTCAAAAACTTTTTCGTCGGCCAAACGTCGGTAAAAGAACGTGGATAAAACATTTTACCGACGAAACATTTTCCCGTCGGGAAAAACCCTATTTTTACCGACGATTATTTTCATTTTACCGACGTTTTTAAAACGTCGTAAAAATTATTTTACTTTTCTAAATATTTAATAAATACATTTACCGACGTTCTATTTTCATCGGCAAAAGAAAAAGGTAAATAAATTAAAAATAAAAAACGTTTACCAACGTTTTTTATCGTCGGTAAAAAAATAAAAATACTTTTTACCGACGTTTTTTTTCGGCGGCAAAAGAGAAAGGAAAACAAATAAAAATACGGAGACTTTTAGCAACGATTTTTTTCGTCTGTAAAAGTAAAACGAAAAACAAATAAAAAATAAAAAGGACTTTACCGACGATTTTTTTTCGTCGGTAAAATTAAATATATAAATAATAAAAGAAATACTTTTTACCAACGAAAAAAACGTCGGTAAAAATACAATAAATAAAAATAAATATGTTTACCAACGTTTTAGTTCGTCGGTAAAAGTAAAAAGAAAACAAATAAAAAATAAAAAGGCCTTTACCGACGATGTTTTTCTTCGGTAAAAGTAAAAATATAAATAATAAAATAAATACTTTTACCGACGAAAAAAAACGTCGGGAAAAGTATTTATTTATTTTTCAATATAATTTTCCTATAAACCTGTTTATACACCTGTATAAAAAATAAACCAATATAAAAAATACATCCAAACAAAAATTGCTAAATCAACAAACAACCATCGCCATAATGATATACAAATGTCCAATATACATATCCAACCCAGAGTCCGCCCATTCAAGACAGTCTCTTCTACCATACCAATATCCGTTACAGATAGCAAGCACTGTTCAAATATCCTTGCATGATAAGATCCAATGGATGATTTGTCCATTGTACAAATAGCAGTTGCCAGCATTTGAAAAGCAACTGATAGACTTGATTCCCCACACTTGACAGCTTCAGTGTATATCTTAAACAGAGGTGTAAGAACAAGGCGAACCTGGCCAACAGAATCACCATTAAAGATGAAAATTATAACCAGTATTTATCCGAACATCGTTTACTATAAACATGAAAAATAAAAAATAAACTACTTTCTGCAGCAATTTAGTAGGAATATAACGGAATTTTCTCAGTAACAAGTCTTCCCACTGAATCAGCTTTTGATTTCAACTTTGCATCAGACTCTGAAACATACTCCAAATGAAGCACCAAGAGTTCTACAATATCTTCAAGATATGGATTCAGAAAACCACCAAGCTTGTCCACAGCTGCTTCCAAGGCAACAAGAATAGACAACAGAAGAGATTCCTTATTACTTGAAAGTCCACTGACATTGCTATTGATAAACTGTTTGAATTTTCTTGCTGAGCAAGAGGAAACTTTGTAATCAATTGAAGAAGCATGCGTGAGGATTCATGAAGCCAAAGTGCTCAACCTCCATTGAAAGGAATCTGGAATTTGCTGTTTCTTAGCTTCTGTCATACGAACTTTGTAAAAGTATCATTTCTCAAATGAATATGCAATGAGATGTGCTTAATTTTTGTGTTGTGCTAATAAGTACGGGTATTCAATCATTTAACAATGGGGTTTACCTTTTCTTTCTATTTAATGAGAAGTGAAATTATAGACTCCATATGTATTAGCACAGTAGAGGAATTGCCCTGTTTTATTTACTCAGAAAACTAGAGTAGAGGGAAGTAAGGAAATTATAGACTCCATTCAATCAATTTTTGTGTTGTGAATTAAGGAAACTGTTGTTTTGGTATAGAGTAGAAACTCCTAGCGAAGTAAGGCAGGAGAGAGGGAAGAGAGGGATTTTTACTGTGGCAAATGTGCAGCTCTAGGGGTTTTTTTCTCTATAACTAAACTGAACAGCAAACCATGGGATTAAAGATGGAGAAAAGTAAATGGGTTTGCTTTTTCCTTTACCTTCTGTACTGAACAGGGATTATCCCTGCCTTGTACTGAGCTATGTGTTGAAAAACTGGCTGAGAAAGATCAAAGTGCTGCTGAGGAGGGTTGCACCACCCCCCTGCATTATTTGGGAGAGCATTGTTCGGTGGGCAGAAATTGGTTGCAGTGACTACAACGGATCCAGGAAGACACCATTCTGCATCATCTGCACATTTGATCTCATAGCAAGCACCGCAGCTTAATCCATTATTGAATAGAGCAATGCTCAATGCAGCTGTGTTAGTTCCATACCCCTGACTATAGAGATTTCCAAACCCACAAGCTCCTCCTGTAACAAAACAGAGCAAGAAAAAATATTTCAACAAAAGGGATGTTCTAGAGAAGGACAAGAAGAAAATGATGGGTTTTTTTTTTTTTTCATATTTTTCAGGGTTAGTGAGATTACCCAGTGTGCCAGAAGCATCACCACCTCCATAGAAAGTAGCATGGGCACTAGACCACCCACCTCCAGACCCATGGACAGACCTGAACATGGTGAGGAGGGCTAGAAAAGAAATCCCAAGAAAATCCATGTCCTACAAAGAAAACCCATGTGAGAAATCAGTGTTTCTGAGATAGAAACATCAACAAAAACTTACAAAGTAGAGAGAAAAAGAGAGGCTTTAGTATGAAGGAGAGGGAGGGTTAGGCTTACAGAGGCCTGAAACTCAGGAAGTCCAGCTGCTCCTGGGAAGAAAATGAGGGGCAGGATGTGAGGAAGATGTTTGGGAGATGAAGGGGTATGTATAGATGCAGATGGAGCTAAAAGGAGGGCAATGATAAATATTATGTATTAGCACAACACAAAAATTAATACATATAGACTCCATATGTATTAGCACAGTACAGGAAGAAATCGCTTGCTCACCTCGAGAGTTCCCAATACCCCGACTTCCTCTTCTGCCTCTCTACAGGCTGCCTTCTCTTTAGTTTCAGCTTTCTCCCAACCTCCCTGCAATATGTTTTTAATGTCAAACAAGATTACCTTACAGTCCATAAAATACAACCCTCAACAGAAAAACAAGGCAGATTAGAGAGACAAGTGAAAAACCCAACTAAGACTTTGGGCTGTTTAAGATGTTAAGCTGTTAACAAAACCAACAATCACCACAATTATATATGTGATAACAGTTATATAACAGTTGTAATCTCAAACCATTCCCAAATGGGTAGTTGGGCTTGTTCTGATGCTTTCCTAATTGCATAGTGAATAGTATAGCCAGAGAGTATTTATGCTATGTGATACAGTTACATCCAAACACAGTTACATCCAAACACAGACATAGACACAGGCAAATCTTGATTTTGTGTTACTAACTTTTAGCTATATTTACCTTTGGGAACATGATTGCATCTCCTCCTACCATAGAATGATAGGATTGGTGGTGTGGTGTAACCTACAGTGCTTGAACCTTATGTTAGTTCTGACTTTAATATTTCTCTGGTAAAACACCAAACGCCTGGAAAAATTATAACTTGTAGAGAAAATAATTGACTGAAACCAAATTTATCGACAAAAGGTTACATTGATATACTGGTAAAAAAAAAAGGGTTACATTGATGCTGATGAAAAAAGGTTTATACTAAGACTTACAAAAAAATTAATGGAAGAAACAACAAATCACTAAAGGAGGCACAGCAAAATATTCCGATTAAAAAAAATCCAATAGATCTATAACATATCAACAGATCCAACACCGTGTCGAAGAAGAGAAGCAATGTGCCCATGGAGAGAGGAAATGAACCCTTCCAACTGGTTCTTGCTGGCTGCAAAAAGCAAAAAAGTGTTTGAGAAGCTAGAAGGGAAACATAAAAAGAGTTTAGAAATGATTTAACTTTGGTTTTGCCCTTATGCCATGAAGTACCATATAGAAATGATCACATGATCTGTACTTGTATTTTCTACTGCTGCCTCGTGTTCTCCTTACTGTCTGATCTCCATGTAATTCTACTTGCATCTAATTGGTCAGAAGAGCAAAGAAGAAAAAAGAAGTATTTGGTGAAATACAAAAAAGAAAGAAATAAGTATGACATTAGTGTAGCTTAAGCAATCCAAATGCAACAGTCATTTACAAGTAAACCAAGTAACCTACAATCAATTAGTTCATGAAGATCTAAACAGTCCATAGCCTGTTCCATTATCATGCATATGTGTGGTCCATTGAGCCACTGACCTTTGGGCCAGGTGAGCCCTCTCCATTCCGAGTGCCGTTTTCAAGAGATAATGCATATGTGTGATCTAAATGTGCCGGTTTCGAGTGCCGTATTCCATTCCGAGGTGTTGAAAATGCTACATTTTTAGTGTTCATAAAGTTTTAAAAAGATCTTGAATGGGAAAAGGGAAACCAAATTAAAGAACTAGATCAACCACCAGATGTTGAACCATTGGCAAAACATAGAAACCCAGCATAATCAATAGAATCCATAAGATAAAATAAAATAAAAGGTGGTCTACAGAAATATAACAGGCCCAAATTTAGCTGTAGCACACCCCTAAAGAAACCAGTACAATATCCCACCAATTAGAAAGTACTTAAACCTTTTAGCATACCCCTATGAGAAACAAGTAAGATACCCTGCCAACTAATTAATTAATTTTAACATTTTTAAAAGAGACAAATTGCTGGTTGTTAAAAATCAAAAAGGTCAAACAAGAGTTTTCGAATTGGAGCACCACTGAAATTTTGAAAAATGACCATACAAGATGGGGGCATAAAACTAGGCTCCACGAATAATCAAACTGTGCATGGTGACTAATATGGGAAATTCGGGTATTTCTTCAATCATCAAGCACCCAGTTGAATCTCTGTAAACAAAGTGATGGTAATTACTAATTTGGTTCACCTCAAAATAACAGTCCATGCATTTGTATAAAATATTTATACATATAGTTGTTTTGTTCTTTGGTATGAAGAACTAAAGGTTGAAAGGTGACATGCAATAGGAATTACTGACAACCGTAACACAATTAATGGCAGGGAAGCTTCCATAACCAAAACAGGGCATCAAGCATATAATAACCTAAAAAGTCAATAATGTGATCTTTTGAATTGTGGCTTGTTCACCTTCATCACCCATCATATAATTAATCTGATCTCTTAGCAATGCAGATCGCTCAGATCCAGCATACTTGTGCTGTATTAGCATATCCAGATCAAGACACCCGAGCAAGCCTCACAAAGTTTATTTGCAGAATCAACACAGATGCATGATATTTCATTTTATTTTGTTTTCATTCAGGTAATAGTTGTAAAATTGTATCGGCAAACTATACATACTGCAAAGTTCAAACTAAGTCAGTGTTAATAAATTCAATAGAATAATACCAGCATTGACAATTGACCGTCCAAATTCAAGTCAGTAAAAAACCATAACTTCAGGAAAGTGAGCAATCTTCTCTCTTACATTTCAAGAGCAGATTTAAGATAAAGACTTGTTTTTCTAGTTTCTTTCACAATTTCACATAATCTTGCAATTCATAGCACCAAGAACACAAATAAATAGAAGATCTGCAAAGTTTAAAAAAAAATAAAAAAATTTCTGACCGCTCCACTTAATCTGGATGCAGAGCAATCATTTCCAATTAAAAAAAAAAAAAAAAAAACCATATCTAAGCATCATCAGGAATATGAATAAATGCTTAAATAACGTAGAGAAATTTCAAGAGAATAATCTACTAACCAAGGGGTGGCATCATGATCTCCAGTAGCTGTGCCATCACCAGCAGAAGTGGTCCCTCTTGTGATGTCGAAATAGGTGGTCGGATCTATCCCTGCTGCAGCTGCCAAATGTTGAACTAGGGCCTCAAGTGCACATGTCCTCTTGTCTTGCTCAGCCTGCCTCATGTCCTGCTCAGCCTGCCGCTTGTCCTGCTCAGCTTGCCTCCTAGCTTGCTCAACTAGTTGCTCCCGTAGGGCGATCACCTCAAGATCTGGTGCCCGAGACTGCGTGGAAGATGAAGAGGTCCTAGTGTATATCCCATACCCTTTTAAGTATCCCGACCTCTTTCCAAGCACATCAACAGCAATCTGTTCCTCAGTCATCGGAGCTGTGACAGAGGGTTGTGACTGCTCCTCAGTCCGCTGGACCAAGGCCTCCTGCCATTTAAATCAATAAGGGATTTAGAATGCTTTTATGGCATTATTGATCATAATTGATTTATTAGCAGACGTACATGTCTCTGCTGAGCCACCTCATTTACCCACTCATTACTCTTTTCTCTGTAGTGGGTGTCGCGGAAGAACTGAGTAATAGGCGGCGCTTGACCGGCATTCTGTGCCGTCTGTCATTTGAAATAGCTTTGTATTAGATATGAACCCAGCTACATATAGATAAATTAATAAACTTAATCAAGTTTCTTCATATGAATATAATTAGTACCATCAGAGATATCCTCGATGCAAATGACCTGGAGCCACTAGTATGATTATATGGCAGCTTGGCTCGACTCTCGTGAGCTTTTTTCGACTTCGACTACAAAGAAAAAAAATAATACAATAGCTGTTATTTATAAAATCATTACTTATAGAATTACGTTGGAATATAATTAATTGTTGTAGATAACATCCCAAAGTTACCTTCCAGGCTGGTGATTCCCAGCACTGCGAGACCATCAACTGCCAGTCAGTTGGATCACAACCCTCTACCGGGTGGTCCTAGGGTCGAGGAACCCCCTGCTCCAACAACTCGAGATAGTGACTATGCAGCTCATACTTCCAACTCCTATACAAGACCCCGCATTGGCGGTCAATGTCCGCTCTGAGCTGCATATCTCCATCGTAGTCCCCGATATCAAAAATTTGCTGCAATTAGGGGAGAGCCATATAAAGATTAGTAATAACAAACTATAATCAAATTTTGTAATGCGAAGCACAACTTTAATCAATTTGGTTGATATTTCTAGTTAAAGTTTACCTGAACTGTAGCAATGACAGCAAGCTTGATCCCACTGTCAAGCTTCTTCCAGCCATGGGGCCTGACTGGGGCAACCTCTCTAATGGCTAACCCAAGATGGTTAACCAGTGATGGGGCATGTTCCCCTTCTGGCCTATGACTGGAGATGGAGATCGGGACTGGGATGTTATGACCCAGCTGTCTCCTCAACTTTGTCACATTCTTTCCTCGCGTAACACCCCTTACACGGCTCGGAACCTCCGAGACTGGGGTCGATGCTGTTAAGATGAAAGTGCTAAATGAGTTAGTGAACACAAATCATTAAATTGAGGTGAACCATTCTGAATCTTAAAAGGTCATAATTTTCTCACCTACGCTGCTCCCGACTGTATGAAGACTCGTCGGAAGCTGGGACGGCTGAGGATGTGTCGGCAAGGGTTGTGTGGTCGGAGGCTAAATCGGCAGAGGCTGGGGGGCTGCCAAATCATGGGTGCTCCCTGATCCTCCAAACCGTGTAACTAAAAGAGCAGCCGACGGAGGCTGTGTCGAGGCCTCAGCCGCGATCCTCCGAGCACGTTTCACCCTATTTTCCCGAGGCATATCTGCAATCTGGCATAAAGCAAAGTGAGAAGGAAAATAAATAATTATTAGCAAAAATCAATAATATTAGTAAAGTGAATGTCAACAATTTACATTAAATGGAAATGGAAATCATTTTAGCATGAGTGTCACCGTCAAAACTAATATTTTCAAGTACATGACATAGACATTCACAGAAAGATTACCTCATCCAATTGAGACCAAGATGTCTCGTCATCTACATCATCTTCGCGGGGAATGTAGTTCTCATCCTTATCATTCCCACTAACATTCCTCTTTCCCTTCTCGTTTGTCCCTTTAGCCGAACCAAATATAGTACATGCGGTCGGCGGGAGCCCTAGAGATGCAAGTTTTTCTGCATTCTGCTTAATTGTCTTTTTTCTCTTTAATAAATAATTGGATGCTTGTACTTGACGGGACAACTCTCCTGGTTTGACCCATTTTTTCCCTCCGTTTGGCATCTTTTGCAACTATGATATATAGAAATAAGAATAAAATGTGAAATGTAGAAATGTGTTATCCATATATGAACAAATCAAAAGAGTAAATAAAATTGAAGACAATGTCATTATGGAAGACAAGATTTTTATTAATTTACTTAATCGTTACATGTGCAAAACCTGAAACAAACACTACATGTCATATTCCATGTCATCATCTTCCTAACTATGAACATCATTTTCTTCATCATCTTCGTACTCCGCCAGTGTTTCATCCTCGTCTTGGCCATCCTCGTCTGCTAACTCATCACTAAGAACGAACTCAGGATCTATATCATCCCTAGAGTATTGGACACTAGTACCATCGACGAGGACTGGGACAACAAATGTCGTTTCACCTTGCTGAAATGCATCATTAGGCACATCATCATCATCGTCGTCGTCATCCCGCTTAGCAGGTACATCCCATACTCCCCGAGGCTTGACCCGTTCTACGACTCTCCAATTTTTTCCTCTACTAGTGTCATTAACGTAGAAGACTTGTGTCACCTGACTTGGTAGGACAAATGGATCATCCGTACACCACCGACCCGTGATATCAATGCTTGTAACATGGTCTTCGATGTTTATCTTGTGCTTGGTACTAGTGTTGTTCCATTCACATTCAAATAAGACCACCTTACCCCCATGCCAATAGGATAATTCCCAAACTTTGCAAATGTAGCCATAATAGTCATGCTTCACCCCTTGGTATTCCCCTTCCACGACCAAGCCGCTACTCCGGCTCCTACGACATTTCTCACGGTCTATAGTGTGGTATCATACGCAATTGCAATCACACCCCTGGTAAAGATTCACTAGGGATCTAGGGCCATTTGCTAATGACCACATCTCATCAAAAGCTTCTAATGATCCTAGAGTTCGCAATTGATTCATCTACATAAGCAGATTAAGACAAATGTATTAGACTAATGTTATTTGAAGTGTAATCCAATAATATCTAGCAATTAAAATGATGATATTATATATGTCTTACACGTTGTTTGAACCATCCTGCAAATTCTTTTCGTTGTATCTGCCCAACATCTCCACCTCTTTGATCTTGCACTAAATTCTTGTGTTCCCTACTCAAGATAGCTTTTAATGAATAAGAGTAGGAAATGAATAAAGGAGTTAACAAGCAATGCATAAATATGGCTAGATTGAAGCACATACTGTAGATATGGCTCCACCTCGGGGCAATTATTCAACACAAACCAATGAGCCATGTCACGCTCTCTTTGAGAAGGATCATGCGCCCTTGGCATCAGTCCGATGGGACGGATAGTTTGTGTGAAGACCGACATCCCCGGGCCACGTTCGCCACCATCATCATAGCGCTCTACTCGATCAGTCTGCCTTAAATACATTGAGCAAAAAGTGAAGCACTCTTTCACAATGTAAGCCTCAGCAATTGAACCTTCAGGCCGAGCTCAGTTGCGAACGTACCCTTTTAGGGTCTTCAGAAACCTTTAGACAACCAATGATAACAATTACGATTTTCAATGCAAGGCGGTTAGTTGCACTAATACATAAATAATTAATCAATGGTCATCAACTATTACCTTTCTATCGGGTACATCCACCGATATTGCACCGGTCCACCAAGCATGGCCTCGCGTGGCAAGTGAACCGATAGATGAACCATCACATCAAAGAAAGCAGGAGGAAAAATCCTCTCCAGCTTGCACAATATTAAAACTATCTGCTCCTCCAATTTTTTCTAATCATTGTGTCTCTGTGTTTTCGAGCAGAGGTCTTGGAAAAAGTTGCCTAACTCAAATAATGTTGTACAAATATCCTTATTCAGAAAGCCGCACATGCCAATAGGAAGGATGCGTTGGATAAGGATGTGGCAATCATGGCTCTTTAAACCAGCTAATTTATCATTTTTCGAGGTTACACACCTCGAGAGGTTGGCTGCATAGCGATCTGGGTATTTGATCGACTTCAAGAATTCATAAAATCCATCTCTATGTTTTGATTCCAAAGTGTAAGAGGCATGCAGCTTCAAGCTGGATCCATCGCCCCTCTCCACTAGATGCAACTCTGGCCTGATGCCCATATTTTTCAAATCCTTACGCGCTTTCTCGGTGTCCTTGTTTTTGCCCTTTATGCCCAAAATTGTTCCAACCAAAGCCACACAAATGTTCTTCTCAATGTGCATAGGATCAAGGTTGTGTCGGAGTTTTTTCACTTCCAGTAGGGCCATTCAAATAGGATGCTTTTCTTTGTCCAATTCAGTTCTCCAGAGTCACGCGGTCTTTTGTTATTCTTGCCAAACTTGACCGGCGCTAGTTCTTCTAGTTGGTCTAGTACCTTTTGCCCAGGTAAATCCAAAGAATTCTTTTCACGCTCAGGCTGACCGTTGAAGGCCTTGCTTCTACGCCATTGCTGGTTCAGCTCCAAGTATTTTCGATGGCCAATGTACCCAATCTTATCTTTCAACTTCACCCCTAACGAGCTGTCATTACAAGAGGGGCAAGCGTTATAACCTTTTGTGCTCCACCCAAACAAGTTACCATACGCAGGAAAATCATTTATCGTCCACATCACAGCCGCATGCATTTGAAAGGTCTGTTTAGTGGAGGCATCGTAAGTCGATACACCATGATCCCACAACTCCTTCAACTCATCAACCAAGGGCCTCAGATATACATCGATATCGTTTCTCGGTGAGCTTGGTCCTGGAATAAGTAATGACATCAAGAATGGCTCCTTCATGCATATCCATGGTGGCAAATTATAGGGCATAAGTATGACAGACCACATGCTATAAGAGGTGCTCATGTTACCGAAAGGATTGAATCCATCGATGGCTAACCCCAGCCTCACATTACGTGTCACTTGGGCAAACTCTGGATATTTCTTATCAAATTCTTTCCATTCCATTGAATCAGCCGGATGCCGCGCTATCCCATTGTCAACGCGCTTATCACTGTGCCATCTCATCTTTGTAGTTGTCTTCCTTGACATATACAATCTGCGTAACCTCAGTGTCAATGGGAAGTAACGGAGCACCTTATGAGGGATCTTCTTTCGCTTGGTGTCATTGACCTTATACCTAGGCTCTTCACATTCTGGACATTTATCCAATTGAGCATTCTCCTTCCAATACAACACACAATTGTTTTTGCAGGCATCTATGTTCTTGTATCCAAGGATCAAAATAGCGGTTGCGGCAGGCGTAGCGGTTAGTGGCCAAAACGCTACGTAGCGGGCGATACGTAGCGGTTGCGGTGATACGTAGCGGTGTAGCGGTGTGAATTTTTTAAATGGTCAAATTTTTTTGAATCTTGTATAGCAAACAATATTGTATTTCTTTCGTGATTTGAAACCATATATGGTAGAGATAACTTTAGGAAAGACTGTTGAGAAGAAGAAATAGGAAAAACAGTGTTTAAAACTAAAATTACTTGGCTCTATTAGGTTTTAAACCGTAGCGCCGCTATTTTCAAAATAGCGTAGCGGCCTTGACCGCTACGGCCGATAATGCGGGCGCTACGTAGCGTAGCGGCCGCTATTTTGAACCATGCTTGTATCCCATGCCCAAGTCACGTAATAATTTCTTTGCCTCGTAAACTGAGGCCAGCACCACATGACCTTCAGGTAAGAAGTCCTTAAAAATCTGCAGAACCTTGTCGAACGACTAGTTACTACACCCACTTTCTACCTTCACATGCAATATCTTGATGACAAACGATAACAAAGTATCTGAACTTTTGCATCCTGAGTACAGGCCACGCTGAGAAGCCTTCAACAAATTTTCAAAATCTTATACGTCATCCCTCTCTTGAGTATCTTCCTCCAAGTAAGTTCCCCTACGATGGTCCTCTATCAACTCATCGTATTCATCCCGATTCTCTTCTGATTCATCATCGCTCTCATCTGAATCATCGGGTTGAACTATAGGTTCCCCATGATATATCCACCGTAGGTATGAGACCATCATTCCATGAATGTGCAAATGATTTCTCACGGTTACATAGTCATGCTTTCGATGGTTACAGCGATCGTTACACGGGCAGTTAATTAACACTGCCCCGCCCAAATTCGCCTTTGCAAAATCAATAAATGAGATCACCCCAGCTATGTACTCCGCACTAAATCGGTTCTGATAATGTAATATCCAACTCCTGTCCATATCTGACCTAATCACAAGTAATTAAAAATTAGAAATTAGAAATAGAATCTGCTCACCAATATTGAATAAATTGAATGTGTTTATGAGGTCCAGCTCATTGGGCCTACTTCAATTCTGTTTTCCAATGAAAATAAATATGTTATTTATCTTAGAAGTCTTCAATTCATAATAAGATCAATATCTTGTGTTTCCAATTTTCCTCTCACTTCAGTAAATAGAGCCTTCACAATATCAAACAAGCCAAACATAACAAATGTTGCATAAAAAAAAAAAAACACAAAACAATCTCATTGGGAAGGCCACATGCAAGACAGAGAAAGAAAAGAAGCAAAATGTTTCCACATTGTTTGCCTCTTCCTAAACCGTAAGAAAAACATAAAATTTGGAATTAGAAATCAGTGTTATAATCTCTTCCATAATAAACACTCAGTGTTATGACCTCTTTCATAATAAACAATCACCTCTTAGGTTCCATTTTCAACTAAAATACCACATCACATGCCTTCTTTTAACTCCATCTTTACTACTTGTGCCAAACAATCAGCAGAGAAAATCATTCTTCCTTCCAAATCATTTCCATTTTTTTCTTTTTAACCTTTTTTTGGAAAGTGCTCTGCACAAACAAACCATTTTCAAAGTTGATCACCTAAGTTTGACTGAGTGAGAAGGAAGAACCCCACAAATTCTCAACTAATTCATTATACATGTGGCTCTAACTTTTCCTTTCCTACCTTGATCAATTCCAAGCAACTAAAAGGGTTTTGTCAAAGTTATATCCATGGATGCCAAAAGGAATCTTGGATAATCATCTTGGGTTGCTATGTTTTGTACCAACATCCAGCTAAGAGGAATTATTCAGTTCTATAAGCCTCATCACAAGGAAGGGAATGGCCCATAAATCTCAAAAGTCTTGAAACTAAAACGCTATGTATTTTAGTTTATTTTGGGAAGCATCCAGCCTTTAATTTGTTCTCTCACTTGCCTATTTTATCTTGTTCTAGCATTGTTCTTCCGGGTGCATACCTTTATGCCAATAATGAAGGGTCATGAATATGATAGGTCTATTTGGGGAAAAGCTTATCAGGTCAGATCCTAGATGACTCTTTTTTATTCTTCCGAGTTACTGAAAGATAGCTCGGTGGATCACTGAGTCAGTAAGTCTAATGGGTCTGACCGATACTAAACCAAGTGTAATGGATATGACTGTGGACACTAAACTAAGTATTTAGTTAGAGTTGCTTGGGGGGCTCAACCTGATGACTCTCTTGAGAAGCTGAGTAGCTGAGTTTTCACCACACTCTCACTGACAGGGGAAGAGTTTTGCATGAATATTTTACACCTTCACAACTGTTGCATGAATTGGATGTATAGTAACACTAGAAAAGAATCAGGAATGAGCACACTCACAAGTATTAAGGGTAGCATCAATAAGTGTTTTCAATTGTGGGGATGTAAGGAAAAAATCCGCAGAAATGGAAGTCGATGATCAATAATGATCTAGTCATCATCTGGGCCATTGCTGGGCCCAGCCTAATGGTCAAAAATTGGCCTGGCAGCTCAAACCAGTCCTGCTAAACAGGCCCAGCCCAAAAGAAGCCAGCTGCCATCAACCATCACGACCCCACGGTACTCCTTTTTGGGCCTTTCACCTTTTCTGTATTTTTTTTTTGTGGTTCCAAGTCCCACATCTGCACTTATACTCTATTTAAATCTATGTTCTATTTAAATCTATGTTCTCTATAATCTAGAGTTTATCATAGATCATATCTTGTCTCTGTCAGAAGGAACTTTTTGTTATTGGGTTTTTCCTTTGTCCTAATTTCTTGAAAAATCTACACCAATTGATTATCCATTGTGATTCAAAGAGGGGGGGAGTTGGGGACTATCTATGACAAAAAATCTCTCTCATATTGCATCTTCTAATGTATACTCTTTTTTTTTTTTTTTTCTTTGATTATCTTACTACTCTCCCCATCACCATAGAGCTGCAACTTAAGGCACACATTGATTTCTACGCAATATAACAGTGACGGAAAAACCCAAATCTTTCTATGCTTGACAACACTAAGTATAATCCTCCACACTCATATCAATGAGCTGCATATGTGTGGCTAATAACCTTACCTATTGGATTGTTACAAATCTTGAAGGATCAAGAAGCGTTTAATTCTTCATCAAAGAAAAGAGGCAGAAGTAAAGATTTTCTTAAAGTAATGTACAATAAGAAACTGAACAGAAAAATAACAAAAGAATATTGGTTGGACCATCATCTGAAACTAATGTTTATCAAGGACAGAGCATAGAAGAATGTTTTAGGGCGAGGAACGCATTATAGGAGAATAAGGGATGTATAAGACCGAAAGCAGTTATTCAGGCAGTTCCAAGGGGATTCTAGGCGGGTCTGGAAAAATGTTAGGTGCAAACTTCGTGAACGGTTGAAAGATCGGCTCTAGAAAATTCTTTGTTATCGTTTTACTTTTAAACAAGTTTCTGGCCGATTAGGGAATAAGAACCAAGGATGAAAATATCGGTAGCGGTGGGCGTAGCGGCCTGCCGCCAAAACGCTACGTAGCGGGCGCTACGTAGCGTAGCGGCGCTACGTAGCGGTGTAGCGGTGCGATTTGAAAAAATAGTCAAAAAAATTTGAAAAAATTCTAGAAAATCTAGAATATTGGAAAATGAGAGAAAATGTATTTTTTTTGCAAAAGTAACTAAGGTAAGGGGGCGTAGCGGTCCCCTCACTATATGAGGTCCTGTATCGCTGTATAAATAGAAAATAATAGTAATGATTTTTTTTTTTACATGTGTTCATGTTGCTTAGTTATGCTAACTTAGAAACTAATGAAAGGCTTATAAAAAAAAAAAACTGTGTCATGAAGTCAAGACTTAAGAGTACCTAGAGAAAAAAATGCATATACCAAAGGGAGTGTCTAATAGGATGTACTTAGAGAAGAATCATTGAGAAGAACTCTTTGTATTGACTATAATTCGGCGAGATCATGTGCTTTTTGGTGTTCTTTTAAACATAAAAGGGTAAAAGAGTTGTGTAGAAATGTTATTTGGAGAGAAGAAGAAAAAAAATAAGTTTTATTATGCATTTTAAAAAAATTTGGAAAATAGAAAATTTTCTCACCCCGTAGCGGCCGTAGCGGCCCGTAGCGGCCCTGTAGCGGCCGTAGCGGCCGCTACATTCGCGTAGCGGCCGCTACATTCACGTAGCGGTCAGATGACTGTTTTTTTCAATTTAGCGTGGCGGCCTGGGCCGCCACGGCCGATATATCGGCCGCTACGAAGCTATTTTCATCTATGATAAGAACTAATCTAATGGGATTCAAGGGCGTTTTTAACCGACAAATCTAATGGGATTCAAGGGCGTTTTTAACCGACAAACATCGTATTTTGTCCAGTCAATAGCCTATCTTTCGGAAAAAAACACGCGTGTCGAAAGATGCCAGGGCATTTTAGGTTATTCTGGACTAGTCTTTTGCATTGAAATGCTTTCATACGAATCTATGCTCAAATCCGCAATTTAGGATATTCTGAGATACTTTCCTATTTATAGAGTTGGGTCGAAAACAAATTTCAATTGCATCGCATACCTTTGTAGTTGTTTTTGTAGTTGCTGATATGAGAGAGACCATAAACCGGGCCAACTATGTGAGAGACATTGTGCTAGAGATTAGGACAGTAGTATACGGTGCCAAATATGTCAGATACAGAGAAATAGTGGATATTAACGGAGAGAAAGGAGAGAGAAAGTAATGAAAACGCATGCTGGGTGATCCTAAGGCATGTCGGGGAATTATGGTTTCGTCTTTAACTTTGAATTGCATTTTGTAAGATTTTTGACTGAAATAAGCATTTTAGGATATTCTACAATATGTTTTTCTTTAAAATGGGTATCGCGTGATTCTAGGGTTAGGAACGTGTTGCAGGGGATTGGGGTTGTTTTAACACTGAAACCCATCCTTCAAGCAGTTCGACAGGAGGGTAAACCGCATTTCACACAATTCACGGTTGAAAGATGCGCTCTAGAAAATTTCGTGATATCTATTTACTCTAAAGCATGTTTAAGGAAAATTAAGACTTAATAACTAATCTCATCGGATTCAAGCCCGATCGAAACGGACAAACATATTTCGTGCGATCAATAGCCTGTAACTAGATAAATCCGCGTGCTCGATGATTCTAGGATATTTAAGGGTATTCCGGTCTAGTCTTTTGCTTTCAAATGTGTTTCATGCGATTCGATGCTGAAACATGCATTTTAGATATCTTGAGATATTTTTCTATTTTAAAATTGGTTTTAAGGGGATTGTAGGGTTTTGAACGCTTTAAATGAGATTTAGGGTTGTTTAAAATAGAAATGCGTACTTCGGCCAATCCGAGGGCTATATTAATATAAAATCGCATTTTATTCGACATTAGGAAAATGATGTCTCTAAACTACATTTCACGCAATTCATGGTTGAAAGACGCACACCAGATAATTCTTGAGTATCTTTTTACCGTATAATGTGTTTCGGGCAAATACTAACTTAATAAGTAATATTGTGGGGTTCGAAGCCATTTCTAAGTAAAAATCGTATTTCGTGCAATCAATAGCTAATATCTGGAAGAAAAAGCGTGCTGGATGATTCAGGGCATTTAAGAGTTTAATAGTCTAATCTCTTACTCTGAAATGCGTTTCAGACGATTAATGCGGAAGTATGAGTTTTAGGATATCATGAGATACGTTTTAATTAAAATGTCTTTCACGCGGTTTTAGGGCGAGGAACGCATTATAGGAGAATAAGGGTTGTATAAGACCGAAAGCAGTTCTTCAGGCAGTTCCTAGGGGATTCTAGGCGGGTCTGGAAAAATGTTAGGTATAAACTTCGTGAACGGTTGAAAGATAGGCTCTAGAAAATTCTTTGTTATCGTTTTACTTTTAAACAAGTTTCTGACCGATTAGGGAATAAGAACTAATCTAATGGGATTCAAGGGCGTTTTTAACCGACAAACATCGTATTTTGTCCAGTCAATAGCCTATCTTTCGGAAAAAAAAAACGCATGTCGAAAGATGCCTGGGCATTTTAGGTTATTCTGGACTAGTCTTTTGCATTGAAATGCTTTCATACGAATCTATGCTGAAATCCGCAATTTAGGATATTCTGAGATACTTTCCTATTTATAGAGTTGGGTCGAAAACAAATTTCAACTGCATCGCATACCTTTGTAGTTGTTTTTGTAGTTGCTGATATGAGAGAGACCATAAGCCGAGACAACTATGTGAGAGACATTGTGCAAGAGATTAGGACAATAGAATACGGTACCAAATATGTCAGATACAGAGAAGTAGTGGATATTAATGGACAGAAAGGAGAGAGAAAGTAATGAAAACGCATGCTGGGTGATCCTCAGGCATGTCGGGGAATTATGGTTTCGTCTTTTACTTTGAATTGCATTTTGTAAGATTTTTGACTGAAATAAGCATTTTAGGATATTCTACAATATGTTTTTCTTTAAAATGGGTTTCGCGTGATTCTAGGGTTAGGAACGTGTTGCACGGGATCGGGGTTGTTTTAACACTGAAACCCATGCTTCGAGCAGTTCGACGGGAGGGTAAACCGCATTTCACACAATTCACGATTGAAAGATGCGCTCTAGAAAATTTCGTGATATCTATTTACTCTAAAGCATGTTTAAGGAAAATTAAGACTTAATAACTAATCTCATCGGATTCAAGCCCGTTCGAAACGGACAAACATATTTCGTGCGATCAATAGCCTGTAACTAGATAAATCCGCGTGCTCGATGATTCTAGGATATTTAAGGGTATTCCGGTCTAGTCTTTTGATTTGAAATGTGTTTCATGCGATTCGATGCTGAAACATGCATTTTAGATATCTTGAGATATTTTTCTATTTTAAAATTGGTTTTAAGGGGATTGTAGGGTTTTGAACGCTTTAAATGAGATTTAGGGTTGTTTAAAATAGAAATGCGTACTTCGGCCAGTTCGAGGGCTATATTAATATAAAATCGCATTTTATTCGACATTAGGAAAATGATGTCTCTAAACTACATTTCACGCAATTCATGGTTGAAAGACGCGCTCTAGACAATTCTTGAGTATCTTTTTACCGTATAATGTGTTTCGGGCAAATACTGGCTTAATAAGTAATATTGTGGGGTTCGAAGCCATTTCTAAGTAAAAATCGCATTTCGTGCAATCAATAGCTAATATCTGGATGAAAAAGCGTGCTGGATGATTCAGGGCATTTAAGAGTTTAATGGTCTAATCTCTTACTCTGAAATGCGTTTCAGACGATTAATGCGGAAGTATGAGTTTTAGGATATCATGAGATATGTTTTAATTAAAATGTGTTTCACGCGGTTTTAGGGCGAGGAACGCGTTATAGGAGAATAAGGGTTGTATAAGACCGAAAGCAGTTCTTCAGGCAGTTCCTAGGGGATTCTAGGCGAGTCTGGAAAAATGTTAGGTGTAAACTTCGTGAACGGTTGAAAGATAGGCTCTAGAAAATTCTTTGTTATCGTTTTACTTTTAAACAAGTTTCTGGCCGATTAGGGAATAAGAACTAATCAAATGGGATTCAAGGGCGTTTTTAACCGACAAACGTCGTATTTTGTCCAGTCAGTAGCCTATCTTTCGGAAAAAAACACGCGTGTCGAAAGATGCCAGGGCATTTTAGGTTATTCTGGACTAGTCTTTTGCATTGAAATGCTTTCATACGAATCTATGCTCAAATCCGCAATTTAGGATATTCTGAGATACTTTCCTATTTATAGAGTTGGGTCGAAAACAAATTTCAACTGCATCGCATACCTTTGTAGTTGTTTTTGTAGTTGCTGATATGAGAGAGACCATAAACCGGGCCAACTATGTGAGAGACATTGTGCTAGAGATTAGGACAGTAGTATACGGTGCCAAATATGTCAGATACAGAGAAATAGTGGATATTAACGGAGAGAAAGGAGAGAGAAAGTAATGAAAACGCATGCTGGGTGATCCTAAGGCATGTCGGGGAATTATGGTTTCGTCTTTAACTTTAAATTTCATTTTGTAAGATTTTTGACTGAAATAAGCATTTTAGGATATTCTACAATATGTTTTTCTTTAAAATGGGTTTCGCGTGATTCTAGGGTTAGGAACGTGTTGCAGGGGATCGGGGTTGTTTTAACACTGAAACCCATGCTTCGAGCAGTTCGACGGGAGGGTAAACCGCATTTCACACAATTCACGGTCGAAAGATGCGCTCTAGAAAATTTCGTGATATCAATTTACTCTAAGGCATGTTTAAGGAAAATTAAGACTTAATAACTAATCTCATCGGATTCAAGCCCGATCGAAACGGACAAACATATTTCGTGCGATCAATAGCCTGTAACTAGATAAATCCGCGTGCTCGATGATTCTAGGATATTTAAGGGTATTCCGGTCTAGTCTTTTGCTTTCAAATGTGTTTCATGCGATTCGATGCTGAAACATGCATTTTAGATATCTTGAGATATTTTTCTATTTTAAAATTGGTTTTAAGGGGATTGTAGGGTTTTGAACGCTTTAAATGAGATTTAGGGTTGTTTAAAATAGAAATGCGTACTTCGGCCAATCCGAGGGCTATATTAATATAAAATCGCATTTTATTCAACATTAGGAAAATGATGTCTCTAAACTACATTTCACGCAATTCATGGTTGAAAGACGCACACCAGATAATTCTTGAGTATCTTTTTACCGTATAATGTGTTTCGGGCAAATACTGGCTTAATAAGTAATATTGTGGGGTTCGAAGCCATTTCTAAGTAAAAATCGTATTTCGTGCAATCAATAGCTAATATCTGGAAGAAAAAGCGTGCTGGATGATTCAGGGCATTTAAGAGTTTAATAGTCTAATCTCTTACTCTGAAATGCGTTTCAGACGATTAATGCGGAAGTATGAGTTTTAGGATATCATGAGATACGTTTTAATTAAAATGTCTTTCACGCGGTTTTAGGGCGAGGAACGCATTATAGGAGAATAAGGGTTGTATAAGACCGAAAGCAGTTCTTCAGGCAGTTCCTAGGGGATTCTAGGCGGGTCTGGAAAAATGTTAGGTATAAACTTCGTGAACGGTTGAAAGATAGGCTCTAGAAAATTCTTTGTTATCGTTTTACTTTTAAACAAGTTTCTGACCGATTAGGGAATAAGAACTAATCTAATGGGATTCAAGGGCGTTTTTAACCGACAAACATCGTATTTTGTCCAGTCAATAGCCTATCTTTCGGAAAAAAAAACGCATGTCGAAAGATGCCTGGGCATTTTAGGTTATTCTGGACTAGTCTTTTGCATTGAAATGCTTTCATACGAATCTATGCTGAAATCCGCAATTTAGGATATTCTGAGATACTTTCCTATTTATAGAGTTGGGTCGAAAACAAATTTCAACTGCATCGCATACCTTTGTAGTTGCTTTTGTAGTTGCTGATATGAGAGAGACCATAAGCCGAGACAACTATGTGAGAGACATTGTGCAACAGATTAGGACAATAGAATACGGTACCAAATATGTCAGATACAGAGAAGTAGTGGATATTAATGGACAGAAAGGAGAGAGAAAGTAATGAAAACGCATGCTGGGTGATCCTCAGGCATGTCGGGGAATTATGGTTTCGTCTTTTACTTTGAATTGCATTTTGTAAGATTTTTGACTGAAATAAGCATTTTAGGATATTCTACAATATGTTTTTCTTTAAAATGGGTTTCGCGTGATTCTAGGGTTAGGAACGTGTTGCACGGGATCGGGGTTGTTTTAACACTGAAACCCATGCTTCGAGCAGTTCGACGGGAGGGTAAACCGCATTTCACACAATTCACGATTGAAAGATGCGCTCTAGAAAATTTCGTGATATCTATTTACTCTAAAGCATGTTTAAGGAAAATTAAGACTTAATAACTAATCTCATCGGATTCAAGCCCGTTCGAAACGGACAAACATATTTCGTGCGATCAATAGCCTGTAACTAGATAAATCCGCGTGCTCGATGATTCTAGGATATTTAAGGGTATTCCGGTCTAGTCTTTTGATTTGAAATGCGTTTCATGCGATTCGATGCTGAAACATGCATTTTAGATATCTTGAGATATTTTTCTATTTTAAAATTGGTTTTAAGGGGATTGTAGGGTTTTGAACGCTTTAAATGAGATTTAGGGTTGTTTAAAATAGAAATGCGTACTTCGGCCAGTTCGAGGGCTATATTAATATAAAATCGCATTTTATTCGACATTAGGAAAATGATGTCTCTAAACTACATTTCACGCAATTCATGGTTGAAAGACGCGCTCTAGACAATTCTTGAGTATCTTTTTACCGTATAATGTGTTTCGGGCAAATACTGGCTTAATAAGTAATATTGTGGGGTTCGAAGCCATTTCTAAGTAAAAATCGCATTTCGTGCAATCAATAGCTAATATCTGGATGAAAAAGCGTGCTGGATGATTCAGGGCATTTAAGAGTTTAATGGTCTAATCTCTTACTCTGAAATGCGTTTCAGACGATTAATGCAGAAGTATGAGTTTTAGGATATCATGAGATATGTTTTAATTAAAATGTGTTTCACGCGGTTTTAGGGCGAGGAACGCGTTATAGGAGAATAAGGGTTGTATAAGACCGAAAGCAGTTCTTCAGGCAGTTCCTAGGGGATTCTAGGCGAGTCTGGAAAAATGTTAGGTGTAAACTTCGTGAACGGTTGAAAGATAGGCTCTAGAAAATTCTTTGTTATCGTTTTACTTTTAAACAAGTTTCTGGCCGATTAGGGAATAAGAACTAATCAAATGGGATTCAAGGGCGTTTTTAACCGACAAACGTCGTATTTTGTCCAGTCAGTAGCCTATCTTTCGGAAAAAAACACGCGTGTCGAAAGATGCCAGGGCATTTTAGGTTATTCTGGACTAGTCTTTTGCATTGAAATGCTTTCATACGAATCTATGCTCAAATCCGCAATTTAGGATATTCTGAGATACTTTCCTATTTATAGAGTTGGGTCGAAAACAAATTTCAACTGCATCGCATACCTTTGTAGTTGTTTTTGTAGTTGCTGATATGAGAGAGACCATAAACCGGGCCAACTATGTGAGAGACATTGTGCTAGAGATTAGGACAGTAGTATACGGTGCCAAATATGTCAGATACAGAGAAATAGTGGATATTAACGGAGAGAAAGGAGAGAGAAAGTAATGAAAACGCATGCTGGGTGATCCTAAGGCATGTCGGGGAATTATGGTTTCGTCTTTAACTTTAAATTTCATTTTGTAAGATTTTTGACTGAAATAAGCATTTTAGGATATTCTACAATATGTTTTTCTTTAAAATGGGTTTCGCGTGATTCTAGGGTTAGGAACGTGTTGCAGGGGATCGGGGTTGTTTTAACACTGAAACCCATGCTTCGAGCAGTTCGACGGGAGGGTAAACCGCATTTCACACAATTCACGGTCGAAAGATGCGCTCTAGAAAATTTCGTGATATCAATTTACTCTAAGGCATGCTTAAGGAAAATTAAGACTTAATAACTAATCTCATCAGATTCAAGCCCGATCGAAACGGACAAACATATTTCGTGCGATCAATAGCCTGTAACTAAATAAATCCGCGTGCTCGATGATTCTAGGATATTTAAGGGTATTCCGGTCTAGTCTTTTGCTTTCAAATGTGTTTCATGCGATTCGATGCTGAAACATGCATTTTAGATATCTTGAGATATTTTTCTATTTTAAAATTGGTTTTAAGGGGATTGTACGGTTTTGAACGCTTTAAATGAGATTTAGGGTTGTTTAAAATAGAAATGCGTACTTCGGCCAGTCCGAGGGCTATATTAATATAAAATTGCATTTTATTCGACATTAGGAAAATGATGTCTCTAAACTACATTTCACGCAATTCATGGTTGAAAGACGCGCACTAGATAATTCTTGAGTATCTTTTTACCGTATAATGTGTTTCGGGTAAATACTGGCTTAATAAGTAATATTGTGGGGTTCGAAGCCATTTCTAAGTAAAAATCGTATTTCGTGCAATCAATAGCTAATATCTGGATGAAAAAGCGTGCTGGATGATTCAGGGCATTTAAGAGTTTAATAGTCTAATCTCTTACTCTGAAATGCGTTTCAGACGATTAATGCGGAAGTATGAGTTTTAGGATATCATGAGATACGTTTTAATTAAAATGTGTTTCACGCGGTTTTAGGGCGAGGAACGTGTTATAGGAGAATAAGGGTTGTATAAGACCGAAAGCAGTTCTTCAGGCAGTTCCTAGGGGATTCTAGGCGGGTCTGGAAAAATGTTATGTGTAAACTTCGTGAACGGTTGAAAGATAGGCTCTAGAAAATTCTTTGTTATCGTTTTACTTTTAAACAAGTTTCTGGCCGATTAGGGAATAAGAACTAATCTAATGGGATTCAAGGGCGTTTTTAACCGACAAACGTCGTATTTTGTCCAGTCAGTAGCCTATCTTTCGGAAAAAAACACGCGTGTCGAAAGATGCCAGGGCATTTTAGGTTATTCTGGACTACTCTTTTGCATTGAAATGCTTTCATACGAATCTATGCTGAAATCCGCAATTTAGGATATTCTGAGATACTTTCCTATTTATAGAGTTGGGTCGAAAACAAATTTCAACTGCATCGCATACCTTTGTAGTTGTTTTTGTAGTTGCTGATATGAGAGAGATCATAAACCGGGCCAACTATGTGAGAGACATTGTGCTAGAGATTAGGACAGTAGTATACGGTGCCAAATATGTCAGATACAGAGAAATAGTGGATATTAACAGAGAGAGGAGAGAGAAAGTAATGAAAACGCATGCTGGGTGATCCTCAGGCATGTCGGGGAATTATGGTTTCGTCTTTTACTTTGAATTGCATTTTGTAAGATTTTTGACTGAAATAAGCATTTTAGGATATTCTACAATATGTTTTTCTTTAAAATGGGTTTCGCGTGATTCTAGGGTTAGGAACGTGTTGCACGGGATCAGAGTTGTTTTAACACTGAAACCCATGCTTCGAGCAGTTCGACGGGAGGGTAAACCGCATTTCACACAATTCACGGTTGAAAGATGCGCTCTAGAAAATTTCGTGATATCTATTTACTCTAAAGCATGTTTAAGGAAAATTAAGACTTAATAACTAATCTCATCGGATTCAAGCCCGTTCGAAACGGACAAACATATTTCGTGCGATCAATAGCCTGTAACTAGATAAATCCGCGTGCTCGATGATTCTAGGATATTTAAGGGTATTCCGGTCTAGTCTTTTACTTTGAAATGCGTTTCATGTGATTCGATGCTGAAACATGCATTTTAGATATCTTGAGATATTTTTCTATTTTAAAATTGGTTTTAAGGGGATTGTAGGGTTTTGAATGCTTTAAATGAGATTTAGGGTTGTTTAAAATAGAAATGCGTACTTCGGCCAGTTCGAGGGCTATATTAATATAAAATCGCATTTTATTCGACATTAGGAAAATGATGTCTCTAAACTACATTTCACGCAATTCATGGTTGAAAGACGCGCTCTAGATAATTCTTGAGTATCTTTTTACCATATAATGTGTTTCGGGCAAATACTAGCTTAATAAGTAATATTGTGGGGTTCGAAGCCATTTCTAAGTAAAAATCGTATTTCGTGCAATCAATAGCTAATGTCTTGATGAAAAAGCGTGCTGGATGATTCAGGGCATTTAAGACTTTAATGGTCTAATCTCTTACTCTGAAATGCGTTTCAGACGATTAATGCGGAAGTATGAGTTTTAGGATATCATGAGATACGTTTTAATGAAAATGTGTTTCACGCGGTTTTAGGGCGAGGAACGCGTTATAGGAGAATAAGGGTTGTATAAGACCGAAAGCAGTTCTTCAGGCAGTTCCTAGGGGATTCTAGGCGGGTCTGGAAAAATGTTAGGTGTAAACTTCGTGAACGGTTGAAAGATAGGCTCTAGAAAATTCTTTGTTATCGTTTTAATTTTAAACAAGTTTCTGGCCGATTAGGGAATAAGAACTAATCTAATGGGATTCAAGGGAGTTTTTAACCGACAAACGTCGTATTTTGTCCAGTCAGTAGCCTATCTTTCGGAAAAAAACACGCGTGTCGAAAGATGCTAGGGCATTTTAGGTTATTCTGGACTACTCTTTTGCATTGAAATGCTTTCATACGAATCTATGCTGAAATCCGCAATTTAGGATATTCTGAGATTCTTTCCTATTTATAGAGTTGGGTCGAAAACAAATTTCAATTGCATCGCATACCTTTGTAGTTGTTTTTGTAGTTGCTGATATGAGAGAGACCATAAGCCGGGCCAACTATGTGAGAGACATTGTGCTAGAGATTAGGACAGTAGTATACGGTGCCAAATATGTCAGATACAGAGAAGTAGTGGATATTAACGGAGAGAAAGGAGAGAGAAAGTAATGAAAACGCATGCTGGGTGATCCTCAGGCATGTCGGGGAATTATGGTTTCGTCTTTTACTTTGAATTGCATTTTGTAAGATTTTTGACTGAAATAAGCATTTTAGGATATTCTACAATATGTTTTTCTTTAAAATGGGTTTCGCGTGATTCTAGGGTTAGGAACGTGTTGCAGGGGATCGGGGTTGTTTTAACACTGAAACCCATGCTTCGAGCAGTTCGACGGGAGGGTAAACCGCATTTCACACAATTCACGGTCGAAAGATGCGCTCTAGAAAATTTCGTGATATCAATTTACTCTAAGGCATGCTTAAGGAAAATTAAGACTTAATAACTAATCTAATCGGATTCAAGCCCGGTCGAAACGGACAAACATATTTCGTGCGATCAATAGCCTGTAACTAGATAAATCCTCGTGCTCGATAATTCTAGGATATTTAAGGGTATTCCGGTCTAATCTTTTGCTTTCAAATGTGTTTCATGCGATTCGATGCTGAAACATGCATTTTAGATATCTTGAGATATTTTTCTATTTTAAAATCGGTTTCAAGGGGATTGTAGGGTTTTGAACGCTTTAAATGAGATTTAGGGTTGTTTAAAATAGAAATGTGTACTTCGGCCAGTCCGAGGGCTATATTAATATAAAATCGCATTTTATTCGATATTAGGAAAATGATGTCTCTAAACTACATTTCACGCAATTCATGGTTGAAAGACGCGCTCTAGACAATTCTTGAGTATCTTTTTACCGTATAATGTGTTTTTGGCAAATACTGGGTTAATAAGTAATATTGTGGGGTTCGAAGCCATTTCTAAGTAAAAATCGTATTTCGTGCAATCAATGGCTAATATCTTGATGAAAAAGCGTGCTGGATGATTCAGGGCATTTAAGAGTTTCAGACGATTAATGCGGAAGTATGAGTTTTAGGATATCATAAGTAAATATCGTATTTCGTGCAATCAATAGCTAATATCTGGATGAAGAAGCGTGCTGGATGATTCAGGGCGTTTAAGAGTTTAATGGTCTAATCTCTTACTCTGAAATGCGTTTCAGACGATTAATGCGGAAGTATCAGTTTTAGGATATCATGAGATACGTTTTGCTTTAAAATGTGTTTCACGTTAAACCCGTGCTTCTGGCCGGCAGTAGGGGATTCTAGACAGCTTTAGGAAAATGTTGGCGCTTGATCGCATTTCACGTAGTTCTTGGTCGATAGACGTGCTCTAGAAAATTCTTGGAAATCTTTTTCCTTTTAAATCGAGATTTAGGTATATTCTAGGCGTAAGAATTAATTGCGTGGGATTCTTAGTCCTTTCTAGCTGAAATACACATTTTACTATAGTCAGAGATACTTTTATGTTTTAAAATTGGTTTAAGGAGATTTTAGGGTTTGGAGCGTTTTAAAAAGGGATTTTGTTTTGTTTAAGACCGAAACGCATGCTTCGGACAGTTCGAGGCCTATGTTAATATAAAATCATGTTTTAAGCGGCTCTAGGAAAATGTTGGCTCCAATATGTGGATGAAAAAGCGTGTTGGATGATTCAGAACATTTAAGGGTTTAATGGTCTAATCTATTACTCTAAAATGCATTTCAGACGATTATATGCTGAAGTATGAGTTCTAGGATAATTCGAGATACGTTTTCCTTTAAAAAGTGTTTCACGCGATTATTGGGCTAGGAACACATTCTAGGGGATTAAGGGTTGTATAAGACCGACGCTGTGTTTCGAGCAATTCCTAAGGGATTCTAGGGGGGTCTTAGAAAATGTTGTCTGCAAACCGCGTTTCATGCAGTTCATGGTTAAAAGACACGAAAGATGCGCTTTAGAAACTTTCGGGATATCTTTTTTCTTTTAAAACGAGTTTCACGAAAATTGGGTATTGAGAAGTATTCTCGAGGGATTCTGAGCAAATTCTGACGGAAAACCGTATTCGGTGCACTCAATAGCATATATTTCGATGAATACGCATGCTGGGCGATCCTAAGGCATATTGGGGAATTATGGTTTAGTCTTCTACTTTGAATTGCATTTTTTTATGATTCTTGGCTGAAATATGCATTTTAGGATATTCTCCAATACGTTTTTTTTTTTTCCAATTGGGTTTCGTATGATTCTAGAGTTACGAACGTGTTGCAGGAGATCAGGGTTGTTTAACACTGAAACTCATGTTTCGAGCAGTTCGAAGGGGTTCTAGAAGGCGATTCGTGCAATTTTATACTGATATACGCATTTTAGGATATTATGAGATACTTCTCTCTTTAATATGGGTTTTAGGCGATTCTAGAATGAGGCACTCAACACATAGGATTTAGGTTTGTTTAAAACTGAAATCAGTGCTTCTGGCAGTTCGTAAAGGGTTCTAGAAGGCTCTAGAAAAATGTTGTCTCCAAACTATATTTCTAGCGGGTCCATCTCACGGGTTCACCAATACTAATTCCTTATTTAGAACCCTTCCAAAATATTAAATTGATTTGTCCAATTACTATAACTGTTGTGTTTGGATCAGAGTTCGGAAAGAAAAAAAAATGCTAAATAAAGCAAGCAACCATGCAAATATAGAAAGTCTAAATAAAACAAGTATCTATGCATAATTAGAAATTCTAATTTTAGTACGTCCTTTCCTCCACGTGGCCCAATGCGGCTTAGACTCCTTGATCTTCCAAACTCTTTGGGATTTCTCAAACTCTTTGAGTAACTCCCAACTCTTTGGTCAAGAGTCCATCGCCACCATCTATCTTATCTTGAAAGCCACCGAAATTTACAAATAATAAAATTTTAAAAATGCATAAAATTCCTATATCTCAAAAATTGAGATTTACATGGCAATCTATTAGTGAAAATAAAATGGGCTTAGGGAAACCATCATGCCTTGCCCTTTCACGGGAAAACCAAAGAAACCATAATGCCCTTTACAAGTTGCCCAAAACAACCAATAATAATGCTAAAAATAAAAACTTGTGGGGCCACATGGAGAGGACAACCACCTGCAAGGTTAGTATTTAATATATTATAAGATGCTAACATATGCTTGTATTCCAACTTTACAATAAGCATGTAGAAAACATTCGTTCTTATTGATCTAAGAGCATATCCATTTATGTCAAAGATTAGTTGGTGAAATAGAAGACACCAACCTGTTAGGTAGTTAATCTGGTAGCTGAAAAAGACTAAAGTGGGCATATTTTTTACATGTTATGGATAGATCTTGACTAATATCAAAAAATAAATATTTAATATCAAAAAATAAATATGGAAACACATCAAATGACTTACTCGCCCTTCAATTAAGTGTTTTGCACCAACATTGACAACTACAAATCCAGTAGCCTTGGCAGAATTGTGCACCAGCTCCATTCCAATATCCCTGGCAATACCAAATATACCATACAACCATACACTAAATTAATTCAAGGAAGTACACTGAACAAACCAATCAATCTAATTGTGGGCATATTTTTTACATGTTATGGATAGATCTTGACTAATATCAAAAAATAAATATGGAAACACATCAAATGACTTACTCACCCTTCAATTAAGTGTTTTGCACCAACATTGACAACTACACATCCAGTAGCCTTGGCAAAATTGTGCACCAGCTCCATTCCAATATCCCTGGCAATACCAGCCCATGGACATGAAATTGCAGTAACAACGTTTGAAATTGTAGAAGGGATAAGTTTGTCATTACTCTTTATGCAGACGATTAATCAATTTTTGTTCAAACATAGATTCATAGATGAGACCAAAAATTTCTTATAACAAACCTTGCAATTAAGGACATGGGTTGTGGTGAATATAGAAGCTCACACACAAAAATGATAAAAAATAAATAATATACACTAAATTAATTCAAGGAAGTATACTGAACAAACCAATCAATCTAATTGTGGGCATATTTTTTACATGTTATGGATAGATCTTGACTAATATCAAAAAATAAATATGGAAACACATCAAATGACTTACTCACCCTTCAATTAAGTGTTTTGCACCAACATTGACAACTACACATCCAGTAGCCTTGGCAAAATTGTGCACCAGCTCCATTCCAATATCCCTGGCAATACCAGCCCATGGACATGAAATTGCAGTAACAACGTTTGAAATTGTAGAAGGGATAAGTTTGTCATTACTCTTTATGCAGACGATTAATCAATTTTTGTTCAAACATAGATTCATAGATGAGACCAAAAATTTCTTATAACAAACCTTGCAATTAAGGACATGGGTTGTGTTAATAAAGGAATGGTGGAAGGAATTGAAAGTGGATGGTTGGGCTGGCTACAGACTGGCTACCAAACTGAAATTGCTGAAAGTTAAAAATAAAAGAGTGGGCTAAGATGAATTTAGCAGACATAAAGATACAAAAGACGCAGCTGCTTAAAGATATTCAAAACCTTGACAAGAAAGAGGAAGTTGGCAGCTTAACTGGCGAGGAAGTAGCTAAGAGAATGAATCTAAAAGAGGAATATCAAAGAAAGTTAAGGGAAGAAGAAATCATCTGGAGACAAAGATCGAGATGTAAGTGGCTGAAAGAAGGTGATAAAAACACTAAGTTCTTCCATGGGATGGCCTCCTCGAGAAAAAGAATAAATCAAAACTCTTATTTCACGGATAGGGACAGAAGATTAGACGAGAAGGAGGAAATCATTATGAGATGAAACAGCAAAAGATAAAAATACCTTTCCACAGTAAAACATATTCTTTCATTTGATCCCACTCCCCCATGTTCCATGCAGCACCAGCAGCCTGTAGCAACCACTCCAATCTATAAATAAAAACAGACAAAAATAAAAGAACCACAAAATAGAGTTTGAAATTATGTAAAAAAAGATCACCAACCATAGGTGCCATTGCCAGTCGAGCAGCTGGCTCAGCTGGGGTCCAATACTCCTTGCAAAGGTTGTTAAGTTCTTCCCAGCGAGCCAATGCAGCAAGGCACCTCATCCGACCTACAAATGATGCACAGCAGTTTGATGACAAGATAAATACAGTACGATCAATCACAAGCAAAGATAAGATCTCTAAGGGTCTGTCAAGATGAGGAAATGTGGAGTGAAGAAATGGAAAGTTTCAATAAAGAAATAGAAGAGTGAAGAAATGGAAAGTTTCAATAAAGAAATAGAACTGTAAATCTTTTCGTTAAGTCTTGAATAACTTAAGCTAAAGTTTCAACAGGGGAATCAACCATTTGTTTCTTCCATTTGATTTTTGTAGTCCTTGAACTTCTTACAAGTTGACACCACCTGCCATTAATAAAGCATGGGATATCAAAGGTAAAGAAAAGACAACAAAATGCGTTGTGAACACCTCAAATGAGAATCATATTTTAAGAAATTCAGCAAAAGAAAAATAAGCCAAGACCTGCTTCAATACCTCATTGAGCTCTGCCATAGGTTAAGCAAGATTTTAATATTAACTGGGATTTGAGACAATGTCAAGACCCGCTAGCTTGACCTACGTAGCGTCAAAATGCCTCAATCGTGTGTACATATCATCAACAGAAGATCAATGTAATGATCAAGGGGCTTGTAACCCAATGGCATTCAATGGCATTTTCTTAGATACAGTCATATGAAAGATGTAGCTAAACACTTGCCTTTAATTCAACATACGATTCCATGTGCAAATTTTGTTTGACGGCTTGAACTGGCCATGATAAATAGTGACAGCCTGAGAATGGGGATTGAAGATGCTTGTTGTACTTGTATTCCTTTAGTAGCGACCATTAATATAGACTATACGACCAGAGCCATACTCTATGCCCCACGCTCAATAATCCATATAAGTGTCAAGATCCTCAGCCTCGCACTCAAAAACACATAATACAAGAATTAAAGGTCACAAAGGGCATAAGAAAACTTAGTTTGGTTACGAGTTTCTGAAGTATATATATGGCTACAATTAGTTACCACCATATCCATCCATCATGGCCCATCAATTACTAAAATATAGTGAAAGAACAATGGCAATTTGAGGCAAAGATTAGGAAGAGCATCTTTGAGGCTCTCCATTGGATAATTCACATTAGAAGATTTGCATCACTGCACTATACAATTCATATGAATCGAATTTTTGCGTAAGAACTACATGAGAAAAATTGTGAATTTTGAGAAAATTAATGAGATGATAGGATAATGCAAACGAATAATTTCATGAAAATCATGCAATTTAATGAACTTTGAAGGGAATTAATGAGATGATAGGATAATGCAAACGAATAATTGCAATTTCATGAACTTTGACCAATTATGACTTGAATTCCAACATTGAATGCTCAAATGCATGAATTTATAAAATTCAATGAAATCAAGTTATCCCAACTAAGTCCATAAATCTACATGAAATAATGACAATATGATGCAATTTCAAGGACTCGTCGCACCCTCCAACCAACATTTTACTAGTCCCTAGCAAGAGATGTGAAAAGGTGAAGTTAACTAACCTAACCTAATCTACCCTAAAAATACAAAAGAAGACTAATGCATAAAATGGAAGCCACTTTCGCTGGCACTCTCAACTGCATTTAGCGTATGTATGCAATAAGCCCTTATACCCCTAGGTTAATGCAATTTCATGGACTCGTCGCACCCTCCAACCAACATTTTACTAGTCCCTAGCAAGAGATGTGAAAAGGTGAAGTTAACTAACCTAACCTAATCTACCCTAAAAATACAAAAGAAGACTAATGCATAAAATGGAAGCCACTTTCGCTGGCACTCTCAACTGCATTTAGCGTATGTATGCAATAAGCCCTTATACCCCTAGGTTACCCTAGCAGACAAATTGTGCTTTCGGGAGGTTTTGCTGTGAATATACCCACAAAATTTTAAAAAAATTAAAAAACTAAAAGAAATCAAAAGAAACTCTACAAAAAACATTTTATAAACATTGGATACTCTCGATTCTCGGAATGGTTAAAGTAAAGACAAATTCAAAATACGGTTCACCAATCCCATCTTTGATAAGAAAATTTCAAAATCATGCTAAATATGATCGTGCACGATGAGAAAGTACGTATACATCAAAACATAAGTGTTAAATGCTCCACTCGAACCCCCATAAAAACGACTCAATCAAATAATTCGGTCCACCTAGACTTAGCGCAAAAAAAAGATTTCCTCACAAGGCAACCATGATGGCTTTCGCACTATTGTTTTTTAAGAGGCCGTAAAAATTCAGCAACAAGCTTTGCTCTTTCTTTCTTTTTCATTTCACTTGATTTTTTCTCCTTGATTTCTTTTCCTTTTCAACGGTCCCCAACAATAGGCAGCCCTTTTCATGTACCCGAAAATCAACGCAATCATAATGGCTTTCGCACTATTGTTTTTCAAAAGGCCGTGATTTTTTTTCCTTTTCAACGGTCCCCAATAATAGGCAGCCCTTTTCATGTACCCGAATCAAGGGTGACCATGATGGCTTTCGCACTATTGTTTTTCAAAAGGCCGTGATTTTTTTTTTCCTTTTCGACAGTCCCCAACAATAGGCAGCCCTTTTCATGTACCCGAATCAAGGGTGTACCCAAATTAGGGCAACCATGATGGCTTTCGCACTATTGTTTTTCAAAAGGCCGTGATTTTTTTTCCTTTTCAATGGTCCCCAACAATAGGCAGCCCTTTTCATGTACCCGAATCAAGGCAACCATGATGGCTTTCGCACTATTGTTTTTCAAAAGGCCGTCTTTTTTTTTTTTTTTTTTCTTCATTGGTCCCCAACAATAGGCAGCCTTTTTCATGTACCCGAATCAAGGGTGTACCCGAATCAAGGCAACCATGATGGCTTTCGCACTATTGTTTTTCAAAAGACCGTGTTTTTTTTTTCTTTTCAACGGTCCCCAACAATAGGCAGCCCTTTTCATGTACCCGAATCAAGGGTGTACCCGAATCAAGGCAAACATAATGGCTTTCGCACTATTGTTTTTCAAAAGGCCGTGTTTTTTTTTTCTTGCCAGCGGTCCCCAACAATAGGCAGCCCTTTTCATGTACCCGAATCAAGGGTGTACCCAAATCAGGGTAACCATGATGGCTTTCACACTATCGTTTTTCAAAAGGCCGTGATTTTTTTTCCTTTTCAAAGGTCCCCAACAATAGGCAGCCCTTTTCATGTACCCGAATCAAGGGTGTACCCAAATCAGGGCAACCATGATGGCTTTCGCACTATTGTTTTTCAAAAGGCCGTGATTTTTTTTTCCTTTTCAACTGTCCCCAACAATAGGCAGCCCTTTTCATGCACCCGAATCAAGGGTGTACCCGAATCAGGGCAACCATGATGGCTTTCGCACTATTGTTTTTCAAAAGGCCGTGATTTTTCCTTCCTTTTCAACTGCCTCCAACAATAGGCAGCCCTTTTCATGTACCCGAATCAAGGGTGTACCCAAATCAGGGCAACCATGATGGCTTTCGCACTATTGTTTTTCAAAAGGCCGTGATTTTTCCTTTCTTTTCAACGGTCCCCAACAATAGGCAGCCCTTTTCATGTACCCGAATCAAGGGTGTACCCAAATCAGGGCAACCATGATGGCTTTCGCACTATTGTTTTTCAAAAGGCCGTGAAATTTCAGCAACAAGCTTCTCTTTTTCTTCTTTCTTCTTTTTTCTTTTCTCTTGATTTTTTTAACTTTTCAACGGTCCCCAATAATAGGCAGCCCTTTTCATGTACCCGAATCAAGGCAACCATGATGGTTTTCGCACTATTGTTTTTCAAAAGGCCGTTAAATTTCAATCACAAGCTTCTGTCTTTCTTATTTTTTCTTCTCTCTTGATTTTTTTCCTTTCCAACGGTCCCCGACAATAAGCAGCCCTTTTCATGCACCCGACTTAATTCACTAATTTGTCGAAAAATCCACCCAGATGACCAGGAAACCTATAAAACTAAGGTTTGTCTTTCCTTTGTATATTCAATCAAGTAATAAAAAGAATGGAAGTCATTGTTTCACATTTAAAGACTTTGAAACTGTATAGGAACTGTGTAATGTGAAATGATCAAAATTTAGCACTTTTTCAAAAAGATTTCCACAAACAACAACTCTCTTTTGTCAAAATTTTGAGAATTCAAAAATTCAAGCTATATTCCGTTTATTGAAAATTCTCTCAAAAAATTTCTTTCCCTTCAAAAAAATCTAAAAAGCTAAAGATAAACAGCAAAAATTCTAAAAATAAATTTGAAAAACTTCCTTAATATAGAAAATAAAGAAAAAGGTGTGTGAAGTTTTTGTCTAAAAATAGGCAGTGTGCTTGTCCCCACCCCCCAACCTATGATGAACATCCTCCTCATGTTATGCATGCAATGCAAAAGAATATAAAACATGACGAATAAAAGTAGACAAGGGTAAAGTGAAAACATCGGAAAATGTGAAGCTTTGTCGAAGCTTGTTGATGGTTAGACAAAACACACAATAACAAACAAAAAGAAAAAGAAGTTACCCTACTGGCAACACAACTTGGAATCCACCCGGATCCTACAAAAAATTTAGTTGTATGCCCATTGTTACAAAGCTTTGCTGGTTATTTGCCATGCCCATAGCTGTCCAAACCATGCTATTACCCGATTAAATTAAATAATTCAACTTGAATTGCGATTTTTTTTTTTTTTTCAAATGGTGATATTTGCATTAAGTAGAGAGATGATGTACATCAAAGGGCATAAAAGCTCAACATCAAAAGGACAAAATTACAAAAGTACTATCGATCTGGTCTAAAAAGAAGATTCATACTTTAGAGTTTTCAGGTTAAAAACTTAAGTAACGGGGAAATGAAGGGGCTGGTTGATCATTCAACCTCATTATATATGTTATGGTACCTCATGTCTTCAGTCGGTTTCTAGTTTTTGCATAATAAAAACAAAAAAAAATATAAATACTAACTTGAAAAATGAAAACAACGCATCATGATGAGAAACAATGATCTGTCACAAAATAATGTTCACACAAGACCCTATAGCAAGCGTAATTCCCAATAACCTTATAGAACTGCCATTGAAGATATTAACTTAATAGACCATAAAAGAAAAGGCATGCTACAAGTGAAACAGTCAGAGAACAAAAAGTAGTCCTTAAATCAAAGGGATCTCGGATATTCAAAGACATGAAGTACAATAGGAGCACATTCGATACTAGAATGTTGATACCTTGGGGGAGAACATCAAAATGAAGCCCAATCAAACACTAGGCGCCGGGAAAACATTTTGGGAGGATGCATAGGCAGTCGTTAAATGACACATGGCAGTAAAAAAGTGCTTGGATCAGAAATTTTCAAGGAAAAAAAAAAAAAAAAAAAAAAAAAAACTAGGTAGGATCACAAAAGTTTTTTTCCAAATAAAGACATTATTTCACCAACATGTTCTACTATGTGTCAATCATATAAAATCAATGTGAACTATACGTCCTTTATTTTAGAATGTTTTAAAGCTAACAAATGAAGATGAATATCCACTATAGACAAATGGCATGAGGAGACACCTATTGTAGAGTTCTCTTCAACATCTAGTTTGTCATTCACTCATCCGTCAAGTATGTTACAAAAGAAACAAAAGAAAAAAAGAAAGAAAGGATCACACAGTTCAAGGTAGGTTTTTCATATAATATTTAACTAGAATATACATTAAAATCATTGAAGCCTTACCGCTACCACTTGTACCAACAATAGCGACACTACTTCCCGCTGATATAACATAAGATATTCCATTAAGTATCTTTCGCTCTATTAGGTATCTAAAATAAGAAAAGAGACAAAAGAAATGTGTTCACAAATCAATAAAACTTGAATCAGGGATAGAAATGGGAATGGAATTATGATAAAAGACTGAAATAAAGCCAAGAAAAAAAAACACACTAAAGACTTAATTTTAAAAAGATGCACAAAATATAATGTTCCACCAATATAAGATGAACTTTAGCAATAATACATAAAGCATATAAACCCAAATAACAAATGCTTTTTAAAAGAATCATATTAGAAAAATTTTAAGATGTGAATGAACATAAAGATGTCAAAAGTAACAACAAAAGAAATTAAGAAAATAAAAACTGTTAAACACCAAAGTACCGGTCAGGAGAACTGATGTAGCAGTTACTCAAAAGAATAGCCCGGCAGCATACACAAATCTTAGGTTTATACTACTAGGATCTAGTGTCTCCTAAAAAGCAAAAACACATAAACAGCAGTAAGCAAAGACAAGCCAAAAAAAAGGACCCTGCAGCACTGTTGGAAAATGCCCAACCACTAGGCCACGGGTTCTAGTTAAGCTACCAGCTAAAAAGAAGATATGACGATCCCAACCATGGACGTTTTCCACCTATGCACGCTATGATGATCCCAAGTTCTGTTCCTAATCCCAAAGTTGTGAAATGCATGTTCTTCATTAGTCCTATTCCTATCAGAGAGAATTTTAGGGCAAATAAAAAAAAAGAAAAAGAAAAAAATAAAAGACACTTGTTGTTTAAGTGCTACTATCAATAGTACATACGTATTACATGAAGTGCCCTCACTTAACACACTAACAGGGGATGAGGAAAACAAATACAAATGTGCTGCTAATGTACATCACCCTTTCCAATCCAAGTATCAAAGTTCTTTGAATTTGGCAATTAAGTAGGCATTCCTACACTTTTTTTTTTTTTTTTTTTTTTGAATGGTTACTTTCATTAGAAAAAAAAAAAAGACAAAACAAGAGATGGGAACGCATTCCTACACTTGTTACTATCAGATTTTAATAAAAATTCATTTAGTAAATTTAAGATGAAACCAACATCAGAATGTATTAAGTAAATTTATATATAAGACATCCAGTCTGAAAAAAAAAAAAAATCAAATAGCAAAGGCATTCAAAGCTTCCTTTGATATATAGCTCAAAACTGAAACATTTGTTACTACTGAGTACATGATCAAGTGTTCAAAATTGTGTATGGACAGCATTCCATTTTCTGAAAAACTACGGTGTCCAACAATTGAGTTTACCACTTGCAATGGAAAGATGTTGGTTTTTTTTTTCTTTTAAAGTATGTGACATTTACTAATAGGTCATGAGAGAAAACATAATTTATCTTTTACCATCAAATTTATTAATGCTCGTATGATTTTTCTAAAGGTCTAATGTGTTTTTTTTTATACTTATTGTATAGTTCTAATACTTCTTTTCTTTTCTTTTCTTTTTTTTTTTTTGAAAAAAAAATTATGTGCTTACTTGTATTATGCGTATATTACATCCATCCCAAATCAAGTTCAACCAAAATCAAATTGCAAAGAAAATCATATTTTCATATTTATAGCATTCAACACTAGTTGCTAGTAATTACTCAATCCGAGTTTCCAAACAAAATTAGGACCTATTTATAATAGCATCCAATGTTCAACACTGGCTTCTCAAAATTATTCAATCTAAATTTCCAAACAAACTTAGGACCTATAAACTATAAAGGCATCCATTGTCCAAGTGTTCAAATGTTAAGTAAAATGCAAGTTACAAAAGAGACCCAGCTTTTCATTTTATACTCAGCAATTGGCATACCATTCACACACACTTGTTCTACACATTATTCAAACCAAGTATCCAAACAAGGCAATCCACCAATAGCTCAATTGGTGAGGCATCTCCCTTTCACATAAACAACCAGGACTCAATCCCTGGCTACAGCGCTGCTGGTGAGGATCTTGGGTGAGTGTGTCAGTACTGACCTTTAAAAGAAAATAAATAAATAAATAAAAAGTATCTCCAAAAACTTAGAGACAATAATGGAAGGCATCCACTCTTAATCAAGTTGAAAATGAAATCCAATAGAGAAAACATCCACATTTCAACATCATATTTGACACTATCAGCACATAATGTGTAAGTTTGTATTATTGGAATCAAGAGAACTCATGGGAAGATGAATTCACAACAAAGGCAAACCAATGCGAACCCATCAGCCCCATAATTTCATGTTTAGTAAGTATCTGTTCGAGTTTATTAGTCTTATCGGGTCATATAAAGAAATAAACAATAACGAATTCATAAATTCAAAACTAGTTCAAAACCACAAAATAATTAAAACCACAACCACTTGTGTGATTCCATTTCATTGAATTCACATGGAATCCAGGTGAAGGAGAGTAGCTTAGCATACACAAATCACTGCCCATGTCCTTTGGAACATCAAAAGCTTCACGCAATCGCCTCCAGAGGCAAGCAAAAGGGTCGTTGATGGATCCGCAAAGTTCATCTGATTCCAGCTATCTATTTTCCTTATACACACAAATTTCTGCCCTGAAATGCAACCGACCAATATAACATAAATGATTTATCTTTAAACTAGACCCAACAGACCATTTACTTGTGAAGGAAACGAGGTTGAGAAACACAGAAAATTGTCGTAGTACAAAAATTAAGCGTGGGCAGTTTTCTCCACCTTATCTTCTCATCCACAAACACCCCAAATTTTATACATTACACCCAAGTAGAGTAAATAATCCCCCAACACAAAAAAAACAAAAGACAGAAAGCCTCAATCAACAAGATCTAAAACTTTAGAGCTTGAATAGTTGTCCTACATTCAAGCATGCCCTAAATACTCCCAAAGACAATATCGAAATCACTCACTTAGAGAAATCAGTGGGCACCCCGTCAAGCCACCCATCTATTAAAATCGAAATAACTATATGAGCACTATCGCCCTGATCAGATTTTAAAGCACGTCTTGTGCTCACTAAGAACATCACTGCAAGCCTTATTTTCTCTGCTGCTGACATCTCTTCTCAGGTAATAACTAATTCTATCATGTTTGTGATTTTCTGGACTTACCCTATTCTCCTTTTTTATTGTGATTTGGAGAAATGAGTTTGGAATAGTTCTGTGAAATTGAAATAGCTTAGATACGTGCTTGCTTAGTTTTAATTTGTGTCAAGGTTTTATTCGATGCAAGTCAGGCCTACCGTTGGATTTGTCGTGTATAAAAATCTAAATAAACATATTTCAAAACTCAGTTGCCCGCACTAAGTGAAGTGCAAATCCAATCACCTGCAACACCGTGTACGTATAGTTGGTCAAGGAAAGGAGCACAGCAGCTACCTCTTTCAAATAACTCAGAATATCCAAACGAGTAGACACTGATGTACATGTAATTGATTTAAGTGTACCTTTCTAACATTGCCACCACAAAAGATGGGTTGAAACTTTCCAATTGATAAATTACTCATTGTATCTGTGAAACATCACCAATAGAACAAAAGCAGTTTAAGAGCTCGCAAAATATCAGGCATGGACTATGGATTTAACAAGATCGATAGACAATCATAGTTGAATACAAGCAAACGAACATCAACGCTAGGATGCAATCTCTTTGGTACTGCAAAAGAGGAGAAGGTAGGTTCTACTCCAAGATGCAGCAAACCAGATCACCCCTACCTGTGCAAATACAAAGGTTGAGAGACAAGTCCTTCACAGTTTTCGTATCCAACCTTCCGGAGCAAATCTCTAAAGGCTGAACTGGAAGCAATGTGTTTCGGGGCGGGAAGGAAGGGCAGCAGGAAGGCTGGGATTCGCTTTCATTAGATTCAATACAATAAAAGAGGCTGAAAGAGCAGTGAACATGGTAGAAGGAAGATTTTAAAGAGGAAGAAAGCTACTAGCTAACTTGACTCATCATCGTTCTATAGGGGAAAGAAAAGGCAGCAGAAAGCAAGGTCAGGTGGAATAAAGAAAGATACAATAGAAGCTACATGGAATCTTTGCTTGGCCCTGAACCGACTGTTCGAAAGGAAGATGCAGGGGAAGCACAGAGGATGAAACCAGCAGGGTGGATAGTGGATGATGGCAAGGAAAAAGGAGTGAGGGTAGCCTCCTGGGTGGTCAAAGAACAAAAGAAATCACTGTTCTGCAGTCTAGTTGGTTTTTTAAAGACCAGCACTAATGGGCAAAGGCAGGTAGAAGAATGGTTAGATACGTGCTGGGGAAAGACGCTGGACAAAATCAGACTGTCGGATGAACAAATCGTCTGGATGCAATTTCTGACAGAGGAGGAAGTAGAAGAGGTTATTGAGAAAACAGCTTGTAAAGGAGATGATTCCGCTTTCTACTTTTTGGGGAGATGGATGGTGTATGGGATTCCCACCACGACCCTGCTGGATCAAGATTAAAAATAAGCCCCTACATGTTTAGCATGAAGAGGTGTTTAAGCTGTTGGGAGAGTGCCTTGGGCACACTATGGAGGTGGATAAGAATACAGCTCAAAAAGAACACTTGAAAGATGGAAGGATAAAGGTACTCCTAGATGGGAGAACCCCACTACCGACCACACTTCCTATCTAGGTGGAAGAGGTTAAATTTTCTGTGCAAATAGAGATGGACCAGGAGAAAGAAGACATAAAAGATGGGAGGAAGGATACTACAAGCTTGCAGATCCATGGAGCTAATAGAAGCAGTTGCCATAGAGGTCAAATTTTCTATGCAGATAGAGATGGACCAGGAGAAAGAAGACATAAAAGATGGAAGGAAGGTTACTACAAGCTTGCAAATCCATGGAGCTAATAGAGGCAGTTCCTGCAGAGGTTGGAAGGAGAGGAAGGAAGACCCAATGGAGGAAGATGATGACATCACAGGCCAAATTTTGAAAAGTGCACCCAAAGAGGGGATTGGGAGGAAGACGGGCCGTGATGGATTCAAAGACGCTGGACCCAGAACAGGCAAACAAAACAGCAAAGAAAGCCCATCCTTGCTATTGGACCAACTCAACAATGGGCCAAACCCAAACGACTTAGAAGGATAGAGTTGGGCCCAAAAAAAAGCCCATCCTGATGGTTTTCTCAAATTAAACTTTGATGGAAATTATGCTCAAGCCATTGGAAGAGGTGGTATTGGAGGTGTCATTAGAGACTGGAATGGCATTACTGTAAGGAATTTTTGTGGGCCGATAGATTCTCTAGATGCTAATGAATCTGAAATGAATGCTCTTTTGGTTGGTTGCCGTGAGCTGCGTAAGATGGAAGTTTCTAAAATTATCATTGAAGGAGATTCATTTTCTGCCACTCAGTGGAGCTTAGGCAATTGTTTTTATCCTTGGCGGTTGGCTGATGTGGTGGAGCAAGTGCAAGATATCTTGAGTCACTTGGATGCTGTCCTTTTATCATGTGTTACGTAAGGCCAATGGTTCGGCAAAGGAAGGAGTGCTTCGTCCTTCTTTACCCTTTGATGTATAGTTTGTTTTGAGTTTCCTCTTGTACTTTATTCTTTTGGGTTTTCCCTCTTGTTAATAAATTTTACTGTTATAAAAAAAAAAAACCATGAGATAAGTATACCACTTTGACTGCAAGAACATCCCTTGGCTGAGTTGGCTCATCTATCCACTGTTGAATCTTCCAATGAATAACAGTCCTGCTCTTTCTTAGGAGCCTGAGTAGCCTACTATCACCCAAGGAAGGAGACCCCAATTACACCCCTCAACATTTACAAACAGAAATATAATGCACTGAAAGATAAGACAATGCAGCTTTCATAAGAGTGATATTGCCCCAAGGATAGTCTTTTCCAAGCAAATGAAATTTTTTTTTTTCAAATTTCTCTATGATAGAAAACCCACAAAATTTTCAATCTTGCATTAGCCTTAATAATCAAACCAAGGTAAATGATGGGAAGCCGCCCTACTCTGAATTGCAATCTATCTGCAGAGGGCCAAATAAACTCCTCCAAACAACCCCCACCCCAATTTGGATACTTTTAGATTGACTAACTTTCAAGCCCAGACACAACTAAAAACACCATAGAATACCCTTCAATAAGGAGACCTTTTCCCATCTCAATGAACTGAAGAAGTGGTATCATCTGCAAAACAAAGATGAGGAATAGCTTCCCCATTCCTGCCCACTTAACCTTATGTGAAAGAGTTACCAAAAGCTTAACCTTATGTGAAAGAGTTACCAAAAGCTTCTACAAAAACAATAAACAAAAAAAAAAAAAGGGGGAAAGAGGAACTGCTTGTCTAAGCCATCAGTAGGACTTGAAAAGGTATGAAAGGGTCCTATTAACCAAAACAGAAAAGGGTGTCAACGAAATATATTCCTAAATCCATCTTTTTCACCAATGAAAAATATCAAACATGCTGGCATATAGTCCAGAAACTTCCATTCCACATAGTTATATGCCTTTTCCAAATCTATTTTGAATATGACACCTTTACAAGACTGCTTCCTAGCATCGACAAGTCTATAAGCAACCAACACTCCATAAAGAATTTATCTATAACGTACAAATGCTCTTTGCTAAGGGCTACTGATATAAGGTAAGACAGCTCCAAGTGATTAGCGAAAACTTTGAAAGCATTTTGTATGTGCATCCACCAAGCTAATGGGCCCAAAACCATTCAATTCCACTGGGTTAGGGATCTTCGCTACAAAAGTTAAAAAGTAGCAATAAGCTCTTTGTTCAATCTACTTTTGCAATGGAACCCTAAAACATATTTCAAAAATCCTCCTTCAAGAGGTCCCATCCTGCTCTGATAATTTACTCGTCATTGATCCAAAAAAAAAAATTCATCCTTAAGAGACTAAAGGACTTTAAAAGACCCATAAGGTTCATGGAATGATGCCAAATAAAATTCCAAGCCCAAGATAACAATGCTTCACTCATCTCCAAACTCCATCTCAACTGTTTATTGGTCGGTTATGACCCCTTCAAACTCTTTAAGGACATATCCTTCCCTTTTACACTCTTTGTACCCATGTAATGCTTCTTTTTAACTAATAAAGGGAGAAGAAGAACCAAGCTGTCCACCTAATGATTATGTTGGCCCTTGGCTTGTGCCTATGCATTACACCCCCACCACAAAACTATCTTGCAACAGCTCTCTTTTCTCTCATAGGGCATTTTCCAATCTTGTGTTTGGAATTAATTCCTTTACCATGTAAATGGCATAACCATGAGATTTCATTGACAATCATTACACAATGAAGAGCCTCAGCTTTTGAATGAACAGAATTGTTCAACATCAAACAAAATATATGAGGAGCTACCACAACCAAAGAAGAGATAACCGAAGATAAATTTTAAAGAAAAATCTCCCAAAGAAACCCATTAGAGGTAACATCATTATCACCATTCTAGACCTTCAGAATGATATTCTATGAGAAACATACCTCATTTATGCATATCCTACTGGGTGGCATTTTAGGTATGAAGGGACTGAGAACCTAAGAAAGAGGTGAAAATAATAGGGTGTCTCTTCTTGTTGGCTATGACAATAAAGTTTTAGAAGGAAGAACTTCACCACTTGGTTTCTCACAATTCTGTTAACATCCACCAGTCTCAAGTTGCCGGGAGAGCTTTACTTGTTAAGCTTCAATCACCAGACGGTTGCTCTCAATACAAACCTATTGTACTGTTTTGCACCTAAATGAATTTAACTATTAAAAAAAATTACCAATAGAACCCAGCGTAATAGCTCTTCAAGGGATGCATGCCAAAGACGCAATAATATCTAACCAAACTGCGCAAATGATATACATTAAAAAAAAAAAAAAAAAACAATCTCACCATCATCAATTAATCAAGAAACACAAAAGGAATGCCCACCAACATCCACCAAAACCCTATATTCCACTCCAACAACAAAACAGGAGAAAAAAATTAAAAACAGAATCAAAGATCACAGACTTAACAACACTTCCAAGAAAAAATCTAACACAAATTTGCCTAATTCTACATTAAGAGATCAAGAACAAACCCTAGAAAAAAGAAACTCAAATCTAATTTCAGCAAAAACCCACGACCATCATAAACCAAGAAACACAAATATGCACAGCAACGTCCACCAAAAATCTAAGTTCCATTCAACTACCAAAAGCCCATCAAGAAAACCAGGAAACAGACTGAAAATTTACGAACCGTACCTATTAAACACTCACCCAGGACTTCTTTCTGCAGACCCACGTGAAGAGATTAGATACAAACCCTTAAAAGAAAAAACCCAGTCTAATTCCACAACAAAAACTCACCATCGTCAACACAAAAACAGCCAACGTCAATCCATCGAAACCCTAAATTCATTCAATTATAATAACAGATCAACCAAACCAAGAACACCCCAGAAAAAGAAATCAAAGATTAGGTAAAAATCTTTTAAAAAAAACCCAATCTTAGTTTCAAATTTTAACAACAACCCATCATCATCACAAATCAAGAAACACAAGACTCCCAAATTCAATCAAACCAACACCACCCCATAATCATAAACCAGGATCCATTACCAGGATGGGAAGCACGGCCTGATCGACCTTGACGAACTCTGCATCCCAGGCCCTCCGTGGACCGATCATCTTCTTGCAGTCCTCGATGACCTTGGCGAGGATGTTTCCAGTGACGTTGGAGAGAGGGATTCCATTGTCGGTCATGCGCTTGATGGTCCGCGACTGCAGACCGACCGCCCCATCGACGTCGAATGTCTCACCGTCCGACCTCTTCAGAGTAATCTTCTTCGTGGGAGGCATGGAAGGAATGAAAAAAAGAGAGATCGGTCGGGCGAAGAATAGGAAGAAGAAGAAAGTCATAAACCCTAATTGCGGAGAGAATGGGATTTCGGAGAGAAGAATTTTCGTTTCTTTGCGCAAAAGAAATGTAGCGTCCTAACTTTGATGAGAGAGATTAATTCTGATGCTCGGATTTATTAACCACGATATAAGTCGAATGATTTTCACCTGAAACAAAGTCAGAAATAATAATAATAATAATAATAATAATAATAATTATAGCTATGGGAGGGTTACAAATCTTTGGGCTAGCTAGACTAATCCCTCCGACCCAGAGGAAAGCTGGGTAAACACCCCAGTGGCCCCAAGGTGGTCGCATTAGTGGACTTAACATTCAGCAGAGATTATTTTAAGAAGCTCAACTGCACAGTGGGGCCCACATATGCATAGATCTGACCTAGTCAAAATAAAGCTCCCTCCATGTAAATGGGTCCTAGAATTTTAACTTTAATGGGAGGTCTTTTTTTACTAGTGGTTAGATTGATTGTTTGATTAAAAAATGCGATAATGAATATATATTAGATTGTGTTAATCACGATTTTAATCATATAGCTAATTGAACGGTGGAAGAAGCTCCAATTAATATAAATTATCTCGACACCTTCAAATACCTATAGCACATCTATTTTGAATGGTTTGGTACTTGACCCACCTTGTGGGGTTCCGCTCTTTAACCTAGGTTTTTTCATTGTTAAATCCTCATGCTTTCAATTTAGGTGGTGGGGTTCCACCCACATAAATCCACCGTTGAGAATACTCATTATACCCTTAGGCTGGCCATTTATTTGCAAGAAGGGTCAGTTGTGGGATTCAAAAGCCTACATGGTCAATAGGTATTTGATATGGGGTTAGGATGGTAGATGCATAAAGCATAATTTGAAAAGAAGATGCCCATATCTTGTTCTCAAAGTTGTTTTCGGCACATCTTGCTCTTTGACCCTTACTTGATTGTAGCCTAGCCTTAGATCTGTCTTAGAAAAGTGCATTGTGCCTTGTAATTGGTCGAACAATTCATTTATTATCAGCAGAGGGTACTTGCTCTTAATCGTTACTTGATTCAACTGCCTGTAATCTGTACGCATTTTCGATGGACGGCCCTTCTTGATGAAAAGAATCGATGCTCCCCACGGCGAAATGATCAACAACCCCAAGTGCAATGCTGCGATATAGTGATAACCCGGTGAGTCTGGGGTCGATCTATGGAGTGTGAAAAGGGAACTACTGACTCCTACCTGTCCTATGACAAATCTAAGACTTGCTGAAATAAAATCTATACAAACTCAATCTAATATACTTAAATTTAAATTAAATTAAATTACACCAGTTATAGCCTATTAAAAAGTCTTATTAAAAAAGCCTAAGCTAAAAATCATGAACTAATAAACTACATCACTGTAAGAAGAGATAGAAAAACTGATTGCATAAAAATATCAGAAAGTCAGTAATTAAATAAATAAACATGAGAATGTGAAACATGTAGTTCAAGAGTCCGAATCAATTGTTTTTTATATTAAAAATATGTGTGGTCTCAATTCAAGTTCCTCCCATTAGGATGAGCCAAGGCGCGTGTTTAAATTGTTAATTGATGAGAGATTTCACATGACTCAAGGCTCCAATCATGTATTTTCATTACTATAAGTAGTGATCGTGAGCTCCAAGTATAGAGCCGCGATGTAGTAATAAACTGGTGAGACCAGGTCGATTCACAGGGAGCAATGTAAATTAAGGTTCCTTCTCAACTTGTACCTGCCCTAAATTAAAAATCTAAATCTAACCTAACAAACTAAAAAATTACAACCATCATTCATACGTACTTTCCAAAAATTAAATTAATTACAATCCAATGAAAATAAAACTTCCTAAATCTAAAAATCATAAACTAAAAACTAAAATTGCTATAAAAGAACACACAAGTTAGAACATCAAGAAAAAAAAATCCAAAAATAAAACTAAGAAACTAAAGTATAAACAAAAGAAACCTAAGTTAGAAAGTTAGCAATGCAGTGCATGCCATGAGATGCTCAAAATTCTAAGTCTGAAAAACTAGTATGCAAGGCTGTTTTTATGCATGCTTTCTCCTAATCTAATGCAACCTAAAACTGAGTTTAATGGCTAGGATTAAAACTACAATGATGCACGAATCAAATAAAAAAAACGGAAGAGAAAAAGGATTTAAAACGAATGAGATATGAGTGCATGAACATGACCTAAAAAAAACGTAGCAGAAAATCTGCACACAAGTGAGTCCGACCAGCCATGTTTGATCCACCGGTTCACCATCTTTCCCAAATTATTTTTTCTTGAAATTCTGGGGTTTGAAAATAAACTGATCAAACTTTAATTTCCCCAAGTTTCATCAAAAAATAATGTGTTTTAGTCAGGTTTCTAATCGCAAGCTTTTTACACAAAATCTGTCTTGAAATTCTTGCAACAATATGCTGAATTGTGCACTTTATATAGGGATCCGAATTTCCAAAAATTATTTGGCCGAGATTATTGACTAAAATCTCTGATTTTTCTTGCTTATTCAATTTAAAACTCCGATTCCAGCAACTTAAACATGTCTAAACTCCACCAATATGAATATGCATGCAATACTAATTGGTTCCAACCATAAACTATGCACAAAATAAACATAAAATTGAATTGATCATAAAATAAAGACAATAAACAAAAGTCCAAGAATTTAAATGTGTGGTGAAAACAAGAAAAGTAAAAGTGTGATTTTAACAAAAATTTGAATGTGTGGAAGAACATAATTTTAAATGTGTGGAAGTGTATTCTCCTCTTTCAAAATTCTTTTCTAAGCGGGGTCATAATTTGAATCATGCTCTTAGAGCCTTTGGGTCGTCAATCCCAGCACCAACAAGAAAAGAAACATAACACAAGCACCAATCACCCAAAGACAAGAAAGAAAAAATTGAAAGAGTAAGAAACAATTTTACTAATATGTAAAGTCTTACATGAGATAAAAAAGAATAAAAAAAAAAACAATTGCATACTGGGATGAGAAGCCTCTTCTAAATGAAAAAACCAAGGGTGTAGTGTGATTTCCGGCAAAATCTCCTTGAGGACTCAAATGGAGAGAGGAAGAAGATGGAGTGTAGTAGTAATTCTAGAGAGAGTTGGTTTATCTTCCCATAAGAGGAGAGGGATGCTTATGCCTTCAATTTATGGATTTTTGCTCTCTTTCTTTCCTTCTTTGCTCCAAGTTTGTAGCATGCAATCTTCTTTATATGGCAAGTCCTTTCGATGGCCAATAAGTTTTCAAAGAGATAGCAAGGTGAGTGAGAGATTTTTGGTGCTTTCCATGTGGAAAAATTGCAATCCCGAGTAGAAATTATAGCACTAACTTCCAGAGGCCATATCTTCCTCGTTTGAGCTCCAATTTACACAATCTTGGATTCTAAAGATAACTACTCGAAAAGAGCTTTCCAACGGTGTATGGATTGCACCTAGGGGTGTACACGGATTGGGCCAAAACCGTCACCAATCCGTTACCTACAGATTGACGGATTTGAAATCCGTCACCAATCCGTAGCTGTTGAAATCCAATCCGATCCTATCCGTGGAGGACCGGATCGAATCGGATTAATCCGTTCAATCAAATGTTAAAAAAAATTTCAAATATGTTGTAAAAAAATTACATTTTGACCCCTTAATTTTTTTTTCTTATTTTAAATTTAGATATCTTAATTTATATTTAGACCCCTTATATATATTTTTTATATTTAATGTCAAAGGATCGGATCGGATTGAATCCGCAGATTGAGGGTGAAATCCACCACCGATCCGTTAGTAACGGATTACAAAATTTTCAATCCGTCACCAATCTGTTTACCTTCAGATCGGATAAAAATCCGAGGATCGGATCGAATTTACGGATCGACAGATTTTTTGTGCACCCCTAATTGCACCAATCTGACGGGTGGATTAAGAGTTATGGCCAATTTAATCTTGCTGCCCCTGAAAAATCCGAAAATAATTGTGCACGTATGGAATGTTAGTTGTGCAATGGGGTGTGTGGGACCAATGTGGACATTCAAAGGGATCTTAGGATATTTCTTTCCTTGTTTCTTGGCACCCCTTCCATATTTGGTTCGCTTCCAAGCTTCATTGATTGACTAGTCAACTCTTTTAGCACACTTTCCTTTGTTGATCTTGAAAATACAAATCTAGCTTTCCATTGTTGACTTTTCAAACTCTCCAAAAATACCAAGATATGTGGGCCCACCATGAAAGATGTCCAACTCTTGATCTCTCTCAAATTTCACCAATGTGGGTTCCATTCTTGATTTCTCCTACACAAATTTAAAAAAATGGATTCAAGAATAACTATATGTAAGGAATTTAAACGGACGATGCATGGGACCCTACTTGATGCACCCAAAATAATTGACTTTCCAAAAATAAATCTCCAAAAATGGCAGGTTTTATGAATTTATGCAAATAGTATGATTTTTTAGCAAATTATGCATGAATGCACTACAATGGACCCTAAATGCATAAAAACATTATTTGACACTAAATAAAGCTCTTTAATATCAATAATCCCTTAAAATGGTCTAAAATGTGTATGAAAATATGCGCTTTTCAGGACTCATCAAGTAGCCCCTAAGAATTTGCTATATACAGGAAAAATAGGGAATTGCAGAAATAAACAATAATGATGAGATCACCCCTCCATCTTCATCTTTTACTCTTAAAAAAATCAAATTTAAGCCTCACAAGAAGGGGGGAGAGAGAGAAGAGAGGGGGTGGAAAGAGATTGGCAAGAGAGAGAGTGAGTGTTGGACGTGTGGGATTGTTAGGACTAGATGGTATGGGTGTGCAATCCCTTGGACTCCCTTTTATTATGTCTTAAATTTCTTGTTTCGCAAGAATTTGAATTTGGGAAGTTCATTTCTTTTATTCTAAGTTGTATTGTTTTAAGGAAATATGTCTTTAAAATTTTGAATTTGCTTCTACCTTTCGTTCTTTGACTTGCTCCTTCTAATTTTAGGACTCTTCCTTGCTTGCAAATCTCCACACTTGGGCCCGCTTGATTTCTTGAAAAAATTCCCAAAATTTAAAATTTCAAACATTACAATGAAGCTGGGACCATGGGAGAACCCATGTTGGACGTCCCTTCCATCTTGAAGTTATTTATTGCTTGCTTTCTTTTCTTTCTCCTCTCTTTCCTTCTCTAACTTTCCTTGCTTCTCAAGTATGTTAGATTCCTTTCTTTCTTTATCTTCAATTCAAGTTTTGAGATTTCAAAAATCTAAAAATAAGGAAGGAAATTCGATTTTTTGAAAAAAAGGGACCCACCATGGCCGCCCTTGCCTTGGGATTCATGCTCGATGCGAGATCCTGATTTTTAATTAGGGTCATTAGTCATAATTATCCTGTTTAGCCTAATTAGTCTTAATTAGTCATTTGATTTGAGATTTTTTATTTTGAATGACCCCTTTTGTGATTTCCGGTTTTCAGGGGACTTGCTAGTATTTTGAATAATCCATATGGGGCTTTGTGCAAATTTTGGATAAACTTCACCTCTTAAGTGAAGTTCCAGTAGATTCTCCATTTCTCTCTCTCCCATCTCTCTGGCTCTCTCTCAGACGATCGACCAAGCCAACCTCTCCCTCTCTAGCTCTCTTCCTCCAATCATCTATCACCATCAGTCCACCATCATCACCATCTTCTTCTTCATCTTCTTCCTTGTTCCTCTTTCTTGTTGGAGCTTTTGGAAGGGCTTTGTCAAGTGGGTTTCAGGGATTTCTTAGAGAAATCAGTAGTGACCAGCTTATCTCAATTTTGAGGCAAGTTTCTGATATGTTAAACATGAATATATGTTTTGAATTAAAAAAATTATACTGAATTTCATATTATTTCAATTAATTTCCAGATTTTAACTCAAATGATGATTTAGTAAATTTACTTAGAAATTATATGTTTTTCTTAGATCAAATGATGATTCAGAAGTGGTTTTGAAAACTAGAATATGTATCTCCGTGATTCAGAGAAGGATGAACTGGAACAAACCTCAAATAGAGAAATCCCGAAACTGGGATTCTTGAAATCTCAGTGTACCCGGTCGACCGGCCACACATGATTCACAGTCAGTTGCAGTTTCTGCAACTATAACCCTTCTGTATCGAACTTCTTTTGTACCAAGTCGACCGGACAATAACCAGGTTGACCAGACACACTGCAGGTTGACCATGATGTCAACCGGATACACTATATTTTCCCAATTTGTTTCCAAACTAATTAGTTTTATAGCCTAGTGATGTACCCTATGATAGTCCAATGACCCTGAATGATGTATATGACTGACATTGAACTACAATTCTGTTAGATTGTCATTTATCCGGAAATACCACCATTAAATATCATTGTGATACCAAAGAGGTTCTGTTTATTGAATTAACCTCCGAAACACCAAGCTATAGTACACATTAGTGTTTAATGAAGATATACATTATATTTAGACTGATTGATGGACTTTTTAGTTAGTTTATTAGATGTATCCAATTTTATCCCGACCAAGACCCACTAGCTAAGAATCTCAAGCCTGGGTACCGACTGGGGATATGGATTGATGTCTTGATTATCATATTATTAGTATGGTTTCCCGTATATTCCAAGTATATGATTTTGTTTTGCAAAACAAGTTAGTATTTTGTTCGACACTGATATATGTACAAGAGTACACACCGATTGGCATCACTTAGCTTGGTCCTTCTGAAACTAGACATGGTAAAGTTGGACTGTTCTATCCAGATACTAGCTGCGGCATGGTCTTATCCAGTAAAAGTATGATACTCCTGATACCTCTGTATCACTGTATATTGTTTTATAAAATCTGTGGTCACCTATTAACATATATGATACCTCATTGTATATTGTTTATTGTAATTACATCTCTTATAAGAGATTCAATATTTTTTTATATCAGTATTTTGATATTTGGACCTCAGACACATGTTTATTAGAGATTTATCTTGTAGATTTGAAGATTGTATTTTATATTTCTGACTGAATAATCTTGGACAAAGTTTAAAAAATATGCATATTAAAAATGAGCATGCATATAGAATTAGATAGCTGAAAAAGCACTCCTAATCTAACAATTTGAAAGGTATATATCATCAATAATTAGCTGATTGACAATAAATGAATCTCTATATAAAGAATGAATCAATACTGTCAATGTACGTTAGTCATCCGTGATATGAAATTTGTCCATAATAATCAATACACACCAGCAATAAGAATTCGTGTTGAGTTTTGGGTTTTTTTAGTTCGTTTAGTCATTCGTGGTTTTGATGTTTGTATTGATTTTGAAGTTACAAATATCTGATCTTTTTTTTATATCGAACGAAAACACATGAATTTTTTTATATCAAACAAAAACACATGAGTTCGTGCACAAGGTTCGAAAAAGCTTCACATTCTACGGTGTCTTCACTTTACCCCTCCTGTATTTTTATTCCTCATGTTTTATATTCTTTTGCAATGCATGCATAACATGAGGAAGATGTTCATCATAGGTTGGGGGGTGGGGACAAGCAAACTTGTCTATTTTAAAACAAAATTCTCACACACCTTTTGCTTTATTTTCTAGATTTAGCAAGCTTTTCAAATTTCTTTTCAAAGTTTTTGTTGTTTCTCTTTAGCATTTTAGATTTTTTTGAAGAGAGAAAATCTTTGAAAGGATTTTCAATCAACGGAAGATAGCTTGAATTTTAGAATTCTCAAAATTCAAACAAAAGAGAGTTTTTGTGTGTGGAAATCTTTTTGAAAAAGTGCTAACTTTTGATCCTTCACAATATATAGTTCGTATACATTTTCAAAATCTTTAAATGTGAAACTATGATTTCCATTCTTTTTACGACTTGATCTAATATATGAAGGAAAACCAAATTGAAAATATGAAGGAAAACCAAACCTTAGTTTTATAGGTTTCCAGGCTCATCTTGGTGGATTTTCCCACAAATTAGTGAATTAATTTGGGTACATCAAAAGGGCTGCCTATTGTTGGGACCGTTGAAAAGGGAAAAAATCAATAGAAAAGAAAAAAAAAGGATGCATTACTTTGAAAGTTGGTGAAAATACATGAGATGTGGGTTTGCTTCCCATGTCGTGTATATTATCTCAGAAAAACAGGGAAGAGATAAGCTTGTTGCTGAAATTTTATGGCCTTTTGAAAAATAATAACGCAAAAGCCATCATGGTTGCTTTAATTTGGGTACATGAAAAGGGTTACCTATTGTTAGGGACCGTTGAAAAGGAAAAAAAAATCAAGAGAAAAGAAAAAAAGAAGAAAGAAAGAAGCTCATCGCTTAAATTTTACGGCCTTTTGAGAAATAATAGTACGAAAGCCATCATGGTTGGCTGAATGGGGGTACATGAAAAGGGTTGCCTATTATTGGGGACTGTTAAAAAGGAAAAAAAAGAAAGATAAAAGAAAAAAGAAAGAAAGAGAGAAGCATTTCGCTGAAATTTTACGGCCTTTTGTAAAATAATAGTGCGAAAGCCATCATTGTTGCCTTAATTCGGGTACATGAAAAGGGTTGCCTAGTATTTGGGACCGTTAAAAAGGAAAAAAATCAAGAGAAAAGACAAAAGAAAGAAGCTTGTCGCTGAAATCTTACAGCCTTTTGAAAAACAATAGTGCGAAAGCCATCGTGGTTGCTTTAATTTAGGTACATGAAAAGGGCAGCCTATTGTTAGGAAGTGTTGAAAGGGAAAAAAATCAAGAGAGAAGAGAAAAAAAAGGATGCATTACTTTCAAAGTTGGTGAAAACACATGAGATGTGGGTTTGCTCCCCATGTCATGTATATTATCTAAAAAAAAAGGAGAAAGAGAAGCTTGTCTCTGAAATTTTACGACCTTTTGAAAAACAGTAGTGCGAAAGCCATCATGGTTGCATTGAGAGGAAACCTTTTTTTTTTTTTTTTTCGCTAAGCCTAGGTGGACTGGATTATTTGATTTAGTCATTTTCACGGGGTTCTAATGGAGCATTTAACACTTATTTGTTTTATGTATACGTATTTTCTCATCGTGCACGATCATATTTAAGCATGATTTTGAAAATTTATTTCCAACGATGGGATTAGTGAACCGTATTTTGAATTTTTCTTTACTTCGACTATTTGGAAAATCGAGAGTATCCAATGTTTATAAATTTTCTTTTGAAGAGTTTCTTTTGATATCTTTAGTTTTTTAATTTCTTTTTGAGTTTTATGGGTATATTCACAGCAAAACCTCGCGATGCACAACTCGTCCACTAGGGTAACCTAGGGGTATAAGAGCTTATTGCATACGCTAAATGCAGTCAAGAGTGCCGGCGAAAGTGGCTTTTATTTTCTGAATTAGTCTTTTGTATTTTTAGGTTAGATTAGGTTAGGTTAGTAAACTTCACCTTTTCACAACTTCTGCTAGGGACTAGTAAAATCTGTTTTATGAAAGAGGGCTTCTCTAGCCAGAAAGGTGAGAACTTGCATAAGTAACCATTTTCTTTTTTTTTTTTTGGCAAGTGCACGGCAGTGCCCTTCCTTCATTTCCTTCTGAATTTTTCTATTTAGATTGCCCTAAATCCAATGCCCTGTTTGTATACTATGGATTTCTAAAAAGGGGTTGATTGCCATTTGAAATCCCAGAACATGAGCTTCAGCTATGCTTTGGTTCTCTATCCTACACGTTCTTATTTGACTTGAGATGAAGTAAATAAATCTTGATTTGACTTAAACTTGAAATGTGAAAAATATGAGGGGTTAAAGTGCAAAATAATGTTTATAAGGGTTGAGATGAAACTAGGGATGTCAAATAGGCCGGGCCGTGGCCCGGCACTGCCCATGCTGAGGAGCCTAGGCCCATTGTCCCAAGCCCGCTTGGCACGTGGGCTGGTGCCTCTAGCCCACCAGGCCCGCCAACCCGCTAGCCCGCCCAACGGCCCTTCTCATGTCTAATTTAAATATGCAATCCAATGGCCCTTCTCATATCTAATTTAGAAGAATGTGTTGATCTAAAAGGTCTAAGCAAAAGAAAGATTGCATCAAATCAAAATAGTAGTTTGCTTTTAAGACTTGTCAAATTAAACTTTAAGTTTTATTCAAAGAAAAGAAACATTTAACTAACCTTAGATGAGATGTCAGCTTAATGATGATGATTATGTGATTAAAACCACATCAAGTCCGTTTCAAAAAAAGAAAAAAAATTGACATATGCCACATGGCCCACATCTGTATTGCTCTAACTGTATGGATTGTGAATTATGTAGATATAACATCTTTCAAGTGATGTCTTTGTCCTTAGAAATTAAAATAAAAAATGATTTGACCTATGTGAACTCATCTTTTGCTTGGCTAATCTGCTCATATCATAAGCCCAATCAAGTTGTTAGTCTAGAGGCCAGCATCATAAAACCTAACTTCAAAAAAATAGAAAAATACTTTTCACCCAAAGATAAATCCTTTTTTTGAAATAGCAAAATAATTTATGAATCACCGGGCCCCTTCAATCGTGTTTCTCTACAATGAGGCTTGGAGGCAGAAAATTAAAAGAAGACAACATGTCATATGTAAGTGGGATCCATAATGGGGCACACTAAATGAAAGTGATCAGCGGCCAGTGGGGCCCATTATTTTGTGAAAACTTCAAGAATAATTATTATTGGAGCGAATCTCTTATGTCATACATTTGCATTAGCTACATCATGGATCCAACTCAGAGCCTGTCAAAATCATTCTAAAATAAATTTTGATTTTTTGTAGATTGATTTCAAAAGAGCACACGATAGTGAAGTGGGTCCACATCAAATTGTACAATGATGCCTTTTTTCCTAGGTAAGGCCCGCATTAGAATGATTTTAAAAATGAAATTGATTTTTGTGTAGTTTAATCTCAAAAGAACACATTTTAAAGGGGGGCCACATCAAATTGGTTTTGTGCAATTTGATTTTGAAAATATCATGTTTGTGAGGTTGATCCACATTAGATTGATTTTGAAAATCAAACTGCACAATGATAGCTCATTTTTTTCTAAGCCTAGCTCATATTAGAATGCTTTTGAAAATTAAATTGTCTCTCTAGAATTTAACTTTCAAAAGAGCACGTTAGTAAGGCAAACCAATGTAAATTGATTTTAAGAATCAGGTTGATTTTGGAAAAAAAGTTATTTTCAAAAGAGTATATTTGTGATGTGGGCCCACATCAGCTTGATTTTTAAAATTGAGTTGTAGAATAATGATATCTCTTTTTCTGAGGTGCACCCACATCAAAAATTACTCAATTTTCACAATTCGGCACACAATTAAAAAATAGGGGATTTAACGGGAAAAACCCTCATACACGGGCATTTCTTTAATTTGGCCACAATAAAAATGGGCAGACAGAATAGGTCCTAAATGTACATTTCACTTTCTTTTTTTGTCTTTTAGCGCTATAGTCGATATCGATCATTGTCATAGTCGATATCGACTATTTACCTGAAACATAAAAAACGCAGTCATAGTCGATATCGACTATTTCGCTGAAACATAAAAACAGCATACAACCACTACATCTGCATCATCCCCGTGAGATGGTGATGAGCGTGAAGGAGATTAAGATGCAGAGGGCTGCCACGGTGGAGACCTTCACTTTCAAATGCAAAACCCTTACCCACCTTCCTCTTTCTTCCACACCCAAAACCCATTTCTCCAATTCCAATCTCTTCTTTCCCAAACCCCATTTCCCCTTTCAACCCATTCTCCCAGACCCACCCCTTCTTGGGTTCTCAATCCAACAACCCCCATCACCTCCACCAATGCCTTATCATCAACTACAGAAGAGATGACAACGAAGAAATCGAATTCCCCATTTGGGGTTCTCCCTTCTACTCCATGGATTGTTGTCATGGAGAAACCCCAAGATGGGGTTTCTTCAAAATCAGATGTTACGTCAAGACCTTAGCCAAGGTTTTGGGAAGGTGAAGTTGCCACTTGTGGCTTTTTACTGGCCTCTATTGTTGTTTACAGGTCCTAAAATCCTAATTCTAATGTGGGTTTCTGTTTTTTTGCAGTGAAAAAGATGCTATGAGGAAGAGATGATGATGGGCCGCGTGGAGATAAGGGAGATGCATGAGAGCTACAGATAGGGTAAGATGGAGGTTGATGGTAGGGAGATGGAAAGGATGAAGGAGTGATGGGTTGGCTGGCCGGAGAGGACGAAGGAGAAGGAGGAAGAGGTCTGCGTCTTGGGATGGTGAAGATGAGATGAAGGTGATGAGCCTTGATGGGCCACCGCACCACACCTGCATACCCCACCGAGATGGCTTTCCTCATTTTTCCTTTCTTTCTTCCTCCCCCTCTCCCCCTCTCCTTCTCCTGTCTCCCTGCACTACTCTTTGCCACCCACTGCACTCCACGCCGGTGCAGACCTCGTCCTTTCTTTTTTTTCTTTTTTCCTTTCTTTCGAGCGTCGATATCGACTATAGCGCTAAAAGACAAAAATAAAAAGAGAAACCTAAAGTTAGGCCCCTTTTTGTTTGCCCATTTTTATTGGGTCTAAATCAATGAAATGCCCATGTAAGAGGGTTTTTCCCGTTAAAATCCCTAAAAAATAACTATAAAATAATAGCATTTCACTTTGATAGTGGTTGCATCTAAAGCGGAGTGAAATTTACTCTATTGAAATAGTGGGTCTCATCGTGCATTTGGAGCGACCTTAAAATTAATTGAACTGGCCCTTGGGCTGAATTATTGAAGATCCACATGATGGCATATGATGAAACCCATTACTACCCAGATCTAATCAGAATCCTTCTTACAATTTTACAAAGCATAGCTGCACATCACAAACTTGTATACTGCAATTCAAGACAGCAGGCCATGCTTGTGTTCTATTTTTTTTTTTAATACTGATAAAAAAAAGAAAAAAATATGAACAGTCCCGCCGGCCTGACATGGCCCGGCCCACTCCAGCCCGGCCCATGGCGAGCCGTGCCATGCCAGGGTTTTTCCCTGGCCAGCTAGCACAGCCTGCTCCCGGCCCACTTGACATGCCTAGATAAAACCCAAACTCAATCATTCGGTGGTTTCCAGCCTAGATTCTTTCTTCTTCGTTTCTTCTTTATCAAGTGCTTGGAAAATGATTTTTACAAGTGATTTTGAAAGGGAAAGTGTGAGATTCATCTTCTCCATAATCTTCTTCAAGTTTCTTTAATTTGGAGATTGAGTTAAAGGAAAAGCTGTGATTTTCTTTTGTTGAGCTACAAGTGAGTCTTGTAGTGATTTTAGGTTTAATAATGTTGTTTAGATCCTTTTTTTTTTTTTTATCATGTATAGCTTATAAAGAATCGTTTTGGAATTGTTTATGGAGTTAGGGTTTGAATTAGAAGAGTTTTCTTTTCTAATTGAGTCTTGAGAAAGGGCAATTGAAGGCAAGTATAAACAATTATTGTGATTAAATGCAAGTTACTATGGTTTTCCTCTTGATTATGTTGTGGAAAATGATTTCAGCCTTATATATGATTAATTTGTGTGTATATGATTAATTGATTGGAGAAGGAGATGGGTTAGATGTTAATTGATTGGAATAGAAGTGTTGTTGAGGCGTGTAAATGATATTTGAGGAAGGGAACAGGAGGTTCCAGAATTTTATTGTAGGGAAAATCAGTTCTTGCGAATATAAGCTTGTATGGTTCATTAATTTGATTTTTGTAAACAATTTTCATTGAGTTATAAATGATGAATGGATTATTTATGGAGCATTAGAGACTCAAATTATGTTTAACTGGTCTTTGGAAGGACCTAGAGATGAGTAAGAAAGGTTGGGAAAAAGTCCACTGCAAAACAGAACTTTACAGTTCTGTTCTGAAAATTCTGCACTCGAACGTTCAAACTCTTGGCCTGAACATTCGAACTCTTGTCATCGCTGGTTTTTGGCTTGTGGTTTTTTGCTTGAAATGTACTCAAATTCTTGTATTGAACGTTCGAACTCTTGGCAGATAGTTGAATTTAGCAAATTTTCAAATCGCCATAACTTTCTATTTGTACGTCGAATTTTGAGTTTTATATATCGATGGAAAGCTCTTGGAACGTAGAATCTAATGGTCTATATTTTCAATCAATCGGATGACTCAAAAATGTGTCCGGTCTGAGGTGATTCTATTGAATCAAAAGCTTTTCCTACGCGTTTAAATAGGTTTGTAAATTAGTCTTGAGACTAATTATAAATAATTGAGAGTTGTTAAGCTTAATGGACAATGAAAAGGAGAATTATTAATAACTTTGAACATTTTTTCAATAATGTATTATTTTCTATAAACTAAGCCTCCATGGGTGTTAATTAAAGGGACTATAATGTAAAAATTTTATAAAATATGGTGTCCATCGAGAATAACGCGTACATTAAATAATCGATGATTACACCTGAATGGTTAGTAATACTTAACTGAAATTGTATATTGAATTGTATCTGTTAATTGTAATTGAATAGAATTAATGTTGAATTGTATTGTTTCGTGAGTTTGGCACTACATGGTGATTTCTTTAAGCTCATTAGAGCTGTTACTGCTGCAGCAGATTATTTGGGAGTGTTTCGGAACTCCAAGGTGATATCAGTAGTCCTTGACCTGAGCATTGATAAATCCCACAATATATGAATCATTCCGTATGGAAGATGAAAATTCTTCATTTTTAGGAAGATGTGATTTGTAGTGAAATGCTATTGTAGTTTGCCAAATATTAAAGACTCTCATTGATTTTAAATTGTAATTGTATTGGTCTAATATTAGTTTAGACATATTAAATGTGTGTTTAGCATGTTCAATCATGTATCTGCTTATAGATTGCTGAATTGTCAAATTCATAGTGTTATTGATGGCATTACAGGCTCAGTTGCCCATGCCGTTCCTTCAAAGGCCTCAGCGCCAGCGGAGGAGACCACTTCGGTTCCTCCAGGAGGGTTAGTTGAGTGGAAATGATGTGAAAACAATTGAAGTGAACTTTGGAGAATGAAAATAGTAAAGAAACGTTTCACACTTTTCACTTCTTGTATTGTATTTAAATATGCAAGTAAATGTTTGTACATAGTGTAAATTGAAATTTTGCTCTATAAGTTGAGCAATGTATATTTGTGAATATTTCCGCATAATGTGTATTGATATCCTTTGTGAATTTTATGTGATTGAAGTTCACAGGAGTAAGTATGTGATGCGACTCGAGATTAACTCGGATTAATCGTAATCTCAAGCTGGGGTCATGCCACCTTAAGCCAATGCAACCCAAATTACCATTTTACAGAATGTAAGTTAATATTATTGAGTAGTTTGTAAATTCTCTTTGAATCTATGAACATGAAAAATAAAACTCAAAAGAACTTAGATGATAATTTACAGTAACTCTGTTGGGTTTGGTTGTGAGATTGGTAAAATGACAAAAAGGGGCAATAGATATTGAAGATATCAATGTCTTGAAGACCTGAGCCAACTTCATTGCGGGCAACCATGCATTATGGTGGCTGGTATGTGAGTGTGACACTGGGAAATAAATCACAGTACTTGGAAATGGTGAACCAGGTTTCATCTGAAATAAGTGCATGAGTCCAAACATACTCATACATGCCAAATATATCCGTTTCGTTGTTGATGGCAGCATTGCCGATATGCATCACAAAAAGATGGTGTTCGATCAAAGGTCAGTCATCAGACGGCTAGAATTGCTCCATTGTAGTGATTTTTATCTAGCTGTTCGACCATTGGGGGGCTATGAAATCGCATGGCTGCCATCTTGATGGGCCAATCTCAGAATAAATGCAACGATGCATGGTTGCAAATATCATTTACAACCAAAGTTGTTACCAAGATAATGTTATATTTGAGGTTGTTAATTAAATAATACTCAAACAAATACCAATAAGAAAAAAAATTAAATATTAAGAAACAAGAATAAAAAACAAGAAACTAGAAATCTATGCTTTCATTTTAAAAAATATATACATCATGCTGAGTTTTTTTGAGCAACTTATTGTAATAATATCGCAATAAATGCATTTCTAACTATAAATCAATTCAATCATGACAGTATAACATTAAACATCCCAAAAGGGCCTGTTTTCATGAAATTTTATTCCTTGGAACTCATGATAAACTGAGTTGCAAGGATTAATAGAGAGGTGAGTGTTAAGGATGTAAGATAGAGATGCACATGACAGCCTTTTCAAGGATTATTAGAGAGGTGAGTGTGGAGGACCTAATTAAGATGATGATGTACATGACAGCCTTTTCTTCGTAATTGATTCACTGGGGTGATTGCTGAGTAGTAATTTTCATTCCCTTTAATTCATTTTCCATAGGGGAGGCCATATATGAATCTTCACCTTTGTTTCTTCAGTTTTAGCCACTTTTACGATGACATTTGGAATTCAATTCCATGTAAACAAACCTGCCTAAAAAACATTGTGGCATTGTCATCATAAATTCAATATATTGAGATATTTGCCCACTTCAATAAATGTGCTAGTCACAAAGGCAGCTGGAGTTTCAAGATTTTAATGTTGATTAGAGGTGGGACAAATATCATCACAAGATGATCACAGTCATCTATTTATGAAGTCCTCAAAATTAAAGGTTTTATAAGTGCATTTACAACTGTTTGACTATTAGACCAATTAAATACACGTAAGGAAATTAGATCATGAAATGGAAAACAAAATAAGAAGAAGTTCAGTTGAAGATACATATTACCATGATTCCTTTGAGATTGATGATGGTTTTATTTGCCAACTGGTTGTGTTTGATAATGGTATGTGCAAGCTGAGGCACATAATGCCCCTGCATAGCTCTCCCCAACCAAGTAGAAATCCCTGCTCTTGTATTCTGGATACCTCTCCAACCAATTCACCAAGAAAACATAATTATCTATGGCAGTTGTATTGTCTCCACTTTTATCATAATCGGAGGTAGTGTTTGAATAAGAGAACCCAACTCCAGCAGGTGATTCCAAGAAGAGCACAGTTGCAACTTAAGAAACAACGAAAAAATGAAGTTTCAATATCAGTAGCAGAAAATCAATGAAAAAGAAAAATAAAAGAACCCCAGATCATAAAGTTGAGGGAAGAAGGAAAAATAGAGGGGTCATACAATACCTTTGTTGCATGCAAATATGTTTTCATAGAGTGTTTTGCCATCACTGTGTACTCGAAATGGTCCCATCTCTCTAAATGCTCCAATTCCAAGAGAAGAACAACCACAGGCCCTGTGAAGACCATCACAACTACCACCCCATATGAGTGGTAAGAAGCATAAGTTCTTAACTACTCAGGTTCGAACGCCGGGTATGTCACATCTTCCCGCTTGTGCGGGCTCCTTTCCCACTTGTGTGGGATTTCTTTCTGCGTGTGTGGGCTTCCTTCCTACTTGAGTTGGCTGCTTTCCCATATGTATGCGGGCGTCTCTTGGATCCAACCCCCTCTGCTGAGGTACCAAATAAAAATTTTTTCCATCCCACCAAATACAAGACCTCTTTAAGCATACCCCATAATTTGTGGGGTAAGGTTAAGCTGATGATGATTTTGTGACTATTTTTGGATATTAAAGGCTGATCAAGGATTGCAAATGAGCTGGGTCTCCCTACCTGGTTGGAACAAGGTCGAGCGATGGATAAGGTTTCAATGATGATGATCATGATTTTGGGCCCAAAAGATGAGAGCAGTCCAATGTCAACGGATAAGGTTTCAATGATGATGATCAACTCTTATCTATTGCGAAGAAACTGGGCTTGGGCCTGACTCGGTCTAATAAGCTGGATTTTGACCTTACAGTTCATCCAAAAGCCAAGCCGGTTGTTGAACTTAGATCTCAGCCTGATCTGGCCCTAATTGCAGTCCTAGGCTAAACTTTCCAGCTAGGGAGCTACTATGAGAAAATAAGGCATGAAATGAATCAATCTGAAGAGTCAAAACACAGAATCATTAATTCCAATACTCAATCCGAGTCATTTGAGTTGAATCAGTTTTGATGACGAACAAGTTGGGATTGCTATTTAATTCCGCGACACTGACCAATGTTAAGATGATCCAATAACACACCTCTTCATGCATGTAAATTGCAATAACACAAATAAGTGATCCATGATCATGAAGATTACCATACAACAAGAGGTTTAGAGGAACGATCAGCACCATTGACTTCAGCAAAGTAATAGAAGAGTGCTCTACCGGCCTGTTCATCAACGGTCACATAACCACCATACTGTGTGCAATTGACATTGTTGAGCAGCCTAAGTAACCTTTGGATCTTATCGGTCGCTTTCGGTCCCTCCTGTGCAATGAAAGCTTGAGCTAATTCCACATTTTGAACATGGAAACTGCGTTGGTGGTCGATATTTTTCACATTATTTGCATTCATGAGACAGGTCAGATGGTCTCCTTGAAGCGCATCACATGGCAATGCAGCAATGCATAAGAACAAGAACCAGAAAGAGAAGATGAGATTTCCATTCATCATTTTTCTTCTCCTCTCAAGACCTCAATTGAATATGCATGGAGAAGGACTTAGAGAGTGTGTTTATGCATAGCGAAAGCATTTGACTCTTATTTGCATGGTATTTGTGTTCTAGCCACTATGAAAAATCTAATTCATCTGGCATCCCTAACCCTACAAGGGCCCTGATTGTTAGCTTTAGGTAGCTTTTACAAATTTTTTTAGGCCAGTTGGCTGCTCAAACTGTGTTATCATGATCAAATCCATTCATATGATAGGGACATGCCATCTTTCCAAGTTTTTCACTTCGGTTAGTGATATGAAACATGGAATCTATCACATATATGTTAGAAGTAATTTCTACACATAATCAATTCAACAGGGTAAAGGGGTCCATGTGAGATTAGGGTTAGATCACACAAAAATATGTAAAGATAGACTAGGGGTTGTAACTTGCCAAGTTACATCACTGTATCCATTAGTGTAACCATAACATGGGTATCATTTTTTTGGCCCTGGGTATTGCACACCAGCATGGTTTGGTGTGCAATATTTCTATTTAGTGCTAAATTTTGGGTTGAGGGGGGACCTGTCACCAAGCCTGTAAGCACAATTACATACAGGGCCAGCCCATTTAGCAATCGCCTGAGAACAAGTCAAAGGTAGCCCATAATGTAGCCTGTTTTGAATCTGAATTCATCCATGATTTCCTGTTTTCATCATCTCATGAGGGCCCACTGACCAGTTGAGTTCATTCCTTTACTACACTGTGGTCGATCAAAAAGTAGGTCCTCCCATTGTTTTAAATAAACCGCTCAAAAACCAATACTGAATATCCATGACTTAAAACTCTATTTTCATGTTCTTTGCCAACTGCACTGCACAAGTTAAAGTTATACTTGTTATAGTTATTAGAATATGTGAAGTACTCGTAGCCAGGGCAGAGCTGGGAAATGGGACAACTAAACCCTAACTTACTCCGAACCCGACTCCAAATTTCCTTTGATTTTGAGTACTCTATCAGACGACTAATGTCATTTTCAACTTTTTTGAAGTGTGAGATGATTATAGAAACAGCTATTGTTATTTCAGTTGTCTTGATAGTTTTCTAGTTGTTGATCCTCCCTTTTGAAATAATAATGGGGCTGTAGTACTCCATTTGAAATCCCAGTTGTGTAAACTAGCAGTTGGTGTTTGTTTGAGGAAAATGAGTGATGCAGCTTTACAATACCCCCTACTTGTTTTCAAAGAAAATGTCTAGGGCCTGTTTGTAGATTCCTGCCTTTGTGGGGCCCTGAAAATGAGCATATAGTTTAATTTGGCATTGTGTTTGAACATATGGGTCCCCTTGTTGATTTGTAGAGGTATATGGTAGATGAGATGTATCTTAAAGAATATCATCAGCCGATAAAACCTAAAGGGATTAAAAAAAAAAAAAAACACGAACCTTTAAATTTAAAAAAAAATCGACAAATGACTCAAAAACTTCGTAATGACAACAGAGGGCCTTCATTCCATAATATTATAGAATAACCTGATATTCCATCATGTCACCGATAATCTGTATACTGCACAAGCCCGACACGGACCATATATGTCATACCCAAGCCTGCTCATTTAGTCAAACAGGCCTGGCCAAATTGGGCTTTCTACGAGACGCATGGGCTTTCTAGCAACTATTTGGACAAATCATCACTAAATTACAAGCACTCATTATTCAGGCTGGGCCATATGGGGCTTACGCTTCCTATCACTGAATCTAAGCTCGGCCAAAAAAATCAAATGGACTTAGATTTTATATCAAAACCTGGCCCAAAATATGTTGGGCCTGGTCAGGCCCATTCCAGCCCAGCCCATTGGTAACCCTAGATCATATGGTAGAGTTTCACCCTAATATGTTTTTGGACCCACAGTGAAATTGATCAAGTTTAATACACCTAAATAAAATCTACAGAAAAATCCATCTGTTTTATCCTATGACAACTTTAATCTAGATATGTTTCAAGTGCATTGCAAAATTTATCAAGTATAAAACACTTGAACAAACAATTACAAGAAAGAATGTTGTTCATGCATGATCAATCATACGATGACCCATCAAAGTGAAAATGGGCAACTGTCCATCCGATGGGATATTTATTGAGCAATTTAGATAATGCATACATTATAAATCGAAAGCTCAATTTTATAGATGAACCCAATCCAACTCCTATTAGAGTAAAATTTGACCACACCCCATAAAAGAGGTAGGCATGCATTTTTAGCGGTTCAACAGGCAGCCTCACTCTGGAGCTCCACTTTTCTCACCGACTGAAGGGCGAGTGAGCCACCGAGGATCCGGACCACAAACCACTCCTTCCTGAAATGTATTGGCAGTACTAGATTTGGCACATCAATGTGGAAGGGTGAACACTGTTTTTTTTTATTTTTGGGTGCTAAACGGAAGGGTTGAAAACTGTTGGACATGTAACCCACAAATAAAGGTTAGCAAGATCACCCATAGTCCAAAATTGGTCTACAATCTACATGTTACCCCACATATTTAACCTTCCATCCCCCATCTTCCCTTGATTTTCAACGCATCTAGCTGGCCCTCACAGGGTCTCGCTACTAGCCAAATTGAGACCTGATCACCCTAAAAAATAAATAATGGGTCATCATTTCAAATAGTGGACAACTAGTTTGCACACCCAAAACTAACCATATTTCATACTTTCGTCCATAAATTATATTCAATGCAAAAAGTTAAATCACAAAATAAATAGGCAAAGAACATTTGACAATGACCCAAAATAAAATAAAATCAGTACAATAATCTTGAAAGAGCTTGAACTCAGACACTCCTTTCTCTCGGCATTGGACTGTCGGAACAATGTCAGTCGGTAACAAGCATTGTAGAAGATAACAAGGCTGTATGCTAACAAGCCTTAGGCCCAGCCCAACAAAGGCCCATTACAGCCTATCTCACGTAGGATTTAGTCAAATCCCTGTAAAGCTGATTTATCTCTTTCTGTTTTCCTTGTATAGACTAGGATTGATTTAGATTGATTCCTTCCATTCTTTCATTGATTCTAATTTGTAATCTTCACATACTTAGTGCCTTGATTAAAGGTAACAATTGATTATAAAACAGAACAATTGATGATCCATTGATCATTGAGTTTTCTCGCCAATATTGTCTTGTTCTTCTTCCTCTCATCCCATCACAGAGTATTTCATGGTATCAGAGCGAGGTTATGATCAATTACCATTGATCTTCTTCTTCTCTCATTGATCCTGGCTTGGATCTTCTTTCTGGATTGAAAATCTTCTCTCTAATAGTGCCTGATCATCTCAGATCAGAAGTGGCCCACCAGCGATCATCATCAACATAGCAGCGGAAGTAGCCCATATGGATCGTCTGGTTCTCCTCTTATTTATGAACATTTTTTCAAGATTTTTGGATCATCAGAGGTAGGATATCCACCTGATTTTGTGATATTTCAGTTTTGTGCTACAATTTTCATCACAGCCGTCCAAATTTGTGGATTTTGATCCGTTTTGAGTAAGACTTTGGCCTGGAGTTGCGAAAATACCTTGTCCTTCCATCCCCAACCTCAGATCTGGTCACTGATCCTCTAATGGACCTCACGTGGAGATCGATCCACTGACGACGTTGTCGTCTGACGTCGCTGCCTCACAGTTTAATACTGTGCACTACTGACGATCATCAAGAAGCCTCCATCCCTACATACAGGAATGGTCGACTGGATTTTCTGGGAATTATGGTGATTTTTCTAGATTTTTTCCATCACCTTTGAGGTAGTTTCGAACCTCTTCCTCATCTGACGATTTTCTCAGAAGGATTTCATCACCACCGTCCAGATTTGTGGATCTTTTTCCAAATCTCATCAGATTTGGACTCAAGGAAGTCAATTTGATCCACTTTACAGAGATCAAACCTGATCTGTGATTAGACAACCCTGTGGGGCCCACGCACAGATCCAGGTCCAAATTTCCAGTTCGTCTGGCTCTGTCTGGGATAAAATTGCACTGTTTTGTGTGATTTTTGCTGCTGGATTCTTCATCTGCTGCCGCTGCCACCTCTATTGCTAGTTATCAAGTTAACTGTGGACTGTTTTAAACCTTCTTGTGCTGCTACTGGCTGTTCTCTTCCTTTTCCATTGTTGATTGGTTGTGCTGCTGCTCTTTGTTGACCTTCTTCTTTCATTTTCTGCAATGGATAAATATGATGTTATCCCAATCAAATTTAACGGGCAGAATTATGTCCTGGTCATTCCACTTGAGGAACTTTGTTGAAGGACAGGGACTTTTTGGTTATCTTGACGGATCAATAACGAAGCCTCATATTACAAGTAATGCCGACTCAAAAGGTCTCGCAACCTGGTCCAAAGAAAATGCGAAAGTAGTCACTTGGATCCTTAACTCTATTGATCCCTCTCTTACTGTAGCTCTTCAAGCCTACACCACAGCAGCTGATATGTGGGCTCATCTGAAGAAAATCTATCATCAAACCAATAAAGCCCGGAAATTTCATCTCAATAGTGAAATTGCCAAATATAGTCAAGGGGATAAAACTGTGCAGGAATATTTTAATGGCTTCCTCACCTTGTGGACTGAAAGGGATTCCATGCTAATCCAAACAGTCTCTTCTGGATTTCTATCTGAGGCACTCCAATTACAAGAAGAAACTCATATGAGCCAGTTTCTTATGAATCTACGACCTGAATTTGAATCTATTCGGTCTGCGCTCATGAACAAGGAGAATACTACCAATCTTGATACTTGCTTCCAAGAAGTCCTTCGCGAAGAACTTCGTCTCACTTCACAGCGCACTATTCTGGAAGCACCCGAAGCTCCCAAAGCCTTCCTTGCGCCTCTTCCTGCTGACTCGGCTCTTTTGGCAACTCCAAAGCTTACTCAATGTTATGAATGCAAAGGCTTCGGACATATTGCCAAAAATTGTCGCAAGAAACTGGTTTGCAAATATTATTTGCAAACGGACCGGTCATGTGATTGATGATTGTCGCAGCCTACAGCGACGGAATGAGACACAGCCTAAGAAGCCTCCCTCCAATATGCCAAGACAAAATGTTCCTTCCGCATTTCAGGCTCAAGCCCCCGTATCAGATACAGGCAACACTTCCTCCGGGGCTATATCCATGACTCCTGCTCAGATTCAAGAACTGATCCAGAGCACAGTCACCTCTGCATATGCGTCTATGGGCTTCTCTGGTGGTCGGTATCAACCTTATTCTCATATAGCATCTCCTGCCTTTCATTCTTTTGCATCTTTGTCTTCTTTTATCACCTCTTCCACTTGGTTTTTAGATTCAGAAGCCTCCAATCATATGACCTCTGTAGAACATAGCTTTACAGATTCCCACCCTTACCTTGGAAAAGAAAAAATTACCACTGCCAATGGTGATCAACTACCCATTTCTGGAGTTGGTACCATTACTTTATCTAGTATTACTGGCCAGTCCATCACCCTTTCCAATGTCTACTTTGTTCCCAAATTATCAGCCCAGTTACTTTCTGTAGGACAACTTATTGATGATGGCTATCTTGTTCACTTTTCTTCCTCTGGTTGTGTCATACAGGGGCGACAAACTGGGAAGGTGATCGCGACGGGGAGTAAACATGGGCGCCTGTTTTTGCTGGACATTGGACATCATTCCTTCTTTGCTTCTTCTTCTAATAATTTCAAAAACTTGTGGACCGTTTGGCATAAACGTCTTGGTTATGTGAACAGTGCCTATTTAATTTCTTTGTTTAAACTTGGTTGTTTGGACTCTACGGTTGATAATAAAATGATGTCTTCTTCATCTCAATCAAAATGTGAAACTTTTTGTTTAAGTAAGAGTCATATTTTGCCTTTCTCTGTTCATAATTCTCGTGAATTAGAATCTTTTGACATAATTCACACTGATGTTTGGGGCATTGCTCCTACCTTGAGTAGGGCAGGATTCAAGTACTATGTGACATTTATTGATGATCATTCCCGTTATACTTGGATTTATTTTATGCGTTTCAAATCTGAAGTGTTTTCTATTTTTCAAAAATTCTATAACATGATCCACACCCAATTTAAGAAAGATATCAAGATCCTTAGATCAGATTCCGGTGGAGAATACATGTCTCATGAATTCTCTGCTTTCCTTTCTGATAAAGGCCTTATTCATCAAAAATCTTGTCCGCACACTCCTCAGCAGAATGGAATTGCGGAAAGAAAGAACAGACATATTCTTGAAATTGTTCGCACCCTTTTACTTGCGTCCTTAGTTCCTCTAGAATTCTGGTGTGATGCTGCACAGACTGCGGTATATCTGATCAATCGTCTTCCTAGTACTGTTCTAGGCAAGACTACTCCTTACGGAGTTCTCTTTGACCATCCTCCTTCATACTCTCACTTACGTGTATTTGGTTGCTTGTGTTTTGTTCATCTTCCCCCGACTGAACGCACTAAGCTATCTCCACAGGCTGCCAAATGCATCTTTCTTGGCTACAGTTCTGAACACAAAGGGTTCTTGTGTTATGACCGTTTTGAGAAACGCATGCGAATCTCTCGCAATGTGATCTTCCTGGAACAAATTCCTTTCTTCTCATTAAGATTAGATCATCATCCTATTGCTATGTCCTATTTACCACAATTCCCGGAGTCTGCTTCTCCATCACCTGCTCTCAAGGTCCATGTTCGGCGTAACAAGGTTCCTAATATGGTGCCTCCCTCTCCTGATCATCTCCCAGTGCCGCCTACTGCTTCAACAGGTAACCATGCTTCTTCTGATAATATCATCTCTCTTCGACGATCTAATCGTCTTTCCATTGCCCCTAACCGTTATGGCTTTCCTGCTCTCTTTTCCTTTTTAGATAGTGCTCTTATACCCACCTCATATTCACAGGCCTCGAAGATTGCTTACTGGCAGGATGCTATGAATGAGGAACTGCTTGCTCTCGAAGCTAATCAGACATGGGACTTAGTACCGGCTCCTAACGGAGCCTCTGTGATTGGCAGTAAATGGATCTTCTCCATCAAAGTTCATTCCGATGGGAGTCTTGATCGCTACAAAGCCCGATTAGTTGCGCAGGGATATAAACAGGAGTATAGAATCGACTATGAGGAGACATTTGCACCAGTGGCTAAAATGACCACAGTTCGTACTCTCCTTTGTGTCGCTGCAGCCCGCAACTAGCCTCTGTGGCAAATGGATGTCAAAAATGCATTTCTTCATGGAGATTTGCAAGAGACTGTGTACTTAAAGCCTCCTCCAGGATATGCCTGTCCTCCTAAGCATGTTTGTAAGTTGCGGAAATCGTTGTATGGACTGAAGCAGGCTCCCAGGGCTTGGTTCGACAAATTCCGGACTGCAATTCTTCAAGCTGGATTTCGTCAAAGTCATTCGGATAGCTCACTATCTCTCCGATGGACAACGACGGGATACACCTTCCTTTTAGTCTATTGATGATATGATTATCAGTGGTAATGATAGTGCTAGCATTACGGATCTCAAACATCATCTCACTCGCCACTTCAGAATGAAAGATCTTGGTCCTCTCACCTACTTTCTGGGGCTGGAGTTCTTGCGTAGCAAATCTGGCATTCGAGTTCATCAGCGGAAATATGCTACCGATTTGATCACTTCAGCTAGACTTGATGATGCTCACACTTTTGATACACCTATGGAGTTGAACAGCAAGATCAGTGCAGATGATGGCCCGCCCCTGGATGATCCCTCTGTTTTTCGGCGGATAGTTGGTAGTTTGCTCTACTTAACTATGACTCGACTGGATATTTCTCATGCCGTTCATACGGTTAGCCAGTTTGTAAGCAATCCTCACAAACCTCACCTTGCTGCTGCCTTGCGTATACTCCGCTATGTAAAAGGCACCCTTAATCATGGTCTCTTCTACTCTTCGGGCGCTTCTCTACAATTATCAGCTTATGCGGATGCTGACTGGGCTGGTTGCCCCGATTCTCGGCGATCTACCACTGGCTGGTGTATGTTTCTTGGGGACTCTCTGATTTCGTGGAAGTGCAAGAAGCAAACCACCGTTTCAAAGTCTTCTGCTGATACTGAATATCGGGCGATGTCGTCTGCTAGTGCTGAAATTATCTGGCTCCGCCGTCTTCTCTGTGAATTTGGTGTCAGTATTGATAGTTCTACACCTCTTCATGGGGATAACACAAGTGCTACCCGAATTGCAAACAATCCCCTTTTTCATGAAAGAACGAAGCACATTGAGATCGATTGTCACTTCATTCGTCAGCATGTTGTTACAGAGAAGATCACTCTGCCTCATGTCTCTACTCTTAACCAGTTGGCGAATATCTTCACAAAAGCTCTCCCCAAAACGCGTTATCATGATCTCACTAACAAATTGATGTTTTCTGCCTTACCACATCAATTTGAGGGGGAGTGTAGAAGATAACAAGGCTGTATGCTAACAAGCCTTAGGCCCAGCCCAACAGAGGCCCATTACAGCCTATCTCACGTAGGATTTAGTCAAATCCCTGTAAAGCTGATTTATCTCTTTCTGTTTTCCTTGTATAGACTAGGATTGATTTAGATTGATTCCTTCCATTCTTTCATTGATTCTAATTTGTAATCTTCACATACTTAGTGCCTTGATTAAAGGTAACAATTGATTATAAAACAGAACAGTCGATGATCCATTGATCATTGAGTTTTCTCGCCAATATTGTCTTGTTCTTCTTCCTCTCATCTCATCACAGAGTATTTCAAGCATAACATCAATAATTGTGAAGATTTGTGATAAAAATGGATGATCTTGACCATCTCATTTTTGTGCGACATTAACAAAAGCTGGTTGCGAATTGGAGCACAATTTAGAGGCTCTGAAAAGGTGGTATGAACACCATGAAGAAAAGCACTACATCACAGCCAACTCAGTCGCAAAGAACAGCTGCAACTTTCAACATAAAAATGATACAATGAAAGATACACCAGGAACTTCAACATTATGACAACTCTATTCATAGCATCTCATTTCCTTTGGACTAAGTAAAGAAGGCTTTATCAAACAGGCATTGAAGAGATAAGGAGTAGAGAGTCAGTGGTGGAGATCTAGATGGGACCATAATTTCCCTAGAATTTAACTTACTACAGTGATGAGTGGGCCACCATTTCCTATCAAAGAGGATTTATTTTGACAGCCCTGTGTGGATCTCTCTGCCTTTAATCCTTCACCGTTAGCTTTCGATAGAATGCATTGCGTAGATATCCAAGGAATTTGTACTGATTAAACAAAGGGGTCCCTGTATATTTACATGGACATGCACCAGAATGTTTTAAGGGGCGGGATTTTTGAGATATGGAATAGTGTCAAGGGTGAAGGGGCCCAGTTTGCCTATCCTAAATAGAGTTAGCAACTTTTTTGATACCATGGTACGAGCCTCATCACCTGCTTTGTGAGGTATTTTGAATGCCTTTTGTAATGCCAGAAACTGGTTCTCTATAAGACTCTCTAAGTCATTCTCTTCTTCCAAATTGCCATCAAATTCTGAGCACGTAACATAGAGGGCCTGCTGGACTTCAGTCACAAGATCCTGTCAGAAACAGAGAATCGCTTTCATGGGACAACTTAGAAAACTAGAATCTAAAGATTATTTCAAAGATTGATAGATCGAGCATACAAAGCCACCGCAACATAAAAAAACGAAAATATGGGGAAAAAACAAAATAAAGAAAAAAAGAAGATTACAGACAAATGATATAACACAAGTGAGGGTATTATGTGTGTGTTTGGCAACATGGATCTGAAACAATTTTTTATGAACAAGGTGAAAGCAATACCAACTTTTTTCATTGGCTAGTAAGTGGAAGAAGGAAAATAAACTGTATTGCCAGTTAGACAATTAATAGCTTGAAAATTGACTAAAAGAATAAAATCAAAGGAAATTGAAAGTTGTTTTCTCGGAAGTTTGTAATCTAAAAGAAGAGATGCAGAAAGGCCCATTACTGACGGAGTGCATTTATAAACTGCCGGTAGAATTTCAAGAATGGCCAAAGAGGCATTTGGTTGCAAAGGAATACATGAGGTTATTTTTCTTCCAATGAACAAAGGACAAAGCAGTGGACCATATGGATTGACTTTCACTTTCTATCAAGCATGACAACTTTTAATGCCAACATTTTGCAGTGTGTATTTTACCAAAATAAATAAATAAATAAATTTGCAGTGTGTAAATAAAGGGCCAGGTTAAATATCAGTCTATCTGAAAGTCATATGAAACTAATTCTCAATTATGGAGCTGGTATCATGAATTCATAGATAGCATGTGGAACTAAAGAAAGTTGATATTCTCATTGGTGACATCTAACGAAGATTCCAATGTTGAATTGGTGTCACAAAAATTTCCAATCATCTTCCTTCAATGAGTAATTCAGAAAATGATTTTTGAGGAATCCACTATAAAATAGAATTTGGGCAGGATAAGATAAATAGGATCCCAGAAATCAACTTGGTGTATGCACTTTGGAACTACTAGAATATTGTTTTGTTTTTTTACGATGTTGTCAGAATGGAATGACTAAGTAGTTCTTTACCTCAATATACCGAACATCAGATCTATTCGCCATTTTCCGCTTCAGCAAAGAATTTCTAAGAAAGCCTTCTTTTTCTCCAATAAATTCATTTTCAGGTTCCTCAATTCTTTTATTATACAAATGCTTCCAGTGGAGTGGTGTGCCTCGTATGTTCAAAGTTGCTAGCAAATATTGAGCAAGACGTTCCTCACCCACAACTGAGTCTTTCACGCCCCCTGCATAAAAATACAGAGGTAAAAAATGCAAAAACCTCTAAACATATAGCTAATTGGACACAGGCAGCTCTTATTGATATCAACCAAAAAAGAGGGAAAAAAAGACCAAAATACATTGTTCTAACAAGTAGATGCCGAAGACAAAACAGATATTTCTGTTGAGGCATTATATATAAACCAAAGCCCGAGTGTCTTCATGGATTTAGTTTCTAAACACAGCGAGGCACACGGAAGATGGGTTAGTGCCAAAAATATCTCTCCAATCTAAAAATCAAAACATATTATGGAAAATCTCCAAACTTAATGAGAACACAGCTAAACCAAACCAAACCAAACCAAACCAAGCCTTTTCCCACTAGGTGGGGTCGGCTATATGGATTTGACGACGCCAATCAAATCTGTTTAGGGCCATGTCCTCCGTTAGATCCATGTAGGCAAGGTCATGTTTAATAGTTTCTTTCCAACTTCTCTTGGGTCTCCCTCTCCCTCTCCTACTCCTGGCAATCTCTATGCCTTCACACCTTTTAACAGGTGCTTCCATTGGACGCCTTCTAACATGGCCAAACCATCTTAGTCGATTTTCTCTCATTTTATCTCCAATCGGTGCTATTCCTACTTTGCCCCTAATCTCCTCATTCCTAATCCTATCTCTCCTTGTGATCCCGCACATCCATCTTAGCATTCTCATCTCCGCAACTTCCATCTTCTTAACATGATTATGCTTTACTGCCCAACACTCTGATCCATATAACAATGCTGGTCTTACCGCCACCTTATAATACTTTCCTTTAACCTTGAGGGGGACTTTCCGATCACACAAGACCCCCGAAGCACTCCTCCATTTGGTCCACCCGGCCTGAATCCTGTGACTTACATCAGTATCAATCCCTCCATCCTGTTGCACCATCGATCCAAGGTACCTAAAGTTTTCTTTCTCTACAATCTTTTGTGTGCCTAAGCTTACTTTTATGTTACCAAGTGTCCTACTTTGGCTAAACTTGCACTCCATATATTCCGTCTTGCATCGACTTAGCCTAAACCCTTTTGTCTCTAACGTTTTCCGCCATACTTCTAGCTTAGCATTCACTCCTTCTCTCGTCTCATCTACTAAAACAATGTCATCTGCAAATAGCATACACCACGACACCTCATCCTGAATATGTCTTGTAATCTCATCGATAACTAGGGCAAATAAGTACGGGCTTAACGCTGAGCCTTGGTGTAGACCAATCGTGATAGGAAACTCCTTAGTCTCTCCGCCAGTCGTCCTTATAGATGTCACGGCTCTATCATACATATCCTTTATCGCCTCAATATATGCGACACACACTCTTTTCTTTTCCAGTACTCCCCATAGAATCTCCCTAGGAACCCGGTCATAGGCCTTCTCCAAGTCAATGAACACCATATGTAAATCTTTCTGGCCTTCTCTATACTGTTCCATTAACCTCCTCAGGAGAAAGATAGCCTCCATGGTTGATCTCCCAGGCATGAAACCAAATTGATTATCTGAAATGTTTGTTGTTCTTCTTAGTCTTCTCTCAATAACTCTCTCCCATAATTTCATCGTATGGCTCATCAATTTAATCCCGCGGTAGTTCGCACAGTTCTGAATATCTCCTTTGTTCTTGTATATGGGTATAAGAATACTTTTCCTCCATGCATCAGGCATCTTCTTGCTCTTTAGCACTACATTAAAAAGTTTTGTCAACCAATTTATGCCATTCTCCCCCAAGCACCTCCAGACCTCAATAGGGATACCATCTGGCCCAACCGCTTTCCCATTCTTCATCCTTTTCAATACTTCTTTAACTTCTTCCCTACTGATTCTCCTATAGAACATATGATTCGATTCTTCCCTAGAAATGGTAAGCTGTCCCAATTGTATGTCACTACTACTGCTTTCGTTAAATAACTTGTAGAAGTAGCTCTTCCAACGCTCCTTTATCTCATCGTCCTTTACTAATACCTTTTCATCCTCATCCTTAATGCATTTAACTTGGTTTAAGTCCTTGGTCCGCCTATCTCTGGCTTTAGCAAGCTTGAATCTCTCTTTCGCCTTCCTTAGTGTCAAGTCGCCTATATAGCTCCTCAAATGCCTTTGCCTTGGCCTCACTAACTGCCTTTTTGGTTTCTCTTTTTGCTTCTTTATACTTTTCCAAGTTTGCTGCATTTCGATCCCTTTGCCAAGTTTTAAAACTCTCTCTTTTAACTCTTATCTTGTCTTGAATGGCCTTGCTCCACCACCATGCCTCCTTCTGTGCCGGAGCACCCCCTTTGGATTCTCCTAAGACTTCTTTCCCTACCCTCCTAATACACTCTGCTACCTTATCCCACATATTATTTGCACTCTCATTTATCGCCCAAACGTCTTCCTCTAGTACTCTATCCCTAAATGCTAGTTGCTTATCACCTTTCAAGTTCCACCATTTAGTCTTTGAGCATCTATACAACTTCTTTTTTGTAGTCCACCTTTGTAGCTGCACATCTATGATCAACAACCAATGTTGGGAAGTCAAGCTCTCCCCCTGTATCACCTTGCAATCTTTACAAGCTAAGCGGTCTCTTTTCCTAATTAAGAAGAAGTCAATCTGTGTCCTTGAGGAGCCACTCTTATAAGTCACCAAATGCTCCTCTCTCTTCCTAAAAAAGGTGTTAGTCACCATGAGATCATAAGCCACTGAAAAGTCCAAAATATCCTTCCCTTCTTCATTTCTATTACCGTATCCAAGTCCCCCATGTACTCCTATATATCCATCTACGTCGCGTCCTACATGGCCATTCAAATCTCCTCCTATGAAGACCATCTCGCCTTGGGGTATCTCTAGTAGCACTCCTTCCAAATCTTCCCAAAACTTCTCCTTATGTCCATCTCCTAAGCCCACCTGGGGGGCATAAGCACTAATTACGTTCACTATCTCTTCTCCTAACACTAACTTAATTGCAATAATCCTATCTCCACAACGCAGTTTATATTTAATGAGAACACAGCTGCAGTCTATATTTAATGTAAAATGTAAAAAGGTCAATGGCCAAAACACTATGTACATACGTAGCGGTGTGAATTGAAAATGTAGTTAAAAATCCAAAATAATTATACAAGTCAAAAGATTGGAAATGCTAGAATTTAATATTACTTTCATTAGTAACTACCATAGGGGGCCATGGGCGTAACATCCTCTCATTGCATAGAAGTCCTTTCATTAGTAACTACCATAGGGGGCCATGGGCGTAACAGTCCTCTCATTGCATAGAGGTCCTATATCAGTGCCGGTATAGATCTATTTGTCTACAGATATTCATGATGTTTTGTTTTTCTTTTTAAATGTTGATTAGTTATGGTACAAGAAATTAATAAATATGTATAATCAAATAATTACATAAAAATTTCATCACTATTATGCATTTCTAAATTCAAGCAAGCCACAATTGCACACAACATATTAGAGTAAAATTTGGTCAGGTCTCCTTTTACCATTGGAGCGAAAAATTTGGTTACAGCTCTGTTTACTATTAGATTGAGATTTGTTTAAGGCTCATTTCATATTAGAGTGAAATTTGACTGGGGTTGTATTTCCTATGAGAGTAATTTGGCTAGGGCTTCGGTTTTTTTATTTATTATAATTAAGGATGAAATTTTCCATTCTATTAGAGTGAAATTTGCTAGGGCCCTATTTCTTATTAGAGTGATATTATTTCCTATTAAGGTGAAATTCGGCTCCGACCTTATTTTTCTATTAGAGTGAGATATTGGAGTCAAATTTGGCTAGGCCTATTTCAGTTTGAGTGAAATTTAATTAAGGCCCATTTTCTATTGAAGTGATTAATGCATAGCATTAATGGAGAATTTTATCCTGCACACATGTTCCTGCATGAGCAATTGAGCATTGAGCACGCATCCGGACCACCACCAAAGGTGAGGCCCCCCTGAATTTCATAGGGTCCCATGTGACAAATGGCACCAAATGCAGGTTCACAGGAGAAAATCTTCGTAGGATTAATAATGTATAAGGTTGCACTAATCCTGTTATTAGTATTGTAAAATATTGGCTAGTTTGGATCATCAGTACGCAGGCCCACCGCACACATTCCGCCCACAAGAAGCGTCGAACAGACCACTCGCGGAGTCCGGACTGTTAAGTGCATTTGCCTGCTCTTCTTATTTTTGTCTTAAGAGTCAAGAAATGTAAAGAAAGAGGGAAAGGACGAGAACTTCTATTTTTTTATTTTTCTTTCTTTTTAGTTCTTCCACCAGTTGAACGAATGAACAGGGGTATGATTTTTTTATTCTTTCTTTCTGCTTTAACTTATGTCGCGGCTGATACATATGCGTATCAGTGCATATTGGCTGCTACGAGAAAATAACAACTGATACGCCCCAATACAGATGACAGCGGCACGATTTTACTTTTATCAGAACGGCCTCAGCCGCTATAGCCAATAATGCAGCTGCTACGTACTATTTTGATCCATTATTAGGACATTAAAATGCCCCAATTAGGCAGGTGGGAGCACAGGTATCAGCCCTGGGAGGTTCAAGTTATCAGATACATGCACCCTCACGAGTTTTGTGATACAAATGCCATAAAACCTGCAAGTGTACTGCATTCGACAAATTTCAACCTCCCCTATGGAGCTTAGATAGACCACCTCATAAAACATCATGTACATCATCATCATCAAAGCCTTATCCCAACTATGTTGGGGTTGGCCACATGAATTCTATTTTTCTATTCCGATCTATCTTGAGCCAAATTCTTAGATAAGTTACACTTCCTCATATCCATTTTTACCACCTCCATCCACGTCCTCTTTGGCCTACCCATTGCCCTTGGTGGGCCATCAACCTTCATGGCCAAACTTTTTCTTACCGGTGCCATTACCAGCCTACGTTGGACATGCCTAAACAATCTAAAACAGGTTTCTCTAATTTTATTCCCTATTGTTGCTAGCCCTAAATTTTCTCAAAAGCGCTCATTTCTAATTTTATCCTTTTTAGTTTTACCATACATTCGCCTCAATATTCTCATCTCTACTACATCCATTTTATGCATATGCTACTTCTTGATTGGCCAACATTCTGCTCCTTAGGTCATAACTGGTATAATCATTGTCATGTAAAATCTTCCCTTCAATCTTGTTGGCATTCGTCGGTCACAAAGAACTTCAGAAGCAAGTATCCACTTCAACCATCCCATTTTTATCCTATATTCAACATCTTCATCAATCTCCCCATCATTACTAATTATAGAGGCAAGGTAGCGAAAAGAATCACTTTGTGGTACCACGTAGTCTTCAATTCTCATAGTAGTTTCAGCTCTTTTTATATGTCCACTGAAGTTACAATCCATATATTCCGTCTTCGTATGGCTTATTCTAAAGCATTTGGATTCTAAAGCCTCCCGCCATCTCTTGAGTTTTGCATTCACACTAGCTCTTGACTCATCCACCAACACAATATTATCTGCAAATATCATGCACCAAGGTACCTTTCTTAAATATGAGCAATTAACTCATTCATAATCAGTGCAAAAAGATAAGGGCTTAGGGCTGACCCCTGATGCAAACCTATGGTCACTGGGAACTCCCGTCTCTCCACAAGTAGTTCTCATACTCATTACTACTCCTTCATACATGTATTTAATAATTTCAATATAACCTCTTGGAACATTCCTTTTATTTAAAACCCACCAAATTAATCTCTCAGACCCTATCGTAGGCTTTTTCTAGATCAGTGAAGACCATATGCATATTTTTCCTCTATGCTTGATTTTTTTCTATTAATTGCCTAAGTGAGAAGATAGCTTCCGTCGTTGACCTCCTTGGCATAAAACCAAATTTTTAGATATTTTGGTCTTATGTCTCAGTCGTTGCTCCATTACTCTCTCCCATAGCTTCATAGTATGACTTATAAGTTTAATCCCATGATAGTTGGTACAATTTTGTATATCTCCCATGTTCTTATATATAGATACTACAACACTTCTTCTCCACTCATCCAGCATTTTCTTTGTCATTAATATCTTATTGAAAAGTCTAGTTAGCCAAATCCCCCCAACTTCTCCTAAGCATTTCCAAGCCTCAATCGGGGATGTCATCTGGGCCCGTAGCCTTTCCTGTCTTCATTTGTTTTAATGCTTTCCTCACTTCCACCACACTAATTCTACGAAAAAAGGATGCTTTGCTACTGAAATATCATCTTTTGTTCTTATGTCTCCCATATAGTCTTCATTTAAAAGTATGTTAAAATATTTCCCCCCACCTTTCTTTGATATCATTGCCCTTCACTAGAACCTTTTGGTCATTGCTCTTAATACATTTGACATGATCTAAGTCCTTACTTTTCCTTCTCCTATTTTTGCAAGCTTAAAAAGATCCTTCTTTCCTTCTCTTGTTCCCAACCTATTATATAGGTCATCATATGCTTTGTACTTTGCATCACTTACTACTTTCTTAGCTTCTTTCTTTGCCTTCTTGTACATCTCATAGTTTTCCATATTCCTAGTACCCAACCAAACTTTGTAACGTCTCTTCTCCCGAACATCTTCCTGAACCTTTACACTCCACCACCAAGTTTCTTTTTTATCGTATCTCTTCCCTTTCGACTCTCAAAGCACCTTTTTAGAAACCTTCCTAATACAGTTAGCCATTTAATTCCACATCGCCGTAGTTTCTCCTTCAAAATTACATTCTCCCTCATCTATCACTTTGTCCTTAAATATTGTCGCTCTTTGTCCTTTCAAATCTCTCCACCTTGTTTTAGGGCACATTTTACTACCCCTCTCTTTCTACTTCTAATGCAAATATCTAAAACTACTAGCCTATGTTGCAAGGTAAAACTATCTCCTAGGATTAAACATCATGTACATTGCAATATATTCTAAAATGCACACTTACTCTAGCACTACCTAAACCATAAGAAATCATACTAAACAAACATAACATCCAACTAACATGACCCTTTTCCAACTGCAGAATCAATATATTTTGGTAAATGCCCTCTCCCATGTATGCTTAGGTAATGATCATTTATTTTCACCACTTGTGAGGTAACTGCTTTGACCATCATTTTCCCATATTCATATAAACAATGGTAGCATTTGTCTATTTTCTTTTTTCAGCCCAAATCAGAAACAAAGACAACCTTTGTAAGTTTTTTTTTCAGCAGCAGCATTCTGGGCCTATTTTGAACCCAAGATGGCCCAGGTCAGGCCAAGTCAATATGGGTTAGGTGGACCCATCTGCAGCTCAACAGCATGGATTAAAATCTCGGCCGATATTTTGAAAATATCGGCCGAGATGATATAAATAGGGTAAAAACCCTAATTTTTGCAAATTTTTCCCCATCTTCATCTTCTCCTCCTCTCTTCTCATTTCCTTACTACCCATAGCAGCAGCCCTACTCCCTCTTGCATATTTTCAAATCCCACATTAATTTTTTGAAGAAAATATTATCTAAGGTAAGAGAAAATCAATGTAAAGCATTTTATTATGTGTTTTTTTTTTTTTTTAATTTTTAGATGAAGTATAGAAATAATTTGGTTTGTCATTTGTGTTGTGTTCTTCATTTAGAAGTTAGATCTACATACTTTTATGCTAGATCTACTCATACACATGATTTTGAACTTTTTTTTCCAATTTTTTTATTTTCGGATTTTTTAATATTTGAATTATTATATCACTTTTTGGGGATTTCATCATAATTATGTTCTTTTAATGATTCATGATCAGTGTATGGTGTACACTCATACTCATCAATCTCTCCCTAGTCTCTACTCTCTACTAGTCCCCTCTAATTTCAGGTGAACCATGAACCTTTTGATGCCCAAGTGCTTTCTGATTTATCTATCTCACTATTATGTTTCTGATTTTAATGTGTCATCTTCAAGGTCTTGAATTTCACAACTTATTTGATGATTGAGTTAGTATTAAATAATGATTGATATGTTATCTTTATTTTCTTATATTTTACACTAAGAAATTGATCATGAGCATCAATAATGGTTGCATTATATGAAATACTAAAGAAGATAGCGAACTGCGACACAGACAGGACTCATAACCTAAGGTGACCGAGATTTTGATTTATTGTTGTTGCTAATGGAAAAAAATATTGTATTCCAGCATTTTCTAATATTCTGGATTTTTTGGATATTTTTGCAATTTTTTTTTTATTAAAAAAAAAATTCACACCGCGACAACCGCGATGGACCGATATCCGCGACCGATACCAATATCATATCGGTTTTCGGCCCGGCCGATACCGCGACCAAGACCGAGATTTTAAACCATGCTCAACAGCCCATCATTAAGTTCCAGATCAGCAACAACGTTTGCAAGTTCCAGTCACTGTGCAACATCTGCAATTTTCAGTTTAATTTTGAAGAGCATTACATTTACAATCCCTACCTCCAAGTCAATATGGAATTTCAAGTCAACATAGAATTGCAACTCATTGAAATCAACAATGGAATTCCAAGAATGAAATATGCACGTCAAGATGAAAAATTGTATTATGATAATGAAGTCTACTTTTAATAATTTCTCAATTTGAGACAGAAAATTGACCGAGGCTGCAATATTTGTGTAAACTGGAGCAAGAACCATGATCACGATTGCTTTCTCAAAGGCTGGCGACCAAGCATATTTAAGAATATGAAAGAATGCAAAGATAATTTTTAAGGATATAGGGAAGCAATCCGTGTTGAGTACTTGCTCAAAATGGTATTGCATGCAAAAAGCAAGTCTTAGCAAATAACAGAAGAAGTTGTTGAATGAACCCATGAAAGAAGATATCAAATCAGACATTGAGAAAGAAGATTGCGAAAAGAAGTAAGTCACTGCAAATTCAGATGAAACAGCCAGTGGAACATCTAATACAAATGAAACTTCAGTAGGATGCGAAGACAATTAAAAATTTTCTTCTTCAAACAATGTTGATCCACAAGTGCAGGCAGCAAAAGGAAAAAACATGAGCATTCAATGATTGGAAATGGTTAGCAAGCCCACTGAAAAACCAATGGATTTAATTGTAAACCCACTTACTGAACAACTAGCTACTCATCAGGTTATTGCAAAAGAAGAACAAGTAATTGAGGTTCCCTACATTGATTTCATCTTCAGAGATAAACAATTGACATTAGAAGATTTTGACTCGTGAGTAGCTTATACAAATTCAAGACTTGAAGAAATGTTGGTTCAAGCTTGCATCCCATCAAGATCTAGACGTCACACAAAGCAAAGCCAAAAGTCTACTTGGAATAAAAGAATGTGTCAAGTTTTGAGCCAATGCAAAGAGTATGTAGATTGATAAAATCATCAAAAATTTGTATGTTGGATTTTTTATCCTGGAGGACATCGACAGAACTCAAGGTCGAGTTCTCTCCAAGATGGGGAGAAGAAGATGCAGAACAAACCCATGGTCCCCATAGGTCCTGCATCACAAGTGTCAACGCATGATAAAGGTCTCCGCATAGACTACACATGAGGAGACAGCTCAGGGATAAACATACAAATCTATTAATCATCAATTCTGAGAATTCTCATCTCTACAATACCTTATAAATAGGAGAAAGAAATCTTAGGGTCTAAGAATCCTAATCAAACTAGGAAAGTTAAGCAATTTAGATTCTATCTTAAACACAACTCATTAAATGAAATTAGAAAGCCACTAACAATTTATTAGGGGAATAATAAAAAACCTAAACTGTCTTGGGGCCCATGTGTGTGGCCCGCAAGTCTATACTTTATCACCTAGGTGTTTTAATCCTGGCCATCAATGTGTTTGGATGGTCCATATTAGATCTAGTTATTTCTTTTCCTATATAATGATGTAAAGCCTCTTGGCTTAGATGCTTATAAGATTATGATGAAAGAAAAAAATTGAGTGTTTTTAGGATCTTCCCCAAGTTCTCTTCTTCGATTCTCTATGAGATCCCTTTTTGCCTCCTGCATTGGAGTTCGGAGTGAGTCCAATTTTCAGGTGAAAGCCTGACATATTCCCCTTATCTCTCCATCCCTATCCTACCCGCCCCACAACTCTATTCCATTCCACATTATTTTGCTACATAGACCCCTATTTGCTCAATTTCTCTTATGTTCTATATGAGAATGGAAAAGGATGCCTTCTGTTTCTCCTTTTTTGCTATTAAAATGGGAAAGAAGTAAGAGAAAATAAGTTTGAAGGGTCGTATCAAACAAAATAGTGATTTTGACCAATATTTTCAAAATATTCGGCCAATACAGACCAATATCTCCTCCGGGGGGGGGGGGGGCGGGGGGGCGCAACATAGTTAGTGTTCAATTTATCATTTCGGTATGGACTGATACCAGTACATATCGGCCGGTATTTTAAATCAAGTGTTTTTGTGGGATTAATATTGGATTTTTTGTTTTTCTTGAATGCGCAATATATTCATCTTACACTGTATTCATTTGTAGTTACATTCTTCTTAATGGATTTTTGTTATGAAAAAAATGCAGATAAAAATCTTCTCCTTCCTCCACCTTCACTTTTTCTCATTGCCGCACTTTGTAGAAAGTTCCAACTTCTTTCATCACGTCCTAGCAGCCCCTGACTTCTCTGCTGCCATAGCGAGTTTGAATGTAGTAAGCAAGAAAGAAGAACAAAATGGTGAGAAGAAGAGGGAATGAGTCAATGAGGACAAAGAAAAAGTATGGACTGTATGGAGTGGGGAGAAAGAGAGAGAGAGAGAGACTTCTAAGAAAAATAAAAACCCAAATGAAAGAGAGAACAGAACAGTAGAATTGTCAAAAAGAAAAGGCCGCCAACTTGCATCAATGAATTGGCCTACAAGTTATAGATCTTAGTTGATAGTTGATTGACGCATTTGCAAAAATCCACCAAACTGTTGTAATCTTGTCATTCCATTTCTATGCCCAGAGGAAGGTTAGAGTCAGACAAGCAGTTGGCTGTAAAACACACTTAAATATGACTTTCACTTTGAGAAATGAGTTGAGTGGAAATGTAGAAATAGCAAAGCAGACCACAAATAGATTTGATGAGGTCTTGATGATCATGATGGTGATGATAATGTTTCATTCTTAGAAGGCAACACTAGTAAATGGTATACCAATCATACTACTATTATCCTCTTAATAAAATGGAATGATAAATAATAAAATGGATGACATATGCTTTTGTCAAATGCCTAGTAATCTACTGAAACACTCAGATTAACACATGAGAAATCTGATTTCTAATGTCTAACACATCAACAACCTAAAATCCTTTTTGTTTATTGTAATACCCTGGGCCCAGTTACAGGGGCCAGATTATTTTCAGGTGTTTTATATTTAATTTTCTTGATTTTTTTCTTAGAAGTATTGGGACCTATAGTTTGATGGAGGATTTCGAGTGGGACTTGTGTTGGTTATACCATAGACTCCTAGTAATGTTAGGAATAGGATTAGTATGTGAGAAGGAAATAATAAAATTAGGAAAAGTACTTTGGGAACTGGGAAGGATTCTAACTTTAGCTTTTATATATATTGATGGACCCCAGGCCTCTCTCATGCCATTCTCTCTCTCTTTTGCACTTTCTTTTCCATCAAGCCAAAGCCTAGTTTAGTATTTGCCTTGAAAAAAATAGGAGGAAGAACCAGCTCTAGTTAGCCATAACAGGTGAGTAGAAATTCTGATCTAATTGTATGGTTCTGAATTTCTGGCTTTGCTCTTGTGTATTTTTTATTCCTCTATTTTATGGTGAGTGAAATTCTTCATATGCACATTGTGTTGATGTGGATAGCTAATTGATTGTTGAGTGGATTTCTTCGTCCACAGGTTGTGATGCTCTTCCATATGTGAATATAGATTATAGTAATTCGATTCGATTGTTGTAGATCCTGTATGACTACACTAATTGTTTTCCCTACACTATTGAATGTTTTCCATGGTGATAAATCTGACTTCCCATAACAGATTTTATGGTTCAGAATTAATCTGGCAGTGTCGACAACTAGCCTAGGCTCTGTTTTGACAATAAAGAATGACCTATGGTTGGGATGAGATAGGACGATTAGGTTTCTTATGATTAAGATGATGCCTAGAGGATGTTTTCCTGCAGAGAGAACCAAATCCAATAGAGATACAAAACAGAAATTGGAACTTGCCAGGTTCAGGTTGTCAAAGCACTAATTTGAGGTTGTGGGACCACATGGCCCATTTGATGAGAGATCTGGTCCAGGGATCCGAAGGGGGGCCCATGGGCGACCCCTAGCGTAGTGGACCCATGTGGAGTGGGTCCCATCTGGGCCCTCATCCAGTTGCCTTGATGGAAGGAGGCGGCAGTCTTGCAGATTTTTGGGCTGAATGTCGACATGCCCTAGTGGGACCCCCTGGCCCACCTAATCAGAGATCAGATCCAGTCATCTGTTAGGGGACCCATTGGCGACCATAGTGGTGGAGGACCCAGTGGAGTGGGGCCCACCAGGCCCATCATCCGGATGACTCAAGGTTAGGAAGCGTGAGACCCATCTCTGTGAATGTCGACTTCTGAGTTACGATGAGTGTTTTGGGGCTGGATGATACTATTTTACATATGGACACCATAGGAAGTCAGAAACCTCACTTTGGCCCCTCTCCTTTACTTCTTTGAATTCTATAACTGTTCTGAAGATATAAATAAAGCCCCTGATAATTATAGTAATCACAACTGGGCATTTTATAGTCGAGTTCCAAGGTTTCGTAAATTACAATAAGGGCCTGGCACCTATTTACAAATTGTTTGAATTGTTTCCTTTAGTTCTTGATTTGTTAAATATGCACTTTTGGACCCTGTTATTTGAATTAATAGTGACTTGATATATGTATGTGGATTAATATGCTTGTGTCTTTGTTATTTGGGGATCTGATGGCAAATTGTGTGGTTTGTATATGTATATGTTGTGGTTAAGTTGGTAATCGAGTAACTCCCTCAAAACTGTAAAGGGTGAGTTATGTAATTGACCTCTCTCACCTCGGACACCAATTTTGATTCGGACTGGGGCAAATTAAATCCACATAAATTGAGAAGGGATTGATTATGGAATTTGCCCATTACAAATGTTGAGGATATGCTAAATATCAGATTTTTGATGAGACATATTTGCTATTTGAATTGGAAAACTGAGATGCGATGACTTTGTTTGTTTGGAGGAACCTTCTAGATCCCTCGACCACTAGCACTATATGGGATGACGTCTCCGTACAAATGGCCAATTTTGTGAGGATTGTTGATGTTGGACCTTTTGGGAAAGGTCGATTTTGTGGTACCAATTTGCTGGTTTTGGACCTTGGTGGTCGATTTTGTTTTGGGAAAGAAAAGGATGATTTTGAGATGTGCAAGAATGAGTTTTGGGAACTCTTTGTACATGTGATATAATTGTGGAACATGAACTTTGGGCTTGTGCTAGGAGGTTGTCGTTTGTTTAACCCATTTCCAACCCAGGCTTGAGTGAGACTCTTGGATGTTACTTTATTTGTTGTGTAATCTTATCTAAGTATATGTTTAAACGCACAAATAGATTAGAATATCTATTCACTCAGTTGTACTGATATTTTGTGGATTTGCCCCAATCCAGGTAATCAAAACTTAGCGACTCAGGAAAATCTTGGTGACCAGGAGATATTTTGGGATGCGTAATTGAGCGCCGAAGCCACATAGATGAAGAAGAATTAGATTTAATAGATTGTTTAGATTATTTCATTTTAAAGACATTGCAGTTATTTTATTTTTATTGGACAATGTTACATTTGATTATTATACTTGGGTATTAATACAAGTGGATAAATGCCTAAATCTTTATGTGATCTTTGATTTAACCTATGTGGGTGATGCTTACGAGTCTTGGCACGGAATTCAAAGGGGCCCGGATTCCAGGTCGTTACATTTATTAGCAAACTAATTAAAATACATGGTAATTGCCCCTTCGAGTTCCGCGTCGCTACATTTATTAGCAAACTATTTAAAATACATGGTAATTCTATCTCAGATCATAGCCATAGTAAGAAAATATAGCATAAGAAGAACTGCCCAATCAAATAAGACTATAGCAGGAGACATTCAGCCAAACCTGTGAGAGCTATCTTTAACCCTGTCTCTATATCTGGAATGCTAGGAACCAATACACCCGGTGTATCTAGAACATAAATGCTAGGCCGATGTGCAATCTGTGCATCAAGTCATCAAGTTCAGTATCTGAGAAGACTGTAAAAGAACATACAAAAAAATTTAAGAATTATTTTTACTAATAAACAAACAATTAAGAAAATATTATGTCAATTTGGAACTTGGATTTAAGAACAAGAAGGAATTTAGAAACTAACACCATGAAACAGGCCACAAGACGGTATAGCATTTCTAAGAAACAAAAGAAGCTTAGCTTTCAATGGAAACTTACAAAGAAGTTTATTGATTTCTATTTTCTATGAATACATTGCAAACAGAGGGAGATGAACTGATGAGGTCTTAAAATGCAATTAAAAGCCTCTCCGGGATCCCGCGCTTCATTTACACTGATGAGACCCTTATTTTTATTTTATTTCTATAATGCCATAGGAGAGGTAGTGCGACATAGCAAGACCTCATCAACATCCTCTCTCTCACTCCTCCTAGGCTTCATCGCCGTCCACTCTCCCTCTCTCTGTGACATTCAGCCAGACCTCCTCACTATGCAATGACCTAAAAGCTAAAGGCAATCTTCAATCCCTCTCTCCCAGCTTTCTCTATCCATCTTCTTGCTTTTCTTTCACTTACATATGAGAAAATCCATATTGTATTTTCTGTGTGATGATCATAGACTCTTTGCTTCTCTCTCTTTGAAGCTGTGATTCCCTAAGACTCATTCGTCTTCCTTTGTTTTCACCACTGGAATTCACCTTTTTGCTTCTTTCCTCTTTGATATTTTCTTCTGCTATTCCATTATGCTTTGCTTCATATGGAAGCAACTGATGTGGCAGAGCCTGAGGAGAACATGGATGAGTAAGTACAAATCAGGACCGTTTATCTTGTGGATCACTCCAAGGTTGGCCTATGGTTATGAAAACTGCTCGTTTTGAACATTTAACTGCAGATTGTTAAGCAATTTTGTCCACTGTGTTATTATCATCTAGCTACATGGAGAGATTATTCATAACATTTAATGAATTAAATAAACTGGCCTCACTTAACTCACTAGAGAGAGGAAAAGGAACTCAGTGACGAACGTAAAATATAACGCTCCTACAACTTATGAAGAAAATATTCTCCTGATAAAGGGAAATAATATACACAGATCCTTACTAAAGGCACATTCTTTGCACATTTTAATATCACAATGTTATATTTCGAAACCAAAAGTTCAAAGCATTGAGTACATTTATCAGTTCCCTTAGCGGTTCAGTAATATGTCAACTTTCAACAAAGAAATCATCAATGCACTTAACCTTATATCCTGCAATATCTTGAGTGACACCTGGCAAAGGTCCAACAGTAGCTCGCTTCTTCTTTTCCTGCACTACAAAATGGACCAAAGAATCATGCTCAATAGATGCTTCAGATATTCAGGTTATGACGAATTTTCTCCTACAGAAGTCCACATGACACCCCATGTATGACATCTAATCTCTGCCCTTAATACGAAGGGGGGCCTCCTTGATTAAAGTCAGACATTGGATTTCACACACGGTTTATCTTATAGACTCCCACAGGAGAAAATGACTCTTCAGGTTGTAAAAGCATCATAATACCATAACTGAAAACCCAATGGGATGTTACCAGGGAAGCGAGCTGCTGCTATCTGATGGATAGAATTGATAAGAGTTGACTTCCCAACATTAGGAACGCCAACCACCATAACAAGGAGAGTGGGTTCCCTTGAAATCACCTCCTTCAATTTAAGCTCCACATGCGCAAGGAGCTTTGTTCCATAAACCACAAATCAGCGATAGTATATTAAAAAAAAAAAATTAACTAACATAAAATCTAATACAGAATAAAGATTACATTAAAGAATGCAAGAATAGGAGACTAAAAACCTATGATACTAGGATACTTGTACGTGCCTAACATACCCATGTCAAACAAATACAATACCCATTATTGGTGCTCAATACTACAGCGGTACTTCTAGGTACAAGTGTAGCATGTCCTACTATACTAAGTCCATTATTTCATAAAATTCTGTTAGTGTTCTTACTTTTCAACATAAAAGTGTTAGAAAGGAATGTCAACAGTGAATCAATGAATATATATATATATGTATATATTATTTATTTTTGAGTTTTTTACAAAAAGCCTCCTGTATTCTTAGAAATACCTCAAAAAAAAAAAAAAAAAAAACCCCTTGACTAAGGGTCAAACTATAAAAAAACGACAGTGTTTAATTTTTTTTAGTTTTTGACGGATTTAACCCCAACAAAGACGCCCATCTGAGATATATGTCTTGATTGATGACTGAGGATGTGGTGTTCTTTTTTTTTTTTAGTTCTGTTGCTTATAAGTTATAATGAGTGGTTCCTTGGTTGGAAGTAAAGCTGGAATTAACTATCTTTGCCAATCAAGAATCGATGAAGAAGATGAGGACTATCAAATCCCCACGTTTCCTATTATGCCTTATGATCCCACTGCCCTTGTTCCAATCTTCATTGCCTTTTGGGTATCTCCCAATAATCACCCCATCTTCCTTCTTCCCCTCTTTATATATTTGGTTGTATGCTTATGCCTCTTAGATGAGACCGTAGAGAAGCAAATGTGCAAGAAGAAGATGGAAAAGGAAATGTGTTTGTGAAGAGGATTTTGGCTTATAAGGTTAGGAGCATACAACAAGAGATCAATCACTGAGTTGGTTTCTGAACAACCTTCAATGTTTGCAATGACCCCATTGGAAGGCAACTGTTGGATCAGTTTTCACGATTCCAAGGTAAACTGAATAGTCTAAAAGGAAAGGAGAGAAATGAGTTCTAACAGTACTCTCGACAGGGGAAAAAGTAGAAAATATCTTATTGGCAAAGAGAAATGAAGGTCTCTAATACCAATCAGATGATTACAATAAGATGATCACAGATTGGCTTAGAGCCTCACTTGGCATTTTGAAAATGATCAACATCTATCATTAAGGATTGGGTGGTTTGGAATATGATAAGCCACTGGTGTTTATCCTTATGACCAAAAGATGGTAGGTATGATAACAATTTCTGCAATGCTTCAGACTATCCTGGTCAACAAACCATGATGAATTAAAGGAACAAAGAAAAAGGTGCTCCAGCAGTTTCTTATATTTTTAACTCAAGGGATATTTGATTTTAGTCGTTCTCAGGGGTAAATTGGTAAAAAATAAAGCACCAGACATTATTAAAGGAGGAGTTATTCTTTTGTATCATTTGACCCTCAGTCAAAGGGGATTTTAGTAAAATCACAAAATACAGGGGCCTTTTAGAGGTTTTATGAAAATATAGGGGTCTTTTGGTAAAAAACTTTTTTTTTTTAATCAGTGAATCAATGAATATTTCAAATTTACAAATGCTCTAAAGGAGAAAATTATTACTTCGTATAAAAAGCTTTAATCTAAACAAGAAATTTCATGTTTTGAATTGGATAGACATCCATATTGATGTCCTGGATTTCCAAAAGTAAAGAGTTTTATCCTTAATCCCTGCATTTGTGTTCATATCTGCATCCACATCTAGGCATTATAGCTTATAACAATTAACATAAAATATCTTCACAGTGAATCCTACTGTGTTCGAGACAAATGATTGCATAGCTGATGCAGCCCTTAATCCATGAATCCATGGCCCATCTTTAGAGGACAAGACCCAATGAAAAGACATGACACCAGAAAAGGCCTAGCCCACCTAAAGAGATTGCATGACCAAAGATGGAAAGCCGCTCTTGTTTGCTTTGATTCTAATAAGCTTACATTATAGTAGTTGAAATTTCTAAAGTTAGAATGCTAGATTGAGTTCTGATTAAGCTCAATTATATTTTTTTTCTTTATCATTAAACATTGTATTAAATGTTTTAGAAATGTGGTTCTTACAGATGTCAAAAGACCTAGGAAGATTTGATCTATAGTATTGCAAAATTGGAAAAAATTCAACTCCATTGTTGCGTTGTTTCTCATGAGTTTTATGGCAGCTTGCAGCACCCCTAGTACACCATTTTGCTGCCACTTTCAGGGTCTGAGATCCCGCTTCCCTGTTTCTGCTATAGCAGAAACTCATATTGTTACTATCACTTTTGTTTGAACCATGGTTGACCTGCTGCCATTTGTGTGGCTGGAAACCTGTTGTCTTTCTTGGCTAAAGCTTGAGTTGGTGGTTGTTTATTTGGTCAAATTAAATTTTCTAAAACTTTTTACTTTTTCATCTCTGTCATTTTGTACTATTTCTAAATTTCTAAATCTTTTCTCTCTCATCTTCAGAATTTTGAAAGAATATCATCAAGAAGAGTTAAACTAACACAATAAGTCACAAATCCTCCAGATTTATGCTTTCCTCAAGGTTAACATGAACTTTATTATGAGTTTCTTTTCTTCTTCTTCTTTTTTTTTTCTTTCCTTTCTTCTTCTTTTTTTTTTTCTCTTTCTTTTTTTACGTTTCTTGCTTTTCTCGCCTAAATAAATGTTTTATTTCTTGCCTTTATGTTTTTTTTTTTGTTTACCAAAAAAAATCACCGTTTTTTTTATCAATATTACTGTTTAAATATACCATTGGTCAAATTAAAGGGTTGTATAAGCCAACGCACTTGAGAACGTGGGATAGCCCAGTGGTACAGGCGTCCCAGCTCACCTGAGAACGTGGGATAGCCCAGCAGAGAACGGTGGAACGTGTTGTGTGGCGGGGCACGGCGCACAAAGAATTCGAGCAGAGCCCTCTGGTGGAGTGGAGACAACGAAGGCATGGAGTACCCCAACCTTGGGCTGATAGATTACACTAGTTTAGGACTAGGGTAATTTACAATTCCTCTTGTGTAATAGCAAAGAAAGAAAGGCCATCACACCTAAGTTCTTAACTCTTTGGATCTAAAAGTAAAAAATGTCCTTGTCCATAGTCCACACTAGTTAGCGGCTTAAAACAAAAGCAAAGGCAAGTAAAGAAAGAGGTATCACCAGAATGATGATGTCTATTTTCCAAAGAGGAGTATTTAAAAGACAAGAGGAAGATATGTCCAGCAAGCAAGACATTTTTAAGCTCAGTTAACTTTATGTGAATAAATTATTAAGAAATAAATTAATTGAGCTAATCACAAACACCTAAATTAATAAGAAATAAATTAATTGAGTTAATCACAAACACCACTAACCTTCTGGACAGAACTTTTATTGTGTGCATTTATTAAAAGACAGTCTTGCTGGCATGAATCAAAATGTTGAATCCATCGCTGCCAGGAATAAAGAAGACAGTATTAGATTATACAATACAAGAAAATAAAGGCAAGGAAGCAAGTAAGTTATATCTAAACTGTGAATATTCTTCCAAACAAAACCACAGATTAAGAAACCAAAGATTGGAACAACACAAGCATATGTTAAGCAGCATGAGAGAGAATTTTCTAACTTCGATCAACCACGGAGAACATTGTTACATCAGCTTATAGTAATATTAAAAAACGCATTAGAATATCATATTCTTCGCTCATGAGACATTATCCAATACTTTCAAATAAATATAGCAGTGACATGAAGACTTTCTAAACATAATCATAAATTTAGCATTTGATGTTGCCTTCAGATATAAGAGCTGCACTTAGACCGTCAAACCACATTAACCTAGAATTCACTCATAAGGATCCTCACCTTCACACCAAGATGTGCATGGAGTCACATCATAGGATAGCTGGATATACTCCAAAAAGAACACCTGAAAATTGTATGTTATTATTCCATGGAATGCTCAAGCATTGCATGTATAAGGAATATTTGCATTTGCAGCATCGAGGGAGTAGGTACATAGTTGTCAATTTTGTTTCAGTCATTGTTCCGGATTGGCCCTAAAATGGAACATTCTGGTCTACCGGCCATTCCAGCCTTCCATTCCGTAAAAGATGTGATATAAAAAGGAAATGTAAATAAAATTAGAAAAAAAAAAGGGTACAAACAGTATAAAGTTAAAATAACACTTAACAAAGTATATTTAACTTCATGTAAAAACATAAACTGAAAATAGCTACTTCTTGATGCCAAATATGGCAATCTCAGGCATCTCAGTCACAGAATAAACCAAAAAAGATCAATCAACAACACATGATTAAGCACACATATAGGAATGATAAGATCACATTCATACACATTGTCCCTTTTAAGTCCTCCAATTTGATTGGGAAGCTCATACACTCTTATGCCCCTAATTTCAACCCCCAAAGGAAGAAGCAATGGTGAAAAACAACTGCAACTGCTTCCTTTTTTTTCCTGAAACAAGGCCGAAAAGACTGGAATGAGCTATGCTCCAGTCGCAACAGGCCAGAACAACCAAAACAGGAAGGGATGGACTGGAATTTCTATACACACTGGAGATGGAACAATCTATCCAGAATGAAATGACATTGACAGCTATGATTAGAACTCCTCCATTTGATATCCAGCCAAGATTCTGTTGATTTCTAAACCTAATATCAGCATATCTTGACTTCCCAACTAATAATAACAATTGCATAAAAACTTGGGCTCTTAACATATAAGACTCCTAACTACCACGAAGGCAACCCCATCAAATAAAGATTTGACTAGCAGAACAAATTAGAACTTAAAACTGGAAAAAAAAAATCAACAAAGGTGTTTTTTCAAAACAGCTTTGACCAATATTTTTGCTCAAGATAGCTTCTTCAACCAAGTTTTCTGCACAAGACAACTTTTCTGTTCATGTCACACTAGTAAATCCTGTGCATCACAAGTGGGCCCAATCTTGGATTCTCCAAGCATGTGAACCACATCATCCTCGCTAGCACTCTACCCTGATTTACAAGCAGTACCCACTTGGGTGAATGATCCACTATACATGATTGAAATTGAATGATTGATTAGCTTGTGCATGTCCCCATTTAGATAAACCATTTAGTTGGTTCCCCATGTAGAATAGAGGCACAACATGTTCTGATCGTTCATATTTGCCTAAGAAAACCAACAGAACACAGGTCCAACAGTTTAATTCTAACCGTCAAATAGGTATAAAAATCTCGAGTTGTCCTTCATTTGTTTTTTGTCAACATCCATCATCCTCCAAATACAACTGGGAAGGGATGGATGGATCTCCCTCACTATTCATCATGACTAAGGGAGAATCTTTTCAGGCTAAGATGGATCTCAAACCATCATATGAATCAGATTCATGTCATAATTTGAAGAAGTGATTGGACAAAATGGCTCCAGTGAAAAAAAAAAAAAAAAAAAAAACCATGTATCTTGAAGTTTTCCATCCTTGCCTTTGTCTTTCGACCAGACCTCTTCATTTGTTCCTTTTCATCATCATTTATTTGTTTCATCGTGTTACATTGAAATGATAATATTGGTTTACTATAGATTCCTTTCTTCTTTGGAGGCACCAGCTCCATAGGCTTTAATGCAAAAAGTTTTCTATTGAAGGTGAACGGGTAGATGTTGGTGTCCTACTTGTTATGATCCTTTCGGTTCTACGATCATGTTAGACAGACTAAGATGTGATCATCACTTTGTCATGGTAATGGATTCATCATTCACCCATGTGACCCAGCAGGATGTTGGATGCTTCTCTCTCAGCAAATACAATTAGTTTATCATTTCCAAGCAAGCACATCACTTCACTTCCTTGTTGATAACAAGGGTACTCAGCCAACCTCAGAAGAAAATTGTGCTCAACCAATATTTTAAGTTACCTCAGGAGCAACATTCACTAGCATGTAGGAGAAAAACCACAACCACATTTAGCCATCCATCAAAATGTTAACTTTTTCATATGAAAAAAAAAAAGAAGGAAAAAAACATTTTTAGTTGTAATTAAGAGCAAAAATTACATTCGAGCTTACCACAAGATCACCAAAGTAAAAGGTATACAGCAAATAACTCAAATTTATGAAAGATCGCAACCACAACTTACACGCATTATATTAGGATTCGCCAAGTCCTTCTTATTCAGAGCAATCACACGCCTTTTGCCAGAAAGTGCACATTGAAGGTCCTCATTCACAGAAGATAATGGAATCTGCAGGAAAAAAGAAGAAAAAAAGTTAAGATGCAAAAAACCAAATTTCAATTGTACTTTATAAATTTTATAATACAGTACCAACTTTCATTAGCATACACTATAAAAAAGGATTATAAAGCTTTTATCACCACTCACTTGATGACTATATTTTTATCTGCAACCCAAAATTGATATGGTGGAGGAAATGTGATTTAATCTAAATAGTCCGAAAACCAGCTAGAGTAAAGAGCCTTTTGAGTTCCAGGCCCAAAAGCTCGATGATTTACTTCAGGGCATATGTTTGCATGTAATATAATTCCTAGGAATTGTAAAAAAAAAAAAACGTATTTCTTCAAGTAGTTAAAATTGAAGAAACAAAAGTTAAGTTCCATAAAAAGCAATCAAATAATCTCCTCTTTAATAAAAATAAATAAAGGGGAGATGGAGAGAAAAACCAGCCATCACCCTAGTAATTCAAACCCTAGGAAAGTCAGGTCCCATCTACATCTCCAACATTTGCATCTCCAACTTATATCCTTCAACCCTCACCTCCTTCATAATCCTTTGTTAGAACCCATTGTGCCATGACCAAACGAATTCAAATTCAATTCCATGCAAACAAATGAGTGCTTTGGGCTGAGAGTAAGTTCTGTTTATTTGGGTGTGATGCAATGGGGTACCTCCCTTTATAATCCTTTGTTAGAACCCATTGTGCATTACCAAAAGGAATTCAATTCCATGGAAACAAATGAGCACTTCAGGTTGAGAGTATTTTTTTTGTTTATTTGGGTGTGATGCAATGGGGTACCTCCTTAATAATCCTTTGTTGGAACCCACTGTGCCATGACCAAACGAATTCAAATTCAATTCCATGCAAACAAATGAGCGCTTTGGGTTGAGAGCAATTTTTGTTTATTTGGGTGTGATGCAATGGGATACTATATGGGTTCTTTGTTCGTCTTTGAATGTACCCAATACCCTAAGCAATCCCATCAGTATAATGGAGTGATTATTACAAACAATCCATAAAAGGGTCCAAGCACATTCCTTTGTATCATTATATCATTATGTTTGAAGATGAAAACGAATGAGAAAGGAAAGGGAGAAATAAACCCACCCTAGCATCTCGAACTTCGATGACGAGGTCGGCGAGCTTGAGGCGGTCGCGAATGGCGCGAGTGGCAGCGGCCATGTGTCCTGGGAACCAGTTGATGACCCCTCCTCCCGCGTTGAACCCCATCTCCCCCAACCGCTTCCCAATCCAACTCAAAGAACTCATCTCTCTCTTTCTCCTTCTCCCTCTTCCTCTTCCTCTTCCTCTTCCTCCTTTCCCACTTTCAGTCTACTACACTATCTGTTTGTTTCTATGCCCCTACCAAACTCCTCAAACAAACCAAGCCAGAGTAGTTTGGAGCTAAACCCTCTCTGACTCTGAATCGCCCGACGGACCCAAATGCTTCATTTTTTTTATTTTTTATATACCTACAGAGTTTATGCTTTCGGCTTTTTTCCAGTGAGTGGACCCCACTCTGAAGCTCCACTTAAACTTGTCTCCGCTAGTTCGGCCCCTAGTTAATTCCCAAGGGGTTGGCCGAGTGGTCAGGACCACGGTTCCTCCTTTTTCTGGAGGTAGTGGTCTTAGTATCGACCCCCGGTTCCCCCCTCTTCCGAAACCAAAAATTGAGTCCACTTGTGCTATCACCTAGGGGTCACAGGGGTTTTACCCGGCTTCTCTCTAGGTCCGGAGGGAATAATCTAGTTCAAAAGATTGGGAACCCTCTGTTAGCAAAAAAAAAAAAAAAAGTTCGGCCCCTAGTTGGACGTTTGAGCCAAAATTTTACCATCACCTTTAAAATAAAAAAAATAAAAAAATCGTAAATTAAACTTAGAGCTTGATTGTTCCATGTAATTAACTTTTTAAGAAATATAAGCTTTGTATGTCATTAGAGTATGTTTGGTTACTGTACTCGAATGGGAATGCTCTCCGGTTTTCCTAAATTTCAAGGACTTATCGGACATGTTTGGTAAATAGAGAGGAATCAATGATTCCTTCATTCCCCTGAAACCATATTATCCTCTATCAGGATTTTTTTATGAGAGGAGTTCCTACTCCTTGTGATTCAGGTGTTTCTTTCCCTCTGTGGATTTGTAAAATTCGATGTGTTTAGAGGATTTAGAAAATCCTCTCTCGCTTTTTCTATTTTCACCCAAACGTGGGATTTTTCTCGGAATCGATGAAAACCAAAGAGGATTCCTCTCTAAGGACATTACCCAAACATGTCCTTCGTGTTAGAGGAAAATCAAGAGAGAATTTTCCAAATCCTCACAAACCCTCAAAAAAGCCTCCTAACGATGATTCATCGATCTCCACCTCCTCATTGGACTTTCTCTCTCCTTGCTAGTGAAGAACTACAGCAGCAAAAGCCGGTGAACAACTATGTACTTGGGTGGTAACTTATAGGTTACATGTTTTGGTTGCAAACCCTACCGTATGAGTCCACAATCAAGGTCAAAACCGTTGATCATATGTGAAAGGTCAAAAACAGTATTCAAATCTCAGTCGTCAATTCTTCATAGTTTGAGAAATTTGTAATAAAGTCCAAACCGTTGGATCATGATTTCTAGGTTTTTGCGCCCCCTTTTGCGAAGTTTGAATCGTTCAGTCTCTTCTGAAGGCCTAAAATGGATATGGGGTCAAATTTGGCAAATTAATTTATTATAGAGCATGAAAAAATGGCAAAAAGTTAATGATCGTTCATCATTTATAGTGCAGAAAATGGCTAATGAGTTGCAGATGAACAGTGAAGGTGCGGTAAAATATAGTTTACCATTTTTTCTTTAGAACCCCACCTTATGGATCTCATTATCACAATCTAAACCATTAATCATGTTTAAAAGGTCAAAAACAATAAGTAGGTGAACTTTCAGTCATTGATTTTCATATACTTTGAGATATTTGCAAAATGTCCACACCCTAGAAAAAATTGTGACTGTTGGATTTAGTATATATAAAATGATGTAGAATAAGTCACAGAAGCATTCCTGGAAAAAGAAAATCACAAAAAATCAACCTGCAAGGTTAAATCTATAGTATCAGCTTCAAAAGGCTATGACTTTTGATCCAGGTATCATCACAGGGCCCATATCTATGCGTTCCAAAGCAATCGACAAGCTCTACGCACTAGATAGCCGCCATAGGCAGTTGAGGTCATTGGAGGCCACATTACACCGTTTCAAAGGTCAAAATGCAGTTTTTTATGCAAAACTTGTTATTTATAGTAAGTTGTCATTTAGCTTATTTTAGGGGCTCTTTTAGTCCGCTTGAGTTTGAGTCTATGTCAAAGGTCTTAGAAAGTCATTTAGGAATGGTCGAGGGACTTTGATGTAATTTTTATTTTTTGTACTATTTTTGGTGAGTTTGCTATTTTGGGTAATTTAGGATTTCGGGACTCTATAAAAGTGATGTAATGCTTCTTTTTATGGAATAATATGAATTATAGTTTCATTTAAGGTTTCTTCATCTCTTCCCTATGGAGTCAAGGTGTTGATATCGGGTTGAGGACAATCTTTTTCGCTGTTATGTTTCCTTTCATGCTTCCGCTATGCTAATAAATTCATAGATTTTAGTGTTTGCTGATATGCATGTGCAAGCTTTACTATTTTGATCATAACTTTCGATTCAAGGCTCCAATTAAGGAAAGGTTGGATGCGTTGAAAAGAGGATTCAAAGGATAAAAATTTCATACCTCACGAGGATCTCCTAATTCTGATGTTTTGAGGGTCAAAACAGGCTGTCAAATGGAGGAATGTGAGGCATGACGAGTTTGAGTGATTTTTCCTTCTTTTACTTCTTGTATTTGTTTCTTTTTAAAGGAAGGTACTCTCTTGCTCTAGGATTATTAAGTTAATGCTTTAATTTTTATTTGAAGGAAGGCGGAGATTGAGTGGTGTATTAAATAACTTTGAAAACTTTCGAGAATGGAGATTTGCTTCTTTATTTTTGCTTACTCCATAATACTTAGCTAATCCGAAGATTAGAGTGGACGAGGAAACCAAAATCGGTGAGATTGTTCCTTATTATTTTTCTATGTCTTTCCCTCATTATGCTTAATGATTTAACTAGCAAAACATGCTGGAGCTTAACACGGGCAACATAATTCAATATAATAAAAAAAAAACCTAATGCAAAATTTTTGACTCGGATATAGTCAACGCGATGACTCAAGATAGTCATGACTTTTTTAAAATTACTTTTAAAATGGATCAAATACTTATAAATATAAATCCACATTTATTTACATGCATTCATGATAATAAATTCAAATTAATAAATTTATATATAGAAGGAAAATATTATAATGAGAAAATAAATGAAAATATTGCATATTACATACTTTGTTAGTCCAAATATCGAACGTAAAATATCAAATATAAGTTTCGAATTACATTCCAATCATCATTTTTTAAATTATTGACTTGTGAATACTTACTTAAAAATAAATATTAACTAATCAAATATTACTAAATTGAGGCAACTCGACTTAGTCTCCCCTATATTTGACTCGTTCATCCGTCAAAATGAGATGACTAGGGAGAGTCAATAGTTAACTTGGGGAGTTTTCCAACCATGGAATAACTAAGCTATTGAAATCAAAGGGCGTTTTATTTCATGGAATGTTGCAAAATCTTAATCTAATATGAGCGGGTCCTACGATAAAGTTCAGCGCATGACCCTGTTAAGGATTTTGTATCTTGCAATTTGATGGATGCACTATTCATTTTATTCATCATTTGAATTCACACACATGCATTGTTTTAGAAAAACTTGAAATCTTGATTTATACATGCATTGTTTTAAATCTTGTAAACTTTATGATTTATACATGTTTTGGTTTTAAACATGGATGCATTTAAATTTGAAAAAGAATTTTGATAAATCAAGCTAGCCATTGATTTTAAAGTTTCAAATCATATTTGGCTTTTTATGATTCATGATTTTAAAAGCTCTTAGATTGATTTAAAATCATGTTTCCATGCTTGGTTTAATGGCCAAAAAATCCCCTCTTGAAAATACTTTGAAATATGCAAAAGTTGGGATTTTGTTAAAACTGTCGGTCAGCCTGTCGGTCAGGTTTCGGCTAACCGATCATGAACCGAGCTCAACCGAACTCCTCTGTCGGTTCAATTTCCAGGGAGCTAAATTTTCAGATTTTCTCTGTCGGTCAGGTATCGGTCACACTTTCGGTCAACCGAAGTCCAGTTCGGCTAAACGACAAGTTCACTTCAGTCAACAAACTTTTTATGTTTCATGTTTTTAAAACACTTAAATTGATTAAAAACATGTTTTCAGACTTGATTTCTATGGCCCAGAACTTCCACTAGCAAAATACTTTGGAGTAGCTTTCTGCTCAACAATTTTAGAAGGCAAAACTTTTTTTGTGCTACAGTACTTTTGCTACAGTGTTTTGCTATAGTGTTTTTGCTACAGTGATATCGGTCAACCGAACTGGATGTCGGTCAACCGAACTCAAGATGTCGGTTAACCGAACCCACTTCGGTTCAAATTCCAGAATGGTCAAATCTAGCCGTTTTTTTACCGTTGGAGTGTCGGTTAACCGAACCCTAACCGACAGATAGCCGTTGGGACACTTTTTCTATAAAAGGAAGTTCATTCCAAGGCCAAAATTGATGATTCTTGAAGCCATTTTTGAGGTGTTCTAAGGTCAATCAAAGGGGAATGAACTAAGAAGGCTAAAGGGTCATTGGTAAAGCTAAAGCTTGGATTAATGAAGTTAAATCACCAAGTAAGCTTTGACTTTTCCTAATCATATGTTTTATGCTTTGTCTAAATTATTGGTAAATGATTTTTAGCATATTAACTATGATGTGTTGAATCCATTCCTCTCTTTAATCTTTGATTTAAATCATTGGATTCTTCACCTTGATTTCTAAACAAGTTTGTTTTAATACTTTATAAAACATGCTTTGTCAAAACCTTTAATTTGTTTTATAAACATGTGTCATTAACTTGTTTGAATCATCTTTGTTGTTTTCATTCATTTGAACTTTAGTTAAATTAGTTTGTTTTCTAAAACAACATTGAATATGCATCACATGTTTAGACATAATTAATTTCATACAACTTGTGAGCTTTTGATTTCATATCTTCAACAAGTTTGTATTTGGTACATGCGATTTGCATATTACTTCAATCAAATCTTTTTATGTGTATTAAACTTTAAATTACTTCAAGCATAAGTTGATTAAGCTTTATTTTAATATTGATTGAAGTTTCCACACACTCACTTCATAAGCATACATCTTTGCATTCATAGTGTTTGTGTGAATTTGTTTTACACTTTCATATTCGCCTAATCTAGAAGCAATTAAATTGAGCTTTAATTGTAATCTCTTAGAGTGCTTTGTGAAAACACTTTATTGAGAGAAATCATTTGTTTGTAAAGGTTATTGCTTAGCCTAAGAAAAGCATTGTGTGAAGGTTACTGCTTAGCCTAGAAAAGCATCTTGTATAGGTTCTTGTTAAGCCTTGAAAAACAACATTGTAAGATTATTGCTTATTCTTGGAAAGCATATTGTAGTGGTTATTGCTTAGCCATTTGAAAAGCATAAATAGTGGAAATCCGGTGGGGTGTGAGATCACAAGCCGGTAGTGGATGTAGGCATTGAGGCCGAACCACTATAAATGATTGTGTTATGGTGAATGCTTTTGTGGTGATTGTTGTTGTTTAGCTTCCGTATTTTATTTGTTAATTATCACAAGTGGCTAATTGTTTTAAAAGAAGTTTAAAATTGTCATAATTGGTCATTAAGTTGTAGCTCACCCTATTCACCCCCCCTCTAGGGTTCGGATCCGGAACTTTCAGATCTATTGTTTTTTACTTTTCTTTTTCTTTTGGATAACAACATAGTTTCTTAATATTCATTCTCTTCATTGCTATCTTTTTAATATGCTTTTATCTTTATCCATTTTGGAAACTCATGTTTATGCTTCTACTTTCTATATTTTATTTATTTTTCGTAGATCATGAAAAAATTGGTGATGAAAAAAAAATCCTCAAATCTAAAGAGCTATCCTTTGTATTCTTAGGATTAACACCTTTAAACAAATCATTATGGAAGTTTTGTTTAGATTGAATAAAAATAGTTTCAATCGATGGTTTCCATCTTAATAAAATGCATATCTTATAATTGAAAAACTAAATATCTTACTTGTAGCCTCATTTGCATTTTCAATTATCATCTTTGATATATAGCCTCTCAATTTAAGTATCTATCTTAAATGAGGATGAAAATTTGCTTTTACATATTTCAAGGAACAAATAGGGGAAAAAAGATCTTAAAAAGAATTTCTAGATCTTGAAAGTTGTGAAAGGGCGGGAGGGAGAGAAAGAGACCCGTGCAAAGCCTAGGCCTGAAAATAAAAATATATAACAAGATTTTTTAGCTGCAATCTAAAAATTCATAGCAAAGTTGGCAGCTTATTCCTGCAATTAGAAATCAAATCAAAACTAATATCCATAAAACAACGTCTTATATGGGATTGAATGCATCAAATAAAAAGACTAACAGAAACAAAATTCTTGCTACTAAAGAAATTAAAAAAAAAACTCACCTTCATTAATTTTAAGACATGCAAATTAGCATACCTTGAATATCTTTGCCTTTAATATACACTTATGATTCACGGAAGACTCAACTTAGGGTTACAATATTTTCTACGAATCTACTACCACCATCGAATAAAATACCAAAAGAAATAAAAAATCTTGTTGTAGAAGAAAATGAAACAAATAAACAAATAAACTCACCTTTATTTTAAATTATACGCACAGATTTGTATACCGTGAATAGGGATGAAAGTGGGCAGGGCCAAGCCGGGCTTTGAGAGGCCCTAGGCTCGGCCCTAGTACTTTTCAGTAGGCCCTAGCTCGGCCCGAGCTCGAGAGGACCTCAAAAACCCTGGCTCGGGCTCGGCTCTTATTAAGTTATGAGGCTCAAGGGCCAGCCCTTTGAGCCCGGCTCGATTGAGGCCCTAGGCACGGCTCGTGAGCCCGGCCCGTTTTATAATGATATAGCACTAGCTGAAAGAAAATGTTTTCAGGAAAAAAAATCCTGTCGGAATTCAAAGAAATCTGCATATGCAAACAGAACAAAAAATAGTCAAATGCATGCATTCCTCCCATATTCCCATTCCCATAATTTGGATTGCAGCAATAAAATTAACTAAAATAAGAAAGACTCCATAAAAGCAAAGGGAGCCCAGTTCCAACACTCCATAATAGTTCAATGTTAATATAGATGAACATTATCAAACTCCAACAATAATACAAATCAAATTAAACTCCAATAGCATCATAGAATAAAATAATGATTCGGCTAGCATCATAAAATAAAGGTTTAGGATTTAGGGTTTCTAGATTATTTAGTGCTTAGGGTTTAGGGATTATTTATATTGGATTAAAATTAGAGTTTAGGGTTTAGTGCTTAGGTTTAGGGTTTATGGATTATTTAGTGCTTAGGGTTTAGTGTTTAGGGTTTAGGGTTTAGGGATTATTTATATTGGATTAAAACTAAGGTTTAGGATTTATGGATTATGGCATATCATATATGTATTATATACTGTATAGTGTACATATATAATATGTATTAATATATGTAGGCCCTAGGGCTTACGAGCCGGGCTTCATCAAGCCCGAGCTCTGCCCTTTTAAGCAAACGGGCCTCCTATTAAGCCCTAGCTCGGCTCTTTTGTCTTTTGGGCCGAGCTCGGGCTGAGCCATTCACGGGCGGCCCGCGGACCACCCGGCCCACTTTCACCCCTAACCGTGAATATGTTTGCCATCAATTCATACTTACCGTTCTTGCAACACTTATCTGGTGTTTAATACTATTTTTTTGAAAATCTACTGTCATTCCAGAATTCATTAGATCTAATAGGAATATAATTTTTAAAAGTATAAATAAAGAAATATTTATAAAATCTTATGATCTTAATGATAGTAACCATCTATCTACTTCAGAACCCATCTATCTACTTCCTCAACCAAACCCACTTTGATTACTCATTTAAAATTTAGGAATTGTGTAAAAATTTACTTGGCAAAAGGATATAGAATACTCTAAGCTACAAGTGATGGAGCAATTACAATATGGACATTTGATGATGATGATGATGGTACCTTTATTCTTCTCTTCAAGTTCAGGGGGTATGGGAAGAGGAAGATGCCCCCGATCTATCTTAACTCTCACAGTTAAAAGAAGAGCTGATCACCGCCACCTTAATAGGTTATGTTCTTTCATGCTTGCTTTTAGGATCAGTTGCCTACAATCTTCTACTTACGTTATGTCACAAAAATAATTTTCTTAATGAGGTAAGGCTAATATAATACAAGATAAGCAAATTATGGCTTTGTTGGCGATAAGTCTATTCTCTCAAAATAACCCCAAGGAAGAAAAAGGTTTAGAGAGTCCTACTGACTATTGAGAGGGATTAGGGTGAGAGATTTGAGAGAGATCTAAGGGATTTAGAGTGTTTTAATTACCATAAGGTAGCCATACTTTAGGATACTATAAGGATTTATAGATTTAAATTACCAAAAGACTTCCTTATATGTACAAAAGACTTAAAAATAAGAGGAAAGAGTTCGATCGTTACTTAGAAGGGCCATGTTATCAATAGCCTTAGAGGATTCCTTCACCAGATTAAGGAATTCAAGAGTTTAGATCACACGAAAAGCTATTGAGGAACCTAAAACTCACTCAGTCCCTTAGATGGGCCCACATAAACTGACGTCTCCTAAATTCTCAAGATGGTTTTAGAATTTTTTTTTTTTATTAGAAGAGAGAGGACGTGGTAACTCAAAAGAGTTACACTCCTCCAAGAAGTTGCCAGCAAGATGCTTCCTAAGTTTTGGTTGGTTAAAAAAATGTTTAAAAATAGATGAAGATAATTTGGGGAAAGTGTAAGAAATCTTCTCAGATTATTTAGAAGAGAGTCCCATTGTGGTGACCTTTTATTGGGGAGGTCTTTGGAGTTCAGTATCCAACTCTTAATAGATAAAGATTCCAAATTTAAGGAAACGTGAGTAGATTCCTAAAAATTTCTCTCTAAATAAAAATTGAATCAAAATTAAAATCTCAATTGGAGTTCCAATTTTGCAATCAATTGCAAAATTGAGATCCAATTTGCCAATTGAATCCTACGTCTTTAATATAGATTAATAGGTCTTCCTTCATGAATGCTATTCAACTTTTTATTTTTAAATGTTATTTGAAATATCTTTTACTTTTAATGCTTGATCTTAACATATCATGTTTAGGTTAAAATCCTTTAATGGTTTGTGCTTGATCTTGATAAATAGTGATTAGAGTCTCAACATATTGAAGTGAATGGAGTCTTACATACTGATTAGAGAATTGGATTTTTAAAAAAAAGGGTTTTCAAAGCATAATCTTCCAATCCATGGAAATTACTTGCTCATTGGGTTTGTTCTATGGGGATAAGGTTAGAAAAAAAATTTAGGATGAGTAAATCTATTTTGGTTGAATCTGATACCCGATCTTTCTTTCTCTGATCAGTTTGCTTTAATTTCATTTGATAGTATTTTTGTTATTATTATCTTGATTAATTGTCTTTTCAAAATCCCTAGTGTGAAAATTGATTGAGGGTTTTTGGATCTTGGTTCTACAAATCCATGCGAATTGACCCGTACTTACCATTATCTGATTAATAGAAATTTTTTGCAATTGCGGTTAATTATTTTGAGCACATCATTTGCCAAATGTGAAATGCAGTGAATCTTCTTCGGAAGAAGTCCTCGGTAATGAACGAATCCTCTGAGGACTCCTCTCGGGCTATTAATCAAGACCTAAGGTCACGTTCGGCTTCCCTCAAGTTGTGGTAAATCCATGCTTGGCAACTGTAAATTTCCGAGAATTTGGACAAATGAAAATCTTCATTTGTTAAGACTTTCAAATCCGACCACCCTCCACAAGATTTGAAAAGCCTCACTTAAGTGGGTTTATACACAGAACCCTATTTTTCTCCGCTATATGCATCGATACACACCAATATCAATGTGAAATCCTCAACTATACAAATCCCCAACAAGGAATCCTTGGTCAAGTGGTAGTGAAGAATCATTAGATCTATGGATTCCTCGCCTAGTACCAAACATGCTCTAAGTGATTAAAAATGAAGAATCGGAGGGAGACACGAATACCCAAATCATCACCCCGGAAATTCAAAAAATCTTAGGAAAGTGAAAGTCGTATCTACATTGCTACCTTATATCCTTCAACCCACACCTCTTTAATAATCTTCATTGTAGGTCATCTGCCCATTAATTCATATGTATTCTCATATGGGGAGGCCTAGGGAAATGAATGAAGGGTGGATGGAAAATGAATCTCCAACCATCACTTGTAAATCAGATCCTAGGAAACTTGAGCTCCAAGTCCCATCTACACCATTGTTTTATATCCTTCACTCATCATCTTTTTAATCATCCTTTGATGGAACCGACTTTCAATTCCATGAAAAGAAATGGGCCCTGCTTGATGAATGCACATTTGATGAACGATGGTCGGGTGGAGAACCACAGGGTATGGGCTCAAGAGGTACTTTGGGCACTAAGGCGGATGGGTGATTGAAAGAGGCCCACTTTACTGTATCCAATCCAGGGCCGACTTTACCATAAAACCAGCAAATCCATTGCTTTAGGCCCCAAAAAAAGGCCCTAAATAGCAGCTAATATCTTTTGAAAATTCCAAAAAAGCAGACTTGCTAATGCCATCTCTTTTTTTTTTTCTCCCCAAAATATAAGGCCCCATAATAACTCTCTCTTGAGAAGATACAATCAAGATTTTCATAGAGCCTTAAAGTGTCATTAATGGCCTATTATATTTCCAAATTTGCCCCTTATATTACTATTGCTGGCAGTCCAATTGATTTTAGCACACCATTATATTTCTAACAGTCCATGTGTATCAAATCTCAACCATACATGCATTCATGAACTTGCTTCACAAGCATTTTTCATTATTTTTGTGTATCATATTTATATAGGGAGGGGCCCATTCAGATTTGATCAATGATGTAGTTGTAATAGATCCATAGCTTAGGATTTCAGCCCTAATAATAGATTTTAAAATTTAAGATAAACAATGGGCCCTCGCCGGAATTTATTCACTTGCCCACAATTAATGCATATGAGCACCGTACATCTAGAACATCCAATACGTGGGGCACACCTCTGAAGTCCATCTTAGATGGTCCTGACTCATGGTGCATATGCACACCGTGTGCAGGTGAAAATGCTCCGAGCCCCACTAGTGAAAGAGTCAAGATTTTTGTTTGTGTGGGGGTGGATCCAAATAAGTAGTCGGATTTTGTGATCCAAGATTTCCATATGAGTTTTGGGGATAGGACCAGAATTTTCATGTGAGTTTTAATGTGGACTTAAGATAGGTTAGCAAAACTTGAATATAAAAACTTAATTAGTAATTTTTCATCACAGAAAAACAAGAAAAATAAATTTTAAATAAAATATTTATAATAATATTAAAACATAGAAAATGCCTCATTTTGGATTGTTGCTTTATGCCTCAAATTGTCTCGAGCCAACCTTAATCCAATCATCCTAAACCACTGAAAAATGTACCTAAAAATGGTTATAGTTAACTTTGTGCACAATATTTTAGCTTAGTCACAGTGAAATAATTCAAGCTGATGTGCATTAGCCATTGTGGGGGGAAATTTTCTCTTATGAAACATCCACATGTGGACATCCGGTGAGCGCCTTTATTTTTTCGGAGAGTGAGGATCCATAATAACACAATGTTACCTATAGCAGTATTTCATTGATAATACTATATAATAAAAAATTTAACTTCAGAAACTTGAAAATGATGTGAGACTTAATCGTGAAATTGTCAAGAAATTCGAAATTTAAGTAAAATGTAAAAAAAACAATACAGTTTTTAGCAGTATCCTATGTCCATTTTGTATCATCTAAAAAATTAACTTATTTTTGTGACATTTTACTTATATCTATAGACATTCTCTTGATAAATAGATTTTTGTGGGAATGGTTTGGCTTTCCAGAGGGCATATATTCCAGATTTTTAGAACAGATTTTGTGACTATTTGGACCTTAATTATGATCAATTGGAATACAAGGATTTTTATCCGAATAATATATTCATCAGGTGGGACCCACTTTGAAGTGATGTAAACGAAGATCTTATAATATCAAGGGGAGTAAAAACAAACAAAGACTTATTACTCAGCAACAATAAAAATAATGTAATGGTTTCATCCTCAGGCCATAGTCCATGCCATTTAGGGCATGTCATGTGTGTAGGAATTTCAACTTTTCCAAAAGTTGTCTCCTTTATGTCGAATTACAAATCCCCCCTCTCAATGGAGCATTAGAAATTCTAACCAAAGATAAAAATGAAATTCCGGGAATTCCAAGAGGTCATTTGAAATCTTTTAGGTGGCTGAAATATGGAATTCTATTGAGAAAGATTCAAGGCATTTCAAATGTCAGGAGACAAGATGTCACATCATGTCCCAAAAACCCCAACATAGCAAGTTTTTGTTAGGAATTCTGGAAACCACACAGATGAACCATGAAACATAAGCTCAACTACGTTTAGGTTTCTCATCATATCCTAAGTGCATTATCAAAATTAGCAATTATAGTATCACATTGAAAACTCTAAAAATGTGTGAAAATGTCAAAATTTAACAGTTTTCGAAAAGATTTCTATAGAAAGAATAGTGAACCAAACTCAATTTCATCTAAAACTTTAAAAATTCTAAATTCAAGGATTCTTCCAATTAAAAAAGTTCTTCTAAAAATATTCTTTTCCTAAAAAAAATGAAAAACAAAGAGAATCAGCAAAATTTTGAATTTTTTTAAAGAAAAAACTTCCTAAAATCACAAAATAAAGAGAAAAACTGTGTGTCTAACAAATGACAAGTGTACTTGTCCCCACCAAGGGCCTATTTCTTTCCTGGAATCCATGTAATTCATGTCGGGAGAATTTTGAGATTCTCATACGTGCTGAAATTCTTGAATACTCCCTTGTACTTGAGTATTCAGAAATTTCACCAAAAAGCAAAGGAGTTGAAATTCCTGAAATCCCCAACGTCATTTGAGATCTTTTAGGTGGCTGAAATTTTGAAATGCTTGTGAATAAACATGACATTTACAAAATACTAGGGGATAAGATGCCACATCATGTCCAAAAAAACACCACAATGGCAAATTCTTGTAAAGAAAAAGGCCCTAATTAGTTGCTAGCTTGGAGCATCATTCAAGGCCCACTTCACTATATGATATACAACTATATTATTTGTATAGATTAAAAGCAACGCTAAATCTACTCAGATTTTTTTAGCATGTCCAAAGGAGACCGCCTAGATGCATGTCAATCAAAAGGGTAGAGGGAATAAAATTTATTGTATGGCATGGTCTCGAGTTCTAGCAAATTGGTTAGGGACACCAAACACACTTCTTGGAGTGTAGGAGTGCATGAGTTCGAGTCACACATAGAGGGAGGGGAGGGGGGTTTATGGTGTGGGTTAGGGCTTGGCTAACTCTAACTATATAATCTTGACTCTTGATTTAGGTAATCAAAGCACAAAGTTCTTTTAAGTGCATTTTTATTGGGAAAAATCCACCAGCAATTTATGATATGATCAGTTTCAAATTGGAATGAGTGCCAATTCAAGGGGATAAGTGTGTTGGCGGGTTTGGATTGCTCGAGATCTTGTTATCATATTTTTTGTTATGTGATCAATATATTGCTGGACCAACTTCTATTGAAGTAAAATTTGAGAATATCCCATCCAAAGAGAGTTCATTCATTTTGTAGGTGCTTGGATTTTTAAAATGAAGTGAGCCCCATTTGGGAGTTTCACTCATGGACATGGGAAGCGTGAATGAGAGATTCTGGGGATCCTGCGTATTAGTACAGGTGATTTGATCACGATCTTGGCAATAGCTCAGTAAAACTCCTCTATAGAAAAACAAAAAGTCTGTATGTCCTGACTTGTTGTCCCGATTTTGGGACCGACAGTATAGAATAGACTTTTCCTTTCTCCCTCTCTCTAAAAATTTGAATCCATTGTTCAATCAAAAAGTGTCATGTGGTCATTAGTCCCAAAATCGGGACAAGAAGTCGGGACATGTAAACGGATTGATAAAAAAATGAAAACAAAAACACTCAGTAAAACACAATGCCCTTGAGTCAATTCAAATCAATGAGTGCAGCTCTAAGTGAAATAAGTTCTTTTATAACTAATACTCTACACTAAATTTTACAGATATTACAAGTCCAATGGACTCAACCCATCAAAAGAAAGATCTAAGTATTACAGCATGCAATCAATCTTCATATCCTCAGCAGAAAGATTGTTAGCTCTGGCCCTCCATTTCTTTCAAGGTTCAACATATAAAATGCCTCAGAGTCCTTACTTCCCACCACTCTCTCAAACCTAGACCTCATGTATATGACCTGCCCCCGCCCCTTCTCCTCCACCGGCAGCACCCCGGCACCCATCGACACCCTCTCGACGGCCCTCAACACATGCCAATCAGATTCCCCACACGTGCGAGACACCGCATATCCGCACCGCTTTCCATTACAATACATGGTCCACAGTGGCTCCTCGACCAATTGCACCCTTGCGGCCGCACCCTTCTCACACTCAAGCGCGATCCTGGCCATCCCCGACGCCATCTCCCTGACCAAGGAGGACGTCGAGACGGCCAGCTCCAAGAGAAGTATCGGATCCAATCGTGGGTCGAGCTGAATCGCTAGGCTCGCGTGGCCGTGCTTGCGGCCGAAGAGGGTGCCGATCACTCTGCGGTCCACAGAAGGGGCGAAAGGACGGACGGTCAGCCACCCACATGTGGGAATTATGGATGGTGGGATTGAGACCATGGACAGGAGTGAGTGTACAAGAGAAGTCAAGGTGAAGGCTTTTCTTTGTTTTGGGAATGGGGCGGTGGTGAGTTGTTTTGGGATGAGTGATTGAGGGGAGTTTGCAAGAGAGGATGTGGGTGCAACTACTGATCTATGTGTAGAAGACCTTACAATCTTCCAACTAGACTTGGAAGTGTTTCTTTTAAGCTCAGGCGACATTGAGGTTTGGAAAGAAGATGAGAGAGTAAGCTAAAAAAAGATTGGTGGTGGATGTGAGAGCAAAGATGGAAGAGGGAGGAGACTTATATTAATGGTCCCCTTGGTAGAAGTCTATACATATATATATATATATATATATATATATAAAAGTAGACATGATGGTCCCCTTTGGTGGATGTGTTTAAAAAATTATGTGTTTTATGATCATATTTTTTTAATTGTGCATGGTACACGCATGGGTAGAAGTGTTAATGTATATAAAATGAGCAACTTCGTAATCATTTGGACTTTTAGCTAGCTACAAAGGCTGAGAAGATGAGGTTCTTACCGGCCACTCGTAACATCACCATGCATGAAAGTAGCTAGGTGTACCTGGCTCGTTCATGATGCTTAAGTTTTTTTCTTTCTTTTATAAAGGAGTTCGAACCTAGCTTCCCACCTCTAATTGAAGGGAAACATGCATCTACCTCTTTATCCTCTCAGAATGATAGAGACAAAAGGAAAAAAAAGCACCTTTCTAGAGAGGATTTCTCAGATAATTTCATCCGCTAGAATTTCATTTGTAATCATTTATGGCCTATTTTAAAGTTGTTTTCTTTGGCTTGTTTTGGGGACTTTTAGCTATTATCTTTTGATTGTTCAATGGGGGATTCCCCTTTGGAGGATTTTTACCAGATGATCCTATCTTGCTGTATATTTGCCTCTTTTTTAATGAATACTCCTTACCATTCACAAAAAAAAACCAAAGAAAAATCTAGTTGAAGAGTACTTTGGTGTCTATTACCAGCAACACTCACAATTGAGGGAGTGTTTATTCATATAAAATACATAGAAATGGAATACATAAGAGTCCAAGGCCTGATAAGGCAACAAATGCAAATTGAATGGGCCCAATGTTTCAATGATGGTCTTGGATTTACAGCCCAAAGACTAGGCCTGGGCCTGAATACTAGGCATTATAACTATTAACTAACCAAGAATATTGTTGTTGGACTAACTTTCAGCCTATCTCAGCCTGGCCCATGTACAACCCAAAAAGACAATGAAGTTGGGAGTTACTGCATGTTCAATCTTCATCCTCTGATCAATTGATGTGGACTATCATCATTTTCGTTTTTCTTTCCATTTTCCAAGCGGAACAATTGTTAGAGAGTACAAGGAAGTCGTAAGCAGATTAAAACTTAAACTCTGAGATAAAATAAAAAAACTTAAATTGCTTGAACTTCCTTAGTCTTCGTACATCATAGGAGGCGTGTTGTCGAGTGGGCCTCTAACACATCTGCTAATCTCCCACTTTGTCCATATCATCAAATGCAATGTCCTGACAAAAAAAAAAAAAGGAAGAGTTTCATAGAAAATTAGAACAATTTCTCTCTTTTGTAGAATCTTCTCGTCTCACAAACATATCCCTCTGTTATTTGTATGAATAAGCACATGAGACCCTTGATGATCATGACTTAGGAAAGAATGGGAACATTAAGTTCTCAACTTAACTCTATTTGAAATCACTTCCAAAATTACTCAGTTTTCTAACTTTCTTCACTATTTTAGCTATAATTATTGTTGATCCTTTTCTTTTTTGAGGAGGTTTTTTCCCATAGCTTACCTTTATAGACGACTTTCCCCTTCCCTCTCCCAAAAAGTGTCATTTTCCTTGGACCTTCTCCATGCTAAGTGAAATAACAAAACTACCTAAATCTTGTTTTCTCGAGACACCTCCATTCCTTGTATTTTCCTTTCTTCACTCTTGATTTAATTTCTCTTTTCATCTTCCTTTACCAAACCTTGGGCCATGGCGACCTGTGCGGCCCACCTTTTTGTGATCAATCCACCTTCACATATTGAAGTGAAATTTAATACAATGAACACATTGGGATTTGGGAATGGTTGTTCATATGACCAACTTTGAATAATGAAATGTGGGCCTTAAATAAGATAAATTAAGTATTTCTCCAACTTTTTTTAAAAAAAGGTTTTTTTGTCCATGATCCGAAAGTATATTTTATGGGTTCTAACACCAAAAATAACATTAATTGATAGATGGCGAGGATGAAAGACTCACGAAATTTTAGTTGCCTGCCTTGATTAAGGTTGATTTGATTGCATTAAAATACTTTGCCACTAATTTCTTATCCTAAATATATAACATGGCCTATTTATTTGCATGTAACTGGATTCTTGATAATTTAATGAATGAATTCATTATCGTTAAAATATGATTGGGCCAGTCCATTAATATGGATCTAAATTTCTAAAAATTCAAAGGAACCCATTATGCTATGAAAGATAGGACCTATCTGTTGACATGAAGTTGAATCCAAAGGAACTCATTTTACCATGAATTCCCTTATCTCGAAATTTATAACATGTTTGTTTGCATGAATAGAGTTCTTAGAAAATCAAAGAAACCCACTTGACCTTGAATCCTTATCTTGGAAATATAATTGGATAGTTTTTAATTTCATGGAATTCAATTCCTAGGAAATGTTGTCGTCGTCTTGTCATTTAAAAAAATATTGAAATAAGATCATAAAGGTTTTGATCATTTCTTTGATTTGATGATTGATGTCATTCTTTAATTTAATGTATATTATAATATGGGATAACTAGCAAACAACTTAGTTCAAAATCTATTGAATTTTTCCAAACAACAACAATACTACAATATTGTAATATTACAATATCTTATTATGTAATATCTTGTTTTGCTAGTATTTAAATGTAGAACTATTTTATTCATTCCATATATAAACATGCCCTAGGATCCAAACGAATATAAGAAAATGCGTGTTAAATCACCACTCCACAATTATATACTTAACACTAAATACATTCTCATTTAAACCATATAAGTTTGCCAAAATTCCAAACTCATTCATAAAATGCAATTTTCTTATGTCATAGCCCACACTATGGGTATTTAAGTCCAAAAATATTATAACTGTCGTTGTTGGGAAATATTCAAACTTTGCGAGGGGAAAGTTATTTCTAGAGGTATAGAGAAAAACATGTTTTTTTTTTTTGTAATTTGAAAGGAATTTTTAAATTTATAGTACAAAGGCTATTTCTAATCTTCCATGTACGTGGCCGAACTAATTTATGCTATATTCAATTACAATATCAAATAATAAATAACAATATGGTCAACTCTTTTTCCTTTTATATGAAGGCTATTAATAAGATAGCCATGGGTTTTTGACACGTGGCGTGGGTCGTGACATTGTAATGACGTATTGATTATATTTTAATTGGTGGTCAATGCATGCAAGAAGGGGAGAAAGAATAGAGACGTGGCCTCTGTTTTAAATTGCTGATTAATAAATGGAAACAAATGCATGGAAATTTAGTATTTTTTTTTATATATTTTAGTCAATGCATACAAGATTTTATTAATGAAATCAACATAAATTACACCAACAGTGATATCATGTACATATAGCAAACAGTATTTTGAAGGGGGTATAGTTGTCCACATTCATCAAGTGAGGCACACGTGTGGATGTGCCACAAATGAGTTTGTGGGGCCCACTATCTTGATCAGCTGTCCCCAAAAATCACAAATGTAAAAGAAGTGATCGATAAGACCATCCTCTATAAAAAAAAATTATAGGTCACCTTTCTTGTAGGGCCTAGTGGGGATAATATAAAAGTATTTGATGGTTGGATTGAAAGAGCTCTATATAGATTGTGCATTATTACAAGCTTATCTTTCTTTGATGATCATCCTATCTCATAATCTTTTTAGGGGGCATCCAAAGAGAAGGCTAAAAATATATTTCCATTCATATATATGCATGCTCAAGATTATGTAAAAATAGCAATTGAATCAAATTGAGATCTATCATTTATGTTGTGAGTCTGGATCCCCTGTTTCATTGAAACAAGTAGTTAATATCACTGGTCAAAATAGGATGAAGGTTCCTATCCAAATCTCCTATGATGGAGAAAGAGACAAATAGTGACAGCAATTAGATGGCTGGCTGACTTGTAATTAAATTGAGATTCTTCTAAGTGCTTTGTTTAAGAAGAGAAACGATGACTTCTTTCTCACAAAGTAGACTCATTACTCAGGACTGCCTCAACCATGGAAAGCAACAACAGCAACTCAACTCGCTCTCCCATGGCAAGAAGGTATGCATATATGTGAAAACAGTCCTGTGTTTACTGTTCTAATCTTTTAAATAATGGTTTTAGTTTTGGACTCATGAGAGTTTTATATCTTTTTTTATCCAACCAAAGTGGTTGGTTTCCATATTAGAGATCCCATCCCTAGAGATAATAGTATTTGCTCCCGCATTAAGAAACTCCATCGGGTGTAGGGTTGTAAACATGTCGGTTCCGGTCCGAGGCCAGGATGGAACCGGAACCGGAACTGTTTTCTAATGGGGGAATCGGAACCAGAACCGGACCCGGTTCGGAACAAAAAAACTGGTTTCGGAACCGGAACCGATAATATTAATGGGATCAAGAACCGGAACCAGAACCATTTGTGAGGCAGGTCTGGTTCCGGTTCCGAGTATGAGATGTAGAAAAGTAGAAAATCTAATGTAGAAAAGTTAAAAAGAAAAAAGACTTCTGTTTTCACATACTAAAGTTACCTTATGGTAGTGTATATTGGGTTGTGTCCCGGGTCCACGGGTCTGAGCCACTGTGGATCCGGAACCGGAATCGTTTAGGTATCGGTTAAAAAAAAAAGGATCCAGAACCGGAACCATTTGCTTATCGGGACCAAAATAAGGACCCAGACCTGGAACCTAACAGGTCGGAACCTTCGGGTAATTGGAGAATTGAGGACCCATTTACAACCCTAATCGGGTGTTTGGAAACGAGATATTTTAAAATATTTTGCAATATTATCTACTAGTTTAGGGCCTATTTGGATGCACAAGAAAACACAAGAAAATAATAGTTTATAGAATATAATCTTTCATTTTTTAAAGAAGAAAATTTTGTGCTTTTGGTAACCCAAAAATTTTTTAACAAAAATATTATTTTCTTTCAAAAAGCTCAATATTTTCTCTGACAGCTCCCCCCTTAGAAAACATTCTATGAGATGAGAATTTTTCAAAATGACAATTAGAAAGCGGTAAAGTAAAGTAAAGACTTTAGTTTACTAAATCCATCATGATGTGTTTGTTTACATATATGGTAAAGTAAACTAACTGTAAATGTCACGGCACGGTAAAGTTGGGGTAAAGTAAAAGTGGGATAAAATATTTGGTAAAGTAAAGTGGGAAGGAATGGTAAAGTAGTTTCTTTTTATTTGACTTTACTTTATCACATTTTATCATAGTTTTATATGGTAAATAAAAAGTGACTTATTTACAGGTGTGGTAAAGTAAAATAAAGATTGATGTCATATCATAGTAAAGGTGAGGTAAAGTAAGGTGATATGAAGTATGTGGTAATTCAAAGTGGGAGAGAAAGTTGTGAAGTAGTTGGTTTTTTTTTTTTAATTAACTTGATTTTACTATACTTAACCATTGCTTTATGTGATAAAAGGAAAGTAACTTAAGATAAAAACTTAGCAGTTGAACTTTACTTTACCACACTACTTTTTTATCTAGATCTAGTAAATTACATATAAATTAAAATATTTAATAAAAAATTATTCTAATAATGTAATTTAATCATAGAACCTTTCAAACAACTCAATTTAAAATCTATGAAATTCTTCAATAATCGCCAAACAACAAAAATATTGTAATATTATAATATTACACTATTATATTCTATACTATCTTATTTTTGCAATATTTAAATATGTGAATATTTTATTCCGTAAACATCCAAATGGGCCCTTAGAATGTAATCTATTCACCTAAAAATTAGATATATCAACCCCCCACTGTCAAAGGGTACCTACGGATTGATCCTTAGATACTAAGGTGAAAAGCAGGTTCCCAATCAACCGGGCAATCCCTTGTTCTCGACTCATGAGAGTTGATAACATGACTTCAATCCTGGTGTCAGACCAAGAAAGGCCCACCAAAAACCGATAGATATTGCTCGCACAGTGACCATGTATCGCTATATCAAATAATAGCTAGCTAGGCTATCTATTAAACCATGGTGAGCTTCAAAAAATCCAATAAAAATTGAGGGTGCATCCTCAAAATCCACATAAAAATCCTCGATTTGCCCCCAAAACTAAACTACCTATTAAGGTTCGCAATCACAACACTCAAACGAAAATCCTAGGTCTGCCACTGCTTATAGGCTCAGGCTAACCCGGTCCATAGTAACCCTTCTAGAAACATGTTCCTTGTCCTCTTTTATAAAAACCCATAGAGTATATCTTCAGCTGGAAAGGATATAGACTCCAATTTATGAGGATTTAAATATCTGGCCATAAAATAAAATAAAATAAAATAAAATCTACAGATACGTGTGGGTTTTTCTTTCCTTTTTTGAGTTATTGTTACACAAAAAAACCGGGCTTTGGACTCAAGACTAGATAGAAAAGCACTTGGGCAGGGCCAAACTGGGCCTAGCCCAAATCCGGCTTACTAGATGGACTAAACTAGATCTCTCTTGTAGGCCTGGACGATCTGGGTTTAAATATTATGCCTGATAAATAAATGATGATGGTCTTCACTATCCCATGACAAATTTGATGCTAATAAACTGAGCTAGATGACTAAATGGGCTAGAATTAGAAATGATTTGGGTCTTTACGATCTTTGTTAACTGAGTATTGATGACTTGATTTACACACAAATAGGTTAGAGCGTTCAGCTAACTTGATTAGCCATTCTAATCTTTGTCATAACCAGTAGCGGTAACTAGAGCTACCGGCAAGAACGGCCTCTTACCCAAGTGGTAAGAGGTGGCGGTTTTTACTTGGCTGCCTAGGGTTTGAACCTGGGTAGTCACCTTCTCTCACCCAAGGGCTATCCTACCTCACCCGAGGTCTACTTTTCTGGCCAGAGGGCTCTCTTACCCATCCGAGGTCTACTTCCCTCACCAGAGGGTTGGGTCCCAGCTCCCTAAGCTAAGCTGGGTACCAAAAAAGAAACCAGCGCTACCGGGAGAATGCTTAGGATCTGATCTGGGCCAAATTCAATAAAACTAAGCCTATTTAGTCCTAGTCCTACAAACTACTACTACTGAAAACTGAATGGGTTGGACTATCATTTGGTCCAGGTCAAAGAGTCAGCTATCTGATAGGGTGGATGGTTGAGTCTCATTTTTTTCTTCTTTTTTTTTTTCTTTCTTTTTTTTTTTTTTTTTGCTAGATTGGTACTTTCAATGTGAGGGGACCAAGGATCAATCCCCGGGGTAATATAAGATGGGGTCCTTGCCACTGAGCTACCAGTGGTTTGGGAGTCTGAAGAATCTAATATCTAATTTTTCTTGAATATTAGCCAATCTTCTATCATTTCCTGAAACCATATCTCATCTAATTGAAGTAGAAGTGTGAGTATTTTCATAGAAGTGTGAGTATTTTCATGGGAGACTTGAAATTTGGTATGGAAAGTTCTACTAAGCCTCAGTTTCAGTTTTTCAGTGGATTCAATGAATGGTTTGACCATTTTATCATCGCCATCTTATATTGGAGTCTGAGATGGTAATATGATCTTGGAAATTAAAGTGATATTTGGTCCAGAATATTTGGTCCAGATGCAATCCATGTAGTGTTCTTATCTAACTAAGCGGTGATGCTCATTTAATTTAGCACATGAAAATGGACCCTCTTATCATTTAAAGTATGCAATTCTTGACACTCACCTACCATGTCTTATATTGGTACTTGACCCAAATTTGATCCTAATCAGAATCACAATTACCATTGGATTGAATCACCCATACTTTATCTTTAAATCTTATGGCCCTTACATTGATGGATTTTATCATTTGATGAAGATTTTTTTTTTTTTACTCAAACTTCATCTACAACCAGAACTTCCATCTACAATAATTACTTTTATGAAAGCATTTCATATGCTTCTCTTCCATGAAAGGTTCATTTTTCCATTTTAAATTCTCCTCATTCCATACCTACTCATGACAATTGCATGTAGATTGGAAGGCAAGGTAGCATTGATCACAGGGGGTGCCAGTGGCATTGGTGAGTACACTGCCAAGCTATTCTGCCTCCATGGAGCGAAAGTTGTAATTGCAGACATACAAGATGAACTTGGCCACTCTGTATGTAAGGACTTGGGCACTTCAGTTGTCTCCTTCATCCACTGCGATGTCACCAATGAAACCGACGTTCAGAACGCCGTCGACTACACCATCACCACCCATGGAAAGCTTGACATCATGTTCAACAATGCAGGCATCAGTGATCCAACCAAATGGTCCATTCTGGAGAATGATGTGGCCGACTTCGAGCGGGTCCTCAGAACCAACATAACAGGTGCATTCCTAGGGACAAAGCATGCTGCTCGTGTGATGATCCCAGCTGGTCGCGTGTCACGCCCCAAAAACCGGGATCCGATCTCGGGGACGTGAGTTTGGGGGAATTTGTATTTCCCCTCCCAGGATCCGCGTGTGTGAGGATAACAAAATTCACAACACATCAAAATATTTCGCGGAAGCTCTACAAGACGTTACAACCCGGAATACGTATCCATCGGGTTCCGTGTCGTACTCAATTTGTCAGCATAAGATTATCATAAATATATTTAAACTCAGACTGGAACAAATTTATAATATCAAAATATACAGAGCTGACAGTAACAGGCTTATCATTACCCAAACATATTCAAGTTATAAATTAACGAGTACATTAATTACAATTCCCAAGAAACAGGCTAACAAAAGCCGTACACAAAAAATAAGCTAGAACAAATACTACCCAATGGCGTAACGTAACTCCGGAGTCAAGCATGACGTCTACATGACATCGCTGACACCATAAGCCTGCAAAACCCGTGGCTCAACAGCCCTCTGCACACGAACTAGCTCAAAGCGAGGACCTGATATCTAGAGCACCAAAGCAAAAGAATATCAGACACGACGGTCTGGCAGGTGATCAATATAGGCAAGAGCATAAACAAATTTGAAGTTTAAAGGAAACAAGAACTAAAAACACTTTATTGAACTTGAACAGATTTACAAGATTTAAAAACAATGCATGAACATGATACATATCGAGAAATCACTAGTGCATGAACGATATACGAAACAAGACATGAATACATATAATATCATGATTAGTAAATCCACAAAGAGCCCATCCTTTCTCCATCATACATGATGACAAGAGTAAGCACGCACGACAAGCACGACACGATCCCATAAATTCGGGGAATTTCCGGCCGCGGAACCGGAACACGAACACACACGATGTGTCATTCAAGACATGACTAGTTTGCAGACAGTCCACATGTTTAAGGACCCCCAGGTAGTGGATCAAGCTAAAAGGGCAGTCCAAGCTCAGTGGTAATCACTTTTATCATGAATGCACAAAACATGGCGATACACGTTCGAGAACACGACAAAACAAGAGGGAAATCATTTAATAAGCACGACACGACGAGACTAGCAAAATAGCATAATATAAATGCTTATCAAACTTAAGAAATGATTCCCTTTTCTTATTCTTAAAACACGTCTTGGAACACGTCTTAAAACAAGCTTATTCTTGAAATTCAAACGAATGCACGATGATGCACGAAGTATCAAAACAAGAGCTTTGGTTCTTGAAACAAATCTTCAAACAAACTTGTACTTGAAAATCAAACGAGAACACGATGATGTACGTAACATCAAAACAGAAGTTCAACCACGAAATCTATCAAGTTTAGGCTAAAGACCATTCATTGACCCTTGTGGAGTTGAAACTCAAATGTCGGAGTTTTAACAAGATTTGGTGCCCCAGAAGTTATAGTACATTTTGGAATTTCAAGTGCACAAAGTCAATAAAAAGGTTTAAAACCTAGTCTAGTTTTCATTCTCGTAAAAATCCTTCAAAAACAATACTTTTTGTAACTGTCGGTCTGGGTTCAGCATCTCTACCGGTAGAACTTCCGGTTTAAGCGTCTCTACTGATAGAAATTCCGGTAGAACCACCTCTACCGGTAGAACTACCGGTTGGAGTGCTTCTACCGGTAGAACTTCCGGTAGAATTAAGGGTTCATAGCTTTTCACACTTCTCTACCAAAATTCGAGCCACTTCTATCGGTAGTACTTCCGGTTTAAGCGCTTCTACCGGTAGAAATTCCGGTAGAACTAAGGGTTCACAGTTTTTCACACTTCTCTGCCAAAATTCGAGCCACTTCTACCGGCAGTACTTCCGGTTTAAGCGCTTCTACCAGTAGAAATTCCGGTAGAACTTATGACGTTCAACTTTTTTCACACTTCTCTCCCTTCTTCACTTCCACATTTGAACCACATGCACTCCCCAAGCCTTCATGCTTTCCAAGGGATACATTTCACACATTTTAAAGCATTCCATCCACAATTAAACCATTCATTCTATAAAAAGACATCAAGACACTTTCAAGTATAAAATCATGAAAGTTACGAGACTAAACACGATTCTAAAAGCTTGAAGAAATCATTGATAACAAGACAAGTGAAGAAGCTAAAACCCATGACTTGAAAGAGCATGAACATGACTTGCATTATGAAATTAAACATAGAAAACATGTCTTAATGAAATATTGAAACCATAATGAAACCATAAAGCAATAAACATGAGAAATCCTATAAAGATCACTTGCCTCAATCCAATGCCAAGGAAAACTCCACAAAAACTCAACCGAAGGGAAGATCCACGAAATCTACACAAAAGCCCCAAAATAGAACACATAAAAATCACATTTTTGGTCATCACAAACCCCCATTTCGAAAATGGGTTTGAAAACATGGAAAACAAGTTCTAAATGAACCAAAAGAACACCAAATGAAAGAATGGAGGAAAGTACCAACCTCGAGCTAGCTGAACAAGAAGAAGGGAGGTTGAAGATGATGAATAGTGAAAGGGTTTGGCTCCAAAACGTGTCCAGCTGAAGCTTGAGAAGAGAGGAAGAGATTGACGGAGTCGGATCGGGGATTGGAGCTCTCTAGATGGATGTTTCAAGGGGAAAAAGATCAAAGAGGAAAGCTTCTCCTCTCCTTGGCTCTAGGTCAAGACCGGTTGCAGAATTTGGAATGGGAAAAGAATGGAGGAGAGAGAATAAGAGGATATTTATAGTGTCTGGAAGGTGGGTCCCAATGCAGTAGAACTTGAAACGATTAAAACATGGTCTTGCGGACCCCGGATGAAATTGACGAAGAAGAACAAAAGGATCGTCGAAAAATCTAGTTTTCAAAAAGTATATTTTCCCCAATTTCTGAAATTTTCGAAATTTATGGACAGATTTAGTGAAAATTGCCATTTTTGCCCTTTTTCTCGAAAAACGTGATTTCTGAGCCTCAAATCCAAATGGATAAAACATGAAAGCTGTTTATAACAATAAAATGAGTCGAAAGGAATAAAAATTGGAATTTTTAGAAACCAAGACTAAATTCTCACAGAAATACAATTTACAAGGATTGGGTCAAAACAAAGTCAACGGTCTTTTAAAACTCTCCAAAGTTATGAAAAATCTATTCAAACTCAAAAACAAAGTCAAATCAACTCTAATCTTGTTTAAAAAGCTAAATCACAATTAAAACAATGCTAAACCCAAAAATTGAGGGTCGGGGTCTTACATCGCGGTAGCATAATCTCCACAGCCAGTGTTAGCTCAGTGGTTGGAGCGGCGGCTTCTCATGCATACACATGCTCGAAACATGCGGTGGCCGGGCTCACTAAGAACGCCTCCATTGAGCTTGGGAAATATGGTATTAGAGTAAATTGTGTGTCGCCCTATGTCGTCCCAACCACATTGTCTAGGGGCATTGTTGGCCTGGATGATGAAGTTTTTGACAAGGCCATAAGGTCATGTGCTAACCTGAAAGGTGTTAGTCTTGAAGCAGAGGATGTTGCACAGGCAGTTCTTTACTTAGGGAGCGATGATTCGAAGTATGTGAGCGGGCACAACCTTATCATTGATGGGGATTTCACTGTCGCGAATCCTTCATTTGGCATTTTCAAATGAACATTTTTGAACCAGTGTGTAGCGCAATGGTAAGGCATGCTCTCATTTTCGCGCGCCAATCTAGTTTGCTTTCAACTGCAACTTCTCAATAAAGTAAATTGAACAATCTCTCTATTTCTCTTCTTTGTTGTGAGCATGGATTTTGGAAATATTTGGTTTTTAAGAAATCATCAGCTATAGAAATCCTGAGTAAAGCCCTGTTCCAGGACTAGTGAGGAATCCTTAAATCGGTGGATTTCTCACCTATTGCCAAATGTGATCTTATGCTTTATTAATTTCATCTTTTGCATGTGATTCTTCTGGATTAAGTATGGCTTACTTATCCTTTGCCTAGCATTGCAGTTGGCTTTTCTGAACCCAGCCAATAGGGTACTAGTGGGCGAGACAGACTAACCTCTTCCTGAGCCCAACAGATAGGGGCTGGATTGTGCTCATTTTCCTAGGCCCATGGACTGTGCCAGGTCCTAATTTTCTTGCCTTAGGAATGGAAACCGGTTGGCAAAAACCCGAATGTGACCCGACACGACCCTACTGATGCATGCCCCGCATTTGTACTTGACTCGAATCATGACATGTTTATGGTTTGTAATACCAAACCCAACCGATGATGAGTATGGGTTGGGTCAAGTTTCATACTGTGAATTTTTTTTTTTTTTTTTTTAATTTTAAAATGTCTTGTAGAGGGACAGACTCAAACCACATGACCTGATGCTCTTACAAGTAGGGGTGAAAGTGGGCCGGGCCGCCCGCGAACGGCCCGTTATAGGCTCGGCCCGAGCTCGGCTCAGAAGACAAAAGAGCCGAGTTAGGGCCTAGTAGGAGGCCCGTTTGCTTAAAAGGGCAGAGCTCGGGCTTGATGAAGCCCTGCTCGTAAGCCCTAGGGCCTACATATATTAATACATATATTATATATGTACACTATACAGTATATAATACATATATGATATAACATAATCCATAAATCTTAGACCTTAGTTTTAATCCAATATAAATAATCCCTAAACCCTAAACACTAAACCCTAAGCACTAAATAATCCATAAACCCTAAACCTAAGCACTAAACCTTAAACCCTAATTTTAATCCAATATAAATAATCTCTAAACCCTAAGCACTAAATAATCCATGAACCCTAAACCCTAAATCTAAGCACTAAATAATCCATAAACCCTAAACCCAAAACCTTTATTTTATGATGCTAGCCGAATACTTTATTTTATTCTATGATGTTATTGGAGTTTAATTTGATTTGTATTATTGTTGGAGTTTGATAATGCTCATTTACATTAACATTGAACTATTATGGAGTGTTGAAACTGGGCTCCCTTTGCTTTTATGGAGTCTTTCTTATTTTAGTTAATTTTGCTGCAATCTAAATTATGGGAATGGGAATATGGGATGAATGCATGCATTTGACAATTTTTTGTTCTGGTTTGCATATGCAGATTTCTTTGAATTCCGATAGGATTTTTTTTTCCTGAAAATATTTTCTTTCAGCTAGTGCTATATCATTATAAAATGGGCTGGGCTCACGAGCCGAGCCTAGGCCCTCAATCGAGTCGAGCTCAAAGGGCCGGCCCTAGGGCCTCATAACTTAATAAGAGCCGAGCCCGAACCAAGGTTTTTGAGGGCCTACTAAAAAATACTAGGGTCGAGCCTAGGGCCTCTCAAAGCCCGGCTTGGCCCGGCCCACTTTCATCCCTACTTACAAGGTATCTGCAAGCATTTGTGCTGAGCAAGTACATTTTATTTTAGAAAATAAAAGGAATCACTGTCTTGTAGAGGGAGACTCAAACCACATGACCTGATGCTCTTACAAGGTATCTGCAACCTTTTGTGCTGAACAAGTACATCGATTGGTGGAATTAGGTCCTAGTGTTTTAATTTTGGTTTGGTGTCCTTGTTGTTTTTTCTCCTTTAATAATATGTCTATTTTATAAAATAAAAAAATAGAAGGCGCAAAGTAATATTATTAAGTGGCAATTCTCACCTGACTGAACCCGCTCCTTTAATAATATGCAACCAAAACTTGAATTCGCTCCGAGCCCTACTTGGGTGAAAGTCTGAAAATGGGTTGAAACAGTCCGAGTTTTGGGCCCAATGAATACATGGGCCATGGTCTGACCATGAACACACACACCAACCAGTTTTCATAATATGAAGACACGAGTGAGGCCCAACAGTCTAAAGTTCAGACACAGGCCCCAGACATAAATAACTTGTTAGACTTGTATGTGTTGAAATCAAGAGCCACGTCTATCCTGTCTTTATGAAGACACTAGCAGTAAGGCCTGTGCAATGCACGGTTTAAATTAAAAAAAGGGATTTTTACTAAATAATTAAGCTTATACAGCAAATAATTAATTTTATGAAGAATAATAACAAAATCACCATTTAGTTGTTCGTACCTCTTTTTTTGACGAAATTACCCTAGTTGACGAAATCGCCAACTGAGTTGAAGATATCGCCAACTGAGTTGGCGATATCGTTAATTGAGTTGGCGATATAGTCAACTTCTTGTATAAGAATCCATGAATTTTTTTTTTTTTTTTTTTTTTGTGAAACAGTCTTTTCTCTTTATCCCATTCATCCGTTTTATGGGTTCCCTACTAGCATTTCTCATAGATCTTTCTTACAACTAGTTTATGAAATTAATCTTCAACAACAGGTATGTTCATTTTCATATTTTTCTTATTTTTTGTACTTTACCCTCATTCTTATTAGATAAAGGAGGATTCTCAGGCAACAACGTGAATTTATTCTACTTCATTAATTCTTCTAAAATATTACTAGTGCATTGTTACTGATGGCCACTAGAACGTTGGCATAGTGCCATGTTACTTCAATGCAGAGGACGGCCTTTGTTGAGGAATCCAATTGTTGAACACTTTGGATTCTTGTACATTAGTGCACTTATCATGATCTATCTATTTAGCAAGTGATCTTAGATGGAGAAGGCTAGAGGAGACTTGGAGTTGTGAGTTTATGAAATGGTGCTACTGTACGTGATTTTTTTTTTTTTTTTTTTGTAAATGTACTTGTTGTATTGCAGTTAATTATCAGTTCTCCTTTTCCTTAGGAAACAAATGCTAATTGCCACATATTGGCTCTCTTCATCTCCATCTCTAGCTTTGCCAAGGTGTTTTTTTTTCTTTTTTAAGTGTGTGCACTTTTCAAGCCTCTAAAATAGTTGTGTAGGAAAGAATTACTATAATTTCCTTTTGTTGCTAATTTAGCCTAACAAAGTATCTTTAGTCAATAGGTTGGATGGTATCATTGCTCATACTAATGGGCTTATTGTAAATTTGGAATGCACTATATTTTGGAAGTTTGAATAGTTGCCACACCTTTTTTCCTTGAATTTCCTAAGTTTTGTGTTGCCATAAACCACCACTTATTCCATGCTACAATAGGCATCCATGAATAGTGACATGTGCTCTGAATGGGGTGGGTTTTAGACCTTTTATTTGCTTGTTAGTGCTCACGGTTCTCTGTACAATTGTCTTGTAATTTCTAATAAAAGTTGTTTTTCAATTGACATGTCCAATGCTTGAAGGCAGGCTGAACCCAAGTCAAGCAACTGTTTAGTTAAGGGCTTGGATTTTTACTTGATAGACAATTAAAATAAAGAGAAAATTGATACTAATTGTCAATGAGTTAAGTTGATGATACAAAAGTTGAATGTTGGGAGCTTTAGAGGAAAACAAGTCCAATCAAGAATCAATACTCCATATATTTCAAAAATCCAATCATACAACCCAAAAATCTCGAAGTATCTTTCAAAAAAAATCCCGAGCTATAGCAGTCTATAACCTATTAATTGAACAACAAAATGCAGCTCTAAATCCATAGCAAAGAGCCAATATATTCCCATATGGACAACTAATCCATATGACCATATAAACAAAACATACAAGTGTCGTTGTGTGCATATGTATCACATAAGCAACCTACTAATGAGTTGTACATTTAAATATTATAACAGCCCAAAAAATGGGTTCATTTCCAACAATTGGATCCAATTTTTTTTATTTCTCAATTGGATTTAGTTCACTTCATGTATATAAATTAGATGCATGCTTTAGTTCATTTTCGTATTTTTACTTGCTTAAACTACTAGACTTCTAGTTCCCCTAAAGTTTTTTACTATTTGCGTATTACAGTTCTAAATTTTATGGTTTTCTATTCTTATGTTTATTAGGGTTTCAAAGGTGGTAGTTATAGATGGAAAGAAATAAGATTAGGATGTAGAATGGTCTTTCATCTTCCTACATATTGGAATAGTATGTCCATGGATGTACATTAGAATTATTTAAATTCATTTAACTGTGATGCAGCATGTACATTTACAAAAATAAAAAATAAAAAAATCACGCATAGTAGCACTATTTCATAAACTCCCAACTCCAAGTCTCCTCTAGCTTTCTCCATCTAAGATCACTTGCTAAATGAATAGATCATGATAAGTGCACTAATGTATAAAAATCCTAAGTGCTCAACAATTGGATTCCTCAACAAAGGCCGCCCTCTGCATTGAATTAACATGGCACTTGCCACCGTTCTAGTGGGCATCAGTAACAATGTACTAGTAATATTTTAGAAAAATAAATGAAGTAGAATAAATTCAACTTGTTGCCTGAGAATCCCTCCTTTATCTAATACGAATAAGGGGAAAGTACAAAAAATAAGAAAAATATGAAAATGAACATACCTATTGTTGAAGATTAATTTCATAAACTAGTTTTTATGAAAGATCTATAAGAAATGGTAGTAGGGAACCCATAAAACGGATGAATGAGAGAAAGAGAAAAGACTATTTTACAAAAAAAAAGAAGAAAATTCGTGGATTCTTATACAGGAAGTTGACGATATCTCCAGCTCAGTTGACGATATCGCCAACTGAGTCGGCGATATCTTCAACTCAGTTGGCGATATCGTCAACTAGGGTAATTTCGTCAAAAAAAAAGGTACGAACAACTAAATGGTAATTCTGTTATTATTCTTCATAAAATCGATTATTTGCAGTATAAGCTTAATTATTTGGTAAAAATCCCTTTAAAAAATCCAATAAACCAAAAAGATGAGATCTTTGTCTCCTAAAAAAAAGCATTGATTATAAAAAAAAAAGCAACCAAATGACCGAATGTGATATTAAGCTCTAAAATAACCCAAAAATTTTAAAGTATTAAAAAAATAATAAATAAATAAATACCCAACAAAATCCATAAAAATATAATATTCATTTCTCAAAAAAAACCACAAGGATTTTACGGGAAAAAACTCCTTAGATGGCCTGTGTATGAAAAAGGACCTCATAGTTCTAGTGTACAAAAAAGGCCCTCATGCCAATTTTAACATCTCTTTTTTATCCTTGTAAACTGAGCAATGATATCGTCACTCGTTTCAGTTGAGCAACGATATTGTCACTCATTTCTTCTTTCTTCATTTTCTCCTTATTCTTTCTCCATGTCTTTTTACCTCATTTCTCACCCAACCCACCACACAAATACCTCCATAAAAAAGAATAGTATTGTACTGGGCTTTGTTTTGTTATTGGTTGGAGATTTTTTATTTTCTTGTTTGGAAATTGCGATTTTTTTTTTCTTTTTTGAGATTGTGGTGTTGGGCTTTGTCCGGAGAGAGAGGGGTTATGCTTGGAAATATTTTGTGAATATCATTTACGAAAGTTGAAAATGAAAACCCCATATCTCTCTCTCTCTCTCTCTCTCGCTCTCTCTCTCTCAATGAAAAAATAGCCTTCATCTTTGCCTTCATATTCATGACAAATTCTACTCCAGGTTGAAATGTTTCAATTCAAAGAAATAAAGTTCCAGATTTTCAAAGAAATGAACTTCACTGACACCATCACAACCACTACACTCGTGATAACATTCCAAAGAAATGAAGTTCCATATTTCTAAAGAAAGACAACTTTCACATCAATGAACTACTCATCGGATGATAAATGAAAAATTCTTCATGCATCAGTTCAACGATGGAAACCTCAAGCAAGCGTTTGTGGTTATAATTTCTTCTTCTTGAAAATGGGGCTCATGGCATGCAAATGATCCACACGCAGTCACTTACAACCCACACGTACCCTTTAAATGCCATGCGTCAATCAATCCAAAAAAGGCGGGCTTGAGATAATTTGAGGTCTAAAACTACAATAATAAATAACGCATTTTTAACTTTTTAATATTATTATAAATATTATTTAAAATCTATTTTTCTCGCTTTTTGTCCCAAAATAATTAATTAAATTTTTATATTCAAGTTTCTCTAATATATCTTCTTCAAATGATAGTATTCATCCAACAAGGGCCCACTACTGAATAAATCAAAAAAGTTGTATAACTTCATCCATCATGGCCCAATACTGAATAAATTTAACATGTATCAAGATGGTCAATAATCCCAACAAGTCATCGACCAATCAAGTTTAACCATTTGGTAGATGGTTATCAGTTATCCCAATTTTTGAAAAATGAATGCTAATTCAGTTGTGCAGATCAAAGATAGAAACCGGAAATCAAATGATATCATCCAACAGTGATAATAAGATAGAAATCAGAAATCAAATTTAACATGTCACATCACATGGCATCTACATCAAGAGGGGCACATCGTATGATGATGAGAGATTATTTTGATTATGTCCCATCCATGGTGGGGCCCATGATTTGGTCATGTTATTGGTATAGGACTCTGGGGAGGGGGGCTCTGAGAGAGTATTCGATGGCCCACCAATCATCTCCTAGTGATGGCCCACCAATCATCCATCCAGACCGTCAATCTTTCCAATCTATAGTTACTATGAGATAGATGGGTGAGGCAAGACTTGCCACACTAATTGCAATTGAAATGGAAATTAATAGTGTGGAAACCATGTATACATTTTTCGATTGCATTGATGTGGTGGCCCATCTTATCATGGGGATGTTTCAAATTGAACGGTTTGGATGGAAGAGTGCCGGGACCCATTTCAAAATATATTTGAAATTCTATCATCTTAATAATGTCACAATATTCTCAAAATATCATTAAAAGTTGAAAATATTGCAAGAGTCAAACATGGCAATATCACAATAAAAATGAGAAAAACTCGTCAAAAAAGTCAAAAAAATTGTAAAAGTGTGAAATTGTTTTGGCTGTACTTTGTATTCATTATCTATTTATATATCATCTACTATTTTCTAATCATATCTATCTTAGGAAAGATCCAAAAATTTAAAAAATATATAAAATGCATGCCTAGCTTCTGGCTTATTCAGTGATAGAGCCTTCACCAATAGCAGTTCCTCTTCTTGAAGCCTCCAATTGCAACAACAGCAATTGTAGAAGTGCAAGTAGGAAGGACGTCTGGAGTGCAGTGAGACGAGAGTTTGAAGAAAATCCATTAGACTGAAGCGATCGAAAAAGAATATAGGGAGATTGTCTTCTTTGGGTTCCAAGCATGACGGGGTAAAAGGTGCAAATTAGAGGATTTCCATAACATGAAAGGGATTTCTTGCTTGCTTTAATTTTAGGGTTTTCTTTTTTCTTTTAAGGGCAATAACTTTTTGAACGGTGAAAAGCGGCTTTAGTGTTTTGGAATGTAAAAAGATAGCAGTTGGTTTTTTTTGGAATGTAAAAAGATATTTTTAGGGAGAAACATAAGGAAAGTAGTTTTTTTTTTTTTTTTTTTTGGAATTTGACCAATATAGAGGCCTTATTTTTTGGAAAAAGGATGCCAGTTGCTACTTTTGATGGTGGCCTAAAGCAAGGGCTATTATTGCTTTATGGTAAAGTCGGCCCTTAGCAAACATATACTATCAATTATGTGTACAATGTGTTGTTTTACATTTTCATCTGGCGTTGGGATTTAAGGATAGGATTCGGGGACGATACCCGCATAGAATGGATTATTGAATGGGAATGGAGGTATTGACATTGTTGGTGGTGCGTGGGGAGACATGGAGAAAGAGGAGGGAAGGAGGAAGAAAGAAAGGAATAGAAAGTCATGAGTGACGATATCGTTGCTCAACTGAAATGAGCTACGATATCGTCACTCGGTCTAAAAAGGTGAATAAAGAGATTAAAACTAGCGAAGATCATTTTTTGCATAATAAAAACTATGATGTCTTTTTTCGTGTACAGACCATCAAAGGCTTCAAAAACCTAAGAAAAAACCAAAAAAATCAAAAGAAAAACTAAAAACGTATAAAATAAATCAAATTCTTTATTTTATGGCAAGAGTCACTACTTCCCAAAACCCAAGCCCACAAAAGTATGCACTAGCTTCACATTGTACTAAATGTCTAATTTCTCCAATTTAAATATAAAGAAAGGAAAGAAAAATTAATTCAACTCCAAATCAACAAAACTACTATTCAAGCTTAAATCGTTTATCTAAACATCCAAAAAATGTGTTACCCTAAAACAACATCAAATCCTAATCTACATGTGCCAACTAAGCTAGAAACTCAATTCTGCAATTTAAATTAAACCAGTAGAGTAGAGGAAAATGTGAGTTTTGCATAACCAAAATCCACATATGCTAACTAAGATGGTAAACAATTTAAATTAAGCCAAATCTGATCCTCACACCAAACAATGTAGGGAAAATGCATATTTCTAGACAACTGAAATCCACATTTACCACATCCAATTCTAGATGAATTAAAGCAATTGATACTTCTCTCTCATAGAAAAAACGAATCACATCAATCCATTAAAAAAGCAATTGAAAATCCCCAACAAATCCAAATGAAGAACACCAATTTCAACAAAACACCCAAAAATGAAGGCAACTATTGCAAAATCAAAATAAAAAAGAAAAAAGATCCTCACCCAAGTAACTTATCTTCTTAAAGGCAGAGAGAGTACTAATCCTCATACAAGTATGGCAAAATCAATCCTCGCCCAAGTATCTTGTCTTCTAAAAGGTAAAGAGAATTAGAGAGAGTACTAATCCTCATACAAGTATGGCAAGATCAATCCTCGTCCAAGTATCTTGTCTTCTAAAAGACAGAGTGAATTAGAGAGAGTACTAATCCTCATCCAAGTAACAACCATGACCCACCTAAGATTACTGCATGATAAAGCCGTGATGGTGTCACGACCCGGGCCCGAGATCCGGTAACCCCGAGTTGTGATCCCATACTTACTCCCGTAAATCCCGAATTAACCGGAGTTAAAACGAAATCCACAAGGGATAACAATCTCAATAAACCTGTTAATTACACAAACCTGCGGAAACGATTTCATTTGACAGTAGCAATTAAGATGTACATGTATACAAAATAATATTCCTTATACATGTGTACTATCCATCATTTGCCCATCAAATAGTGCATGTCCAAAATATTGTGCAACGACCATTAATTACATCAATGACCATTAATTACAACCCAAAATGATTATACAAAAGAATGACTTCACAAAATATTTCCAAAAATGTAATATTCTTTCTCGCACTCGGATACCCGTGTCAAACGGTATCCCGGCCATTCCATTCGATCAGTCCTCCTGGAGGAACCTGAGCGGTCTCCTCCGCTCCCGCCTGGGGTGCTGCCGCACCGGCAATGGCAAACGGGCCTGTAATGCCATCAATAACACTAGTGAACACGACGGTTCAACAATGTATAAACAATTCTTGCAATAGCATGTTAATTCATGAGTTAGATTCATTCAATATATCAATAACAGTTCCAATCCTAGATGAGTCTAGAAAGTTCCTACAATAACAATAAATCGACATGATAGTCAATCATGTGGACATGTATAGGGTGGCCACTACCATAGCATTCATTTCATTAAATTTACCATCTTCCCTCAAAGGAAGGATTCATTAGTAGCATCTTCCCTCAAAGGAAGGATTCATTATTACCATCTTCCCTCAAAGGAAGGATTCATCTTCCAAACGGAAGGCATCGATCAATACCCATAGATACGATCGGAATTTAGTGGGACTTACTAGTGTCCGGGCCAGGGACAACTAGCATCACCACGGAGCTCCGGAACGCCCCCAAATACCATCTACTGCAGTAGGATTAGACATTTGTCTCATTTATTCATTCATTGAACTCATTTAAAGTTCTAAAACAAAAGCTAGGTAGTGCCAGACTCAAGGGTCAATACTCTCCAGTGAGCAATCCATCTTTGGATTCAATTCAGCTCCAAGATTCCCATAATAACAAGGGAATGGAATAATAGTGCTACCAATCTCATTAGATTAGGGCACAATGTTACCATAAGGAATCACTAGACAACCATGATTCCATTTAATTCTATCTTAAATCTAAACAACCATATAGATATAACCAACGGTACTAAATGCACGTGTTATTCATGATGAGCATCACATTTATATTTGGTGTGTGCATTATAGTCCCCGTAGTTAACGTCCATGGAAGTCTAGACCCCAATTTATTAATTGTGAAATTCTCCCTTCACTATCCTTAATTCTCAATAGTTTCAATTTACTTCGTGATTAGTCGTCGAACTAATCCGGGAGCAATTATACTCACAAGGAGTGCTCCAAACTTATGCAAAAATCCAAAAATCCAAAATCCACTGGACTCAAACTGAGTCCCCTAATCGATCGGACCGTTAGGTCCGATCGATTAGCCAAATTTTTACTCACAATTCATGTGTTGGCCAAGGTCGGTCAGCTCGGCGGTTAACCGGCGGTTAGCCGCAACTCAGTTGGCGGCTAGCCGGAACCTACTTGGCGGCTAGCCGAATTTCGACTGGCGGCTAGCCGGAATTTCGACGGTTAGCTCGCGGTCAGCTTTCCAGAAGCTGACATTTTCTGTCTCAATTTTCGGTCACCTTACGGTCACCCTACGGTCACCTTACGGTCACCTTGCAGTCACCTTGCGGCTAGCCGAAAATTCAATTTCGGCTAACCGAAATTTTGGCGGTTAGCTTTCCAGAAGCTCGCCCATTTATGGATTCCGGCGGTTAGCTTTACGGTTAGCCTCGCGGCTAGCCGGAACCCACCCAGAATCCTATTTTTGAGCTTCAGAAGTTCTGAAACAACTTCTGAAACTGAGTTCCCTGAACTCCAATCCTTTTCAACAATTTATAGAAGTCCAAGACAATGCATTCTCTTGAGAATGACCATTGGAACTTCAAGTTCTCTTCTCACACAACACCCATTCAATGATAATACCTCTAATATCCATTAATCTATACATTCAATCCATAGAAATTCTATAAAACTCTACAATGGCTAACAATAATCACAAGAGAGTGTTTATACTTGCCTCTTGCAGTCAATGCACTCAAGGTCCTCTTGCTCAACTTGCCTTGAGATGGAAAAACGCCCAAATGAAACCCTAACTCCATGAAAACATGAAAATGCACGACCCTTTAAGCTATTTATGCTAGAAACCTTCCCTCACTACTCAATAGAACTTGGAAATCCTAAGGAAAGAACATCTACTTACTTGTAGCTCCAAGCAAAGAGATTTTGAGTTCTCTTTCGAGCTTCACACTTCACAAATGGAGAAATGGTTGAGGAAGAAGATGAAGACGGTGCTACACTCCTCAAGAACCTCCGTGAATCTCTCCAAAACTTGCTCTCGATGAAGGAGAATGAAAGAGGAAGAAGGAAGGAGATGGAGAGGAACGAGGCTAGGGTTGATGTGGTGAAAGGAATGAATGATTCATTTCATTCTAATATAAGAGTTCACACTCCAAAACCCCCTTCCCATTATCTTTATTACATTTTGAGTCAAATAAACCTTCACTTGGCCCATTTGAGGTCAAATGGAATCGCGCCTATTATGAAAGTTAATGTACTATTCGAGATACACGCGTTGGTATCAAGAATTTCCGTATTTGACGAAATACGTGGAAATCCGTATTTACGAAAAAGTCCTTGGCCTTGCTTATTTGACTCTAAACTCACTTTTAATCCACTCAATACCACTCAAGTCTATTCCATTATGCTTAATGCATCATTAGAGAGTAATTTGTCTCTCTTTGGTTATTAATCTTCATTAACTCAATTATTCGTGCTTATTTGGCATTAATCTTAATTAATTAGCCTTAATCACGATTAGTTCGGGTCAGGGTGTAACAGATGGATAACCTCCCATATTCTCTCATCCACATGAATCGGTTGCCTATCTTTGAGAGATCATTGCCAACCCATACTGTGTATAGCTATAGCTGTCAATATTGTGTAACAATATTATGTACAGCCTATCATACTATGTTTATATGATGTAAAAGATGATAAATAGTCCTTCAATATACCATTCTCTCTCGCGTTGCATAGAGAGATTTATTTCCAATTGTCTTTACTTCTTACTGTTTTACCAAGTACAGTGGTTCCTCTGCAATGCAATTTTTAGAGTCGATATAGAAATCAACCTTCTTCGCTTCATTCCTCTTTTTAAAGAAGAACAAGGGTGGCTGGTATAAAGGAATTTCCATAACAGTAGTTGTAACTCCAAATTTAATGAGTTGACAAAATATATTTCTTAATTCCATGAGAATCTAATTGGGCTTTGATGGAACGAGGTTATGTAGAGTCATTTCACGAATAGTGGCATTTCCTTTCTAAAAGGTCTCAGAGGTAGAGAAAAATGTATGTTTCTCCCTAAACCGATGCAAAAAGGATTTGCGCTAAGGTGCATGAAGCTACTTACATGGCTCAAGGAGGATAGAGAATAAGAGTTTTTTTCCCAAACATTTTTAAACTTTAAGGTATAAGAATACGTCCTAGACTAGTCCAATTATTTATTTAGTCGATCTATCAGGCCCAGGCCCTGGCCCTCATAGTGAAATATAGTTGGTTTGCAAGATTTTCACTTTGGCTCCTTTAATTCAGGGTCTTGCTTTTGTGGACAATGAAAATTGAAAATCCCATGCCATCCTTGTGAGGATTTTCTCTTACGGTTATCATGTACTGAAGTTGTGTGGGATATTTTCAATAGGTACTTTTAATTTAATGGGGTCTTCTTTTGTAAATAATGGGAATTGAAAATCCCACACCACCCCCATTGTGCATATTCCCATAAGAAGAAAAATGTGACCTTACCATTTTGGGAAGATTAAATCTAACATGACTCCTGCTAACTTTGCAATAGATTTTTCTCTCTTTTGTAAAAAAAAGAAAGAAAAGAAAATGAAAATAGTGGACATGAAATGAAATCCGGAACACATGACATCTTGGTAAGGCCCTTAGCAGTAGGTTTATAATAGATGCCGACCATAGATATATTTTATTTGACATATCGAAGTTTTAGTCTAAGGTAATGAACAGTTAAAATACATTTACATACACAATCTTTCTTATTTTTTTAGAATAGATGAACAAAAGTGCCCAATAAAATTAGTTCTTAGAGTAAACCTCACCAAGATGCCATGTGTCTTAATCTGAGAATTTATTTTAGCTCAAAGCGTTCTTTTTTTTTTTTTTTTTTTTCTCCCCTAACAAGGCCCACTTGTCTGGCCAGACTATTAAAAAAAGATTTCTTAAATTATCCATAATGGTAGAGGACTTAAATGGGCATTAAAGAAAAGATAATGGAGGGTATGGAGAGTACATATGATGCAACATTCAAAGTATAAGAAGACATGTATAATAAATTGTGAATAAGAGAAGGAGAGAGATATTTTCAAACTAGCAAGAATGATGAAAGGGAAGTAATAACATAAATCATATCAGATGTTTAACGAGTGTCAAACAAAAATTTTTAGTGAAGGACCATGATTTTTTCTTTAAAAAAAGTGGAGAGAATGTTTTTACAAACTTTTAAATGAAGATTCTATAGGAGGCTTGTAGACGAGAGAGGATACTTCATTAGCAAAACACACATTCTATATCAAAATTAGGATAAATGTGAAGAAAGCATTGACATAAATAAAGACAGGAAAAGTGACTGCATCAAATGGCATTCTGATAGAGGCTTGGAAATGATTAAGAGAAATTGGATGGATTTCGTTAACTATGCTCTTCAATGTGTTATTAAAGGACAAAGAAAATGTAAGATGAATAGAAAATAAGTGTTGTAGCCATAGTTGTCAATTCAATTCCTCTTGTAATTCCGGTTTGACCTTGTAGTGGAATGTTTCAACATTCTAGTCAATTTCGATGTTCCATTTCAAAAAAGACACGATTAAAAAATGAAATATATATATATATATATAAGAATACTTAAAATTGAAGAAAAAATAGAAGAATGTTAAAATAATACTAAAAATATATGCTTACATCATTTATAGATTAAACTACACTCTACAATTCAAATTGAACATTTTCTATAGTATTAAGCATGGATCAGAATGGGGCGGAGTTGGTCTAGAATTTGAATCGAAATTATGATCGAAAAAAGGCTGGAAAAAGCTGGAACAACCAAAACAGACCGAAATTTTTGGGGGGGCATTCCGCTTCGCCCGAGGCCAATACCAGAATGTTTCAGCCAATTGGATGAAACAAAAGAAAAAAGACAACTATCGTCTTATTACTTGTAAGGTCCTTGACCTTACTGGCTCAGTTGGGCCTAATAGTAGGCCTGTTGACCCGTTTATTTTTGTAATTATTATAATTAATTATATTTCAGATATTTAAGTAGGTTTAGACCTTGAGCGAGTTTCTTTTAGTATTAGAATAGTGTCTGTGGAGTTTCGTGCAATTTCTAGTACATTTGACGTTAGAAGGGGGTAGTTTGCAATTTAAGGAAAATTGAGTGTTTTTCCGAAAAGTTCCAATCGCCATGATTTTGGGTTTGTTGGAAAGGTCTCGTCGCGCTGAATATTTTTGTCTCCTGGCTTATCACGATCTGACGATTAGAAACCCTTCAAGTTGTACATTCCTTCAACAGACCCCAACTTGTCCTTTTCCCTTTTCTTCTTCTTAAGCAGAGATTAACCCTAATCTCATTCTCATTCTCTGCAACGAAGACTCCAGCAGCAACCCCATCTTCTTCTTCATCTTCTCAAGTCTAGAACTCTACCCGGGAGAGATCACCTCCGTGATACGAACTGTATATCTTCATATTCTCAATCTCCTCTTTCCATTAATATCAACTGGTAAGCCTTTTTCTCACCATCACTTTTCCAGCCTTCTTTTCTTTTGTTAGATTTAGGTTTAATCTCGGTCTTTTCCTTTCTTTCTTTCTCCTTTGCAGTCTAGGTTGCTTTTGAGTGAGTTAGATCGGTGATTTTTTGCGGTAGAAGGCTCCTCCTCAAGCTTTTCACAATTTATTCTTCTTCTTGGTTGAGGCGAGTAGATCTACAATTTACAATTAATATGTCTGTAATGTTTCCTATTGATTGATTATGCTTCTGTATTAGATTTCGCTAATTCCAAGCATGTTTCTGATATTGTTTTGAGATTAACATGCTAGATTAGGTTTTTGGGGAATTGGGTTTGTTAACTTGTAATTGGTATCCCTAGAATGTTTTAATTGTTAGAATGATGTAAAATGATGGGAATGAATTGGAGGTGAGCATGGAGGATCCTTTTGTGCAGGTTTTAGAATTTGGAAAGGCTTAGAAATGGAGGAAATGATTTGGGATAGAAGAACTTCAGAAATGACCTGATACTGTCCTGAACACATGAAGGCGTTCAGGGTTCGGTCAACCGAATCCTGGTTCAGTTCCAATTCCAAAAAGCGATATTTAGCTCCTGATGGGTGTTCGGTCAACCGAACAGTGGAGTTCGGTCAACTGAAGGTGAACTGACAACTGACCGAATTGAGGCGGAAGGGTTTGAAAATTTGGACTTCCTTGCTAGACGGAAAGGCTAAAGTTCGGTCAGTGTTCAGTCAACTAAACTCAGACTTTGTTCCAATTCCAGATAGTAGGTTTTAGCTCTCATCAGTGTTCGGTCAACCGAACTCAGACTTTGTTCCAGTTCCAGATAGTAGGCTTTAGCTCTCTATCAGTGTTGGGTCAGCCGAACTCAAGGTTTTGTCAATCGAACAGAAGAGTGCAGTTAACCGAAGGCTGAACGAAGGTGAGCCGAAATGACTAGTTTTCTTTGTTTATTTTGGACCGAGACTGGGGTTTAGGACATCTTGGAAACCATGAACTGACTATCGCATGACCATAAATGGGATTAAAATCAAAGCGTGTGGCTTGGTGTGTTTCTATGGGTCGTCTAAGTATTTGTGTACTATGCATGGCTTAACTGAATGTCTATGGAATTGTCTCGATAGATGCTTAACATGATTGTACACAAAGGGATTTCCCTGGAAGCATCGTTAATTCGATTCCATATGTACTTCGTTAGAACATGTAGAGTATATGGATGATACCACATGCCTAGATTTGGATTGTAATTCCTCCTTGACTTGTTAACTGTATCTGTCGATATTATTCCTTATACACTCTCTTGGCATAGCATACTTAATTAATTATAAAACATGAATCCTTATAGAATTAGGACCTGGACCTGACTTAAAGTGTACCTTAGGACCCTATGTCATGTAATTGATAAACATGTGTGGCTAGACTGCAAGGGATTATCATGTGATTGGACTTGTCTTGTATTTGGCTTGAATGCGATAGTCCCTATGAGCATGTCTTGTATATTGAACTAGCCAGACTTGCTTGTTTTGGTTTCCTCTTGTGTCAATACCACTTTATATTATTTGCATATCATGACCAACTACAGTTTGGGGTTTTATTGATGGGCTAGCTACTCGGACATCGGGATGGGCAGTCGGCGTAGAACGGCGTCCATGGCGTTGAATAGCTAGGAGCAGGCTAAGACCGTGCTGCTATTCTCAAGACCGGGAGCTGGAATCCCCCTGAAGTCGAACTTTGGTATTAGTCGTTTGGTTTGATTGTTACTAATACCCCGTGAGGTGGCTATGACATCCTCGGAGTCTTATTCTTGATTCTTGCATTGCATTGCATGGATAATGATTATTGCTAGATGATGTTAGGATTCCTGTCATTGCTTCTGATGATTATCATTCATGCTTTTATGCCTAGCTTCGATTCCTTGTATTCACATGATTATTATACTCGTCCATATTCTTATACTTGATGCATGCCATGTTTATCATATCTTGCATATCTATTGCTCAACATATCGTTGACTCTGTTCCTTGATGTGCAGACACCCCAGGTGACTACTACTATGAGGAGTAGGTCGGTGAGGAAATTTCAGAGGATCTCTAACCAACAGAGGAGGAATGAGAGTGGTGTGTCGATGACGTAGAGTAACATCATCATACCCGGCACACGAGAGACTCACATGGGACTTCATTAGATTTTATTTATTCATTTATTATTCTCTTGTTGGACCTTCATTTTATTTACTTTGTAGTTCTTTTAAATGGTCTTGGATATTGAGATGGTCATTATTGATAATTTAACTTCTAGATTAGTTTTATTTGTTCTTTGTGCGACTTTAATTATTGATGAATTATTATTCATTGTGTTGATATTCAAATATGCCTGGATATGTATGGATTCTGCAGTTCTTATAATACTTGAGGTTTGAAGCACAATATCCTCACAGCGGACTTACGATCCTTGGGCCTAAATGATAAAAATTTTAATTAGTCCTTAATTTCACTCCCCAGATCCGGTTTATTCTTTAATCGGGTTCAGGGGACGTGACAGTACCTATATACAGGAACAAAAGGAAATATATAAAATCGCACCAACTATCACGGAATTAAACTTATGAGCCACACTGAAACTATTTAGAAAGAGCAATGGATATTTGAAAATCAACTTAGTTTCATGTCACAGTCAACTATAGAAGCCATCTTTCCATTTAGGCAATTAATGAAAAAAATATCAAAAGAAGAGGAAAAAAAGTAGGAATTAAGACTTAAATGACAAGCGGAGCAATGCATGTTGTAAGACATGAGCATGTCCTTATGGAGCATTTTCTTTTTGCCTTACTTGAGTACTAAGATTCCTAACCACAAAGCCACCATCAAGTCACACATTCATCCTCACAAAAAGAAATTCCCACACCGAAAGACACTGCGGGCATCCTCACTCTCATATGTTGTAGTTCTAAGATGTAAGATGACATTTTTATTTTATAAATAATTGGTAAAACTCATTAAGCTCACACAAAATTGATGGGATATGGCAATAATGATTGCGACCATTAGTATAAAAGAACCGTTGATAAAAATTGAGAATAAGCTAGTAATGATAGGTTTCAATATCTAGAACCAACCATAGAACAAAACAAAGGGCTTGAGTTGGATATGGAAAACACATTTAGTAGTGATGGGCAAAATAAGAGAAGTTAGGATTTAGCATCATGCAAATATCGACTACCACTTCAATGAAGTAAATATTTTTGTGCGATGACATTAGGCCGACACTGTTGAATGGGGCAGAATGATGGCATGTAGGCTTACATTGTTGTATTCAAATGAATGTCAGACACCATGTCATTGAGATGCACATGCTAAAATGGATGCATGGAGTTATAAGGAATGAGAAATGAGTAATAAGTGGGAACCTACAAATACCTTCTATAGAGAATAAATCAAAATTAAAATTGGGATGTATGATCATGTACTATACAATGTCAGAATCAAATATGGAAACATAATGAAGGGTTACAAGTTTAAGGAATTAGAGGAAAAGACTAATATAGATCTTAAAATTAAGCAGTCAGGAAAGACATGTTAGTAGTTATAGAAAGCATCGCTTCAAACAAGGCCAAGTGGAAAAGTAAAATCCTAAAATTTAATCTTAATTAGATGAGAAAATGACACGACTCTAATACGTTCATGATCCCTCAACGAAAATTTAGAGGTCTACGTTTACCCGTAAAAAAAAAATGCTTAACAATTATTACTCAGAGGGTATACCTCATATCTTGTTGTGCTTTCTAAGATGTGTGATGAAAGATGATAGAAAATCCATTTAGAGTGTTATGCTTTTATATCGTCCTCTTAATATTGCATTCCTTTCCTCATTGTCACCAACAAGTCTCATGTGCACTTAATTCACACAAACAAACCTCCCATTCACACACCAAAGTTGAAAAGATAAGTAATGTAAAGAAGGATAATTTTCACTGACGCACGGTATGTAAGTGCACCATGCATCTCGAACCTCAGAAAGGTGGTGTCTAGCTCAGAATTTTACACCCCACCCGTTACGGTTGCTCCATAGTAGATAAATAGTAAAGCTCATATAACTAATCCTATATAAATAGGATATTGTTGAGATTGTAGTAATAATGACATTAGGAAGTGGTGCACAAGAGGGGAGAGGGAGAGAGAGTCTCTTGTTCATGTGTGCGGGGAGAGACCATGGCTATGCACCTAAGAAAGAGTAAGTATTAGTCTTGAGAAAAACAAAGATGAGGGAGGGAAGAAGAATTGTTTTTGGTTTATTAACCTTACAAAATTAAGATCTATCATACCATAAATACAAGTTAAACCACATTATCACCTCATAAACCTAAACTCCCACATTGTTGTGCATACATTGATGTTCAAAATGTTAAGAAGAAAGAGTCAACTCTCTATTCGGTTCAATAATAACAGCTAGCTTAATTCAAGCTAACAATAACAGCTAGCTCTTATCCTTTCTTATTCTTCTGTATCTTCTTCTTATCTTTTGTAATATCTTTTATTATATTTATATAACACTTCCACAATTGTAGAGTGTTAAATAGTATTCACAACAATTTATTATCTTAGGTTAGTATCAGAGCTTTTGTTAAGACCTCTGTCTACGGAACTAATATGGCAGGCACTATTGCTTCATCTTCATCGACAATAGTCCCAGTCTCACCATCTCCATCTCCACTTTCACCTTTCCAATTTTTGCCCCTAATGTCTCTCATGTCCTCCTTGTTAAACTCGACAGAAGTATCTTTCTTCTGTGGCATTCTCAATTCCTACCCATTCTGACATTGCATAATGCAATGGGCTATGTTGATGGCTCCCACCCCTGTCCATCCCAATTTGTCCTTGATAGGCAAGGGAATCAAACTGATGTTGTTAATCCAGAGTTTCTTAAGTGGCAAACTCAAGGCCAAACTCTTCTTAGCTAGTTCATCTCCACTCTGACTAAGCCTGTGCTTGCTCAGGTGGTCGGTTTATCTACTGCCAAGGACGCTTGGCAGTCTTTTGAGAAGATGTATTTGGCTCAATTTCAAGCCAAAATTATGTTTTTGAAGTATCAGCTACATACCCTAAAAAAGAGTCACTTCCAATGGCTGTATATGTGCAAAAGAAGGAGTCCATTGCTGATAATCTTGCTGCTGTGGCTTAGCCAGTTCCTTATTCAGATTTGGCATCCAGTCTTCTTAGTGGCCTTAAATCTGACTATAAGGCCTTTATCACTTCTATGACAACTCGTATAAAAACTATTTCTCTTGATTACTTAATTGGTTTTCTTCTTTCACAGGAAGCTCGCTTAGAAAATAAAACTCTATTTTAGTCGTCCTGCGTTCTGCCAATCTTACAACTCAAAACTCTAGTTCATCTAGAAGGCGAGGGTGGTTTCAATCAGGACCTAACCGTGGCCATGTTCATAGCGGCGGACGTGGTCGGAACAACACTTATTATTACAAGGATTCCTATAGATCTTGTTTTTTTTTTTTCAAGTCTGCAACAAACCAGTTCACACATCTGTTTATTGCTATCACAAATATGATTCAGAATTTAAAGGTGCCTATTCCTCTCCTATAGCGATGATGGCAGCTTCTCCTATGGGTCCTAACAATACTTGGTATCCAGACTCTGGCGCAACGCACCATCTTACAGCTGACATGGCTAATCTGTCCACCCATTCTGAATATCATGGTCATGATTAAGTCCAAGTTGGAAATGGTAATGTTCTTCCTATTACGCATGTTGGTTCTTCCATTATGAAAACTCCTTCCAAATATTTTCATTTAACCAATTTGTTGTGTGCACCTTCTATTAACTTGTTATATGTCTGCCAATTCACAAAAGATAATAATGTTATTTTTTATTTTCACCATTCGTGTTGTTATGTTAAGGATCAAGTGAGAGGCCTAAGTCTTATTCGTGGGACAATTAAGGATGGTCTTTATGTTCTTGACCATTTGGACTATATTCCTCTGACTGCATTTGTAAGAGAGCGCATCTCTGCTGATATTTGGCATGCCTACCGTGGACACCCATCCAATAAAGTCGCTGCTATAGTTCGCAAGAAGTACCAACTACCATTTTCATCTTCTACTCTTTCTTTTTGTGATGCCTAGCATTGTAATAAAAGTAAACAATTACCTTTTGTTTCTTCCTTTTCTAATTGTAGTCGTCCTCTTGAATTAATACATTTTGATATCTGGGGTCCTTCTCTAATTATTGATAATGGCGGCCATCGTTATTACATACATTTTATTGATCATTTTAGTCGCTTTATGTGGTTGTTTGCTTTACATAAAAAATCTGATGCCTTATCATTTTTTATTTCTTTCAAATTGCATGATGTAAAATTATTTGGGTTGCCAATTAAACCATTGCACACCAATGGTGGCGGTGAATACATAAAGTTTAAAAATTCTCTTGCATCTCATGGCATTACACACACTTTTTTTTGTCCTCATACCCATTCCCAAAATGGACTTGCTGAACGCAAGCATTGCCACCTTGTAGAAACTGGCTTGATTCTCTTAGTCCGTGCCTCCATTCCATTCACATATTGGGTTGATGCATTAACTTTTGTTGCTTATCTTATTAACCGCATGCCCACACCTGTTTTGTCCAATGCCTCACCTCATGAAAGATTTTTTTTCAAACTTCCTCATTATTCTTTTCTTAGAGTCTTTTGGAGTGCATGTTATCCCCATCTCCGACCTTACAATACAAATAAGCTTCAGCCTCAATCCCTCTGTTGTGTTTTCATGGGCTAATCCAATATTTATAAGGGAAACAAGTGTCTTCATAAAGAGACTGGCCACCTCTATATTTCTCGGGATGTTTTTAATGAGACTAATTACCCATTTTCTCGTCACGCTATATTTCTCGGGATGTTTTTAATGAGACTAATTACTCATTTTCTCGTCACGCTGGCCCTTCCCTCACCAATGGCCACTCCCTTATTGATTTCTTCTTTTCCCAATGCTTACTCTCTTTTCACTAAGGGCGTGATGTGCCTACATGTTCCCTCCCAGTCTTCCGATCAGATTGTCTTACATTCACCTATGGTCCCTGTTTCTAGTAATGTCCCTATTTCTAATGATGTCTCTGCCACAAGTGATGTCTCTACCACGTCTCACACCAATTCAACACCTCCTATTCAACTTTTAACTACACACCCTATGGTCACCAGAACAAGGACAATATAAGACAACCCAAGCAGTTCCGGACTTTGTTAGCACCCGCTACCCATTACCACGTGTACTTGTTGCACGTTGTACGCCATCCAACATTGAGCATACCTGTTTCACTCAAGCTAATAAGGACCCAAGATGGAGACCTGCCATGGATGATGAGTTTAATGCGCTCATGCGTAATGGCACTTGGCACCTAGTTCCCCATCTTCCCCATATGAATTTAATTGGCTGTAAGTGTGTGTTTCAAATTAAAAGGAAGGCTGATAGCTCTGTCGATCGTTATAAAGCCAGGTCAGTGGCAAAAGGTTTTCAACAACAAACGGGAGTTAATTTTACAGAGACCTTTATTAAGCCCACTAGCATTCGTCTAACTTTGAGTTTGGCAATCACATTCAATTGGCCATTACGTCAACTTGACGTACAAAATGCTTTCTTTCATCGGTTTCTTAATGAGGACGTTTACATGATTCAGCCTCCTGGTTTTTCAGATAGTTGCTTCCATACTTATGTGTGCAAACTGCAGAAAGCTTTATATGGCCTCAAACAATCTCCTCGGTCTTGGTATCACCGGCTTAGCTCATTTCTTTTGACCATTGGCTTTGTCAATTCGCGCTCTGATACATCTCTCCTTTTCAAACGTACCAGCAGTTCTATTCTACTTTTTCTGATATATTGTTACAGCCTCGGATCGAGGACCTGATAACCAAGCCCTTAATCCGGGATCGTGCTGCCACGGGCCAGAAAATTCCGCCCGCACACTCTAATTATTTTCCCACAGGATTCCGCGATGAGGATCCCAGACAATCCATCACAACTAATTAATCAATTACACCACAAATAGTAATGTGTGGAAGCATGTAGCAAAATAAAAATTAAATGAAACATAAGATAATTTCACAAGCTTTGTATCAAAAGAGAAATATATACATAAGAGCATAGCCCAAAGTTCAGGTTAGAGTTGTGAGGATTGTTGGCATATAAAAAAAAAGAATCTTGCCAAAATTCTATTCTATCTGGACTCAGTTGGGGTCATGATCAAATGGACTCGAACCTAATAATTCATTTGAGCTCGCTTATGCATAAATTGGACCCAAGTCCTATCGACAAGCATAAGTATCAAGGCTTCACCTATGAGCCATGAGAATAAATCAAAATGGAGTAAATCCTTGTTAAAAAATATTTTTAGCCAATTTTATATAAGCAATGGCATTAGGTGAATTGGTTAATGGTCCTTGTAATATGTGAAATGATGGGTGTTTGAATCCCTGGATAAGCTATTTTTTGTTCCTCAAAATTCAAATGCGGGCTCCACAAAATGATCTAGGCCATTTGACCCACTTAAACATGTAAAAGAGATCGTTGTGGGAAGTTTTTAAAACTCCCCACCCATTCTCACAATCTCATCATGTTTGGAAGTTACATAACTTCTCAAACAAAAGAAATAAAAGGAGGAAAAGTAAAGAGAGAAGGGGGGTTCGTTTGTTTTGGTTGAGAGAGGAGAAGAAAAAAAGAAAAAGAAGAGAAAGAGAGAAAAGGAGAAAAGAAGAAGAAGAAGGTAATAAAGTTGTTCTTTTTTATCTTCTCTATCATCTTCCCATCTCATCTTTTTCATGTAGTACACTCATTTCACCATCTTCCCCACTACCGTGTATTGGAGATTCGGAGTCCTCTTTAGAAGGATTCTGCCTTCCAGCCACCATATCACCTCCATTCCATCTTCCATCATTTCACCTCCATTCCATCTTCCATCATTTCATTCCCCCCCCCCCCCCCCCCCCATCTTCCTAATATACTCATCTTCCTCATATGCTACAACTTTTCTCCCATCAAAATGGAGATTCGGATCCTTAAAGAAGGTTTCTGCCCTCCTACCAAATGGGTGCCCACTCCATCTTCATCTTTCCTACCACTTCATTTCCATTAAAATGGAGACTCGGAGCCTTACTTAAAAAGGTCTCCGCCCTCCACCAAACTCTCATGTGTAATGCAACATGGCCACCATTAAAATGAAAATTTAGAGAAGGAGAATTCGGCCCTCTATCAAATGAAAATCCAAATCCTTATGCTACAAAAGGATTTATTCTTTAAAACTTCCCCATTTTTTTTAATGGAGATTCAGATTTCTCTAAAAGAAGCCTGCCCTCCCACCTGAAGAAAAAATTGGAGATTCAGATTTCCTAATGGAAATCTGCCCTCTAAAGTTTCTGAAATTAAAACCTCATCATTTAAATTTACAAATTGTTGTAATTGCGCTAGCAGGAATTAATGGAATCCACATTGCACACTGCACTTACTATGTTCTCTGCATTATTTTTATGAGTGTAGAAGTTGCTGGTGGCATTAAAACAAACAACCCACAAACAAACAACTCACAAAAATAAATTCCCCACAAACAAACAGCCCACAAATCTGAATTTACGCAAACAAACAGCCCACAAACCTGAATTCACCCAACCAAACACCCTACAAATAGGCTGAGCCCATCTAAATAAACAGCAAAAATCCTCCTAAACAAACAGCCCATATATTGGCTGCAAATGGGTTGAAAACTCAGTCCAGGATGGGGCTCTAAATGGGTTAGGAGTTAACCCAAATATTGGCTGAACTGGGCTGGATTTTAGCCCAAACACTTGCTGAAATTGGGCTGGGTTACAGCCAGATTTTGTCTACAAATGGGTTAAAAACTCAGTCCAAGATGGGGCTCTAAATGGGTCAGGAGTTAGCACAAATATTGGCTGAACTGGGCTGGATTTTAGTCCAAACACTTGCTGAAATTGGGCTGGGTTACAGCCAATTCATATGCAAATAGGTTGAAAAAATTGGGCTCTAATTGGGTCAAAAGCCACCCCAAGAAGGTGAATGTGGTGGGCTGAAATATAGTGTAAAAGAGGATCTCAAATGGACTGAAAATTAGTTCAATATACTCCTATAAACAATCTGAAAATTAGTTATGTGAATGGGCTAAAAATTAGTCCGGCATTTGGCTACAAATAGACTTAAGAAAAACAGCCTAAAGCACAATTGAAAGTGGGCTAAAAATCATTTATTTGGCTACAATGGATTGGATAAAAGGCTGGGTTTTAATGAATAAAGGGTCTGAACCCATGAGCAAACATGCTGAAAAATCATTTACAAAATCGGTTAAAAACTCAGCCCAAGTTCGTCCTTATAAAGGGTTAAAATCAGCCCAAGTGCTGCTTTAAATGGGCCATAAATGAGGGCTATAAGTAAGTGAGAACATTAGCCCACATTACAATTTTAAATGGCCTAAATAGAGTTACTAATGGAATATAAATGAGTTTGAATCCTTTTCAAAAATGGACTTAAGATCGACTGTATAGTAGCTCAAATAAGGGTAGTAAATGTACAGTACACCATACATGGTCTCAATGGAGACTATAAATGGATTAAGACCCAGATTATAGGGCTGTAAATAGGCCAGAATCAATCTAAACTTATGAGCCTAAATAAGGCCAGACTTTGGGTCCAATTTAAGATAAATTTTTTGGGCCTAAATAAGACCAGATTTTGGGCCTAAATAAGACCACATTTTGGGCCTAAATAAGGCCAGATTTTGGGTCCGAATCAAGACAGATTTTGGGCCTAAATAAGACCAAATTTTGGGCCTAAATAAGACCACATTTTGGGCCTAAATAAGGCCAGATTTTGGGTCCGAATCAAGACAGATTTTTGGGCCTAAATAGGACCAGATTTTGGGCCTAAATAAGACCAAATTTTGGGTCTAATTCAGGTCACGTTTTGGGTCCGAATCAGGCCAGAATATTGAATCTAATCCAATACAGATTTAGGGCCTAAATCAGGCCAGAATTCTTGGTCTAACTCAGGCCAGAATGGTAGCCTAAATTAGACTATAATTACAAATTCAAGTCAAGCCAAAACCAGTCCAGACCTATAATTCTAAACCAGACCAAACTATTGGGTCAAAATTGGGCCAGAATTATAGATAAAAAAACCAGCCCAAATAACGACTTAAATTTGGTTAAATTAGATGTCATGAAATCATTTAGTGGCTGAAAGTAGACTGAAAACTCTGTCTAAATGATGGTTTTGAATGGGTCAAAAGACAGCCCAGTCAGCGAATGGAATTAGGCTGGGTCTAACCCAAATACATATTGAATTAGGCTAGATTTCAGCCCAAATAGTGACTGAAATTGGGTTGGATCATGGCCCAAACAATGGTCAGAATTGGATTGATTGATTATAGTAATGGTGACCGTAGAATGGGTATCAACAAGTCACTGCATTAGTCCATATCTACTCAGAAAATAAGCCTAAGTACCATTTGCAAAGAGATCATGCATAGGCCATAATGGGCTCTAAAAAAAATGCATAAAATCATTTGAAAGAGTGGGCCATGGTCTGAAGCCATTTCAAATATGAATCTAGCTCATGAAATGAACCCATGTATGAACATATTTTATGGAATTACCTAATGTTGGGCTATATACGGCTTACAGATTCCTTTTAAAATGGGTTTGACATGTGGGCCATTGTTTTCTATAAGTCTAATGTGCAAGTTGCTCCAGGCTTGACATGTGGGCTTCGAGCCCGATATATATGAGTTAGTTATAAGCATGCATATGGGCTGCTACAGGCCATTTATGTGACCAATTGACATGTGGGCTATAATTTTATAAGCCTAACACATGAACTGCTATATGTTTGACAATGGGTTACGTGGTGGCTTAAAATGTGGTTATGAGCCCAATGTACATATGGATCGCTATGGATCATCAATCCAATGATGGGAAATCGGCCATTTATAGAGTTCCTTTAGTTTTACTTGTAAAGAAAGAAGCAAGTCAAGGACCAGAAGCAAGTTCCTTCTCGGATTAGGACATTGTATTTTTGGTTTTCAGCATTGTAATCCACCCCAAAAATAAAAAGGGGATTTTCTTGTAATATTGATTCAATGATATTCAATGCAAGAATTTGTCTCCGTTTTTGTTCATACAAGGATCGAGAAAGTATATTAAGTTTTACATCCCAAAAGGAGACTGACAAGGCCATAACTAAGTTCCCAAAATAGACATCACTCCCCAAAATGTTATCCTAGCTCAATTTCCAACACGACGTCTACATGACATCGTTGGGCTGTCACTCGCGTTCCAGTGACGGGTCTACAGCCTCAACCGCGCGCTCCGCCTCAATATATGCAGGTCCGACATCTAACACCAAACAAAAGAGTATTAGACACGACGGTCTGGCAGGTGAATAAAACAGATAAGATGTACAAGTTTTATAAATGCTATATTTAAAATCATAAAATGCAATTGAAACGGAGCATATGTAAATAATAAATCAAATAAACCATTTTTGTACAATTAAAAGAATTTCATATTTAAATATCTCAAACTGACTGACAAATAATCAAAATATTGGCAAACCACATTTAGCTATATTCTCCTATTACCGAAGTAACAAGAGCACACAGACAGAAACCGTTGCCATACAAAATGGCCGGAACAGATAACCGTTGCCATACGAGATGGCTGAAAAAGACAGAAACCATCGCCATGGCCAGAGCAAATAGACAGAGTCCAAACTGCAGTTGGCAAATATATTAAAGATCCTAAGCCGGATAATCAGTCCGACAAAGTGACCTAAGCTTAGTGGTGCCGATTAAAAATCCGGAACGATATAATCAAGCTATCAAAGTACATTTCAATCAATAAAAGGGACTATTCTTAGCAAAGTACAAACGAACAAATACGAACAAATCAGACGAGTAGTCTTATCGATTATTTCAAACGTAGCAAATCAATCAACTTCATTTCAAATCAATTTATGAGAAAACATGGAATTATTCTAACTTAAAATGAGATGATTAGTAGTGTTTGATGGGCTTACCAGGGGCCGTCTCGATACACACTTAGTATCTCCATGTCGGTTTATGAGTGAAGAAGTTGTGTCTCTGAAGGTTTCTGACATTTGAGGGCACAAAGTGTATATGGAGACTTAAGAAAATCCCCAGTAATAATTTCTAAACTTTCTTTCCACTTCTCCATCTTACAGTGTGTTTCGGACTTCAAATTTCAATCCCCAATCAATCCGGGTCATTAGAGAATTTTCATACTCGAACCGGGCTCAAAAATTACCCATCAGGGCCTCAATTTGCAACAAAAAGTAATTGGGGCCAGGTCCCAGGCCCGCTCAAGCGGGCCCAGGCTCGCTCAAGCGAGCTGTCACAAAAGCCAGGCTCGCTCGAGCGGGCTGGGCTTCTGTCTAGCCTGAAATAGGCAGCTTCATGTTGACTCTTCCGTTCCTCCTTGTATTCGGAATTCATTCACCTCCCAATGACACAAAACTGAGTGCAAAACTTCTCCAATTATCTCTATTAAACCTCCAACATCTCATTCATTCCAACTATCTATTAAGACTATATAACACAACTAAATCACATGATAAGTGTGTGGACTGCTTCTACCGAAACCGATGTTACACCCCTCCTCGGTAACAACGCCAATCAGGAAAGGCCTTAACCCCCTTCTCTCTGGCATAAGCAGCGTCTCAGCCTTTGTCGAGGTGGGACTGGTCCCGGTAGAAGTACCGACCATGTCCTACCGAACTCGGCCTCACGCTGGCATCCCAGTCCGATCTCGGGTATAGCTGACCCCGGCGCCTTCTCCAGTTCGGCCCCTCTGCCGAGGTGAACACCGGGCTTCCAGTTCCCATTATGAGATGGGACGGGTACTTTGTAGGGAGTCCCTGTCAGGTAGGGCGGCCACCGGCCATCGATAAGGGCTCGTTCCTATCAACAGATCACATCCACATTTATGTGAGGGATTTGAGGGGAGGTCTGATGGGACAAGTATCCTCACCTACCTCCACTGTAGAACCTTCCACTCTCCTCTATATATGCCTGCATGAAGAGTCATGAACAGGTACATGCAAGATACAGCCTGCACTGTTATTCTGCTAACATCTCTTCTTCCCCACTTCACCCTAGTTCAGTGACTGCACTAACTCAGGCGTCGGAGTGACTGCACTAACTCAGGCGTCGGAGTGCCTTTGGCTGACAGCAGCCTCGGGCCCTGACCACTGTCTTCTCTTCCCTTTCAGATTTCAGATTTCGGATCGGCAGAGACGCTCCTGTTCAGCTAAACAGCCTCTCTGTAAACCCTCATCATCAACTAGACCAAGTCCGTAATAATTAGGCACGCACAATAAGAAAGAAGCAAACAAAAATTCAGAATTCAAATCATATAAACTCAGGGATTTCAAGCTTCCAGTCTTTGAGCTAATGCAGGAAAACTAAAATTTCATACATTTAAATACACGACCTGAATGGAATTGACGTCAATCTGTAATGAAATCAGTACCAAAAATCAATCCAACTTCACAAGCCCCACCCATTACAGGATGTTAAAGTTTCAAGCCAAAAATTCGAAGAAAAGATAAATTTTTCCAGCATGCATACTCAGATCTAATTATTCACTAGCCTTGAATCAAAATGGGCTCTAAACCACTCCAAGAACTCCTCTAACCCAGCAAGCCTCCAAGCCACAAAAACCTTTAGAAACATCTCAAAAGAAACCCAATAGTTTGCAAAAGAAAGGGGTTCTCTATGATCCTCCTTGCATGCATGATGAAGAGACCCTAAGGGACCAAACAAATCCAAGTTTAAAAGAGGGAAGCCATTGCTAACCTTGAGAAGCTCTAACAATGGAAATAGGTCCCAAGAAGAAGGTAATCTCAGCTGAAAGCTCTTGAGAATGGTATCAATGGCAAGCTTGAGGGATGAGGAAGAGGATGGTAAAATCAAATCTTTCCTTTGGGCTAGGTTGCATAGGCATGCAAGGGGAGAAGAGGTGAGGAGAAGAGAGGAAAAGTTCTCTTTAGTTCAGCTAGGGAGTTCTAAAAACAGAGTAATGGAGAAGAAGAAAACGTGGGTGAGTTTTGGAGTTTAAGTGGGTTGTGGGCCCCATTGGCCCCAAAGCTTCAAGTGGTTAAATCACCACCTTACGGGTCCCGGACAAGATCGACGAAGAAGAGAAAGTTGATCGTCGAAAACTCTAGTTTTCAAAAAGTATATTTTCCTCATGATTTTCAAATTTCGAAATTTATGCACAGATTTAGTGTAAAAAGACGAATTTGCCCATTTTTCTCGAAAAACGTGGTTTCCTGGGGATTCGAATGCAAACGGAGTGAACATGAAAGTTGTCGGGATCAAAATAACAAATTCAAAAATATCAAAATCAATATTTTTCAAAAATAAAAAAAATTCAAAAAACCAAATTCCCACACTAACACACGTCACACGGGCCACCCCGGGCCCGGTCAAACCAGATTCAACGCGCTCAAAATTCCCCAAAGCTATTCAGAATTCTAATATAACTAAAAACCCAAGACAATCATCCTCTAATCCCGCTTAGAAACTAATCACAGTTAAAATAATAAATAAAAATGCTAAACCTGGGTCAAGGTCTGACATATATATAAATATCATTGTTACTAGGAGCGATATGCATCACATTTTTACCCTCTTACATGTGTTAGCCACAGTATTCGCCATTAAAGACTTAGGCTCTTTACATTTCTTTCTTGGCATAGAAATTATAAATCAAAATTCAAGCTTGCTGTTCTTTCAAAGTAAATATATTCGTGACCTACTCATCAAAACCAAAATGGATGGTGCCAAGCTTGTGACCTCACCTGTGGCTACAAGCAGTCACCTTAGTCGTTTTTCCGCCTCCACCTTCTTCGACCCATTTTTATATCTGTATGGTGGGTGCCTTGCAGTACCTTACCATTACGCGTCTGGACATTGCGTACTCCGTCAACAAAGTATCACAATTTATGCAATCACCAACTCATGAACACTGGGCTGCTGTGAAATGCATCTTACATTATCTTAAGCATACAACTAGTTATGGTCTACTTCTCCAGCCTATTAGTCGCTTACAACTTCATGCCTTTACAAATGCTGACTGGGCTGGATGCCCCGATGATCGCAAATCCACTAGTGGGTTTGGCATTTTTCTTGGCCCTAACATTCTCAGCTAGAGTTCCAAGAAACAGGCTACTGTTGCACGGTCAAGCATCGAGGCTGAGAATCGTGGTGTTTCATGCGTCTGCAAGCTTCTTTGGGTTCAATCTCTTTTATTTAAACTTGGTTATTCTCTTCGTTGCCCGGCAATCATTTGGTGTGATAACATTAGAGCTATCTATCTCTCTGGCAATCCCGTCTTCCACGGTCGCACTAAACACGTCTAGGTTGATGTCCATTTTGTTCGGGATCTCATTGCGAAACGATGACTTCAAGTTCGATACCTCTGCACTACTGATCAACTAGCGGACATTTTTACAAAGCCTCTACGCTCCCCTGGATTCTCATCCCTCCATAGCAAGCTCACAATTCAAGAACCGTCTCGCCTGAGGGGCGTGTTAAGGAGAAAGAGTCAACTCTCTGTTCAATTCAACAATAACAGCTAGCTCAATTCAAGCTAACAATAATAGCTAGCTCTTATCATTTCTGTTTCTTCTGTATCTTCTTCTTATCCTTTGTACTATCTTTTATTTTATATATTATATATGGGAGGTGCTCTTGTGAGAGACACTCTCACCTCACTATGAGAGATAAAGGTAGGGCCGTCACATTTAAGTTGTTGACATTGGATATAGATGTGAGGGCCTCCACCTTATCTCTCATAATGAGGTGAGAGTGTCTCTCACAAGAGCACCTCCCTATATATATATATATATATATATATATATATATATTCATGTGCATCCATCCCTCACCATAGGGTGAGGGACACTTACATGGCTTTCTCTCTTTGCACATGAACATTCTTTTTCTGCATATGACCATATATGGTTTTTCCTCTTTTGCACATGAATATTTTCAATTATGCAAGTGTCCCTCACCCTATGGTGAGGGATTGATGCACATGAATATTCTCATATATATATATATATATATATATATATATATATATATATATATATATCAGCTCTACAGTTGTAGAGTGTTAAGCAGTATTCACAACAATTTATTATCTTAAGTTAAACTTCAACTTGAAACTAATTTCAACAAACCATAAATGCCCATAAAATCATAACCCAAATTACACCAGCAATTATATTTTAGAAATAGAAATAAAGACCTTTTTACATTAGTTATCCAGTATGGGCCGTTCATGTGAAGACCATACTTTCTACATAGTACAATTTGAAAACTTAAGCAATGTGTACATATTATGTTCTTAGTTCGATATATGTATATCATGTTCACACACCTAACCCCATTTTTATAAAATCCGACTCAGCCAAGTGAACATCTCTGCTTAAGCTGAGTTGGTGCCTTCTGAGTTGAGTCACCTCAGCTAAATAAGGGCCCAACCCCAAGTCAATAACCTAACATTCTTCGAAATCACCTGGTAGAAAAACGTCTTTTTAAATATATTCTTAGTCACTGACCCTACCACTAGTCCCATTAAATCCAAATCATGACATAGGCAAAGTATTTTGTAATCACATGTTCAAATCCGATAGGCAAAGCCAATATTGTACTCCTTATCTTTTGGTGCTCACAGCAAGTCTTTTTTCTTTTTTCCTTGAGGGGCCACCTTACCATATAATTTATCAAAAGAGGCCTTGCCTTAGCATAAGAAAGGGCACATTTTAGAGGGCTATAACCACCTCGTACACCCCCTTAGTTCGGTCTTTGGTGCTCACTGCTTTTTTCTCTCTTAGGTTGGCTTATGGGCTAGGTGTGATACTACCAATCTAAAGACCCAATAATTAATCCTTATACATGTGTGTGATATTGAGATGCCAACACCACTCAACCATGAGTGTGTTGGCGGCTCTTGTGCTCACTTTGATTATCCATTACTCTATTGTTTGATAAGAAGGGGGTTTTATACATACCCATCTAGGTAGGCCAAATCATTCAAGATTCTAATCAATGGTTATGATTAGTTGATCCTACAACTAAATTGAAATTTACCATATATTTGTTGGTATATAATACATACGAATTTATGATTAAACGAAAGATTATTAAACACAAGAGGTGTGAAGGATTTAAGGTAGGGGCATAAGATATAAGATATTGATTTAGAACTAACCCTCATTTTTTAAGATTTGAAGTTTCTGGGTAGTAGTTGAGTGTTAATTTCACACCTCTCCTGATTAATTTTACATTAAATGAAAGAGAATTTTAATTCTTAACTATTCGATTACATGTACCAAACAGCCTTATGGGAATATTTATCATTCCTGCCTGACCATCCACCATTGGTAAAGGTGGGCTTGCCATGATGGTCCCAATGGATAGACTTATCATTTCTCTATTTCAAAAAGGGCAAGAATGGAGAATTTTTTTTATAACCCATGATTTTTATAAGCCGACAGTAGTTTAGTTGTCAAAGATAAGATTATAAAAGGGAATTTACTGTTTGAATTCTTGGAATATTCGCTTGAAAAGAAAAGGCTGTGGGCATGTGGCCGGCCACCACATTGTGTAGGCGATGAATTGGAGAAGCCGGGAACATTCAATTTCTCGGAAAAGGGTTTCAGGGAAGAAAGCAATTTCTCGCGAGTTGGGTCATCTGGTAGTCTGCTGGAGTACTATCATTTATATTAAATACACACTTGGTTAAAGCCATTTCTAACTAGGAATCGAGCTTGTAGGAGGTGGAGTGTGCCCGTCGGTAATTGTATGGTTGTCCGGAGTTTGAACCTTTAGTTCGTCATATCTCCTTATTTGTGCCGGCTTTTTCCACTTGTTCAGGCTTCCTTTCTACTTGAGTGGATTATCTTTTTGTGTGCATGTGTGCTCAATCTTGGTTCCAGCTCTCTTGGCTGGGGTATCAAAAAATTAGGAATTGAGCTTATGGGAATTTCTACCATCCTTTCACCTTTTGTCACTTTAGCATTTTAAACACTTTATTTGATGTAGGAATTTAGAATTTCAACCCACATGAAAAGGCACTTTTAGCTTTCTAAATTTTCAGAATTCCAGCATTCTAAATATTAGAAGGGTTTGAACATTTATATTTCTATTTTGGGGCGCAGCACTTGGAATTCCCAGAATTCTCACAATTCATTCATACAAATTGGCCCTAAAATGACTTTTCTTGCTGATGTCTTTTTGTCGTTGATTTTTACTTTCTTAATGATACTTCTGAATTACAAAAAAGAAGAAAAGATTCCTCTCTAGTATAGCAGACATCTCAATTATAGGCTGAATAGAAATTTTTTTTATAGAATTATTTTTGCATAGAATTATTTGCTGAATGATTCGTACTCATTAAAGTACACTAATTTTTTTTGAACTTGTCCATATAAAATGTTGGCGTGGTACCTGTATTCAATTGTGGTGATATTATCAAGGACAGGGAACAACCCACATTGCCAATGTATCTTAACAACAATAACTTTGTTGCTATATTTGTATATTAAAGGAAAAAACAAGCTAGGATTCTCAATGTCTCCCTGAGGAAGGGTTTATTTGCTATTTCTAATTTTCTATAACAGCAACCACAGAGAAAAAAAACCACAAAGAGGGCAAGGTAAATTCTTTAAATGCCCTAGATGCTCTTGAGCCATGCTCATATGAAGCCCACTCAATGCATTGCCTTCAAAAACGCCTGCTCATTTTGGAATGATATCATTCTCACTGTGATGCTAATACCATCATTAGTGTTTTTCTTTTTCTTTTTTTTTTTGTAAAAAGAAACTCATTCATTACAAAAAGGAGGAACGAAACGGCGTAACAAAACAACGTGATATTTTATCATTAGTCACCATGATATATTTATCACAATGATTTTTGCACAATTATGTGGCGATTAAATTTAAGAGCCTACTTAAATAGTGTAATTGAAATTTATAGAATCCTAAGACTTATATTTAAGTGGTGGAAAGTGAAGAAACAAAGGTAAATGTTCAAAACTAACCATTAAATAATCCCCCTTTTAATGAAACATGAATTAAGCAGGATATGAAAATGAATAGCAACTTCGCGCCAAGTAATTTAAAACATAGGAAAGTTAAAGTTCGACGGAGAGGTTAGATAAATATTGGGGTGTCGGTAAAAGTCAGAAAAAGGATTAGATAAATATTGGGGTGTCAGTAAAAATCAGGAAAATGATAGTAAAATCTAGCAAAAACCAGTTAGACTTGATAAAAGGCAATCGTTTGAGCCAATTGGGACCATCATTAATTATATTAAAGTGATTTTATTATTTTTTAAGTTGTTCTTCTAACACAACCGAGCAAAGATGGATCAATTGGTCAAACCTCGTCTAACCTTCCACTGCAAACTGATCCACTCTTTTCGTCTTGTACATTGCTTCCATCTAAAAATATGATAACAATCATGTGACAAAATCACAGCCATATTATTCCCCATCATCCAGTTGGGCCGTTTGGGAACTCTAAAAATGAGCTTTTATTTTATAGTTTATAGCTTATTTATTACTAGAGTGTTTGATAAACCTCTCAGGGGCGGACCCACATTATGGGAACCTGGGGCGACCGATGGTCAAAATGCCCAAACAGGATATGGGACAAATGACACATGCCTTCTTATTTGTATGACTCGCCCCACCTCAATCAAAAGTCCCAAAAGGAAAAACCCTTATTCCCCCTCCATCTCTCTTTTTTCAGCTCTCCCCATTGAAAGCCCTAATCCCTAGCTCTCCTTCTTCCCCTTCGGCTTGGGCAAAGTGGCCCACTCCTGTTCAGGTTGCACTCCCTCTTCTTTCTTCTCCTTTCTCGCTTCTTTGATTCTCTCTCTCCTTCTTTCTTCTCCTTTCTCCCTTCTCTGATTCTCTCCCTCTATCTTCAATCTCATCCAATGATGTGATGCTCTTGGTTGTGCACCCAAATGCCAATGATCGTCCCTGATAATGGATTGATGAAATCATGAAAACCATGGAAAACTACATATGGCAGGGACTTAGGAAGAGTTCTAAGACATTCATGCATGTAAAAACTCTAATGAATAGTTCAGATCCCAGGAAAGTAGGGGCCCATTACTAGATACCTCTCCATTCCAATTAAGATAGTATATAGAAGCATTCTTTAGAGAAGCTATTATCTAAGCGGTGAACTTTGAAGGAGTCTTCAATCCTTTTAACCGATTGTCCTCTTCCATTAGAAGAAATGGAGTAATATTTTGGGGATTTGGTATAGGCTTATAACTACCAAAATCATTGCTTGGTACTAGGAATTGGTGGGACAGGGATGACTTTCAGATTTTCAAATGCCCTTAAGGAATTCAAGAATTGTTTCATTTTAATTTTTGAATTTTTGGTTTTGTTTGAATTTCTGTCTTTGAATTTTTTTTGTTGTGTGTAATTATTTACTTTTTTGGGTTCTCTGGGCATTTGATTGTTGGGTAAGAGCAGAAGCTACCTTCCTAGCTATCAAGATTTGAAATTTCAACTTTTTTTTTTTTGGTCTTAGAAGAATTTAATTAAGACATAGGTGTTTTTGGCTACTTATGGGAATTTTATTAATTTATTTCATTTTGATTTTTGAGCTGTTGGGAGGCATTTGGGTTGCTATTGGTTCTCTCTATATTAGATCTACATAGTAGTCCTAAGTATTAGATAAAAGACGGTGTAAAACCCATTAGCTATTTTTTTGTCTCTTTTATCTATTGAGGTCTCTCTCTGTAAAACTCATTCTCTATTTTTTAATTCTTACTAAATATTTTATTATTAATTTATTTCAGTTGGAACAACTTGTTAGGCAGTGAGTTCTCTTTATTTTATTTTCTTTAATTGATTTTAATTGATCATGGTCAGCCCCAGTTAAATATAATTCTTGGGTCCGCCACTGATCGTATTTTACATTTTATTAGGAAAAGGGCTTTGGCCTCTAAAAACACAAGTTAACAGTTTTTTTAATTTAGCTTTTTGGCTAACTGGAATGAGCTGGATGCTTAAAAAACTTTAGGTATCTTTTACAAAATAACCATTAAAATATTTGTTAATGATACAAATGCCCTCAATCTCCCCCTCGCAGCACTCATCATGGTTTATATGGTTTGGACCTATATTGTAATTCCTAAAAGTTGGCTTCTATGTTGTAATTTCTAAAAGGTAGGCCCTAATTACCGGATTTCCTCTTGTTTGGCCATTTCACTTGTAAGGTGGAGTGAAGTAAAGCCTCCTTTCACTACACAAAAAAAGACTGAGAATCATATTATAAGTATAAAATCTCAAATTTCCCTCCATCATTAAAAGTAAAGTACAAAAGGAACATTCTCAATCTACTAAAAGACAAAAGTACATTACCTTTTATATAAAAAGTAAAAGAGATTCTTTATCAAACCACTAAAAATAAATTTTTGATTTTCATCATACATGATTATACTCCGTAATTTTTTTCTCTCTCTTAAATCTTCACTTAACTTGACTTCACGCTACAGGTATTTTTACCAACCATGTTTACAACTTGTAGAGTAGGGGGTGCTTATGCGCTCAGCCAGCTTGAGTAGCCCGCATTCGACTAGATTATGTTCGTCTTTAAGGCCCAAGATCTGCACTTGGTCCTAACCTGCGGGTCCAATTTTTAAGTAGTCTGTGTTAGACTTAATTACACTAAATGTCAATCTTTACCCTTACAAAAGTCGGTAGGCCACTGTGAAACGTATACCTTGATTGTTCCACTCACGATCAAAAGTAGAGAATGACCCCTCGTATGCTGATGCACTTGTGCAATCTTTTTGGAGCCTTTGTACACCAACCTTTGCGTAAAGTCATAAAAAGTGTATGGCGAAGCATCATCAGCCACATACTGCAACTACTCGTGATCGTAGATAAAACACAAAGAAGTTGGTGTGGATCCGCTGCTTTAAACAGACAGTTCCTAAAACAACTAGTACAAGTCAACAAGATGATGCTGTTGGCATGTACATATCCACATAAATGATTTATCCTTTTGTGGATGAAAATGCATCGGATATGGGTTGGGTCATGGGTGGTACACAGCAGCAGGTCTGGTTGGAACCAACCATATTTAGATTCAAATGAGCCTGAGCTTAGATCCAAAGCAGTAAGGCAATGGGTCGGGTTAAATGGGTGACCCACTTTAACCTGACTCTATTAGTAGCAGATTTGTTAATGATATTTTTTAAAGTCCGAGACATGTATGAAATTGTGAACTTTAGATTATGTCAAGGTTTAACTATTTTATAGATTCTCTAATTAATTTTGATACAAAACTTTCTGCACTGTGGTGGAAAGTAATTGAGGCTAGGAGGTTGTACTTTGTAAGTCCAAATTCTCATTATAAACAAAAAATTGTGAATGATTTGATTTGTATTAAATTATTTTAAAGAGAAGTTATAGTATATTTAAGCGTGACCCACATCCATATGAAGTGGGTTTTTTTTTTTGTAACCCAACCAAGGGGGTCGGGACCTAAGAGAGAGCCTACACACACGAAATGACAGCCCGCATAAACAAAAAGAAGGCTCACACAAGTGGAAAAGAAGCCCGCACAAACGGAAAGAAAGCTCATAAAGTGGAAAAAGTACTCCTGGGCAGCCAGTCTGATAGAATATAGGGCCTGTTTCTTTACTGTAATTTCAGGAACTCCACAAAAATGCAAAGAGAGTGAAATTCCTAGAATCCCAAAGGTTAAAAGAGACCTTTCATGTGAATCCAAAAATGCTATTGAAGAAACATGAGATTCAGAAATTCCAGAAGACGGCATGTTACATCATGTCCATTGGGTGGGGTATATGCCATTCAAGGCCACCTCGAGTTTATCCCGACCTATACCAAGCCCTTTGCCATCCCTTAATATAAGTTGGATCTCAATTTTGGATCTAGTAAAGCTTCCATTGTGAGTGTATCTTTCCATCCCTCAATAATATCCTATGATCTCAGGAGCATGGTTTAAAATCTCGGTCTCGGTCGCGGTATCGGCCGGGCCGAAAAACCGATATGATATCGGTATCGGTCGCGGATATCGGTCCGTCGCGGTCATCGCGGTGTGAATTTTTTTTTTAATCCAAAAAAATTTGCAAAAATATCCAAAAAATCCAGAATATTAGAAAATGCTGGAATACAATACTTTTTTCCATTAGTAATAACAATAAATCAAAATCTCGATCACCTTAAGTTATGAGTCCTGTCTGTGTTACAGTTCGCTATCTTTTTTAGTATTTCATATAATGCAACCATTATTAATGCTCATGATCAATTTATTAGTGTAAAATATAAGAAAATAAAGATAACATATCAATCATCATTTAATGCTAACTCAATCATCAAATAAGTTGTGAAATTCAAGACCTTGAAGATGACACATTAAAATCAGAAACATAATAGTGAGATAGATAAATCATAAAGCACTTGGGCGTCAAAAGGTTCATGGTTCACCTGAAATTAGAGGGGACTAGTACTAGGGAGAGATTGATGAGTATGAGTGAATGACAGATTGACAACCTAATTCCAAGTGGAATGTCGTCCTGTCTCGATATCATCATCATCATCATTTCTTCGGTATTGGTTAAAAAGATATGCTCCATACTGTTGCGCAGCACTACCATAGCCATGACCATATTCATATTGGTTTTGATAAGATGATAAACTATCCTGATCTCCTGTGGATTGAGATGACTGGTTGTAGTCAAATGGCATGAAATAGGCATGAGGGGCATATAAAGGTCGTTGGCTAACTGGTGGGTTAAGCCTCCCTTGCTCAATTAACATTTGTTCAATAGAAATAATGGGTGTTGGAGAAGGGGGTACCCAATTAGGGTCATATGAATAACCCTCATGCTGTCCATACATGACACCTTGTTGGCCAACATAACCCCCATGCTGTCCATACATGGCACCTTGGCCAACATAACTCCCATGATGACCATGAGTACTAGCGCTACTACTACCCCCTGCCTCAGTCTGTCCAACATGTCTAACATAGCCACGGCAAGGATCTAACTCAGTAGCATCAGGAAAATGCTCAACCGTCTCATAAGTGACAGGCTCATCATCTCTATAATGATCCTCATCCCCGGGAGAGTCAGGTGGAATTCCTGCTGATGATGAAGAAGTAGAAATACTTGACTCACTCTCCTCGTCCACCTCCTTTCCCCTTGGCTCACTTGTATTAGGTGCACGCCCCTGCTGCATTGTCAAGTTTATTTCTTTTATCCTTTCTGCAGCCCTCACTGGCTCAGGCCTATCCCCAGTCAAATCTTACATCAACTCCTCAAACTCCGGGTCTTGGTCTAACAACGGTTCTTCTTGTTCCTCTAGCCATTGACCTAACACAGTATCCTCATCTGAAAAGATATAGTCCAAATTAATTGGACAGAAATAATCTCGATGATCCTCAAACTGTCTTCTCCTTCTATTTCTACTCCGGAGCTTGAGGTTGTAGTGGATGTAGACCAATTTATTTAGTTCCTGCATTGTCAATCTATTTCTTGGTCTAGTGTGGATAAATGAGAAGGTGCTCCAGTTTCTTTCACAATTAGAAGATGATGTAGTTTGACTAAGGACTTTAATAGCAATCATCCTTAGTGCAGGAGCACTCTCTCCATAATTTAACCACCATTCAGCTGAAAAAAAATAGAAATGATATTAGAGTTAATAAAATAATATTAAGTCCTTGAATAATATAGAGATGACATTACAATCAATACCAGGATAGGTCTGTGTGATAGCTCTTCTCGCAGTCGTCGTTCCAAAGCTTCCCGCACGTACGTTGTATATGTCAATCTGAAGACATTAATGTAGAAAAATAAATTAGAGAAATTACAATGTTATATGCTTTTTTCCTTAATTATCATACTTCCTACAATCCTACCTGATTAGTAGCCCAAATTGCTTCATCTGTACTCTCTGCCAGTCTTTCAATTACATTTTTTAGTCCCACACGGATTTCATCTGATATGTGTTCATCCGTAAATTGGGGATTAAAGAAGTATCCTGTAAAACCAATGAATCTTTGTTATTGATAAATTAATATAGTGAGGAGAGACTAGAGAGTTGAATACAACAATTCAAGTATTAAAAGAAATAGCCTTCACTTACCAGCAGTGTGTAAATCATGTTTCAATTGTCGTCTCCATCGATCGTCGATGATCTTCCAATACTTTTTGTAATATCTACAATCTGCTTGGATAGCTAGCTTTGATCTCTCCATGGCCTCATGTAAGAAGCCCATTGTTGGCTTATCATCACCATCAACCAATCGAAGGACCTTTATTAGGGGATCAAAAACATTTAAAACACCCTTCACATGAGGCCAAAATTTGTTGGACTCAATTATTTTACATACTTCAAGAGTAATGGGACTTGGCCTCTTTCCCCATTTTGAATTCAGGAACTCATGTGATTTTATCAATTGGAGAAGTCCTTCTCTATACTTGTAAACACTTTCGATAGCAATGAAGTGGGTGGCAAATCTAGCCGTAGTAATTCATGGTTGTCTGTATATGTTTTCATCATGGAAATGAGTCTATATGATTGATAAAAAAAATTGGTAATCTTCTTTATCTTACCAATCACTTGCTGCATGACTTTTCCTTTTGCAATATCTTCAAGCATTAAATCCAAGCAATGTGCTGCACATGGAGACCAGAAAATCCTTGGCCTTTGTTTCATAAGCATCATTCCTACAGCCTTCATGTTTGCAGCATTGTCAGTAACAACCTGAATTACAGAATCTGCCCCAATTTCTTCAATCACCTCATTCAATAACTTATTAATATATTTTGCATCTTGGACGTAATCAGTTGCATCAACTGATTTGATAAACACCGTGCCCATAGATGAGTAGACTAGAAAATTCAAGAGATGACGATGTGTGATGGTCGTCTACCCATCGCACATTAGTGTGCAACCTCTTTCCTTCCATGCCCATTTGAAAGTTTGCACCCAAGCTTGCAACTCTTCATACTCTTTCTCAACACAAACATGCCCAATCTCATAAGGGGTGGGTGCCTTTATACCTGGACCATGTTCTGCAGCTGCATCTAACATGGTGGTGAAATAAGGAGAAGATGCCTTGTTGGGTGGAATGCCTCCATCCAAAAAAAACTTCCCAGTGGCTCTCACTAGATTTTCTCTTGCTTTACTAAACTTGCCCTTTAATGCTTTCATAATGCTGGGCTGCTTTGATGTTGGTTTTCTATAAGCAAATGGGTCAGTTGGCCCCACCACATCCGGCCTACGAGGTGCATGTGTAGGAGGTCTTTCAATCTCCTCAATGTCTGGATCTTGACGCGGTTGTTTTTGACTAAATGCCCGTCGCAAACTCGCTCCCCCAAGTCCGGATGACCCACCCTGCTCATATTGGCTACCTCTAGTAGCTGCTTCATATTGCATTCTTCTCCTCTCTTCCTCCTCCTGAAGGGACCTCACACTTTCTCTCCTAGCCCTCCTCATTTCCGGGTCTTCATCGTCATCATCTGAGGAACCAAATACTTCTTCTCTGCATGCATCAAATTCCTCAGTTCTTCTTCTTTCTTGTACAACTTTTTTTTGTGCAGATGCATTAAGGAGCTCCTGCATTTCAGTTCTCACATTTGGTGGCACTTTATTACATTTTTGCACTTGTCCTGATACATGTGCCAAATGTTGTTTCAATCGAGTAATCCAGCCATTGAGCACTCGTCCACAATAATTACATTTTACTTTACTTTTACTTCCGACTGCTTCACCATGGCTCCATCCCGCATCTATGTTACGCACCATCTTATTCCTATAAAATAAGAAATTCATGTAATAGTAATACTCTAACAATAATTATTTTTAGAAAAAAAATTTAATAAAATCATTTTCAAAATCCTAAATATATAGATCTAGCATGAAAGTATGTAGAATTGTAGATTAATCATTTACACACCATACAATGATCATGAATCATTAAAAGAACATATTTATGATGAAATCCCCAAAAAATGATATATTATAATTCAAATATTAAAAAATCCGAAAATAAAATAATTAAAATAAAAATCTAAATCATGTTTATGACTATGAGTAGATATAGATTTATCATCTACATTCTACACACTATTAATAAGCCTTTGATATGAGGTAACAAGTAACAACTAACAAGTAACAACAATTATTTTTAGGAAAAAAAATAGTAAAATCATTTTTAAAATCCTAAATATATAAATCTAGCATAAAACTATGTAGATTAATCATTTACACACCATACAATGATCATGAATCATTAAAGGAACATATTTATGATGAAATCCCCAAAAAATGATATATTATAATTCAAATATTAAAAAATCCGAAAATAAAATAATTAAAATAAAAATCTAAATCATGTTTATGAGTCTATGACTATGAGTAGATGTAGATTTATCATCCACACACTATTAATAAGCCTTTAGTATCACAAATATTCTAACAAGTTACAAGTAACAACAATTATTTTTAAGAATTTTTTTTAATAAAATCATTTTCAAAATTCAAAATACATAGATCTAGCATAAAAGTTTGTAAATCATTCATTTATACACCATACAATGATCATGAATCATTAAAAGAACATAGTTATGATGAAATCCCCAAAAAATGATATATAATAATTCAAATATCAAAAAATCCGAAAATAAAAAAAAATTGGAAAAAAAAGTTCAAAATCATGTGTATGAGTAGATCTAGCATGAAAGTATGTAGATCTAACTTCTAAATGAAGAATATAAATAAATGACAAACCTAATGATTTCTATATTTCATCTAAAAAATTAAAAAAAAAAAAAAAACCACATGATAAAATACTTTGGGTTGATTTTCTCATACCTTAGATAATATTTTCTTCAAAAAATTAATGTGAGATTTTGAAATGTTGAAGAGGGAGTGGTTGGGCTGTGGCTGCTGCTATGGTTGGAGAAGAGAAGAGAAGAAGAGGAAGATGGGGAAAAAGTAGAAAAAATTAGGGCCTTTTTCCATTATATACCATCTCGGCCGATATTTTGAAAATATCGGCCGAGATATCAGTTAGGGCCGAGATGATATCATCTCGGCCGATATCTCGGGAATTTGAAGGGATATATGACCGAGACCGATATCTCACTGAGATATCGGCTCGGTATCGGCCGATATTTTATACCATGCTCAGGAGCCCCAAGTGTCCTAAGATGCAATATTTTATATATATATATATATATATATATATTTATAAAGGGAGATGTTCCTATGAGATATAAGAGTGGGGGTCGTCACATTTAAGTTGTTGGCATTGGATATAGATGTGGGGGCCCCACTTTATCTCTCATAGTATGGTGAGAGCATCTATCTCCCATATATATATATATATATATATATATATATGTTAAATGTGAAAAATCTTTGGGTGCACACCTCTCTTTGGGTTTTACAGTGTACACCTCCTAGGGGAGTCAACTTGATCTCCATCGGAATGGAACATACAAGGATTCCCTTGATAATCATTGACCCTTTTAGTTTTCTTTTTTACCCTCATAGGAATGAACCACTGTTGGATCAACGGTCCGATTTTTTTTAAAGGGTGAAACCTTATGGGTCATTGATAAAGGGGTTAGGATGATTTGGCCGCCTCATATTCCGCACACAGGTAACTCCAACTAGATGCATTGATCATCCGATCCCATATTCAAGTGGGCCCACACCAAGATGTGCATTGGAGTTCATGCACACTGCTCACATGTGAACACTTCCAGTACCATACATATGTGCATATTTTATGCTAGTACGCTATATATATATATATATATATATATATATATATGAAATAAATCTGACTATAATATAGAAGTTTATTTTTGGGTCCAGTTTCAAAGGTCTGGAACCACAAAAAACCTGCACAGAAACTCAAATGTCATAAGTCCAAATGAGTGGGACCTGAAATCAGATCTTAGAAATTATCAGGTCAAAAATAGATGCGATGCTCAGAAATGGGCTGCAGGGTCTGAGTGAATCTAAGCTCATTGGCAACAACAGTGTGTCCAAAAGTGTATCCCGATCAGGTCTAGAATACAAAAATCATATTCATGTCTGAATTTAAATTAAAAACAGAAGCCTATATTTTGACCCAAATTGAGATCCAAATACAAATATAAAGTAGCAAACATACTTATATATGCTGATATAGAAAAATGCATTTGTGATGGCCATAAAACTAAGGGTAAAGAGTTTATTGAAAATAAAAATGCATTTCAACTAGCTGGGAGTAGAGCAACGTTGGGAAAACTTGGGACTCGAACTTAACTCGCTCAACTCAAAAAAAGAAAAAAAAAAAAAGACTCGGGGTCACTTAGAGTTATGTTTCATTTAAATTATCTTAAAAAAAAATCTAGAACTATATTAAATATTTATATATAATTATTTATTCACCTGCATTCTCGGAATCAATAAATTTACATATTCATAAAAAGAGAAGAAGAGAAAAGAAAAGAAAAAACTTTTTTCCTTTTTTTTAATATATATTGAGTCTTTTTTTGTATTGACTTGGCCAGGGGCAGACCTAGGAACATGGGTCTGGGGGCTTCAGCCCCCACGGGCCCTACCCATACCTGAAAAACATTGATTTTCTTTTTAATAAAAAAAACCCATAAATTTTTTTTTGTCCCTTCCCCCAATATTTCTTTTACATAGACCCCCCACCAAGTTGAATTTCCTGGTCAGCCCTTGGTATCCCTTGTCCAAAATAAGGTTACTCAACCAAGCCATAAGTTAACTTGATGAGTTTTTTCTTTTTTTAACCTTGGAGTAAAGTGTAGGAGAAAGTTGCCTAACCAAACCTTGGACCACCATGATGAGACTTGCGACTTGTCCAACCAAGACTTGGGCCATTGTTTGTTAAACTGCCCAGCCATGACTTTGGCGACCTATTGCTCGAACAAGGTCTGAGTGACCTATTAAATTATAAGAGGTAAGAAATTCTTCTTCGAAGGGTAATAAAAAAACAATCATTCCCAACGAGACAACCTCTCCACCCTTCGTTTGACTGAAGTGTCGGCCATAGAGTTCATTGGTTTAAACTCATAAGAGGTAAGACACATTTGCACATTCTTAAGGTTTATGCCGTTAGGGTTGTTGCTTGATTAGATTTATAACATTTGAGTTTGGCTTCAAGTTGGAGTGGGGGATTCAAACCTAAAAGATAAAAATACAAAAAAAGAAAAAAAGAAAAAAACCAAAACTGTTTATTTGGGATTGGGTCTGAGTCCTCTAAGTCCGAGACCTCTTAGGGATTGAATACAATTGGTATGAGAAGTGGAGTCCAAGTCCTCTTAAGGCTCTCTCTCACGAGATGCTTGAGTTGGACAATCATCTATTTGAAAATCTAAACTGCTTAAAACAACCCTCTTTAATGCTATATGAAGACTGAGGATTTGGTCTCTAAACATTATGTGAGAAGGAGATGCAAAGAGAGTATTTATTTTGAACTATTTTACCTTGCAATAAGTAGGCCTGCAGTGAAGCTGCAATGGAAAGGAGACCCATAGAGGATCTGCATTCATCAACAGTAACATGATCTAAATTGATGCTTTCTCTTTTCGAAGTCCAGCAATGTATATATACAATAATAAACATGGAATGGAGGATCATAGTTATTTAACTCTTTCACCTCGCGAATGCGAGAAACTGGATTTCTCACGAAACACTACCAACTCCTCTAGTCCCATTGGAAAGAGGGAGAGACCCGTCGTTTGAGTTTGTTTGTATGCTTGGAAGGAGACTGTAGAGGGGGTCGTTGTTCACTTCTTCGAGACTTGTGGTGGGGTTGGTGGCCCCATTTACCATTTGGCGTTGATTTCTGGGCGGCTTTTCTTCCTCTCTCTTTCCGCCATTAGCTCTCAGATTCTGTCCCCCTTCCCACGCCTCCTTTCCTCTCTCTCTCTCACCTCTCAGAAAACCAAACCAAACAACGATCGAGAAAGAGAGAAAGAGAGAATTGAAGAAGAAGAAGAAGAAGATGGGGGCCTTTCGTCGACAACTGAAAGCCATGCTCCGCAAGAACTGGCTCCTCAAAATCCGCAATCCCTATGCCACTTGCGCCGAGGCCAGTCTCTCTCTCTCTCTCTCCCCTCCTATCCATCCCTTCAAAACCGTAGAAATCACACACCCACACCCACCCACCCACCCCAACCGATCTCTCAATTCTCTTCTTCTTTCTGTTTGCAGATTCTTCTCCCGACCATCGTCATGGTCATGCTGATCGCAGTGAGGACGCGGGTCGATACCCGAATCCACCCCTCTCAACCGTACAATCTCTGCTCTCAAATTCATATTTTTGTTCTTCTTTTCCATTGATTCTCTCTCTCTCTCTCTCTCTCTCTCTCATGTGATTTCTAGGCAAATGAATGGATGGGGGTGTTGGGAATTTGGTGAATTTCAGGTATATAAAGAAGGGGTTCTTTGTTGAGGTGGGGAGGAGCGAAATCTCTCCGAGTTTCGACAGTATTCTGGAGTTGTTGTTGGCGAAAGGGGAGTATTTGGCTTTTGCGCCTGATACGGAGGAGACTCACATGATACTGAATTTGATGTCTTTGCGGTATCCTCTCTTGGAGGTAGTTTTTGTTAATCATCATCGCTATGGAAATGGAAGTCTTATTATTTGTGTCTATATATATATATATATATACTGATGGTTTTTATGGGTCTATCTTTATCTGAGTTCGTTGGACTTGTAATACTTATAATTTGCTGTAATGGGGTTGTTTTGGAGTTGTGCTTGTGTGCCCAAACCTTCTAGCATTCATTTGATTGATTTTCTCTTCAATTGGACTCACCCATCTATCAATTCATACCCCCAGATGCCTACATCTCGGATACATGTACTCATTCCCTGTTATTAATCAATGTCAACTTGTCATGATGCCTTGGTTTTCATCCTCCATTTTTGTGGATTTGTGGGGATTTGGTATTTCTTTGAAGATATATCAAACAGTGTTCCGTTTCTACCTCGGTATATTTTCTGGTCGTCTCCATTTGCCGGCTTTGCGCTGATCCTATTTGCTGTATTGTAATCAAATTATTAAATTTTCACAGTTAACACTTACATATCCTGATTCCATGTCATTGTGGCATTCAGTTAAGAGCTTTATTGACTGCTCTTTGATCCATGTAACTCGCACATGTTATGTCTTGTCTTTATTATGCTAATTTAAAATAATTTTCCTCAAAAAAAAAAAAAAAATCTGTGAAGTTCCAGCTTTTTGTTTCTTTGATTTCTTGTTCCAGTAGTTAGGGTCAAAATGTTTGAAGACGTCAAATACCTGGGAACTTCATCTTGAATTGCTGCAGTTAATTTGTTAATGTCTACAGTAAAAGGATAATGGTCAAAGCTGTAGAAGTATATAGTTTTTGATTTATTAAGGGTGACTATTGTGATGGCTGATTTGTAATCTTATTACCGTTCACTAAAGTTATGACGGAAGTGCAGTCTTCGACACATTCTCTCGCACTGTCTTACTTTATTTCCGACTTTCTTCTTCTTCCTTGTCCCCTTTATTCTTCCTTCCTCACTAGCCTACCAAGACATTGTACTAGGTTTCAGAGCAATAAATAAGGGGCTGTGGCTTCTCCTCCTCCTCATCTTCTTTCTTCCCTTAATTAATTATTCCTTTCTTACTACTAGCTTGCTTGACATTCAAGTTGGTATCATGGCAATAGATCAGGAGCAGTTACTGCTTTGAAACATAGGACTGTACAACCAACAGAGTCAAGCTGTGCAATCAAATTGTGTAGATCGTTCAGGGAATGCACCAGCATATTTGCCCTATCTATAAAGGTTTTTTTTTGTTGTCTTTTTTTTTTATATTGTTTTCAATGGTGATTGAATACATGAGTTTCAAAAATTGGGTTGAACTTTTAGGCAAATAGGTATTGTATGTTTCGTATTTTTTGGATTTTTCTTTTTTGAAGGAGAAGTCACGAGTTTCGGTTTTCTTGATTTTGATGGAATAGGAAATACAAGATGATGACATGTTTTTGTGATAACATAAAAGTCATGGGCTGTAACTAGGGTGTTTTTAAATACTGGTATGACTTTCTTTTTGATTTATTAGGTTTTGATTTTTCTTTTTCTTATTTTTTTTTTCCAATTTTGGTTGCAAGCTTGCCCAGATGATGCAAATCCAAGGGTTAGGATTTGGATTTTGGATTGTAGGTGACTAGGTGCCACAGCACAATAAGAGGTCTCCACAGAGACGATAAAACGAGAATGCACCTCCGAGGGATAAAATCCACTCAAATTCTATCAATCATCAAAAGTTTGAGAATTCCATCCTTGGATTTCTAATCAAACTAGGAAAGCAAATTAGAAACTATCCTAATTACAACTCTTTAATAAAATTATAAAGTAATGCAACTAATTAAAGAATAAAAATCAGAAACAATAATATTTAAATAATCTTGGGTGGTCCCACACATGGGCTACTGGCCTTCCTGAATGACTTGTTGGTGACTTGGTGTTGCCATATCATTTCCTCCAGGTAGCAAAAGAGTTTGGCCTCAAACTCGGTTTTTCTTGACATTGCATCTGTAGACATGGTGTGCTTGAAGCATTTATTTGGTGACATCGGTTCTTGATCCTTTCTTTGGTGGTTTTGGCTTTATAGGATGTAGTGTGACGTGCTTTCCACCGTGAACAAACATGTATGTATTTTCCCTCATTTCATGGGTCCCGGTCTTGTCGTACATCCACGATTGTCCCAATAGTATATCACCACTATCCATTGGTAGCACATCGCACCGCACCGTATCTTTGTAATCCCCACCAATGGTAACTTGACATGTATGTCACACTTGTACTTCATCGCCTGTCGTTAACCGTCGGACAAACTAGGGACGATATTGCTTTTATATCTTGAATTTCAAGTGATTAACAAGAGCTTGAGATACGATTGTCACAACTTCATCAACCACAAATGTGTATGCTCGTCCATTTACAACACCTTGTGAATGAAAAATATTTTTCCGCAATTATTTATTCTCAACAGTAGGTGTAGTCTCCTTGAGGACTATGAGAGTTTGACGTCCATCACCGTCAAGAGTCTAACCATCATAGAGATTTATGTCCTCTACTCCCTCCATCTCTTTACCCTTAGGATCATCTGGTGTATTTGACACATCACCTTCATCTTCTATGAAGTTTATTCATTTTGGACTTTCAAATGATCGATGCCCCTGTTGATGACAATTGAAACATGTGAATGTACACTGACCTTTAGGTTTGGAAAGAACATTATCCGTTGAGCTTCCACTTGGATTAGAATCCGTCTTAGATGGAGTCTTTTATGCAAATAATTTTCAATTTCCTCGGCCTTGATAGCGTGTTGGATCACCTCATTAATGCTATCAGAATGTTGGAATGAAATTATGTGTTGGATATCAATTCTCAAACCATGAAAATATCCATTAATAGAAGCTTCCTTGGTTTCATTTATATCACACCTAGCTTGCATTGTCATGAGCTCTTCCTAATACTCGACAATTGACCGGGATCTTTGTTTTAAATCATGAAAGCTTGAAAATAAATCCCTCGGGTAATTTTTTGGTACGAACTTTTGTTTCAAATGGTTCCACATTTCAGTCGACGTCTCAACAAGATCCATAATTTTGCTGCCTCCTTTTCTTTTGCAACTCAGCCCACCATGTTGCCGTATAATTACGTAATCGAGTTGCTAGTAAGGTAGCTTTATGGCCCTTGGTCATTGGCTTGTGTGCGAAAATGTTTTCGATGCTCACTTACCAATCCATGAACTCCTTTGGTTTCGCGTTACCATCATATTCGAAAATCACGAGTTTAATCCCTAAATCTCGATCAATATTGTTTGCCAATTGATTTTGTTGAATCCTAATATTCTCCATCATTTGAATTATTATTCTCTCGGCGATCATTTGCTAAAATGGCAGGTCTGATTTCCATCCTTGCTAGAGTTGCTTGGATTTGAGTGATGTTGTGGATAATTGAGCAATGACTCTAGCTAGTTCCTCATTGGATGTAGATGAAGGCTCCACATATGTATTCTTCTTATGGGACCTTTTTTTCTATGCAATTAAAATAAATTGATTGGCCTGTTATGTAGATCTAGTCTCCACGAATGTGCGGGCAAAAATGGATATGAAATCTGACTCCGTATGGCTCTGCAATCGCAAAAAATTATCTCTAGTTGTCAATTAAATTTTGACTGAGATCTGCTAATGTTAGCCTGATAATGTTGGCCCTTCTGCTGCTGCTTCTTTTTCTTTTTTTTTTTTAACTTGCTATTGGTTCGGATCTGACCCGAATTGTGACCTGGATCTAGAAACCAGCCCTAGGCACATGTCACAAGAGACATGTGGAGTCTTGTTTCTTCGATTTTAGCACCTGGAAGGAGAAGAAAAAGGGTCGAAGCCCTTGTCGTTTCCCCTGCTCTGTGAAGAAGAGAGGTGGAGCTTGTGGTTTCAACGAAGGAGGGCAATGGCGAACTGCGGTTGGACCGAGAAAATGGAGGCGGCGACGACGACGACGATGATGATGGAGGTGGCTGATGGGTTAGGGTTTGGATCTTGGGTGCTGTAGCACAATAAGAGGTCTCCATAGAGATGATAGTGCGAGGACGCACCTCTGAGGGATAAAACCCACTCGAATTCTATCAAAATCATCAGAAAGCTTGAGAATTCCATCTCTACAATGCCATATAAAAATAAAGAAAACTTAAGGACTAAGATTCCTAATCAAACTTGGAAAGCGAATTAGAAACTATCTTCATTACAACTCTTTAATAAAATTAGAAAGTAATGTAACTAATTAAAGAATAAAAGTCAGAAATAAGAATATTTAAATAATCTTGGTGGTCCCACAATGGGCCGCGGGCCTTCTTGCAATGACTTGTTGGTGGGCCACGGACCTTCTTGCAATGACTTGGTGCTGCAACATTATTGGATCACGATTGACAATTACTTTTTTGATGAGTAATTTATACTTTCTTTCTCCATAGATAACTAGGGTTAAATCCATGATGTGTTCTTAATGGGGTGTGCGCATGATATGTTGAGAATTATATTCTCTCGAGTCTAAAAGCACATCCATAAACTGATAGGACATAAACCCTAATTCCCCCCATTCCCTCAAGATCTACTAGCGATGGAGGCGTAGGATTGCAGATCAAGCTAATTTGTGGATGGATGACGCATAAAACTTTGATCGCCAAGGTATTGAAAATCCACCGTTGGATTACCATTTTGATAGCATCCAACAATTGGATCTCTTTGGATCAAGCATATGATGGATGGAAGGCCCCATGTGTGCAATCATATTGAAGGTCCCTACATTGGGAAGTGTCACATGGGCAAAGAAGTACGGACATGGACACGGGACTCGAACACGACACGGACACGCCGACACGGCATTTCTCAAAAAAGTAGGATGCGTATACGTCGGGGACATGTTAATATTTATAATAATAATAATAATAATAATAAAATCTAATCATTTACTAAAAGATAATATCATTTTAACTTTGTAATCAATTTAACAATCAAATAAATAAAAATTCAAGTATCAGTGTAGCACTGTACCAACTAACAAATATATCAAATTATCAAATAGCAATACAAAACTTTCCTTTCTTCTTTTTCTAATTTAAAGCCCTAGCCTCTGCCTTATCTCCTTTTTTTTTTCTTCCAGTTAATAGAGATTTTTTTTATAAACGGCCCCCTTCTCTTTTCTTTATTATAATTTTAATACTTTTCTCTAACTAAAACAGACAGCGTGTCCCCGGCGTGTCTGGGAAATAAAATATAAAAAAATAAGCATGACACCATTTTTGGCTTGTCGGACACTTGACCGGGGTGTGTCCGTGTCCAACACGTGTCGGACACTGACATGCCGGCCCTGGAGAGGTGTCTGTGCTTCCTAGCACATGGAAAGAACTAAAAGATTTAAAAAAGAATTTGAGGGGCCCAAGAAGAATCTAAAGAAAATATAAAAGAGGGGTCCAAATGGGGGCCCGCAACTTATGCATAAGTCTCCTTATGCATGAACCCCCATGCGCATGGCTGGTTGCTATTTCCTTTTTTTTCCTTATTTTCTTTTTCTTGCTTTCTATTTTCTTTTCATGTTATTTTTTTAATAAAGTATCAAGATTATTTATATGGGAAGGCTTTTAATGATTTTTACAATGGCTATTAATGAGAAAACTGAGTTTCTTGTGTTCTTCTTCAACCTCTAGATCTAGTTGTGAGAGATCTTCTCTTCTACCTCCTAGATTGGAGTTCAGTGCGAGGCCAATTATAGGTAACCCTGGTTATCTTCTTCTATTTTTCTTGCAATTTCTTTTCCTTTCTAAATTCTAAATCCATATAATTTCCTCCATCCATCAGCCTGTAAACCCATCACCACCATCATCTCCTCCTCCCAAAACCCAAAACGAACCATCCAAACTATACCTATAATCCAAATCTAACCATTCCACTAACCGAAAACAACCCCAAACCCAAACCGCATTTCACCCAAAACCCAACCAGCCCGGCTGAACCCTAGGTCGGCTGCCCCACCTGACCCTGCTGGACCCTTAATGAGCCCTACTTGATCCAGCAGAACATGTCCCACTCTCAGGCCCAATCCAGACTGGCCGAATCTGACTCCACCTATTTTATTGAGTTTTAATTAATTAATTATTTTATTGTTTCCACTTCACAGACTTGAAATCAATTAAATTCCATAAATCTGAAAATCATTTTGGGCCTTTTTATTCTGTGGGAACATTATCTCAGTTCTGAATCTTATTTTAAATTCCCAAATTTTTACATTGAACACTTGCAAACCCTTTGATCCAAGACATTGTTTCAAATCCTTGTTAAAGAGATAGTTAATCTAATTGAATTAAACCATTCCTAAGCAATTCGAAATCCTATCTTCCATTAAGATCCCTCCCTCTTCGTACTTAAGGGACCATTACTGCAAGATTAAGACAACGCCTTGGACCGGTACATAATTTTCTTACTTTATTTTCAATATTGGATTGTGTAATTGGCGTGATTCATAATTTAAATTAAATTATTAATTCTTAAATTGATCTCGCATTCCATATTAGGTTAGATGTCATGCTGTCCTGCATCAGAAACCCATGTCGATTAACTTTCAGCCTTCTTTTTTGATGGATATCCATCATTTTTTCATCCAGCTTTTGGTCAAAACCTTGTCAGCCTCATTATGTTGCTGTAAGCAGGGTCAAAGTTCTTGTCTTTAGATTTTAAGTAACATTTTTTTTTGGTAGTGTGTTCACTTAAATATGAATTCTGCGATGGTTTCATGTATATGCTCTCTATTTTATTTTGCATATGCATGTGTGGTTTAAGTACCTTTTACGGTTTTTTAATTTTTTAATTAATTTTTTTTTGTCTTGTTTGTAGACGGTGGGGAAAGTATACAAAGATGAGCTTGAATTGGAAACTTATATACGTTCCGATGTTTATGGCGTTAGTGATCAAACCCAGTGAGTCATATGTTTTTAATATTGTGATTATGTGATACTTTGCATTTCCTTAGCTAAAAGATTTTACTATTGATGTGATTGAAGCCAATTATCAATGATTTAACTCAATATGTGACAATTGTTTTGAGTTTTGACAAGAGCTTGTGGCACAGACCTTTAGGGGTTCTTTTCCTTTTACACATGCGATAGGAAAATGATATTTATATATGTAAATGGTACATATACAAATGTTGCATGTGCAAATGTGTCACATGCGAACCACATCACCATGTTTGTCAAAATCCCCATTTGACTTAGTAAACGAGTGCGTACGACAGTTTTAGATGTATTTTGAATTTCTTGGATGTTTTTCACACAATTCTTGAAATCCATGAAGAGTTAAGGAATGAAACTAAACATCGTGATATTTACCATTAATACAAGAAAATTTAACGGTTTCGATCTTAAATCGGGGTCCAATGAAGTGCAGAACATTAGATCTCTAAGTTGGGACTTCTTCACAAATTACTCAAAATCAATGAAGATTTAAGATAATTAGCTTCAAGGTCTTGGGTTTTTTTAGTTAAATAAACAAAATGAATGGTTTTGCTTACAAATATGGGGCTCACAAGAATGACGGAAAATGAAGGTGTTTGATGGGCCCCACAAGAATGCAATCACTATGTAAGAGATGGTACTAGTTGTCAATCCAGGCCCATCCAGTTTGGCCCATATCCAGGCTCATTTCTTGTTTCTATTTATTGCTTTGTAATTAGTCAAAACTGTTACTTATTTTTAGGATCCGTAATTGATTTATGATTGATTGTAATTGAATGTAATTGATTGTAATTAGGGTATTAAACCCTTATATATACATACATCAGTCGATCCAAAGGGATACGACATTCATCTCTCTTTATTTCTTGTTCTATGTTTCATTTCACTCTCACTAAAAATGTCATGGTATCAGAGCAAGGTCAATCATCTTTGATCTTCTCCTAATTCATCTTCCATTCATTGGGAGCCTGTTTATGATCATTTGTGATCATCTTCTTCAGCCAGATCATATCTGATCTTCCATGATCATCTCAGATCAGGAGTGGCCCACCTGTGATCATCACCTCTATATCAGTGATTAGTCTCTTCTTGGTCGCCTGAAGCTTCTTGGATTTATGAAGAAGTTTTCCCTGATTTTTGATCATCAGAGATCAAATCTACAGTCCAGTCACCTGTGATCATCCTGATTGTCTCAGATCTGCCGTGGCCCACCAGCGATCATCATTTGCTTCTCAGCTGACTCAACCCATCTTGGTCGCCTGAATTTCTACATCTTTATGGAGATTTTCTCAACATTTATGGATCGTCAGAGGTAGGCCTAATATCCATTTTTGTAGATCGACAGTTTGGTCTCTATCTTTTCATCTCAGCCGTCCAAAAGTTTTGATTTGGATTATTTTTGCCTGAGACTGCTTCCAATAGCTGCGAAATTTTGTTGTGCACTCATCCTCTTCCTCAGATCTAGCAGCCGATCAACTGGTGTGATCCTTGTGCAGATCTACACACTGACGACCTGGTCGTCTGAGTGTCAGTGTCGGTGCATTTTTTTGCTGAGTACTGTTCTGAATTTTTTCTGTGCTCTGCTTTTGTTCTATATTGTTTTCTGTGGATTCTGGGAACTAGTCTGGACTATATCACTAGTCAGACTGCTGTTTTTGGACTATATCAATGTTTTTTCTTCTCTTTAGTCATGGAAAAACATGAGATTGCCCTGATTCGCTTTGATGGGACCAATTATACATCATGGGCCTTCCAATTTCAAATTTACTTGGAAGGAAAAGAACTCTGGGCCCACATTGATGGGTCTGAACCTCAACCTACGGAAGATGATAAAAAGATTTTAGCTTGGAAAACAAAGGATGCTAAAATCAAGACTTGGTTGCTGGGCTCTGTTGAGTCACATTTTTTTCTCAACTTAAAACCGTGCAAAACTGCCTGTGAAATGTGGGACTATCTTAAGAAAATTTATCAACAAGGTAATGCTGCTCGCCAGTTTCAATTGGAACTTGAAATCTCTCAATTCACTCAAGGCACCCAGACTATTCAGGAGTATTACAATGGCTTCCGCCGCCTGTGGTCTGAATATGATGAGATCAAGTTTGCCTCGGTATCTGCCGCACTTTTACCGGAATTGCTTCCATTGCAGCAGAGTAGTCATCGGGATCAGCTTCTTATGAAACTTCGTCAGGAGTTTGAGACAGTTCGATCGAACTTAATGAGCAGGGCCCTCTTCCCAGCCTGGATACCTGTCTTCAGGAACTCCTGCGGGAAGAACAACGTCTAGCTACTAAAACTACTCTGGAACAACAGAGATCTGCTGAGACTCCATTTGCCTATGTTGCAACAGCCCGACAACCTCCTCGGGACATCAGTAAAGTTAAGTGCCATAACTGCAAAAAATATGGACACTATGCAAATCAATGCAAGGCAAAAATTTGTAGATATTGTAAGGCCGCTGGACATGTTATTGAAGAATGTCGGAAAAAGGCTCGCAATTCTACTTCCCGCAATTATGTGCAGTCCGGCCCTTCCACTGTGTCATCACCTCCTACTGCTTACACTGCGACCACTCCAACGTTTGCATCATCTGACTTCAGTGGTTCTCTGCAGTATGATTCCTCCTCCCAGCCTGGTTCCTCATCGCAATCTACATCTCCTGCTCCTCTCACCCCTGAGATGGTTAACCAAATGATCATCAATGCCTTAGCATCCATGAATATCGCCGGTATGGCTTCCTCTCTTTCTAATACATGGTATTTAGATTCTGGGGCAAGTAATCATATGACCTCTTCACCAGTAACATTACAGAATGTTGTTCCTTACACTGGGAATCTCACTGTTCAAGCTGCCAACGGAGATCATCTACCCATCACCTCTGTTGGTGATACCTCTGGCCCTTTACCCTTAACCAATGTTTTGGTTTCTCCTCATCTTGCTACTAATTTGGTGTCTGTGGGTCAACTTGTGGACAATAACTACACTGTCTCTTTTTCTTCTTCTGGTTGTGTTGTGCAGGACCAGGAGTCAGGGGAAGTGATCGCGAGGGGGCCTAAGCGTGGCAGACTTTTTTCCTTACCTTTGTCTTCTGTTATTGAGAAACAGTCTTTACATCAGTTACTTTGTTTTTTTATTCAGAATAATTGTCGTTTGTGGCATAATAGACTTGGTCATCCGAATACTTCTACAATGTCTACATTATTTCAATCTGGCTTAATAAATAAACCTGTTCATTCTGCCTCTTTTGAATGTGATGCTTGTAAATTAGGTAAAAGTAAAACTTTACCCTTTGCAAACTCTCAAACTCGGAGCACTGCATGTTTTGATTTAATTCACAGTGATGTTTGGGGCATTGCTCCAACTCTTTCACATAGTCATTTCAAGTATTTTGTCACATTCATTGATGACTACAGTAGATTTACTTGGATTTATTTATTACATTCGAAGTCTGATGTTCTTAATGCATTTAAATTTTTTGTTCAATATGTTGAAAACCAATTCTCTAAATGCATTAAAACTTTGCGCTCCGACTCAGGGGGGGAGTATGTTTCCAAGGATTTTCAATCATTTTTAAACCATAAAGGAATCATTTCTCAACGTACCTGTTCGTACACTCCACAACAAAATGGCGTTGCAGAACGGAAAAACAGACATCTTCTTGATGTCACTCGGACTCTTTTGATTGAATCATCCGTTCCCCATCGTTTTTGGACTGAAGCTCTCACCACAGCTGTCTATCTCATTAACCGCCTTCCATCCCCTACCATTGATAATTTAACACCTCATTTTAAATTATTTAGTCATCATCCTGTGTTTGATCACTTACATACCTTTGGCTGTGTTTGCTTCGTTCATCTCCCTCCCACAGAAAGAACGAAACTAACAGCTCAATCTCGCCGGTGTGCTTTTTTGGGTTATGCCACTAATCAAAAAGGTTTTGTTTGTTATGATCCCATTGGTCGTCGCATCAGGGTTTCTCGAAATGTTATTTTCTTTGAAAATCAATATTTCTTTCATACTCATGTGGACTGTCCTCCTTCCTCTTCACCAGCTTTATTGCCAGGTTTTTCAGACCAAATCTCTGTTACTAGGTTTAATCCTGCTTGTGTATACAGCCGAAGGGAGCAACCTTCCACTGCTGATTGCCCTTCCCCTGATTCTCCACCGACAACTGGTTCCACACCTACTCCTGCCTTACGTCGCTCCTCCCGAAACTCTAGACCGCCTGAGCGATATGGGTTTACCCATACTTCTTTGATGACCACTTTATCTTCTCTCTCTATCCCAAGTTCTTATTTGCAGGCTGTCCAACACGATTGCTGGAACCAGGCCATGAAGGAGGAATTAAATGCATTAGCTCTGAATCACACATGGGATATTGTGGAGTGTCCTTCAGCAATTAAGCCCATTGGTTGCAAATGGATCTACTCGGTCAAACTTAAATCTGATGGGTCGTTGGATAGACACAAAGCTCGGCTTGTGGCTCTCGGAAACAGACAGGAGTATGGCATTGACTATGAGGAGACGTTTGCACCTGTGGCAAAGATGACATCTGTTAGGTTACTTCTCGCCATTGCTGCATCTCAGTCTTGGCCATTATACCAAATGGATGTTAAAAATGCCTTTCTCCATGGAGATTTGCAGGAAGAAATCTATATGCGTATACCACAGGGCATACCCTCTCCTTCCAAGAGGTCCGTCTGTCGGCTCCGAAAATCTCTTTATGGACTAAAGCAAGCTCCTCGGGCATGGTTCGACACCTTCAAGGCTCGTTTATGCAATATTGGCTTTACTCCGAGCCCGTACGATCCTTCTCTCTTTCTCTGCCATGCCTCTACTGGGGTTACTGTGCTTCTGGTGTATGTTGATATTATTATCACTGGCACGGATGATGGTAAGATCAAATCTCTCCAAGATTCTCTCCGAACTTACTTCAATATGAAGGATTTGGGCCCTTTGCATTATTTCTTGGGCCTAGAGGTGCATCAATCTCCCAAAGGTCTCTTTATTAATCAACAAAAATACACATCAGACCTTATAGAGTTGGCTGACCTCCATGATTCTTCGCCCGTTGATACTCCTGTCGAGGTAAATCTTAAACTCAGTAAAGATGATGGCGAACTCCTTCCTGATCCTCATATATACCGGCGACTGGTGGGCAGTCTTATATATCTTACCATCACTAGACCTGACATCTCCTATGCTGTTAATCTTGTGAGCCAGTTCATGACAGCTCCTCGTCATCTTCATTTAGCAGTTGTGAAGCGTATTATTCGCTATCTACTGCGAACTGTCCCTCGTGGTCTCTATTATCCAAAGGATAATCATCTTCATCTGATCGCTTATGCGGATGCTGACTGGGCGGGCTGTCAAGACACACGCCGTTCTACTACTGGTTGGTGCATGTACCTTGGAAATTCTCTCATCTCTTGGAAATGCAAGAAACAAGAACGGGTGTCCAGATCTTCCACGGAAGCTGAATATAGGGCCATGTCTTCTGCTTGTTCTGAGATCTTATGGCTACGTGGACTTCTTTCAGAACTCGGGTTCGCTCAAACCGGTCCTACTCCATTGCATGCTGATAATACTGGGGCTATTCGCATCACTGCAAATCCAGTCTTCCATAAACGCACCAAACATATCGAAGTCGACTGCCACTTTATTCGTGATGAATATAAGCGAGATGTCATTCGGCTACCTCATGTCCCTACAGAGTTTTAGTTTGCTGATATTTTCACTAAGGGACTTCCTCGGCCTCGACATCAATTTCTTGTCTCCAAATTGCTGCTTTATGACTCCCCAGCATCAATTTGAGGGGGGGTGTCAATCCAGGCCCATCCAGTTTGGCCCATATCCAGGCTCATTTCTTGTTTCTATTTATTGCTTTGTAATTAATCAAAACTGTTACTTATTTTTAGGATCCGTAATTGATTTATGATTGATTGTAATTGAATGTAATTGATTGTAATTAGGGTATTAAACCCTTATATATACATACATCAGTCGATCCAAAGGGATACGACATTCATCTCTCTTTATTTCTTGTTCTATGTTTCATTTCACTCTCACTAAAAATGTCACTAGTGCCTTTCTGGAAGGGGTTTGAAAATTTTGGTGTGTAAATGGCCTTATGTACGTCATTTTCACACCTTATTGACACACTATTTGTAAATGAGCACAAACAAATGTGATGATGCGTAACCATTATACATGGGAATCATTTACATATGTTAATGATTACAAACAAATGACCATTTAAAGAAAAGAGCATGTAGCACAGTTGGAAGGTGTTCACGTTGCAACAAGGTTGTAGGTTTGAGTCACTTTACCTATTCAAATGAGAGAAGGAATTGATTTGGGTGAGGTCTTCGTGGCCTCTTCTTTTTTTTTTTTTTTTTGCTGATTGGTAAGATGACTCTGACCTACAGTGGCGTAGCCCCGGAACCTCGATCGAAAGTGTAGACCAATCTCGAAGAGATTGATCGAATCCAAAAGGATTCCAGCCCTAATGCATAGCACAAACCATAACACAAGAGAGAAACTCACGATAACTTGAATTGATTAATAATGCATAACCTTACAATGAGGGACTTCTCTATATATAGAGTAGCATTGTTCTAAATAAACTAGACATTCTAAAATAAGACTATATCTAATCTTAATCAAAATAGGATTTAGGAAGCAAATATATTAAGCAACTCTACTAATTTAGAGACTAACTAAACTAATGATAAGGATCTCAAAATCAGAGATCATGTGGACCCCATCAAGCAGGTCCAGTAGGGCCTGCGGGTCCTGGTCTTGGATTGGCCTGCATCACACAGTCTTGTGGTTGCGACAGATCACCATTCAACTGTGATTTGACTATTTGAGCCCTTTTCAAGTTACTCTGTAATTTTCAATGTGCAGTTGTGCACAGTTGTCGGATAGTCCAATTTTGCGGAGATTATAGCACTAGGGAAGGTATACTGTTATTTACATCATCCTTTTTTGGGTCTGTTCTAATGTTATGCACATTAAGGCACCCACCCTTACCAAGGAAAACTTGGAGGGATGCACAAAATTTAGCTGTAATAATGTTCCTTCATGGAATTGTTTTTGGTTCGACCAATTATTTTGCATTAGGAGATTGAGTTTATAAGCATTCTAGATTCTTTTCGTGCCTACAACGTGGTTGTCAATCTCGATTTGGTTCGGCCATTTTCTGTTCGGAACCCTCACCGAACCGAACAATCCTGTGAAAAAATTTCATTTTTGAATTTTGGTTAAATTCGGCCGAAATCCACTATTTTAGATCAAAATTCTGGATTTCAACCTTTTCTAAAAACCAATATATATATATATATATATATAGAGAGAGAGAGAGAGAGAGAGAGAGAGAGAGAGAGAGAGTAGCAGATATCTCATAGACATAGTAGCAACCTGAATTTTTACATCCCTTGGATCTAGTTTATGGCCCTCGCCACTCTCAACCTTTTGCCTATGACCTTGTCCACATTGTGGAGGCATGATTATAGAGACGGCATTCAACAACAAATCATAGGATCGATTTGCTTTGATACCAACTAACGCAATCCTGATTTGATACAGTTGGACTTGTCTAGGGCCCAAATAAACCAAACCAGAAAAATTCCATCAAAACAGTAGATTGTGTAAGAAAGTACAGAAATTTCAATAAAAAATAAACAAGCAAGGTTTGATTTCTGTTGCCTTCCTTGGTTCGAAGAGTATCATAAATCCAAGAGAGGGTAGAAACAGTGCAAATAACAGTGCTTTTATTCAAAGTATAAACTATTGAACATGGTGAGTACCATATTTACCTAACTCGATGGTTTGGGCCTCAAACTGTGAATGAATTGGATAATTCGCATTAAGATTCGCTTTAGTTTGTACATTAGAAAATGCCCAATTCAAAGCAATTCAGTTTAGATGAAAACTGAAAAACCAAGAGTTGATTAGAGGGAAAAATTGAAAGATAAAGGCTTACGTACTCTCAGACTGCACCTTCTCCATATTGGAGCAGAGGTTTTCAGTTGCAGGAATCTTACCGAGGAAGACGTCCTTTGTTGTTTTTCTACTCTTCGAAGAAGAGAGACTAGAGGAAAGTTTTATTTTTATTTTTTTTGTTTTTCCACCCCTCTATCGCAGCTGTACAACTGGGAAAAAGTAGAAGTTTCTCCTTACCCTCTTCTCTGTCTTAGCTGGCATCATATGCATGATAGATATTTTGTAAGAGGATAGAGTCTTGACTCTGGATTGGATCCCCTCAGTTATGACCTAAAAAAGTAGTGTACGCCATATATATAAAATTCATGACTGGGGGACTTTGTTTTCAATCCACATTGTTGGAATTTGATATGTCAACAATCATGGATGTTGGAGATTTTTTAACCCCAATCTGAGTTAGATCAACGGTCAGATTGATCAAATGCATTATAAATTAACAATGCGAAGGAGTGAACTCATATTAGTTTAGATGTGATAAATTTGAATGAGGGATTAACTTGATTTAAGTGATTTTTTCTTGGAACCGTAACTCTCAATGGTTTAGATTCTTAAGATAGGCCCTACCTATGGATTCAAGGTTAGACTAAATGAATTCTCTACTAGCCAAGGAGTATATATTGAATTTCACTTAAACCACAAAAGAAAAAAAAGTTTGAGAAGGGAAACGTCATCAAAAGGGAAGGACTTTTAGATCGAACTCGTCGAATTCGAACTACGAATTAATCAAATAAGCAAACAAACTAAATGACCCTACCCCTTTAAAATTTTGAATTGAGGTAAGTGTCGACCTGTGAACTATGAATTCAAATGTGAATTGATCGAATTGCGAAGTAGGTAACTATGGTGACCGGTGAGTACAACAATTGACTACCTCTATATATATAATGCCAAAAAACATAAAAACCCTAGAAAACCCTAGCAATAGACTTCCGTACTACAATTAAGACTCTTACCAATGCTTTCCTAATTCCAAGAAGCCTTAGTTTTTAAGAAAATTAAACAAAAAATGGAAAATTCTGAAATTTGGATGTCCTAGACGCTTTGCATGAGAATCCTCCCACATTGCTCACTCATTGGTGAGTTTCGGACTTCGTTTCAGTTTGGCCGCCAAACAGAATAATTTCGGTTGATTCGGAAATTCGGCGAAATATTTTGGAAAATTATATAATATATAATAAATATTAAAATAGTGAAATTTGGTAGGCTCTTTCGTAAGATTATCCAGAACTAACCAGAAGCATACAAGAAGCTAACCAGAAGCATACAAGAGAGAAGTATTGCAAGAGAATTGATATCTTTGTATTGACGATGGATCTTTATATAACACAATATTGCCTAGATTAGTGGATCTAATTACATGATTACAGGTATTGTTAAGGTAACTAGTATCTATTGACAACTCATACAATTTGTTGATTTGTGGGCTGACCCAATTCATGGGTTGTGGGCTGACCTATTAGGTCGAGCTGACCTTTATCTTTACACCCCCTCTCAAGCTTTGGATGGGAGAATGTGACCATCGAGAGCTTGGAAACTAGCTCCAAAAAACGAGATGTGGAGTGGCTTTTGGTGAAAAAATCTGCTACTTGAGTAGCTGATGAAATCAGAAAGAGCTTTATAGTACCACTCCGAACATGTTGACGAGTGAAATGACAGTCAACTTCAAGATGCTTGGATCGTTCATGGAAGACATCATTTGTTGCCAGTTTCCGTGCACTTTCACTGTTCGTAAAGAGGGGTAGATTTAGGAACTGGAACTCCTAAATCTCGAAGTAACCAGCGAAGCCAAATAATTTCAGTAGTAGTGTGAGATACAGCACGATATTCAGCTTCAGTGGATGACCGTGAGACAACCTCCTGTTTCTTGCTCTTCCAAGAGATGAGAGAGGAGCTAAGAAAAATGGAGAAGCCTGTAGTGGAGCGTCGATCGTTGACATCTCCTGCCCAGTCGGAATCTGAATAGCCATGCAGAGTAAGATTCTTACTGGAGGAAAGAAGGAAGGCGCGGTTGGAACTGCCTTGTAAGTATCTCAGTATGCGAAGTACAGCAGCCCAGTGAATATGAGTGGGTTGCGCAACAAATTGGCTTACCACATGTACCGCATAGGCAATATCTGGTCTGGTAATGGTAAGATAAACCAAGCTGCCGACCACCTCACGATAACGAGTTGGATCAGAAAGTAGATCTCCATCAGTAGTTCGAAGCTTCAGATTATGTTCAATTGGAGTAGAGACAGGCTTAAGATCTGTGAGGCCTGCTCGTTGGAGAACTTCATTGCAGTATTTCGTTTGTGACAAAAGATATCCTTGAGTAGAGTAGGCAACCTCAATGCCCAGAAAGTACCGCAGATGTCCCAAATCTTTCATCTCAAACTGTCGATGAAGAAAACGCTTCAAGGATAGAATACCAGGAGCATCATTGCCAGTGATAATCATATCATCGACATAGAGTAACAGGAAAACACATCCAGATCGCGAGTAACGAATGAAGAGAGTAGAGTCATGAGCACTTTGAGAGAAACCAAAACTGATAATGCTGGTGCTAAACCGTTCAAACCAAGCACGAGGGGCTTGTTTGAGTCCATATAAAGCGCGTTTGAGACGACACACAGAATGAGGAGGTCTCACAACACCTGGAGGAGGATGCATATAGATTTCTTCGTGAAGGAATCCATTCAAAAATGCATTCTTGACATCAAGCTGGTAGAGAGGCCAATGTCTAACAGCGGCAACGGAGATAAAAGTACGGACAGTTGTCATCTTAGCAACCGGAGCAAAAGTCTCCTCATAATCTACCCCATATTCTTGTGTGTAGCCTTTTGCAACCAAGCGAGCCTTGTAACGATCAACAGAACCATCGGATTTGGTCTTGATCTTAAAAATCCATTTGCAGCCGATAGCCCGTTTCCCGGAGGGAAGAGGAACAAGGTCCCATGTGTGAGTTTTCTGTAGAGCTGCAAGTTCTTCGTCAATGGCGGATCTCCAGTGCAGATGAGTAATGGCCTCCTTATAGGATTGTGGTTCTGCCAAAATATGAATTGCTGCAAGAAAAGACTTATACGATGGAGAAAAATGATCAGTGCTAACAAAGCCAAAACGGGATGGAGGAATTCTGGTGCGCAAGGGGTACCTTTGAGGTTGAGGAGGATCCTGCACATATGGAGCAGAGGAGATAGGCCCATGGTCAGAAGTAGGAGGTGGGGCGACAGATTCCAGAAGAGCAGACGGAGGTTTGGCTCGACGATGATATACCTGCATTGGGGGGAGGAGAAGGGGTATCGGATGGAAACAGGTCCGGAAAGGGATCAAGAGGATAGACCGTAGGTTGCTCAGGAGAAGGGGATTGTGTAGGTAATGTATAAAAAGGTATATGTTCCAAGAAGGTGACATTACGAGAGACCCGTAACCTATTGGTTTTAGGATCATAGCATCGATAGCCTTTTTGTTCGATGCCATATCCTAAAAAGACACAGACAGTGGATTTTGGGGAAAGTTTGGTTCTCTCATTATCATGCAACAGAACAAAACAAGTGCAACAAAAAACTTTGAGATAGGATAAGTCAGGTTTATAGGAAAACAATTTTTTATAGGGAGATGTGCCAGATAAAACAGAGGATGGTGTTCTGTTAATCAGATAGATTGCAGTCAGGACTGCTTCCCCCCAGAATTGCAAAGGAACATGTGAGGAATAAATCAAGGATCTAGCAATCTCTAGGATATGTCTGTGTTTCCGTTCTGCTACACCATTCTGCTGTGGTGTGGCAGGACAGGATAATTGAGCTAGAGTCCCTTGACTGGTTTGGTAAGAACGAAATTTGTGGGACATGTATTCTCCCCCGGAGTCAGACCTGAATATTTTAATCATTGTGTCAAATTGAGTGGAAACCATGGTGGAGAAAGCAGTGTAGATAGTGTATAACTCAGAACGATTTTTCATTAAATATAACCATGTATATCTAGTGAAATCATCAATAAACAACACATAATAAATGGAACCACCTTTCGTTGGTTGAGAGGCAGGTCCCCAGACATCAGAATGCACCAAAGCAAAAGGAGCATTAGTAAAGGAAGTGCTTTTATTATAAGGGAATGCATGTTGTTTACCAAATTGGCAACCAAAACAAGTAGAAATGTCTGACACAAATGTTTCCAAATACACCACTAGTAAATAAAAACTTCATTTTATTTAAAGATAAATGGCCTAAACGAGAGTGCCAAAGGGCAAAGGGTGATGTAGAGGAAACGAGTGCGGCAGGGGTTATGCTGGGTGAGGGAAGATGCAGCGAGTGGAGATAGTAAAGTCCTCCTGACCTAAGGCCGGTCCCAATCTGTCTCTTGGTGCGCGGATCCTGCACAGAACAACCAGTAGAAGAAAATGAGACAAGAAATCCAGAAGAAGTCAATTGACTAACAGAGATTAAGTTGATAGACAGGTGAGGAACACACAAAACATGAGTGAGAGAGATCAACTTATTTGAAACGGAGCCAATAAGGGAGACTGGTAGAGGAGTGGCATCAGCTGTATGGATGGTGAGAGAGCGAGCAGGGGTATAACAATTAAGAAGTTTGGAAACATCATTTGTCATATGATAGGATGCACCAGAATAAAAAATCCATTTAGTATCAAGAGTATCTGACGGACCAGAAATGGTCATGGCAGAACCAGAGGCTGAGGGTGTAGTGGCCATCTGAGAGGCAGAACCAGTGGAGGAAGCCAGAAACAACTGTTGCATGCGCTCATCCACCATAGCCTGAATCTGAGATGTAAGATCCATTTGAGGAAGCACAAAACTATCATCTTCAGTAACATTGGCCGCATAGGGTCGCTGTGGATAAGATTGCATGGGACCACGACTGGGTTGCTGACCAGATTGTTTGTTCTTATTGTTTGGCCTTTGAGGTCTGGTTGGGCAGTCCCGTTTCCAGTGTCCTTTCTTCTTACAATAGTTGCAAAAGTCATTAGTACCAGAAGAAAATGAGCGATCATTCTGTGGGGTACTAACCTTTGCTGACAGTACATGTGTGGGTTCCACATGTTTCTTCCTTGTAAGAGAAAGTTGAGTTTGCTCTTTTGCCAGAAGTTTCGAGAGTGCCGTATCAACGAAAGGCAGTGGTGACCGATGTAATAACTGACCACGAACATGTTCAAAATCAGGGCGAAGGGCCATAAGAAACTGAACCAGACGAGTCTGTTGCCTATAGACTTCAAAGGTGTGAGCATCATCGGTTGTTTTAAAAGTGGGTTCCATTAGAGCCAGTTGATCCCATAAGGCAGTCATTTTGATGAAGAAATCATGAATGGAGTCATTTCCTTGGTCTGCATTTTTGATTTCCCATTCTAACTGATACCGGCGAGCAGCATTAGACTGAGTATATAATCGTGCTAAATAATCCCAAGCAGCCTTAGGGTAATTGAATTTAGCCAACTGATTCCCAATAGATGGAGTGACTGAACTGGCAATCCAAGAGTTTATTTTCCGATAGAAGCTTCCCATTCCTCAAACGTATCAGCCTTACTATCTGGTGTAGGGATCTGCTGAGCAACATATTTCCACAATTTCTGATCTTTGAGGAAATTTTGCATGAGATGGGACCAATAGGGATAATTTGTGCCATCAAGTTTGACAGTAATTCCGGATACAGTTCGATCAGAAGACATTGTAACAAAACAAACTGCTCAAGACTGAATATATGAGAAATCCAACCCCAGAAGCTAAGTCAGATTTGAAATCCAGCTACAACAACTAACCAGATCTGAAAAATTTCAATAAGGAAGGTCCAGGTGACTTTAATCTGAGCACAGATGAGTGCTAGGGGTCCCACTGAATGATCAGATGAAAAATCACAATCACAGGAATCAAACAGATCCAAAACAGTCCAGAAAAGTCCAAAAAATGGTCCAGACGACCTTGATTTGGAGCACATATCTGATATGTGGGCCCTACTGGATGATCAGCTGGATGATCAGATCACACAGTGATCTCTGCCTTAAAAATCTGAAACTCCTCTAGGTGGAATTTTGATGAAAGCTTTAGAAACCAGAAATTTGAACGGTCTTGATGAAAACTATTTGCTCAAATGAGATAAGTACAAAATAGGGAGAATGGCCTACCTCAGATGATCAAAAAATTCTGGAAAAAATGTGTAGAATCCTAGGATAAATGGACGACCAGAATGGGGAGATTTCTTTGATGCAGAATGATCATTAACAGATGGGCCGCCTTTGATCACAGTAGTGCAGTGCTTCTCAGAGCCGAATACAGTATTCTCCTATCAGTTGATCAGGGCTCCTCTTATGCTTGAATGAACAGATTGATGGGCTCTGATACCATGTAAGATTATCCAGAACTAACCAGAAGCATACAAGAAGCTAACCAGAAGCATACAAGAGAGAGAAGTATTGCAAGAGAATTGATATCTTTGTATTGACGATGGATCCTTATATAACACAATATTGCCTAGATTAGTGGATCTAATTACATGATTACAGGTATTGTTAAGGTAACTAGTATCTATTGACAACTCATACAATTTGTTGATTTGTGGGCTGACCCAATTCATGGGTTGTGGGCTGACCCATTAGGTCGAGCTGACCTTTATCTTTACATCTTTTTCCTAGTAAGGGTGAAGTCTGATTAAGACCCTATTTAATGTTATAGTAAAATTTTTCTAGGGCCCACATATAAATGGGTATATTTTTAATGGTAAAGTAGTTTTAATGTTCCTTTTTCATTTGGGGTCTTTTTGTTCTAGCTTGTCAGTATACTTTTCCTGTACTGCTTGCTTTTCTAATGAAAGTTATCTTTCAAAAAAAAAAAAAGGTAGATTTAATGTGAACCCCATAGGCCATGAGTGCAGCCCACAAACTTGACCCACTATTGTTTCAGTTTTGGCTCATTAAAAGGGTGAAAAGATTTCGTTTTGCCTCTTTTTTATCAACCAAAAGAAATGAAAACCCTTTCGCCTCTTTTTTATCGATCAAATGATGAAAGAAATGAAAAAGAGGAACATCAAAGAAGAGAAGAGGGAGAAGCAAGGAGGGCAGATAGGTAGTGGCAGCAGCAGAGCGACGAATGCGCTGCTACCAGCAGCAACAGTGATGACTGTGACCGGTAGCAGCAGTGATGGCGGCTGGTAGAAGCAGCATCGACGAGCATGGGTTCCCTCGATACCTTGTTCTTCTTCTTCCTCTTCTTCTGCCCTTTTTTTTTTCTCCTGTGAAGTCTTGATGAGAAGGCTACCAATCCTCGATACCTTGTTCTCAAGGTGTTACAACAATGTGAAGTCTTCTTCCTATGCGGCTTTATTCTTCTGCCCTTCTTCTTCTTTCAGTCAAACAACAGATAGTGGAGGAAAGGGATAAGTTTATATATATATATAAATTTTGGAGATAGAATGAAAGGGATTAGGGTTTTATCTTTCCTTTATAAATTTTGGCTGAATAGAGCATTTTTGGACCTGTCTGAAATTTGGGCCGGAATTTTCTTCTTCTTTTCTTTTTTTTGGGGGGGGGGGGGGAGGGGTTGGGTTTCGTTCATTCGTTTTGCCTTATTGTCCGAACCAAATAATCTCGGAGAATTTGGCCGAATCAAACCAAACCTCATACCTATGCTTCATGATCGAGTAGGGCACTCTTAGGTGACCTCATTGGTGTGGTTTCGAAACCCAAATTGCTGCTCCAAACTGAATGCACATGAGGCCTTGTTTAAGATCTAAACTTTTGGAAATTTGCAATATGCTCCTTCTCCTTGCCCATTTTTGACCTTTTCTAAAATAGCCCCTACTGTTAAGACTTAATCATAATTATGGTCTGTTTGGGCCTCAAATCTTGATCATTTGATTAAACGCTTCCGGGCCTTCTCGCAATGCTCAATTCGCTCCATGTAGGCTTCAACAACTTCAAATTCATTATCAAAATTTAATTTTGAATCAATATTGTCTGCAAATAGCATTCACCAAAATACCTCTTGTTGAATATGAGCGGTTAATTCCTCCACAATCAGTAAATAGAGATAAAGGCTTAAAGTTGATCCCTGGTCCAAACCTATGGTTATTGGAAACTCACATGTTTCTTCAGGCAGTTCTTTCTTCTTACGCTTGTTACCGCTCCTTCGTACATGTCTTCTATGTTGTTAATAAAGCATCTTAGAACACTCCTTTTATCTAAAACACAGCAAATCTAATGTCTAGGTGTCATGTTATAGGCTTTCTCTAGATCAATGGAGACCAAATGAAGAGTTTTTCAATTCTCTTGGTATTTTCCCTTTAATTACACAAGTGAGCTAACAACTTCCAAATTGATTTTTAGATATCTTGATCACTTTAAGTCTTTGCTCAATTACTCTCTCCCACAGTTTCATGGTGTGGTTCATAAGTTTATTCCTACTATTGGTGTTACTTTGTATGTCTCCTTTGTTTTTGTATGTAGCCACTAAAACACTTCATCTCCATTCCCCCAATGTCTTCTCTTTTCATAATACATTACCGAAGAGCCTAGTTAACCGAACACATCCAATTTCTCCTAAGCATTTCTAATCCTCCATTGGATTACCATCTGGCCCTGTTGCATTTCCTGTGTTCATTCTTGCTATCTTCACTCTTTCCACCCTAAATTCTGTGGTAAAACATATATTCTGCTAGCAAAGTATCCTCTCTCAATTTTTTTTTTTTTAATATTGTATCCTCTCTCATTTTTTTTAAATACTGTATCCTCTCTCATTCATAAGCCTCCTATAGAATCTTCTTTTAAAAGTTTGTTAAAATATTCTCACCACCTTTTTTAAAATATAATTGTACTTCACTAAAACGATTTGGTTATCACTCTTTATCTATCTGACATGATCTATGTTCCTACTTTTCCTTTCCCTCATATTTTGCAAGCTTGAAAATATCTCTATCCTTTAGTTACCAACTTATTCTATTGGTTATCACATACTTTGGACTTTGCGTCACTTACTACTATCTTAACTTCTTTCCTTTCCTTTTGTATATTCCTAATTCCCTGCTGAACTTCATAATTTTCCGTAGACTTCATAATATTATAATTTAAACTTTATGTATGATATCTCTAATCTCTATTATAATTTAAACTTTATTTATGAGAGATATCATACATAAAGTTCAAATAAACTGAAGCTAAAACGACCAAACATCAGTCATCAAGGAACAATATATTTTGCTGAGAATTTTACCTCTTATCAATACCATAGTTAATGTCAGCTAGGGTTTAGAAGTGATTTGGTTGGCCCACCTTTAACAAAATTAGTGGTTTTTTTTTTTTTTTTGGGAATCCAAAATCTGAAAATAAATGCAAAATATGGAAAAAAATACGAGAAGGTGTTCAAACAATCGATAAAAGTTACAAATCTATATAATAAGGGAGAGTAGTATTTGAATCCCTGGACATTTTTTACCTTGGATTTATGTACATAAATCCTAGGGCTGAGAAGGGATTCAAGAACTTGGTAATTTTGTAATTATTTGAAAACAAAGAGGCAGTAACTTTTTACTAAGGACAAGAGGATACGGGAGTGCCATTGATTTTCTGTGAAATTACGAAACCTACCATTATCTTTTCCCAGAGGATATGGGAGTGTCCTTGGTTTTCTGTGAAATTACGAAACGTGCCATTATCTTTTCAAAAATTCCTTGCAAGTAAAGATATGATTAAATACACGGTTATGATTGCAATTGAGCGATTGAACGGTGTGGAATTTGGGCCCACAACTTACCAGTTTGCCCCTTCACATATATATGTTGTTTTTCACGGATTTTGGAATCTGGGCTAACTTGGATTGTTTTGGTAGCAGATGCAAACGTGGCTTGCATGCAATTAAACTAGACTGCTTATAGTAGTGGGCCACTTCTGGTATTCAATGGTGGTTAAACAAGGGTCCAATTGGCTGGGCTGTTTTACCTAAAAAAATAAAATCCGGCTGGGCTTGATTTGGAGCTGATTGATCCAATGGGCCACATAGAAATTTTGAGTTAAATTTATTAAATTATGGGCGGTGTTAGTTGTTAGGTGGTCAAAAGAAGAGTAATTAGATTTAGTTGTACTCAGAGCGTGGTGCGCTATGCCTTTAGGCACGGGCAATGACTAGTCTTTGATCAAAAGATGCATAAGAATGATTTTGACATCATCCATTACACGTTAGTATGAAAGAAAAAAAGGATGAAAATCAAGTTTTCTCATACCTTTGAAGAAACCCACAAGAATGCCCTTGCACACTAGGTTCGATCCAATGGCTTTGAGAAGTTCTTAGTGGTTTCTCTCCCTTTTGAATGATGGAGGGTTCAAAGCAGCTCCTCATGAGATTAAGAGCTATGATACCCGGATACTGCAAATTACTAGTGGTACCCGTACCGATACGGTCCGATACGGATACCGGTACGGGATATGGCAAGATACGGCTGGGATACGGGGGGCCAATTTCAGGATACGGCTTGTGTTATTTTTCGCCCAATATTTCGGCAGATTTTCCATTTCGGCCAATTTCGGTCTCTCTCTTAGTTTGATCAAAAGGGAAAACAAACAAGAAGAAAGAGGAGGAGGAGGAGACCCACCTCATTGAAAATTTGAAACAAACAGTGGGCCTTGTAATATTTGAGCTCTAAATTGAGATAAAATAAGCATTCCACCCAAAATAAATCCCTAACCAAATACTTATATTTATATACTTCTAGGAATGCCGTACCCGTATCCGTATCCTAAAATTTTGAAGTTGACGTATCGGACGCTCGTTCCCGTATCCCGTATCCGCACCCGTGTCCGTATCCGTATCCGTGCATCAACGATTAAGAGGTTGCCAAACAGTGAACGAAGTGCATTTGTAAGAGGTTCATTTCTTTAAATACTTGCATGACTATGTATCAGCTGATATACACCCATACTATTTTGAACGATAATAATATTGTTTTTATTAAATCTCCTTAGCTAACCATTCCTAGCAAAACGTCGAGGCGTTAGTAGAGGTTGCAAAAATACTTTTCAACACTCTCCCTCAGGGGAACCCGGTCGGTGCACTTTTGGCAACACAGACATTTCAGTGCCGAGTCGTTCCTCTTGGGATTTGAACTTGCGGCCGGTTGCCTTTGATACCATATTAAATTTCCTTAGCTAACCATTCCTTACAAAACCTCGAGGTGTTAGCAGAGGCTGCATAAATACTTTTCACCAATTTTATCGGAGTGGCATCAGCAGTCAGTGCACTAATACTGTTCTGAAAGGTGATAATATTGTTTCATCGGAGTGGTAACCAATCAACACGGCTAATTCATCTGCCAATTAATTATTTATGGGGCCCTTTTCTTGAACCATGTGCATATTAACTTCAATTTTAATTCTAATTTTTTTTTCTTCAGAGATCAATTTTCTTAAATTCTAACCTGCATGATATATTAATCGCAATTTTATTGTATTCACAAGTTATTTGGGAAAAGCATTGCAAAAAGTACTTATAAAATTGCATTATGAGCGATGTTTTTCATACTGCGATCTTCCATCATCATAGGAATTTTATGTTTTGTGCATTTCTGATATGAACATGTCTTATAATTTCCAATATTTTTGTATCTTTTCAATATAAGTCTCTTATGTGGTGCTTTTCTAATAAAATCTTTTTTACTGTAAAAAAAAAAGTGCGTTGTGGGTGTCTTTTTGGTGGAGAAAGTAAGGGCAAGTTAATATAAGGGCAGTCACTTGGTGGAGAAAGTAAAGGTCTTAGTTGTGTTGTGAGTGTCCATTACTCCGTCTTTTAAAGGATACTCTATAGAGCAGATAATGCTACAATGGAAAGATCTGGCATTTTCTTTTGCAGGGCCAAATTAGTATTTCATTAGGGCCCGCCCTTCTTGTTTTTGTTTTCCTGTTTTTAGCTTGCCAGTATACATCTTTTGTATTGCTTGCTTTTTTTAATGAAAGTAACCATTCAAAAAAAAAAAAAAGAAAAAAAGAAAAAAAGAAAAAAAAGGAAAAGGATTTTGTTACTGAATCTCATGAATCTATGGATGTAGATGAGTTTGAAGTATTGATATACAGAGATCTAACTTGCCTCTTTATCCAGGAATGCTTCAAACCCCAAAATCAAGGGAGCTGTAATATTTCATGAACAAGGTCCTCAGTTGTTTGATTACAGTATACGCCTTAACCATTCATGGGCATTCTCAGGATTTCCTGATGTCAAAACCATAATGGATACAAATGGTCCTTATCTCAATGACTTGGAATTGGGTGTTAGTACGGTACCAACGCTACAATATGGCCTGAGTGGATTTTTGACTGTATGAATCTCTCTCTCTCTCTCTCTCTCTCTCTCTAGTTTTAGATATTTTGCAGTGTTTTGTTTATACGACAACTGAAAACAGTTACTCATAAAAGATATATACATGACAAGAGATTGTTTCCTTTTTATTTATTCTTATTGCAGTTGCAGCAGGTTGTGGATTCATTCATAATATTTTCTGTGCAACAAAATGAAAGTGATGTTGCCACTGGTGGGAGCAAACTGTCCTCATTCCACACTTTTGAATCACCATCTCTTATTAAGCTTCCCTGGACACATTTCATGCCATCGAACATAAGGATAGCTCCATTTCCAACTCGTGCGTACACTGACGACGAATTTCAGTTCATCGTCAAGAAAGTTATGGGTGTCCTGTATGTATTTTCTAGTTCCTTCTATTGTAACCCTTTCTCGTTTTTTGTTTTAAATCTATCTTCATGTGTCCAGTTGATAGGTGTCATGGTAGAATAGGCTGACTGTTACGATGTGACGATGACTGCATTCTTTCTAAAGTAATTTAATGTTCCCATTAGAGCCTCTAATTAGTTTCTGTTTTCATTTTAACATTCATCTTTTGCCTTTTCTTTTTTAAATATTGTGGCTTTTATGGTTATTCAACTTATCCGAGGATTTGGCTCAAGATAGATTCGAAAGGAGAAACACAATTCATGTAGCTGACTCCAACATAGTTGGGACGAGGTTTTAATGATGATGATGTGGCTTTTATGGTTATCAATCCAAATCAAATCTTATTTGTCATGTGCTTATACACCTTAGCTATTATTATGTTGAGTATTGATTCATTTAATACAGATAACAATTTATGGCTGTCTGTCACTGTTTCCATTGGAAATAATCTTACTTTATTCTACTTTCTGACTGAACTGGGTTTGGGAGGAGCAGCTATCTCTTGGGGTTTCTCTATCCGATTTCACGTCTGATCAGCTGCTCTGTTTTTGAGAAGGTTTGTAAGGAGGCAATTTATTGTCCATTTAGCTGATCTTCTAATGCCGAATTTAGAAGATCTAGTTTATATGTTTTTTTTATTTTTTTATTTTAAAGAATCGTTCTGGAAGTTCTTAAGTTTGGACTTGGGTTGAAGTCTGATTGTTTATGCTTCAGGAACAGAAAATTAAAGAAGGTCTTCGAATGATGGGTCTAAGAGATGAGATATTCTATCTTTCTTGGTTTATTACATATGCTGTACAGGTAATAATCCCCATCTTTATTCTGAGTCACCACATTTCCCTTTTTTATGTTAAAATCTTTTTGACTCAAAACAATTTAGTGCTTTTCAGAAATTCTCTATTTTAGTGAAGTCCTTTTTTGCGATGGCATGGAATATTGTCAATGGGATATTTGTTTGCAGCTCCCTCAGAAAATTAGGACTTGAAGAGTGGCTGGATATGATAGGAACTTGCATTTGATGGGCTTTTGTGTCATTTTTTATTTCTAGTAGAATCATCTGATAAGTCTCACAAGTTGTAGTTGCTTTTTTATGTGAGTTATAATTTTATTTATTGTCTGGTGCTCCTATGCAAATGGCCTACTGTGTGAGACAACTTGTGGGGCTCACCTGGGGCTCCCCGTGATCCATCGAACCCCATTAGCCCCCTCCCCCCTCTTCCCTTTTGAATGTCACAGACCCTATGTTTTTTTTTTTTTTTTTTTCCCACCAATCTGAGTGGGACTCACCATAAAATTGAACTCGAAAAAAGAAATGATGCCTTGTAAAACCGTTTAACTTTTAGGGTCATGAATCAAGGGATTAGGATTATCTAATGGCCTTGAAATTTTGCACACTGGTGGGTCACATCGAGATCTTTTGGTCCCCCACCTCCCTCATAGTTGGTGGGTCCCAGTGGGTTCCATGATTTTTCTCGCATGGTCGGTGTGTGCAAGATGTCTGCACTGGAGCACCGTCCTTATTTATCTATTCTACCATTCAAAAAATATTTATTTATTCTGAAAAGATATTATATTTTAAATATTGCTGAAGATCTTGTTTACAACAGATCTCATTATTTAGAACCATAGATTAAAAGCTCATTCCAAGTTTACATGCCTCAGAAAACGTCTTTTTAATTTTTCATAGTTTTAATAAATGGTTAAATTTTATTAAAAGAGGCAAAATGTACAAGCAAACCACTGATGCCAGTGATTCAACAAACCAGGTCACTAAGGTAATTAAAAGCCACTGCATAAAGTTATAACAAAAGAAGAACTATGAAGTAGTCATTCATTTTTTTCCCTCGTTGGCTAGTTCATTTGCAGTTGCGATTCCTGAACTTGGGATATGCTAGGACTAGAGATAATATATTCTTACCAAAAATTTAAATTTATTCAATTTAGTCCTATAAATTCCTCATCTAATTACCTACACTATGAGCCCATTTGATTACATTTTTAGCAATCTTTTAAGAACAGAGAAGTTCTTTTTGCTAATTTTCAAAGGGCTTTGGGAAGAGTAGACTCTTCAAAATTCTGTAAGTCCAAAAATAAATTTCTTTTATCCTAAATGCAAGCTTGGTAGAACTTCTCCATCTTCTAATCCTCTAGCATTTTCCATGGAAAGGCTTAGGGCTTATTTGGGAAATCTTATTTGTGTGAAATAGATTCATGGATAATAGATTTGTGTAGAATACTGTGAAATAGATTTTTTTTTTTGTTGTTTTTATAAATAGACTGTTTGGTAAGAGAAATAAAAGGCTTGAAATAGACACTTCATGTATCTGGCAAACATGAAAATAGATTTGAAGAAGTGCAACTTATCTAAGGATTTGGCTCAGGAAATATTGGAATGGAGAAATAGAATTCATGTAGCCAACCCCAACATAGTTGGGACATGGCTTTAATGATGATGGTAGTGATGATGCTGATGATTTCATGTATCATTCGCAAATTTCTCAAGAACTACGGTGCATCAAGGGCAAAAATTTCATCTCCTAGCCTCTTTTTTTTTTTGATTTCCAAAGAGGATCAACGGTTTGGATCTTGCTTATGGGACCCATAGAAATCCATAATGCATATCTATTGGTTCATGCTTTATTACAAATATATCGAGAATGGTGAAACATAAACAGCTGAAATTTAGCCTTCTTAAGAGGATCAACAGTTCAGATCTTGCTTATGGAACCCACAAAAACCCATAATGCATATGTATTGGTTCATGTTTTGTCACAAATATCTTGCGAATGGTGCACGGTGCACCATCAACAGCTGAGATTTTGCACAATGGCCGTGTTTTTCATTCTGAAGAGATCCAACATCTTGGGTCATTCTTTTGGGGCCCACAATTGTAAAAAAGACAAAAATCTGGATTGCCTGTCATCACGTTCAAACACATTGACTTTTTAAATAAGAGGATCAATGTTCCACCTTTTTTAATGAATATCTTGAGATCCATGAGCAATCAAGGGCTGATATTTGACCGTTTAACCGTTCTTAGAATTCCTAAGAGGATCAACGGTTTGGATCTATAATGTGATGTAGGGGCCCACAGAAGTCCTAAATGCTTATGTGGTAATGCAACGGAAATACCTTTCATTGATTCACCACCATATAATAATACCAGAGTTCAGGTTTAATATTGCTAAAAGGTTACTAGATCAAAATTCTACTATAAAACATCAGTTTTCAACTAAACATAAACTGCAGTGTGTAACAGAATCTCAAACTCTAAATGTAATGGACTCTATAGTGTGATCCGACTGCGCAGTCCTCTATCCCCACTTCCTCAGTGAAGCTCATCGACGTTTCTCCTACCTCAAAATCTGCACAAATAAACAAAACCTAGTCACAACAAGTACTAATCTACATGTATAGGGCATTTTAGAATATACAATTCCAAGGAGCATGCTAATAGACAGACAAGGTATAAAGAATATGTGTGAGGATATAGTACAAAAGTTATAAATCATATATTATTGCAATTCACAGTTACTGTGAAGATAAATGACTAGTGAGTGAGTTTAATAAAAATACATGACAAAGGCACATCTCTCCATGATATATTATGCACAGGATAAACCTGCACCACGATACAATATGTATAGGATAAACCTACAACGAGATAACACTCATCACCTTTTTGTCTTGCCCGAATTACTTTGATAAGTAGTAAATATCATGAAAACGGTAGGGCTATCTGCAGTCTAGCATAAAGTCTCTAGGAGACTTCTCGAACATCTGCTGCACCTGACTCTGTTATGGTAAGGATAACCTCCCATGCTGGCCACTTAATTGATGATGCCTGAAACAGGGGTCTAGGAAATGCCAACACTTAGATCTATCACAACACATAACTCACCACCAATTTGACTCTAGCAAACTTGATTGATTACAATTCATCTTAAGAAACTGACATTTTTGGGGATCGTTCCCACACATGGTATGAACTCCAATAATCACATCAAGATGAACAATATATGCCACTGCCCACATGCCAATCATATACTCTCTCCATAACCTTAGGATCCACGGAATTGATCAACACGACGTCCATTTGTAAATGTAGGAAACAATATGGGGTCCTTGACAATTTACACGAACTTGGAACAACAAGAATTGAGTAAAAACTAATTGAGGCATAATAATGATCAGTAACAGGACCTAAATTGTAATTTACAGGAGTCTAGGATTCACAGAATTAGTCCCTAAACGATTCAGCTGAAATCGAAAGGAAACAGGGGCTATTTGCAATTTTGGTTTGCTTTAGGGGTTTAGTTGTAATTTCAGAAAGTTTGGATTACAAGATGTGTGGAAATAAGTTCAGGTATGAATACAAAGAAATCCAGGCCTGTATTTGAAATTTCTGGGTGTTTGGAGGCTCAATCGATACTTAATGGGTCTGAGTATGAAAATAGCCAACATCAGGGACTTATTTACAATTTCCAGAAACTATAGCAACCAAATGGGTAAATAAACAGGTTCATATGTAAAATAAATAAATAGCCGAAACTTCTCAAAAGTTGGAACCAGATCGGTAACTCTGTCGGAGGAGGGGCATCACGTGAGCTAATTTTTGAGTCACCAGATGGGTGGGCCCCACTGGTCCAAACCACTGGGACCAAGACCACTAGGGTTGTCCGGGGTTAACTAACAGACCCATGGATCAGATCGTTGATCCGATGGCCCACCTGGGCCCCATGTCCCTAATTGCAACTCTGCACATCGACGACCTGAAAGATGGGAAAACCATTACTTGGATTTCTCACAAGTTCTTGGCTGATACCTACAGGTTCTAACAACAATCACAGATTGTTTGACAAGATATTTAATGCTCGGACCTGATCAACCACCAGGTGGGCCATATGGGTCCCACACCCATTTTCCACCGAGAGCACAAAAACAACCTGAAATTTCTTTGCATATTTTTGGATGATTTGAGGTGGAAATGTAATCTAAGGCTGCTGTCTACATGGGAGAAGTAATTGGTAAACTATCAGGGTTGGAAATTTGGATTTCAAGATTCAAATGCAACATTTACATGTCAACAGTGAAAGGAAAACACTTAAGCAATCACTGACTGCGTGGAAAAATGAATCAATTCACCATCAAGCACTTCTAATGACATCATAACAATGATTTACAATGATTCCAATGCTGGAAATTAAAATTGGAGAACAAATACAAAACATGACTGTCAGCAGTGAATAGATTTGTAGATGAGTAACGAAGTATCAATGATGATTTAACATAGATTAATTGGAAATTCCAAGATAATGAGAACTCAACACTAACTAAGAATCAATTAACATGCGTAGCACTTGCCCCTGGGTTGATGAAGCTTCTCAATGGGGATTAGGCTAGAGGGAGCTCTAACCTTCCTCAATCCTCTCTTCTAGGTCTACCTCCTACTCTCTTTGGAATGAATATGATAGCAAAACCGTCATCTTTTTGCTTAAATAGTAGCCCTAAAAGCTATCTATCATACTAGTCTTCCACTACCTAACACTATAAACTTACTAAATCTCACTGGGTCGTGGCCATATCTGGAAATCAATTTGGTTTTATGCTAGGAAGGTCAACTATGGAAGCTATCTTTTTACGTAGGCAATTAATGGAAAAATATCGAGTGAAGAGAAAAAAATCTGCATATAGTCTTCATCGATGTAGAAAAAGCTTATGACAAGGTACCTGGATTTAATTTGGTGGGTTTTAAATGAAAGGAAAGGTTAGGTTGAAATTATTAAAGACATGTATGAAGGAGAAGTAACGAGTGTGAGAACTATCTCTGGAGAGACAAATGAGTTCCTAGCGACCATAGGTTTGCATCGGGGGTTAGCCCTAAGCCCTTATCTCTTTGCATTGATTATGGACGAGTTGACTGCTCATATTCAAGAGCAGGTACCTTGGTGCATGTTGTTTGCAGATGATATAGAGATGGTGTGCATGGAAAATGTGAGAGATGGCAGGAGGCTTTTGAATCGAAAGGTTTTAAAATAAATTGTAGAAAGACAGATTATATGGATTGCAACTTTAGTGAGCATTTCTAAAGAGCTGCAACTACCGAGAATTGAAGCCTAGGAGAACAAAGAGATTCTTTTCGTTACGTTGGCTCCATAATTAGTAAGGATGGGTAGATTGATAAAGATGTCGAACATAGGATAAAAGTGGGTTGGTTGTGCAGGTTGATTTGCCACCAAGGGTAATGGGTTGGCCGAAGAGGACTTGGATGGAGGTATTAAAAACAAATATGAAGAAGTGCAACTTATCTAAGGATTTGGCTTAGGATAGATCAGAATGGAGAAACATAATTCATGTAGCCGACCCCAACATAGTTGATCATATTCATTAGAAATGTTTTGTTTTTCTGCCTATATACTTTATTTATTGCAGAAAATAATTAGTTAGAGTTCTCACTTTTTCCCTGATTTTGTTCTTTGTGCAGTTTGGAGTTTCTTCTGGAATCATTACAGTCTGTACAATGAGCAGCCTTTTCTTGTATAGCAATAAAACGGTGGTGTTTACATACTTCTTTTTGTTCAGTCTCAGTGCAATCACACTTTCCTTTTTGATCTCTACCTTCTTTTCACGAGCAAAAACAGCAGTTGCAGTTGGCACACTTTCTTTTCTTGGAGCATTCTTTCCTTACTACACAGTCAATGACCCTTCTGTTCCAATGTAAGTTTTGATTCCATTACATTTTCTAGTGAACTACTTAAAACATATTTCAAGATTCTTTTCTTTCAGAAACTTTTGTGTACTGGCTGCCCCACACTGTGGTGTGCACCAGTGCAAGGCTGAACTGTGTTCAGAGTTGGCAGATGGATAGCAATTGCATGCCTTGGTTGATGATGGCTTAAATTCACAATTTTGGAATGGCAGTAGTTAATGATTTACATGCTTGTGGAAGGATGGGAAGTTGAATGGAATTCGTGTGGTATTCAAATTGATGGCTATAATCAATTGATCAATGTGGTTTCAAGTTAGTCTAGGCACAAGGTTTTCCTGAAGCATGTCAGTTGGAGCCTTAGGCACACACCTAATTTTACAGGAGTAAGAATATACAATTCAGATATTAATGGTCTCATACAGATGCAAATCATGCTTAAAAATGAAAATGACATGCGAATCCGTAACATGAGATATAAATTAGCTGAAATCTAGATATGTTTAGGTACTAGACTAATATTTTTCATAACTCGCAGAAAACATTAAACTATGACAAAAAAAAAAAAAAAAATCATATTTATTAATTGAGGCAATCAAGCAACAAAAATTACAGCTATCACAAATGCAAATTCAATAAACATGGAAGGCATGATCTTGTATTTCTAATAAAAATGCAGCCACAGTAAAAATGAATATGACATGTTTATTTTGGAAGCAAATACTAAATTGACAGTGCCGGAAATATAAAATTCTAAGAAGAAACATATTGTACAGACCTGGTGCCTGTGCCTTGTGCCTAGGTGTGCCTGTGACAATGGTGCATGGGTTTTGGGCCATTGCCGATTCCTCGTGATTCCCTTTATTTCCACTGGTTTATGCCCTACAGTATGTGCCCCATTACAATTTGTGTTCTCTAGGTGTAGTGAAGGCGTAGATGGCCTTTGGTGGATGTTGTTTATGCCTATGCGTGTCGGTGGAAACAGTGCGTTGGTTTTTGGCCATCGCCAATTTCATGTTGTTCCCTTTGTATCTAATGATGTGCCTGTAATGAGATGGGCCCACAAGGTGATGTGTAGCGCATTGAAACTTAATTGTCTGTACTTGCAGGATATTGAAGATTTTGGCTTCTTTACTTTCGCCTACGGCCTTTGCTCTTGGGACAGTAAACTTCGCCGACTATGAGCGTGCTCATGTTGGTGTCCGCTGGAGCAATATATGGCAGGTAGATGTATTGTGTGTTAGGTTATCTTGATTTTGTTCCTTATATTTCCTCCGTCTGTTCTCTAAAAACTTCAAAATTTTTTTTTCTCTAGGCTTCCTCTGGAGTGAATTTTTTGGTCTGCCTCCTTATGATGATGCTTGATACAGTGTTATATTGTGCCATTGGATTGTACTTGGACAAGGTATTTTTCTAATTATTAGTTCCCACAGAATGTCTTATTATGTGTAGGTGCAGGTGTTGTGGGTGTTTGGTGATTTGTGATTGGTGGATGCGTGGTAATCCTGATTGGTGCTCCTTTTTTTAGGTGTTCTTTCATGTTGATGATCCACATTATTTTATTTTAAATCGGTAACAGTAAATTTTATTAATGATAAAAAATGTCCATTACAAAAAACATAATCAAAAGCATACAAAGCCCAGCATCAGTGTAAGAGCATTATACCCAACACATTCATACAGAACTACTCCATATAAGCAACCAATGCTAAAACCCTGTCGACCCCTGCTTAGCTAAAGCTGTGAAGACAGTACCGATTGGACTTCCATAAACCAAGGAGAAGTAGGCTAAACCCTAAATCTCAATCACTCCGATACCATGACAATATGATGATTGCATAAAATTTGCTTTACCCTCTTAGAAGGATGGTCTTGTATTTATATTAACGTTTAAAAAGTACAATTTTTAAGCTTGCAAAAATATGTGAAAGGAAAAGTAGGGACATAGATCATGTCAAATGTATTAAGAGCAATGACCAAAAGATTCTAATAAAGGCAACGATATCAATGAAAGGTGGAGGGGATATTTTAACGAACTTTTGAATGAAGACTATATAGGAGACATAAGAACAAGAGAGGGTACTTTGTTAGTAGAACATACTTTTTTCCATATAATTAGGGTGGTGGAAGGAAGGAAAGCATTGAAACAAATAAAGATATGAAATGCTACGGGTCAAGATGACATTCTGATTGAGGCTTGGAAATACTTAGGAGAAGTTGGGGGGATTTGGTTAACTAGACTCTTCAATAAGATATTGATGACATAGAAAATGGCAGATGAATGGAGAAGTAGTGTTGTAGTACCTATATATAAGCTATGATGCATGGATACTTTAAAGTGGGCAATGTATCGTATCTTGTTGTGTCTGATACTTCACTTTTTATGTGAAAATCCGTGTCCCTACCGTATCCATAGCGTGTCCCTACTATATCCTTGTAGTGTTTGGGCATTATAGTATATAAGAACAAGAGGGATATATAAAACTGTGCTAACTATCGTGGAATTAAACTTATGAGTTATACTATGAAACTATAGGAGAGGGTAATAGAGCAAAGACTTAAACAGAAGACCAAGATATTTGAAAAATCAATTTGGTTTTATTCGACGGAGGTCAACTATGGAAGTTATCTTCTCACTTCGGCAATTGATGGAGAAATATCAAGCGAAGAGGAAAAATCTGGATATGGTCTTCATCGATCTAAAAACATCCTACAATAGGGTACCTAGAGATTTAATTTGGTTGGTTTTAAATAAAAGGAATGTTCCATGAGGTTATATTGAAATTATTAAAGACATATATGAAGGAGCGGTCACAAGTGTGAGAACTACTTGTGGAAAGACAAGTGAGCTTCCAATGACTAAAGGTTTGCATCTGGGGTTAGCCCTAAGCCTTTAATTCTTTGCATTGATTATGGATGAGTTATGTCACGACCCAGAATCTGGGGCCCTTAGAATTCCGTGCCGAGACTCGTAAGCATCACACACATAGGTTAAATCAAAGATCATATAAAGATTCAGGCATTTACCAGTTTAAACCAACTTGGATAAAAAATCCAAATCTAAACAACAAATGTAACATTATCCAAAAAGATAATTGCAATGTCTATAAAAATGAAATATTCTGAACAATCTATTAAATCTAAATCTTCTTCATCTATATGGTTTCGACGCTCAAGTACGCATCCCAAAGTCTTATCTCCCAGTCATCACAGTTTTCCTGAGTCGCTACGTTCTAGTTACCTGGATTGGGACAAATCTACAAAATATCAGTACAATTGAGTGAATAGATATTTTAATCTATTTGTGCATTTAAACATATACTTAGATAAGATTACGCAATAAATTAAAATAACATCCAAAGTCTCATTTAAGCCAAGGTTTAAATCGGGTCAAACAAACGACGACCTCCTAGCCACCTGATGGCACAAGCCCAAATAAAACCAACCACCTAGGTCCAAAATAAAACCGATTACCAAGGTCCAAAACCATCGACCGCTTAGGTCCAAAATAAATCCGACCACCAAGGTCCAAAACCAGCAAACTGGTACTACAAAATCGAGCTTTCTCAAAATGTTCCAACATCAACAATCCTCACAAAAGCGGCCAAGCCGGCCCTACATGCTCGTGGTCTAGGGGTGTCCAAAAAGTTCCTCCAAACAAACAAAGTCACTGTAGCTCAGTTTTCCAATCAAATAGCAAATATATGTCTCATAAAAAATATGATATTTAGCATGTCCTCAAATTTAGTAATGGCCAAATTCCATAATCAACCCCTTCTCAATTTATGTGGATTCAATCTGCCCCAGTCCGAATCAAAATTGGTGTACGAGATGAGAGAGGTCCATTACATAACTCACCCTTTACAGTTTTGAGGGAAATATTCAATTACCAACTCAACCACAAGATTTACATATATGTCTCATAAAAAATATGATATTTAGCATGTCCTCAAATTTAGTAATGGCCAAATTCCATAATCAACCCTTTCACAATTTATGTGGATTCAATCTGCCCCAGTCTGAATCAAAATTGGTGTACGAGATGAGAGAGGTCCATTACATAACTCACCCTTTACAGTTTTGAGGGAAATATTCAATTACCAACTCAACCACAAGATTTACATACATAAACCACACAATTTACCATAAGTGATCCCCAAATAACAAAGACATGAGCAAATTAACCCACATACATATTTCAAGTCTCCATATATTTAAATAACAGTGCCCAAAATATAGATATGACCAATCAAGAACTAAAGGAAACCATTCAAACGATTTGCAACTAATAGCAATGAATAACAAGTCTTTCTTTGCAATTTCAGATAACTTAGGATTCCATCTATAACTTCCAAATTCAATTCGTTATAAAATATGCCAAAGGGTCTAATTTGAGTTTATAAAACAACCAGGCCCTTTTTTCTAATTCTAAAAAACTAATGGGGCTAGGTAATAAATAACCTAACAAAACACTATGTGCTGTCGCAAGTGTCTTCTTCCTTTTTCCAAACTGAGGCCATTCAAAACGCCGACACACATACCCTTTATTCCAACTTACAAAAACTCATGGGCAAGGTCACACTCAAACTAGGCTTAATATTTTATAACCAGAGGTCTCTCTCCTAATGCAAGACGGAATATATGGAGTGCAAGTTTAGCCAAAGTAGGACACTTGGTAACATAGAAGTAAGTTTAGGCACACAAAAGATTGTAGAGAAAGAAAACTTTAGGTACCTTGGATCGATGGTGCAACAGGATGGAGGGATTGATATTGATGTAAGTCAGAGGATTCAGGCCGGGTGGACCAAATGGAGGAGTGCTTCGGGGGTCTTGTGTGATCGGAAAGTCCCCCTCAGGGTTAAAGGAAAGTATTATAAGGTGGCGGTAAGACCAGCATTGTTATATGGATCAGAGTGTTGGGCAGTAAAGCATAATCATGTTAAGAAGATGGAAGTTGCGGAGATGAGAATGCTAAGATGGATGTGCGGGATCACAAGGAGAGATAGGATTAGGAATGAGGAGATTAGGGGCAAAGTAGGAATAGCATCGATTGGAGATAAAATGAGAGAAAATCGACTAAGATGGTTTGGCCATGTTAGAAGGCGTCCAATGGAAGCACCTGTTAAAAGGTGTGAAGGCATAGAGATTGCCAGGAGTAGGAGAGGGAGAGGGAGACCCAAGAGAAGTTGGAAAGAAACTATTAAACATGACCTTGCCTACATGGATCTAACGGAGGACATGGCCCTAAACAGATTTGATTGGCGTCGTCAAATCCATATAGCCGACCCCACCTAGTGGGAAAAGGCTCGGTTTGGTTTGGTTTGGTTTGGTTAGGTCTCTCTCCTAATGCACATCCAGGAAAAAACTGCCCCCCAGCATACATAACAGAACCCAGTTCCAGAAGTTAAACTCCACTCCTGAAGTAGCATGGACGCTAGGATAGTGGGCCCCACCGATTAAAATGCCAAGATCACACTTACAAACATGGTCGCCCATCATTCCTTTATCCATTGAGGGGACTTGATCTCTGATCAGGTGGGCCAGGGGGTCCCACTAGGGCATGTCGTCAATTAGTCTTCAGCCAAAAGGATTCCCGCTATCTGTTTTTTAAGGCAATTGGAAGGTGGGCCATACCGGGCCGATCCCACTTGAGCCCTTCACTCGCCCATGAGTCTACTATTAGATCCACGGTGCAGATTTGTCATCAGGTGGGCCCCAGAGTCCAAGACGTGAAACCAGTTCTAGACGATTTGTATTCTGGAATTTCCTATTTCAGATCTGATTCTTCACCAGTTTTTGGTGGATTTGTGTTGGAAGGGTACTCAATAATCCTACAACAATGATACATAGTTTTACATGATTTCTAGATATTAAAAGAAAGGTTTCAAACTCAAACAAGGGCTGCCATGGACGACAGATACTGTAGCAGTCCACAAAACTTGAAAGAAAAACATTGGATAACCATCTATATGCAATATCTTAACATAAATAAAGAAATCAAAGGTATACAAGGCAAAAACTAGAAATATAGAATCATACACAATTAGGTCAGAATCTCTACTCACCTGTTATGGCTGACTAGAACTAGTTCTTCCTCCTAATTTCTTCAAGGCTAATACTAAACTAGGCTTTGGGTTGATGGAAAAGAAAGTGGAAAAGAGAGAGATGGCTTGAGAGAGGCTTGGGTCGATCAATATATATAGAAGCTAAAGTTAAATCCTTCCCAAAGTCATCTTCCTAATTTTATTGCTACCTTCTGACATACCTATCCTATTCTTAACATTACCAGGAGTCTATGATATGACCAACACAAGTCCCACTAGAATTCCTCCATCAAACTATGGGTCCTAATAATTCTAAGAAAAATCAAGAAGATTAATCATTAAATATCAGAAAATAATCTATCCCTAATACTGGGCCCGGGGTATTACAAGTTAACTGCTTATATTTGAGAGTAGGTACCTTGATGCATGTTGTTTGTAGATGATATTGTGTTGGTAGAAGAATCAAGAGATGGTGTGAATGTAAAGCTCGAGAGTTGGCGAGAGGTTTTAGAATCCCAAGGCTTTAAAATAAGCCATACAAAGTTAGAATATATGGATTGCAACTTCAGTGGGCATATAGAAAGAGCTGAAACTACTATGAGAATTGAAGCCCATGAGATACTACGAAGATATTCTTCTTGTTACCTTGGCTCGTGAATTGGTAAGGATGGGGAGATTTTTTCACGTCCCAAATCCGGGGTCCATTTGGATTCCTGATCATGACTGATAAGCATCATTAACCAATATAAATCAAATCTATGCCATAAGAATCAATCTGAGCATTTATTTGAATTAACTAGTAACTATAACTAATGTCCACAAATAAAAGGAAATTTAAGTTAACATCACTGTAACGATCCAGAATCTGGGGCCCTTCGAATTCTTTGCCGAGACTCGTAAGCATCACACACATAGGTTAAATCAAAGATCACATAATTATTCGGGCATTTACCAACTTAAAACAACTTGTATTAAAAATCCAAATCTAATAAACAAATGTAACATTTTTTTTTTTTGATAACACAGGGTTCCCAGCCCTTTGGGCAGAATAATGCCTACGGGACCAAGAGAGAAAGCTGGGTAAAATTCCTATGGCCCCAAGGTGGTAGTGCAGTATAAACAAATGTAACATTGACCAATAAAGATAAAATAACTGCAATGCCTTTCAAATGAAATAATCTAAACAATCTATTTCTTCTTCTTCTATGTGGCTTTGATGCTCAAGTACGCATCCCAAAGTCTATCTCCCGATCACCACGGTTTTCCTGAGTTGCTAAGTTCTGGTTACCTAGATTGGGGCAAATCCACAAAATATCAGTACAACTGAGTGAATAGGTATTCTAATCTATTTGTGCATTTAAACATATACTTAAATAGGATTATACAACAAATTAAAGTAACATCTAAAAGTCTCATTCAAGCCAAGGTTGGAATCGGGTCAAACAAATGACAACCTCCTAACCACCTGATAGCACAAGCCCAAAGTTCATGTTCCACGAAGATATCACATGTACAAAGAGTTTCTAAAACTCATTCCTGCATATCTCAAAATCATTCTTTTCTGTCCCAAACAAAATCGACCACCAAGGTCCAAAACCAGCAAACTGGTACCACAAAATCGACCTTTCCCAACAAGGTCCAACATCAACAACCCTTACAAAATCGGCCATACATGCTCGTGGTCTAGGGGTGTCCAAAAGGTTCGTCCAAACAAATAAAGTCATTGTATCTCAGTTTTCCAATCAAATAGTAAATATACTTCTCATAAAAATTATGATATTTAGCATGTCCTTAACATTAGTAATGGGCAAATTCCATAATCAACCCCTTCTCAAATTATGTGGATTTAATCTACCCCAGTCCGAATCAAAATTGGTGTACGAGGTGAGAGAGTCAATTACATAGCTCACCCTTTACAGTTTTGATGGAATTATTCAATTACCAAATTAATTACAAAATACACATATACAAACCACACAATCTACCATGTGAGATTCCCAAATAGCAATGGTACACAACAGGTATCATAATCCACAATATGTTTCAAACCATAATTACTCAAGTTATGAAATAAATAAAACAACTCCAACAATAAATATAATAACCACAATTGAACAGCCCTTATTTCTAATTTCATAAAGTCTGAAATCCAAGGAATGGTCTCAAATTAATCAAATCAGGCCCAGCTATGACAAACAATAAATATCGGGCCCTTATTGTAATTTTCAAAACTTATAACAAACAATATCCATCGTCACTGTCTTCCGGAAACAAGGTAGTTCACGCCTGGAGCTATTAATGTATTGGTCAGTGGGTCCCACTGGCCCAATCCATGATGGGACCTGATCTCCAAGGTTTCCCAAGGCCCCACAACAGGTTCTATGGTTCTAATTTGGAATCAGGTAGCCCTACCTGGCCCCATACCTTGAAGAAATATGAAGAAACCCCATTGACAGAACTAACGCTGCCCAGATTTGAAGAAATAGAATGATAGGCCAGGTGGGGCCTACTCATGGTTCCACCACTACTAAGGTTGCTCCTGGGTCCTCTACCTAATGTGAGGTTCTGATCAATAATCAGGTCGGCCTTGTGGTCCCAAAAGGCTGTCGACCAAAGGCCCTTTTTCTTATTCAATCATGCCTCCTGGTTTTGAAGTGCATGGATGGTGGGCCAAACGGGGTCCACTTCAAATGGGGCCAGCACTGCAGTGGTCGACCATGGGTCCCCTTTCAGATCCCTGGTCCGAATTTCTGATCAGATGGGCCATGTGGTCCCACAACCACAAACGACCCAAATTGGGTTTTGTCGTGTTGGAAATATAAAATCAAGTTTTGACTGATTTCTCCCTTACTGATCCACTCTTTTCATCTTGTAAACATGGGTTAAGGAGCATAGTAATTATAGAAATCATCTCATCATATTACAACAACAAAACTTGAATTTTATTCAATCAAACATCTAATCCAGTGTCTGACATGTATTAAAGCATCACCGAACAGTTGGTAAATTCAGATTTAGCAGTCATCTAATTCATAGTTTCGAACCGACACAACATTGCAATAAGATTAGAGATTTGTAGCCAAGAATATCAACCATAACATCAATTCCAAGAAGATGCAGAATTCTACTCGCCATAAAATAGACGAAATAAAAATATACACGAGCAAAGCCAGAAATTCAGAACCACACAATTAGATCAAAATTTCTACTCACCTGTTATGGCTAACTAGAGCCGGTTCTTCCTCCTAATCTCTTCAAGGCTAATACTAAACTAGGCTTTGGGTTGATGGAAAAGAAAGTGGAAAAGAGAGAGAATGATGTGAAAGAGTCTTGAGGTCAATCAATATATATATATATATATATATATATATATATATAGAAGCTAAAGTTAGAATCCTTCCCAAAGTCCTCTTCCTAATTTTATTATTTCCTTTTCACATGCCAATCCTATTCCTAACATTACTAGGGATCTATGGTATAACCAACACAAGTCCCACTCGAATTCTTCCATCAAACTATGGGTCCCACTAATTCTAAGAAAAATCAAGAAAGTTAAATATTAAATGTCAGAAAATAATCTAGCCCTATTACTGGGCCCGGGGTATTACAATCACTAAATGAAACCAATGAGTCCAACTAAAAAAAAATATTATTCATTAATTTCAGATCTAGATAAAATAAAGGAGGCTAGTCCTCGTAGTCACTAGTGGAGCGCCTCTCAACCATGAATGTCAAAATCTGACTTACCAGTTAGGTAAAATGGATGATCCTAGTAGCCAGGTAATCACATAAAGAAGCTGTTCTGTAGTCAATGAAAGAGACTGGCTTGAGAACCAGTATTAACAAAATCTTGGCTCTAGTGTAGGGAATGTCAACGTCACACTGCTGGTTATCTAGGGTGTCCAACGGGTTGGTCCAGTTAGTTTTAGTTTATTGTGTTAACAGTATTTCTATGATGAGGCGGTCTGGAAATAAACCCTTACACTAATTCCGGGTTTTATGGCCCATTCCCTTTTCTTAATTGGTACTCAATCTGTGTAAGAGCGATTCCATATAATCCCCGCTACGTTTTAGAACATCATACAACCCATTACATGCAATGAAGATCATTGTGAGTTTTTGACATCATATAATTGCCAACAATCTCAAAATCATGCAACAAGTGGCAGCATAGTGTACCATCATAATACCAGTCGCAATCCAAGTTTATAATGTCCTTCTGGATTGTGAGAGTCATAAGATATCAGGGACGAAACTTTACTCAACATATACACCATCTGAATCAAGTGGTGATAAGTGTATAATAGCATCAACAGTCTAGGTATAAGTGAGATATCTACTTTGTATGACAAATACAATCAACTTACTCTAGCAGAATTGGATGGATTGGAGATGATTAAATAAAAACCCTTAACCAGAATTGGTTCAGGTCCTGCTCCAAGTACATTAATCAAAATTTATACTTATTTATAATATCTAATACATTAAGTAATTAATTCAATATCCCATAAAAGTTTAGAAGTAAATACAAAAGATAGATAGCAGGTTTTTTTTTTTTTGAATGATAACGTACATTAGAAAGGCAAGCAGTACAGGAGAAGTATACTGACAAGCAGGAACAAAAAGACCCCAAAAGAAAAAGGAAAAGCCCCTAAGATCGAACTAGATAGACCCTGCAAAAGGAAGGGCTAGCGCCTTCCAATTTAACATAATTTGATAGATAGAGTAACGTCTAAAAGACGGTCTAATGGAAACCCAGAGAGTGACTAAGAATTTCACTTTCCGCAGCAAGCAATTATCACTGGATACAACCCCTTCGAAGTATCTGGAGTTCCTTTCCTTCCAACTAGTCCAGAGGATTGGCAAAAAGGCCAGGTTCCATAACTCTTTTCCTCTCGGGACTCCACAAGGGGCCTTCCAAGCCAGGAACAACTCGGAGAGAGAATTTGGGAAAACCCAACAGCAGTCAAACCACTCAATTACTGAGCTCCATATATAGTGAGCAGTTTTGCACTTCACCAAAAGGTGGTCTACAGATTCCTCCTCTTTTAAACACATAGGGAAGTCGTTAACTATTGTCATCCCCCTCCTTCTTAGATTATCCTGGGTTAGGATTCTTTTCCGGATTGCTAGCCACCCAAAGATTAGCAAACTCATAGGAACCTTCATCTTCCAAATGCTGTTAACAGCATTCCTCTCGCTCGAACCATTTGTAATGGAAGAGAAGAAAGAAGAAACATAGAAGTACCCATCTTTTGAGGCACTCCACATCCTTGTATCATCCCCACTTTCCAGTATGCACATACCGTTAAGAAGATTGAGGAGAGAAATGAATTGAGTTTCCTCTTGATCCTTCAAGTGCCTTATTAGAATGGGGCTCCAAACCACGTCATCACCAATTCTTGACATGCAGGATTTAACCTTAGCATCCTTGTCCATGGCACAATTGAATAGGTCCGGAAACTGAGCAGCAAGAGTCCTATCCCCTGTCCACCAGTCTTTCCAGAAGAGAATTCTCTCCCCTGTCCAAGCTTGATATTTTATATTTTCCATAAGAAGCTTTTTAATTGAGTGGATTCCTCTCCAGATTGCTAACGACTTATTAGTTGGGTCCCGGAGATCCCACCCATTTCTTGGAAGGCCATATTTCTTTTCAAAGACCTGTCTCCATTAGCCATCCATTTCTTCTCCTATCCTCCATAGCCATTTGCCCTGAAGAGCTTGATTCAGTTGTTTGAGACGTCTGATTCCAAGGCCTCCCTCTTCCTTGGATTTGCAAATAGAGTTCCAGTTCACCAAGTGAAACTTCTTATGGTTGCTATTGTCATTCTCACAATTGCAAAACACAACGATGGAATGAGACTTTTGGGAGAACTGATTGTATTGATTTGTGTGTCTTCTCTTGGAGAACGATCACCAATATATAGGAATATACATGCCTTAATCAAGGCTCTTACATAGGAAACTAGGTAATTACATCAATCGCTAATCTAAAATAGGAAAGCAATCAAATTAGAATATGTACAACTAACTAGACATTGACCAAATCAAGCCATGTGAGATATAACTTGCTGGACTGGATTGATTGATGGGCCTTGGGCCCCTTCATGGGTCAACTTAACACCCCCCCTCAAATTGATGCGGGAGAATCAACGAGCATCAATTTGCCAACCAAGAATTGATGCCGTGGTCGGGGAAGACCTTTAGTAAGAATATCAGCAATTTGAAGCTCAGACCCTGGAGGCAGACGCATATAAACATCTTCTTTGAGATCACCATGAAGAAACGCATTTTTGACATCCATTTGATGGAGAGGCCAGGACTGAGATGCAACAACAGCAAGGATGATGCGTACGGTGGTCATCTTGGCGACGGGAGCAAACGTTTCATCATAATCAATGGCATATTCTTGCCGATTTCCGAGAGCAACAAGGCGTGCCTTATATCGATCTAGAGTTCCATCAGGTTTTAACTTGAGAGAAAAAATCCACTTGCAGCCAATAGGTTTGACACCCACAGGAGAGGGGACAATATCCCATGTATGATTTTTCTCTAAAGCTTCCAATTCATCTTGCATAGCCTGGTTCCAACATTTGTCCTGCACAGCTTGAGAATAGGATTGGGGGATGGAAGAAGAGGACAAAGTGGCCATTAAGGAATTATGGGAGAACCCATAGCGGTCGGGTGGTACCGAAATGCGAGTGGAGCAACGCAATGGAGGAAGTCCAGAAGGACCAACTGCCGGAGGAAGATTAGGAAGGGAATCCCTAGGAGGCGCGTCTGTATTCCGTCTGTGGTATACAAAGTTAGGATTAAAACGAACGACTGATGTGCTGTCAGAAAAACCAGGTAAAGACACTATAGAGGAGTCAGGAGGTTCAAGATGGTGTTGAAAAAAATACTTTTTAAAAAAAAAACGACATTCCTAGAAGTCCGGAAGCGACGAATGTGAGGATCGTAGCAAAGGTACCCTTTCTGGAAGGGCGCATAACCTAAAAACACACACTTAGCGGATTGTGCAGTCAGTTTGGTTCGCTCAAAAGGAGGCAAGTGCACAAAGCAAACGGAGCCGAAAACATGAAGATCATCATAAGATGGAGATGTCTGGAACAATCGGTAATATGGGCTCTGATTTTGAAGAGAGGCAGAAGGCATACGATTTATAAGATGAGCTACCGTAGCCAGTGCCTCAACCCAAAAACGAGTAGGAACCGATGATTCAAGAAGTAGGGAACGAGTGACATCAAGCAGATGTCTATTTTTCCGTTCAACAACTCTATTCTGCTGTGGAGTATAAGGACAAGTTCGCTGAGAAATAATGCCTTTGGTTTGTAAAAACTTTTGAAAATCAGAGGACACATATTCCCCGCCCGAATCAGATCGCAAGATTTTGATGCAGGTGGAAAATTGATTCTCAACATAAGCTAAAAAATATTTAAAAACAGTGAAAACTTCAGATTTGGAATGCAGAAAATAAATCCATGTGAAACGACTGAAATCATCAATAAAAGTGACAAAATACTTGTAGTGAGCATGAGAGAGAGCTGGAGCAATTCCTCATACATCGCTATGAACTAAATCAAAACACCTAGAGTTGTGTGAAGTGGAAATAGGAAAAGGAAGAGTTTTGCTCTTTCCCATTTTACAAGCAGCACAATCAAAAGGCACACAAGAAGATAAGCCAATAGATTTATTTAATAAACCATAATTTAACATAAGGGACAGCCTTGGAATTAGGGTGTCCGAGTCTTTTATGCCACAATTGGTAGTTATCTCTAATAGAAAAACAAAACACATCATTGGCAATGCTAGTCCTAGCGTCCACACTTAGGTCCCCTCACGATCTCCTTCCCGGACATCTGGTCCTGCACAACACAACCAGAAGAAGAAAAAGATATGTTACAATTATTTTCAACAAGTTGCTCGACTGACAATAGATTAGAAGTTAAATTGGGACAAAGGAAGACATTTTTCAATAGGATGGGACCAGGGATGTCTCCAAGGGCAGTAATGGGAACAGTACCTCCGTTAGCAGTTTGTATTTGAAGATTACCATTGTATTTTTTCACATTGGAGAGAGGGTTCCAGGAATATGTCATATGATTAGATGCCCCGGAATCAAGAAACCAAGTAGAAGATGGAGGCGAGGTACCTGAGAGACCTAAGGCAGAAAGGGCATTGACAATCATTTGCTGAACTAATTCAGGAGTCAGAGAAGATGAGGGTCCAGGCTGTGAGGGTGCAGAGGTAGGAGTAGGCATATCTGAAGAAGCAACATAAGCATGCGGAGTCGGAGGCTGAGTCTGATACTGTGGAGCCTGACGTTGTGGGCGGTGGCGACATTCAGAGATGATATGTCCTGACTTTTTACAGTAACTACATACTTTTTGTTTGCATTGAGATGCAAGATGTCCAAATTTTTGACAACTGTAGCATTGTGTTTTGCTCAAATCTCGAGATGGAGGCTGAGAAGCTTTATTGGCCGAAAACGCGACTGAATAAGTCTCAGTCTTTTGTTGAGCCAGATGGGCTGAGGTCGAAATGCACTGTTCCTCGCGTAGAAGCTCATTCAGGCAGACATCCAAGGAAGGTAAAGGCGTCCGATTCATTAGGGCAGATCGAACACTTTCATATTCATTCCGTAATTTCATCAAAAATTGATCCCGCTGACTAGAGGTCTGAAGATCGCGAATTACGATCAGAACGTCGGCAGGCACATCTGCATACTTAATACTATCATATTCCGACCATAGGGTTCGGAATCCTGAATAGTAGTCTTGGATTGACAAGTTTCCTTGTGCATATTCAGCAATCGCACATTCAAGATGAAATTGACGTGCGGAGCCATCTTGATGGTACACTTGCTTCAGATACCCCCACATGTCTTTAGAAGTTGGATAAGGTTTAAGGTTCATTATTAGATGTGGCTCCACTGAACCCAGTATCCATGTTTTTATTTTTGCATCTTTAGTAAGCCAAGTGGATATCTTCTTCTCATCTTCCGTGGGTTTAGGGTCAGATCCAGAAATATACTCCCACAATTCCTTAGCTTCAAGATATATTTGGAACTGAAACGACCAAGCGGGGTAATTTTTTCCCGTGAATCGGATCAAGCTAACCTCAGATTTTTCCATCGTTAATGGAGATTGGCCAAAGAAAAATTGAGTGAAACAGTGAAAAGGTAGTAAAAAATCTAGCAACAGTGAAGAGATGAAGTCTCAAAGTGGAGAACAAAACTATGTAGAGTGCAGTAGCCAAGATCAGACCAAGCAGTGAAGAAAAAACCAACACAGAACAGTAAACAGGCCAAAAATCACTCCAGATGACCTGATTTTTTTGCTCTGGATCCTCTATGTGGGCCCCACTGATGGATCTGGACAAGGATCAGATCACTGATCTGAGGAATCACAACAGTCTGGCTTCTACTGGAAAAAGAATGATCCAATTCCACCACAAATCCAGGATTCTGGACGGTCTAGATGAAAACAGTATTAAAAATCTGGAAAATCTCTAGAACATGTAAATCACCAACCTGGGAGTGCTCATAAAATCTGAAAAAATCTCCAATATTCCTAGAAAATCCAGTCGACTATGTCTGGATAGATCTCTGATGGTGATTTGATGATCAGAGGTGGGCCACCTTGAAGATGAGACTGCCGCAGAGTTTGGATTCCTTGAAACAGATCCTTGATCTGTCGATCTTCACAAGAGAGAGTGATTTCTCTCTATCCTTAATCCCTTAATGCTATATAAGATAAAAAAAAAAAGATTTTCTTGAACATAGCTCTGATACCATGTCATTCTCACAATTGCAAAACACAACGATGGAATGAGACTTTTGGGAAAACTGATTGTATTGATTTGTGCGTCTTCTCTTGGAGAACGATCACCAATATATAGGAATATACATGCCTTAATCAAGGCTCTTACATAGGAAACTAGGTAATTACATCAATCACTAATCTAAAATAGGAAAGCAATCAAATTAGAATATGTATAGCTAACTAGACATTGACTAAATCAAGCCACGTGAGATATAGCTTGCTAGACTGGATTGATTGATGGGCCTTGGGCCCTTTCATGGGTCAACTTAACAGCTATTTCCATGCCAGAGGAATTCTCACTGCAGCCTTTCTATTCTTTTGATTACTGATGTTGGGCATCTGAAGAGGTAAAAGTAGTAGACTAGAAGATTAGATAGAGATGCCTTGATTAGGGTGACCCTACCTCCTATATGGATAGGTAATTGGCTTTCCAGGATGACAACTTTCTCTCCACCCTTACCACCTTAGTAACCGATCCCGCACGCAAGGGCAATCCTAAATAAGAACCTGGCAGATCCCCCAACCCGCATCCCAAAATGCCTGCATACTTATGAAGCTTAGACTTCTCCATACGTATCCTGATTACCTCACTCTTGGAGAAATTAACTTTTAGACCCGACACGGCTTCGAAGCAAAGCATAGTAGCTTGAACGTTTCTTATCTGATCTTCGCCGTCTCCATAGCAGATAAGGGTGTCATCAACAAACTGCAGATGGCTGATACCCGACGAATTTTTAGCCACTTTTAATCCTTCAAATAGCCCTGCGTTCACTGCCCCTTTTATCATTTTGCCCAGAGCCTCTCCCACTAGAAGAAGGAAAGGGGAGAGCGGGTCACCTTGTCTGAGCCCCCTTTCAGTCGGAACGAATTCCTTAGGAGTGCCATTTATCATAATAGAGATCCAAGCAGATGAAATACACTTTTGAATCCACTTTCTCCATTTTTCCCCAAACCCCATTCTTCTAAGCATATATTGGAGGAACTTCCAGTACACTCTGTCAAATGCTTTTTCCAAATCCAACTTGCAGATAAGCCTCGGAAGTCTATCTTTGTGCCTTGAGTGTGAACACTCGTTTGCCACCAGGATATTGTCTAAGATCTGCCTCCCCTTGACAAAAGCTCCTTGCTCTTTGGATCTAATATTCGGTAGAACCTTCTGATGTCTCCCCGCTAGGACTTTGGCTAGAATTTTATAAGTGCTATCTAAAAGGTTAATGGGTCTGTAATCCTTAATACCAATCTCCCCAGACTTTTTCGGAACGAGGGTGATAAAAGAAACCCCCATGCCTTTTGAAAGCTTTCCCCTTTGATAGAATTCATCTATGAAGACTAGTATATCCTTTTTCATCAATGCCTAAAAGCACTGAAAAAACGCAAGTGGGAACCCATCTGGGCCTGGAGCCTTATCACCTGCAACATCAAACACTGCTTGCAAACTTTTTCCTCATTAAACTTCCTCTCCAGCCATTGAGCCCAATGATCCTCAATGCTATCAAAAGCCATGTTGTCCAGGTGAGGTCTCTCCCAGCCCTCATCAGCATAAAGAGAGGCAAAGTAATCTTCTATGTGTTTGATGATCTCCTCTTTCTTCTCTAATTTTCTTTACCCATCCATAATGTAAGAAATCTTGTTTATCCTCCTTCTCAAGGAAGCCATACCATGGAAAAATCTCGTGTTTTTATCTCCTTCCTTCAACCAGTTGCATCTAGACCGCTGTCTCCTCTTGATCTCCTCCTTTCTTAGCTTCCTCTGGAACTATTCTTTAAGATCGACCCTTCTCTTCCCCTCTTCTAGGGATAGCTGTCTAGATTCCTCCTCCTTATCCAGCGCTTGAATTTCTGCTAGTATGTTAGTTTTCTGGGCCTGCACATCCCCAAATTGTAACTTAGCCCACTCCTTGAATTCGATCTTCAACATTTTCATTTTAACAGCCAGTCTGTGACCAGTCCATCCCTCCACCTTTATCTCCTCCCACCACTCTTGGATTAGGCTAGGAAGCTGCTTCTCCTCTAACCACATCAATTCAAAGCGAAAAGGAGCGGGTCCCCATTTTTCACAGTCGTAATCAACCAAAATAGGATAGTGGTCAGATGCGGGTTTTGGCAATGCATTCTGAATGACCTCGGGCTTTAAGTCCACCCAATCAATGGAGATGAGAAATCCATCCAATCTGGACATAGCTGGGATCCTTTGATTATTTGACCACGTAAATGACACTTCCGTAAGATGCATATCCACTAAGGAGTGAGAGTTGATCCAATCCGAGATTCGTCTCATATTGCCTGTTACTCTACTTCCACCATAATTTCTCGCTTGGGTATCTAATGATATTCCAATCTCCTCCGATGCACCAAGCCCCTTTCCACCTTCTAAGAAACGATCTTGCACCTCCTCCACCCAATCCAGCAACCTCCACGGAATAGAAGGTTCCCCAGAACCCCATTGAATAGCTGAGTAAGAATCCCCTTCAATAATAGCATTGATGCTTTCCAAAGTTAACAACTGACTGCAACCAATAAGAAGAGCATAAACTTCTGCATCATTAGCACTTAGAGAATCCACATGCCTTGAGAAATTTCTTAACACATTACTGTCATGACCCAAATTTCGGGGCCTTGTCGGATATCGGGATCGTGATAACTTGGCAACATTTACCGTACATTCATAAATTAATTCTCACAAGTAATTAGGCATTTAGTTCAAAATATAATTCTAATTAAATTGTAAATGTCAAACAATATCAATAATCTTTGAGTAATCAAAATTCCATATTCTAACCCAGTTCAAAGATGACCTAAAACATTTAATAAAATTTCCTAAATAAGGGCTATTCCCCTTATTAACTAATTGAACTTGTCTCGTTCTCTCCCGTCAGCCACGCATGCCAAAATCTACATGCTGAACGTCATTCTGCTCTTTTCCACCCACAACGTGATTACCTGAAGGGGCAACAACACATCAGTATTACTGGTGAATGAATTTTCCTAATTACACCACAGCATAATATCACATAATCAACAAATGTGAATCAATAGATCAATTACCATTAAAAGTACATCCATATACATATTCATGCCCATGCACATTACCACGCCACCGAGGCTTATTGTATACATGTATACCGGCCACCATGATCCTGTCTTATCAGACACATCCACCGAGGACCAGCCAATACAACGGCCACCATGGCCAGAAGCCATCAATCATTCGGACACAATGTCCAACATCCCAAGTTTGGGACCCAGTGCACAATCTCATAATCACATAGTAATCATAATTCAATATTATTAAGAATTTATACAATCAGTAGTGTGGACCCAGCCCCCTACATTGATGCCCCACTTCTAGTCATGACTGGTTTTAGTATATGTAGGGGTCGCCCACTCTATCATAAATAGAACATTACACAGCATCACATTAAAATTCCCAGACAACAGTCCGCATAATTAATTATAATTCACATAAGGCCTTGATTAATCTAATTAGAAAGATTAGATTTCAACCACATATAAAGTCCAAAGTTATCGTCCTTCATAGATTCCATTCAGGCCACGTATACATACCTAGAACTTAGAAAAGACAACTGTTTCATGCCTGATATGCTTCGATGAAAATCTGGTGGGTCCCACTTATTTAGTCCAAGATCAGACTTGATGTCTCTGATCGCCCAAGGCTGAAGTATCATATCAATGGATCTGATTCATTATCAGACCATTCTCTGGGGCCCACAGATCCAAAACATATTTCTAAAATATCCACAAGAAGTCATGCCTGGGTTATTTGCATCTACTGGACAGTGGGTCCCACTGTTCCAATACCTCAGATGTCCCTATTCCCTAGAGTCGCCCAGGGGTCCTCTAAAAGTTGTGTGGTCCTGATCTCCGATCAGGTCCACTGATGGGTCCCACAATAGCTGTCGACCTTTAGCCTTGTTTTCATCAAGCTCACGCCTGTAACATTAAAATCAAGTGGATGGTGGCCTAAACGGAGCCAAAGCTGATGGTGTCGTGGGCCTACTCGATGATCAAGTACCTCGATTGGTACCAGCGAGCAAGGTTTGATTATTCGGTGCCAATATCAAGTTTATTAGATCCACCTGCGTACGTATTCAAACCACAGTAAAAAGACCCATTATTAAAATTCTGGATTGGGATTTTGATCTGTATGGTCAACAGAATCAGTGGCTGCTGGACCAACTACTGAATCCACTTTTCAATCTTTGCAGTGGGAGAGGTGATCAACATAGAGGAACTCACGGCAGATTTGGGGTGCAAGGTGGGCTGCCTCCCATCCTCCTATCTTGGTCTCCCGTTAGGCGCTAAATACCGGTCTAAGGCGATATGGGATCCGGTGGTGGAACGCTTTGAGAGGAGACTTGCCTCCTGGAAGAAACTTGCATTGCACAGAGAACTCAATCTATCTCACCTCCCTTGGGTCCATATCCTAATTGGTCGACTAGGGGTAGGCCTACTACTCCCTGGTCTAGATCACCGATACAGTGGGCCAGGGGGTCCCACAACCCTCTAACGTCAATTCCTACCATTGACGCTAGCCTGTGTTTCAGCCAATTTTCGTACTTGTAAAATGAATTCTCATGAATCTGCACTCCAATCAATTTGTATCATTCCCACAGCCTCTCATATATAATTCCTTGACCCAAATCAGAATTTTTATGTCTGCACGATGCTTACAAAAATCACTGTATACCTATTAATACAGAATAGTCAAATGACATGCTATTATCAATCATCTTGACCAATCAACTAATTAATTAGGAAGATCCACTCACCTCTGGTACGTGATCATTGCGTTTGCAATATGCGGGCTCGAATAGGACATCCGTCACTGATTGCCTTCTTCTTATTCTTCACCTAAATTTCATCCCACAAGACCCTCTCTCAGAATTTCTCAAAAGAAAGAAGAGAATATAATACTAACCTAAGGGGTTGTTGGTTTATTTATATATACAAGGATGAGGTAGTCCTAATCCTTCTCTTATACTTCCTACTTAGAGTTGTTATACAACTCCTTCCCTTTCCAAAAACCATTCACGTGAGACACCTTCTAATTTAATAATAAGTAATCAACTAAGGCCCTACTTGGGCCAAACTAATGCTGGGGCCCAGGTAACTCAAGATATTTCCAAAGTTAACAACTGACTGCAACCAATAAGAAGAGCATAAACTTCTGCATCATTAGCACTTAGAGAATCCACAGGCCTCGAGAAATTTCTTAACACATTACCTTTCCAAAATCTGATAACTCCTCCAATACCACCCCTTTGCGAAGAGCGAAGAAAATTGCCATCAAAGTTAAATTTTAAAACACCATTGGGGAGTTGTCCAAAGATTTTTCTGGACAAAATTAACCTGGCGACCCCCTTGGAAAAAAAACTAGCCAAGATCTAGAAAGATCTTCCAAATAGACTCCTAATAACTCCTTCCGCTTCACCACCCATTCCGGGACAGACCAGACAATTGATTTAACCACCTATTTTACTGATTTACAAGTATTTTAAAAAACTCTTTTATTTCTTTCCAACCAAAGCTTCCAAATGGTGCCATACAAAGCTGCTATCCATAAAATCCTTCCACGCAAGAATTTACATCCATACCGCCACTGAATGAAAAGATCTTCAACAGTTCCACTCGTAACCCAATTTATATTTCAAACATGTTAATGATAGCAGACCAAACACCATGAGCAAAAGGACAATGAATCAACAAATGATGGACCGTTTCCTCATCATTTAAGCAGAAAGGACAACCATTAACAATAATATGATTCCTTTTCCTCAACTGGTCAATAGTAAGGATTTTATGATTTCTAGCAATCCAACAAAATACAAGAACTTGAGGTGGAATGGAGCTGATCCAAAAGTTTTTCCAACCTCCCACCCTTGCTTTGTTGTCTACTAACACATTATAAAAAGATTTGACAGAGAAATGACCTTTAACAATTGGCCAACCTGTTACAACTGACTGTATGCTGAGTTTTTTGTGCTCTTTAATCACTCATTCCTCCCTCTATAATCATCTTCTTAGGCATCTTCTCCCCACTCATTCTTCATCATTGCTCCAGCCATTGTAACAGTCTATAGACTGTTATAGTTGTTGACATACAACAATTATTGATTGAAATCAGTAGTTATGTCATGCGTATGAAACATTGGAACTCATTGTTAAAACTCTTTGAATTTTTCTTTTGTTGGTTTACATTGGAATGTGATGCTTTTTTGTGAAGTTTTTGTAGTCTTTAGGTTTTGCTTTTATGTGTCTTTATATTACTTTTGTTGGTAGTTCATAGTTGTACTATGGATTCTTTCTTCTGTTCCTCGCTCTTTTGATTTTGTTATATATTTGTATTCTGAATATGGTTATACATGGACAATATATAATATAAAATGGGCCAAGTGTCTTTTTTTTAGTTAATAATGGCGTGGCATCATGATCAAAGTTAAAAGAATGTATGCATGGCTTGTTTCTTTTTTTATTTTTATTTTTATTTTTATTTTTATTTTTATATTGGAGGTGTATTTGGCATATTTAGGCTCATGCTTAGGTGTGCGTAGTGCGTTTTGTATCTCAGGCTTTAAAAGGGTTTAGCACCTGCATCTTGACTATGTTGGAGAGGGGCTGCATTCATTTGCCCTTTTGGATTGTGTTATTTCTTTATATTGTTGATTCTAACAAGTGAACCAGTTGCAATTTTCAAAAAAATAAAGCGTTTATTAAGAACTCTTATATATATATTTTAGGTTCTCCCTAGAGAAAATGGAGTGCGGTATCCATGGAACTTTTTATTCACAAAATGCTTCTGGGGAAAGAAAAGTTCAGCCCTTCATCACCCTAGTATTCATGTACCTAAAAGTAGCGATAAGATGGGAAAAAACAAGGCAATGTCTGCTGGTAAAGATGGTGTTGAACCTGCTATTGAGGCAATAAGTTTGGATATGAAGCAACAAGAACTTGAAAGCCGGTATGAATTTATTACTCTTGCTTTATTAATTACCAATTTTAATTTGTTTTCCTTCTGACATCCTTTTTCTTTTTCATAGATGTATGCAGATAAGGAATTTGCACAAAGTTTACATGACTAGGAAGGGGAAGTGTTGTGCTGTCAACTCCCTGCAGCTCACCTTGTATGAAAATCAGATACTTGCTCTTCTAGGTGTGCTTGTTCATTTCAGTTATTTTATTTTTATCCCTCTTGTCTGAATGCTGTGGTTGGCTATTTCACCATATGCATTTGTTTTTATATTGTGCAGATTAAGTACTTCTTTGTCAAGTTGATGCCTGTTGTATTTCTGACATTATTTATCTCATATTTTAATGAGATCATCTATTATCCAATTATAATGGAAACTTAAGCAGGATATGTAAATTTATTATATCTTTCTATACATAATTGTGTTAGACTCAATCAGTTTGAGATATTGAAACTCTGGTTTTTTTTTTTAACAAAAAACATTTCTGACAACATATATTCTAATCACAAACTAGACAGACATTTGTTATATTTACTAAGATAATTAGTTAGACCTTCAAACTAAAGTACACAATTTAACTTTTACCAAGCAGCTATGTCAATAAGAATATGTGTCTTCTGTGGTTTTCCCATTTATAAACATACTGCACTTTCAAAATATGAATGTGATACTGTTGCTACATGGGCTGCAATCCACCATCAGATGATGCTAATATTTCTTAAAGGGGCCTATGGAGCATGTAGCATACTTGGAAGGTGCTCAGTGTCGCTACCACAAGATTGCGGGTTCGAGTCATGCTACCATTGAAAAATAAAGGCTCAATGGAGCTGATAAAAACTCAATTATTTCAAATTAAATTATGCAATTTAATTTTCACCAAGCAGATTGCCACGCCCTGGAATCTGGGGCACTGTTGGATTCCGTGGTGCAACTAATAATGAATCAAATTAAATGAGCAACAATAGTATTGTAGGGAAATCCTAATAATTCTTTTAATAATAATTTAAAATATGAATCATATTAAAATAAGTAAACAAGTCCAAAAATAAAATAAAATAATAATAATAATTACAATCTCCCATGTCCAATTTTAGTTACTAAAAGAGCTAATCCTCGTCAAGCTTCTAAGCGAGTTTGTTGCTCAAGATCGCGTGCCAAAGTCTTATCTCTTGTTCATTGTAATCATCTTGCAATTCAACATTCTGGTCACCTGGATTGGGGCAAATCCTTAAATCAGTACAAACTGAGTGAATGGATTTCCAAATCTATTTAAGCCCATTTATAGTATTTCACTGTAAATAAACAGAAAACATAAGTAACACATGAGTTTCACATAATTACATTTTGAATCTGAAATTTTTATTTAGGTAAGGTCAAATTGGTCATTTCCCATGGACAACCGCTTAATCTCTTAGTGGCACAGACCAACACGGTTCCTGCCCCAAAGGGTTCAAGACAGAACACGGAGTACCATTAACAAACTTTGTGCACATTACAAGGTGACAATCAAGGGTCTGAATTATCAAGGCAGTACCTAGAGATTATCCTCCCAAAGCTGACTAATTGTCAGAACATCATAGGCCATGGTAGGATAGTTGGACGTCATCACCATACCATGCTGAGCAGTCTAGGGGTCCAAGGTACAAATACATCATCAAGATCCTTCCCAAATTCTCATATTTAGAAAGGTCTAACTTTCTCCATTGTCATCCACACATAATTTTATATTCAAAACAAGTCTTACTAACTTCCTCAACTTTTGTAGTGGGTTGGTTTCTGTAACCATTCTTTACGCACCTTTTTGATTTTTGATTGCCCCAAACCGTGTCACTACAGGTTGCCGATTGGTGTGTACAGTTGGTCCCACAACCATCCCCTTAGAGATTTGGGGTAATTATCATAGATTCATAGTTGACAAAATAACAGATTCATGCGTCCAATCCCATAGTCTATCATATTACATCACAACAGTAACTGGCATAGATTCAAATCCTATGGAAACCATATCTCAAAACATTATACAAATAATTCTTATAAGAAACATGTTTCAGTCGCAATTTCTCAAGGGATAGGGTGTCCACATCAAAATAAGCATGTGTGAATTATCAAAATTGATGAAACTATTAATAGTAACAAATTCTGCTGCATAATTAGTGATTATCACGCCTTTAATTGGAATTTCAGGAAACTTAGGGCACATGGAATTTAATAAAACAAGTTCAGTTGTGACAACAATGGGTGTCAGGCTCTCATTTGTAATTAATAGGATCCTGGAACTCAACTAAACAGTCCATAAAAAGCCCAGATGTAATTGCTAGAAATATCAAGGGCTTAATTGAAATTGTAGTACACTTATGCAATTAAAGTAAAGGACAAGCGCTGATGTGAGATTTTCTGAATTCCTATAGTACTTAGATGCAAAATAGTATAATTCAGCCCCAAAACGCCCAATTGCAGAAGCCGTCATTCACAGAAAGGGTGTCTTACATTCTGTGTTATGGGTTAGTTGGATGGTGGGCCCAACTGGGCCCAACCCATATGGGTCCCATACCACTTAGGTCGCTTCATGGTCTAGTTTCCATCTGTTGGTGTTGATCTTTGATCAAGTGGCCCATGGGGCCCCATATCCTGAAACGTGAATCTACTTCAAGACGACCTGAATTTCTACAGAATTTGATTCTGTTGTGATTCCTTGCAGATCTTTGGACAGTAGGTAGGAATCATTCACCAAGGACCCTATCTAACTTAGAACAGCAATTGGTAAGTTTCTAGTGCCTGAAAAGGGAATTTTTGCTCTTACAACACCAAACATGTTGAGAGTGAAGCGAAAGTTACTGTAGCAGTTATACAAAACTAAAAAAATAGTCTAATCTTCATCACTATCACTAATCTTACCATAAACAATTGCGTAGCAAGGAATACAAAAGGCAAAACATCAGGCTTTGGGATTTATCACAAGTAGATAAGGATTCCACTCACCTTGTATATGATATAGTGGCCCTATTCACTTGAGGGAAGAGAAAGGTCCTTCACTAGGCTCTTAGACTGTTGATCCTCTTCTTTCTCCTTCTATTTCTCTAGTCTAGGGCTTCTAAGATGTGGGAGTATGAGGGGAAAAGGAAGGGAAAGCAAGAAGTAAAGAGGTAGTGAGGGAGAGGGCGTTGGTGTGTGAAGGCCTTGCGTTGGGGTTTCATATGGTTGACATGTTTTAAATAGCCTGGGGTCTCTCTCCTTTTTTACTTTCGAGTTCTATCTTGTTCAATTGTAAATCGGCTTAGAAGATCTGGATGGCAATAATAGGAGGGTTTGATTGTTGTTGGGCCCTTCCTCATTCTCTTCCAGAGCATTTCCATGCTTGGAAGACCCCAACTGGGGACCCTAGAGGCAAAGTGATGTGGCGGTTGTCATTTTTAGTCGTGATATGGACGATCTGGAAGGAAAGAAACAGGGGATGTTTTGAAGGAATTGCTTGTAATGAGAGCAGCTTGGTGGAGAAATTGAAGTTTTTAGTAGCTTTTTGGGGTGTCTATTCTTCCTTCTTTTAGGGGATATTCATTAGATCAAATTGTGTATCACTGGAAAGAGGTGGCCTTCTCTATGACAGGGCCTTAGGTGGCTGTTTTTTAGGGTTTTTTTTTTTTTTTGGTTTTCCTGTCTTGTTCGTTTTGGCGTTCAGTACTTTTCTCTTGTACTGATTGCTCCTTTTAATGAAAGTAACCATTCAAAAAAAAAAAAAAAGTTCCATCTGATAAAGAGTCCACTTTCTGTATTTATTTAGGAGTCCTAATTGGAAACATGCACTAATCCCCTTCTTGGAGGAGCATGGGGGGTGCTGGGCGCACCACTTGGGACACCACATATGGGTCCCATTCCCCTCTCTTACAATACTACTACTATTTATATCTAAGTCATGTGGGTCTACAAGTCACTTCTCATATTACTACTATTAGCTCTAATTTAGAGTGTCCTACAGCATTAGTCAAATAACTTATAAAAAGAAGTTACCTCATTGTATCAATATTAATTATTCAAGTAATTAATACTTATATAATCCCAGAAGATATATTATATATCCAAGATATATGAAATCAAGGAAATTACCTATTAGAAAATATGTCAGCACCTAACTCAGGGTTCAAGATATTTCACAGATAATAAGAGGATTTGTATTCTGCGATTCTGTCCATCACCATTGTGCACTAATATTTTAACTTGACCATTTCAAAGTATGATTCTGACACTGTTGATACATTTTATGCACCTCTCTCTTAAATGATACTGATAATTCTTCTCACTTTTAAGGGCACAATGGAGCTGGTAAAAGCACGACAATTTCTATGCTCGTTGGCCTCCTACCACCTACTTCTGGGGATGCTCTGGTTTTTGGCAAGAATATTACAACTGAAATGGCAAGTTCTACCTCTGAAGACGTTAATTTGTGCCTTTAGTTCGTAATTGTTGTATCAGTTTCTCTTATTTTTTTCAAAATAGGCGATTGACAAAACTAATAAAACAAAAAAGGATAAGGTTTTGAAATCCAAAACACAATTATTTTTCGGAGTGGTGAAAGTCATATGGAGGTATCTTATAAGCTAGTCTAGCTAACAATGTGCATTTCTAGATATGTGATTAAACCTTTTGATAGAATAGGATGCAGTTAACATGTTCAGAAATCTGAAAACTTAATGCAGGCAAATAGGTTAGGCTGCTGGGTTTAGATGGATAAGTATTTATACTTCCTATGATTCATGCATGCACACAAGTTACCAGTTGTTTACATGCAATCACATTCTTTCAGAGTCTTGTATTTGTGTCATCCTTTACAACTGTTAGCATTAGTATTTAGTGTTATTTCCCTGTATTGCATACTTAAAAGAACTTGAACTTGTGGAGATATGTTTGAGAATTTAGATGAATACTGATAGACTACTAAATCAGTTTGTTATCTGCTCTACCCCATTCTAAGTATTATAATTACTTTATAATCAGTAGTTCATTCTTTCAGAATGAAACTTTGATTGTCCTGAACTTTCAGAAATATAATTAGTTGTTTCATTTTTTCAGGATGAGATACGGAAGGGACTGGGTGTATGCCCACAAAATGATATCCTCTTTCCAGAATTAACAGTAAGTCTCCTTTTCATTTTTTCCTCACAACAGATTTATGTTGATTGTTGAAAACTTAAAATTGATTTTTAGTTGTGGATATCAGAATTTTTATTTGTATGCTCATTGTCGGTACGTGCATGAGGCTTGTGTAGGCCTAGTTTTTATTTTAAAATTGTATGATATATGATAAGAAACACATGTCTCTTATGATACATAAACAGATACATATTACAGTATGAACTGACATTCTAGAATCAGTGGCACGACTCATATATGAATCGTCTTATACATATTGTAAACAATAAAAGTCACATGATTAGTAAATTGGTCGAAAATCAGTTGCTTTTTTTGAATTGGATCCTAATTCCTGAACTTTTTTTTTTTCTCTATATGATGCTTTCTGTTTCTTTTCTATGTGATGCTTTTGAAGGCTTCATAGGCACTCTAATACTTTATTCATTCTTGTCACCTATGTCTCTTTAGGAAAAGTCATTTGTTATTGTTCCTTTTATTTTCCGGCTTTGCCTTTCATATTATTGAGTTGTAGTTGCAATGTGTTGACTTTGTCTACTTATAATTCACCTAATCCCTATCCATGCTATTAATACAATGACAAATAACCTGATAGTATCAGTTAGAACTTGACCACTACCACCACCATCAAAGCCTTTTCCCCACTCCATTCTGATCTATCTTGAGCCAAAACCTTGGATAGTTTGCTCTTCTACTGATCTATTGTTACTACTTCTACTTCCATCCATGTCCTCTTCAGCCTACTCCTTCCCTTTGGTAGGCTATCCACTTGCATAGAAATCCCACGTGTGGGATCATTGTTTAAGAGATTAGATTTAGTTGCTAATTTCCCTGTTGCTATTTCCATGTACTATTTCCTTATATAGATTAGGAGATTCTTTCATTCCTTGATTTATTCTAAGATTGTATCTTAACATAATTAGTGCCTTGATTAAGGTAACTTTTGATTATATAATGGAACAGTCGATGATCAATTGATCATTGGGTTTTCTCCCATATTGCTGTCTTCTTCTTCATCTCCTCTCATCACAGACTCTCACAGAGTCTTACATGGTATCAGAGCACTGTGGGACATCTCCATCTCTCAGTTGCAATTTTTTCTCACGGATCTTGAAGTCGTCATTCTTCACTGACGACACTCGTCACTGTGCAGCGAGGAGATCAAGGTGGGCCACCATCAGATCATCACGATAGCACCTACAACCACTATCACAGTGGTCGACCCTCCTCTCTGAGATTTATGGGCATTTTTTCAAGATTTTTAGCACATCAGAGGTAGGCCATCTACTGCCACTTGTGCTTTCCCAGTTTTACAGGATAGTTTTCATCAGATCCGTTCAATTTTGCGGATTTTCATCCGTTTGCCTTGCAACCTGATCTGGAAGTTAGTAAAAAGACTCCTCCATTAGACTGTACTCTCTGATCAGAGGTCTGATCCTTTTGTGGGGCCCACGTGACCAATCCAGGACCAAATCAGTGGTCGTCTGGCCATTTTCTCTGCTGTTTTGGGTTGGTTTCTGCACTGTTATGTTTTCTGCACTATTCTGCTGGGTTTGTCTCCTGTTTTGAGTTCATCTTCTTACTCCAGTTGGCCATCTGCACCATACATTTAGCCTTTCTTGCTGATTATTGCTGTTTCGTTCTCTTCATCCCTCTCTGTCAAAGATCATGGACAAGTATGATGTAATTCCCGTTAAGTTTAATGGGCAAAATTATATGTCTTGGTCCTTCCACTTACGGAACTTTGTCGAAGGACAGGGCGTTTTTGGTTATCTTGATGAATCGATAACCAAGCCTCAGACTACAAGTACTGCAGACTCCAAAGGTCTAGCCACTTGGTCCAAAGAGAATGCGAAAGTCATCACTCGGATCCTTAACTCTATTGATCCTTCTCTGGCTGTGGCTCTTCAAGCTTACACCACAGCAGTTGATATGTGGGCTCATCTGAAGAAAGTCTACCATCAAACCAATAAAGCTCGGAAATTTCATCTAGATAGTGAAATTGCCAGATACAGTCAAGGGGATAAAACTGTGCAGGAATACTTTAATGGTTTCCTCACCTTATGGACTGAAAGGGATTCTATGCTGATCCAAACGGTCTCTGCTGGATTTCTGTCTGAGGCTCTCCAGTTACAAGAGGAAACTCATATTAGCCAGTTTCTTATGAACCTACGACCGGAATTTGAATCTGTTCGCTATGCGCTAATGAATAGGGAGAATACTGCTAATCTTGATACATGCATCCAAGAAGTCCTTCGCGAAGAACTTCGTCTCACTTCCCAGCGCACTATTCTAGAAGCACCCGAAGCACCCAAAGCCTTCCTTGCACCTCTTCCTGATTCCTCTTCTCTTCTGGCAACTCCAAAGCAGCCTCAATGTTATGAATGCAAAGGCTTCGGACATATTGCCAAAAATTGTCGCAAGAAATTGGTTTGCAGATATTGCAAACGGACCGGTCATGTGATTGATGACTGTCGAAGCCTGCAGCGACGGAATGAAACCCAGCCTAAGAAGCTTCCCTCCCATATGCCAAAACAGAATATTCCATCAGCATTTCAGGCTCAAGCCCCAGTCTCAGATACAGGCAGCACTTTCTCCGGGGCTATCTCCATGACTCCTGCTCAAATTCAAGACCTGATTTAGAGCACAGTCACCTCTGCATATGCGTCTATGGGCTTCTCTGGTGGTCGGTATCAACCTCATTCTCATATAGCATCTCATGCCTTTCATTCTTCTGCATCTCTTTCCTCTTCTATCACCTCTTCCACTTGGTTTTTAGATTCAGGAGCCTCCAATCATATGACCTCTGTAGAACATAGCTTTACAGATTCCAACCCTTACCTTGGAAAAGAAAAAATTACCACTGCCAATGGTGATCAACTACCCATCTCTGGAGTTGGTACCATTACTTTATCTAGTATCACTGGCCAGTCCATCACCCTTTCTAATGTCTATTTTGTTCCAAAATTATCAGCCAATTTACTTTCTGTAGGACAACTTATTGATGATGGCTATCTTGTTCACTTGTCTTCCTCTGGTTGTGTCATACAGGGGCGACAAACTGGGAAGGTGATCGCGACGGGGAGTAAACATGGGCGCCTGTTTTTGCTGGACATTGGACATCATACCTTCTTTGCTTCTTCTTCTAATAATTTCAAAAACTTGTGGACGGTTTGGCATAAACGTCTTGGTCATGTGAACAATGCCTATCTAATTTCTTTTTTTAAACTCGGTTGTTTGGACTCTCAAATTGATAATAAAATGATGTCTTCTTTATCTCAATCAAAATGTGAAGCTTGTTGTTTAAGTAAGAGTCATATTTTGCCATTTTCCGTTCATAATTCTCGTGCATTAGAATCTTTTGACATCATTCACACTGATGTTTGGGGCATTGCTCCTACCTTGAGTAGGTTAGGTTTCAAGTACTATGTGACATTCATTGATGATCATTCTCGATATACTTGGATTTATTTCATGCGTTTAAAATCTGAAGTGTTCTCTGTTTTTAAAAGATTCTATAACATGGTCCACACCCAATTTAAGAAAGCTATCAAGATCCTTAGATCCGATTCTGGCGGAGAATACATGTCTCATGAATTCTCTGCTTTCCTCTCTGATAAAGGAATTCTTCATAAAAAATCTTGTCTGCACACTCCGCAGCAGAATGGAGTTTCGGAAAGAAAGAACAGACATATTCTTGAAACAGTTCGCACCCTTTTATTGGCATCCTTAGTTCCTCCTGAATTTTGGTGTGATGCTGTCCAGAATGCAGTATATCTGCTCAATCGTCTTCCTAGTATTGTTCTAGGCAAGACTACTCCTTACGGAGTTCTCTTTGACCATCCTCCTTCATACTCTCACTTACGTGTGTTTGGTTGTCTATGTTTTGTTCATCTTCCACCAAATGAACGCACTAAGCTATCTCCACAGGCTGCCAAATGCATCTTTCTTGGCTACAGTTCTGAACACAAAGGGTTCTTGTGTTATGACCGATTTGAAAAACGCATGCGAATTTCTCGAAACGTGATCTTCCTGGAACAAATTCCTTTCTTTTCCTTGCATTTAGATCATCATCCTACTGCTGTGTCCTATTTGCCACAATTCCAGAAATCTACTCCTGCCTCACCTGCTGTTCAGGTCTATGTCCGGCGTAACAAGGGTCCTCCTATGGTGCCTCCCTCTCCTGATCATCTCTCAGTGCAACCTCCTGCTCCTACAGGTAATCATGCTTCTTCTGACAATATCCTATCTCTGCGACGATCTAATCGTCCTTTCATTGCCCCTAACCGCTATGGCTTTCCTGCTCTCTTTTCATCCTTAGATAGTGCTCCTATCCCCACTTCATATTCACAGGCCTCGAAGATTGCATACTGGCAGGATGCTATGAATGAGGAATTACTCGCTCTCGAAGCAAATCAGACATGGGACTTGGTACTCGCTCTCGAAGCAAATCAGACATGGGACTTGGTACCCGTTCCTGAAGGAGCCTCGGTGATTGGCAGTAAATGGATCTACTCCATCAAAGTTCACTCCGATGGGAGTCTTGATCGCTACAAAGCCCGATTGGTTGAGCAGGGATATAAACAGGAGTATGGGATTGACTATGAGGAGACATTTGCACCAGTGGCTAAAATGACCACAGTTCGTACTCTCCTCTGTGTCGCTGCAGCCCGCCACTGGCCTCTGTGGCAAATGGATGTCAAAAATGCCTTTCTCCATGGGGATTTGCGAGAAACTGTTTACTTAAAGCCTCCTCTAGGATATGCCTGTCCTCCTAAGCATGTTTGTAAGTTGCGGAAATCCTTGTATGGCCTTAAGCAGGCTCCCAGGGCTTGGTTCGATAAGTTTCGGGCGGCAATTCTTCAAGCAGGATTTCGCGCGAGTCATTTGGATAGCTCACTCTTTCTTCGATGGACATCGAAGGGCTACACTTTCCTGTTAGTATATGTTGATGATATGATTATCAGTGGCAATGATAGTGCTAGCATTGCGGAACTCAAACATCATCTCACTCGCCACTTTAGAATGAAGGATCTTGGTCCTTTTACCTACTTTCTGGGGCTGGAGTTCGTGCGTAGCAAATCTGGCATTCGGGTTCATCAGCGGAAATATGTTACAGATTTAATCACTTCAGCACGACTCGATGATGCTCACACTTTTGATACACCTATGGAGTTGAACAATAAGATCAGTGCGGATGATGGCCCTCCCCTGGATGATCCCTCTGTTTTCCGGCGGATCGTTGGTAGTTTGCTCTACTTAACTATGACTAGGCCGGATATTTCTTATGCCGTTCATACGGTTAGCCAGTTTGTGAGCAATCCTCACAAACCTCACCTTGCTGCTGCTTTGCGCATCCTCCGCTATGTCAAAGGCACCCTTAATCATGGTCTCTTCTACTCTTCTGGCACTTCTCTGCACTTATCTGCTTATGCGGATGTTGACTGGGCTGGTTGCCCCGATTCTCGGCGCTCTACCACTGGTTGGTGTATGCTTCTTGGGAAATCTTTGATTTCATGGAAGTGCAAGAAGCAAACCACAGTTTCCAAATCGTCTGCTGAGGCAGAATATCGAGCCATGTCATCTGCGAGTGCTGAAATCATCTGGCTGCGCCGCCTTCTCTGTGAGTTCGGTGTCACTGTTGGTAGCTCTACACCTCTTCATGGGGATAATACCAGTGCTACCCGCATTGTAAACAATCCGGTCTTTCATGAACGGACAAAGCATATTGAAATTGATTGCCATTTCATCCGTCAGCATGTTGTTACTGAGAAGATAACTCTGCCACATGTCTCGTCTCATGACCAGTTGGCAGATATCTTCACCAAAGCTCTTCCTAAACCGCGCCATCATGATCTCACTCACAAATTGATGTTTTCTGCGTTACCACATCAATTTGAAGGGGAGTGTAGAAGATAGTATGGGTTTGGTCTTTGGCCCACTTAGGCCCAGCCCACTGTACATAAAATCCCACGTGTGGGATCATTGTTTAAGAGATTAGATTTAGTTGCTAATTTCCCTGTTGCTATTTCCATGTACTATTTCCTTATATAGATTAGGAGATTCTTTCATTCCTTGATTTATTCTAAGATTGTATCTTAACATAATTAGTGCCTTGATTAAGGTAACTTTTGATTATATAATGGAACAGTCGATGATCAATTGATCATTGGGTTTTCTCCCATATTGCTGTCTTCTTCTTCATCTCCTCTCATCACAGACTCTCACAGAGTCTTACAAGCTTTTCCTCATCAGCGCAATTGTTGGTCTGCGTTGGACATGTCTAGACCATCTCAAATGGGTTTCTCCTATTTTATCACCTATTGATGCTATTGATTCTACCTCTAAATCCCCCACTCACCCCCCCCCCCCCCCCCACCCCACCACAAAAAAAAAAAAAAAAAAAACAAAAAAAGCGCTCATTTGACTCTATCATTTCTAGTTTTACCATACATCTACCTCAACATTCTCATATCTGTTACACTCTTTTTGTGCGTGCTGCTTCTTGATTGGCCAACATTCTACTCCGTAGATCATAGTTGGTCTAATCTTGGTCCTGTAAAAATTTCCCTTTTAATCTTCTTGATATGCGCCAATCACAAAGCACTCTAGAAGCATGTCTCGACTTCAATCTTTCCACTTTTATCTTTATGTTCAACATCTTCCTCAATCTCTCCATCCTAGGTATCAGAATGAATTTCTTTGTGTTATCTCTTGATCTTCAATTCTCACAATAGTTTATGATCTTTGTACATTCCCTTTAAAGTTTCAATCCATATATTCTTTGTTCATACAACTTCTTTGAAAGCCCTTGGATTCTAAAGCTTCCCACTAACTCTTAAGTTTCGCATTCACGCCGTCTCTTAATTCATCAACCAATACTAGATCATCTGTACACAACATACACCAATGTCTCCTCTTAAATATGAGCAGTTAGTCATGATCGAACTCCAAGACTGCATCTTCGCTTCATGTGCCTCTTATGACTTGATTTTCCAATTCTTCAAAAGACCCTTTCGCAAACCTCTAGGAATTGACTCTGACGTCTGAACACTGGAAGCTCTTTGTTTCTTGTAGCATGAACAGAAAAGCAGATGAAATGGATTTGATCTTCAAATAACTAGATGTAATTGGGCTCCTTTCCTAAATAAAGACTTTGATACCATATTGGCTGATATTTGAAAATATTGATCGATATAGCTGTCTATACTAGAAAATAAAATATAGGTCGATACGGCCTTGTTGGCGGAGAAAATAAGAAGGGGTTACTGTAGCAATTTGCAAGGCGGAGAGGGAGAGGTTTGAAAATTGCCTTTACTGTAGCAGGTTGCAGAGAAGGAAGAAAAGGAGAGGGGGAGGACCTAGTGGTGCTCATTTGGCTGGTTGGAGGCTGCTGTTGCTACAGCTTCTTCATCTTTTTTCCTTCCTGTAGATGCTGCTTCTTGTTCTTCTTGTCTTCTTCCCTCTCCGCTCATTCCATTCCCTCATTTTCCAACTCTTTGCGCTGCGAAAACCCATTTTATTTTTTTCTGAGTCTCGGGTCTGGACTCTGGATTGCTTAATGCTTGGAAATTTTCTAGGCTCCATAGTTGGGCTCATCTATTAAAAATTGAACCACTCAAAATAAATGCCTCCCCTTCCCATTCCAATCTCCTCATTTATAGGCCCTGTCAAATTTCACTCTAACAGGAGCCCTCTGTTAGATTGATCATTTATATTACCTGATCAATCTGCAGTGGGCCCATCTCATAGTTTGGAAATTCGGTTCGGCTTGGCCGAATTCACCAAGCAATTTTTGTTCGGTCAAAATCCCCTTGAAACTATTCAGTCTAGAGTTCGGACCGTTTTTGGGCTGAATTCTAGAGTTTGGGCTGAATTCTTTATTTTTTTATGTTAGAAAGAGGGGTTGGTTGTAGGGCGAAAACGGGTGGTGTGTTTGCCCGACGCTAGTTGCTACCATTGTTGCCTTTAGCTTCTTTTTTCTCCTCCTGCACATCTCTCTCTCTCTATTGTTAGTTTACTGATGCAGCCCAATCCAGATCCAAGACCAGGACCTTCCGCACTTGATGGACTCGCCTGATGGGGTCCACATGATTTTCTAATTGTCTAGAATTAGTAGTATTACTTAATTAAGGGTTGCTTTCTAAATTATTAGTTGATTAGGATTAGATATTTCCTTATTTAGGACTTTGCTACTCTATTTATACAGAAGAGCTTATTGTAATGCTTCATGCTTATTCAATTAATAAAACTATCGCGAGTTATTTCTCTTGAGTGTTATGGCTTGTCTTGTGCCGTAGGGCTGGAATCCTTTAGATTCGGTCAATCTCATCCTCGAGATTGGTCTACAGTACGATCGAGGTTGCGGGGTTGTGCCAGATTGGTATCAGAGTCGAGATTTGGTTGCTGGGGAAACGACTGTCTTCCTCGGTTCATCATCGTCCATCATCCCTTCCACCATTGACCTCCCTAACCCATATCCCATGATCCGAACTCTCCCCCTAACTTCCCAGAACACCAAACCCACTCGACTGAGACCCAAATCCCTTACCAAAACCCCTAAAAAAAAAAAAAAAAAAAAAAATCCCACCGCTAATCTCCAAAACCCAACCCTAACGCTAACCAAACATCATGAACCACTTTTTCCCTCCAGTTTGTAATCCATTCATCACCCTCCATCACTCCTACCCTGATCCCTCAAAACCCTAAAAATCCCCAACCCTACAAACCAACACTGAACCCAAAACCCACCTTCGTTCAGCAACCCCAAAACTAGAAGAAACAAAAAAAAAAAAAAAAAAGCATCAGAAGAGGAAGAAGAACAGAGAAGGAGATCTTAGTTTCAGAAGGGGCGTACCTGGATCTTGACATCAGTTCGACCACCTGCGACGTCTCTCCACTTTGTCGCACCAACCTGCAAGAAGATTGTGCTCTGTCGGGCAGCATCGCCTCACCTCGCCTGCAGCCATTGTGATCTGCAAGACAATCCGCCTTGCTTGCTGCCATCATCCTTTTCTTCCTCCCACCGCCAATCGCCGCACCATCAGCAGCTCTTCGTTTTTCCTTCTTGTGAGTCGAAACAGGTAAAAGCCCATAGCCCCTCTTATTTTCTCTTTGCGCACAAAACCCAAGGCAGACCCACTTACTTGGCGGTTTATTGATTTGGGCCTTAGTTTTGGGCGTGACCTGTAGTCTGGGCTTGAATTGAGTCCAGACCCGACCCAGCCAACTACAAAAAAAAAAAAAAAAAAAAAACACTTTTTCCAGCCATGCCTAGAAGAGTCGACGATCTCTGTCATTGGCTCATGGACAAGGAACGAGATGAACAATTATTCAAACTGGGCCAAGATATGGATGAGGTGATGGATCATTTACGTACAGTAGAAACAACACTTGTAGAATTGCAAAGCAAGTAGTCGGTTGCAAAAGAAGGAACTTCCACTACCTCACTAACACTCACACCCATTCAAACAGAAAGAACTGAGCAACGTGAATCTATGCGTACAACGTTTCCTCATTGAACGAGACATCTTGGGTCTCATAGTTGCACCCCACGATGATATCACAAAGAAGGTTAAAATTGATGTGGCTGATTTCTCTGGAGATGTCAGTCCAAAATTTTTTGTTGATTGGCTTAATTCTGTGGAAGATTATTTTGCTTGGTATAGCATGAATGATGAGCAGCGGATAGCCTTTACGAAGGTTAAACTTAAGGGTCCTGTTAGAATCTGGTGGTATGGTGTTGAAAATAATGAGCTTGCTTTGGGACAGCCCATTACTAGATGTTTCAACATGAAAGAAAAGCTCAAGGGCAACTTCCTTCCTTCTGATTACATCGACACATTGCACCAAGAGTATCTTACCCTCCAGCAAGGCAATCTTTCTGTGGAAGAATATACAAACAAGCTTTGTGAATATATTGTTCGTTGCAATTTGAAAATAGATGATCATCTAACTATCACTAGATTTCGGGATGGATTGCGAAATGATATCAGACGGGAAGTCACGATGTTTGATTACACCAGAGTTAATTAGGTATTTTGTAAAGCCAAGAAAGCTCAGCTTGAAATTTAGTTGCGGGGACACAACACTTTTCAAGCCGGGGAGTCTTCCACTAGAAGAGGACCGTAACCTACTTTTAATCATATTCAGATGCAAGGTTATCGTCCTCCTCCTAAACCATTCCAGCAAATACCGTAGATGCCATAACAAGCCATTTAGCAGAGGCGGGCTCTTCCACAACAAAATCAGCAAGTGCAACTGCATCAGAATGATAACTGTGCCCGCGGAAGAGTAGATAAGAGAGAAATTGTTTGTCATGCCTGCAAACAAAGGGGACAATAGGCAGTTGAGTGTCCACATAGAAGTTTGTATGCTACTAATGAGCCAGAAAATGATGAACAATATGATGAGGAAATAGAAGCAGAGCCGTTCAATGCAAAGCCTCAATATGAAACCACAGAAGATACATTGCAAGATACAGAAGCTGATGACGGCACTCCACTGCTTTTTCTTGACCGTCGTCTACTAATAGCTGATTCAAAGGAAGAAAATGAAGACTGGAATCATGCCTCCATTTTCTGGTCACGAGTCAATTGCAAGGGCAAGTCAAGTAGCATGAACATTGATGGTGGTGGTGCGATAAATGTTCTCCCAAGAAGCAGTAGAGAAACTCAAGCTACCAACCGAGAAACATCCAAGACCTTATAAAGTTGCATGGGTCAACAATTATTCCATTCCTGTTTGTCACGACCCAAATTCTGGGGCCCTGTCGGATATTCGAATCGTGATTATATAGCAATATTTACCATGCATACATCAACTAATTTCCACAAGGAATTAGGCATTTAATTCAAATATAATTTCAATTATAAACATCGTTAAATCTTTGAGAATTCAAACTTATTATATCCTAACTCAATCCATAATATGCTTGAAATAGTAGATAATTTTCCTAAACAATGACTAATAACTCCATTAATTATTTAAGCGTTCTTGTTCTCTCCCTTCAGCCACGCATGTTAAAATTCACGTGCTGATTGTCATTCCGCTCTGGCCCATGGTATGCAACAAGCAACCTAGAAATAAGCTACAAGTATGCACACAATTAAAACTTGAAGCGCATAAGATCACTATGTAGTGTAGTGAATTGTAAGTACGAGGTCGATCCCACGAAGACTTGTGATAAAACAATGTCAAAAGCAACTAAAAATCAGAATATATAAAAAAAACAATTGAATGATGAAAGGTTGAATTAAACTACTAAAAACAATAAATTAAACTATCAAAAGCTAAATGGAAATTAATCTAAAATACACAACTAATATTAGAATTGAAAACAATAATAATGAATGAACTAGGGTTTCATCTACTCCCCTAACCAATCCTATGCATGTCCCTTATTATCTTTTAATCACAAATCAGATTTTATTAGTGACATCTATCAACCTAGACCATGGCATATGTATCTAGATTATTATTTCCCTAAACCTAATTCATGAGTGGCATACTACATGAATTGTTCATTATGATGCAAAAACTAAGCATGGCATATGTCCTAGTCAAAACACACATAATGCATAAAAACAATGGGAATGATAAATGCATGAGTCTAAGCATGGCATATACTTAGATTATTCATGGTTCTAAATCCTAGATGCTTAACATCAAGATCAATCAAAATTAAGTTAGCTACTCTTAAAATTAATTGAACATCACATGGTTGGCATGGTATATACACAACTCATTAATTAAAAACATGGTTTAGAATCTCAACTAATAAAACTGAAATCTGAATTAAAAGATGCCAAAAGAGACTACATAGATTAGGCTAGGGTTTCAACTACACCTTAGCCCTAAAAAAATTAGCTACTCATGTCTGGAATTGAAAACAAAATAGAAAATAGAGTCATAAGAAGAACTCTGAATATTGAAGAAGAAGAAGAATTTTGCTAGCAACTTTTTCCCCTTTTTCTCGCTCCAAAAGCCCTCCAAGATGCTCCAAAGAATGCTCCAAAGGTGGCTGTATGGGAAATAGGGTTTATGAGATGATAATAACTGATTTTTATGCTTTTTTTGTGGCTGGATGATGGCTCAATTAGTGCTGGACGTGCACTGTTCATATCCCCTTTTTAAGTCTTGCAACAGCCTTCTTTTATGAAGAATCTCCTCCTTTTTAGGTTTCCCTCCTTGTATGATTAGATCTCCATCTTTCTTTATAAGTATGCTTCATGTGGCCCACCAATATGAATTTTAATTGCAAGGAATTAAATATGAAACTTGAGAATAAAAGTGGGTCCATATGGTGCGTGCAACATGAGTGTGGGACCCCTCTTTTTTGGACTTCTATCTTGGCTTGAAATCTTCCTTTAACTTTCCTTCTTTTTCTCCTTGTTTTTCTCCATTCTTGAATTCCTCTTTTAACTTGAATATGACTTCCTAAATTCTGAAATTCTACCTTTAGCAATGGATGTGGACCCCCCTTGGCCCTACTTTGTGATTCACGCCCACTTCTCTTCATTAATTCTTCTCTTTTTGCTCCTTTTTACATTTGCATAAAAACCAACAAAGAATATGTAAAATCAAATAAAATAACGATGACTAGCATAAGATAAATCAAATATTATGGCTCTAATTACAAACAATTAACCACTTATTAGCCCACTCGCAATATTGTTACCTGAAGGGGGCAACACAACATCAGTATTTCTAGTGAATGAATTTTCCTAATTACACAAGCCGCGTATAACATAATTTCACATAATCAACAAATCTGAATCAATAATTTAAATATCATTAAAAGTACATTCACATACAAATCCGTGCCCATGCACATTACCACGCCTCAATAGGCCCATCGTATACATGTATACCGGTCACCATGACCTTGTCTCATCAGACACGTCCACTAAGGACCAGCCATCATAATGGCCATTCTCGTCTACTAAGGACCAGCCGCTATAACGGCCCGGACACAAAGTCCAACATTCCACGTTTGGGACCTAGTGCATAATATCTCACAAACACATATCAACCATAACATATAATTGAACACACATGTCAGCAGCATGGGCCCAACCTATGTGCCTCTCACTAATTACTGCCCCACTTCTTATCATAATAGTATTGAGTGATATTGGGGTGGCCCACACTTTATTATAAACATAACATTAATTGCTCGCAGTTTAAAGGATTAATCACAGTTAATCCTAAATAATCACAATTAATCATAACTAATCACAATTAATCATAATTAATCACATTAATCATAGTTCTCAAAACTTCACTTCATCAAAGTAAGAAGTTATTTAATATTTCTACACCAAAATCTAGGTCTTTCTCAATTATTAAACCTTTTTCATAACTAATCTTAATATACAGAACATAAAATAAACAAACAGTTTATGTCTGGACCACTTAATGTAAAACCCAGTGGGTCCCACTGGAGCAAACCAAGATCAGACCTAATGTCTAAGGTCGCCCAGGAATAGCCTTTACTCTTAATGGATTGGATTCATCATCAGACATCTTTACTGGGCCCCACAGTCTCAATAAACACAAACAGAATTCATGAATAAGCCTTACGGTTAACAAAATTGAAACTTATGGATATCTGGGCAGATGAGGCCCAGGCCACATGGGACCACCACCATCCAGGTCGTCCCTGGGCCCTCTTCAAGATGTGGAGTCCTAATCTCTGGTCCACTTAGTTAGTGGGTCCCAGCGTGGATATCGACCTTCAGCCCCTTTTCATTACATTGACGCCTGGGCTTTTTTGATTTATGTTGGACAGTGGGACCCAATGGTCCAAATCCTAGATGCCTTGACCCCCAAGGTCGCCTAGGGGTCCAGTTTCAGATACATGGTCCTGATCTTTGATCGAGTGGACCAGATGGGCCCCACAGTCAAGTCGGCCAACTATTCTGTTGCATTAATTTCACGCCTGTGCATAAAACCCAATGGATGGTAGCCCAAACAGTGCCTACCTCACATGGGTCCAAGTCCATCTTGATCGACTATAGGTCTGCCTCCTACCCTATGGTCCTGAGCATCCTTACAGTGGGCCAGGGGGGCCCACAATCCCCAAAACGATATTATGTCTAGTAACGACATGTCTCTGAGTTTCACAAATCCATGCCTATTCGATGGATCTCCCTGGATTTGCATTCCATTATCAATTGTATCATCCTAGTAACCATATAACATGCTTCCTTTGCATTCAAAAATAGATTTCATTCTAATCAATAGGTTTCACATGCTACTATGTATCCAATTCAACATTATCAATCGTCTAGAGCACCATTAGAGAGTAATTAAGAAAAGTCACTGACCTCTGGTACATGATCGTTGCTTTGGCAATATGTGGACGCGAATAGGACATCAACTGGTTCAGCCCACCAAACTCCCTTTCAGAATATCTCCAAAGAATAGAATACCAATAAGTAATGTCGTTGGTTTGCTTATATTGCTTATATATACAGTTATAACAGAGTCCTATTCTTATACTTATACTTCCTCTTTCCTCTTTATAACTAGAGTTGTCATACAATTCCTATTCTTTCTAAAATTCTTCACGTGAGGCAACTTCTAATTTCATAATAGGTAACACTTCTAATGCTTATCAATTAAGTTCCTACCTGAGCCAAACTAATCTTGGGGCCCAGGTAACTCAAGATATTACATACTCCCCTCCTTAGGAAATTTGGTCCTCCAAATTTAAAACATACCTGTGGCAAAAAGATGCGGGTACTTCGTTCGGACTTTGTCCTCGATCTCCTATGTATCTTCCTTTGGATCGTGGTGTGTCCAGAGCACCTTAAGTAGTCGTACTATTCGCCTCCGTAACACCCTTTCCTTGGTGTCTAAGATTGCAACAGGTCGCTCCTCATAGGATAAATCGGGTTGTAGATCCATCGGCTGGAAATTTAGCACATGAGTCGGGTCTGGTTCATACTTTTTCAACATCGATACATGCGATACCTTATGGATTTTAGCAAGCTGTGATGGTAGTTCCAGTTCGTAAGCATTCACGCGCCCTGTAATCTTGAATGGTCCAATGTACCTCGGGCTTAACTTTCCCTTTTTGCCGAATCGCATCACCCCCTTCGTCGGAGAGACTTTTTGGAATACCGAATCACCCACCGCAAATTCCAATTCTCTCCGGCGTTTGTCTGCATAACTCTTCTGGCGACTTTGTGCAATCCTTAATCTGTCCCTGATCTTCTTAATATTTTTAGTAGAAGTTTGCACCCATTCAGTGCCTAATACCCGCCTATCGCCCACTTCTTCCCAACAAATCGGAGAGCGGCAACTCCTGCCATACAGGGCCTCAAAAGGAGCCATCTGGATACTCGAATGATAGCTATTGTTATAAGTAAACTCTGCCAGCGGTAACTGCTCATCCCAACTGTCACTGAAATCTATAGCACAAGCGCGAAGCATGTCTTCTAGTGTTTGATTGGTCCTTTCCGTCTGCCCATCAGTTTGGGGGTGTGATATGCAGTGCTAAAATTTAGTTTCGTACCTATAGCCTTCTGTAAGCTCTTCCAAAACTGTGAAATAAATCTGGTATCCCTGTCTGATACGATTGATGCTGGAACGCCATGCAACCTTACAATCTCCCAAACATATGTTTTGGCCAAGTGTTCCATCGTAGTCCTTCCTTTCAACGGTATGAAGTGCGCCGACTTGGTCAGCTGATCCACAATTACCCAAATTATTTCATTATGCCTTGAGGTTCTGGGAAACCCTGAAATGAAATCCATAGCGATATGCTCCCATTTCCATTCTGGTATAGGTAAGGCTGCAACAATCCCCCCGGCTTCTTATGATCAGCCTTCACTCGTTGACAAGTAAAACAACGTCCGACAAACACAGTAACATCATTTTTCATGCCAACCCACTAAACTCTCTTTCAGAATTTCTCCAAAGAATAGAACACCAATAAGTAATGTCGTTGGTTTGCTTATATTGCTTATATATACATATATAACAGAGTCCTATTCTTATACTTATACTTCCTCTTTCCTCTTTCTAATTAGAGTTGTCATACAACTCCTACTCTTTCTAAAATTTTTCACGTGAGGCAACTTCTAATTTCATAATAGGTAACACTTCTAATTCTATCATAAGTTATCAATTAAGGTCCTACCTGCGCCAAACTAATCTTGGGGCCCAGGTAACTCAAGATATTACACTGTCTGTAAGCAATGTGTAGTCCATTTCAGGGTTGGCAAGTATAAAGATACAATTCGATGTGATGTCATTCCAATGAACGTTACACATTCTCTTTGGCGACCATGGCTAAAGAAACTTAAGGTCATTACAAATCATGAGCACAATACTTATACTTTCAACTGGAAAGGATGCAAGATCAGGTTGCTTCCATTGCCCGCTAAATCTTCCTCATCCACATCTGATATGGCTGCAGCACTTCCTGTCTTGACTATGCAGAAGTTTGAACAAGTAAGCAAAGAGCAGGGTGTCATGTATGCCTTGATTGCTAGACAAGTTCTAGAAGAATCTCCTAATACACCTGTCCCAAAAGGAGTAGAGACACTTCTAGAGAAATTTGCTGATCTAGTTCCAGATGAGCTGCCCAAGGAACTACCTCCATTACGTGACATCCAACATGCCATTGATCTTGTCCCGAGAGCGTCATTGCCAAATTTGCCTGCATACCGGATGAGTCCTATGGAGCATACAGAATTAATAAGGCAAGTTGATGATCTTTTACAAAAGGGATATATCAGGGAAAGCCTTGTACCTGTAGAGTACCTACACTTCTCACTCCAAAGAAAGATGGAAGCTGGCGTATGTGCGTGGACACTCTGAATCAATAAAATCACGGTAAAGTACCGCTTCCCAATCCCCAGATTCGGTCTACTCTATTTATACAGAAGAGTGACATTTGATAGAACTTAGATTAGGAGAAGAACTTTGGAAAAACTGGATGCCTTTCAAGGTCGATCCTTCCTCCTCTTTTATAATCTCCTTTAGCCTTAATCTAGGCAATTCAAAAACTAATACAATCTATGTATGGAAAGGGAATCAGTTTACAATGATTTGATTCTATCCTAAAGTATCCCACGTGGTGGGTTGGGTTGTACATTGAATGGGCCTGATGGGCTTTGGGCCAACTGGTGTTAACACCCCCCCTCAAATTGATGATGGTCAAACAACAACAATTTGCGAATCAAGAACTCATGGCGTGGCCGAGGCAATCCTTTGGTGAAGATGTCTGCTAGTTGAAGTTCACTGGAGACATGTGGAAGACTAATGACCTTGCGATCATATTCATCTCGAATGAAATGACAATCCACCTCGATATGTTTTGTACGTTCATGAAAAACTGGATTCTCCGTGATACGGATGGAGCTAGTATTGTCTGCATGAAGTGGGGTAGCGGAGACCTGAGGAAACCCAAGATCTGCAAGTAAGCCACGAAGCCAAAGGATCTCGGAACAGGCAGAGGACATGGCACGGTATTCAGATTCAGTGGAAGATCTAGAGACCCTTTCTTGCTTTTTGCATTTCCAAGAGATGAGCGATTCACCCAAATACATACACCATCCTGTAGTGGACCGGCGAGAATCCGGGCATCCGGCCCAGTCGGCATCAGAATAAGCATTTAGTGTAAGTGGTGTGCCAACTGGAAAGACCAAGCCTCGTGTCGGAGAGCCAAGAACGTACCGAATGATCCTTTTGACAGCAACGAGATGGTGATGCCGCGGTGCTGTCATGAATTGACTAACCACATTCACAGCATATGAGATGTCGGGCCGAGTGATGGTCAAGTAGACCAGGCTCCCAACTAAGCGTCTGTAGGAGGTGGGGTCGGAGAGGAGGTCCCCATCATCTTTCCGGAGTTTCACATTAACTTCTAATGGAGTGTCCACAGGTGTTGCATCCTTTTGGCCAGCAAGATCAATGAGATCAGTAGCATATTTATGTTGATGTAAAAACAGGCCCTTCCTAGATTGTTGTACCTCAAGACCCAAGAAATAGGTTAATGGACCCAGGTCTTTCATATGGAATGCTGCTTGAAGAGAGGATTGAAGACTATGAATCATGTTACTGTGAGTGCCTGTGATGATGATATCATCTACATAGACGAGAAGTATGGTTGTAGCTTGAGCAGTTTTATTCAGGAACAATGAAGGATCATAGGGACTTTGAGCAAATCCAAGATGAAGCAGAGTAGAACGAAATTTCTCAAACCAAGCTCTGGGTGCTTGTTTGAGTCCATACAGCGAGCGACGGAGCCGCGCCACCTCGTTTTTAAAAGTAGAATCATATCCTTGAGGAAGACGCATGTACACTTCCTCTTTAAGGTCTCCGTGGAGGAAGGCATTCTTCACATCCATCTGATAAAGAGGCCATGATCTTGATGCTGCAATAGCAAGAATAGTACGCACCGTTGTCATCTTGGCGACCGGAGCAAAGGTTTCATCATAGTCAATACCATACTCCTGACGGTTGCCAAGTGCCACTAACCGAGCCTTATAACGGGCCAGAGTACCATCAGAATGTAGCTTGACAGAGAAAACCCACTTACAGCCAATGGGTTTGATTGACGGAGGACATTGAACAACATCCCATGTGTGATTCACTTTTAGGGCGTCAAGTTCTTCCTGCATGGCCTGTCGCCAACACTCATGTTGCACTGCTTGGGAAAAATGATTAGGAATATGAACAGAGGACAAGGTAGCAAGTAAGGATGTATGGGTAAAGCCAAACCGATCAGGGGGGCGGGCAATCCGAGATGATCGACGAAGAGGAACTGACTGGGAGATGTCTGGAGCAGGAGCTGGGTCAAGTGCCGAGGAAGCTGACAAAGCAGGAGGCTCAGGTGGAATCGTATTTTCCCGTCTACGCCTTTCATACACAAGTATAGGCTTGATATTTTCCGTAGGAGTATCACCAAAGTCAGGAACAAGTGAAAGCACAGTAGAAGTATCATGATCTAGATGATGTTGGAAAAAATATTGATTTTCAAAAAACACAACATTACGAGAAGTCCGGATACGTTTTACCTTTGGATCATAACAGAAAAATCCTTTTTGGTTATTCGAATAACCTAAAAAAACACACTTAGAGGATTGAGGAGATAGTTTTGTTCGTTCAACTGGGGGAAGAAGAACAAAACATACACACCCAAAAGTATGGAGATGAGAATAACTAGGATGCTTATGAAATAACCGAAAATAAGGTGTTTCATTTGCTATACGATGGGAAGGTAATCTATTTATAACATGAACTGCTGTGGACAAAGCTTCGGGCCAGAAGTTTGGTGGAACAAAGGATTCTAAGAGGAGTGACCGAACAATGTCCAAAAGGTGTCTGTTTTTTCTCTCAGACACACCATTTTGTTGGGGTGTATAAGGACATGATTTTTGAGAAATTATCCCTTTGGTTTGCAAAAAATTCTGAAACTCATTAGAAACATATTCACCACCAGAATCTGTGCGAAGTGTTTTAATGGACGTGGAGAAGTGATTTTCCACATAAGCTAAGAAAATTTTAAAAGTAGCAAACACCTCAGATTTTGAATGCAAGAAATAAATCCATGTAAAGCGACTATAATCATCGATGAATGTAACAAAATACTTAAAATGAGAATGTGATATGACAGGTGCTATACCCCAGACATCGCTATGAACAAGATCAAAACATTTCAATGATGATGAAGAACTTATTGGAAAAGGAAGAGTCTTGCTCTTGCTCATTTTACAACTAGAACAATTAAAAGAAACATCCTTAAAAGAAATTTTATTATCAGGAAGCAAACCAGATTTAAACAAAGAAAACAAAGTGCGAGAATGAGGATGGCCTAATCTATTGTGCCATAATTGGCTCTTATTTGAACGAGAAGCAGAAAACAAGGCAGATGCAACCAAATGCCTATCTTGTGTAGATAGTTGTAGCGGAAAAAGACGACCACACTTAGGCCCCTCCGCTATCACCTTCCCCGATGCTTGATCCTGTATAACACAACCAGAACGAGAAAAGGAGATGGAACAATGATTATCAACGAGTTGGCCAACAGATAATAAATTTGTAGATAACTGAGGAGAAAGAAAAACATGACGCAAAGGTAAGGGATGAGAGATCTCACCGATGGCAGTAATGGGTATACTGCCACCATCTGCTGTATTGATTCGGAGGTTTCCATCATAAGGCTTTAAATGAGATAAAGTATGAGAAGAGTGGGTCATATGATTAGAAGCCCCCGAATCCAGATACCAAGTAGAGTTTGAAGATTTGGGTTTACCTGAGAGGCCAAGAGCGGAAAAAGCATTTACGATCATCTGTTGAACCAGTTCAGGGGTGAGAGAGGATGAAGAAGCAGGCTGAGCAAGCATCATTGTATTGGCAGCAGAACTCAATGCAGAGGAAGACGCATCCAGGGTTGCGAGATTGGCCTTCTGAGATGAAGACTGAGCACGGCGACGACATTCAGGAAGAACATGGCCCTTGCGTTTGTAATAAGTGCAGAATTTTTGATTGCATTGAGTGGCAACATGTCCATACTTCTGGCAGCAATAACATTGTACTTTGGTCATATCTCGGGTCTGCGGTCTGTCTCGAGCAACATATGCAGCAGTTATTGGACCGCCGGTAGAAGCCTGCTGAATAGCAGCCTGGGTTGCGAGACGCTGTTCTTCACGAAGAAGTTCACTTAAGCATGTATCAATGGAAGGGGAAGGTACCCGACTCATCAAATTAGAACGGACTTGTTCAAATTCAGATCGTAGTTTCATTAAAAATTGATCCCTTCGACTAGTGGAATGAATATCTTGAACTACAGCGATGGAAGCATCCGGTAGACTAGAGTAAATAATCTCAGTATAATCAGTCCATAAACGAACAAACTGAGAATAATACTCCTGAATGGACAGAGTCCCCTGAACAAACTGAGAAAGTTCATGTTCCAAGTGAAATCTGCGAGCCGAATTATCCTGTTGATAAATTTGTTTCAGGTAGTCCCACATTCCTTTGGCAGTTTTATAGGGTCTAAGATTGAGAATGTATTGTGAATCAACGGACCCCAAGAGCCAAGTCATAATCTGGGCATCTTTGACCTCCCATTTGATGACAGCTTTAGCGTCAGTGTTGGGTTGGGGATCAGACCCATCCATATGACCCCATAATTCTTTACCTTTAAGGTAAATCTGAAATTGGAAAGCCCACGATGTATAATTAGTCCCATTAAATTTAACCAGGGAGAGTTCACTCTTTTCCATGACAGCAGTGCAGAACAGTGTAGAAACAGTGCAAAAAACAATGTCTTTCTGCACACAAGATAATCCAGAAGCTTGAGGCTTGATGAAAGCCAGAGAAGATGTGATTTACTTCAAGACAGAACACCAGATCCTGCTTAAGAACTAATGTGATGGCTGATAAGGAACCAGATTGCAGAAATATACCAAAAAATGCCCAAAAGAGCCCAGACGACCTTGAAATGGAGGCTAAGAGTGCCACGTGGGACCCACTTTCTGATCACAGTCTAGATCAGAGGTGTGCATGAGATGAAGAAGCAAAATATCTGTCTACTAGAACAAGAATTTCTGAAAAACAGACTGAATCCACAGTTTTGTACGGTTTTGATGAAAACTGTTCCAAACGATTGGAAAAGCAATAAATGATCAGAAGGCCTACCGTTGATGCAGCAAAAATTCTGAAAAAATCTGCAAAATATTGAGGAGAAACAGGCGACCAGATCTGGGTAGATATCTGATGATGAGTTGATGATCCCAAGTGGGCCACTGTTGATCACAGCAGCCTATACCGAGAGACAAAGATCTTCTACTGATGAGACGAAGAAGATTTTCGGAATCCACAAATCTGAGATCTCCTAATGATCTCTTGATGATCAAAAAACAGAGGAGAAACTTTGCTTTGAATCCGAACAGAGATATTGTCTAGCTCTGATACCATGACATTTGATAGAACTTAGATTAGGAGAAGAACTTTGGAAAAACTGGATGCCTTTCAAGGTCGATCCTTCCTCCTCTTTTATAATCTCCTTTAGCCTTAATCTAGGCAATTCAAAAACTAATACAATCTATGTATGGAAAGGGAATCAGTTTACAATGATTTGATTCTATCCTAAAGTATCCCACGTGGTGGGTTGGGTTGTACATTGAATGGGCCTGATGGGCTTTGGGCCAACTGGTGTTAACAAAGAGCATTGTAATGTTTCATGCTTATTCAATTAATAAAATTATTGTGAGTTATTTCTCTTGAGTGTTATGGCTTGTCTTGTGCCCTATGGCTGGAATCCTTTGGATTCGGTCAATCTCATCCTCGAGATTGGTCTATAGTACGATTGAGGTTACGGGACTGCACCATTTATAGAAAGTTTTGCCCTTTAATCCTTTGTAAGTCATCGACTTGAGGAGGGTTTCCATGGTGCGGCCCACCCCATTGAAATGTGGGCATCTCACATGAGTATAAAATAAATGGACCCTTTACTGAAATAAACTGAATGTCCCACTAATAATTACATGGGTTGTAGCTCGATTTCACTCTAAAACGAAACAGGACCCTAGTCAAATTTCACTCACGTAGGAAATAAGCCCTAGCCACCAATTTCGCTCTAATAGAGTATATGGCCCTTGCCAGATTTCAGATAGGATAGGTGTCATGACCTGAAACCCGGGGCCCACGAATTCTGCTTGGTGAGATAAACATGTCAGAGACAGGTAGAAGAAGTGATGCACAGAAATATGAAGGGAATTTTCAATGATCCTCCTTTTAGGGTCTCGTTCCATTGTAAAGAGATAATGTCGCTACAAATCCTCTCTATTTACAGTGATTACAACTATTTCTATCTAATTAGATCTCCTAATAAGGCGACAAATGATATTATATAGTTGTACACATTTATTCTTTTGACCAAGTAAATGGGCCTTCTTGAAGTGGGCTTTGACCCAGTTAACACCTCCCCTCAAATTGATGTAGTGGAATCAACCAGCATCAATTTGCCAACTCAAAATTGATATCGTTGTTGTGGAAGCCCCTTGGTAAATATATCTGCAACTTGAAGGCCTGTAGGAACATAAGGAAAACTAGTAGTCTGACGCACATATTCATCATGTATGTAATGACAAGTCACTTCAGTATGTTTTTTGCGTTCGTGGAAGACAGGATTTTCAGTAATCCAAATGGCAATAGTATTGTCAGCATACAGGGGAGTAGGGCCAATTTGTGGAAATCGAAGCTCAGAGAGTAAACCATGAAGCCAGACAATTTCAGTTTATGCTGTAGACATTGCACAATATTTTGCTTATGTGGATGATTTAGAAACTTTATCCCGTTTTTGCACTTTCATGAAATCAAGGAGTCTCCTAAGTACATGCACCAACCTGTGGTTGATCGTCGAGTACAGCCACCTCAATCAGCATTTGAGTAAGCGGTGAGAGAAGTCAAATTGCCCACAGGATAGAATAGGCCACGAGATGGTGTGCCAAGAATATACCGAAAATACGCTGCATCGCAACAAGATGCAGATGGCATGGATGTGTCATGAAGTGGCTAACCAGATTCGGTGCGTAAGAAATATCCGGGCGGGTGATGGTTAAGTAGATCAAGCTCCCGACTAAGCGTCGATATAATGTGGCATTAGGAAGAAGATTGCTAGAATCTTGTGTGTACTTGATATTGACTTCAAAAGGTGTATCCACATGAGCGGAATGCTGAAGACTGGCCATCTCAATGAGATCCATAGCATATTTGTGCTGATCTAGAATTAGACCTTGCTTGGATTGATGTACTTCAAGGCCTAAAAAATTTGTGAGGGGCCCTAAATCTTTCATATGAAATGACTCATGAAGTGATGTTTGCGGATGGGTGATAAAGTCGGAGTCAGTCCCTGAAATAATGATGTCATCCACATAAACCAAGAGGACAATAATCCCATTTGAGGAATTATGCAAAAATAGAGAGGGATCATAGGCACTCTGAGAGAAGTGCAGATGAATGAGTGCATCCCGAAAATTCTCAAACCAAGTGCGCGGTGCATGCTTAAGATCATAGAGCGACCGTCGTAAGCGGGTAACATCTCCTAATGAAACACTGGTAATTCCTTGGGGAAGCCGCATATAGACTTCTTCTTTGAGATCACCATGGAGAAAGGCATTCTTGACATCAAATTGGTAAATAGGCCAGGAATGAGATGCAACAATTGCAAGTACAGTTCGGACGGTTGTTATTATTGCAACTAGGGCAAACATTTCATCATAGTCAATACCATATTCTTGGCGGTTGCCCAGTGCAACCGGTCGTTCCTTGTTGCGATCCAACAAGCCATCATCCTTAAGTTTGAATAAGAAAACCCATCTGCAGCCGATGGGTTTTGAAAAAAAATAAACATGGAACTATATCCAAGTATGATTGCTTTGTAGTGCAACTAATTCTTCTTGCATAGCCTTTTTCCAACAGTCATGCTTCACCACCTGAGAATAAGAGTTAGGAATGGCAATGGAAGATAGAGTGGCAAGTAAAGAGGTGTGATTGAAACCGTATCTATCAGGAGGCCGAGAGAGATGAGTAGATCGTTTAAGTGGAACTTGAGATGAAGGAGCAGCAGCATTAGGGGATGTGGTGGTGGCAAGATCAGGTGCCGGTGATGGATCTGGAGGGGGTGGAAGTAGTGGGGCATCTTTGTGACGACGTCTTTCATAAACCATGATTGGAGGAGAAACATCATTAGGAAAATATGGCAAGTGAGTAGAAGAAGGCAATGACTCGGGATGGGTAGAAAAGAAGCTCTGGTTTTTGGAAAAATGACATTTTGAGAAACTCAGATGCGGTTGAGCGTTGGATCATAGCAGAGATACCCTTTTTGGTATGAAGCATAGCCAAGGAACACACATTTAACTGATTAAGTGATAAGCTTTGTGCGTTAAGAGGAAGATGGACAAAACACTAACATCCAAAAATTCGTAAGTGGGTGTAAGTGGGATGTATGTGGAATAGTCGAAAACATGGTGTTTGATTTGAGAGACGTGTAGATGGGAGTCGGTTGATTAAGTGAACCGTAGTAGCTAAAGCTTCTTGCCGAAATTTAGAAGGGAGGGAGGATTCTAAAAGAAGAGAACGAATAGTATGTAGAAGATGTCTGTTCTTTCGTTTAACAGTCCCATTCTATTGAGAAGTGTATGGGCATGATCTTTGGGATAATATCCCTTGTTTTTTCAGAAGATTTTAAAATTGATGTGACATGTATTCCCCCCTGAATCATATCAGAGAATTTTGATGTGATTGGAAAACTTATTTTCTACATGTGCCATAAATTTTTGGAATGCATGAAAGACCTCTGATTTAGAATGCAAGAAATATACCCTTGTGAACCGACTATGAAATCGATAAATGTGACAAAATATTTATAATTTGTATGAGAAATTACAGGAGAAATTCCTCAGACATCATTGTGAATAATGTCAAAACACTTTGAAGCCATAGTAGTGGTTAGAGAAAGGGGAAGAACTTTGCTTTTTCCAAGTTTGCATGCATAACACTCATTCGAAATATTATGATAAGAATATTTATTTGTATTGATACACCATTGTTCAACATCAAAGATAATAATTTGGAATGAGGATGGCCTAATCTAATATGCAAAGCCTCCAAGCAACTTGCGAAGAGGAACAAGAAAAGACAGAGGCATGATTATTGCAAGAGGAAAGAGGTACAAGAAGGGGAAACAAGCGTCCACACTTAGGCCCCGTCACGATCACTTTCTCCGACACTTGATCCTGCAGAACACAACCAGAACGAGAAAAAGAGACATTACAATTATCATCAATTAGTTGTCCAACAGATAGAAGGATTGTAGTTAAAGATGGAGAGAAAAAAATATTTTTCACCAAGAGCCATAATGGGGAGCTCTTGACCGTCATTGGTATGAACTTGCAAATTCCCATTATATTTTTGCATATTAGACAAATGAGCCAAGGAGGTCATTTGATTTGAAGCGCCGGAATAGAGATACCAAACTGAAGATAAGGGTTGATGATTACTTGAAATGCTAAGTGGAGAGAAGGCATTCACAATCATTTGTTGAATGAGCTTAGGGGTGATAGGAGTAGAGTTGGAGGCAGGAGGTGGTGGAGATATGACTGAGGCTGAAGGCGTATCGGCAGAGGAATTATCAGCTGCCATGTTGGCATGATAAGCTCGAGGAGTGTGATTTTGAGGCCGCCTTTTGCATTCGGCAATGATACATCTATTAGATTTGCAATAATTGCAGAACTTGTTCTTGCAGTGCGACATATACTGTCCATAATTCTTGCAGCCAAAACATTGGATTTTACTAAGATCTCCTTCAGCAGGATGTCCTTTTGCAGCATAAACAGTATGATTGACCCGCCCTATTGGTCCTTGAGATGTAGCAGGTGAACGATTTTCAGTTGCAACATAGACTATGTCAAGAGAATTTCCGGTAGACTGTTGCTTAAGTGCACGCTGAGTGATCTGGCTTTGTTCTTTACGCAAAAGTTCATTAAGACATTCATTTAGGGATCAAGATGGGACACTGCTCATATGGTTGGAACTGACAGTCTCATATTCAGGTCTCAATTTCACGAGAAACTGGTCCATATGACTAGTTTCCTGCAGTTGTTGAATCTCCGAAAGGGCTGGTTCAGATACCTTGGGATATTTTATTTCATCGTATTCTGCCCATAAATTGTTAAATCCTGAATAGTAGTCTTGGATTGAGGAGGTCCCTTGAGAATACTGAGCAATTTCAAGCTCAAGTTGATATTGACGGGCAGAATTCCCTTGGTAATACTGATACACCTTTTTCAAATATTCCCACATGTCTTTAGAGGTTTTGTAGGGTTTGAGATTTAGGATACATTGTGGCTCAACAGAACCAAGAATCCAAGTCTTGATCTTGGCATCTTTTGTATTCAAAGACAGTATTTATCTCTCATCTTCTTTGGTTCTTAGATCCGATCATAAAATAAGTCCCCACATTTCCTTCCCTTCAAGATAAACTTGAAATTGGTATGACCATAAAGTATAGTTTTTGCCGTTAAATTTTGTTAGTGCAATTTCAGTCTTTTCCATTATGACAGAACAACAATTTTGTCTTCAGAAATCAAGTGAGATGTCTTCCAAAGTGAGTTATGGAATATTCAGAATGACAGAAAAATCACAGTGAGCAGTGTCGTTCTCTGTTAAGTCAGACAGAGTGTGAAAGTTCAAAGACAGTATTTTTCTCTCATCTTCCTTGGGTCTTGGATCTGATCATAAAATAAGTCCCCACATTTCCTTCCCTTCAAGATAAACTTGAAATTGGTATGACCATAAAGTATAGTTTTTGCCGTTAAATTTTATTAGAGCAATTTCAGTCTTTTCCATTATGACAGAACAACAATTTTGTCTTTAGAAATCAAGTGAGATGTCTTCCAAAGTGAGTTATGGAATATTCAGAATGACAGAAAAATCACAGTGAGCAGTGTCATTCTCTGTTAAGTCAGACAGAGTGTGAAAGTTCAAAAGCTGAACTCAAAAGTGTCCCAGGCGTCCTTGGATTCTTGTAGTAGATTCACCACAGCTAAGTCAGACAGAGCGTGTGAGTTTAAAAAATGAACTCAAAAGAGTCCCAGGCGTCCTTGGATTCTCGTAGTAGATTCACCACAGCGACAAAGCAAAGCATCCAATGATCAATCATATCATAGATGTAAGAAGGATCAAATTATGCTTCAGCAGAAACAGACTGAACACTGAAAAGGGCCAGATCCAGAAATTTGGACGGCTGTGATGAAAATATAGTGAATAATCTTAAAGATCACTAGCAGGGGTAGAAACCCGACCTCTGTAATGGAATTTTTTTTTTTTTATAAATGACGATCAACACCAGAAGAAACAGGTGACCAGATCGGTTGCTATCTCCAGGTAGGTGATGATGATCTGAGATGGGCCACGTATGATCACAGCTTGATCAGGCATGACTTCCAATGCTTGTAAGATGAAGAAGCTGTACTGAAGAACTCTGTATAGAGTTTTGTTTACTAAGCTCTGATACCATGTCAGAGACAGGTAGAAGAAGTGATACACAGGAATATGAAGGGAGTTTTCAATGATCCTCCTTTGAGGATCTCGTTCCTTGATAAAGAGATAATGATGCCACAAATCCTCTCTATTTACAGTGATTACAGCTATTTCTATCTAATTAGATCTCCTAATAAGGCAACAGATGATATTACTTAGTTGTACGCATTTATTCTTTTGACCAAGTAAATGAGCCTTCTTGAACTGGGCTTTGACCCAGTTAACAAAATATTAAGATATAAAAGAGCAAGAGATAGAGAGACAGAAACGTTGGAGGAAAAGTAGATGCCTCAATGGAGGGTCGACTCACCATTTTATAATGTAGTGTTTCCTAATTACATGCTATCAATCACAATAAGAATCAATCTAATTACAATTAGAATCAAAGAATAAAAGAATCCTAATCAATCCTAAGCTCTATACATGGAAATATATCTTTAAGATAGCACCCAATCCCACACGTGGGATTTCCTTCTTGGGCCTAGATGGGCCCAGCCCAGATTAGTGTACATGGGCCTTTTTATTTCTACACAAAACATGTATCAAAATTCCACAGGGACATAAAAGAATTTCGGGCATTTTTTAAAATGAACTAAATTATCATACGTAAAAGTCTAATTCAAATAAAGAAATTATAAATGCATCAAACTTAATAAGGACCTTAAAAGTCCAATGCAAAAATCTTATTGTTCAATAAATAAATATGAAAAATTCAATAAAAATAGCTAATCCTATGATAGAGTCCGCTCCACTCACCTGCATATGTCAAAGCCTATCCCCTGATTGTCATACTCCACTCCGGTTTCCAGATTTTGGTTACCTGATAGGGGCAAACCGGGGATCAATGAAACTTAATAAGGACCTTAAAATTCCAATGCAAAAATCTTATTGTGCAATAAATAAATATGCAAACTTAAATAAAAATAGCTAATCCTATGATAGAGTCCGCTCCACTCAGCTGCATATGTCAAAGCCTATCCCCTGATTGTCATACTCCTCTCCGGTTTCCAGATTTTGGTTACCTGATAGGGGCAAACCGGGGATCAATGAAACTGAGTGAATGTAAAATCTTATTTATTTGCATATGAGAGAAATAAGGCATTAAGCATTCATGACAACACACACACAATGGAAAACAACAATTCGTACCATACTCCAATACTAATAACTCAAAATTTAATTCTCACTGAAGGACGTCAATTTATAACAGTCCATGTTAGTTCTAGTTCCAAATTTAGTTCAAGATCAGGTTCTTAAAGGTAGGACATCATTCAAGTTCGAGTTCTCCCGAGGACTGACCACTAGTCAAACATTCATCGAGTTCTCTGGACCTTTATAAGGTCAGTAATTCTTTCAAGTTTGCCGGACCCTTGTAAGGTCAAAATTCTTTTGAGCTCGAGTTGATGACTGCAGTTCATTTAAAATATAAATTTGAGTTCTCCATTCGTGGATGTATCCACTGTAAGTATACTACAGGTTCAATGATGCCAATGGTTGTCGGTTTCATTCTAGGTCTAGATTCTCGCAGTTTCAACTCAGTCATATATCCAGAATCTTAATAAACACATAAAAATTTTCTTTAATAGTTAATACCATTAATCCCAAAATCAGATTTGAGTCAAACCAAACCCTTACATGCGCTGGATTTTGATAAAGCCCCCATCATGTTCCTTACTGGTATCCAATTGGTTTATGGAATTGTTTGTACCCAATCTGCATATGCTACAGATATAACTTCCACCCTTAATCATAATATTCACAAAGTTGGCTTACTGATGATGCATTCAACATAGTTCAGCAGTAGTTATATTCACAAACTATGTTCTCATTACATTTGGCTCACATAACAATTATGTCAGTAGTGACATGTACAAAACAACACAATCAACACACGGGAAGGATGCACATGACTATCCCGATATATATATATATATATATATATATATAATTCATGTGCACATGGTGAGGGACGAACTTAATGGGGCCCACCTAAGGATCCACTGATCATGAGACTTGTGGGGGATGGAAAGAGACATCTTGGATGAGCCCCTATATCAAGTTTGAGGTCAATCCTATGCCTCTAACCCCTTCATCCGTGGCCCACAAATTTAACGACTTTATATTAAAAGAAAATATTTGACCCTCGATCCAACGGTCCAATCCATACGGATAGGTGAAAATTCAATGGATCTAGTGTACTTAAGCGGGTCCCATAGGTGTGGATGGTTTGGATGTATCATAAAGTTGGCCCTCATTACAGACACAATAGGTTATCACCAAACTGTAGTACAAGAAATCATTTACCAACATCACCATCATGAGGGAAGCCTTGACCTTAACCCTAGATAAGGATTGGCCAAGGCCAAGTTGCTACCAGCATGGTGCAGCCATGGTGCAGAACCCCTAATGGGATTCTGCTAGGCCCCATACTCCAATGCGGAGTTCAGCCATGGGGCTATTGCCCCCTGGTGCTCAGTCCACAACCATAGGGTGGTGGTTCAGCTATGCACTATCCCAATTCTCCCTTTTTATTCAATTATCTTATAATGGAAAGAGACTTCTATCTTATAATAACAGTTTCCATCTAACATAATTCAAGATATCAAGAAGCAAAGTTCCATATCCATGTAGGATGCATTTCCTGCCCACGTTGTGTATGTAAGTCATCAACTAAAGCCCCGATCTATTGTTCCCTCTCTTTTCCTCCTTGTTTCTCCTTATCTAGATCTAGGGTTAGGGTTTCTTGGAAGTAGAGAAGCAAGATAAGAGAGAAATAGATGGTCTGAAGAAAAGGACTTTGAATGAATGAAAAAGGGAGTCATGCACACATTCCCATAAGACCTCGGCATTCGTGTACAGCATATTGGGGTCTTGGGACTTGTGCGCAAGTCATGATTCCCTCTCCTTTTTTTCTTAAAGATTGGTCCCATCATCTTGAAATTTGATCTTGTGGGGTTTGAAAGAGTTCTTTCCCACATTTGAATAATGTGGGTTAGACCACTGGGACCCATCCAGAGATGGTTCCCTTGCGCCTACCCAGTTTGAACTTAGACTAGATTAAGCACCCAAATACTTTAATTAACAAAAGCTCATTTTGCGATGCCAAATTAATTAAATAAATAATTAATTATAATTTAATAAACTACAGTTGAATCCAATAAATTCAAGAATTTTGATAAAATCCAAGAAAATAATAAAAATGCATAACTCAAGAATTTTATTACTCAAAGTCCCAATAGGGATTCAGGGATATTACAGTAAGATTGGGCCATAGCCTTTCACTCTAATAGAAAGTAGGAGCCTAGCCAAATTTTACTCAAGTAGTTAATGTTCTCTAGCCAAATTTCACTCTAATAGGAAATAGGGCCTTAGCCAAATTTGGGCCCTAATCAAATTTCACTGTAATAGGAAATGATCCATGAAGCAGTCATGGGCACCAAAAGGAATCAAACGACCACCTTTAATAGTCTAATACTGTTTGCAACAAATAGGACACTGACTATCTGTGGCAGACCCAGAGTTGCACCGGACGATCCCTCCCCTTTAGGGCCTGTTTGGATGTATGGTGAATTGAAGTATGGTGAGGTGAACCATCAAATTAAGAGAGAATAAAATATAAGGTGTTATGATGGTGTTTTGTTTTTAGTTGTTTGGTAAGGAATCTTTTTGACTTTTTGTATAAAAAAGTGGATTTTTTTTGTCTTTTAGTGGATAAAGGAGGTTGCTTTTTTGACTTTTTTTGAAAAATTCTGTTGAAATTTTGAAATTGTGTACTTTTAATATGACCCCTTGTCATTTCTTGTTTGGATTCACTTTACTTCACTTTAACTAGTTAAGTGCCCAACACGCCCTTAGGGTTTTAAGTTTTAACACCCATATCACCTTGCTTAACACTATGGTGATGAGATAGGAACAACAGGGAAGAAGCAATTAGTGGAGAAAGTTGGAAAAGTGAAGAGAATAAGAAAATCTGACTTTTATTCAATGATCTATACAGTCGACTATGCTATCCATGGCACAGTTGACTGCTACATCTTATACAACCCTAATATTTCTCTAGAAGCTCTAAGAAATCAATCATCCAACTCATTTTACAATTCCTTCCTTATTCCTAGATAGTTGATTTATTTAATTAGGAAGCTAAAAAGGCAAGAAAAATTAAAAAAAAATCCTTTCCCTTACCCCTTCTTTTCTTTTGTTTTGCTCAAAATGTTATTTCATCCCCTTAAGTCAACAATTGTGGGACTGTTTGGGTTCACTCAATAAAACTCCTTATGCTCGTTGCTTGCCTCCATATATGCCATAGCCAGTCCAATTATATGATCTTTAAGGGTATCTTGCCCAGCCACATCAAGTGCACTGATCAAATATAAGAAAATCTTAAAAGAAAAACCCCGAAACTCAGTATCCTCTTTGAAAAAAATTCGAGCAAAATCTCAAATATCCGCCATTTAGAATAACAAATTGCATTATTGATTTAGTAGAATAAATTAAATATATCAATTTATATGTTAGTTTTATATATTTTTTACATATATGTATATATTTTTTTATAAAGCCGACCCCAACATAGTTTGGACAAGGCTTTGATGATGATAATGTATGTATGTATGTATGTATGTATTTATTTTTCTTCCTAAATGTTACTTTGAAAGGTTTTGGTTTAAATTCCGAACCGGCTGAAACATTTTGGTTTGGTAGCCAAATCGAATTGGGGTCCGAAACTAAATTCTCAACTATGGTCCATCCCCTATTTCAATGAACAAACTGAAAATTTTGGCTCCAAGGAAATTATCTCCAACATTCTCTTTGTTGTATTTTGGTTACTTTGTTGCGTTCAGTATGATGCGTAGATTACAGTTAATTATTTTCTTTATGCTCATTGCAATTTGTGATGACAACCTATACTCATTCCTGATTTTTAATTTAACTACTCCTGTTTTCCTATGCAGGTCAAGGAACATCTAGAAATATTTGCGATTTTAAAGGGTGTTGATGAAGAATTGTTGGGAATCAAAGTAGATGAAATGGTTGAGGAAGTGAGTTCCTGGGGTCTTGCATGTGCTTGTTGATGAACAATTTCATCTATAATTATACATCTACCAGTGCAGCGTTCCATTTTTTTTTTTTGCCTCGTCACGTTTACCATGATTTTGTCTATATTAGTTTGGGTTTTTAAATTTTCATCTTGATTTGATAACTTTTGCATTGAATGCTAGTTTCTGCTCTTTATTTTGATATACTTCTCCATTCAGGTTTTACCATATACCAATACGCCTATACTAGGCACATGTTAACGGTTGGCATGAAATTTGATGGTGGTGATGGTAGTGGTGATGATGATGACGATGGTGAGAATCCTGAGGGCAGCTGTCTGGTTTAGCATCCGAGATTGATCTGAACTGTCATAGTTTAGTCTAGTCTCTTCATTCAGCATATATATATATATATATATATTATTTCAACTACTAGTAATAAGATATGGGTCAGCATGTGTGGAATTGTCCATGTTTGAAATGGGCTAACAGTGTACAAGACATCAATATTGGCTTGCAATTTAATGAATGGTGTGAAATCGGTGAGGTTATTATATGCCTAATCCTGGTCATTGCATGGGTCGGCTTTTATTGTATTTTATTCGTATTAATGAACCACATGGATGTAACTTTCTCAATTGCAAACGACGAGTTTCACTAACTGTTGCAACTGATTCAGTATCTAGGACCCTGTATGTATGGCATTTGTGTTTAACAGCTTTATGTTGAACATGCCATTTAGAATAAAAGCTCTGCTTCAACATATATTTAATTTTCTTGTTTTTAAACTGGCTCTTTATTTACACGACTCATCATTTTGTACTTGTAGTTTGTATTTTGAATTAATGCATTCTTCATCTGCAATCATTTAACTTAATGGAAATAAATGCAATTAAAATGTATAGCGATTTCTCCTTACTGGAGCTAGTATTGAAATTTTCATGGACACATGTACAGTTTCTCTAGGACTCTCTGGCTCTGTCTTATATCATTATCGTTTGGGCTTGATTTTGGTTATAGCAGCCGTTGCCGTCATCATCATCAAAGCCTTGTCCCAACTATGTCATTAGATTGGAATTTTGGTTACAGCAGTTCCATTCAAAAGTTCGTTTTCCCATTGGAGTATGTCCATGAGTTCTCTTTCCGCATTAATTTCTCATATAGTGATATACATGCAATTTGGATGGTAGATCTTGCATGGATATATAATATTATAACTTGATGCACCTGTTATTAGGAATATAAGTATCAAAGCGTTGCAATTTTTTTAGAAACTAGCAATTTCTGTTTCAGGTGGGCTTGGCAGATAAAGTGAACACAGTTGTTGGGGCTCTATCTGGTGGGATGAAGAGGAAGCTGTCCCTTGGAATAGCACTTATAGGAAACAGTAAGGTGTAATGATGGACTGCCATGTATCTTGTTTTTGTCATTTCCATCAGTAGAGGTGTGTGATAAATTCCCATTTTATTTACAGGTTATCATTCTTGATGAACCAACTAGTGGAATGGATCCATACTCAATGCGCTCAACATGGCAGTTGATAAAAAAGATCAAAAAGGGTAGAATAATCTTATTGACCACTCATTCTATGGATGAGGCTGATGTGCTAGGTGATCGCATAGCTATCATGGCAAATGGCTCTTTGAGATGCTGTGGAAGGTTGTTTAACTTCTAAGACTCTGATGTTATTCTAAATTCAAGTAACTGATATATTTCCTATAATGTGAAGTTATAACTTACGAATTACAATTCTTCTGTTGCTATTTCACTGTATCATCTGAGAAACCTCTCTTGCTAGAGTACTTGGCTTATTTCTTCTTCTTCATCTTGCTCGAGTATCCAAAGCTGTAGCACCAATACTTCAACGGTATCAAGAAAATTTTCGATTTGTTCAATTCCTTATGGCCCTTACAGGATTTTGAACTCCATCAAGGCTCAATTCTTCGTTGCTTCCTGTTACCCACTATTGACATGACACTATCTGCGCTCGTTGCTGAAGAGATCAGCGTTCAGTCCCTATATAGGCTGCTCCAGCTTCTGATACTGTCTTCTTAGTTCACCACAAAAGCCGGCAACATTATAGCCATCATGATATTGTAGTCAAATCTTTATTCTCCATTACTTATCCATGTATCTTGTGATGGTTAGACAAGATCATTGCCATGATTTAATTCTTGGTATTCATAACTTTGGTTCACTTATTCTGTAGCACCTATATTTAGTTGTCATATATGTCTTTATTTCATTTCTTGTAGGTTTTTTCTCAATTTTGGTTTGGGCTGCAATTGGGTTCATTTTTCTTTTGGCCTTTTGTGCTTAGATTTTAGAATAGTTTTAAGGGTACAAAAAGTAGAAAAGAGTAGTAAGGAATATTGCAACATAATTATTCATTTATTTTACAGTGCTAATCTCAATCCTTGGTCAATACTTGACTTTGGACTCAATTGAGACTTGAGGCTTATTGATGAGATCTGGTTGGATGCAGAGGAAGTGGCTCAGGCCTACCTAACCCAGCAGGACTGGGTTAAGGCCCAAAGCTCCATGAGCTTGGAGGATTGACAATAAGGGGTCTGACAGCCAGTCTGGAATATACCTAGGGCCACAACCACTAGGAAAAAAAAAACCCTAGGCCCCAGCTAACCCAATCAGACCTGTTCAGTTTAGCCAGACCCACATGAGCCGAACCAACCATCAACTCGACCAAATGGGCCTGCCATGGCCAACCAGACCTGCATGAGGCCACCTGAGCATTGTTGGCCCGACCAGGGTCCTCTCAGTTATTCCTCCAGGGCAGAAAGGCTTATATTATATACTTTGACATCCATTGAATTCCTGGCTAAATTCATCACAAATCATGTATGATAATATAATATATGCTGGTGCAGTCGGGTATTCAGTCCCTTCTGTATGAGACCTATTGGGGCCCAGAGGTCCAAATCTTGGACCCATACAAGACACGTTCTTTTTCTTTTCTTTTTTTTTTTTTTTTTTGCCGGGGGGGCGGGGGGGGGGGGGGGGGGGGAGTCGTTTGTGTGTGTGAGAAAATAAAGTCCACAGGTGGCTGAGTTGAATAAATACCTTGATTGTGCATATACCTGTTCACTGGTTTATGCTGATTGAATATCATTTGACAATGGTTAACAGGTCCCTGGAAAAAAAAAATGATTTGAGAATTAACAGTGTGCATGGATTATGTCATTATGGTAGTTTAGTTCACAATTGTATCTTTTTGCTAGTTGTTAGTACACTATTTATTTTTGGTACCTGGAAACTGAATCCTACATTTGTAATAATCATTTGATTTTGGTTAACTCAGTTGTTTTTTGTGGTAATACATTTCGAGATTTTTATGCTGTTTAGGTTAGGTATTTAAAAAATATGTACCATTCATTTCTCTTTTGGGTTACTATGTTTTATCACAGTTCTCTTTTTCTGAAGCACCGCTATGGGGTGGGTTATACTCTTACATTGGTGAAGGTCAGATTCCATCCTAATCCATTTGATGTACCACTTGTTAATTTTAATTTTCTTTCTCTTCTCAATTTGCCACCAGTGCCATTCCTTTACTGATGATCCATTGCTTCCTGTTCCTTCACTGTTCTTCAGACTTCACCTACTGCGTCTGTAGCAGCTGATATTGTCCATCGTCATGTTCCATCAGCAACACACTTAAGTGATGTATGTATTATTCTTACACTGAGATTGCTTAATATATGCTTTTGAAGTTGGTCTACATTCTCAGTTTATATATAGATTATACAAGGATTTTTTAAATTATATTGAGGCTGTACTGGAGCAAATAATGGCCTGGCCTGTGTTGCCCACCCGGAGTCGTGCTGTCCCTTTTTTTGGCCCACTGTTTTTCTTGTTTTATGGTGGGGTGGGGTGAATGTTGGGGCCATTTTTTCACTTGGTTGGGAAATTTTAGTGGTTATTCATTTTCTTTTTCTTTCATGATCAATTCGAAGGCGACTAAAACTTGGTTGTGTAGAATTCATTGTTCGAAATATTGGCCGATACCTACCGGGTATTGGGCCATATGCCTATGCGGTATCAGTATTGCATGACGTCACTATGTTGCGATAATTTATCTGCTATAACTGCAATGGACTTTTACAATGGTAAATTGAGAGGGGGAGGGAGGGATCCACATCATAAATCAAATCATTCAAAGCATAATTAACAGGCTTTTGGCAATCTGAATCTTTAATTGAATGAATATCTAAAACCAATAATAATGTCCAATAATAGAAGGGTTTTTTTACCATACGGGATATAAAAGACCATAAATTCCTCAAAATTGTGTTGACCAAAATTATATCCCAAATATGGGTACTGTACATGGGACCCCAATTTCTTTTTCCAATTCTACCCATTTTGTGTGATATTGTATAATCTATGGGATATCGCATAAACTGTTCTATCTCCCTCTTATATTTCCCTCCATTCCCATATCCTAAAGTACTAAACCTTCTTTTTTTTCCTGCGACCTTCTCGTTCCTACTACTTTCTCGATCGTTAAAAAAGGTTCCCAAAAAGAGTAGTCTTTCATTCTCTTCACCTAAAGATGATTCATGAGAAGCAGTTCCCAAAAAAGCGTACATAGACCACAAAAAATTTCAAGGTATTGATATTGTGAATCCATCCCTTATCCTCAGGGTAACATTATCGCAACTGGACAATGACCAAATGGAAAAAAAAAAAAGAAGAGGAGTTGTGGAGAAACGTTGAGATACTTTTGGATAAATGGAAAAGCAACGGAGAAACCCTATTGAAAACCTTTTTTAACGATAGAGAAAGTAGTAGGAACGAAGAACGTCCAGGAAGAAATGGAGGTCTAGTGATTTAGGAGATGGGAACAGAAGAAATATAAGAGGAAAATCGATTATTTTCGCCTTCAGTTTGTGTGATATCGCACAGATTGTGCAATATTGCACAATATGGGTAGAATTGGAAAAAGAATTTGGAGCCCCTTGTACAATAACCACATTTGGGATATAGTTTTGGTCAACACCATTTTGTGGAATTCATGGTCTTTTATATCCCATAGGGTCAAAATCCTATAATAGAAATAAACTACAAATAGTATAATAGAAATAAACTACAAAATAGTCTTAGGGATAAAAAATGTTTGTGAGTCCTGCACGCTCAACATAGACGCCAAAACCAATTTGTTCGTCATTGGGGCTATGATGCCAAGATACGGTACGGATACGGCAGGTACATGCCATAGACAATTCAGGGACATGGATTTTACATGTAAAAAGTGAAGTATCAGATACGTATGACACGATATGTTGTCTATTTTGAAGTATCCATGCTTCATAGCATTAGGGACCTCCTGCCTTTCTGGGATTGGTCGGTTATGTCTCAGAACATGTAAACTATCATGAAAACAGCCAATTATCAAGAAAACATGAAATTGATTACTGTTTAATGGTTCTAGCAGTATGAGGAAAACAAAACGATGCAGATTCACAATTTCCTTCACAATTTCCTACACAGGAAAACATGGCACATCATGTATACAAAGAAATCTACTCACTTTGTATGGGCACTGCTACTGGTTCTTCCTTCTTCTCCAATTCTCTAACTCTTCTTGTCTCTTGCCCTACACTCGGGTTTTCCCAATGAGACTGGCTATTGGTACGTGCAAAGAGGGAGAGGGAAGGCTTATAAATAGTTTACTACTCTTAAAAGCTCATAAGACTTCTGCCGTGCAAGACTTTTATCAGTAGTTGGAGTCCTTAGCATAAGACTCCAAGTTAGGTTTCGACCTCCTACTAGGAAATAAGGAGTTTGGGTCCCATACAAAAATTTATATAAAACTACTTAGAATTGAGGGGCCTACCTAATATAATTATAAATCATTAATAACATAAATATACATTATTATTCTAGCTCCTAAGTCCGGGTCCGGGGTATTACCCCTTTGTGACTTTTATGTCTTCTGTTGGGACCTCCCGGCATTTGAACTATTGGTAAACGCATAGGCTCCATAGTGAGCCCCACCAATTGTAAATCCAAACTGCTCAAAGTAAATGCCTTCCTCTGATATGGGACCTGGCTGGATTTCACTCAGTGGGCCCATCTGCTATCACAGTCAAATGTCCCAGGCCCATATAAGGTGGTGGGAAGGAAAAAGGAAGGGGGTTTTGGGGAGTGGGGGGTGGCATTTATTTTGACTGCCTTTGATTTGTTTAGATTTTCCATGAGCAGGCTAACTGTGGAGCCTACAAGTTTCCATGAGTCTGTGTCTGGCTTACAAAATTTGTGAGTCTCCTTGGCGGGAACCATTCAAAGTAAATGCCCTCTGTTAACTGGCCCTCAATGGATATTACTCGAATTGGATTTGACCCCACCTCAGATTGTTCACCTATAAAACATGTGAATAGATTGATCACAAGTGCTACTGGGGTGCATTTGGGTATTTTCAACTGTCCATTTAAAGGAAAGTTAAAGTTTCTATTTTTTGACAGTTCAATTAATGATCTTTGATCACAAAGCATGCAACTTTTGTTGAACCTGATTTCTTTGTAGATGGCTATATCATAAGTCCTATTTGTATTTGGTCAATTATTCTAATCATTTTTCATGGTCAATTTGAACATTTTTCCAAAATGATATTAAGTGGTGTTATTTTGAGTAGTTTTTATTTTAGATATGAGCTATATTGATGGATTTGTTAATTATAAAGTGGTGCTAAAAATTAAACACTAACACTTAAAATATTTACCAATTGAAGACTAAACAATAGCTGCAAAAGATTAAATACTAAAACCTAAAATATTTATTAAAGATTAAACAGTGATATAGGATGTTATGACTTAGGGGATTGATATTTTAATTTAAAGTGTGTACTAAGGGAAAAGAAACATTGTTTTCTACCATTTCCAACTTTTTTGGGATATATTTTCAGGATTTTGGGTCGAAAAAACTTCATGCCACGCCCGCCGTGAACCATGAAATTTCGCTTTCTGGGGTCAGCTGTGGTTTTGAACCATGGTCGAATTGTGGCTGGCATTAATTTTTTATTATTATTAGTTTTTGTGGGAAGGAGGGAGATAGAATAGGAAGGAAGGAGAGAGGAAGGAGGAGGGAGGGAGTGGGGGACCGGGGTGGGTTGGGGGTTGGGGTGGGGTGAAGGGAAGAATGGAGGCTCCATGGACCTGACTAGTTCTTATGTTGTCTATACCGCTAATTCTTAGAACTTAAGACCTTTAATTTTTGCATTTTTTTATGAGTGTAGACTAATTTATTTTTCTTGTTAGATTCTTCAATACTCATGCGATCTTGTTTTTGTTGGTTTTATTTTTTTATTTTTTTGTGAAAATAATTTGGAACTGTGTTTCTACCTTTCTAGGTTGGTACAGAGGTTTCCTTTAGACTTCCTTTAGCATCGTCATCTACCTTTGAAAGCATGTTCCGGGAAATTGAAAGCTGCATCAGAAGACCGAGCACTGTCATGGAATCAGGCAGTAGTGATGATGGGCATTGTTATGGTATTGAGAGTTATGGAATCTCCGTCACAACATTAGAAGAGGTGTTCCTGAGAGTTGCAGGATGTGATTTGGAAGAAACTGACCACATTGGAAATAATGTAGCTCATTCTGCATCTAATCCTGTGGTTTCTGAAGCATTTCATCGCTGTTCTCAAGTGAAAGCATCAAACTCCAAGCTAGTTTTGGGGAACTACAAGGAGATTTTCGGAGTAGTATTGTCCACTCTGGGAAGAGCCTGTCATTTGATTTTTGCCACATTTTTCAGTTTCATAACCTTCATAAGCATTCAATGTTGTTGTGTTGGAATCATCAGCAAGTCTACCTTTTGGCAGCATTCCAGAGCTCTACTCATTAAAAGAGCAGTTTCTGCTCGGAGAGACAGAAGGACAATTGTTTTCCAGCTTCTTATCCCTGCGATTTTCTTGTTTTTTGGTCTCCTTTTTCTAAAGCTAAAGCCACATGCTGACCAGGAATCGGTGACACTTACAACTTCATATTTTAATCCTTTACTACGTGGTGGAGGCGGTGGACCAATTCCATTCAACGTGACCTTTCCTATCTCAAGAAAGGTTCAAATTTTCACAAAATTCATCCTGAATACTTTATATTTTCTTTGGGGACTCTTTGCTTGCAAAGAGAATAAAGTAATAGTCGTTGCTTAAATGTGAATCCATTTTTTTGTTTGAATACTTCAAATGAAGATACTAAATCTAAGGACTTGGCTGCCAATCCTTTACAAGAAAAAAGTCAATTGCTGTAAGGGTGCATTTGTGCAATGAAAGGATTTTGCTTTTGCAGATTTCCATTTCTGCGTTAGAGAGAAATCTTGCATTCCTACCCCTTACATAGAAAACTGAATTCCTATCCATTGAAGAAAATCATTTTACTTTTTCCCTCTGCAGGGAAAATGCTTCACACCAAATGATTGGAAAAGGGTTGCTAGGAAAATGAAAACAAATTTCCTTTCTACCTTGGCTTCCTTTTGTCGCACAAACGTATCGAAGAAACTTTTTGTCTTTATGAGGTTTCTAGCCTATTTTATAGGCTTTCATCCTAGTGCCCAACGATTTAGCTAATTTTCCTTGAAGGGTTATTTGTCTTTTATGTGTGGGATATGAAAATGACGTTACATATGTAAAATCTGCATATGTGAATATTAGGTATGTAAAATTTTCACATGAAACACAATACCATATTTGTTTGGAAGCACTGTTTTAACGTGAGTAAACATTGAATGGTTTGGATTGCAAAGATTTTCATTTATCTCAAAATCTATGAATGTTTAAGACATGAATCTATAATAATGTTGGGATTTAAGGGGTCAATAAAATTTTTGAGCGGTTTAGACTAAAAAATTGGGGCCCACAGGAGTCACAAAAAATAAAAGGTAGTGAAGGAATTTAACATTACAACCTGTCCAAGAGGTCCTTTGTACTGGTTTCTTCTTAACCAAGGAAGTGTGAAAATTTTCATAGGAAAATGGCCTCATTTATGCATGTGATGTGTAAAAGAGCACAAACAATCGTGACCATCTGTAAATGTTATGCATGTGCAACGTTTACATATATAAATGAGTGCAAACAAATGAACCCTAAATGAAAATTCCTTTGGAAGTTGGGTACGCCGGGGCTTCTCTTTGCAAGCAAACAGGAACTTGGAGTTACATGGACAGTCTGGTGTTTATATGTATGATCTCTATTCTAGTTTTGGTTATTGATGTGCTTCATAAGGATGATGCCTTATGCCACATTTTATTTGGATTACATGTAAACAGAACGTGGTCACTGTTTTAAAATGTTACTAATTTGGCAGGTTGCAGCTTATATTAAAGGGGGGTGGATTCAAAAACTGGAACCAAGGACCTACAAATTTCCAGATTTGGAGAAAGCACTTAGTGATGCTATTGAAGTAGCAGGGCCGACATTGGGTCCAACCCTCATCTCTATGAGTGAATTTTTAATAACTAGTTTGAATGAATCATACCAATCAAGGTGCGTTCATTTGAGCTTTGATGCTCTGATTCATTTGGTTGGAAGTATTTGTTATTTGCTTAAGGTTTTGTTTCTGCCAAATCATGCAAAGCTTCACGCGCCTAAGCCTTCATAATTTTTGCAGGGAATTAAAATCAAAGAAAAAATTGGCAAAAAAGCAGAAAGTTGTTTGAGGAAATGTCTGTGTGAATTTATTTTTTTATGGCTTTGGTAAATATTCACACACCCACCGAGCCACATACTCATCCAAGTCCCTCTTCATCAGTGCTACAGCCAGGGTTTGATCCCTGATTGTTTCTGTTGAGCTGTCATATATTTCTTAGACTCGCGCCTAATTTGTGACTCCCATATGATCACATAAAGCCTGATTCTTTGTAGTCTTTACCTAGTTGTAGATGAGGGCAATATAATTCCGGGGGGAAATATCACTTGACTTTGTATCCCTGATAAATCATTTTCCCAGGAAGACTCATGTACAGTAAGTGTTTGGTACAACTATTCTTTTCACTTACCTAACCTAACTTTTTATTGCCTCTTGGACAAGTTACTGCTATTCCAAACTCAAACCAAAACTTGAATTTGAGTGACTGTTGTTTAAAATACTGAACCAACGTACGTAATTTCAGAATTAATGTTATTTGACTTTTAAGATACGGATATGTTAATAGTAACGATCTGTTAATGTCCTATCTAGAGCATTTGATTAAATCCCTGATTATGTCGGGCTTCTTTCTTAATTCTCTCTCTTATTCTATAAACATGTTATTTATTACTTGGTGAAATTAGATACAGTCGATGAACTGATTTCTCTGAGATTGATCAGATGGTATCAGAGTCGCCCATCTGATATGATCTTAAGTATCCATCTTTTGTCCTTGTCTGTTGGCCTATGGTCAACTTGTGAGATTAGAGTTACATCAACCTTCTAACTGCGTGTTTGACTTCTATCACCTTGGGTATGGTAGGAAGGTGTAGACCCCCATTATGCCCCAAGTCAATCTTGACTGATCTGCGTGGTGACATTTTACCATTCCACTCTGCTAAAAAAACCTTACAGTTCCTGGTTAAATCGGCTATATTTGTGCTTGTCATGGACTGCCCTTAGATTTGCTGGTTGTCTGATCTCGTTGTCATGCATGGCTTCAATTCCCTCTCCACATCTGCCTTTGTCAGAGTCTGATGCTAACCCAGAAATGGTATTCCATTGGTGGAACAGAAAGGCCTCATTTTCCTCATCGCATCATGCAGTCTCCTTCATTTTGCACTTGCATATCCTGCACAGTGTCCCTGAACAGCAAAGCTTCATTTGTATCTTTTGCTTCACCACTGTTGCAAACCATTTTCCTCATCATCCTTTGTTTACATTTGTTTTTGCTCTAAAGCTGTTCAATATTCATTCTGCAAGTCATCTCTCCTTTCCAATCTTATTGCTGCAACCCACCTCTGAACCCCTGCCGGATGCCAAACTCTGCTTTGTGTTGCCTCTATCATATCTGAAAACTGCATCTTGGGTCAGTACTGTCTTGGTCACATCATTAACATTAAGAGGAATCTCTACCATATGCTGCAATCCTCTTTTAGATCTAGTGCGTTTCCTGCCATTATCCGTAGTGCATTTTTCTGCCCCTTCCTCAGACCCATGAAGCTTGCCACGCCCTGTTCCTCTGTCTGTTAGAACCCAACTCTGTCCAAAAAAGATGATCCAGCTGTCTATCTGCACTGTTGCATTAGTCTTCCACCATCTTCTGTTCATTTGTTGCTTCACTTATTGTTGTAATTTATTTGCAGCCTTGTTTTCATCATTGACCTGCTCTTCTTGCTCACATTTAGCCACACTAAGCTTCGTCTTTTTGGTTACTTCAAGTGTCACAGATCCACCGTCATCCAATTCTCTTTACATGTGCTTTACTCTGTTTTGCTTTGATTCTCCACTTAATGCCCCATCCTGTTTGTGAGCTTGCAAAACATAAAGGTCCCTGTGACTTGACAAGATATGCGCGTGCTTTGGTGGTCATACCTTTGAAAGCATTTGTCTTGGTGTCTATTGTCTCAATCTGATCAACTACACAGATCTGCCCGTTATTTTTATTGAAATCAATTTTATGTCTTAATATTTGTTTCTGTCACTGGTTCTGGCCATTCTTCTTTGGATTAAATCTTCTTATCTGATAGTTTTGTATCTCGATTATAACTTACGTGTGTGAATCTGGTTAGTTGTCTTTGCATCAGAGTTTCAATCAGTCATCCTTTTCTGGATTTGATCTCTCAATCTCATAATTTTTCTCTGGATACAATCTCGTTTCTGCTGTTCTGTAATTGTATCAATTGGGACATGGATCAGTAATTGCTTGGGTGTGTTTGATTAGGCTTCTTAGCAGTCAAAGGTGCTTTCATAAAAGTAGCTTCTTAAAAATTACTTATCCAGGGCAGCTTATTAATAGAAAAGATTGTTTGGTTTGTGCAACTCTTGTACATCCTTTTTAACTGCAAAAGCAGTGATATTGTTTGGTTATGACATAAAATGCAGCTATTAACATATAATAATATAATAATATATTAACATACAATAATCATGTAATATCATCCTGATCATCATTATCATCATCAAAGCTTTACAATAATCAAATAATATATTATAATTTTATTATAAAAGAAAATCACACAACATAAAAGAGCTGTCGTAGGTAAATAAAATCGGCCACATGAATCATTGATGTGTCATTTATGTGGGCCCCAACCAAAATAACTTGGCTGCTTGTTGATATAAACTAACATCATATCTCAGTAAGCGATACCCAACTTGCAGGTTGCAATAAAAACTAATCATCAGGAAAACAAAGTTATTGTAAATTTATGACATTCAGTCGAGATCAGAAAGGTCACACAGGCCAATAAGATGCCAAGTACTGTGTAAGTTGAGCATGTCAAAAGTATCAAATATGGGTGCACTCTATTTTTTCGGAATGATCATCCAACATGGAGCAAGTCAAATACAATTAGATTTCATTTAATTCAGACAACCCAAATTAGAAATTTAGAATAACGGCATTTCATGATTTACCAAACCAAACCAAACCAAGCCTTTTCCCACTAGGTGGGGTCGGCTATATGGATTTGACGACGCCAATCAAATCTGTTTAGGGCCATGTCCTCCGTTAGATCCATGTAGGCAAGGTCATGTTTAATAGTTTCTTTCCAACTTCTCTTGGGTCTCCCTCTCCCTCTCCTACTCCTGGCAATCTCCATGCTTTTATACCTTTTAACAGGTGCCTCCGTTGGACGCCTTCTAACATGGCCGAACCATCTTAGTCGATTTTCTCTCATTTTATCTTCAATCAGTGCTATTCCTACTTTGCCCCTAATCTCCTCATTCCTAATCCTATCTCTCCTTGTGATCCCGCACATCCATCTTAACATTCTCATCTCCGCAACTTCCATCTTCTTAACATGATTATGCTTTACTGCCCAACACTCTGATCCGTATAACAATGCTGGTCTTACCGCCATCTTATAATACTTTCCTTTAACCTTGATGGGGACTTTCCGATCACACAAGACCCCCGAAGCAATCCTCCATTTGGTCTACCCGGCCTGAATCCTGTGACTTACATCAGTATCAATCTCTCCATCCTGTTGCACTATCGATCCAAGGTACCTAAAGTTTTCTTTCTCTACAATCTTTTGTGTGCCCAAACTTACTTCTATGTTACCAAGTGTCCTACTATGATTAAACTTGCATTCCATATATTCCGTCTTGCATCGACTTAGCCTAACCCTTTTGTCTCTAACGTTTCTCGCCACACTTCTAGCTTAGCATTCACTCCTTCTCTCGTCTCATCCACTAAAACAATGTTATCTGCAAATAGCATACACCACGGCACCTCATCATGAATATATCTTGTAATCTCATCAATAACTAGGGCAAACAAGTATGGGCTTAACGCTGAGCCTTGGTGTAGACCAATCGTGATAGGAAACTCCTTAGTCTCTCCGCCAGTCGTCCTTATAGATGTCACGACTCTATCATACATATCCTTTATCGCCTCAATATATGCGACACATTCTTTTCTTTTCCAGTACTCCCCATAGAATCTCCCTAGGAACCCGGTCATAGGCCTTCTCCAAGTCAATGAACACCATATGTAAATCTCTCTGACCTTCTCTATACTGTTCCATTAACCTTCTCAGGAGAAAGATAGCCTCCATGGTTGATCTCCCAGGCATGAAACCAAATTGATTCTCTGAAACATTTGTTGTTCTTTTTAGTCTTCTCTCAATAACTCTCTCCCATAATTTCATCGTATGGCTCATCAATTTAAACTCGCGGTAGTTCACACAGTTCTGAATATCTCCTTTGTTCTTGTATATGGGTATAAGAATACTTTTTCTCCATGCATCAGGCATCTTCTTGCTCTTTAGCACTACATTAAAAAGCTTTGTCAACCAACTTATGCCATTCTCCCCCAAGCATCTCCAGACTTCAATAGGGATACCATCTGGCCCAACCGCTTTCCCATTCTTCATCCTTTTCAATACTTTTATAACTTCTTCCCTACTGATTTTCCTATAGATTCTTCCCTAGAAATGGTAAGCTGCCCCAATTGTATGTCACTACTACTGCTTTCGTTAAATAACTTGTAGAAGTAGCTCTTCCAATGCTCCTTTATCTCCTCTTCCTTTACTAATACCTTTTCATCCTCATCCTTAATGTATTTAACTTGGTTTAAGTCCTTAGTCCGCCTATCTCTGGCTTTAGGAAGCTTGAATATCTCTCTTTCGCCTTCCTTAGTGTCAAGTCGCCTATATAGCTCCTCAAATGCCTTTGCTTTTGCCTCATTAACTGCCTTTTTGGTTTCTCTTTTTGCTTCTTTATACTTCTCCAAGTTCGCTGCATTTCGATCCTTTTGCCAAGTTCATTTCATGATCATTTCATGATCTACCAAATGAAGAAAAAAAAAAAGGTGAGGAATTAGAACCCACATTTCATTTTGCAAAAACGGATTCTTCAGTCTCTGTACCTTGTTGCCATCAATGTTCGACCACATTTCATTAACAGATGCTTGTAGTGCTTTGATAACCTTCAAGGGCTTGCTTTCTATATCTCTTATTGTTTCATCTGATGTTTCATAGAATGGTAGTTTGTCATCAGGTATTCTCTTGAACTGATTTATTGCAGAGCCTTGTTTTCCAATTAGATTAATTGCTTGTGATGAAGCCAACAATTGATCAAATACTGAAATAGATGCCAATGGATGCTGAATCTAAACCATTTGCACCCTCATGTTCAGTACAACATCCATTCCAGGGGAAATAATCTTCTAAATATAAAAACCTTTAAGGATACCAATGTGTGCAACAAGCAAGGAGAAGTAATCTGCCAATTATCTTCCTACCTCAAGGACGACGTGGAGACACTGTCATTAGGCTACTTCGGCTGTCACCCTCTTTGTCATGGCGGCATGTGCTGAATTTCCTGTGCAACCAATTTGATACTGCATAGGGCATCAATGCCTGTAACTGCGCATTAGTTTGATTTGGAAGATGGAGAGAGGAGAGGAAGGGAAAAAAAAAAAAAAAAGCCAAAATCAACTTGCCCACACATGTTCTGTCCCGTTACTTTCACTTTCCGCATAAGTTTAAAAGCGGCTTCATAATGTGAAGTTGACTATAGTTGACTTTTCCTTTCAAAAAGCTCTTTTTAAAATACAATTACCAAACTGATTTTTATAAATTTTTAGGCTTTTTAAAAGTCGGAAGCCTAAAAAGCATTTTTAAAGAGCCCGAACAAAACACACCCTTGGCTTCTTCTCTCTTGCTTTTAGAGTGAATAATTTGTCTATGTATTGTAATGCCATGAAATCTGTAGCAAGTGGGAAAGAGAGGAGGGTGCAATAGAAACTGAAGTACGACAATGCATCCACAAAGAAGGCCATGTGAAGTAAATGCCAGAGAAGCCTGTGGAGTGTGGAGGCAAGGGAATAGTGTTAGTCAACTGTTTCCCTTATATATATATATATATATATATATATATATATATATATATAATGGGTCACCCAACTCGGTGGTGGTGTTTTGAACACTACCGAGTGCAAGAGTGCGCAGCAATATATCCCGCTGAGCACGGGGTTGAATCGTCAGGGAGTAATTAGAAATCCGCTTTAACCTGTCCTATGAATACTAATTCTAACCTAATTAAAAACTAACAAATTATACAAATCATTACTAAATGACTGAAATAAAACTTTAATTACAAATTTTCTAGAAAATAAAAGAACTTAATTTAAGAAAAAAACTAAACTATGCAACCCTAATTAGACTAGAATCTGCAAAAACAACAAACTATTCAAAACAACCAATTTAATGTGATAAAAATCAGATTTAAACAATCTGAAAAATAAAAAAAAAAATAACTGAATAAAGGTGGAAAAAGAGAGCAGAAAAAGTATGCAATTCAAGATCTTAGAAGTTAGAATGCTACTAATGCCTAAGCATTGAAAATAAGGGCAACTTGGCTTCTCTCCTCTCTTCTCAGAGTAGGGAAAGATGTGAACAATTGCAGGATGCGCGATATCTTTTGTCTCAAGTTCGCCAATTTTAATGATTTTCAATTATTAGCCCTGAGCATATGATATATCTGCTATGAAAATAACATATCAAAAAGCTAAATCAGAGAAAATAATTACCCACACTAAGAAAAGTTGTTTGCAAGCAGAACAATCAAGGACTGGTTTCATTCATTGAACCTTGAATTACATTAAATTAAAAACATTCCCTCTTCATCATTCTCCTAAACAAATCTCTCGACTAGTGCCTATGTAAAACTAGAAGGGGGAAGTGGAGAAAGGGAATATAGATAGAGAAGGGGTGGATGGGATGTGGAGAGTGTGGATGTCCTTCACTTGTGCAATGAATGGCTTGGATGCACCCCTCCTCCCTTCCTCTTGGCTGGTCCTATTTATAGATTTTTGCTCCCTCTTGTTTGCTAAGAAGTTGTTTCCTAGTTGGTCTCTCCTTCCTTGTATGCAAAGACTCCTTAGCTTAGACTCCAAGCAATCTTCCATGCTTAGCAACAATTTGAATTTGAAGTGGATTCCTTGCTTATCTTGATTCTTTGTGAGCAAGACTTTCCTAGTAGAACTCTTTATAAATATCTCAAAGATTGCACATAAGAAACTTTCCAAACATTTCAGATTTTGTGCTATCTTTATGCCTCCATGAGTTGGACATCCAAGCATGCGTGGGGCTCCCCTTTGGACGTCCAACAAGTCTTGCAATCAGTCCTTGCTTGGTTTCTTGATTATCTTCCCAAATTTGAATGCTTCCCTTGCTTACTTGCTTGTCTAGTCAACTCTTGGAGAAAACCTTCTAATCTTGAACTCTTTGTTTGAATTTGAAATTCAAACTTGGTAAGTAGAGATTTCTTTCCAAATCTGAATTATTCTTGTTGTGCATGAGTTTCAAACTTGACCCTCTTTCTTTAACTTGTCAAAACTCTTCAAAGAATTGCCGCGGGGGCGGGGGTGGGGAGGGGGGCGGGGGGGCATGTGGGACGTCCACCTTGGAATCCACGCCCAAGGTGGACCCCATATAGGTGTGTCATGTGTCTTCTTGATTTCTTGTAATTCTTCTCTCCTTGTTTGACTTCCCTTTGACCCATCTAATTTCATGAATGTGGGCCCCAAATTGTTAACGTTTCCTATACAAATTGAAAGAAATAAACTCAGCGCGACCCTAACATGCCTAATGATATACCAAATTGACCAAGTTCTAAAAAATAACACTATGGTACCGAAATAAGCAGGCATGCATTGATGAAATAAAAAAGCTAATTGGAGTGATGATTTGATGATGCAAAACCTTAATTTCATAAAAATCATGCAAATCAATGAATTTTGACTAATTTTGATCTAAAATCCAACTTGATGCTGAAATGCATGAAATCATGAAATTGAGTGCAAGTCAATGCAATTAACCCTACTTAAGTCCACAAATGTATATAAAATGATGGCGATATGATCTAAGTTTGTGGACTTATCATGGTGGAATCCGAGTCAAATTGGCCAAGTTGACTCAGATTTGACCAATTTGAGGACATGGAACTGTTTGGCATGGAGAGAAAATACACGCTTTTTCGTTTTGTGTGTTCGTATTTTGATGTATCTAATATGGAGGTGGTGGTAATTTTTTTTCTAGTACTTACATAATTCACATTAGATGCATTTTATGTTGTCGTTTTGGATGTCTATTGGATAGCAATCGACATCTCTAATTTTTATGTTCTTTCTTTTTCTAATGCATCTCTCTGGTTTTTTTTTCCTTTTTTTTTTTTTTTTGTTCTCTTTTTAAATGTGCTCCCTTTCTTCTAAGCTCTTATTTCATGGATATATTCATTTGAAGGTATGGTGCGATTGTAATGGATGATCAATATGATGATGGAAGCCTAGGATACACTGTACTGCACAACGGTTCTTGTCAGCATGCTGCTCCCACTTATATCAATTTGATGAATAGCGCAATTTTGAGGCTCGCTACTGAAAAAGAAAATATGAAGATTCAAACTCGGAATCATCCATTGCCAATGTCAAAATCTCAACATTCCCAGCATCATGTATGTTACACTTTTCTTTCCCATTACATTGTATATTCATATCTTTTGAAGTTTCACATTTCCACCCATTTTATATTTGTTTGAAAAAATACATTATGTTTCTTGTTTGCAAGAAATTATTTCATGGAGAATGACTATTTCATTGTTGTATTTCCATGATTGTAATCATTCAGAAAGTAGTAGCGATTTCAAAATTCTAGCATGACTATTCATTGTTGTATTCTATATGGGATTTGTTTCTTTTCAGAATATTGAACAGTATCAACTTCTAATGGTTGGAAAGGGATTTATAAATCTATTTATTGTTTGAGTTAGTTTCTTTTATGTAGCAAACACAATGAGAAAAACACAGGTATTGTAATGAGAAGGGAAATTAAGCTGGGAATAATTCATTAAGTTTCTATCACAGTTAAAAGCTTTCTCTTCTGGTTCTGTAATTGAGTTTAGTGAGTAACCACCATCCTCTGCTATTTATTTATTTATTAATGACATATAATAGGTGAATCAAATTTTCTTCAATTATTTGGTTATTATTGTCGTGAACTATCTTATCATACAGATTTGAATCGAGCTATCTCACTTGTTCTCTCCCCTCATTCAGTCTGTTTTTGTTGGGTCATGGTAATTTAATTTTGAGGATTTTACAGAAAAAAAACCTCTTAGATTTTACAGGAAAAAACCTCTTAGATGGCTCCTGTACGAAGGACCTCCTAAATATTACTACACAAATGTGGTGCTGTGGGGCCAATTGCCTTTTTTTCTTTTTAACATTGGAGGGGACCAACAATATCGTCGCCCATCTCTTTTTTCTCCCTCTCCCCTCCCCTCTAGCCTACACACTCTCCTTTTCCCAAACCCCAAATCTCTGTTCTCATCATCTCTTCCAAACCTATGATTTCTAATTTATGATGTTTCTCTCCTTCCTTGGACTTCTAGTGTTAGGGTTTGGGGAAGTTCCTCTTCATCTCTTCCAAGCCTATGATTTCTAATTTTTGATGTCTCTCCTTCCTTCGACTTCTAGTGTTAGGGTTTGGGCAAGTTCATCTGAGCGATGTGCGGTGCTTTGAAACCCATTTCCTGTTGCTGGAAGCCCTTTGATGGGAATGCCAACGCCGGGAGGAAAGGGAGCATTCAGGGGAATCAGGAAGATACAAGTTTTTGCCCGCGATTTGCCACTCCGCCCATTTGCATTTGGGCGACAATATTGTCACTCGGTCAAACAAGCAAAAAAATAAATAAATCTAGCGGGAGGACCTTTCCTGTATGCATCGAATTATGAGGTCCTTTTTCATGCATGGGCCATGTCAGAGGTTTTTTCCCATAAAATCCTCTTTAATTTTTCATGTGTAGCTTACCTTGGTATTTCATAGCAGTTTACTTCCCTATCTTTACTGAAGGAAATTTTAATATGAAAAACTGCTTTTGCTATTAACACAAGAACATTTCTATGTTTTTATCCACGCCAAAGCATATGAAGATTTTAACATTCATGTTTTTGTAATGTTTGCAACATCTGATCCTCACTTTTGATGCATTTGTCTATTTGAAAATTAAAAAGAGGATTTATTTCTGTTTTCATTGACTCATAAATTACTTTGCACAACAGAAGTGGTGAATATTTTGTTAATAACATGGTGGAACTTGGAAAAAGGGAAACTAACGATGTTCAAAGAAAGAATATTGAGGGAGCATAACTGTAACGACCCGAATCTGGGGCCCTTTGAATCCCGTGCCGCAACGTTTCTGTATCAGTCACCATCATCACAAATCAAATTATGAGCGACAATAATATTTTAGGGCAATCCTAAGTAAGTCTTTGAATAATAATTTAATGCCTGAATTAATTTGAAACAACTAAACAAATCCACTATAAAAAAAACTACAATCTCCATTGTCCGAAGGAAATTACTTAATAAAAAGAATTAATCGTCTTCAAGCTTCTACATGAATCCTCCACTGAAGTACGCATACGAAATCCTATCTCTTGTTCATTTTAATCTTCTTGCAACTCAACATTCCGATTACCTGTATTGGGGCAAGTTCATAAATCAGTACAAACTGAGTAAATGGATTTCCAAATCTATTTAAGCATATGTATAGTATCCCACCATAATAAACAAAAGAGATAAGTAACATATGAGTTTCACATGATTACATTGAATTCTGAAGTTTCTTTTTGTTGAGGTCAAATTGGTCTTTTCCCATGCAACACAAGCCAACAAGGTTCTTGCCCCAAAGGGTGCAAGACGGAACAAGGAGTACCATTAACAAACTTTTTGCATAATACAAGGCGACCATCAAGGGTTTGAATCATCAAGGCGCTACTTGGAGATTATCCTCCCAAGGCTGACTAATAGTCAGAACATCATAGGCCATGGTAGGTGGACCGTGGACGTCATCACCATACCGTGCTGAGCAGTCTAGGGGTCCAAGCAATTAGTATATTATCAAGTCTTTCCAAATCCTCATACAAGTTCCTTCATCCGCAAACCACATGCTCTCAATTGGTCCCCTACACATACAACAAGTTAGACTGCAACCTGCCCCTACACATAAAATCCAGTTTTTATTTATGCCCCACTATGATTCACCATTGGTATCTGGATGTGTAAGAGCATTGGCATAGCCAACCATTGTATGTTTGAGATTATTCACAGTTATATAATTACATGACGTAAACATCATAGCACCTAAATCTATAAGCATCACATCATATGCCTTGTGTACAATCATTTATGAATCATAACCAATCTCCAAACAAAAACCCAAATTCAGCATGTGTACATCAGCGATATTCACAACTTCAAATTTCAGATTCATCAAAATATCATAACATTAAAGTAAAAGGGCTTATATGAAACTTCTAGGAAAGAGATATACATAAGAAATTAATGGACAAGGCTAATATGTAGTTAATATAACTTACATTAAATGAAATCAGGCCCTATATGCAATTTTCAGAAGTTTTACAATTCAAAAGGAGGCTCAAACAGAACTAGGAACTCCTCACGTGACTACTTTTTGGGTCAGTTGATCTATGGGCTCAATCGGATCCGGCCCACCAGGGAACCAACCCCCAAGGGTCGCCCAGCGACAAGGGTCGCCCAGCAGTCCCTTCCATCCTTAATGGTTTGGATCTCAGATTGTGTGGCCCATGTGGGCCCCATCGCCCAAATCGACATGTTGCACAAAAACACCCTGCAACTCAACGAAACCCAATTTGGCCTGGATTTCTAGTAGATTTTAGGTTTATTCAAGTTGAATTCAGTCTCTAACATTCCTCTCATCATGATCATAGTGAATTACAAGATTCCAAATGATGGAAAAGAAGGCTTCCAACTCCATTAGTAAAATACCATTGTCGACAGTTTGTGAAGTTAACTGTAACAGTCATATAATCACTGGAACTTCAATGTATTTAGCAAAAATAACCCAAAATCACAGTTGGGGAAAGGAATATCATGGGAACTAGGCATGAATTCATTGTAAACAACTTTATACTCATGTAGATTGAGATATCCACTCACCTGTTATAGACGACTGTGGCATTGTTAACTTGGGGAAAGAGGTAAGTCATTCACTACAACTCCTAGATGGCTGTTCTCCTCTTCCTCCTCCGTGTGTCTCTATCAAGAGTTAGGGTTTGGATTTTGGAAGGAGTTTATGCAATAGGGACTAAGAGGGAGAGAGAGGGGTGTCGAGTGAATGGTCCTTGGGTATCGACCTCCATATATAGGCTAATTTCTCCCCTTCTTCCAATTCTATTCGAACTTCACGTCTTTTTCAAGAGCATCTCTAATCCTATTGTTATTAATAGGCCTCCTGAATCAAGGATTTGGGTCCCACTTCAATTCACTTAAATGCTCGTAAAATAGGTCAAGGTCCCACCACTAATTCCTAATAAAAGGATAATCTAGTCTACACAGTGTAATGGGTCCTACCCAATATGATTAAATATAATCAGCAAGGGATTATAAAAAAGAAATCACTAATTATATAAAAGTCTAAACCCCTGCTTAGAATACTGGGATATTACAATAACTGAAATTGGGCTATGAATTCCATTGAAGTGTGGAGTGAAATGGTGAATTGACTTTAGTAGTTCACCTAAGACATGCTTCGAGTGTCCAAGGGGAAGAAGGGTTTTACACAGGGAAACTTGCCAGTGGAATGTAGAAGCCTGAAAGGCTTTTGATGAAAAGATAACATTATTCAAATAATGGTAGAAAACAAATGGTTAGAAGACTTTAAAGTTTAGTTTACAAAAAATTTGCTGCTAAAGCTGTAACATCAAGTAGGAAGATGAGAAATTGTTTGTTCAGTTGAAAAATGTACTATTCTGAACCAGGTGGACCTGGTGGGTGGGGTTTTGTGTGTGTGTGTGTGTGTGGGGGCGGGGGGGGGGGGGCGGGGGGGGGGGGGTGTGGTAGTGTTGGGCGCACCCTTGTGGCCAGGGCTAGAAGCTTAGAGATTCCATTAATTGTTATTAATTGTGCACCCCAGGTTAGTGTTGGGCGCACCCTTGTGGCCAGGGATAGAAGCTTAGAGATTCCATTAATTGTTATTAATTGTGCACCCCAGGTTGGTGTGAAATTAATAGAGACTTAGATGGGAACCTGGTACCTTTAGTTTCTGATTTATTAGAATAATGGAACTCCTTTTTATGGAATTATGTCTAAACAAGTATGTGTTAGAATTGAGATGGGACCCATTTATGGTGTGCGCGCCAGCTGCAAGACCCAACAAAAGACTTGCACACGAATCCTGTGGAAAAACACCCTTGAAAATGGCTACTTTTTAGTGATTTGGTTTCACGAGTCTGGAGGTGTGAAATGGAATCAAGCCTCTTTCACACCTCTTTTGAAAAAGGCAGATCTATAGTGCTTTTCATGTTCCATTCAGCTAGTCCGATTTTTTCCCATTTTCCGATTTCTATGTGCCCCTAACTGACAATCCGAACCATTCATCCACTTTAGAGGGCCAAACATGGCTAGGTGGTCGAACTTCGGCTGTTGACTCATCATGGATTTTGACATGTTTTTGAATAACTCCGGATCATTATATCTGGTATTTTTTTTTTTTGTGGGCCCCTAAATCATGATCTAAAACCCTTCATCTTCTGTAAAAGGCTTTTGAGGTTGTTTGGGATGTGAGAAGGGGGGTGTCGAGGGGTTTCGGGGTATGAAAATACACAACCATTCAATGTACTCGAATTCACTTGTGAAAATGGTGATATTGATAGACATGGGAATTTGTTTTCGTATGTGTATCATTTGGAGTGATATAATGTGTATCAAGGGTTTAGGCTAAGTCGATGCAAGACGGAATATATGGATTGCAAGTTTAGCCAAAGTAGGACACTTGGTAACATAGAAGTAAGTTTGGGTACACAAAAGATTGTAGAGAAAGAAAACTTTAGGTACCTTGGATCGATGGTGCAACAGGATGGAGGGATTGATACTATGTAAGTCACAGGATTCAGGCCGGGTGGACCAAATGGAGGAGTGCCTCGGGGGTCTTGTGTGATCGGAAAGTCCCCCTCAGGGTTAAAAGAAAGTATTATAAAGTGGCGGTAAGACCAGCATTGTTATACGGATCAGAGTGTTGGGCAGTAAAGCATAATCATGTTAAGAAGATGGAAGTTGCGGAGATGAGAATGCTAAGATGGATGTGCGGGATCACAAGGAGAGATCGGATTAGGAATGAGGAGATTAGAGGCAAAGTAGGAATAGCACCGATTGGAGATAAAATGAGAGAAAATCGACTAAGATGGTTTGGTCATGTTAGAAGGCGTCCAACGGAGGCACCTGTTAAAAGATGTGAAGGCATGGAGATTGCCAGGAGTAGGAGAGGGAGAGGGAGAGGGAGACCCAAGAGAAGTTGGAAAAAAACTATTAAACATGACCTTGCCTACATGGATCTAACGGAGGACATGGCCCTAAAAAGATTTGATTGGCGTCGTCAAATCCATATAGCCGACCCCACCTAGTGGGGAAAGGCTTGGTTTGGTTTGGTATGTGTATCATTTGGATAACTAAATGATTCACTTGTCATTTACATATGTGATTGACAAATGACCCCTTAGTGTATCTTCACCTTTACTCCAATTTTAGCTCCTTCTACAGGAAGTCATTACTTAGAATTTACTATAGTAATGGCTTGGCTAGAGTGAAATGAAATTGTTGAGAAATTTATGATAAATCGACCTTTATTATTGCATTGCAGTGATCAAACTCTTGCAGTTGTTGTTTAGTTCCTATTTTTGTCTACAATAATCTTGATGAAAGATGAGTGACCACATTTGTAGACCCATCAATTGTATTGCAGAAAACCTAGGTTTTCAGAAAACCTAGGTTTTGGAAAAACCTTCATTTCGACACAGGTATAGTTGGGGATGATGCTTCTGAAGCTGTTAAGAGGCATCCATGGGCTGTCATAGATGCTTCATTTCTAGCTTTGGAACCCCCCGAGGTGGAATACCCAGAGACTTTATTGACCACAAAGTTCAGATGAAATATGATGGAATCCTTAGCTCCTTGTAAAAGAAGCCGGTAACTTTTGTCAGATTTAATCAAATCATTCTGACTCAAGTGACAAATCTTCCAGGACAGTGGCCGACCAATATGGTTTTTCCAGTGTATATGTGGTTAAAGCCAGATTTCAGTAGGGACCTAGATGAGGTGGAATACCCAGAGACTTTATTGACCACAAAGTTCAGATGAAATATGATGGAATCATTAGCTCCTTGTAAAAGAAGCAAGTTACATTTTTTGGATTTAATCAAATCATTCTGACTCAAGTGACAAATCCTCCAGGACAGTGGCTGACCAATACGGTTTTTCCAGTGGATATGGTTAAAGTTAGATTTCAGTAGGGTCCTAGATGACGGTTGAAGGGATTGGGTCATCCATACACTGAAAGTGAAAACGTGCAAGTGGTTTGGGAAGTTACCATTGGCTAACACAATCGAAGGAAAACCCATGGGGGATGAATGACAGGTAAGTATCCAATTGTTGCCAGTGAGGCATTTTGTTAAACAATGGTTCCAGACTTCCAGCCATTTCTAAACCTGGTGAAATGTTGAAATGCAAACCAAAATGGTGACTCTTGATATACAAATTCCAAACCAAACACGTATTTACCTCACTCTCTTTGTACTCATTGGAATTTCCATCCCCCCGCTTAAGGTTGTTATCTAGGCATTGTTGCCAGTCCCTCTCTTGCTTCCTACCTTCGAGTGTATACTGGCTTTGTTCCCCTTTCCCGAGGTTCAACATTCCTCTTCCCAGGATGGGATAAAGGCAGTCAATCAGAGCGAATTTTGGGAAGAGATGGAGGAGGAAGGAATTCTCAATTAAGCTCGAATGAATATATTTTTTTATCAGCTATAAGACAGAACCCTCCCATTAATGACTAAGATTGGTTAGGGTTATGTGATCTGTCAAATTCTAGTAACGAAGATACTAGTTGTCGAAAAAGAAAATCATTGGTTCCTTAGTCATTTCGCTTCCTATCGTGCAAATGAGACTTAAATTTTAATTATAAGAGTTTGATCTGTACAATGCCACAATGAGAGCCCATTTATTATAAATTGTTCACTTATTCCAATTCTAGTAAATGTTACTCCTTTTCTCTGTCCAGGGAGCCATCATTATTATAAATTCTAAGCAATTCCTTCCTATAGAAGGGGCTAAAATTGAAGTATAGGTGAAGATACAAATCACCATAATTCTCCTAATATTTTGACCATATGAGGATTTCAATTTTTGTTAGGTTTTGTTGCTTGAATCTCCTAATTTTTTGTTCTGTGGAGGGAATTTCAAAATCAGCTACAGCGAAGTGTCCAAGATAGTTTTAGAATGCTCCAAATTTCGATATTCCAGATGCTTTTAGAGATTTCCATTTTGGGTTCCCATGGTAGAGTTTTGTGATTAGAATTTGAGGGTATTTTGATTTCTACAGACAAGGATTCCTCATTCTTTTTATCAAACAGACCTAAGGAGCCATTAAATAATCTCTTTTGTAAAAAATGATTACCCAGTGATCACCCAGATAAATTATATCCTAAGGAAATGAGTTTTTCGAAAATTCACAACAATAAGTTATAAATAAAATAAGGGATAAAATAAATCCTATAAAGAGTAATAAAGAAGTTTGGCGATCAAGAGTGAAATGATCGAGGAAAGGTCCCCGTAGTTTGGAAACAATGTTTTATGCATTGAGGAGTGAAACACGATGTTTCAATCGACTCAAAAGTGTCAAGTGTAAGCTTGCCTCAAAAGTGTCGAGCGTAACCCTCATGAGCAAACCTTTTTATTAAATAAATAATTATATTGAAAAGTAATAGTGATTGCAGAGAACAATAGCAGTTTGGCGATTATTTAAGCCTTTTGATGACTTATAAATTACACACTGCCCCTACCTGTTTTTCTTAAAAACAGTGTTAATGGAGCATATGCCCCTACAATACAGTGTGACTGAAGCACACACTTCATTTGGGGTGTATGCCTCATATGGTGAGACATACACCTTAAATGCAAGACATGCCATATACTTGAAAGTGGGGCATTTTTGGGAAGCACTGCCCAAGGTGAGCCTCATGGAATAACCCCAAAAGCTTCTAAAAACTCTTTTGAACTTGAGAATTTTTTAGTTTGTCTTTTTGGCATGGGCAAGATGCAATGTTTTGAAAACAGGACAGACTTTCGACTGGTAAAGGTTGAGATTTAGGCAGACTTGGTCTGACCTAATGTCCATTCTGGTTGAATTGTGATGTCAGCATGATGTCATAAAAAATTAGAAAATTATTTAGATAAAAGAATGTGGTGAAACATCTAAGCCTCCTATAGAATTTTGCGGCACTAGATATATCCTGCTAATTAAGTATCCTTTCTCATTCCTAAGCCTCCTATAGAATTTTTATTTAAAAGTTTGTAAAAATATTTCTATCCACCTTTCTTTATTATCATTGTCCTTTACTTTCTGGTCTACGCTCTTTAAGCATCTGACATGATCTTAGTCACTTCATTTCCTTATTCTTGCAAGTTTGAAAGTATCTCTCCTTGTGTTCCCAACTTATTATATATGTCATCACATGCCTTGGACTTCGCATCACTTGCTACTTCTTAACTTCTTTCTTTGTGTTCTTGTACAATTACTTTATATTTAAAATTCTTTGCCTTTTCGCCTTTAAAATCCTTTTACCTTGCTTCTTGGCACGTTTTATTTACTACCTCTCTCTTCTTATTTTAATGCAATCATCTAAAACCACTATCCTCTGCTGTGTCGTTGAACTCTCTCCAAGCATAACCTTATAATCTTTTCAAGCTAGTCAGACATGTTTTCTAAATAGGAAAAGGTTTCCATAACTCCTATTAATTTCACTCTTATAGGTAATTAAATGCTTCTCCCTCTTTTAGAAGTAGGTATTTGCTACTATACGGTCAAATGCCAATGCAAATTCCAAGATAGTGTTTTGATACTCATTCCTTCTCCAATTTCTTATCCTCGATGCACTCTGTCATACCCTCTACCATCCTTTCCTATGCACCATTTACATCCTCTCCTAGGAAAATCTTTTCACAAATTGGAGTTTCTCGTATTAAACCATCTATCTCATCCCTAAATTCTCAACGCTTTCCTCTAATCCTGCTTGAGGTGCATAGGCACTAGTGATGTATTATATCTTCCTCTAACACTAGTTTAATCGCGATAAGTGTATAACCTATTCTCTTTACCCCCCAGTATTTCTTCTTTCAAATCCTTATGTACTACTATACCTATTTCATTTTGGGGATTATTGATCTCTGTTTAGTAGCATTTGTAGGCATCTGTGAGTTCTTTAACTTTATCCCCTTTACACTTTGTTTCTTGCAGGTAGGTTACATTCACTCTTCATTTTTTCATTGTATCGACCAACTCCATGCTTTTATCTGGAAAAGTTCCTATATTCCAAATTGTAAGTCGGATCGTCCTCTTCTCGACTGACTTCTTTACCCGCACTCATTCAAATGGGTACAACCTTACCTACGTTCCACTGCAACTAGGTGCCGCAATATGTCACTTTTAGTTGGGCATGCTCTTAGATTGCATGGTTTAGTGACAAAGTTCCACACTAGCTGTCAACCTGATGCATCCCTCCTTTTTTTCGGCCTTGGGACCGGCGGTTAACTGGCAGAGTTATTTATACTATTTTCGAAACACTGAAAACACGTAAAACTATCCTTCAATTAAATACTACCTCTCAGTTCCGGGTTGGACTTTTCAAGTCACAAGTTAAAAGAGAAGGTCAATAGATTGGTGGGTCAGATCTTCTTTCTTTTTTGAAAGGTCGGATCTTTTTCGAATTTTCAAAGGACACGCATATGAACCGTCACCTCGGAAGCCGTACGTGTCGCTTCGAAGCCTTCGCATAGCCGACCAGATGATGATACGTAGCAGTGACGGAACGTCTTTCGCTGTAATCCAGCCAGACTAATTGATTACCTCGGGCAGGCAAAGCTACATCGACGTGTTCGGGTAGATAAAGCAATGTGATAAGGATAGGACGTCAGCAACCAACCACGAGATGAAGAGCCCTGAGCTCGGCACCAAAAGATTCCCGACATGCTACTTAGCTCCCGACCTAAAAAAGTTAGGGAACTCTAAGAGGTCAGGAGCTAGGGGCAATTGTGTGGGGTGTTTCCATAATACCGAGATTACCCCTGGTTCAAGTAAGAGTACCGACTAGGTTTATTTTGATCTCGGCTTTATTCAGTTCGACAATAGTGCCAGTTGGTACCGAGCTTGATCTATCCTTGGTAAAAGTACCAACAAGACCCTTTTTATGCTCGGCCTTGTGCATCTCGGCAGCAGTGCCCGAACTCACACACGCCCGGCCTCAATGTCTTCTCCAGTTCGGTTCAATTGACCGAGGTGAACACTGAGTGTCAAGTCTCAATTATATAATGGTACAGCTACGTTGCAGAACGTACTGTCAGATAGGGTGGCCGCCGGATATCGATAGGGGGTTATCCCTGTCCGACGGTCATATCCGCATTTATATATGAGATTGGGGAACGGTCCAATAGGACAGTGCTCTCACCTACCTCCACTAAGGATATGAGGTATGGGCTGATGGGACTGTACCTCCACCTACCTCCACTAAGGGAGCTTCTGATGGGACTCCCGCCTATATATATGCATGGGTAAGATCCATGGAGGGGTATGTTTTACACATACCTTAAGCATACACCCTGAACTCTCTTCTTCCATACTCACTCTCCCTCTGTTCAGTGACCGCACTAACTTAGGCATCAGAGTGCCTTTGGCTGACTGTTGCCAGGGTCTCTGACCTTTGTTCCTTCTTCCCCTTTTAGGTTTAAGGCATTCAATCACTCAAAAGGAGTTTTGCAACAATATCACAAGGTTAACACTCGTCTAATCAAGTCCGTAATATTTAGGCACTTACATATACGAATTTATTAAGTACACAAGCAAAAGAAAGACATTAATAATAAGAAATAGACCAAGGAAAATACAAATGTAGAAGGAAGTAGAAAATCCATTAAGTAAAGAAAATTATATAGTTGAGGTTTCTAGTAGGCATAAGCTAGTGGTAGGGATATTAATTCCCTAGCACTAATGTGGTAGCTTGTAACCCCAAGGGGGAGCTCAGTTGGCATAGGATTACGGTTTGCATCCGAAGGTTGTGGATTCGAAACTGTACTACCACACTGGGGTTATAGTGGAGTTTATCGAGCTTTCCTCTGGGCCCGGAGGGATTAGTCTAGCCCAAAGGGTTGGGAACCCTCCGATAGCAAAAAAAAGAAAAAAAAATGTGGTAGCTTGTAGATTATTGTTACATAATATAGCAGAAATTTTTCGATTTATTTTGACAATTTCTCTTTCAGATGACCATGCATCAACTATAAGAAAAGCCCCACGTCATATTCCTTTATCCTCAATGGACACTGGCCCATTAAGAAAAGTGGTATCTTCCCATCATAGTCCCCTAAATCCTTTATTAAGAATGTTAGTTTTTGCTAACAATGGATTGGGTTTAGGTCGGTTCCTTCTAGACCTGATAAACACCTACTACGATATTATTGCAAATTTATAAACTTAAATTGAAATTAATTGATGGCAATGGGTCAAGTTTGCATTTGGTATAGGTCACCTTTCAAGGAAATCAAAATAATAATACAAATTGCATGCTCTCTTTAAGTTATCATGCTTAATTATCATTGTTGACAAAAACAAGTTATAATAATTAATAGGAGCTTTGTCATGAAATTTTTGAAAAGAATAACTATGATTTCTTGATCAAGAAAAAAGTTTCGGACCACATTGGCAAGGTTGGCAATTTTTCAATTACCTTCCTAACTCAACTCAAATGTCCTTATAATATATTAAGATGGAAGGTTTTGGATCTACTTTGGACTTTCATTTTTAATAGGGGGTAAAATTCAATGATAGAACCAATAAGCCAAACTTGGATGGGTCCCACTTGTAAGTATCCAAGTTCAAAGAGCATATCATGAGGTATAAATTCATCTTTTACTATAATAATTCAACACGAGCCCTTCATTTCAGCAAACACAACATGTGGATACATCAAGATCTAATTTTGACATCCTTGAAGCACTTTAGATTATCAACAAAAAGTTAGATCACTTTTCTCACTTGCAATTAGGCTTAAGCACAATGTTGATTCCATTCTACTTAAAATTAGATAGGACGCAGTTGCCACAAAAATTGTAGTGATGGGGTCCTAGCAGATAGTGTGCACTGTTTGACTGAACACTGCAAATGTGTTGTTTCTCAAGTTGCTAAGTGATACACCCAAAATGCCTAGGCATTAAAGGTGTGGCAAACTAACTACTTAACAATCCACTCCGGCAAGACACCGCCCGGACTCAAAGCACACGCCCGCACAAAATGCGGCATGGGGCCCTTTTTGCCTCCGCAGATTCGAACCCAAGAGATGTTGGCTCTAATACCATCTCAAGTTGCTAACCAACACACCCAAAATGCCTATGCATTAAAGGTGCAGCAAACTAAGTACTTAACATTGTTCAAGTAACTTCGTCACTGGTCAGTTTGACAATACTGGCATGGAGATGATGCGACATGGGAGCACTTGGTATTGAGATGATGCAGTCAAATTGGGGCATGTCTATGTAAAAAAACATGCAAGTTCCATTTGGCTCCATCAAAACTCAAAAAAAAAATTTCACTGAAAAAATTAATTTCTATTAGTTAGCCCTGGATATGTTATCTCTAAAACATAAATAAAAATTTATGAATTATGTGGATATTTTTCACTGGAAAAATTCATGTTTAATGTGCGACATATATAATTGTCTTAAATTGCCCTTTACTTCATTCATGTCTTTTGTAATAACTCGATATTTTTTCTATCGGTATAATAATAGCATGATATTCACTTCAATCTAGCATTAAATGCTATAGTAACTGAATTAATCCAGTTATTGAAGTTAAATGTATCATGTCGGCCAATTATTGAAGATGACAATTTTATTTTGATGATATTAGTCACTTTACTCGTCATTTGACTGTTGCCAATTATTGAAGTTGAAAATTTTGTTATTAGTCACTCCACTCATCATTTCACTGTGTTCCAAAGAAAAATCGTTTTAACCAAAACAACTCTGTCTCTGTGTATTTACTTGAGATATATAATATGGTCATTTGTGTATCACTGCTCCATTTGGCTTCACCTGTCTGGTCAGAACATTGTATTCCTATTAGCAGTTTCACTATTTTTACTGCAAGTCTATGACTGCTTACTCGATCCAAAAGGAAATAGTGCTTAACTTTCTTTAAATAGTCACTTTGCAATAATGCTTCTTATCTTTCTATTTGGTTTTGTTATTGATTGTGTCATTCCATCTCTTTCTCTCTCTATTTATATTATATATTAAGATATATGCATTCTACCAATGCTTCGTGAGCTTCTTTTGTAGGATTTGGATGCATTCTCTGCTGCAATCATTGTTAATATCGCATTCTCTTTCATCCCTGCGTCTTTTGCTGTTGCAATTGTTAAGGTGATCTTTTCTTTTTACTGTTTGCTGAAATTTTTATACAAAGCTATCCTTTATGATTCATTCTTTTTGGTCATGCAATGTGTGGCATGACATTCTTGGTAGAAACGGCCTATTGCAGCATCTCTGGCTATTCCCATAGTTGTGCATTTTGCTAAACTAGAGTACTATAATTGTAATGGTCCTTTTCAATATAACAGTCATAACAGTCAGTCTAAAAAAACGTGAAAATAACGGTTCATAATGGTCATAACAGCCGTTATTTTGAATATAATGGCCATTATTTTGAAAATATTGGCCGACAATGATTTTTTTTTTTTTTAATTTTTCTCCTCTTTCCGTCACTTCTTTCCCAAACCATTTGTGGAGCTCCCTGAGATTGTGCTTGAAATTCCCAAGCCTTTTTTTTCACCAAAACTCAAGTGATTTGCAAGATTTTAGTGGATTCTCATATGAAGGCTTCTTCCCTCCTCGACCGCAATGTCCATTCTCTACTGTTTTAATTAATTAATTCATCTTGATGTAGTAGTAAATGTTACTTGAAAGTTGAAATTCACTCTCAACTTGGTGATTGAGTACTGCACTATTACTAGTAGTTTCTTGACTTTTAAGTGTTTAACACTAATTGTTAGTTCAAAATTATGGTTGCATTGCATATTGTAAACTTTGTGATATTTTATATTATTTTAATATATACTTGTAACTCTATTTAATTCAGAGCATACTTTACAAGTTTCAGATAAGACAACGAAACAGGATGTTATGACTTAGGGGGACCGATATTTTGCTTTAAAGTGTTTACTAATGGAAAAAAAAATTTCTAGCATTTATGATATTCTGGATTTTTCGGTTATGTTTTCAGATTTTTTTGGGGTAAAATAAAAATTGTCACTGCAATAGACTGTGATGACCGTGAATTGCAACACAATGCCACATTATAACAGTTTCAAGGTCGACTACGATTTTAAACCTTGCCCACATGGCCCATCAGAAGATCTTGTGGACCTGCTTAGGTGACCTATTCTGTGACCTGCAACCTGCTGTAATTTGCAATTTGCTGTAATTTGCAATTTGCAGAGAGCCCCTTGTTACTAACTGCTGTTATCCAATCAGTCTCTTAAAATTAAACTCAATAAATTTATGGGTACTTATTTGGTTCCCCATTTAATCCTAGGACATAAGGCACACGCCTGGGTTCCACAGACTTGATCCTAAGTGTCGAAAAACTTAAAAGGCTTGGTCCACCATGAAAGATACCATGTACCAACCTCAAAAGCTTAAGCTAATAGGTGGAAGGCCCAAACAGGTATATGAAGCCCTATCAAACCCATTACTTGGGCGATGTGGGATGTGGGACATTCCCAACACTCCCCCTCATGTGCAGGCCCAACAGATTTCATGGACCAGCCTACCATGTGGGCTACAAAAGAGCAACTGTGTCGAACCCGTTCTGATACTATATACCAACCCAAAAGCTTAAGTTAATAGGTAGAAGGCCCAAACAGGTATATGAAGCCCTATCAAGCCCATTACTTAGGCGATGTGGGATGTGGGACTTTCCCAACAACACCACCCGATCTACTTGATTATCACCTATGGATGTGGGTTGATCGCATTGTGACATCATGCCACAATCATCCATTGGGCTCCACCGAAACTCCTCCAGACCAGAAACTTGCATATTTGGGTATTGAAATTCTTTAAATTGTTCTATTGTTTTTTATTTGAATTTTTTAGCTTCCCATCCTCTTGCAGTTTTTGTTTATAAGAAAAAGAGGGGGGGGGGGGGGGGGGCTGTTGTTTGGAGGATGTCCAAATACCTGTATATTATGATTTTGCTTTGAATTGTTGTCATTGAAAGTAAACTTATCCTTTGAAATGCAGGAACGTGAAGTAAAAGCTAAACACCAACAGCTAATCAGTGGGGTATGCTTGTTAATTTTTAATTTTATTTCATTTCTATTTTCAGTCATGGAATGTATCATTTTCATGATACATTTGTTACAATTATTGGTTGACCCTTCAGGTGTCTATACTGTCATATTGGTTCTCCACGTACATATGGGACTTCATCAGCTTTTTGTTTCCAATGTCATTTGCAATAATTCTGTTCTTCATCTTTGGTATGCATTCAGACATCCTGTTTTTCTTTGACCATTTGTTGTGTTTCTATCATTTTTACTATACTTTGTTGCGGTTGATGATCCAAATACTCATTTTAACGTTTTACTATATCAATTTGAATGGATTGAAGCTACTTTTTTTTTCCTGAAATGTTTTCACCATTTTTGTAGGGTTAGATCAATTTGTTGGAAGTGGTTGTCTGTTACCAACTATCTTAATTTTCCTAGAATATGGATCAGCAATTGCAGCATCAACGTATTGCCTTACGTTTTTCTTTTCTGACCATACAATTGCACAGGTGGCTCTCCTTCCATGCTGTTATTTGGCTTCCCAGTTTATGTTGTGTAAAAAAGCTTAGTCAAGATGCTAATATGCCTGTATATTGATGCAGAATGTGGTGCTCTTGGTTCACTTTCTTACTGGGCTGATTCTCATGGTTATCTCCTTCATTATGGGACTTGTACAAGCAACTAAAAGTGCAAATTCTTTTCTGAAGGTCTTGTGACATTAAAATTCTTCACAATTTCCATTTCTTGTATTTAGTACAGTATTAAGTAGTAACTAGTAAGTGCACTGCTTAATTTTCTTATTGATGTATTCTTTTGTTGATATTTTCAATGTATACATTTTTTTACTTCGAGATTGGCTCCGGGACATTATTGCTTCATCCTCTTCTGCTTTGTTTCTTTTTTTGTTTTTTTTCAACTGTCTCGTAGTCTTTTAATGTGTTTCTCTAGCTGAGTAATGATTCTCAGTTTTCAATTTTCATTTCTTTATTACTTTTACTCTCTTCAAAGTTCAGTTCTGCCCCCTTGTTGTTTCTCTAAATCCCTATGTCTGTATCACTCTATACATAGTCTAAGATTGATTAGAAAAAAAAAAAAAAAAGCGACTGAGAGAAGGAATAGTCCAGTATGCACGAATATCCTAAATCCTAAACTACTTATGCATGTAATCTGTGAGTGTATGGTACTTGGCATGGCTTCATAAGATGCAAAGACATATATATGAGCATAATAAATGAGAGATTCTCTATAGAAGTGAGATGGAAGAGAACAAACTTTAAATATTGTTGAGTGCAAAAGTAAAACTCATAAAGCCTACCTGAGGTGGCCGGTTTGAGGCTTCTGCGATGACAATGATGACAATGACTTTTTTAGAGCGTGCTTCTGAAATTTGTCATTTTATTTTGCTCATAGTTTAACTTTAAAGTTAACCATTAGTTAGCGAAATGTATACTGAGTTACTGACATGCATACATTTACTAAATCTTATTGCAGTTTACTTGCTTTCTTAAAAAGCACTTTCTTTTAGTTAAATGCTTTTCAATTCTTTCCTAATATTTTGCTTTATGTAAATCAGAACTTCTTCAGAATATCACCTGGATTTTGCTTTGCCGATGGACTTGCATCTCTAGCCCTTCGGCACCAAGGAATAAAACTTGGATCTGGGGATGGGACTTTTGACTGGAATGTAACCGGGGCTTCCATCTGTTATTTAGCTGGGGAGGTATTGTTCTTATCACATCTTGCATGTGACTGACCTGCATTTCTTATGCTTTCTTCGCACATATGTTAGTAAAACCATCTTTCATAGTCATTCAAGATTAACAAAAGCACATGCAATAAGAAAAACCATAAGTCATAGGATTAAAGCTTGGGAAATTTTCAAAATGGGGCTTAACTTTTTTAGACATTTCAACACAAGACAAAGAAAACGTTTCATTTCATAATGGGGCTTAAGTTTTCCAAAAACCTTTCAAATTAGGACATCTGGCCAGCACTCTCCACCGTCCAGCCACTTTTTGCTAATTTTTTTTTTAATTCCAAAAATGCCCTTTAAGGTTTTTTAACCAAAGAAAGCAAAAGGATCAGTGCTTTTTAATCTCTGCTCTCCCTTCTTCATCTCCACTGCCCATCAAGTGGGTCACTGCCCTTTCAATATCCTCTCTCCTCTTCACTGGTCTACCCTTCATTCCGTTGACCCATACCTTGGCCCCCATTTTGACCCCAATCCTTAGGAAACATGTGGCTGCTCTGCAAACATCGGCTATGTCACCATCGACACTCACAATCATGCTCTCCAGCACCTAGTTCAAACTACAGTAGGTTGCAAACCCCCCAACGGCCGGATGGTTGAGAATCATCGCCTAAGGGGCCCACCCCTTTATGACAAGTCTCTCCCTTTCGTCCTATTCCCAAATCCTTCCAGCATCCACTCATCTCCCTTAATTCTATCAACCAAGCATCAGAAAAGAACGGAAAGATAAGTGAAGAAGAAAGATAAAGTAAGAAGAGATGAGACGAGGATGAGATAAGAGAGAGTTGTGGCTGTGCATTAGCTTCCATCAGTTGTATGAGACATGTATTATTGACTTTATCCTCTCTGAAAGCGAGTCATCTTGTAAGTAAACGCATGTGGGCCGCCATCATCATATTGATGTAAAATGTGGACCATCATGAGTGATGAGTTCCTTTTATGCTCACTAGGGTCGATAAAAGCCTTGTTTACTCTTTCGGCTATGACTACCTCATCTTTGTTGCAGCGACACCAGGTCAATGTGTGAAGCCTTATACTAACCATGGACCAGCATGATATCAAAACAATCAGAAAAATACAAACTTCTCTCATTAATGATATGAATGGTTTACACAAATCTGAGAAAAATGATCGGGGATCTAGAAGTAATGAGCATTTGACCATTACGTCTGGTTGGGCGGGATTGATAAAGCATGGTGAGATCCACACGTTTACATGATCAACATTCAACAGTGGTCTCTTACAATGGCTGGTGGTCACAATTGATGGAGGCAAGATGAGGATGGAGAAAGGAGATTAGGGAAGAAAGGGAGAGTTGAGATGAAAAGCATCTGTATTTGTTGGTTCAAAAAGGGCATTTTTGGAATTTTATTAAAAACAACAAAAAGTGGTTGGACTGTGAAGAGAGACAGCCAGATGTCCTGATTTGAAAGGTTCTTGGAAGACTTAAGCCCCATTTTGAAATGTAACTTTTTTTTTTTTGTCCTGTTTTGAAATGTCTCAAAAATGTTAAGCCCATTTTGAAAATTTCCCTTAAAGCCTAGAGATAAATGCTGATTTTGCTGTATTTCATACTCCTCTTCATTAACTTATAGTCGGAGGAGGTGTTTCTTAGTTACCTTGAATGCATCAGCAGTGCCGATATACATTAGCATTTTTAACGCCTAAGGGTTTCAAATTGACGGATTCTTAATTAGGAGTTCAGCTTGGTGACTTTAGAAAATAGAAACACCTTCTCAGTGATGCTGAGGGAAAAGATTATTCTTCAAAAGGCGGTTGTTGTTTTTTTATCAATCACATTCAATTTTCTCTCTTTTTCTTAGATGTCTAAACAATGTTGTCAACTATAACAATTTCAATTCAGTATTGTAGAAGCAAATGTCCTAACTAATTCGTATTGCCATTGTTAAATAATTTGATTTCTTATTTACATTCATGCTATCTATTTTGCTTAAATGTATGTTATTTTGTATAAATGTTGCACTAATCAAATTCATACCATGTTTTCCTTGTGTACACAGAGTGTTATTTACCTCGTTTTTACGATTGCCCTTGAACTTCTACCTGCTCAGAAATTAAACTTCAAAATGGTTGAAGGGTGGTGGAGGAGTTTTCAATTGTTTCATCGTGGCTTTTCTGATGGTTCCTTGGATCCTCTTTTGAGATCGTCTGACAGTTATGCTGCTGATGAAAATGAGGATATAGATGTGCAGGCAGAGAGATACAGGGTAGTTTCGGGCTCTGCTGATAGTTCTATAATATACTTGCGTAATCTCCGGAAGGTAATTATTATTATTATATTTTCTTTTCAAGTGTCTCATTCTAAGAAGTGTATGTAGTGTGAGGTGTCCGGCGACATGTTAGTCACTAACATGCACAAACACAATTTCCATTATCATGCAAACAGATCCCACTAAATGCATGACATGTCTTACATGAAAGGATTGCCTGTATTTATTTGTTTTGGCTGATGGTTTCCACAATTTCAGGTCTACCCAGGAGGAAAGAATCAGAATGCAAAAGTTGCAGTAAATTCATTAACTTTCGCGGTTCAAGAAGGAGAATGTTTTGGTTTTCTAGGTACAAATGGAGCAGGAAAGACTACAACTTTGTCAATGTTATCTGGTATGGGATATTCTTTTCTTTTCTTTTTCTTTTTCTTTTCTTTTTCTTTTTTTGTTAATTTGAGCCTTACACGTAAGAAACATGTTAAATGCATGATCTTGGGGCTTTTGTTTGTCATCTTATTCGATGAATATTAAAGATATTTGTGGAATCAAGTATAATCTTGTCTTATTATTCTTTCAAGTATACTTCCAAATTCCAATATATTCATACAAGACACATGATTATACTTTCAAATTCGAATATATTCATACAAGATAGATGATTACTTCTTGTGAGGCTTACATGGCGTCATTTTCATGTCGGATCAGCTCTAGTAGACCCCATAAGTGAAGAGAATCATCTCATATTGGCAAAAGAAGAAAATCAGAGGTGTTCTTACACGTTTACTGAGGAAAGATTGTCATTTTGACACCTAGGGATGCACAAAAAATCCACCGATCCGTAAAACCGATCCGATCCAATCTGATCCACAGTTTTTTAACCAAACCGAAGGTAAACGGATTGGTGACGGATTGAAAATCTTGTAATCATTGATCAACGGATCGGTGACAGATTTCACCCACAATCCGTGGATTCAATTTAATCCGATCCGTTGACATTAAATATAAATATAAAAAAAAAAAAGTTAAAGGGTCTAAATATAAGTTAAGAGGTCTAAATATAAAAGAAGAAAAAACTTCAGGGGTCAAAATGTAATTCACTTTTATATACAAGTATAACAAACGAAATCCTAGACCAAATTTCAACCTAGCCTTGAGAGCGTGCTCTTCAAATTTTCACTGATCGATCTTTCAGGAGTCCCGATTTGTTAGCTTGTATGCTAAAAGTCTTGACCACATGTTTGATCTCTTACTTTAACATTAGATTCAACAAATTCGGTTTAAGTCCAGATTCAACGGATCTGTGGAGGACCGGATCGGGTCGGTTTAATCCGTTCAATCCGTTGAATCTAATCTTTCTTTAACATTAGGCTTTGGTTTATCCAGCCCAGATTTGACCAGGTAAAGCAAACCCGCGATATAAGTGTCATGATCTGTTTTTTTTTTTTTTAATATTTTTTTTTACCAGCAACAATAAAGCTTACTTGAAAAATCATTAGTCCATACAAAAGCATGCAGTTATAATAGGGATATACCCAATTCAACCATACTACCAAAAACCATAGGAATGAATTACATTAAAGGAGCCATCAACGGATAAATCTTGTGCACCCCTTGTTTAGCTAGATTACGTGAAAAAACTGATTTGACTGATGGTAGAAGCACTAAAATTTAAAAATGTTCATGTAGGGCCTCTGGAATTTTTTGGGACAAAATTGCCCATAGCCCATATGTTGCGATCGCAAGATATTATTGTCGCATGATTTACAACATATCTCTTTATTCTTCCTTGTGAGAGATTTCTTCTTTTGCATTTCTTGTAAGGTAGATATGTGCATTTTTCTTTTCTGCTTTTTTTTATTTTTTTTTTTTTGACTGTTTTTTGTGCATTGAAGATAGGATTTCTTTCACTCCCTGATAATTGATATTACATTACATTCCTACAATCTCTATGGAAACCTCTGTAAAATTCTATTTTCTCCATCTCCCTTGTCTCTCTCGATACCTTCATATCAAAAGCAACAAACCCATTTCTAAGAAATAAATCAAAGACAACCCAATTCCCACTCCAAGAGATGACATAAACCATTTCAAAAAATCAAAAAGTAAAAAATAAGGACAAAAACCAAGAAGGAAAAATAAGTAAAAATTAGATGAAACCCTGAAACCCACCTCTAAAACACCATCTCTTATAGCATAGGAGATCTTTATTCCATACCAAATTCCTTATAAGAAATCAAAGATAACTTAATTCTGAACTCAAGATATCAAGAAAAGTTATTTCAAGAAATCAAGAAAAAAAAATGTACCAAAACACCATCTCTGATAGCATAGTAGATCCTTTTGAATCAATGCAAAAAACCCCTTTAAGAAATCAAAGATATATCAATTCTCAATCCAAGAGATCAAGAAAACCCATTTCAAGAAATCATAAAAAAATGGGAAGAAAATGATGAAACCCACCTCCAAAACACTCTCGCTCATAGTATAGGAGATCTTTTTGAATCAGTGCAAAATCCTTTCCAAGATATCAAAAATAACCCAATTCTCAACCCAAGAGATCAAGAAAACCCATCATAAGAAATTAAGGAAAAAGGGAAAAGGATGATGAAACCTACCTCTAAAACACCATCTCTGATGGCATATGACATCTTCTTCAATCAATGCAAAGCCCTTTTTAAGAAATCAAAGATATCTTAATTCCCAATCCAAGAGATCTAAGCCTAATTCAAATACGGAAGGAAAAAAAAGTATGGAGATGAAACCCACCTCGAAAGCACCATAGGAGATCTTTAATAGCGAGCATATTGTCTATATATGCAAAACACCTTTTCTTCTTCCTCATCTCAATTATCGGCATGGTTTAAAATTGCATCATCATCATCATCATCATTAAAGCCTTGTCCCAACTATCTTGGGGTCGGCTACACGAATTATGTTTCTCCATTACGATCTAGCTTGAGCCAAATTCGCAGATAAGTTACTATTCCTCATATCCATTTTTACCACCTCCATCCACATCCTCTTTGGCCTACCCCTTCCCCTTTGTGGGTCATTAACCTTCATGGCCAAAGTTTTCCTTACCGGCACCGTTACCGGCTTACATTGGACACGCCCAGACCATGTCAAATGGATTTCTAAATCACTTTAGACACCCAAGATTGGTTGCTACACAATATTTGAAAAAATTTTCCCACTTAAAAAATTCACACCACTACGCCACTACATATCGCTGCAACTACTACGTATTACCCCTGTTGCATAGTGTTTTGGCCAGTGGCTGCTACACCCGCCGCAACCTCTATTTTGAACCTTGATCCTTAGATCCAATAAAATGGAAAGAAGACGATTTTCTTTTATAGTTAGAGAAGACTTGTTGCAGTTGCGTGACATACTTGCAATTATGTCGCAATCATGCGCCATTCATGTTGTGCAATCATAATAGATGGATAAGGGCAATTTCAATCTCATTCCTCCAATCCAATAAAGTGGAAAGAAGACTTCTTTTTTTTATGTTAGAGAGGACATGTTGCAATTGTATGACATACTCGCAATTATGTTGCGATCACACGCCATTCATGTCAAGCAATCGTGACTAGGCTACCGACAATTTCATCCAGAAGGGAAAATATATATATATATATATATATATCATGGTGTCCTTTGTTGACCTTTTAAAAATTTTAGTGCATATGTCTCCTAAAACGTGTTTTCACTAGTTTTTTCTTGTAAAAATCCCTGTGTGTGTGTCAGTAGAACCTTATAATCCAAACCCCAACCACCCCCTTCCCCTTTCGGGGAAAGTCACAGGCCCAAGCATTTTATACTCATTTGAATAGGACTAACCATTCAATATATATGTCTTTGTGTGTGTGAGGAGCGCTAGAAAACTCTTAAGTGTTTTTTTTTTTTTACAAGAAACGCTTCTCCCAGTTGGGCCCACTATGGTGTATGACTACCATGGAATGTCACTCGATGGAATAATCAAGATGAGATCTACCTATGTGAAGATTTCCAACTCCATTAGATTATCCCGTCCCCTTTACTCAAGGCCCCAAAGTTTAATGGTTTTAGAGGCTTCACTTTCTTGTGATTTCAATCCAACAGTGAGTAGAAGTTGGATGAGTGTCAAATTTGGGCTTTATACCAATTCATGGGGGTACTATGTGCGAAATGAAAGGATTGGCTCAAGGTGGTCTCCACGCCCTAAAAGAGCAAAAAGAAGAGTTTTTAAGAATTCCTCATATTTATATATGTGGTGGGTCATCCAAATCTTTCAATACCCAACCTCCCCAAGCATTGGTGGGGGGCATGTCTGCAAAGTAGGTGCATGTGGACTGTCTACACCAGAGCACAACTCTCTCTCTCTCTCTCTCTCTCTCTCTCTCTCTCTCTCTATATATATATATATATATGCGTGGGTGTGTGTAAATTCTCAAAAACACCCCACTTTAAAAAAAAGCCTCTTTTCCCACCCCTCGTTTTTTGGGTCATGGGGCCCATGTTGAGTCAATCTAGTCTTTTCACACACTATCCCGACCACGAATAGTCACAAGTCCAAGTTTGACAGACATCCAACTTTTCATCACCATTGGGTTGAAATCATAATAAAATTATGCTAATAAACTATTAAATTTTAGGGCCATGGATCAAAGGGTTCAGATGATCTTATGGTCTCAAGACTTTGCATATAGGTAGGCTTCATATGGATTTTTCCATCCAATAGACTTCCATGATTATCATGCATCCCAGTGGGCCCAACTAGGAGGGGTGTTTTCTTCTAAAAAACACTCGAGCGTTGTGTAGTGTTCCCCATATGTATACATATGTATAGCTTAGGATAAGGTGAGCTGAGGTAAGCTCAAGTGTGTGGTGGGGCCCTCCTCCGTGCAAAAAATCAGCCCCAACCATGGTTTATATCATCTCAATCTGGGCCCCAAAAGTTTAATGGTCAATGGTCCATTCGGATTGGTACACGGTCGATCCAACGGTCTAGTAAATTCGGATCTAACCGAAAGTTGGACATGTGCAATTCAAGGGGATCTTGAATTTGGTCCATTTGGATGGACCAAGGGTGGGCCCCATAAGCGTGAGCTTATCGAATCTTATCCAAAGCTTTAGCTGAGGAGAGCCTTCGCATATATATATATATATATAAATATATAGGGGCCTTACATTTAGGTAGTTGGCATTGGATATGGATGTGAGGACTCTCACTCTTACTCTCATAGTACCGTGAGTAACCCTCATTGGAGCATATAAGGATTGTTTATGTACATCCATCCCTTACCATAGGGTGAGGGACACATACACAATTGGAAATATTTGTATGCAAAAGAGGAAAATCTATATATGGCCATTTGCAGAAGAGGAATGTCCATATCCAAAAACGAAAACCATGTAAGTGTCCCTCACTTTATGGCGAGGGATGGATGCACATGAATATTTCACACACACACACACACACACACACACACACACACACTCTCTCTCTCTCTCTATATATATATATATATATATCCCCTTAGGTGAGCACCAATGCTCACAAGCGTGCCTAAATACCTAATGGGGCCCACTTGGTGATCCTTCCGAGTTGACCATAATATAAGAATTCTTCCGAATGGATTGGATCTTTAGATCAACTCTATACTTGTTTTGGATGGTGAAAACTTATTGGCAATTGATCAAATGGGTGGGATGATGATTCGAGCCTCCATAACCATACACAATTAGGTGGGGATCCTCTGATCCCATCCGCAGGTGCGGCCCCATGTGGGCCTCGCAAGAAATGATACTCGCCTTATAGTGAGCACCGATGCTCAGGTGAGGGGGCCCCATTTTGATATTTGGAATCCCTCATCTAAGGCCTGAGTGTAGGTGCTCTAGAACACATTGTGGGGCCTGCATTTTGATCATCCGAATGAATTGGACTGTTGGATTGAGTGTGTACTCATTTTGGACGGTGGAAGTTGATCGAGTGGGGCGGGTGGTTATGATTGGAGCCTGTCACCATATGATGCATGAGCAAATACCTCACAAGAAATGATGCTCACCTTATTGTGAGCACCGATGTTCAGGTGAGGTGGCCCCATTTTGATATTTGGGAATCCCTCAGCCGAGTGTCGATGCTCTAGAACACATGGTGGGGCCCACATTTTGATCCAACTGAGTGAACCAAAAAAAAAAAAAAAAAATAGTCATTTGTTTCCGAGTTTGGCTCACATCCTAATGAGTTGGATTGCTGGATTGATTGTGCACTTGTTTTGCACGGTGCACAGAATACTAAATTTTTTTCATACCATTGCTAGTGCTCGGCTACGAGTGAATCGGATAAATGTTTTATCTGCTAAAGGAAGGGTGTGGGAGAAAGGAGAAGATATAGAGAGATTGTACAATTTTTTAAAAAGCTATATACTAGTGATGTTCAAGCTTGCTAAAGCCAGAGATAGGCGGACCAAGGACTTAAACCAAGTTAAATGCATTAAGGATGAGGATGAAAAGGTATTAGTAAAGGACGATGAGATAAAGGAGCGTTGGAAGAGCTACTTCTACAAGTTATTTAACGAAAGCAGTAGTAGTGACATACAATTGGGACAGCTTACCATTTCTAGGGAAGAATCGAATCATATGTTCTATAGGAGAATCAGTAGGGAAGAAGTTAAAGAAGTATTGAAAAGGATGAAGAATGGGAAAGCGGTTGGGCCAGATGGTATCCCTATTGAGGTCTGGAGGTGCTTGGGGGAGAATGGCATAAATTGGTTGACAAAACTTTTTAATGTAGTGCTAAAGAGCAAGAAGATGCCTGATGCATGGAGGAAAAGTATTCTTATACCCATATACAAGAACAAAGGAGATATTCAGAACTGTGCGAACTACCGCGGGATTAAATTGATGAGCCATACGATGAAATTATGGGAGAGAGTTATTGAGAGAAGACTAAGAAGGACAACAAACATTTCAGATAATCAATTTGGTTTCATGCCTGGGAGATCAACCATGGAGGCTATCTTTCTCCTGAGGAGGTTAATGGAACAGTATAGAGAAGGCCAGAAAGATTTACATATGGTGTTCATTGACTTGGAGAAGGCCTATGACCGGGTTCCTAGGGAGATTCTATGGGGAGTACTGGAAAAGAAAAGAGTGTGTGTCGCATATATTGAGGCGATAAAGGATATGTATGATAGAGCCGTGACATCTATAAGGACGACTGGCGGAGAGACTAAGGAGTTTCCTATCACGATTGGTCTACACCAAGGCTCAGCGTTAAGCCCGTACTTATTTGCCCTAGTTATCGATGAGATTACAAGACATATTCAGGATGAGGTGCCGTGGTGTATGCTATTTGCAGATGACATTGTTTTAGTAGATGAGACGAGAGAAGGAGTGAATGCTAAGCTAGAAGTATGGCGGAAAACGTTAGAGACAAAAGGGTTTAGGCTAAGTCGATGCAAGACGGAATATATGGAGTGCAAGTTTAGCCAAAGTAGGACACTTGGTAACATAAAAGTAAGTTTAGGCACACAAAAGATTGTAGAGAAAGAAAACTTTAGGTACCTTGGATCGATGGTGCAACAGGATGGAGGGATTGATACTGATGTAAGTCACAGGATTCAGGCCGGGTGGACCAAATGGAGGAGTGCTTCGGGGGTCTTGTGTGATCGGAAAGTCCCCCTCAAGGTTAAAGGAAAGTATTATAAGGTGGCGGTAAGACCAGCATTGTTATATGGATCAGAGTGTTGGGCAGTAAAGCATAATCATGTTAAGAAGATGGAAGTTGCGGAGATGAGAATGCTAAGATGGATGTGCGGGATCACAAGGAGAGATAGGATTAGGAATGAGGAGATTAGGGGCAAAGTAGGAATAGCACCGATTGGAGATAAAATGAGAGAAAATCGACTAAGATGGTTTGGCCATGTTAGAAGGCGTCCAATGGAAGCACCTGTTAAAAGGTGTGAAGGCATAGAGATTGCCAGGAGTAGGAGAGGGAGAGGGAGACCCAAGAGAAGTTGGAAAGAAACTATTAAACATGACCTTGCCTACATGGATCTAACGGAGGACATGGCCCTAAACAGATTTGATTGGCGTCGTCAAATCCATATAGCCGACCCCACCTAGTGGGAAAAGGCTTGGTTTGGTGGTTTGGTATATACTAGTGATGATCGCTCAAGGCCCCAAATGGATGGTGTTTCATTTAGGCAGCTTTCTCGTTCTCATGTTTCTTTTCTCGAAGGGCATTTTAAAAAAGAGGAGATTAGAGTGGCAGTTTTTGGTCTTGGTTGTGACTGTGGTCCATGTCTAGACGGATTTCCAATTTCTTTCTTTCAAAATTTTTGGAAGCTTTTTGAAGATGACTTGTTTGTTTTTGCCGATGAATTTCATGCAGATGGTGTGTTAACAGGTATATTGGGCGCTACCTTTATTTCATTGATTCCTAAGAAGGATGGAGTTGTTTCTATTAAAGACTATAAACCGATTAGTTTGATTGGAAATATTTACAAAATCCTAGCTACGGTTCTCGCTAATCGGCTAAGGAAGGGGCTTCCTGAGATTATTTCAGAGTTCCAAGGTGCATTTTTTTAAGGACGCCAAATTCTTGACTATGTTCTAATAGCCCATGACTGCATTGATTCAAGGAATCTGCAACGACGTCCTGGGTTAGTTTGCAAGCTGGATTTTGAAAAAGCGTTTGACATGGTAGATTGGGGGTTTCTTCAGTATATGTTGGATAGAATGGGATTTGGTAAAAATGGTGTCAATGGATCCACAGTTGCCTTTCCTCCACTCATTTTTCTATTTTGGTGAATGGGTCTCCAAAAGGCTATTTTAGAAGTTCTAGAGGGTTGCAACAAGGGGATCCCTTATCTCCTATGCTTTTTGTAATTATGGCGGAAGCTTTTAATGCTTTAATGAAGAAAGGTAAACATCAGGGCCTAATCAAAGGATTTGTTGTTGATAATGTTGATCAAGAGGTAACCCATCTACAGTTTGCTGATGATACTATTAATTTTTGTTCTATGACTTAAGTGGTTAATCTGGAGTTTATTTTGAAGTAATTTGAAATGTTATCTGGTCTGAAAATAAATTATGGCAAGTGTGAAATGATTGGTGTTCGGATGGGGGACAAAAATGTTGCTTTATTGGCAAGTGCATTCGGATGTAAAGTTGGGAAGCTCCCATCGAAGTGTTTGGGATTACCTTTATGTATTGGGTTACCAAAGAAAAGGCTTTGGGACACAGTTCTGAAGCGACTAGAAAAGAAATTAAGTTCATGGAAAGGAAGATATTTGTCTATGGGAGGACGTGTTGTTTTAATCAAATCAGTTTTGTCAAGCATTCCAATTTATTTTCTTTCTTGCTTCAAATGGCCGAAAAGTGTCTGTTGACGAATTGAAAAAATTCAGCGTGATTTTCTTTGGAATGATTCTGTTGAAAAGAGGAAGTATCATTTGGTTTAATGGGAGGAGGTAAGTAAACCCTTAGCTCATGGTGGATTGGGTGGTGGATTGGGTATTCGCTCCATTGAAAAGGTTAATAAAGCCTTGTTGGGAAAGTGGTTATGGAGGGTGGGGGATCCAGGCCAGGGTTTTTGGAGGCGGCTTTTATTGTGTAAATATAAGTTGGGTAATGTAGACTGGTGTATTCCAGACCAGGACAATAAGGTTGCAGGTTTATGGAGGTCTATTATTTCTGTTCAAGGCGATTTTGCTTCTTGGATTCACTACAAGATTCATAATGGTCGTCGTGTTAAATTTTGGCACGATGAGTGGTGTGGGCTATTTGTATTGAAAAATCAATTCCCAAATTTGCTTTTGGTGGATCGGAGGCAAGAGGCTTTTGTTGCTGAAAATTTTTGTGGTGCTGGTGGAGTAGTAGTTTGGAATTTTTTTTTTCGAAGAAATCCCACTAACATCGAAATTTCTGATTTTGCTGCTTTGCTTGGCATTCTTGATAAGGTCTATGAGTCAGTTGGCACTCGGCAGAGATGATGAAAGGCTTTGGAAACCTGCTGTAAAAGGTCAGTTTTCAGTCAAGTCTTTTTATAATGTTTTGCTGAAAGTTCAGATAGAGGGAAAGGTTGGCAATCCTTTTGGAATCCCTGTGTTCCACCGAGAGTTTTTGTTTTTGTTGGGGGGCAAGAAAGCATGAAATTCCTAATTATAGACAAGTTCCGAAGAAAAAAGGATTTTTTAGCAAATGGGTGCCCTATGTGTTTTAAGGATGAGGAAACGGCTCATCATTTGTTAATTCATTGTTAGTTTTCTTATATAGTTTGGTTGGCTATGTTAAATTTCTTTGATAGGAGTTGGGTGATGCCTAAGAATGTGGAAGATCTTTTTCTTCAATGGCATTTGCGAAGTAAGTTTGTCCGTGGCAATATTTTGTGGAAATCAGTTGCTTATGCTACGGTTTTGAAATTGTGGTTGGAGAGGAACAGAAGAGTGTTTACAGATGAGCAAATCTGCTTAGGAAGCTGTTGAGTCCATTGTTTGGACTATATCAGAATGGGTATGTCATAGTAAGGCCTTTATTGGTATCTCTTTGGAAGATCTTAATCGATCTTGGGCGGATGTTTTAAAAGGAGGTTGGGGTTCTAGAATTGTTCAAATAATAGTTTGGATCCATCCCCCACCTGGTATTTTTTAGTTGAACTTTGATGGTAGCTTTGTTCAAAGTGTTCAGCGAGGAGGTATTGGTGGCGTCATCAGAGATTGGAATGGAATCATTCTTAGAAACTTCTCCAGGCTTGTGGATTCTTATAATTAAGGATGAAAATAGCGGTAGTGGCGGGCGTAGCGGCCTGCCGCCAAAACGCTACGTAGTGGCGTAGCGGCGCGATTTGGAAAAATCGTCAAAAAAATATGAAAAAATTCTAGAAAATCTAGAATATTGGAAAATGAGAGAAAATGTATTTTTTTTTTGCAAGAGTAACTAAGGTAAGGGGGCGTAGCGGTCCCCTCACTGTATGAGGTCCTGTATCGCTGTATAAATAGAAAATAATAGTAATGATCATTTTTTTCACATGTGTTCATGTTGCTTAGTTATGCTAACTTAGAAACTAATGAAAGGCTTATAAAAGAAAAAACTATGTCATGAAGTCAAGACTTAAGAGTACCTAGAGAAAAAAATGCATCTACCAAAGGGGGTGTTTAATAGGATGTACTTAGAGAAGAATCATTGAGAAGAACTCTTTGTATCGACTGTAATTCGGCGAGATCATGTGCTTTTTGGTGTTCTTTTAAACATAAAATGATAAAAGAGTTGTGTAGAAATGTTATTTGGAGAGAAGAAGAAAAGAAATAAGTCTTATTATGCATTTTAAAAAAATTTGGAAAGTAGGAATTTTTCTCACCCCGTAGCGGCCGTAGCGGACGAGCGGCCACTACGGGTGCGACAGCCGATCCGCTACGGCCGATATAGCGGCCGCTACGCTATGTAGCAGCCGCTATTTTCATCCATGCTTATAATGCTAACAAAGCTAAATTGTTTGCTCTTCTAATTGGGTGTTGTGAGCTGCGTAGAATTGGAGGTCTTAATCCTATTATTGAAGGTGATTCTTTTTCTTCTATCCATTGGGGTTTTGGAAAAGCCATTCATCCTTTGAGGCTAACGGATTGGGTGGAGGAGGTGCAAAATATTTGAAGTCTGTTGGGTGCTTCTTTCCATCATATTCTAAGAGAGGCTAATAATATGGCGGAATGTCTTGCCAAGGAAGGAGTCTTTCGCACTCTATTTCTTTTGATGTATAATTTCTAGTGTCTTCCCTTGTTCGTTGTAGTTTTCGTTGTCCCTTGTTTTTGTCTGTCTGTTTGGTGAAATAAAATTTTTATCTTTTATCAAAAAAAAAAAAAAAACTTGTGGTCGTGGATCAAGTGGAGCAGGTGATGATCAGAGCCTACCACCATATGATGCAAGAGCAAATGGCCAAAATATTTGATAAATTTATTATTATGGGTTGGTTCGGCAACACAGACATTTACATGGGCCTTTTATAATTCCAGGATGTTATTGGTCATTTAGGTCAAAGCTTGTTGAGGGGAATGATCGTTTAATGTATGGGATTGAGAGGAATGAGTGATTTAGGGGGAGGGGGATTGATTGTTTAATATATGGGATTAACAGGAATGACTGATTAAAGGGATTGATTGCTTAATGTATGGGATTGAGGGGTATTATAAATATGAGGGTTGTAAGGAATTTGAAAAAAAAAATATTGAATGAAAGTATATGCCTTCATTCTCTTCTCCTTGGATTGATTGAATCTCCATTTGATTGAAGTTACAACGGGTTAGTCACCATTTGTGGTAAGTTAATATGCTGCTACTTCTTTGTATTTGCATGGAAAGTTGTTCGATTATAGATTTTTAGGGTATTGGGTTCACAAACTATCAGGATCAACCCAATGTAAAGTGATTTTTAGGGCATGGAAAGTGATTGATCCTGATAGTTTGTGAACCCAATGCCCTCAAAATCCTTAATCAAACAACTATCCATGCAAATACAAAGAAGTAGCAGCATATTAACTTACCACAAATGGTGACTAATCCGTTGCAACTTCAATCCATTGGAGATTCAATCAATCCAAGGAGAAGAGAATAAAGAAATATACTTTCATTCAATTTTTTTTAAAATTGCTTACAACCCTTATATTTATAATACCCCTCAATCCCATACATTAAGTAGTCAATCCCCTTAACCCATACATTAAGCAATCACTTCCCTCATCAAGCTTTGACCTAAATGACCAATAACTTGTTGGAATTATAAAAGGCCCATGTAAATGTCTATTTTTCCAAACCAACCCATAATAATAAATTTATTAAATATTTTGGCCATTTGCTCTTGCATAACCATACACGGGGCCGTAGTGGGGGAGATCTTTCGATCCTCTCGACTCCAATGCCCAGGTGGGGCCTGAGGTGGGGCCCACAAGCATTAGGGTGACCGTTGATGCGCTACTGCCTCTGGCAATCCCAGCCGTCTTGTATGCACCACTTGCTCCGAATAGTATGTTGATGTCTTCGGCTCAAGGTTCCCTGATCTGAAGGATTGGATTGTTCAGTCACTTCAGCTTTTTTTAAGCCCTCTCTTCCCCGAGGTCGGGTGTTAACTCCTCAACTGAGCGAAGCATCGCTCTAGGTGGTACGCATTATGAGATCACTCTACAAAAATGACTGGAACCGGTGAGTTACCGATATGCTTCCCATAAGGAGAAGCATGAGGGAATGATTCAGCTATAGGGGATGGAGGAGGCAGAGTATAGGCTCCCTATTCCGTGAGGAGTGCTAGAAAACAATTGGGGTTTTTTCTTGTGAAAAAACGCCCCTCCTAATTGGCCCACTATGTTGCATGACAACCATGGAATGCTGGTGGATGGAATGATCTAAATTAGACCTACTGATTTGCAGAATTTCAACTTCATTAAACCATCCTAACCTCTCGATCTATGGCCCTAAAGTTTAATGGTTTTAGATGCATCATTTTCTTAAGATTTCAATTGAAAAGCGAGTGAAAGTTGGATGGGTTGCAAGTTTGGACTTGTGACGATTTGTGGGTGGGTAGTTTGTGAAAATATTGGAATGGCTCAAGATGGGATCCACAGCCTAAAAACAATTAGGTAACTGAAAGGGGGATATTTTTTTTTAAATGGTGAGTTTTTTTGGGAAATGCTCTCTTATATGGCCAACCTGGATGAGTGTCGGCCATGAAGGTCATCGGGGCTTGAAAGATCGTGATGAGGGCTAGGTATCTGCGAAAAACCAACCTTATCCAATATGATTTAATATATGAAATGGGGTATTCAGCCATTGCTAATATTTGATAATGTTTGTAAACTGCTAAGATGAAGTAGGATGATTGGATGGAGTTGGTTTTTTGTGCATACCTAGCCCTCATTAGGATCATTCAACCCCCATGCCCTTCATTTTTGGCACTAATCCATTGGAATATAGCATCTCAGGTGCGGATGTCTAGCACAAGTAATGTGTGAGACAACTTCTGGGCCCCACCAATTATGGATGAGGTGGGGGATCGAAAGAGCCAAATGGACCAGCCCATATATGAAATTTCAAGTCTGCCCGATCATCCTGCCCTAGAGCTCTCTCGGTGTGGGACTTTTACCATCATATTTACGTTTTACACCATTATATATGGGTTGGCAGACCCACATTTGAATGGATCGAGTTAGGGTCAACTAAGATATTGTTATACACGTCACTAGTAACAAATGCACACCAACGAACTTCATTCTAGATATTCATAACCAGCCAATGAAAACGGACTCAAAACAGACCCTTCATGCTGCCCAACTCCAGCAAGGAAAGAAGTTCTCTCCAAGCATGGTTTTACTCTTACTACTGCCCTTACATACATGCCTTGTGTGATCTCAATATACTTGCTTGTGATGCTTTTCCTCATTGTGCATTGTAGTAGTTGCCCTGGCAGCACATCTTCTCTAAATCAACTAAAACCGTATCTGTTCTCTTATAACCTTTTGTGAGATATTTTGGTTGGAAATAGCCCTTTTTGTTACCCAGTTAAGAAAGACGTGTGCTGGTCTCTAGAATATAATATTCTCATCTTAGAAATTACTCTAGTCTTCCAAATGTTTCATGTAACGCCCCACCCCTACACGCATGCATGATATTGTCCGCTTTGGCCCACGAGCCTCACGGTTTTGCTTTTGATGGGCTGTAACGCCCCACCCCATACCCATGCATGATATTGTCCGCTTTGGCCCACGGGCCTCATGGTTTTGTTTCTGATGGGCCTCATGCAAGGTAAGGGTGCATATAATCCCATTTACTTTTCTCTCTATAGTCGAGGTAAGGGTGTAAGCCTACCAGTCTTTGTAACCTGCCGAGGTAAGGTTGTAAGCCTGCCAATATCTGTAGCCTGTCAGTCCTCTTGGCCCGCCCACATGGAGACCCGCCCACGGCAAGGGACCCACACTCGAACCATTCGAGAGTCGGCTCTGATACCATTTGTAACGCCCCACCCTATACCCATGCATGATATTGTCCGCTTTGGCCCTCGGGCCTCACGGTTTTGCTTCTGATGAGGCCTTTTGATGGGTTGAGGCCCATCAGAAGCAAAACCGTGAGGCCCGAGGGCCAAAGCAGACAATATCATGCATGGGTATAGGGTGGGGCGTTACATTTCATAGCATGGCTTATTTGTTTGATAGTTGATACCACTATAGTTTTCAGAGTTGTGTATCTTTTTTAGATGTTTTTTTATAAAAATGAACCACAATGCTTTCTCTATTCCATTGCAAGTTTTGTTCAGTTAGTCTACTCTCGAAATCAGATCCAATACTTCTATCTATAAAATTTGTCCATAATGTGCTCTTTTTTCATCTTTACCAAGGTCGCATTTTCTTTTGCTTGAATATTTTCGTTTACACCCTTGATTTTTTTGTTTTTGTTTGTATACTCTGTTTGCATTATGAACAAGTTTTTCAATACATTTCCATCTATTCTTTCCACATCTTCATTCACCAAGATTAATGCATTTTATGTGGTCTACCAAGATTAATGCATTTTATGTGGTCTAAGTTTCTACATTTTCTTTTCTTTTTTTAATTTTCGCTTCTCTCTCTCTCTCTCTCTCTCTCTCTCTCTCTCTCTCTCTTCTTAGTGTCTTTTTTTAATGATCGCTTCTCTCGCTCTCTCTACACTCTTTGAAAAGATATTATTCGTTTTCATCAAATAACATTTTGAATCACTGCACTTCACCACCAAGTTTCCTTGTGTGGGGAAATCCTTGCCTTTGAACTCTTCAAACATACCTTTAGCCTGCCCATTACAGTAATATTTGTCAAATGATGCAAGTGAAAAGTATGAAATTTATACTTGTTTCTGTAATCTTATCCTGTTAAATTTTTTAATAATTGGAGCTTGTGCAGTTCCTTGTCCAAATCGTTGCCCATTTGTGGTTATGGTTTGCAACTTATTAACAAAAATTTACTTTACACTTTGAGTGTTTTGGTGTTTGATTAAATGCACCACTAATAATGGGTGTTTCTGCTATGGTTACATGCTTTTACTAGTTATTCACCCTGTCCCCAGGGTTTATCTCTCTTGCTGCCTTTATCCGTTGTTGACTACAGGAAAATAATAAAATGGTAACAGCATCCAAGTGGTAAATTACTGTGGAAATTTACAATAAGCGGTGAATATATTGAAAAGTTCAAGCAGGAATAGGATCCTTTATCGGACCTCTCCATTGTTTTAGTGGATAGGTTCTAGTTATGGATATGTTTCCTTCTATTTAGTGGTAATGTTGTGTATGTTTATCTGCTATTTGAAAGTATGAATCTTCAAATAACTGTCATTGTTGCAAAATTTAACACTATATAACTGAATTTTTAAGTCCTTAATTCTGAACGTTCCTCAGTCAAGGAAGCAGAGAGATCATTCAAGTTGCATTATTTACAATTTGTTAATGTTTACTTAGACTGATGAATGTTGGACAAACTTGTGCTCATTCTCATTGTCACTACCAAGAGGTTGTGGCTTAAGTTATATTACCTAATCCAAGAAGAAAACAAGTTTGTTAAATTCATGTTTCCATTGCTTGCTTCACTGATAGGTGAAAATTCTGTAATTCATAGAATAGAGTGGCTTCAGTCACATCTAATGTTTCTTTTCACGTAATGCAGGAGAAGAGTGCCCATCTGATGGAACTGCGTATATTTTTGGGAATGATATATGTTTGCACCCAAAGGCTGCTCGCCGGCATGTAATATGTGAAATGCTTGTTTAAGTCATTCTCTTTATAATTTATAATGCTGAAGTGACTCATTTTATCATTCTCTTTATAGTTTATAATGCTGAAGTGACTCATTTTATCATAATATACTGCTGAAACAATTTGATTTACCTTCCCTAATTGATGCAGATTGGATACTGTCCGCAGTTTGATGCTCTGCTAGAATTTCTCACGGTCCAAGAGCATCTTGAGCTTTATGCTAGAATAAAAGGAGTCCCAGAAACAAGGATGAAAGATGTGCGGAAGTGAATTAGAATAGAATTTAAATTGTATTATTTGTAGTGTTATAATGTTGTAACTTGGTATTTCACCTTTATCTTTCAACAATCCTTCTGGCTTTGTCTGAGTAACTACTATCCTGATTACCGTATATGGGCAGGTTGTCACAGAAAAGTTGTTGGAGTTTGACCTTTGGAAACATGCTAATAAACCTTCATATTCTCTTAGTGGGGGGAACAAGCGCAAATTGTCTGTTGCCATTGCAATGATTGGTGATCCTCCAATAGTCATTCTTGATGAGCCATCTACAGGTTAGAACTCTAGTTACTGCTGCACATTATATGTATCATTTCTAGTTTTTTTGATATCTTCTGACGATAATATTTAAAAAACTCCCGTCCTCTCTGACTCTAAAGAGGCTCCTAATTGATCAGAGATGCAAAAATTCCAACCCTAAACCCAATCAATGGAAAACATTGCAAGAAACAAGGAGAAAACAGTAGATTGCTTACCCTGTCGCAAATCCCACTGAAAGTCCTTAAGCCCTTGGGAGTTCACTTAAAACCAATGGAGAAGAAGAAAAAGTGCTAAAAGGCCAACTTTTATTGAATTAATATGAATAATAACAATGATGAGTCGGTCGTCCCTTTTACTATGATATATAAAGCTCTTCAAACTCTTTAAAACCCCAAGGAAATCCTAAGCATCCATCAAGATGAAAACCCTAAACAATAGTCCTATTACACGAAGAAAAAAGGAAACTAAAACAAAGAAACCAGAAGAAAGGAAGAGAACAATTCGTTGGAGCATGGAGATGTCTTGGACTAAATTGGAATGAAGAAGTGCAGTCCCCACATGTTTTCCTTGCCATGCTTGCCTCTTAACAAGTAACAGAACCATCATTTACAGTAAGTTCTGCTTAATAATATGGTTGTGAACCTCTTCTTATTCAGACTTCAGGGTAGAGGACAAACACTTAACCATGAATTCACCAGTGACCATAGGTTTGCATCAGGGGTCAGCCCTAAGTCCTTATCTCTTTGAACTGATTATGGATGAGTTGACTGCTCATTTTCAAGATGAGGTACCTTGGTGCATGTTATTTTAAAGCTGATATTGTGTTGGTAGATGAATCAAGAGATGGTGTGAATGAAAAAACTTGAGATACGGCGGGAGGCTTTAGAATCCAAAGGCTTTAAAATAAACCGTACAAAGATGGTGGTAGTAAAAATAGATATGAAGAAGTGTAACTTATCTAAGGATTTGGCTCAAGATAGATCGGATTCGAGAAACAGAATTCGTGTAGCTGACCCGTTGGGACAAGGCTTTGATGATTATGATGTTGATTGTTTCTCAGTTTTTTGTTGCAAAAATATGTACAATAATCTAACATTATCATGAAATCTTCCAGGGAATATTTGGGAGTGTGAAATTTAAATGGATCTATAAGTAAGTAGATCAAGATTAATGTTTTCACTTTTCAGTTTTGGTTTGTTCTGTGTTTGACAGTAGCTGTTCGGTTTGATGATGAATTTGAAATAAAATTTCAGTCCTGTTGGCTGAATAGACCATTTTGGCACCATTTAGGTAATTTTGGCTGAACTTGTTGAAAATCGGCCAATTCGGTAGATTTTTCTTTAACCTTTTCATAATAAAAAAATGCCCTGAGACATTATTTCAGGCTATGACACTTCTAATTATGGCTGAGAGTTGAGAATATATGTTATAATTTCACATTTTCATATAAACATGGCTTATAAATTATTTATTTGGATTGTAAAATAATGTATTTTTTTTTTGTCAATGAATTGATTTAATTATATGTGGTTTTCATCTTACTTTTTTATACTATTTTTCGTCATTCCTGATTATATATATATATTTATTTATTTATTTATTTTTAAAATTTCCTGGAATAGAACTCATACTAACATGGCTTATAAATTATTTATTTGGCACGTAAATTAACATGTTTTTTGTTAATCAAGTATTTAAGTATACATGGTATGCATGCTACTTTCTTTTTTTTTACTTATTTTCCTCTTTCCTGATTATGTATTTATATTTTTTATTTTTAAAGTTTCCTGAAATGGAAATCCAAAAAGAATCTCTTAAACACCGAACTGATGAAAACATTTCAGTCAGAAGTAAAATTAGAATGGGAAGAAGCGAAGAAATTGACAACAATCTCATTTCATGGTCAATCATGCAGTTAGTGTTCTGGAATAAAAGTCAGTGGACCTCAAATCCTCTAGTCGCATGCTTGTATGAACTTTTGTTATTTTTACATTTTCAAATTGTTCTATGTTGGAATCATATTTAATCAACATATCTGTTGATTTCTGTGTTTAAGCTACTTCGAGTTCTCTCTCAATCTTAAGTAATAGGATCGTACAATGTTTATAGTCATGACTGGATGCATCAGGGCTGAGGGGTGCAGGAGAGGCAGAAAAATGTGCACACTATCTTGGTTCCAGAAGACCTTTGTTTAGTTAACTTTATTAATGTATCTAATTCCATATGTAGGTATGGATCCTATTGCCAAACGATTCATGTGGGAAGTGATATCTCACTTATCAACCAGACAAGGGAAAACAGCAGTTATTTTAACAACTCATAGCATGAATGAAGCTCAAGCTCTCTGCACAAGGATTGGAGTAATGGTAACTTCTCACAACTTTTACTTTCCATCATAAAATGACCAAAACCATATTCCAAACACTAATGAGCCATTCCGTCTTTGTACATCTTGTGGAACTGAAGGTTGCAGGCAAGCTCAGATGCATTGGAAGCCCCCAGCATTTAAAAACACGTTTTGGGAATCATCTAGAACTAGAGGTATTTAATGACATTATCAGTTTTATTTCTAATTCTCTCTGTTGGCTGATGATTTCTCATGGCCATGGATGAAAATAGCGGCCGCTACATCGGCCATAGCGGCCGCCACCGCTACGCTATGGCCGATTTATCGGCCGCCGCACCCGTAGTGGCCGCTACGAGGCCGCTACAGGCCGCTACGACCGCTACAGGGCCGCTATGGGGTGAGAAAAATTCCTACTTTCCAAAATTTTTTAAAATGCATAATAAGACTTATTTCTTTTCTTCTTCTTTCCAAATAACGTTTCTACACAACTCTTCTACCCTTTTATATTTAAAAGAACACTAAAAAGCACATGATCTCACCAAATTACAGTTGATACAGAGAGTTCTTCTCAATGATTCTTCTCTAAGTACATCCTATTAGACACCTCTCTTGGTAGATGTATTTTTTTCTCTAGGTACCCTTAAGTCTTGACTTCATGACATAGTTGTTTCTTTTATAAGCCTTTCATTAGTTTCTAAGTTAGCATAACTAAGCAACATGAACACATGTGAAAAAAATGATCATTACTATTGTTTTCTATTTATACAGCGATACAAGACCTCATACAGTGAGGGGACCGCTACGCCCCCTTACCTTAGTTACTTTTGCAAAAAAAAATACATTTTCTCTCATTTTCCAATATTCTAGATTTTCTAGAATTTTTTTATATTTTTTTGACGATTTTTCCAAATCGCACCGCTATGCCGCAACGTAGCGCCGCTACGCTACGTAGCGGTTTTGGCGGCAGGCCGCTACGCCCGCCACTACCGCTATTTTCATCCTTGCTCATGGCATCTTCATGTTTATCAGGTAAAGCCTACCGAAGTCGGCACAACTGAGTTGGACCAACTATGCAGAAGAATTCAAGACTCACTCCTTTACTTTCCTTGTCATCCCAGAAGCATACTCAGTGATCTGGAGGTCTGCATTGGGGGAAGTGATTCCATCACATTAGACAATGTAGCAGAGATCAGTCTGTCACAGGAAATGATCATTGCAATTGGACACTTTCTTGGTAATGAAGAAAGGATAAGGACACTCATATCTTGCACTCCCCTAACTGATGGGGTGTTCGGCGAGCAATTGTCAGAGCAACTGATTCGTGATGGTAAGACTGAACTTTGAAAAGTATTTCAATTGCTTTTCCTTACATTTTATTTCTCAACAATATTCTTACTGAAGTCGAAGGCTTTAAATCGTAATTTAATCTATACTTTAAGCAATAAGTTTCAATCTAGTATTGATCAATTTTCAGCTGTGGCTCATCTAAGTTTCAGTGACACGAAATCAAAATTTTAGGGCAGTAAACTAGAGAACGGCAGCCTAAAAAAATTCATGAACTGTGATTCAAAGATGTGGATTTATCATTGGACTTGGTGAATGCATCGTACTTTTCATTAGGGATGTGGTTGGTCATTCAAAGAAAAAGATTATATTGCTAGAAAGGAAAAGAAAAGGAAGAAAGACCGTCTTATGTTATTGAGTTTACATTTTTTTTTTTCTTTTTCAATTAATATATTGTTGGCGCTTTGAGGATGATCCATGGGGCTTTTTTGAGAAAGCAGGAGGTGAAGGCCATTTATTTTGAAGGAATCGGGTAAGATAAGGTCCATGTTCCCTTTCGTTCGAGAAAAAGCCATTACCCAGTGTGGGTCCCCCAGAAGCAGGGTCCCGGGAGGGTCTAGACGAGAGACAAACCTAACCTTTGGCAATTTTTCACCAAGTGGCTGCTCGCAGGTCTCGAACTTGCGTTATCACGCATGGCACCCGAGACTTTTACCATTGCACCAAAGCAATGACCTTGTTCACTTTCTTTCAAGAATGGGAAAAAAACCATTGAAAGTGATGCATGACAGCTCTTGGCCAAGCCCACAATCTATTTATGTCGGTGCATGGATTCAATGGTCTCATACACAACAAAGCCCAAATATCCATTGGCCCCAAGACCTGCACAAAGAGGTCCAAAGTGAAAGCCCATAACACTTCCTTGGACCTTCTTAAACATGAGGATGAAGTTAGACCAATAGTTTTAAGTTAGTGACTTTTTGCACACATCCATTTAGACATGGGACCCACATGATAGCAAGTGAGCAATAATATGTGCAACCATCTTCATGAATTCTAGTAGTAGTTATAGACAGTTCTCAAGATCTTAGTTTATTGGGTTTTAGTAGTTATAGACAGTTCTTGAGATCTTAGTTTATTGTTTTTTTTATAACAATAAAATTTTATTAAGAAGCGAAAAGCACCAAAATAGGACATAGCCACAACAGGCCAACTCACGCAGGACTCCAAAAAAGAGTACAACGAAACAAAAAGATACTATACATCAAAATTAAGAGAAGAAAGAAAAACTCCCTCCCTTACAAGAGCATCTGCCATGACATTAGCGTCTCTTAAAATATGATTGAAGGAAGCCCCTAAATGAAGAGAAATATCCTGCACCTCCTCCACCCAATCCGCTAACCTCCATGGAAAAGAAGACTTACCAGAACACCACTGAATAACTGAAAAAGAATCACCTTCAAGAAAAACAGCGACACATCCCATCCTGCGCAACTCACTACAGTCAATCAAAAGAGGAAAAAGTTCAGCTTCATTAGTATCAATCGTATCCATAGGCCCTGAATAGTTTCGAACAACCACACCAGACCAATCTCTAACACCCCCAATTCCACCTCTTCTAAGAGAATGAACAAAACCTCCATCAAAATTTTTCTTGAAAACACCCCACGGAGGATTCAATCAAAACACTTTATTCACAGGTTTAGCATTCCAACTTCCTCTCAAAACATCTACCCAAGAAATATTGAGATCACTCAGATCAACACCTTCAAACTCCTGTTTAGTTCGTACCCACTCCGAAATAGACCAAACAATAGACCGAACAACCTCATCCATAGAACTACTTTTATTCCTGAATAATCTTTCATTCCTCTCCAACCAAAGCTTCCATAGTGTAGCATACAACACTAATTTCCATAAGATTCTACCTCGAATATACTTGCACCCAAATCGCCATGAATGAAAAAGTTCATCAATTGCCCTAGGCATGACCCACTGCATACCAAACATGTCAAGGATAGCGATCCACACTTTATAAGAAAAATGACAATGGATCATCAAATGATGCACCAACTCCTCATCTTTTAAACACATGGAGCACCCATTAACTATAATATTTTTTGTCAACGTAGCTTGTCAATAGTCAAAATTTTATGCCACCTAGCAATCTAGCAAAAAGCTAAAACTCTTAGGGCCTGTTTGGATGTATGGTGAATTGAAGTATGGTGAGGTGAAGCATCAAATCAAGAGAGAATAAAATATAAGGTATTATGATGGTGTTTTGTTTTTAGTTGTTTGGTAAGGAATCTTTTTGACTTTTTGTCTAGAAAAGTGGAGCTTTTTTGTCTTTTAGTGGAGAAAGGAGGTTGCTTTTTTGACTTTTTTTGAAAAAGATTGAGGGAATTTTGAAATTATGTACTTTTGATATGACCCATTATCTTCTCTTGTCTGGATAATGGAGGCTTTACCTCACCTCATCTCACTTCACCACACATCCAAACACGCCCTTAGAGGAACGGAAGGATCCTAAAAATTGTGCCAACCAACCACTCTATCAGAATTTTCAGTCAAGTTATTAAAAAAAGACTTGACCGAAAAGTTAACTTTAACATTAAGCTTCCAAACCCTTTTATCTCCTCTCCCAACTGATAAATCAATCTTATCTAGCATACCAAGCAAGCTGGTAAAGTCAGAAATTTCTCCATCAATTAAATGCCTCCGAAAACAAAAATCCCAAGACAAACGGTCTCCTGTAAAAGAAAAATGATCAGCAACAGTCCCCTTAGGCTTTCTGTCCAACAAATAAAGATTAGGAAAGAGATGATTCAACACATATTTCCCACACCATTCAGCATGCCAAAAGCTAACCCGCTGGCCATCATGAACCCTATAACGGCTTCGTAAATCAAAGTCAACCTTAATAGAATGAACAGATTTCCATATTCCCGAAATCTTATAATCCTTATTCTGCACACACACCATCCTTCGTTACCCAATTGATATTTACTAATCAAAATTTGTCTCCACAAGCCTCCATAAGGTTCTCCCACCCTCCATAACCACTTCCCAAGAAGTGCTTTATTGATTTTCTCAATTGAACGAATACCCAAACCGCCTTTAGAAATAGGAGAACACACAGTTTCCATCGAACCAATTAACCAAATGATAGTTTGTTTTCTCCACAGCATCATTCCAAAGAAAGTTATGCTGGGATTTTTCAATCTGCCGAAGCACACTTTTAGGACATTTGAAACAAGGCAACTAGTAAATTGGAATACTGAAAAGGACAAACTTTAATAAAGTAATGCGCCCTCCCAAAGACAAATACTTCCTCTTCCAAGAGCTGAGCTTTTTATCAATACGCTCAACCACCGAGTCCCATAAGCTTTTCTTCAGAAGCCCCAAACATAAAGGCACCCCCAAATATTTAGAAGGGAACTTCCCAACTTTACAACCAAAAGCATTAGCCAATGAGACAAGAAGACTATCCGCCAGCCGTACACCAATCAGTTCACACTTCTCATAGTTAATCTTCAGCCCTGATAATAGCTCAAACCATTTCAACAAATATTTTAAAGTATCAATCTGGACTAGAGAAGCATCACAAAAAATAATAGTTTCATCTGCGAATTGTAAATGAGTTACCTCATGATCATAATTTTCAACAGAAAAACCTGAAATTAAACCTGTTAGGTTAGCTCTCTCCATCAAAGCATGCAAGGCCTCAGCCACAATAACAAATTACATAGGATATAATGGATCTCCTTGCCGCAAACCTCTAGAACTCTTGAAATAGCCTTTAGGAGAACCATTCAGCAGAATTGAAAAATGAGCAGAAGAAATACAACTGTAGATCCATTTTTGCCATTTCACTCCATACCCCATGCGCTCCATCATATATTGGAGAAATCCCCAATCCACCATATAGTACGCCTTTTCAAAATCCAACTTGCATACCAAACCTGGTTGTTGCTGTCGATTCCTTGAATCTATGCACTCATGCGCTATTAGCAGACTATCAAGAATTTGACGACCATAAAAAAAGCACCCTAAATATCAAAAATAATATCTAGCAACACCCTTAAAAGACGATTAGCGAGAATTTTTGCTAATATCTTATACAAACCACCAATCAAACTAATGGGCTGGTAATCCTTGATAGAGATTGCACCCTCCTTTTTAGGAATCAAAGAAACGAAAGTAGCACCCAACTCCCCTGTTATGACTCCATTCTTATGGAATTCATTAAAGAAAATAAGCAAATCATCTTCTAGAAGATCCCAAAAATATTGAAAGAATATAATAGGAAAACCATCCAGACCAAGTGCACGATTCCCACCGCAACCGAACACAGCGTCTTTGATTTCCTCTTTAAAAAAATTAGCTTCTAGAGATGAAGCATTGGAAGAAGAAAGCTGTCTAACAAGAATTCCATCCATCCGAGGTCTCGCGCTACTAACACCAGTGTATAACCTCTGGTAAAAAGAAACCACTTCACTTTCTATGTTAGCTTTTTTATCCCACAATCTTCTCCTAGCAATAATAGAGTTTATCCTGTTTACACGATGGCGAGCACTGGCAACCATGTGAAAAAATTTATATTACGATCACCCGCTTCCAACCATTTATTTCTTGATTGTTGTTTCCATTTAATTTCTTGAGAAATCAGCCTTTGTAAGTCCTCTTGATATGATTGTCTTCTTAAATGATCCACCTCTTCAAAAGTTCATGCTTCTTCCTTTTCATCTAAAACCTGAATATCCGCAAGCAACTGCAGCTTAAGCACCAGAGAATTACCAAAAACATTCTTTCGCCATCCTTGTATCTTCTTTTTCAGAAATTTGAAGTTTTGAGATAACTGATAACCCATCCACCCCTCTACAGATATATTTTCCACCAATTTCTAACACTATCTTCAAAACCCTTTTCGGAGAGCCACATTAACTCAAATCTGAAAGGTGGAGGACCCCAATCTTCTAGACCCGTTTCCAGCAGTAAAGGACAATGATCTAAAATGGGACGTGGCAGAACTTTCTGAGAAACATCAGAAAATATCTCTAGACAATCTGTTTACTGTCACGACCCAAATTTCGGGGCCCTGTCGGATATCCGGATCGTGATTATTTAGCAATATTCACCATGCATTCATCAAATAATTTTTACAAGGAATCAGGCTTTTAGTTCAAAATATAATTCTAATTAAATTATAAATGTCAAACAATATCAATAATCTCTGAGTAGTCAAATTCCAAATCCTAACTCAATTCAAAGATAAGCTAAAACATTTAATAAAATTCCCTAAACAAGGGTTAATCCCCTTCTCAACTAATTGAACTCTTCTCGTTCTCTCCCGTCAGCTATGCATTCCAAAATCTACATGATGAACATCGTTCTGCTCTGTCCCACCCGCAACATGATTACCTAAAGGGGGCAACACAACATCAGTATTACTGGTGAATGAATTTTCCTAATTACACAAACAGCATACAACATAATATTTCCTAACCAATAAATCTGAATCAATTGATCAATTACCACTAAAAGTACATCCATATACATAATCGTGCCCATGCACATTACCACGCCTCAAAGGCTTATCGTATACATGTATACCGGTCACCATGACCCTGTCTCGTCAGACACGTCCACCAAGGACCAGCCAACATAATGGCCATTCACGTCCACTAAGGACAACGGCCTCTATGGCCCACATGGTCTGAACACCATGCCTAACACAATGAATTTGCATACCAATCATCTTTTCACGTGTACTAATAATTCCAAGTACACCAATAATCATCCCATATATATACCACATTAAATATAAATCATAATATTAACATTTAATAATGTGGGACCAGTCCCATATAATTCCCCCATTAGGTCAGTGCCCCACTTCCAATCATAACAGGTAAGTGTTAGTATGGGAGTGGCCCATTTCTTCATAATCAACACATTACACAGAATTTCCAGATTTCTCATTATGCTAGTATCCAAGTAAAACAGTCCCTAAGACCATTTGTAAATCACATAGTCCAGATTTCTACTAATAGGGTTCTTTTGTAATTTTACAAAAGGTACAGGGGCTGACCCAATTGTTTATACTATCCCAATCCCTAATTCTCTACACAGAATGAGTGACCCTGTAGATCACGCCTGGAACCACTAGTGTAATGGACAATGGGTCCCACTGGTCCAAATCCATGATCAGACCCAAGGCATAGGATCGCCCAAGGGTATGTTCGATTATCACTAGATCCAATTCATCAAAAGATTTCCCAGATTCCACAATCTGAAACAGTTTCTGTCGATAAATACATGCAACTCATGGCTGCAGCCCTTGGTCTGATTGATGACAGGTCAGATGGGGTCCACTACTCATGGGTCCACCCCTACCAAGGTCGCCTCTGGGCCCCTGATCAGACGTGGGGTTCTGATTTGACAGTCCACCAGATTTGTGCAAAAACTGCTGCTGTCTATACTCATTCAACTAGATGATGGCCCAGATGGGACCCACTCCTCATGGGTCATCCACCCCAAGGGTCGCCCAAGGGTCCCCCTTCAGATCACTGGACCAGATCTTCCACCTGATGGGCTACAGGGTCCCACATCCCTCAACGTCAATGGAACTGATGGGCTACAGGGTCCCACATCCCTCAACGTCAATATGTTCCATTGATGCCAGGCCTCTGTTTTCACCAATTTCACATCTATTCGATGGATGTTCATTAATTCGCACTCCATATCAATTGTAACATTCTAACAGCCATTCTTACATGATTCCCTTGACTCAAAACAGATTTTATGTTTACTCCATGGTTACAGAAAAATCACAGCTGAATCAAGCACTATTATCAGTCATCTGAATAAATTATCTAGGGTATCTAGGAAGATCCACTCACCTCTGGTACGTGATCATTGCGTTTGCGATGTGCGGGTGCGAATAGGACATTCGATGATCGTCTCCGCTTCGATTAGCTTCTTCGTCTTTTTCCTGGATTCAGCCACAAGTTCTCCTAAGATTTTTTTTCTCTCAAAAGTTTGTAAATTTGAATACCCAGGAAGGGTCGATGGTTACTTAAATATACAAGGAGAGGGTAGAGTCCTAATCCAATCCTTCTCTTATACTTTCTAATTCTATTCCTAATTCTAGTTACTATACAACTACTTCCCTTTCTAAAAATCCATTCACGTGGGACACTACTACATGCATAATAGTTTAAACAACAAAGGCCCTACCTGGGCCAAACTATACCTGGGCCCAGGTAACTCAGGATATTACATTGACACTAAAAATCGATCCAACCTGCTCATCACTGGATTAATTTGCAGGTTAGACCAAGTGAAATCTGCTCCTCCCAAAGGTAAGTCAGTTATCATGATGACGAATCCAATCACTAAAATCTCTCGTTGCTGGACTGATTGTGCACCCACCTTTCTTTTCATTCGGAAACCTGATAACATTAAAGTCACCTCCCAACAGCCAAGGGCGATACCATCTACCTGCCACCTGAGAAAGCTCCACCCATAAATCTACCTTGTCATGAGCATACCCACTCACCATTACATCTGATATCTTTCAACAAAACAGAAACGGAAAATCGCCCTACAAATTCATCCAACTTTTGCCAATAAGCAGCATTACATACTATTAAAATTCCCCCTGACGCACCAATAGAAGGGCAGAAAGCAAACTGACAATCTAACCATGATCATATTTCTCTGATAACTTGAGCATCCAAGACAATTTTTGTCTCCTGAATAAAAACACACTCCCCTTTGAAAGAATGGATCATACTCTTCAACAGTGCTCTCTTTGACCTAGAATTTATTCTGCGAATATTCCAGGAAATTATCTTCAAGGTTCCGCAACAGCTTCACCTTGTTTTCGCTCGTAATTGACTAAACAGGCCAATTTATCTAACACCCTTTGAGCTCTGGTTATTTTCTTGCTTTTGTTAATTTCAACATACTGATCCCTCTCCTTCTGCAACAAGTTATGGATAAAACTCCTCAAATCCCCTAGCTGATCATGCATCGAAATTCCCAATTGTTAATCCCATATTTTAGCTAAGGAAGGAATTGTAATTGGTTTGAATTAGAAATCTAGGAAAGAAAAAAGTCCAAATAAGGCAAAAGGAGGGCCGGTTGACCAATCCAAATTGGGATGGCTAACCACTCCCTCTTCTATTTATATGAGCGTATTTTCTGTCTCTCCCTGATGCTCCTATCAATAAAATTCAGATTTCTAAATCTGAGTTTCTTCTTTCTTGATGAAGTGGATTTGTGCCCTTGGAAGATTAGTTTTAAATCCCATAAGTTCAAAAGTGATTATTGTAAAGATTATGCAGAAAGAAGACCCCAAAGAGATGAATGAGCATGGTGGGTAGATCATGGGTGAAATGACAAGGAGTGACATCATACAGACTTTTATGGACTTTGAGGGGGTTTCCAGTTTTTCTTGATTCCATCCAAATTTTGGATTGTTCCTGACAGACCATTATATATCAACCTTTTTTCTAGACCATGTTGCAAATTTAATAACTGTTGACTATTGGGTCCTTCAGCATACAATTTCTTCCGATCCACCTTTTCCCCTTTCTTTTATTCATCAGAAAGATGTGGCTGGCCTCACAAACAGCTGTTCCATGATATTAGCTGATTGGTTGGTGTTGATTTACCCAAGAACCACCTGTTTTAGTGTGCCTACAACATTTGTGGTCAGCCAACTGATTGAGCGTTCTTGGGAGTAATAATAACTAAACATACAGCACCTTCTTCTAATTCTCTTTCCTCCTATCCTTTCCCTCCCTCCTCTTCTCCAATACTATTAATGACAATTCCCTTGACAGAAGATTGAAAGAGAATAGACGGTGTGTGAAAAAAAATTCAGTGAGGTGTCCTCTCCAAGGCAGGGAGATCCATTTTATAGCTTTTGTCCCACTAATCAATATCAATTACAGCCCTATGTAACCCCCTTAATTGGGGTGATTGACTAATTGCTAGCTAACAGATTCCAAAAAATCATTTTGCATTATGATACATCATGGCATATTGAAATTAGTGATCTTCCTCTAATATAATGATCTGCAGGAGCAACTTAATATAACTCAAGAATTAATCTATTATAGAATTGTCTTTTTGTATCAATTTACTCGATTGTTACCAATACAAGGCTGCTTTTGGTGACACCTATGAAGATCTCATAAGATCCCTTGTGTCACAACGGATATACGGATCGTGATTAGTTAGCAATATTCACCATGCATTCATCAAATGAGTTTCACAAGGAATCAGGCATTTAGATCAAAATAGAGTTCCAATTATAAATATCAATAATCTTTGATTAATCAAACTTATTGTGTCCTAACTCAAATCAATAATGTACTTAAAATATTAAATAACTTTTCCTAAACAAGGACTAACGATTTCATCAACTATTTAAACTTTTCTCGTTCTCTCCCTACAGCCACGTTTGCCGAAATTTACATGCTGATCGTCATTCTGCTCTAGCCCACCCGCAATATGATTACCCGAAGGGGGCAACACAACATCAATATTACTGGTGAATGAATTCTCCTAATTACACAAACAGCATCATAATATTTCATAACCAATAAATACGAATCAATAAATTAATTACCACTAAAAGTACATCCATAACCATAATCGTGCCCACGCACATTTCCACGCCTCAGAGGCTTATCGTATACATGTATACCGATCACCATGACCCTGTCTCATCAAACATGTCCACTAAGGACCAGCCAACATAATGGCCATACATGTCCACTAAGGACAAGCCAATACAACGGCCATCAATCATCCAGACACAAGTCTAACATCCCAACTTTGAGTGCACAATATCTCACAAGCACATAACAACCAGGACATGAACATTAAATAATATAAGTGAACACACATGTAAGCAGCGTGGGCCCAAACCTAACACCATCTAGATTTATCATTGCCCCCATCTAGACATAATTGGTGGTTGATGGTGTATAGGTGACCCACCCTGTCCATCATTAACCCAAATCCAGAATTCTCACAGAATTAATACTCAGGGTAAACAAGAGTTTTATAACATGTAATATACAACAGAAGAGTCCCATAAATAGTTTATAAGGTACTGACATGTTTCGGCAGATCCTAGATGCAATTTATTGATCAAGCTTATTAACCTCAGCATACAGGATTCCTGTAAATAATAGAAACAATCAACCGGACTTGAGGGTACATCAATGATCAAACAGTTGGCTCCTTTGTCCTATTGCAAGATCAGACTTGCCCTCCAAGGCCGCCTAGGGTCCCACATGTCAATACATGGTTCAGATTTATCAATCAATTGTCCTTCTGGGCCCCACAGTCCTATTGGTAAAGACATCTTCCTCAAAATAACCCCTCACACCTCATTTATTTGAAGCTATTGGATAGTGGGGTAGATGGGGCCCACTCCCCATGGGACCACCACCACAGAGGTCGCCACTAGGTCCCCTTCCAGATGTGTGGTCCTGATCTCAGATCAGGTCCACTGATGGGTCCCACAAGGATTGTCGACAGTCTGCCCTTTTTCCATCATATACACGCCCGGGACTCTTTGAGTCTGTTGGACAGTTGGACCCACTGGTCCAAACCCACGATGCCCTAGTTCCTTATGGTCGACCATGGGCCCCCTACAAGATGTGGGGTTCTGATCTTTGGTCAGGTCAAGCAGTGGGTCCCAGTATCTCTGTCGACCAGACTGCTCTATTTCTCAACATAACGTCTCTGCTGCCAAAAATCAAGTAGATGGGGGCCCAAACAGGGCCCACCTCACATGGGTCCAGGTCCTCCTTCGTCGACCATGGGCCCACTACAGGATCTGTGGACCAGATTTATTATCCAGTGGGTCATGGGGTCCCATAATCCCCAATCAACAACTCTGCACATTCACGCCAGGTGTTCTGACATAACATGAATCCCTATGTAACTTAGCCAAACTTTAAGGGATTACTGATGAACAAACTCCTTATGATTTGTATAAATCTAACAGTCAAGACTAACATGATTTCTTTGATTCAAACATCAAAATTATATCTGATCAATGGTTCAGGTTGTCAGCACAGCAACAATACAACATAGCTGAGAAAATCTAGCCCTATCGGTCATCTCATACATTGATTGAAAGCAACTAGGAAGATCCACTCACCTCTGGTATGTGATTGTTGCTCTCGTGATGTGCGAACGCGAATAAGACATCTGATGATTGTCTCCCCATCGATTGGCTTCTTCCTCTTCTTCCCCTAGATTTCTAGCCACAACTTTCCTTCTCAAATTTTTCTCAAAACAAGGAATTGGATATCATACTACAAGAGGAACCGTGGGTTTATTTATATATATATAAAGAGGAAACAAAGTCCTAGTCCTTTCATACCTTCCTAATTAGAGTTGTATAACAACTCCTTATCTTTCCTTTCTAAAAAGGATTCACCGTGAGGCAACTTCTAATTCCATCCTAAGTTATCAATTAAGGTCCTACCTGGGCCAAACTAATCTTGGGGCCCAGGTAACTCAAGATATTACTTCTTGTCTAGCACAGCTGGGGAAGAAAAGAATCACAGGAATTTCCTTGGCATCAGATGATAATGGGAATGTATGGTCACTATGCTTCACAAAATCACAGTTTATTCTTATGTGAACTTATGCTTGTAGAGTTAGAAATTTAAACTTTCACCAAAGCTAGTGCAAGTCATCCATGTTAAGGCTTTTGAATCTTTTTATCATTTCTTGATTCCTCATCTTCTGTATTTAATATAATTTTTCTAATTTTGTATTTATTATTCATCACAAGGAGGTATTCCCTTGAGAATTTTTTCTGAGTGGTGGTTGGCAAAAGAGAAATTCTCAATGATTGATTCATTTATCCATTCTTCGTTTCCTGGAGCAATGTTTCAAGGGTGCAACGGATTGAGTGTTAAATACCAGGTAATTATGTTGATGCGGTAATATTCTTTGATCACCTCTGATTTTGTTTGACTATCCATGTTCTCTTTCCTTCCTTTCTTGAATTAGATCAATAGTACTAAGTTTCTTTAGTGGTTTTGTACCTCTTTCATGATGTTAGCATAAATATGCACTTGGTGTATCTTATACTGTTCTATACTTTTCAAAACTTGTTCCTCATTTCTTCTTTGAATTTCAGACTTCTCAAATTTAATAAGCTTTGGAAGTAATGGTAATTTTACATTTTTTCTTTTGTCATGGAAGTAATGGTAATTTTACCCTTTTTCTAGCGTTCATATATGTTGACTGTTTGATTTGAAATAACCTAGTTATTTTTACCGAGTGGTATTTATTATCCCCAAAGCAATATTGAGTTACAATTCACGATATAGGGATTGCTGTCCATTCTTAAGAGTTATTGGATAGTGGGATTTTTCCATTTGGAACCTAGGAAACTCACTGTTCATGGTACTGTGAAAAACAAGGAATATATGGCTTTTCCCCCTTTTTTGTAAAGTCGACTGAATTTATATGTAGACAAAAAGAATGAATGGTCTAATTTCTCATGAGTCATTGTTGCATCAGCAAAATGAAGCTGTGCCCCTGGCAAACAGTAGCAACATGTGAGGGGAATAAAAGCAGACTTCAACTTGCAAAAGGAAATTTTGTCATAGGAAATGTGCTAATTTGTTTTGTTCTTTATTTAGTATGCATTAGATGTATCATCAATGGCCCATTACACCTATCGAGAATAGGCTTCGAGTTATACTTTCAATTCTCTCACTTTGCAATCCAATGTATCTTTAGATTACATCATTATGATGGGCTCCTCATTATCCTTGTTCATCGTATCATCAGAAAATGGAAATGAAGAAATTTGAGCAGAATATTGTCGTATAAGTTATGTGGGTCAACTATTGTATTTATAGCACTGGAAATTCCAGTCAAGGCTCAGTTGAGGCTCTAATTAGGGCCAATCAAGTTTACAATGATTTACAATTGAGTATCTCCTGTATCTCCCTCCTATCTATCTATAGCTATGTGATTCTCTCTTATATTTGCACTTTACAGTTATGGCTAAACATACACACTGCTGTGTACCGCCGCAACCACGTATTTCCTGCTACATAGTGTTTTGGCCACTGGCCGTTACGCACAGCCGCTATTTTGATCCTTGGTTATAGCTTTTGTGGCGGTCCCATTTCTACAGTGGTTTACTATACATGTGGGACTACTAACTTTTGTGGTGGTCCCCATATCTACACCTAGTACTTTACTCGTTCCTGTCGGATTACTTCATTACAATCTAATACACCTTCAGTATGTTTTAACTATGAACTGTTGATTACACATTTGCTTCATTTTTCATTTTTGCCCACAACTTAAAGAAACTGCTTAGAGGAATGCTACCGAGTCCATGGATGAATTAACACATGGAACGTGTTTGAGGTCAAATGATTTGATGGCATAGCATGTGAATAGGCCATCTGACTTGGTCTTATAATGACCAAAACGTGGGACTTCAATTGCAAAATTCCTCAAAGAATGATTGATTCTCTGAGTCTGAATGCCCCCATCCGCATGCCAAAATAATGATTCTATCACTTATCCCTTCAGTCTGTCGTATTACTCGTGTATGACTTGAAACACTCTTTAGGTTTAATGGAATTCGACTCACATTTAGGTTTTGACAGCTCAAAATATTGTTAATTTTAGTATCTTCAGGACCATCTCTCAGAAATTATTTAGGGGCATTGTACTGCAACAATGAATTTGTGCATTCTTTTGACAGAAGCAAGGTTAATGGATGTTTCTCTGTATTTTCTGCTCTTTATATATTTTTTTCTGTATTTTTATATTTATTTATATTTTGAATGGTTTTGGTTTCAGTTGCCATACAGCAAAGACTCATCGCTCGCTGACATATTTGGACACTTGGACCGAAACAGGTATAAATGCATACCTTTGTTGAGTTATCCATGTTGGTTCATTTCGAACATTTGCTCTAACTTGCAGTGTGTTTGGGCAACTCAATTCTCCAGGAGTAAATTAGGAGTAGCAGAGTACAGCATCAGTCAATCAACTCTGGAGACGATATTTAATCATTTTGCAGCAAACCCGTAAGTGGAATCTAGCATTTGGCTCTCTAACTGAGATCAGATTCAATACCTCCCTACATGTATTTTTATACGATCCATAGCGAAAATAGTTTTCGCTGCCTTTTTATCTTTATGAATGGAAATATTTGAAAATCCATTCCAATTTTGTATGCCATCTGTAAATAGGGGAGAACCCCCATGTTTGTATATTAACAAAAAGGTTTTCCACCACTAATGTAATTGGCTGTGCCCGAGCTTTTTCATTCCCAAGTTCCTACTTCATCCTTCATAGTATTCCGGTGTTGGTTGTATTAGGAGCATGAGATGGATTGGGTGTGAGTGGAAAAGTTCACCTCAATTGGAGCATATTATTTGGGATGGCAATACCTGTCAAACTACCTAACATGGCATCTCCCATCTTGTCAACCTAGTTAAACAATATTTTTTTTTTTTTTGAACCTTTTTTTTCATTTGCTGTCGTGCAACTATTCTTATGGGATTGATTTTGTGGGAGTGGTAGCTTTTATACTACTACGATAACTGTTTATTATTACTATGACAATCGTTGCTGTTACTATTAGTATTCAGATTGTTTCGTCTTCTCTCTCATTGTCTTGATGTGTACCATTTCTCCTAAAGAATTGGATGTTCTAATTGCTTATAAGTTGGGTTTGACCCTATTTAGAAATTACTGATCTGTAAGTGATGCTGTGCTCAACTATGAGATATGGATCCCATAACAGGGCTTTCGCGACAACTTTTCTTCAGAAATAAATCCCTTAATCCATTCAGAGTGCAAGATTTGTTCGAAGATCTGTGTAGTGGGATTTTCTATGTTTTTTTCTCCCCATCCAAAAGCAAGAAGTTGACGTTTGTAACTCGACGGGTTTGAAACTCACGAGGTCATATCATGGTAAGGGTCTCCACAATCTTTCTATTGATTATTTCAACAACAACAAAATATGTTCTGGGACTTTGTTTCCACAAGCCTTTGTATAACACTTTGTTACTTTACTTACATTTAGAATATCTTAAAAGCCATTAAAAATGAAGATTAACAGCTTTACCATTTTGAATATTTGCTGAAATCATTTCATTTAAGGAAAGAGGAGCCAGATTACTAATGTATGATTTATTTTTTTTCCATTTCGAAATTAGCAATATCAGAAATCTCTTGGGCTTCTCACCCATAAATGTGCTCTTAGTTTACCCAGGCTTTCTTGCTTGTGAGTGATCTCTTGGTCATTTTATTGCATTTCATTTTGACAAATAGAAGTTCAGATTGTTGAATCTAGATGTTTATGTGACGATATAGCTGCAAACAACCTAAAATTTATACAATAGTGTGAATGTTAACTTTGATGATAGGTAGCAAGGTTGGGGAAAATAGATTGGTTCTCAACATTCTAATGTAAATATTCAAGTTAATGCAAAAATAGATGTTGTCATAAATGTTACTATTAAATATATAGTATACTTGCAGAAGTTTCATTTTTCCACAGAAAAGGAAAAAAAATAAAAATACAAGCTGCAAATCTAAGTACTAAGTGGGCCCTGAGTAACCCAAACTATGCCTTCTTAGACTGGACTTTGATAGTGAGCTGTCCAGGGATATGGCTGCAAATGGACTCGGTTGAAAGTAATCCAACTCAGGTTTTTAGTAATTGGACCAACAGTCGTAAGCTAACAAATTAGAGAAGTGGAAGGACCATCTGCGGGTTACATTTGTCATGTGAACAGGACCATCTACAATTATCCATGAGAACCAGACACCATTCCATAGCTCATGTAGCAACAATTCCAAAGAAATGTGCCTTCTATTTCTTTCTAAAGTCTTTGAAGAGTCCTAAATTCCTAAATATAACAATTGCAGTGAGTTGACATAGAAGCAAATAAGAAAGTAGGAGCATCTCCAAAAGAGATGTCAATTTGGGGATGTCAAATTCCATTTAATGGTTTATGGGGCGATTTAGCATTTTAGAATTTGACATCTTCAAAAGTGATGACTCCACCCCATATCCCAAAAAAAAAAAAATATTTTATTATCTTTTTGGATTTTATCTTTTAATATATTAAGTAGAAAACTTGGCATATAGGGTGGAGTGGTTGTCTTTTGGAAACAATAACCAAAAATTATACGAGTTTTTTTGTATATACCACTCTAAAGTTTCCATGATTTGTAAATAGGCTCATGTGGTTTTAGTATTTGTAACTATGCTCCTACTTTTTAATTTCAATACCTTTCATGTCCCCAAATTCAGTATTTATATTGAAAATGGGAACCCACCATGAGATTTGTAATTTTTTTTTTTATGAAAATGACACATTTTCCCTAATATCCATTAAATAAAAATGAGTATATTATTATCTACAAAAATATCATTATTTATCCCAAGTCCCATTGGTCTCTCTCAATAACTCTTTAATGCACATGAAGCCTAATCATATATTTTGAAACTTTCATCAATTTAACGATTAGTCGTGCATGGATTGAATCAATTATAACTAATTATAAGCACAAACATTGATTATCATTATGATCTACTTGGATTTAATGAAATAGACCAAGTATTGATAATAAAAAAAAAAATGATTTGCGTATGGTTATTCTCTCTCACTAAATGTAATTATTAATATTACAAGCTTTGAAAAAAATAAGTCCAAGTTATTGAATTTATATACACATGGGGATAAAGAAATGGGCAAAAGTGTCATTTCACTCTAAAGACTTTTGGTGGTTGGAAGGGTAGGACACAAAGGGAGATTCTACTAGCACACAAAATTTTTCTTTTCCCACACATTCTCTTTACACACATCACTATAATTTAAAAATTATATTACTTCTTTCCACACACACCAAAAATTCCCAAATTACCCATATATTTCCCTCTTTCTTCCTACACATTCTCTTTACACACATCATTATAATTTAAAAATTATATTAGTTCTTTCCACACACACCAAAAATTCCTAAATTACCCATCCTTCCATTTCCCTCTTTCTTCCCACACACATCCTCCTTCTCTTTCTTCCCACACACAAATCACAATCGGACCTCTCCACATCTCCAGCATTCCTCCGTCATTCACAGTCCTCTACACCATCTCATCTTCCAAAGGTGAATGTTTCTCTCCACCATTACCATTTCATTCTTCTTCCCCATTTCTTCTATATCATTTCATCCACCTTAGATTGCCTTTTTTTCATGAAAACTTATTATGGGGGATAGATTTGCATTGAATGTAAGCTTTTACAAACAATGGTAGTGTTTTTTCATGCATATAGGCTGATTTTAAAGTCTCATCGCAACAAAAATCATGACTGTCCGGTACTGTATTTCCGAACATACAACATATGTTCGGTACTGTACATCTAAATATGTGCATTCGGTTCAGACCTAAAAGACCATACATATCGGGACCTACAACTTGCTCCAAGCGAGAAAATTTTTTAAAAAAAGGTGGTAAAAATATGAAAAAATAACAAAGAAACGTAGGAAGGTGGAATGAAAAAAGGCACCATTTAATAGTTGATTTCTTCCTTCATTGCACTAGAAAGCCTTAGGTAGCGCTTGGTTCGCTGTAATGAAGGTCAGAATGGAATGGTCATTCCAACGGAATGATCATTATAGCGTTTGATTCACACAAAAGTGGCGGAATGACCATTACGTCCGGAATCACCATTCCTTTAAGTAGAGGAATGGCCATTCCACTAGGGAGACAGAGGAATGGCCTTTCCATTCCTTTATATTTTTTGGTTGAGACCGAAATGCCCCACACAAGGGTATTTTATAATAATATAATAATTATAATATTAATATAATAATTATTATTATAATGATATAATAATTTATATTATTAATAATGTTATAATTAAATTTAATATTATAATATTCTATTATAATAAAATTATTTTTAATATTTATAATAATAATAAAATTATTATATTAAATATAATTATAATATGTATATAATTATAAATATAATTATTTATAATTGTAGTTATAATTATAATTATATAAATATTAATAAATTATAATAATAAATAATATATTATATAATAATATAATTATAAATTTATATTATTTATTAATATAATTATAATAATAATTAGTATAATAATATTATTAATATAATATATACGCATTATTAATAATATTTATTAATATTTTTCTTAAATTAATAATATATTTATTAATATTATATTAATGTATATTATTAATAATGTTATTATTAATAATATATTAATATTAATATTAACAATGCCATTCCATTCCAAAATTCTAACAAGGGTATTTTGGTCAGTTTTATGTAAATTTTATTCCATTCCAGACATCATTCCAGTATACCAAACGCAAGAACAGGAATCCAGAGTTCTATTACTAGGTTGATTCCTCAGCGTACCAAACGCTGGAATGGAAATGACTATTCCTGCCTCATTCCATTCCAAACTCATTCCACTCTCCATTCCATTCCTGTCTAAAACCATTACAGCGAACCAAACGCTACCTTAGAGATGGAATGAAAAAAGATAAAGTACAAGAAGAAAGAAAGATGAAGGAGATAGAAGAAGATGATTTATCCAAGAGTAGAAAATGGAGGAAGATGAGTTGCCCAAAACCGTTGTGTGAGGGAAGTGGAGAGTGAGAAGTGGAGGGTGAGATGAGTGAGAGAATGGGATGGGGAAGAAGATGAGCTTGTGTGTGAAAAGAGAAAATATGTTTTGTGCTTTTGTGGGATAATAGATATTTTGGTCATTTCATAAAGGGGTAAAAGTGTAATAAAGAAAAAGACAAATTCCTTGAGTGGGAAAAGTAAAAATTTGTGTGCCAATAGCAGCACCCGACACAAAAGGTATTAAAATGTAAATGCATGGGCCTATTTACTAATACTAAAACAATAGTGGCCTATTTATAAATCATAAAAACCTTAGGGGTATATGCAAAAGGCTCAAATAATATTTGGCATGCCCTTTTCCGAATGCCTGTTGGAATTGTACTCTGTGCCAAAATTCTTATCCTGTCAGCCTTGGATTTAAAGACAGTCCAGAAATGGGAAAAGACTAGGGTGTGACAGCCGCATACTATTTATATATTAGGGCCGAAGGTTCACTCCTTCCCTATTTTTCTTTTGTTGCTTTTTGTTTCCTTTCGTTTATGGAATCAATAAAATATCTGAGCTTTCTTCTATACCGTGGGTGGGGTGCATATAGACCTTCGTCTTCCACAAACTAAAACATCAAGCATAGCAGTAACGGGATAATAAGTAAATCATTTGTAAAATATCCATAAATGAGAATTAAAATCCAGGAAATACCATATAGAAGTTCTTGTCATTATTTTGGCTCGATAATTAGTAAGGATGGGGAGATTGGCGGAAATATCGAATATAGGATAAAAGTGGATTGGTTGAAAAGAAGACTTTTGTAGTACGTTGACGTTGTGACCAACGAATGCCAATAAGATTGAAAGAAAAATTTTACAAGACTGTTATTAGACCAGCTATGACCTATAGAGTACAATGTTGGCCAATCAAAAAACAACGTATGTACAAAATGAATATAGAAGAGATGAAAATGTTGATGTAGTTGTGTGGTATAACTAGGAATGATAAAATTAGAAATGAGCGATCCTCTCCCCCACCCCCCGTGTCAGGCTTATGGCCCGCCAAGAAGAAATGGTAGGTCGAAGAGGATATGAATGGAGGCATTAAAAACAAATCTGAAGAAGTACAACTTATCTGAATATTTGGCTCACGATAGATCAAAATGGAAAAACATAATTCACGTAGCCGACCCCAACATAGTTGGGACAAAGCTTTGATGAATATGATGTTAAATATCCATAAAAAACTACCAATGATGTTGAAAGATGAAAACATTTGCAGTGACGCTAGAAGTTAATAAAAGAACTAAGCATCATCTGATTCCAAACATTTGGTCTCATCTGAGACGTATATCAACCTCTTCAGAATTACATATCATATGTACTCTTGTTGGAAGCCTCTGAATCTTATCTGGAACAAACCAATATCATGATATACTATTATGATAATTAGTTACATTATTACATCATATACAATGATACTGTTCTAACAACTGCCTTACACTGCAAAATTCAAATACATCCAAAAGTACCCCAACATAGAAAGTAACGTTTACACTTCAATCTAGTTGCTTCCCATGGAAAAGCTGTAAGAAGAGAAGAGGCCCACCTTTGATATCTTCATTAATAATCACAAGGAAATGACAACTCGAGTTCCCTCAATCTTGACGGTAGAAGGTGTATGTTGAACTGATATTCGGTTCATGCATGCCTGGCACTAAAAAATTCAAAATACATTGAAGGTACTTCAACAAACAAGACATCATTACTTCAATCAAAGAACAGCTATAAGAAAAGACATCATTACTTCAATCAAAGAACAGCTATAAGAAAAGAAGGCACACCAACCTTTGCTATCTGCATTAGTAGTTACAAGGAAATGACAACTTGAATTCCTTATTCTTGACGGAAGAAGGTATATGTTGAACTGATCTCATTCTTCCTATGCTGCAACAAAGATTAGAAAATAGGGGGAAAATCAAAGGGAGCGTATGATATAATGGAACCACTTAGTGAAGAGAAAACCTGCTATATACTAACTGTTGTGCTTAGGGAAAGTCCTGTTGGCTGGATTAGATTTGTCCAGAATGCAGAGTCTGGCGACGGGTCGATGTTGTTGCAATTTGTCAGCAATGGAGCTGATAAGAAAGGGCCCAAAGGGTATGAAGTTTTTTGAAGAGGCATTTCACCCAAGCTTAATCCAACTCCGGAACTCTCACTCCCACCAACACTTGACAATTTCAGAACCGTCTTTTCATGGCCTATATTGTTCTTGTGCTCACCATCCTGGGCTTCTGATGCTTTCTCTTGCATTTTCTTGAAGGCAGCAGACTGTGCCAATATGCGACAGGCAGACATAGCCGATGCAAAAGGTTTCCCTTTACAAGACAGGCCTAAAGAAGGCAGTTGATATGGCTCTGTATGTTGCAAGGGCCATTCAAATGTTTTGAGTTCACTGCCTGCATCTGAAATACCATGTGTTTCATCAGAGGATTTAGTGATAGGATCTGATCGACGTATCTTTTTAGGCCCCCACCACCTGATGTAATTTGTCAGATCAATTTTTCTCTCAAGGAAAAAGGTACCCGTATATTCATTTTCAGTTGCAGCATCCTCACTAGTACCTTGAATACATAACAATCAAGTTATCCATCTAGGAGGTAAAATAACTAGGACCATTTGATCAAGAACCAGTTGATTTATTTAGGCATTCTGTAGACTTACTGCAATTTAAGCTATTGAAATTCTCATTCCCAAGAATTCGCCCTAAGGATGTCTCCCATCGACTACTTTGTGGCCTGAAATACAGCACAAAGCATGACCATAGTATCCAAACATTAATGCTAGAGATGTCGCTTGTGCAAAATCATGCTTATGATCTGACATAGCCACTAAAGAATGGATTTTTATATCCAAGAAAAGGAAGTTGACAGATTGAAGAGTTCTCACCACAAAACAAAAATCAATTGGGAGTGAACAAACAGATAAACTAATAATTTTAGATAAATTGCCACCGAAATAAAGGGGCCATTGTTAAACACATACCTACTTTAGTTATCGTGCATCACATGTCCCTACACATATCATGCATAGACGAAAATTTGAGTTCCATCTTTGGTGTAGAAAAAAAAAATGAAGAAATAGATGAGAGAAAGGAAGAGAGAACAATGGAGAGAAGTCATGTCTCATATCTGAGTCAGACCATGACAATCCATTTTTATTAACATGATAATAACATGCAGTGACCATATTTCCCTTTAATAAAGAAAAATTATAAGTATGCCTCCCAAATAATTAAAGACACTAGTGCCCCTTAGAAAGTATATCAACACTACCTTTTAGTCATGCTGATCTCTGCAACCCTTGGTTCTAGCAGCCTAAATCAGTATATGATACTAACTAAAATAGAAACGTGCCGGGAAAAGTACAATTTAAACCACAACAGCCATAAAAAAAAGAGAGAATATAAGAGCAATGGAAAGTGGGTCTCATCAATTTTACCTCGATAATCAATGAGACGTCAGATTACTGTGGGAAGATTGATGATCTCAATATGAGACTCATCCAGTCATCCTCCTTGTACAGAGATAACTTCAGCACAGTTACTGGCCCATAATTTCAGCAGTTCCAGTCTTAATAATCCTGTGCCGCATGTGCAATCCACCTCTATTGCCTATGGGACCCACTTGTGCCCCACCTTTGATCAGTGCAGCCCCTCTCACACTCTTGTCATCATACGATGTGGCATGAGGCACAATTTAACACTCATCGAACCATCACTCATCACCAGATTGAATTTCAAAAAAAATTTATGGTTAAAATGCAATTGAGATTTAAAGTTGTTAAGAGGACGAGGCTGATTTTCTGGCTGACCGTCATCTACAAGGAGACCTTTCCATTTGCCTCATCCCACTAATAAGCATGCATCTAAGTGGGCCCCATAAGCTGGACCAGATAAAACAATATGCAATCTGCTTGTTTGAGAACATTTTCCCCACTAAAGATCCTATATAATCTCTTAAGATAAACAACAGTATGGTAGTATGCACAGGTATAATACAAACACGGTCCCTCACAGTAGTCTGCAGGACTCTCAATTTGGTCTACAACCAACCCTCTCCCCTTCATTGGAATTAGAAAGGGTGGAAGAACGGGATGATGATATAGAATGAGGGGTAACGCTAAGCACTAAACACTAAAACCCTAAACACTGAAAAAAAAAAAAATCTTTTTGGAATTTTTGATAGTAAACTATCGGATGCTCCAATGAGTAAACTGTACCAAAGGAGGCCTAAGATGATTTAGGGTACTAAGGTAGCCTGCAGGACTCTCGATTTGGCCTACAACCAACCCTCTCCCCTTCATCGGAATTAGAAAGGGTGGAAGAATGGGATGATGATATAGAATGAGGGGTAAGGCTAAGCACTAAACACTAAAACCCTAAACACTGAAAAAAAAATCTTTTTGGAATTTTTGATAGTAAACTATCGGATGCTCCAATGAGTAAACTGTACCAAAGGAGGCCTAAGATGATTTAGGGTACTAAGGTCTTCAAATTGGGTGAGGGTTTAAGGGATGGGGATTGCGATTAAGTTTAAGAAGGATCAGCTAGGGCTGTGTATTGTGGAGGGGTGTGATGGAGGTGGAGGTAGGTATAGGAGGTTCGGCCAATGTGGTATGGCCTTGGATGGTGCTTGGCTATCTTGGGAAGACCTAGGATAGGTTCGGTTACTGATCTGGAGAGTTCCAGTGGTTCAACAATGGTGGGGATGAAGGATATGTGATGGTTGGGACTGCCTAATGTTGATGGTGTTCAGCAGCGATGATGGGATTTCGATTATTGAATCCATGGTGGATCGATCTTTAGCTCTGATAACAATTGATGAAGGCGGCGGATCGAGATGCGAGGCGGGCAGGATGGAGATAGAAGATAAGAGGGGTAGGACGACTTTCACCTAAAAATTTTGGCCTCACACCAAACTCCGTATCACAAAATTTTCAATCATCGTAATATTCAACTGATAGCCAAGGAGGCTATATACGTCACTTAAATAAGAGAAAACCTAGAACTAATATGGACCATCCAAACATATTGAAGGCCAGTATTAAAACATCTAATAAAAATAACTTAAAATATAGATAAAAACTCTAAATACGATAGAATATGTGGGTCGGGCCCAACATGATAGGTCAAGATGGATGGGCTGGGCCCATTGGTCGGTCGACCCATGGGGAACCATGTCTCTGTCCTACACCAGTGACACTGCTTACGACAAGGATTGTGAAGTTCTTGGGGATGGTGCAGAAACTCTGATGACTGCGACTGATTCCAATGTAACCTTTTTACACACTCTCTAACATTATGAAAGGGAAGGTGTGCCAGCTGCCAAATAATTATAGTCATGGCGGAAACAGTAAAAACATAGTTTCAGAACTAAGTGATTGACAAGCTGCAACTCCTAGTGGAACAACATCCAACTCCAATCAACTTTCTTTGATAGGAGATTGAGATATTACTGAAATGTGAAAATAAGGTGATTTGCAAAGAATGCAGAGTCAATCCCTTCTCGGCAATCGAATTTGGTAGCAGTAGCATAACATTGGTCACGGAGATTAATCTGCAAAGAACACTGAGTCAGTAATCGATGTTGGCAACATCAATGGGGATAGCAACTCGTCTATCCCTCTCTAAAATCTAGGATTTTGGTGATGGAAGTGAGGAGGTAAAAGGTTTCTTCAAAAGGCTGAGAAGCCCTCTCTATTATTGTGCAGTAATGGGAAAACGCCTTGTCTCTTGTTGCCAAACGAAGAACAAGAAGGAAGGAGCAGAAATAAATCGAGATTAAAGTCTCAAACCATGGAGCAAAAGGGAGGGACGAGAAAGAGCTCCAAACCATGGAGAACAAGATTAGGATTACGGCACACCACGCAGTCTATGAGGAAGTCTAATAAAGAGGTAATGGTAGAAATCGACAATTTTTTTGCCAATTGTGAGATCTTCTCCGAAAAAGGTATGATACCCTAAACCCAAAGCCCTAATTGCACTGATACCATGGCAATATTGTGATTCGCATAAAATCTGTTGTACCGAGGGAGTGCCCTGTATTTATATTGATGTATACAAAGTACACTTACATGAACCCCCCCCCCCCCCCCCCCCCCCCCCCACACCACACCCCCCCCCCCCCCTTCTTTTTTGCTGAAGTAGTAAGGGTTTAGAGTAAGATTAATTACAAGGGTACACTGGGAAAACTAATTTACAACAGTTATCTAGAGGGAGTCAGTCTTAAAAGAGGTAAATGTGCCATAATCGGTACTCTATTCATAGAATTCACCAAATTTGCTGGTAAACGATTCATCATCATCATCAAAGCCTTGTCCCAACCATAGTTACCTAATTCGTTCCTGGAGTTACCAAATCATGAACCATTTGAATCGAATAATTCGTGATTCAATCTGCTTGAATTCGGGATACTCATAACGTCAGTTCGATGGAGTTTGTTACTGCTGCAGGTAGCAAGAAGGAGTGGGAACTGGGAAACGAGGATTCAACATATCCTTCTCAAAGCATGACATGATACACATGTTACCATCTAAAGGTTTAAGAGCAATCATAGAGGATGGCCCAAATATAAAGTTTTTGTTCGATTTGTTGTCAGAAACATAATCATCTGGTGGGGCCTATTGACATGATACACGTGTTACCATCTAAAGGTTTAAGAGCAATCATAGAGGATGGCCCAAATATAAAGTTTTTGTTGGATTTTCTGTCAGAAACATAATCATCTGGTGGGGCCTATTGAATGGCCAATATCTTGTCCGAAACATAATCATCTAATTCTTTCCATTGAATGGCCAACATCTGATGACTCATATATATTTTATCTACGGCTAATTTCATCAAGCCTTATTTTTTATGCAGGCCCATACAGCCACTCCTCATGCCACATGTCTATCATCTTACTTAGGCAAGGCAAGTTTATATTAAAAAAATGCAATATGAAGCAGCCTGGAGGTGGGGATGTCTATGTTAGCAAGGCCCAAGGCCCAAGGCCCAAGGCCCATGAGAAAGTCCTTCACATAACTCTCACGTGGAATGATTGGGTTGTATTACAACTGTACCTATTCTATAATTAGTTTTAGTTAGTTTCCTTCCTAACTTATGATCAATGTAATTAGTTTCCTTCTAAGATTAGAACCTTGTTTAAAGGCATGTAAATACTATATATTGATGGATAATCTCCAGAGAAAGGAGAACACAAATTAATAGATTCTATAGAGAATTCTGAAAACTCTTTCTGTGATCGTAAGTAATCAGAGATTGTCATGGTATCAGAGCCAGGTTCATGAACATCTAGTTTCCTTTCTTCCAAAGCTATCAAGGTCTAGAGAAATACATCCCTGTCGTGCAGTAAACAGTTTCTGATAACTGTTTCAAAATTTTTCAAGCGGCATTCACCTTCTGCGTCAACCTCATCACGAAGTGGGCCACCCCTGATCATCAGATCACTCTCCACCTTCTACACAGACATGGTCGCCCAATATTTCTAGGATTATTAAGGATTTTTTCAAGATTTTTCAGCACCTCCAGGTAGTCTCTCTGATCATTCTTGTGTTTTTTCAAAAAATTCATCTAGTTTCAATCAAGACCGTCCAGTTTCTTGGATATTCAGCGGAATAGGTTCAAACTTGTTCCAGAAGGTGCGAAATTACTGTGCTTTCTTGGATCAACCATCTGATCAGCATACCGATTCGTCTGTGGGGCCCACGTTGTGAAACTGATGCTTCAGTCTGGGTCGTCTGAGGCTATATTTTCACTATTATTAGCCTGATTTGGATTTTTTCTTCTCTGTTTCGTTGGATCTTGCCATCTGCTCACCCAATCTGTTTTTCAGACCACTATTGCTTGGTTTCAATCAAAATTTTCAATCTACCATTAAGATGGACAAATCTGAAGTTACCTTGATCAGATTCACGGGAAAAAATTACCCTGCTTGGTCTTTCCAATTCCAAATCTACCTTGAAGCTAAGGAATTGTGGGGCTATATTTCTGGATCTGACCCTACACCCACTGATGATGAGAAGAAGATATCCACTTGGCATACCAAAGATGCCAAAATAAAATCATGGATCCTTGGCTCAGTTGAGCCACATCTGATAATGAACCTCAAACCCTACCCCACTTCTAAAGACATGTGGGGATATCTGCAGCAAGTATACCATCAAGATAACTCAGCCCGACAATTTCATCTTGAATGTGCCATTGCTGAATATGCACAAGGGACCTTGTCGATCCAGGACTACTATTCGGGATTCCGGACCCTCTGGTCGGAATACGACAGTATTAAGTATGCAGGTGTGGCTGCCAATGTTTTGATCGTCATCCGCGACCTTCAGGCCTCTAGTCAGCGGGATCAATTTTTAATGAAATTGCGGAATGAATATGAAAGTGTCCGATCTGCCCTGATGAATCGGACGCCTCTACCTTCCTTGGCTGTCTGCTTGAATGAACTCTTACGTGAGGAACAGCGCATGGCCACCTCGGCACATTTGGCTCAACAAACGACTGAGACCTATTCAGTCGCATTATCAGCCAATAAAACTTCTCAGCCTCCGCCTCGAGACTTGAGCAAAACACAGTGCTACAGCTGTCAGAAATTTGGGCACCTTGCATCTCAGTGCAAACAGAAAGTCTGCAGTTACTGTAAAAAGTCGGGACATATCATCTCTGAATGTCGCCGCCGTCCACCACGTCCGTCAACACAGTATCAGACTCCACAATATTCGGCTCAGCAGCATCAGAATTCTCAGTCTCCGACTCCACACGCATATGTCGCTTCCTCGGTTATGCCTGCTCCTCCATCTGCCTCACAGCCTGGACCCTCATCATCTCTCACTCCTGAATTGGTTCAACAAATGATTATCAATGCCCTTTCTGCTTTTGGTCTCTCAGGTAAGTCACATTCCTCTTCTACTTGGTTCGTTGATTCCGGGGCATCTAATCATATGACGTATTCCCACACCCCTTTCTCCAATCTGACAAGTTACAATGGCCATCTTCAAATACAAACTGCTGACGGTGGACATGTTCCCATTACTGCTGTCGGTGATATCCCTGGTCCCATCCCATTGGAAAATGTTTACCTTTGTCCAAATTTAACTTCCAACCTACTATCAGTTGGACAACTTGTGGAAAATAATTGTAACATCTCTTTCTCTTCTTCTGGTTGTGTTGTGCAGGACCAGATATCCGGGAAGGAGATCGCGAGGGGGCCTAAGTGTGGGCGCTTGTTTCCGCTGGATTTTTCTAAACTTTCTAGGAATCAATTTGTCCAAAATGTGTTTTGTTTTTCTCTTAGAGATAATTGCCGCTTGTGGCATAATAGACTCGGACATCCTAATTCCAAGGTTTTGTCCCTTATGTTAAATTCTGGTTTATTAAATAAAACTCTTGGTTTATCTTCTTGTGTGCCTTTTGATTGTGCTACTTGTAAAATGGGAAAGAGCAAAACTCTTCCTTTTCCTCATTCAACCTCACACACCTCTCAGTGTTTTGATTTAGTTCATAGTGATGTATGGGGAATTGCTCCAGCTCTTTCCCACGCTCACTATAAATATTTTGTGACCTTTATTGATGATTTCAGTCGGTTCACCTGGGTTTATTTTCTGCATTCAAAATCTGATGTTTTTCATGTTTTTAAAATATTTTTGGCTTATGTTGAAAATCAGTTTTCCACCTGCATTAAAATTTTGCGATCTGATTCCGGCGGGGAATATATGTCCTCTGATTTTCAACGGTTTTTGCAAAACAAAGGCATTATTTCCCAAAAATCTTGTCCTTATACTCCCCAGCAGAATGGAATCGCTGAAAGGAAAAATCGACATCTCCTTGATGTCACTCGTTCCCTTCTTCTGGAATCCTCGGTTCCTACTCGTTTTTGGGTTGAGGCACTGGCTACAGCAGCTCATCTTATCAATCGTATGCCATCCACCTCCATCGAGAATCAAAGCCCATATTACCGTTTGTACAAGACCGCTCCATCCTATGAGGATCTTCATGTTTTTGGCTCCACTTGTTTTGTACACTTGCCTCCTTCTGAGAGGACCAAACTCACGGCACAATCAGCTCAGTGTGTGTTTTTAGGTTATGCACCATTCCAGAAAGGGTTCCTTTGTTATGATCCTCACATTCGCCGTTTACGTACCTCTAGGAATGTTGTTTTCTTTGAACATCGGTATTTTTTTCAAAAACACGTTGACCCTCCTGACTCCTCTTTTGTGTCATTACCTGGTTTTTCTGACGACCCGTCAGTTGTTCGGTTTAATCCTAACTTTGTGTATCACAGACGGAACCGCCCAGCACCTACCAGGGATCCCTCTCCTGATCTTCCTCCGGCATCCGGTCCACCACCGGCAGTTGATCCACCCGGACATCCTTCTCTGCGTCGCTCCACTCGGATTTCGGTACCACCAGCCCGTTATGGGTTCTCCCATACTTCCTTAATGGCCACTTTATCTTCCTCTCCCATTCCCCAATCCTATTCTCAGGCTGTACAGGACCCATGTTGGAACAAGGCTATGCAAGAGGAATTGGATGCGTTAGCGCAAAATCATACGTGGGATATTGTACCATCTCCTATGGGTGTCAAACCTATTGGCTGTAAGTGGGTCTTTTCTCTCAAGTTAAAATCCGATGGCACATTGGATAGATATAAGGCGCGTCTTGTAGCTCTTGGAAATCGCCAGGAATATGGCATTGATTATAATGAAACGTTTGCTCCTGTTGCCAAAATGACCACGGTTCGCATCATTCTTGCTGTTGCTGCATCTCAGTCTTGGCCTCTATATCAGATGGATGTCAAGAATGCATTTCTTCATGGCGATCTCCACGAAGATGTCTATATGCGTTTGCCTCAGGGCTGCTCCTCTGGGAAGGGTATGGTTGCCAAACTCCGTCGCTCCCTCTATGGTCTGAAGCAAGCTCCTCGCGCCTGGTTTGAGAAATTTCAAGCTGCTCTTCTCCGGTTGGATTTTCATCCGAGCCAGTATGACCCTTCTATGTTCTTACATCATGCTCCATCCGGGATTACTGTGCTACTGGTCTACGTGGATGACATTGTCATTACTGGTCCGAATGCACATATGATTCAGGAAATCCAAGCTTCTCTTAATCAGACATTTCACATGAAGGATCTCGGCCCTTTACACTATTTCCTTGGTCTTGAAGTTCATCAATCGACTAAAGGAATCGTTCTCAATCAGCACAAATACACGGTGGACCTCATTGACTTGGCCGGCCTTACTGCTTCTGCTCCCGTAGATACACCGGTCGAACTGAATGTCAAACTCAGTAAAGAGGAGGGTGACCTTCTTCCCGATCCTACAACATATCGCCAGTTAGTTGGTAGCCTGATCTACCTCACGATCACTCGCCCTGATATCTCCTATGCGGTCAACCTCATGAGTCAGTTCATGACTGCTCCAAGACATCTTCATATGGCTGCTGTTCGTCGCATCATTCGGTACCTTATTCGCACACCGACTCGCGGGGTGTTTTTCCCATCCAACAATCCTCTATCTCTCAGAGCTTATTCCGATGCTGATTGGGCTGGTTGTCCGGATACTCGCAGATCGACAACAGGATGGTGCATGTTTTTGGGTGATAGTCTGATTTCTTGGAAATGCAAGAAACATGAAAAAGTTTCAAAATCTTCTACCGAGGCTGAGTACCGAGCAATGTCTGCTGCGTGCTCTGAAATTCTTTGGCTACGCGGACTCCTTTCCGATATTGGGTTTCCAGCAGCCGGTGCTACCCCACTATATGCAGACAATACAAGTGCTATTCGGATTACTGAAAATCCGATTTTCCATGAACGCACTAAGCACATCGAGGTTGATTGTCACTTCATACGTGATGAACTTACACGCGGTGTCATTAGTCTTCCACATATCTCCACTGAACTTCAAATTGCTGACATTCTTACTAAAGGTCTTCCGCGACCGCGTCATCAGTTCTTGGTTGGCAAATTGATGCTTGTTGATTCTCCCGCATCAATTTGAGGGGGGGTGTTAGCAAGGCCCAAGGCCCAAGGCCCAAGGCCCATGAGAAAGTCCTTCACATAACTCTCACGTGGAATGATTGGGTTGTATTACAACTGTACCTATTCTATAATTAGTTTTAGTTAGTTTCCTTCCTAACTTATGATCAATGTAATTAGTTTCCTTCTAAGATTAGAACCTTGTTTAAAGGCATGTAAATACTATATATTGATGGATAATCTCCAGAGAAAGGAGAACACAAATTAATAGATTCTATAGAGAATTCTGAAAACTCTTTCTGTGATCGTAAGTAATCAGAGATTGTCAGTCTATGTACGCTAGCTAGAAAGACAAAGTGATTTAACTGGATTAATATCACTTTTGAATTCAAATTCTATCTGGATTTAGAGAGAGATAAGCTTACCTATTTTTATTAATTGAGTTTGTGCCTGCATCTTGAATCCAAATTGCTCTAGTTTTCCATTTTACGAGTGATCAAGCTAATGTATTTTCCTTATTATTATTAGTCTTTTTGGTATACAAAGCTAATGTTGTAGTTTGACTCTAATTCAAGTGAAGATAACACATAGTACGATGGTTACATCCGGTATTTAGGATTTCATATATGGCCCATACTAATTAATTTATAAAGGCCTTGTGACACAAAACTAGACATGTGGTCATGATGGAGTCTAGAGGGCCATATTAAGACATTGAGCCCCAAGTAGACAGGAGCGATTGAAAGGTCTCACTTCCTTATGTAGGCCCACTGATCAGATGGGACATCTTTTTTTTGAATTAGTGTTATTTCTTTTTTATAATTTTCAATGAAACATCATTTTTACGTAACTTTTGCAAAATCTAAAAACTTTTGTAAATCGGCTTATACTATCGCCAACTATATTGGATTTTATACTCGAATTAAATCAACAAATTTTTTGAACTTGAACTGCGAATCAAGTGAATCAGAAAACAAATTAACTAAACCTTCCCCCATCGAATTTTTTAATTGGATTATAGATTGAATTGCGAACTACGAACTGGAACTCGAATTGCGAATCAGGTAACAATGGTCCCAACTATGTTGGGATTGCGAATTCTATTTCTCCATTCCGATCTATCTTGAGCCAAATCCTCAGTTAAGTTGCACTTTGTTCAGATTTATTTTTACTACCTCCAGCCATATCCTCGTTGGCCTACCTCTTCCCCTTGGTGACCATTTGGCGATATACAATTGAAATGAATAAATTTTGAAATGGCCCGACTGTCCTTTTTGCTTCATGTCACCAATGAGTGAAATCTTCATTTGCTTCGCACTCTTGGTCCTAGACAAAAAGGCATCATGATCCCTAACCTCTGTGCTTCACGGGCCTTTTGTCTTCTTGCCTTAGGGCTTCCCCGTTGACCACGGACATTCATACAACCCTTTGCGTCCCCAAACACATCCTAAATGACATTTAACAATAAATCCCACCATTTAATACGTGGGGCGATAATTACATCAAAACATGTGTCAATCTCCACTCTCCACCAACCATTTCACCATGAGCCCATCCAGGATCAACTTTCTTTTCCTTCTTCGATGCCATGACAATATAACATTAATGAGATGATCATGTGAAAACTACATGAGAGAATAGGTTATTTGCAAATGTGTTAATTAAGTGAAAAACCATAGATTTACTTACCTTCATTATGTTTCTAAACGTGTAATATATTGACAGAAAAAACAAAGAAAATAATTTTACATGTTTTAAAATAAGTTCTTTGTTGGGAAAAAAATTATTGAATGATGCATCGATCTAAGCTTAAAAACATGCATCCATGAGGTAAGCACTCTTTCATCTCAAAGACTTAAAAAATGAAAAAGTAATAAAAACTTATGTATAATTTTTTTGGAAAAAGACCTTAAAAACATGCATCCATGAGGTTGGCACTCTTTCATCTCAAAGCCTTAAAAAATAAAAAAAGTAATAAAAACTTACATATAATTTTTTGGAAAAAAATACATTTTATTACAAGAAAAGTGATTTTTTTTTCAAATACATATATATGGTAAAAAAACTACCTCTAAGGAAAACATGCCTCATTATATGTGATCTAAGCTTTTTATACAAGTGGAAACATGAAATCTACCTCAAGAAGCTCAAATACAAAACCTCTCATCCAGATGAATGGTGCCTTCGATTTTCTCGTGCTAAATTTCTCCAAAAACAAGGGTTTGATCTCAAAAATTGGAAATTTGGGGTTCATTTGTTTGCAGTCATTGTGTTAATGTAAATGATTTACATGCATAATGGTTATGCATCACTTGTTTGTGCTCATTTACCGATGTGAGAATGGTGTAAATAAGGCAATTTACACACCAAAACACCCCTCCCACAGAAGTTGCAGTAAAGCCTCTTACATAGTGATTGCATTCTTGTTATGGTTGTCAATTCCAATACGGTCGCCATTCTAGTTTAGCCTTATAGTAGAACATTATGGTGTTCCGGTTAATTCCTGCATTCCACGTACCAGAAAAGGTGCACTAAAAAATTTGAAAAAATACAAAAATACCTGAAAGTTGAGAAGACATTAAAACTCCCAACTTTTTCTTTTTTTTTTGTTTTCCATTTCTATGGGCCTCATATTTGTAATCCAAACCGTTCGATCTATGTGTTGAACTACTAAACCCCAAGAGTTTGAACTTGATTTATCTCAAATCGTCATAGATTTTGAGTAATTTGTTAAATTTTCTCAAGCTATATATCTAATTTTCTACACTTCTGTGGGCCCCTAATTCATGATCCAAACCGTTCAATGTTCTGACTTTTAGTTTCATATCTTCATGGAACTAGAGAAATTTGTGAAAAAAATCCAAATACATCTAAAATCATTGGATGCATGGTTCAAAATTACGCAGAAACATCTATGGTAGCAGTTGAGGCCACTACGCTATTTTGAAAATTGCAGCACCATCGTATAAAACCTAATAGAGCTAAGCAGTTTTAATTTATAACATTGGTTTTCCTAGCTTCTCCTCAATAGCCTTTCTTAAAATTGTCTCTAACCTTATATGGTTCCAAATTATTAAAAAAACACAAGATTGGCAGCTACACAAGATTCAAATTTGTTTGACCATTTAAAAAATTCACACCGCTACAATACTATGTACTATGGAACTTGAAAGGTGATAAGCAACTAGCATTTAGGGATAGAGTACTAGAGGAAGACGTTTGGGCGATAAATGAGAGTGCAAATAATATGTGGGATAAGGTAGCAGAGTGTATTAGGAGGGTAGGGAAAGAAGTCTTAGGAGAATCCAAAGGGGGTGCTCCGACACAGAAGGAGGCATGGTGGTGGAGCAAGGCCATTCAAGACAAGATAAGAGTTAAAAGAGAGAGTTTTAAAACTTGGCAAAGGGATCGAAATGCAGCAAACTTGGAAAAGTATAAAGAAGCAAAAAGAGAAACCAAAAAGGCAGTTAGTGAGGCCAAGGCAAAGGCATTTGAGGAGCTATATAGGCGACTTGACACTAAGGAAGGCGAAAGAGAGATATTCAAGCTTGCTAAAGCCAGAGATAGGCGGACCAAGGACTTAAACCAAGTTAAATGCATTAAGGATGAGGATGAAAAGGTATTAGTAAAGGACGATGAGATAAAGGAGCGTTGGAAGAGCTACTTCTACAAGTTATTTAACGAATGCAGTAGTAGTGACATACAATTGGGACAGCTTACCATTTCTAGGGAAGAATCGAATCATATGTTCTATAGGAGAATCAGTAGGGAAGAAGTTAAAGAAGTATTGAAAAGGATGAAGAATGGGAAAGCGGTTGGGCCAGATGGTATCCCTATTGAGGTCTGGAGGTGCTTGGGGGAGAATGGCATAAATTGGTTGACAAAACTTTTTAATGTAGTGCTAAAGAGCAAGAAGATGCCTGATGCATGGAGGAAAAGTATTCTTATACCCATATACAAGAACAAAGGAGATATTCAGAACTGTGCGAACTACCGCGGGATTAAATTGATGAGCCATACGATGAAATTATGGGAGAGAGTTATTGAGAGAAGACTAAGAAGAACAACAAACATTTCAGATAATCAATTTGGTTTCATGCCTGGGAGATCAACCATGGAGGCTATCTTTCTCCTGAGGAGGTTAATGGAACAGTATAGAGAAGGCCAGAAAGATTTACATATGGTGTTCATTGACTTGGAGAAGGCCTATGACCGGGTTCCTAGGGAGATTCTATGGGGAGTACTGGAAAAGAAAAGAGTGTGTGTCGCATATATTGAGGCGATAAAGGATATGTATGATAGAGCCGTGACATCTATAAGGACGACTGGCGGATAGACTAAGGAGTTTCCTATCACGATTGGTCTACACCAAGGCTCAGCGTTAAGCCCGTACTTATTTGCCCTAGTTATCGATGAGATTACAAGACATATTCAGGATGAGGTGCCGTGGTGTATGCTATTTGCAGATGACATTGTTTTAGTAGATGAGACGAGAGAAGGAGTGAATGCTAAGCTAGAAGTATGGCGGAAAACGTTAGAGACAAAAGGTTTTAGGCTAAGTCGATGCAAGACGGAATATATGGAGTGCAAGTTTAGCCAAAGTAGGACACTTGGTAACATAAAAGTAAGTTTAGGCACACAAAAGATTGTAGAGAAAGAAAACTTTAGGTACCTTGGATCGATGGTGCAACATGATGGAGGGATTGATACTGATGTAAGTCACAGGATTCAGGCCGGGTGGACCAAATGGAGGAGTGCTTCGGGGGTCTTGTGTGATCGGAAAGTCCCCCTCAAGGTTAAAGGAAAGTATTATAAGGTGGCGGTAAGACCAGCATTGTTATATGGATCAGAGTGTTGGGCAGTAAAGCATAATCATGTTAAGAAGATGGAAGTTGCGGAGATGAGAATGCTAAGATGGATGTGCGGGATCACAAGGAGAGATAGGATTAGGAATGAGGAGATTAGGGGCAAAGTAGGAATAGCACCGATTGGAGATAAAATGAGAGAAAATCGACTAAGATGGTTTGGCCATGTTAGAAGGCGTCCAATGGAAGCACCTGTTAAAAGGTGTGAAGGCATAGAGATTGCCAGGAGTAGGAGAGGGAGAGGGAGACCCAAGAGAAGTTGGAAAGAAACTATTAAACATGACCTTACCTACATGGATCTAACGGAGGACATGGCCCTAAACAGATTTGATTGGCGTCGTCAAATCCATATAGCCGACCCCACCTAGTGGGAAAAGGCTTGGTTTGGTTTGGTTTGGTTTGGTTTACAATACTATGTACTGCCGTAGCCGCTACGTATTGCCTGCTACGTAGTGTTTTGGCTACTAGTTGCTACGCCCACGGCAGCCGCTATTTTGATTCCTGGCTGGATATACTCATCTACTCATGTGAAAATGATGATTCTAACAAACATGATAATAATGTGTTAAATGTGTACGTAGTGTTTTGGCCACTAGTTGCTACGCCCACGGCAACCACTATTTTGATTCCTGATTGGATGTATTTATTTAGTCATGTGAAAATGATGATTCTGACAAACATGATTATGTGTTACATGTGTAACATTTACATATGTAACATGCATATATAAAATCCATTTTTCTATCACGCTTAAAATGATTATTTTGATTCCTGATTGGATGTATTTATTTACTCATGTGAAAATGATGATTCTGACAAACATGATTATGTGTTCCATGTGTAACATTTACATATGTAACATGCATATATAAAATCCATTTTTCTATCACGCTTAAAATGTAAAGTACCCCTTAGGCCTCCCTATAGGTCTCCTAGGGTTTCCCAAGCAAGAGGAGGAAGAAAGAGTGAGTAGCAATAAAGTTTTCAAACCTTTTATAGTCGGCCGAGTGGCATTATTGTGAGACTTGGACAAGCCTTACGAAGCAGCTCATCCATAATTGAGCCTGAGTCAACTCTAACTATGACGAGCTTTAAAACACCAGCGCAAACGTGGAAAATCAGTGATCGTTATGTGGGGATCACTTCCTTCAACTTGAAGTTTGAGGTGAGTGTTATGGTTGTTTGCATGCTACTTTTCTTTTAATCTTAGGTGAGTGTAAATATTGGCTCTGATTTTTGAGAAACAAAACAGCTACATTTTTTAGATGAATAACCCTCAACTTGATGTTCCAAATCATATTGAGTGGGACTACATCGGATTATGATTGCACCCCAACCATGTAATTAGCTCAATCAAGGGGTAAATGATAACTTAGGATTATGATTTTACCCTATTTTATGAAATCATATGCTTGACTAAGCTGTATGCATGTGAAGACCCCTATAAGAACCCAATTTTTAATTACTCCACTTAACGCTAATTAATTACATTTAGTGGATAATGATGTTTGATTAGAGACTAATCGAGAGTTTGTTGGGATTAGAGATAAGTTTGATTTGATTTCGGAGAGTTTTGGGAAGTTTCGTGAGAGTTCGACTTTTTCTGGGTTAAGTTAAAACTTCGTGATTTTTCAAGGGTATCTTGGGAATTTCAATAAAAATTGCTTCTTAAGCTCAAAACTTAGGTCTTGACCTGCCCAACAACTTTCATGTTCAGGCCGAACTCATCCAAGGTCCAGAAAGTCCAATTTGAACCCTGACACACTTTTTGAGGTGTATACCGCAGTTTGGAAAAGTACAACTTCTGTCACCGATCTCAAAAAATTCTGTTTCTTGGCATGTTGGAAAGCTCTTCCCTAGACCTACTATTCTTCTTCTTTGACTAAATCTGTCCGGGGTCCCCAAGATCTCCATCATCGAGTCCCAAGTTCAGCTAGAATGGTAGCAAACTCACAAAAAATATCCCACCAACCTATCCTTTCTCATTAATTGCCCACCTACCATATTAAATACCCCACCCTACCAGCACACTCTCTCATTTAACTCCCGCATTCCACCGGCCATAACAAAAGAGAAAACTATCTCCTTCTCCCTTATTCTTCTCCTTCTCTTCTCCTCCCATGGTTTGATGAAGAACACATAGGTGGAGGCTCTCTTTGCACGATCCAACCCGGCCAGCCAACTCCTCGTCATCCTCTACACGGCATAGCTTGTTTTGGTGCAAATCCACTGTGGCAGCCCCCCTTCATCAGTCACCCTTTCTCTTTCATTGATATTCAAAGAGGTAGGCCCTCTTTCCTCTTGGTTTAGAACCCATCTTTTGCACCATGGTGTTTACTGTTTTTGGGTTGGGTTTCGGCAGTGATTTTTTTTTTTTTTAGCAGTGATTTTCTTGGTGAGTTGTTTGGAAGAGGAAGCCCTCTTGGTTGTTAGCTTGGATCGACCCTTGGTGAAGGTTGAAACTGATTCTGGGTTTGAGGCAAGTGTCCAAGTTAATTAGCACATGTTTGCTTGGGATTACCCTTGATTATAGTCAATCTCATTTATGTTAATTAATCTGTGATTTGTTAATTTTCTGTAGGAAAATTTGTTGATAAACCTGCTATGAATCTGTTTATCAACTTGTTTACTAACACATTAATCAATCTAGCACTAAACTGGTTATCAATCAGTTTATTAATCCATAATAATTTTCGGTGTCAAGCTGTGATTATTGAACCTTAATCTGGAAAACAAATCTCATTTCAGTGGATCCCACTGTGGGACCCAGCCCCTGATGAATGGCCAGTAGCAGCTGGCCAGCAGTCAGCAGCAACATCTGGCAGCCAGCCGGCCAGTCAGCAGCCAGCAGGCCCAGCAGCCAGTTTGTTTTTCTTCCCCCTTTGTCACCCTTCCGTCCCTTGAAGCAAGACAGCACAGCTGCTGCTGCAGCTTTCCCGGCCACCAGCTCTTTTGTTTCCAGTGGCCAGCTGCTAGCAGCTGTGCCCAGCAGTCTATTGGAGCAGTAATTGCGATGAAAACTCCACAGCCAACTCCATTGAAAACTCAGCAGCCGGTCCGGCCATAAGCAATTCAGCAGTCAGTCTATTTAGAACTCAGCAGCCGGTCCCATAAAAAAATTCAGCAGCCAATCCATGAAAAATCCAGCAGCCAGTCCCCAGCCCCTTCCAGCAGTCAGAATCCATGGGATTCACCGGCCCGCAGCTGCAACACAGCAGCCAGCTGTTGCAACAGCAGCCAACTGTCGTGCGGCAGCCAATTGGTGTGCGGCTGCCAGCTGCGGCTCCCCGGGACCCGCTGAACCTGTTTTCAAAGTAGATATGGGCCTCTTTCGAACCTGATATATTTTTTTTAAACCCAATTAACCCTTAGGAATTTCTGTATTTTTTGAACCAAATGAATATTTTAACCAAGGTTTAAGGTGTGCGGCTGCCAGCTGCGGCTCCCCGGGACCCGCTGAACCTGTTTTCAAAGTAGATATGGGCCTCTTTCGAACCTGATATATTTTTTTTAAGCCCAATTAACCCTTAGGAATTTCTGTATTTTTTGACCCAAATGAATATTTTAACCAAGGTTTAAGGGGAATTAAAAATCGTCCACTGAATTCAAAATAATGGCTCTTGGCTTACAAACCTGGGCAATGTAAAGAAACTTTCTTTCCTTGAAAAGGAAACCGAGACCTAGACTATGATGAACCCAGTACCCCGATATGCCCAATATAAATTTTAACTTAATACTTAAACCCGAACAATTATGGACACATGTGGAGCATGGTGACTCGTATTTTATCCAAACTTAGGAGTTGGATATTCCCACCTTCCGAATGCATCAAGTGTATGAAAATACACCAATATCCGTCCCTTTGAGCGTATAATTTTGGGAATCACCCTACTTGCATGTTTATGGTTATTTCAACCAAACTTTTCATACTTTTATCATACACCTTGTAAACCTGACCCTTGCATCCTATCACATGGAATCCGAAGGCCTCAGCGCGCTATTTTTGCCCTGCTTGACCATTGGATGTACCCGGATCCTGAGAGGTTCTCGGTTTGCGTGCGAGCATTTATTTGCCCTGCCCTTCCAAGTTACCTAGATCACCTTGCCTTTCTGCCACCCGTTTTGGGTCCGTTATTTCTACCCGAAATGCTACCCCTTTTTCTGTTAATCTCCCAGACTTTGGAGATATGCTTTTAAATCTTGCTTTCTGCATTGATTGTGAGCTGACATCAATATGTTATTATTATTCCTGTACAACTGCATATTGCTCCCCTCCGAGAGATGTCCTGTAAGTGACAGGTGCCACCAATGCCCGGGCTCAATTCAGGTTTCCCCGTTGCAGGCACTTGTCTGGGCTCGATACAGGTTTCCCTGTGACAAGGCCCTTTAATAAAGTACCTACCTGCCCGGGCTTGATTTAGGTTTCCCTATGGTAGAGTTAACGGCTCCAGGACGAGTCCTAAGGTACTATCTGCCTGATTGTTAGGAAACAAAGGATTTTTCCCTTTTAAATAATTATATAAATATGTTGACAATTAGTCGATAGTCTGATTAATTATTGTTTATGCTTCTATTAATCATAACTTTATTTACTACTCTGCCTGACTTATTGATACTGTAAATATGTTCAATTACCTGCAAGCTATGACTTTTTATCTCGAATACTTGCCAGACTCCTATCTGATCTACGCTTAATGCTATAGGTAACGAGCTCATCTACGTGCCCGAACCAAACCTTGCAGCAGTCCAACAGGATCCACCAGTTATACGAGAGTAGGCAGCTGACGACATAAAGTAGCGTCCAAAACTGCAGAGCTTGTAACATCTTTGGGTTTTTGTTATTTTGGGGAATTTCATCTTTTGATCATTGTAATTATTGGCCAGTGTTTTTGTATGGCCTTATTCTGGGGTGTAACTAAACTTAATCTTTTGTTAAACCTGAATACTAACTAATGGAATGAATTCCTTTCTGTTATCCAGTCTGGCAATGCCATTATACTCTTATTTCTATGCATGTTTCCTGAAATGGCCTTGCAAGCTTCCGCCATGATGATCCTCGTGGATCGAGGACCCAGCAAAATCTCACATAGCGGAATCCTATGGGTGAACTTATTTGGCGCGCAGATCAAGGTTCTACAAGTCCTCGTCTTCCTTGTGCAGTTGCAGCTCCATTAGCTCTAATCGCATCTTAATCCTAATTAGGGATTTGAGGTCGTGACAACCCCATTTTTGTATCTTTGTGCTCGTATTTAATTTCATTATAGTTATGCTATCTCTCTGTGTTTGGATTTGTATTCCATTTCTTAACAGTATAATCTCTTTGTGTTTGTATTAGTTTTTCATTTCCTAAGGTTATATCATCATCAATATGGTCAGTCAATTGAAACGGAAAGGATTTAGAATCTAGAATCTAGATCAATTGGTTTTCTTGGAAATTACTCTCTCTCTCTCTCTCTCTCTCTCTCTCTCTCTCTCATCTTGCATGGTTGTTTTAGCATTAATGACCAGTCAATTGAAATGGAAACGGTCAAGATCCATTAGTTGTCCTAGGAATTAAAGTTTCTATACATAAAGGGGATCATAATAATGATTAAACTTTTTTCAGCTATGTTCATCAAGAGAATAATTTTTTTAAGTTTATTCTTCCATTTATGATGGGTTCTGTAATACTTTCTTGTCCTCTGATATGGAATATGGGAGCATCATCAGATATTGAGCAAGCCTTGTTAAATGGGTTACTGGACCTAGGTCAGTGGGTCACAGCCCATGACAACTAAAGCCCAAACTGTGTGTACAGCTATGTAATATTATTCCCTTGCCTTATGGGGAGATATGATTTAGATTGTAATTAGAGTAGAATTACTGTAATCTAGAGATTTGCTTCAATCACTGTAACTAAATATAGCAACATTATGTTTTTATAAGAAAGATCGTGACCTTGAAGAGGGACATGCAATTACAAAACAAATTGTTTCTTCTTCTCTCTTCTGGCTTTGACATGGTATCAGAGCCCTGAGTGAAATTAAACTCTATACAGAGTTTCAAAGTGAATCTTCTTCATCTTCCAAGCATTGGAAGACATCATAGTGTCTACGTGACTCTTCCTTATATTCCAAGCGTTGGAACTCGTCAGATCAGGGTGTGATCATACGTGGCCCACCCCAAATCCAAATCATCAAGCCTAGACACTGCAACAATCTTGGTCGCCTGTTTTTTCTGGTGGTTCTGGACATTTTTTGAGGATTTTTTGCATCTCAGAGGTAGGATTTCTATCTCTTCTTGTGAAATCACAGTTTCTGCAGTATTATTTCATCGCAGCCGTCCAATTCTCTGGATCTTGCTTCTTTCTGCCCGTAATCTAGTTTGTTGGGTGCGAATTTGTATTCTTCATCAGTCTATATTGGCTGATTGATCATTCATATCCGATTTCTGCTGCTGGACTCCATCCAGCCTGAAATTTTTTGGTCGCCTGGCAAGTGTCTACATGACTCTTCCCTATATTCCAAGAGTTGGAACTCATCAGATCAGGGTGTGATCATACGTGGCCCACCCCAGATCCAAATCATCAAGCCTGGACACTGCAACCATCTTGGTCGCTTGTTTTTTCTGGTGGTTCTGGACATTTTTTGAGGATTTTTTGCATCTCAGAGGTAGGATTTCTATCTCTTCTTGTGAAATCACAATTTCTGCAGTATTATTTCATCGCAGCCGTCCAATTCTCTGGATCTTGCTTCTTTCTGCCTGTAATCTAGTTTGTTGGGTGCGAATTTGTATTCTTCATCAGTCTATGTTGGCTGATTGATCATTCAGATCCGACTTCTGCTGCTGGACTCCATCCAGCCTGAAATTTTTTGGTCGCCTGGCAAGTTTTCTTTTGGGAAATTTTTTTTCTTGCAGTATTTTCAATACTGAGTACTAAGTTGGAACGTTTGGAAGTCTTTTCCTCTTTGTCTTGCTTCCTTTCTCAGTTCATTTAGCACAGTGACTACTTCCTCTACAGTGTGATACTTCTACTGCAATGGAAAAACAGGACATTGCCCTGATCAAATTTAATGGAAAGAATTACACTTCCTGGTCATTCCAATTTCAAGTATATCTTGAAGGAAAGGAAATGTGGGGACTTGTCTCCGGGTTGGATCCACGCCCTACGGAAGATGAGAAAAAAATACTATCTTGGAATACAAAGGATGCCAAGATCAAGACATGGATTCTTGGTTCTGTCGAACCACAATATATTCTGAATCTCAAACCTTACAAGACCTCCAAGGAGATGTGGGAATATCTGAAACAGGTATATCACCAAGGGAATTCTGCCCGTCAATACCAACTTGAACTGGAAATTGCTCAGTATTCCCAAGGCACCTCTTCCATCCAAGATTATTATACAGGCTTTCTTAATTTGTGGGCAGAGTATGATGAAATTAATTACCTCAATGTATCTGAGGCCACTCTTTCTAAGCTTCAGAAGTTACAAGCAACATCTCACAGAGACCAGTTCCTCATGAAATTGAGATCTGAATATGAGATCATTCGATCCAATCTGATGAGCAGGGTTCCATCTCCATCCTTGAACGAGTGTCTCAATGAACTCTTGCGTGAAGAACAAAGTCAGCTCACTCACCATGCTCTAAAGCAACAGTCCTCTGGCAACTTTCCTGATGTAGCATATGCTGCTCCTGCCACCCCTGGTGTCTCTCACAGTCTGGGAGGGCTCGTTCATCATCACACTAAAGGACAAACCCCAGCAAAATCCAGTGCTTTGGCTGCAAGAGTTATGGACACTATGCCTCCCAATGTAAGACCAAGTTTTGTAATTACTGCAAATCAAATGGTCATGTTATTACAGATTGCAGAAGGCGGCCACAAAATCGTACTCCACGAGCATATCATGTCAACACTGGAGATGCTACTACTTCTAGTGAAAGTCCTTCAGCATCAGTTATGCCTTCACCACCTCCTGTCTCCAATACTGCTCCTCAGATCACCCCTGAGCTTATTCAACAAATGATCATAAATGCCTTCTCTGCACTTGGCATTTCAGGTACTCCTCCATCCTCTTCCTCCATTTGGTTTATTGATTCTGGAGCTTCCAATCACATGACTTCCTCCACCACTCATCTCTTCAACCTGCAACCCTACAATGGAAATTTGCAAGTCCATACTGCTGATGGTCAAAAGATTCCTATTACAGCTACTGGTGATATTATTCATTCATTACCTCTCACAAATGTCTTTCTCTCTCCCCATCTAACTACAAACCTTTTGTCTGTTGGCCAACTAGTTGATGATAATTGTAATGTTTCTTTTTCTCGATCTGGTTGTGTTGTGCAGGATCAAGTGTCGGGGACGGTGATCGCGAAGGGGCCTAAGTGTGGACGCCTGCTTCCTCTCGTTATGCCTATCTCTCCTAATAACCATATCTATGCTTTGTCTTGTTTTTCTCCTCAAGATGTTTGGAGGCTCTGGCATAATAGATTAGGCCATCCTCATTCCAAATTGTTATCTTTAATGTTAAACACTGGTCGCATTAATGAAAATAAACTTTCTGTTAGTCACATTTCTGATGAGTGTTCTATTTGCAAACTGGGCAAAAGCAAAGTCCTTCCATTTACTTCCAAATATACTATGGCTTCACATTGCTTTGACATTATTCATAGTGATGTCTGGGGGATTACTCCAGTAATCTCTCACACACATTTCAAATATTTTGTCACCTTTATTGATGATCATAGTAGATTCACATGGGTATATTTCTTGCATTCTAAATCTGAAGTGTTTGATGCTTTCCAAAAATTTATGGCTTAGGTTGAAAATCAGTTTTCTACTCGCATTAAAATTCTCCGGTCTGACTCCGGAGGGGAATATATGTCTCACCAGTTTCAAACTTTTTTGCAAACACACGGGACTTTATTGCAGCGATCGTGCCCTTACACTCCTCAACAGAATGGAGTCGCTGAACGGAAAAACAGACATCTCCTGGATACTGTTCGTTCTCCTCTTAGAATCATTCGTTCCGGCAAAATTTTGGTCAGAAGCATTAGCCACTGCGGTTCACTTAATCAATCGCTTACCATCTCATCGCCTCGCCAATCAAACACCATACTTTCGTCTCTTTCATAAAGATCCTATTTATACCCACCTGCGTATTTTTGGATGTGTGTGCTTCATTCATCTTCCTCCTACTGAACGAACAAAATTAACAGCACAATCCGCTCAATGTGCATTCCTTGGCTATGCATCTCACCAAAAATGGTATATCTGCTATGATCCTGTGCTCAACCGCTTTCGCATCTCCCGAAATGTTACTTTTTTTGAAAATCAACGCTTTTTTTTCTACCCATTCATCACCTTTACCTTCTTTTTCTCATCTACCTGCTTTTTCTGACACCATCTCGTCTCCACTTATTGTTTATGAACGGCGTCGTCAAAAGGATGTTCCATTACTGCCTGCCCCTCTCGCTCCCTCGCCGGCACCGGATCTTGCCCCTACTACATCACCTACTGCTTCATCTCCAGTTCAGCTTCGACGTTCTACTCGTTACTCCAAGCCTCCGGACAGATATGGGTTCACTCACACATCCTTAATTGCTACCCTCTCCTCCATTGCTATTCCTACTTCTTACTCACAGGCGGTGAAGCATGACTGTTGGCAAAAGGCTATGCACGAAGAATTAGCTGCACTTCAGGATAATCATACCTGGGATATTGTTCCATGTCCCTCCTCTGCAAAACCTATCGGCTGCAAATGGGTTTTCTCAGTCAAACTCAAGGCTGATGGATCGTTGGATCGCTATAAAGCACGGTTAGTGGCATTGGGTAACCGACAGGAATATGGCATCGATTATGAAGAAACATTTGCTCCGATTGCAAAAATGACAACAATTCGTACTATTCTGGCCATTGCTGCTTCTCACTCATGGCCTCTTTACCAATTTGATGTCAAGAATGCCTTCCTACATGGTGATCTCAAGGAAGAAGTCTACATGCGACTTCCCCAAGGACTTACGAGGGCCTCGGCAGGAGATTGTGCGAGCTTACGACGATCTCTATATGGTCTTAAGCAAGCTTTGCGCGCTTGGTTTGAAAATTTTAGGGATGCTCTCCTTCATCTTCAGTTCTCTCAAAGTGCATCTGATCCTTCTATGTTCCTTCATCGCTCCTCAATTGGGATTACTGTTCTCTTGGTATACGTGGATGATATCATCATCTCAGGTACAGATTCTGGCATGATCACCCATCTACAAGCATCCTTACATGAATCCTTTCATATGAAAGATTTAGGGCCACTCACATACTTCTTAGGCCTTGAGGTTCATCAGTCAGAGAAAGGTCTCATCCTCGATCAACACAAATATGCTATGGACCTCATTGAGACGGCTGGTCTTCAAAATTCGACTCCTGTCGATACACCTGTTGAGGCCAATCTTCAGCTCACACACGATACGGGTGATCTTCTTCCTGATGCCACAATGTATCGTCGTTTAGTCGGCAGTTTGATCTACTTGACTATCACTCGGCCCGATATCTCATATGCGGTGAACTTGGTTAGTCAATTCAAGACTCAACCACGCCATCTCCATCTCGTTGCTGTTCGACGCATTCTTCGGTATGTTCTTCATACACCATCTCGTGGCCTTTTCTTTCCCGTGGGCAACTCGACTTCTCTCATTGCTTACTCAGATTCTGACTGGACTGGTTGCCCTGATTGTCGACGGTCTACCACGGGCTGGTGCATGTTCTTAGGGGATTCATTGATTTCCTGGAAGTGTAAGAAACAAGATAAAGTCTCCAAATCATCCACAAAAGCAGAATATCGCGCTATGTCTGCCGCCACCTCTGAAATTGTTTGGCTTCGGGGTCTTCTTTCTGAGCTTGGATTTCCTCCATCTGGTCCTACCCCTCTATATGCCGACAACACCAGTGCCATCAGGATTACTGAAAATCCTGTATTTCATGAACGCACCAAACATATTGAAGTGACTTGTCATTACATTCGTGATGAATCAGTGCCATCAGGATTACTGAAAATCCTGTATTTCATGAACGCACCAAACATATTGAAGTGACTTGTCATTACATTCGTGATGAATTTGTGCGTAAAGCTATTACTCTCCCTCATGTTCCTACCGGACTTCAAATTGCAGACATTTTTACCAAGGGCCTTCCTCGACCACGGCACCAATTCTTAGTTGGCAAATTGATGCTGGTTGATTCACCCGCATCAATTTGAGGGGTGGTGTTAAATGGGTTACTGGACCTAGGTCAATGAGTTACAGCCCATGACAACTAAAGCCCAAACTGTGTGTACAGCTATGTAATATTATTCCCTTGCCTTATGGGGAGATATGATTTAGATTGTAATTAGAGTAGAATTACTATAATCTAGAGATTTGCTTCAATCACTGTAACTAAATATAGCAACATCATGTTTATATAAGAAAGATCGTGACCTTGAAGAGGGACATGCAATTACAAAACAAATTGTTTCTTCTTCTCTGTTCTGGCTTTGACAAGCCTACTTTGTATCCAATCATCATTTAATATCCAGCCTACATCTGATTACAGGCCCATAAATTGTGATAAAAAGAATTTAACGTGCCTCCAGAATAACTATAACTTGAAGACGACCACATTTGGTTTACACCTACAAATGAAGTTATAAGATGCTACGTGTATGATGGTGCTTACACTGCTTTATATTAATTTCTTTTCCATTTTTTGAACATGCACTATACCCTTCTTGAAGGAATGTCTAAAGGAGCACTTTTCTATTTGTAACACATTAGATAACTATTTGAATTGTGTATCCTGTGTATCCTCACTACGTGAAAACACATTTTCCAGCAAATTTAGATTTAATCTTTCTTTCCTATAACAGTATCAGAGCCTCTTCCTGCAAGAGTTAAGTCTAAGTTCAATGAAATGTTTGTGAGATCCCATTACTGCATCAGTTTAGTACTTCATCAATTTTTGGGGCCCACTAACACTTACAAGGAGATAAAATGCTTTTTTTAGGTCCTGAAAATACTGACACCAGCAAATTGTATAAACATTCATAAGGCAATGCTTCACAATGTCTACTACACAAGCAGAAGCATAAAAATAATATCAAATGGATGGTAAAAATTCACAATGTACCATACATAAGGCAAAACTTCACAATGTCAACTACAAAAGCAGAAGCATAAAAATTATATCAAATGGATGGTATATTTTCACATACCTGGAAACTCCACGATATTTTGAGAAACCTCTTGAGAAGCCACTACTTTTTCTACAGCATTTTACCATTTAGTGTGACAAATTGTACAGTCCATCTCAAAAAGGGGATTAAAATTAGCACAATCCAATAAAACGGCTAATCACAGTAAAAAACAAGGAAGATTAATACCTTCTCAGTGATGCAAGGTAGTCCTCTCTTGAAACCATCTGCATCTCTTCAAGATCACGTGAATAATCGCTAACCTGCATCAGTTTCATACGGTTATAGCATCAGCAATCTGCAGTTCAGCATGCAATGCACGTGATACATCAACCAATACAAAATGATTGAAAATATCCATATGAAAATAATATTTTGTACATTCGTTCTTTTTATTAAATGAATTGCAACACTGCCAATAAAACCATACACATATACTAGCAGGCAGATAAGACATTATAGTTTAACCATAAATTGAAGTTAAAGACCTGTTTAACTGACTACTTTATATTGAAATTCAAGCATTAGTTTCATATGGTTATAACGTCAGCAATCTGCAGTTCAGCATGCCATGCACGTGATACATCAACCAATACAAAATGATTGAAAATATCCATATGAAAATAATATTTTGTACATTTGTTCTTTTTATTAAATGAATTTCAACACTGCCAATAAAACCATACACATATACTAGCAGGCAGATGAGACATTATAGTTTAACCATAAACTGAAGTTAAAGACCTGTTTAACTGACTACTTTATATTGAAATTCAAGCATTTGGTAACTGAGTTGCGCCTATTGAAGCTTGTAATGCAACTTAGTTGAAAATCAACTATGGAAAGAGATTTGTCTCACAGGAAAATTGATGAGAGTCCCTGGACCCCAATATTTTAGAGCAGCCAGATCATATGCTCTAGCTGCAGCCTCCTCATCATCATATGCACCTAAGTATTTCATCATTGCAATGATAAATAACATCAATAATAAATTACCCAGGCACTAGAATGAATTGGATATAATAAAAATAATAATGTATAGAATTTCAGTAACTTACCCAAGTAAACTGAAGAAATGATGAAGCACCAACCATTTCCATGCAAATCATAAAATATACTGTTAGATGTAACAGAAACAGTAGGTCCTAAATTCAATGCTAAATTTGAAATTAGTTTATTTGGAAAAATAAAAAAAATAAAAAAAAGAGGTACTCAACTACTCAAGCCCAATTGACCAGAATAATCATAGAAACAAAGCCTACAGGATTGCACGGAAAAGAATTTTTATTACTAAAACATAATGCAACTAGAAAGAAGTGATTCAAAGAAACAGAGATAGGATCGAAAGGCATTTTAAAATTAGTGGAAAACTAGGTAAATGAGAGAGAGAGAGAGAGAGAGAGAGAGAGAGAGAGAGAGAGTAGTTCAACTCACTCTCCCATAATATTAAAAAGAGATTAAAGACAAATGTAAAGGGACTAAGTTACCCTAGCTCCATCCCCATATAAAGTATTAGGAATCTTGATGTAATAGTGCCACTTCAGTACTTTGATTATTTTATAAAGGCTTGAGATAGAATTCAAATCTTAAATGTGCAAGGGCATGTGATATAATAAGTAATAAACTATAGGAATTCATACACTCTGAAGTTATTGCTCGTGAATCCCCTCATAGAACCTTGTGGCACTTTTTCTTTTTTCATTAACATCCCATCCTCCTATGATCCTTCCTCTTCTTTATTTTAAACGGATCATTCGGTATCTTCTGAGGGCTCCAGAACATGAGCTTTCTTTTCCATGTTGGATCCGATCTTCACCTTACTGCATATTGTGATGATGACTAGGCTAGATGTCTAAACATTTGTCATTCCACCACAGGTTGGTGTCTATCTTAATCTTGCCTTGATTTCTTGGAAATGCAAGAAATGGGACAAAGTCTATACATCTTCCACTGAAGCTATATATCGTGTGATCTACCTGCTCTGTGATTATTTGGAAGTCTCTACATCTTCTACCGAAGCTAAATATCAGGTGATCTACCTACTCTGTGATTATTTGGAAGTCTCTACATCTTCTACCGAAGCTAAATATCATGTGATCTACCAACTCTGTGATTTTGTGGCTTCAAAGACCATTTGAAGTTGCCTTTTCTTGGACAATTGCAACTTCTCCTCATGCTGACAACAGCAATGCTATCGAATTGCCGCCAGCCCTGTCATTCATGAACAAAAAAACCATATCAAGGCCAATTGTCACTTCATCCGAGATGCTTTCGATGACAACGGTCTTACCCTTCCTCATATACCTTCCAACCTCTAGACAATTGACATGTTCACCAAAGCTTTGATGCAAAATTGATATCAGTTCTTCACAAGCAAATCACTACTGGTAGATTTCCCAACATCAATTTGAGGGGGTATTAAAATGGAGTTATGGACCACCATATGATATAAAATATGTGCAATAAACTTTAGAGATTAGGATTTCCCAATCACTCGAACTAAGGGGATATTGTATTGTTAATGTATACCTATTGTAAATGGAATAGACATGATATAAGAAGGGAGGATCGATCATATTCATCAATAGCCAATTCATTCTTCTTATTGTCTTTCTCTCTTTCCATTAGTCTGTAAGAATAGAGTAGACAAATATGTTACTAAACTTGCACTTCTGCAATATTAAGAAAAAAGACTTTATAAACATAAAAAGACTATGTCACCTTTGCCGCATTCCACCCATATAACAAAGCATAAAGCAAATATTAAGAATGAAAATACTAGTTTCTACAAAATCAACATTAGTTTAACTAGCAACTCTTGTAAAAGGAAATTGTATATAACATAGTTATGTAGACTACCGTATGGCGAGAAACCTATCGCAAATCCTTCACGCCAATAGTACTTTATAATATCCGTTACCCACAAAAAGTTTCAGGAATGTGATACCTTGTTTCCCCTTCTTATTTTGGTTTTGGTTCCATGTACTTTTGTCCCAAAGGTGAGCCTCATAGCGTCCAGTCCATCTATGCCTGTTAATACACCAGGAAGATTCAATCTACAAGGTGAAGCTATAATTGGAAAGGAAACAACTATAGCAAAAAGGCAGCTGCAGGGATCATCAAACATGATATTGCAGTTATGCTAAAACATAACCAAGAGAAATTACAACGATATATAGAATCATTATCAAGAAATTGAAAATATATCAGAAATTCTAATTATTTGATTCAATATCTACCTCTCAGAACCAAGGATCATATAAGGGGAGAAAGCCCAGCGCTTCCAAACCAACTTTTGGATCTGTTGAACTGGACCAAAACGAGACCAAAACGCCCTGGCCAACTTTTGGATGTGTTGACCTAGAATTTACACTTATTGGGTAGGGAAGGAACTAATATTTGAGCCCCCAGACTCCGTACCCATATGTCCAATGACAATAAAAATCTCTTCAAGTAGGATTCTTCTTGTTTTTTTTTTCTCATCCAGTGCCATGGCTCTCCAGACTTCACTGTCAAACCTCTCTCACACCAGTTGCCACCTCGTATATATGCCTTCCTTCTTTTCTTCTTCTTCTCCCTCCCCTCTGTCGTTTTAGTTTTTTCCCCCTCCTACTCTCACATTCATTTGTTCTTTTTTCTCAAGTTTAATACAGGCATTGAATGATGTGGCTATAGTTTATATTTTGGACTTTTTCTTGGGTAAATGGACCTCCATTTGGACCTTAACCCAGCATCTTTGGAGTCCCTACAACATATTTTAGTCACAAGATCAAATTGGGTCTTGGACCTCAAGAGTAAAATTCAAGCTCAACATTGGGCCTTCTTCTGTAGGCTTGTGTCAGGATCAATGGGGTAGTCCAAAATGCAAGTTGGGCCTAGACATGCCTTAGCCCAACCTAGTACAACACATGTACAGCCCCTACCCAAACCTAGGTGATACTACTCATCATCGTAAATTGTGGATTTCTCACGTGACCAAGCATCGATATGCTTGACTTGATGGTGGAGACAACTAAACACCCAAGGGAAACTAAGGGTTCACATGTTTTTATCACACAAACCAATACTCCAGGCATTCTTCCATGTATTGTACTGTATATATAAGCCTCCCAACAATGTGACTCTTGGTTTTTACGCCATACAAACAAACACAAGTTTGAGCACATCACATGCAGTCGCCCTAGATGACATGATGTAAAGAATATGAATAAATAAAATGGGGAAAAAGAACTCGTTATGGAACATTAAACATAACCTCCAGCATAAATATGCAACAAATTCCATGTTAACATACACTTATCCTTCTTGTTAGGGAGAAAAACACTATTTGACATAGTAAACATACATGCAACATCATGACTGATCCTTAAGGATGGGTTTAACAACCACATTTATCTCCGCAGGCTCTTCAACTTGTACAACCAATGATGAAGGCTGCAATCATCATCAACAAGGAATTAATTGGAGCCTTCAAGCAAAGGTGGGTCATCATTGAAAGGGATCTAGATCTGTCCATCTGTCAATTTTTTTCTATAATAGATTTCAAGTTTCATTAAGAATTGACCACAAGTGGACCACAAGGTGACAGAGCAATCCATCCAATCCAAGACACCAAACGGACCTCAATCACTCTCCAATGGATGAAAAGCTCATCCTCACATTTTCTACCCTCTCCAATTGTCAATATAGAGGTGTTGTGATGAAGATGGATACGGCAGCATCCACGTTACCTTCTATCTTGCAAATTCAACAAAGTTTCATAAGATGATGTCCATCCAGTTTCAATTCATAATCCAATATGAGCTGATCATCTATGAAGATGTGATATGGTATCATATCATTCTGATGACTGTCCCACACTTGTTACTTAAGAAACCATGACTCTACGAATGCATGGTACTGGAGAGGCCAGCACTTGAGAAATGCAGTACCTATGAACAATTGTTCTTCGTCCAAAGTCAAGCCTCAAACACTACCAAAGCAAGTGGAGACATAATTGGACTCTCGCATCCTTACTAAGTTAACATTTGAGAAAGAAACCAATTCTCGCATCAGTTTCGATATTTCGCTGCTGAGAAGAAACCGCATCAAGTAAATTATCGTTTACCTGAGTTAAACAAATCCAAAACCAATGTTATCAATTGGCACAAAAAAAAAAAAAGTATAGTTGAGCAGTAACTGGCAAACATCCTTCAGTATTAGCACTTGGCACAAAAGGTATACGTGATAAGTAAATTGGCAAACATCCTCCCCGCCAAACTAGTCCACTGTCTTGCAACATCCAACAGCAAGCTACCAGCCCTATCCTAGGTGACTCATTTCCCACAAAAGCCCACCCCTATGATTCTCTATTTACATCCAATGAGCTCTCTGGCGCAAAGACGATGATGACGACACGATACAGACAAAGAACCCATTTCATGCATACTCTAAATATACCAGAAAACATACTATAACAATCATCACATCTTTCAATCATCACAACCAAACAGATCCTCTCTATAATCTCAATAAAAAAAAATCCAGCACTTTAGTTCAATTCCCCAATTTTCCATTTGAAATTTCAGTAACATCCAAATCAGGGTCAAAATCAGAATCATACAAGAAAAAGACCAAACAAAAGCCTCAAAAAATCCAATCAATACCTAGTCACTCCTCTGTAAATCGAGCTCCTTTTCCCCGCAGCACATGGCGGCATCTTGCTTATCCTCTCCTTTGCCGTACACACCCTCTCCTTCCTCGCCTTCTTCAGTCCTCTGAACAGAAGTCGATCCGTCGCCATTAAAGCTTCCGAAGCTTCTCCGCCCCCTCCTCCTCCTCCTCCTCCTCCTCCACCACCTCCTCCACTTCCTCCACCACCACCACCAGTAGCTGCAGCAGCTTCGATCTTCAGCACAGGAGGATCCGAAGACGAAGGAGAAGAAGCCATCGAATCAAAACCCTAGAAAGAGCAAAAACGAAGAACCCTAGCTCTAGTACTAATAACAAGAGAGAGAAGAACAAACAAAGGGCTTTGGTAACGGCTATTAAATTCAAAAATCTCGGTTCGATTTGGGTTAGAATATCTGGGCTACGTAGGCATCTTTTGGAGAGAGACACGTGGTGGAAGGTGAGAGGGGTTGGAGCATCGTTGTAGGAATCAAAGGGGGCAGAAAGGAGTCTTCGGGTAAGATTGGAATCCTGGGTGTGGAAAAAGTGATGCGTCGTGACTGGCAGCGAATCCAACTGCTTCCATCAGGCATGCCGGGCTGAGTCGGTGGAGTTGGTGATGATCGTGGCCGTTGATTTCGTGTGCCATGATGGAATGGGTGGTGATGATGAATCATTTGTTTATTGACCGTTGGGGGACATTTTCCAAACGGTAAAGTTTGTTTTTTTACAGTCTGTCGTTGTGGAGGGGTTGTTTTCAACTCTCTAGTCTGTGGTGATAGGGATGTGACTGTCTGGATAAGAATTTCACAAATCCGGGCTGGTGATGAAAGAAATGTTACATTTTTGTTCCGTCGAATGCACGTAATTATGATATTTTTTTTTTTTTTCATAACGGAGGATGTCCGGCCTTTTGTGTAACGCCCAAAGGTTCACGCACCTCAAATCTCGGGACGACATAAGAAAGTACCCAAGAGATGCAAAAAATCCAATAATATAATTAAGTGTGAATCTCATATAAGCAAATAAATGCACAAAGTTCTATAATTTTATTTTACTTTAAGAGATTACAAGGTACTTTCCGTAATTAAATTAACTACAATCATAATACTTTTCGTAATTAAACTAACTAAAATCCTAAGCCAACACGGCTAGCTACAAGAAAATGAAAGAATAGAGATCTATGTGATAGACGCCTCTCAATGCACCAACCGCATCATTCTCTAAATCCTACGACAACGAATCAATCACCAAGCAATTCTACCAATTAAGGAAAGCGGAAGAGAATATACCTGAAAGCACCAAGGATTTGGGTCAGGCTCGATGAGTCAGGCAAATAGGCATGTTTAGATGGCAATACGTTATATTAATAGATAGTGTCGTGATCCCGGATCGAGGCCCAAACCCACGACGCGGTTGATTTAAAATTTCCCACAGGTTCCCGCGATAAGGATCCCGAGACACGGGAAACTAACTCACACGATCAAGTTTGCGGAAGCGTATAGCAAAACACATCATGACAAAGCATGAAAAAAATTCTCAAGTGCATTAGTAAAATAACATCAAGATCAAGATATCAGAATAAGGAAATATAACAAAGCTTTCCCAACAAGATTTAAGTTTGAAAGTTAAACCAAAGGTAAGTTAAGTTTTGTTACAACCCAATAGAAGGCCAACAAAGGCCAATACATCTCCCAACAAGATCTAAGTTTGAAAGTTAAACCAAAGGTAAGTTAAGTTTTGTTACAACCCAATAAAAGGCCAACAAAGGCCAATACATCTCCAAAAGTTAAAACAACACCCAAGACAAAATGACGTGAATCTCATGATCCCGCCCGACGTCTAGTTGACATCGTCGGGCTGCCACTCTCGAGCTGGGGGTGGCTCAACAGCCTCCTCCTGACACTTCTCAAAGGCAACGTCGGCTGCACTTGGGCACCAAAGTAAATAAGCATCAAATACGACGATTTGGCAGGTAATCAATTTAGGCATGAACATGGAACAATTTAAGTTCAAAGAAAATGATGTTAAAAATCTCTTGCTGAATTTAAAAAATTCATGACTGAGATACATTTCAAATAAGTTAAACTAGCATGGATACATATAATATCATAAATAATTAATCCACATTGAGCCCATCCTTTCTCTATCATATATGATAACAAGAATAAGCACGCACGACAAGCACAACATGTAAAACACGATTCACACGCCACACAAGGTAGATGGGGAGGCCGGCCGTGGAACCGGAACACGCACGATGTGTAATAGAATACACAACCAATCTGCAGATAGTCCACATGTTTAAGGACCCCCGGACAGTGGATCAGACTGAAAGGGCAGTCCAAGCTCAGTGGTGTTCACTTGAATTCATTAATGCACAAAACAAACGATACACGTTTTAAATAGATCGAAATTAAGGGGGAAATCACTTGTCAAAACAAGACAAGACATGGCTAGCAAAAAGGCATAATAAGTTATATGCATACAAACTTAAGCAGTGATCCCCTTTTTTATTCTTGAAACAAATTTTCAAACGAGCTTACACTTGAAATTCAAAACGAATACACGATGATGTTTTATTGTATCAAAACTGAAGCTCAAACACGAAGTTCATTAAGCTTACACTAAGACCATTCATTGACCTTTGTGTAATTGAAGCCCAAATGTCAGAAAATAAAACTAATTGGTGGCCTCGAAGTTAGAATACATATTGGATTTCCAATTGCACAATGTCAATTTGAAACCCTAAGCATATTCTAGTTTTTTTTTTTTTTTTTTTAATCCCCAAAGATCCACGAATGAAAAAAAAACTTAGTCCTGGAATTCTGCCTAGGTCCGCTAGAGTGGTCAACCCTTCGCTCAAGCGGACATGGCATAGAGGCTTGTCCCGCTCCAGGCAGTGGTCTATTCGCTCGAGTGGATCCCTTGGTTGTTCGAGCATACAGGCTTTTGCTTGTGCCCGCTAAGTGCAGAAATGCACTCTCTTGTGCAAATTTTTTTAATCTTTCCTTCCCTTATTATCAAAATTGAACTAACCTACGCATCCCTGAGCCTCCATGCTCTCCAAGAGTTCATTCAAACATTCCTAAACCATTCCCATCAATAGCTAACCCATCCAACTCCATTCAATTAATCAAGTCCAATTCCAGAATTTTTAGACAAGACACATGCTTATAATTCAAAACAGAAATTTAGAAGTTTGTAAAGTGATTAACATCAATGCATGAAAATTAATGAAACCCATGGTGGATGAGTCTAAAACAACTTGATTAGAAGCTTGGTAACATAAATAGAAGTACTTAGAAGAAGAGATGAAATTCATATCATACATGCTACCACAATCCCACAAAGATTACTTGCCTTTGCCCAAAATGTCACACAAATCTTCCCCAAGCAATCCTACTTAAGAGCTGAGCCCAAAAACTAACAAAACCCCATGAAAACTATTCAAAAACTCAACAAATTTGAAAACAAAGAACCCATTTTGAAATGGGTGCTGCATGTTAGAAAACCAGTTCTTTGGGAGCTCAAACGACTCCATTAAAGAGTAGGTTGCAGATCTCACCTAGAGGTGTCCAAACAAGAAGAAGAAGAAGAAGAAGAAGTGGCCGTCCAGCTGGAAACACCAAACAAATAGCAGCTTTGGAGAGCTTGAAAAAAGAGGAAGAAAATCATATGCTCAGATTTTCATTTGGAAGTCTCTAGCTATAGCATGCAAGGGAAGAAAATGGAAAATAAGAGCTTCCCTCTTCTCAGCTCTGGTTCATTTTGAACACTTGCAGAAAATGAACGAGTGTGAGGGAAAAGGTGAGTTTAAGTGACTTGGAAGTGGGGCCCAACAGGTCTAAAGCTTGCGCTAACAAAGACATGGTCTTACTAGCCCTGGATGAAGTCGACGAAGAGTGATGAAATGATCCTCGAAAAATCTAGTTTTCGGAAACTATAAATTCTAAAAACTTGGATTTTTGGGCTTCAAACACAGATGGGTTGAAAACGAAAGTTGTAGCGATTAATAAAACCATTCAAATGAAGTCAAAATCATGATTAAATCAGAAACCATAATCATCCCCCCATGCTTGCATGTGCACTCAGGGCATCCCTGAGAGTGTCTGACTAGCATTAAACGCTCTTAAAATTCTCAAAGCTAAGTTCAAGACTAAACCAATTATATTCTAACCTAATGGTCACTAAACCCTCTTAAGACTAAGCACACACTAAATACACACTAATCGGGCTAATTTGGGTCGGGTTCTAACAGATAGGGAAGAAGACCATACATGATCCCAACTGTACTTGCGTGATTAGTATCTCGATAATAATATAGAATATCAGAGTGCAACAGAAAACGGTGTGGAGTGTAGTGCATGAACGATAATCGAGGTATTTATATAAAAAATGTTTGATACAACATATTAGGTAGATAAGAGAAACCATCATCATTAAGATATCATATAAACCATACAAGTACATCAGGGTCACTAATACAGAAGTAACTTGCGGAAGTAACTTTTACTATAACTTTAACAATCGTATCCAGATCCAACCGTAACAATGTCGACATTTAAAGGCAATAAACAACGACATCAACAATACATAATAATCATACATCTAATATACATCCACAAGAGCACATAAAGGTAAGTCCACAGTTGAAGTACAAGGGACGTGGGGGGTCAGAGCCAGTCCATCGCTACTGTCTCACCGAATAGGAGCATACAAAAGTTCATCAATGTCCATAGCCACAGCCAAGTCCTAGCTATTGGTCTTACGTGTTATTTCAACCAACAATATTCATAGCCATGACCAAGTCCCAATCATTGGTCTTACGTACTAGATCAACATCACCATCCATCCACACACTCGGTCCGAGCGTTAGCGGTCTCAATACCCCTTCCACAAGGTACCTACTGTGTCATTCACTCAATCTCTCATCCACTTAATCTCTCAATATCAATGTCCATGCCGGCATCATATCCCTCGGCAGACCACTCGTACATCCACAAATCCTACAGATCACTAGGTGGGGGTACTCCGAATTGGATCGCCTTATTATCCTTGTTATGAAACGATGTCAGTCAAGGGTATGAGGCACGGATCTCGGGTATAAGTAATCCATCCTTACGATTCCCAACGGTTAATAAAGTATACCCTTGTAAACTCCGCTTCTCGACACGCTTAATTAAAATTATCTCTTTATACGATCCATCCATCAATATTTACCGTTAAGTTCCCAATATTACAGGTCAGGACTTCAAGTGCAATGTCCCGACATCTCATCCAATACGGACCGTGATCATGGACCAGCGCATAAGTGCAAAGCCCTGATTTATAATACCTTTCGAGGTTTACATCTAAGGTTCGGACCTACCAACTAGCCTTAGTGTCTGTTCTTATCAACATAAGTACCACATATCACAAATATATCGGTGATCACTGCCCCTCTCTTTAGGTCCAGGGTCCCACTTCACCTAAGACAGTGATCACGGAGTCCCAATTGCTTATTAAGTATCCTTGGTGCTCCTTTAGGTATTTAGCATCATAAGATATCCATAACCATTGAATCGGGTTTTGTTAACAACCCAAGACCCTACTTAGGTGGCTACATGGGTCAAGGTTAAGCCCGGCCCTTGACTCGTGTCTAATGTATCCCAAACAGTTCAAATGGAAGGTCAACGGGGCCGACACATGATCAGATCAGAAAAGGAAATTAAATCTTGAAAATCTTTATTTACAGTGTATCGGGTTGACATCATGAATCCACGGGTCGACTTGGTACTCTGTGAAGGTGGACAGCTAACTGGAAATCAGAAAACACAGTCTGCAGTGTCCCTAGTCGACCTGGAGGGTCCTCCGGTAGACAGAGTGAACGCGAGCATTTCCATAAAATTCTGGCAGGTGGGGGATACTACAGTGTGGCCGGTCGACTGGGTACATTGAGTTCTGTACCCTGATTGTATTTCCTGTTCTCAATTGTGGGGAAGCCCCCTATTTGCCCGATCGACATCTTGGGTGACTAGGTCGACCGGGTACACACGAAACCCTGATTTTCAAGATTCTATTATCTTCCATTTTTCATCAAAACTCCATCCAATGGATCACAAATCTTCACCAAACATATCCATACATCAAACACGCCTCCCACATCATGATCTCATCACAAATGGGCCATTGATCTTCCAAATGGGGGATTCTCATCCATCATTGGCCAAAAACACATAAAAGAGCTTAGAAAGAGAGATCTATACATCATAGAATCCATATAACCATCCCATCACAAAAATCAATCTAAATATCCATTAAAGACAGTAATTAGCAATCTAAGTATATTAATCAATTTAATTAAAGAATCTAAGCATGTATACTTGACTAATTAGGAAGGAAACTCCTCAATTAGCTTGGGCTTCTCCCCAAATGCTCTAAGATCACTCCAACAGCTGGATCTACAATCTCTACACTCATTCCCAAAGAGAGAAATGAACAAGGAAGAGAAATCTAAGAGAAAAGACTATTTTACAAGGAAATTGAAAAGGGAGATGAAGATTACCTTTACTTGGAGAGGGAAGAGAGATCTAGGAGATGAGATGAGCTCCTTAGCTTGTAGATGGTTTTATGTAGATGGGGCTCTAGCTTCTTGCAATTGGAAGGCTAAGATCTAGAGAGAGATGAGAGGGAATTTGTAGTGAAATGAGATAAGGAAGCGAGTGTAGGAAATGTTTAGGAAGCTTGTAGTAGATTTCTTTTATAGCAATAGGTGGAATGGAAAATGTTCAAGGTGCCCTCTCTTGCTAGTGTAAGTTTAGGATAAAAATGGGGGAATTTAGGGAAGGTTAAAATGGAATGACCAAAAGGTCCTTGGTCGCTAATAGAAATAAATGATAAGGACTAGGGTAATTTAGGTATTCGTTTATAATGACTAAAGTATCCTCAAATGAGTGGTTATGAATAAAAGAGCCTAAGGGCAATAAAGGTAGGCTATTTATTATGACAAAAGTGCCCATGTTTACTTAGTAGAGAATAAAAGAGGCCAAGGTCTTTATGGTTCTGGGATTTCCAAAAAGGAGGGAAATGTGTGGTTAGAAGGACTAGAGTGCCCTCATAAAATTAATGGGTTAATGGGTTAGGCCATGGGTAGTTGGGTCATTCTAAGTTAATTGTACAACTCTCTAAGAGAAACCCATTATTATATATTATAGACATAGGCATCGATTTCGAAATTGGAGTTCGATTTCGAAATTGATTGAGAAATTGGATCTCAATTTCAATTTTAATTGCAAAATTGGAACTCCAATTTCGATTTCAAATTTTATTGTCACCAAAAGTACTTAAACACTTACCACAATGAAAGGTATTTATTGAAAAACTCTTATTAATCTTCCCCTAAAATCTCTCTTACATGTTTCCTTCTATATCTTCTCACTCAAATCTCTTCCTTATCTCAAGCCTAGAACAATCTCCTTGTCCATCTCTTCCTACTCTTATCTACTCCAGCCCATAAAATATTGGTGAGAGAGGTGAATTCCTAATATCTAGGTCCCTAAAATATAATCTTCTTCACCATCTCTAATCTTCCTTCTCCTCAATTAAAGTGACATCTCGTATGGATTAGCTCCACCATTTCTTCTTTGAAGATGCATTCCTAATCTCTATCTTTCTCTTTCACTTCCATCATTTTTATGCATTTATTTTGATACACTTCCGTATCAATGGTGATTAGATCATGGGCACTACATTTATTATCTTCCATATCATAGGCAAGATTTAAGGTAAACTATTTTCTTTAACTCCCATCTTTTTTTATGTATTTATTTTGTTCCATTTCCATATCAATGGTGATTGGATCTTAGGCACTACATTGATGATCTTCCAGTTCATGGCCCATGGGCACTGTATTAATCTGTAGAACTTCTATAGAAAAAAAAAATTCAAGTGCTCTCTCTTTTCACTGATTTAGGTTCATGTTTTTTCACAACTAATAATATAGATAGTTGCCAATGCCTCAGCAGTTTTTCTCCAATTGTTTGACTCCAAGCAATCAGTGTTGGCATGGCTCAAAATGTGGTGGGGTACCCTGCCCACGTCTTCAGATGCATTGTGTTTTTATAGCTAATAATTTTTTTATAACGTATAGCTAATAATTATTTTCTTCACATTTTTCTTTAGTAATCACTTTTTTGATATACTAATTATGTGTAGTTATAAATTTGGAGATACGAATGCTTATGCTATTCTCTTTTTTCTTATTTTTGAGCTTTTCATAAGCTTCTTATTTTTGCATTTTTCTTTTTCGGTGTATATATTTTTTATATTATGAATTATACTGCCGTGTTTAGTTTAATTATTATTTTATTTTAGGGCCCGGGATTAGCACTGGCCTTTCTTGCTAGTCTATAATTGGGATTACAACTAAGGCCTCTAATTGGCTAATTAATTCTAGGAAAAACCACTATTAATCTCACAACGGTCTTAACCTTATGGGCTGGGCTTAATTAATGGGAATTACTAACTACTCTTACTAATCACCTATTAAATATGATAACTTAGGGTTGACTTGGTCAAATTGGATCCCAATAGGTATTTCTAGGAATGGGTCCTTATACTTTGGGTCAGAATAATCCCTACGGATCCAGAGGGAGCTTGATAAATCTCTTGTGACCCAGTGTAATAGTGCAATTTCGAACCCTCAACCTCCGGGTGCAAACCATAGTCCTAAGCCAACTAGGCTACCCCCCGGGATTAATTATAATTAATTCATGCTATAATGCATTGGCACTTATCCAACTTTGACACCAACCAATGAGAAGCATTGTTACTGTTGGATTGAATTACACCTGTTTTTTAAATGGAGGCATGCAACTTTGGGCCCTAAAATCAAGCCTTGAGATAGTCTAATTTGAAAGATGTTTGGCATCGCTGAACCCATTTAAAAGTGGGTGCACACAAACTAAGACTTGTTTTAGCCAACAAAGGAGCATTTTTTTTTTAAGAGAATTCCCCCCTAAATGCAGTTGTCCTTTCAAAATTCCTAATTCTCTATTTATTTGTATGGGAAAATTTTCAAAATAGGGCTCAAGTTTTGCCCACATTTTAAATCAGGACAATAAAAACTGACATTTCAAAATAGAGCTTAAGTTTTCTAATTGCATTTCAAATCAGGACATCCGATGAGATTATGACTTTTTCGAAAAAGTTATATTCTCGCTTGGAACTGCTCCAACTTCACTCTCAGTCTATAAATATGCCTCTTGGGTGACCATTCATGCATCCAACGGAGGCTAGCAACACTTAGCAGCTAGCACTCTCCAAACTTAAAGAATTTCTTAGAGTTTCCTTCCTCCTTCCAAAACCTCTCTTTAAGAAGGTAAAGTTTTTCTTCAAGACTTTATAAAACACTTCCATGACCTCTAAAACTTAGCCTTCAACCTTTGAAATATTCCTCCAAAGGAAGAAACTGAGTATTCATGATCTTACCAACCCTTACCACCCAAACCCAGGACTTCACAGTTGTCTTCTTTGATTTTCTTACTTAAAGGAGCATAAAACGCCTTTGCCTTCGAAGTACTGTTGTGCATGCCCACTTAGGCTTCATTCTGGTTCTCATAAATAGAGACCTAAAATGACACAAAATCGGACAATTACTGGCAGAAAACCAGCAACTCGATCCCTTGAATTGTACAAAAACAGTTATTGAAAAATAAATGATGAATTTCAAAGATCACTGTTAATCAAAATCAGACTTCATCCACAAAACCACTTGCTAAGATCATCCCAAATCAGTGGTAAAGGAGTACAAAAATCTAATAAGTCAACTCTGGGAGAGAAAAGAAGAAAAGAGGAAAGAAAACAGGCAGACAGAAGCCATGTCCGGCCAAATACAGAATGATAGAATATTTCAAAATAGATGAGCGACATTATTCCAGATTATTATTCTAGATTATTATAACCTAAAAAAAATCCAATGGCATTGTTCTATTCATGATAACTTTGACAAGGTAGTAATGACATGTGTCAAATTGTAAAAACTTACGCTATACCTAATGCACCTGCACACCCATTGATATAAAATGATATAGCATATCAACCATCAACCAATATTCAGCTTAAGGTCAAATGGAAAATCATCAAACATCTATCGCTAGGGGCATCTCAATATCTTACCTGATATAGATGTACAAATTTAAAACCATCATAATATGTAAATATTAGGATTAGATGATAAATTTAAAATAAGTTTGAATTAGACTTGTAAGTTCTTCAAAACATAGGATCCAGAACCATCTTCATCCCAGTGGAAACCCAATATCTACTTCATTACATATAATACCTTCCCATAAACCTATAATTTTTTAAATTCCTGCTATCAATTAGTTCAAAAATTCAAAAGGATTTCTCAAATTCTTGATAGCAAATAGATCCAAATTATCAGGTGGAGTTCTCATATTCCTACTCCGAAAAGACAGAAAAATTGGGTGGAGCTCTCAAAATCCTCTCTACATATCATTGTTCTTCCTCCCATCGCCTTCACATGCAAGGGACAATAAAGTATCTGACAAAACCATTTTCAAGTGATAAAATTCTTCCAACCAAGTGTAAAATAAGCCTTGAAAATCACAAATTTCCTAACACTTCAATGTTGGGAAATATCATATTCAATGTGTAGTACCATTACAAGAAAACATCTAGATGGGTTTCTCATCAATATCAAAAGAACTTGCCAACAAGTAGACATGAGAAGACTACTTATATCTTTATTGAGTAAAAGTGGTTTTGCAAAATAAAAAGATTTATCTCTAAAACTAAAAAGAAAGCAAGAGAGATGAAGGCTAGAATTGAATGTAGTGGAGTCTTAATGAGTAGGGAGTAATTTCAAAGAAGTAAAGCCCATATATGATCACTATGCCTCTTCAAGAAATTTGCCAATCTGAATTGACAATAAAAATAAAATGAAATCACAAGAAAGAGAAATACCCGTAAGGAAGAGCTATTACTCTGTTCAAAATCACAGTTTTCTTAATATGAAAACTGAAACCCCAATGTTCTTTTAGAGCCTAAAAAATTCTCTGAAAAACAGAAATGGGGTTGTTGGAATTGATCTCCAAAGTCTCAAAAAAAGGAATTCTAGAAAAAATGTTAGCACACAAATCCTCATAAATCTCAACATTCATTCATGCCTTTGAGGAGCCCTCTATGTAAAAGAGGAGAGATTCAAACCCCAGCAACACTTCTGAAAATAGCATTGTAGTTCTATTTAGACATTTCTAAAAGTGGGGTCTTTCTAAGTGGATTTTGAAGTAAGAGTTGCAAGATTGAGGGTTCCTGTGCTTGGGAGTGGAGTGGTTTTTTTTTTTTTTTTTATAAGAAAAGTGGCAAGAGCTCTTGCATGCTTTAAAGCAATATCATTATTTTTCTACCCATCTCTATCTCACCACAACCAATCGGATGAGAAAGGACTTCAATGGGAGAGAAAGCCAAAAAAATGGGAAGAGAAGAAATGATCTCATACCGGATAAAAGGAGAGAAAAACCTTGGAGAGAAGGGCTTCAATGAAGAAGAAAGGATTTCTTCATAGAATGATTTAAAGAGGTCATAGGAAGAAATGTATGTATGTTGCCCGGGAAAGTTCCCTCTCCCATTTTGAGATCGCAAGCCAAAGAGAAATCTTCCCTCCCGTGTTTTGAATTACTTTGTTATCTTAGAATCTACAATATTCACCCCTCCCCTAAAGAAAGCAATATCCAACTTTTCTAAAGAAAATCTAATATTGTAACTTATAATATACTCTTTCCAAACACTACCAAATAAAAACAAAATGTTATCATCTAACATATCAAGAAATATCTTAAAATCTTTAACAATTTATAGTTTCCGAACACCCCCTAAGAAAGTATGAGTATCAGTACCATAACAGAGATGTTGTCGTAATTGCAGTTGTAAATATCCTCAAAATATCTTTTATATGCATTCTGACTATAAAATATGAAATGTAATTAGCACAAACATAATGGGCATATAATAGACATATACAATTCCAATGACAATATTCAACACATAACTAGGTGATATTTATCCACCCAGAATAATCATAAAATCAATAATTTTGGAAATTAAATAAAATCATAAATCTAACACAACCAAGCCAATCCAATCTACATTTTGCGTAAAATAAATAATCATCCACATTTGTATATCTAAGATTTATTTTTTCAAAATAATATATAATATATATAAAGTGGCCTATTCATCATCAACTCATTCATGACTCAAAAGTTATGGGCCAGTTATTCAAGTTGTGCCAATATCCATCGCTATGACTTTCCAAAGGCAATGCTAAGAAGGTAGCGGCCTTCATCTCTCCCTTGAGAAATGCAAGTGCCTTATGTTTTAAACTTCCTTCTATATCTAGAGGATCGAGTGCCCCCAGCACATCCTTATTATAGTACCCATGGCATCTTGAGCTTTTGTGAACCTATCTAGTGCATCTGCCATTCGACAAATACTTTCCACCATTGCCTCCCCCACACTTTGCTTTCTCATCATCTGATGAGAAGATCCTCCTGGAGCCGCATTACTCCTTTTTCTAGAGGAAACCTGATCTTCCCCAACTTCATCTTGTGTAGCATTGATGTCAATTTTATTTTCACCCTAGTGTCTTGTGGAGGAGTTTGAGGATCATTGGAAGCGAGTCCGACTCTACCATCGGCAATTGAGTCACCAAATATTTTGGCTAGATGAAAATAGTATGGCAAGCGTTTCAACCTATACATTGTAGTAGCAGGGTGTGCCTAAAGGATGCAAATTTTTTTTATCAATTTGCACCTAAATATTATGTAATAACTATATACTTTATTTAAAAAATCTCACCATTATATAATCATCCCATACTCCATCTTCAGCAGTGACCATCTTTTTTTCTTCATCCATCCAAAACCACTTAAATTATGTAGAGTTTTCATCACACTGTACCATTTCTTAAATGATTTAAAATAATTTTTCAACTTATACTTATTGAGATCTCTGCCGAACTGTGCTTTCATTTGTTTTGTTATTTCATTCATTCCTCAATGGTGAACTTGCTGAGTATGAATTTTCCTTTTTTGTATGGTTCTTGCATAAAGTAAACAAGAATTTCATCTAGTCTAGTTGTCCATTTCGTATTCTTCGAGTTTGACTTATCTGCATGAGGACCCCGTAAGCCACTTGGTATAGTCATCCACAAATTATTAGAATGACTATGATCTAACAATGGGAAAAATGAAAGCTATTTTCATAACAAGAAAATCATAGACAATCCCCTCGCTCTTCTTACAAATGACATGAGTGAGAGAAAATCCAAACAAAAGAAGAGCAAAGGAACCAAAGGCAATTGAGGTCTTCCAACCAACACCAGAGGAAACTAACTGATACAAATGCACCACCTCCATATGCTCGGTTAACCTCGTAACCTACCTTACCAATGGCCATTTTTATATATCACACCGTACCCATGACCCCTCAATTCATTCTACAAACCAGTATCATGCACATGCTAGCTTCCACTGCCTCTTGGACAATACACTATTGCAAGAGATCGGCCAACCGTGTAGCAGATATGCTAGCTAGGTATGAAATTCTAGAGGATGCGGAGGAACGTCAACCTCTTCCTTCACACATCCGTGTCATAGTGGAAGACAAAAGGGAGCAGGCTTCGACCTATACATGCTCTTTCTACTACCACTCTCCCAATGTAGTAGATGGCACAGCTACCGCTAGCTTTCATATGTCAGGCTTCGGCTACAACAGGCTTGCAACTGGGGTGGATAGGACCCGACACTATTCACCCAACTTCCAATGAACGTTGGTTCCCGATTGCCACACATCAGCCTTCTCAGAGATTTTCGTACCTGGCTACGTGGGACAATGTGCCTTTTGGACAAAAGGTTTTACCATATGATGTCGATTCCCTCAAGTATACGGTTGTCTCAAGTAATATAGACTATGGAAGTCCGAATATCGTTCCCACAAGGATCGTTATAAAGAAAATAACAATGATCAATGAAAAGGAGTATCAACTCAAATATAGCTAACAAATGTAAATGGAGAAAACAAAAACAATAGAAATACAAATCAAGATAATAACAATGGAAATAAAAGAATGCAAACTAAAAGAAAACAAGAAACTAGATAACAAAGAGATGTTAGTAAAAATAGAAAGACTCAAGTTAGAACAAATTAAGAACAAGATTAGTAACAAGTTAATAACAAAAACAAAATGACAAGGTTAATAAAAGAACAATGGAGCAATGTTAGATCGATCAAGTGAATAAGTGTGTGAAAATAACTGAAAGATCAAGATAAAAAGAAACTAAAAGCATCCATAAAAACTAACTAATAAGGAGAACAAGATAGAAAATGAGTGGATGGAGATAAAAAGAAATGTGCTAGTGTAAAATCAAAGGTGGAATTAATGGTGTGAATAGAGAAATGGAGTGTGAGAATTAAAATAAGTGAATAAGTGTGTGGAAATGTGAATAGAATCTAACTAAAGTAAGTAAAATAAGCAACAAGCAATACTAATGGATAGATTGAAACATCTAGAAACAACTAAGTAACACTAATCCAACACTAATGCTCTTCTCTTTTCCCAAACAAATACACAAATCTAATGATAAATCAATGCATAGATTTGGAAAATATAACTTTAAAGCTCTAACATAGAAATTAACAACCTAATAACTAAGACTTTTTTCCCTTCATAAAAGAAAAGATTTCTAATGACTATCTATCAAAAGTAAGCATAAACTATCAAAAGATATTAACTCCTAAGCATGATTTATCAAACCTAAGCATAGATAGTAAAAAGAATGCTAAGATAGAAAATAAGTATGGAAGGTAGTACATTGCAATGAAGAAAAATATATTCTAGCATATTAAGCACATAAACAAAGGGAATTAAGAGCATAAGCAAAATGAATAGTATTAACTTAGCTTCATCAAGAAGATCCAATCAAAGTGATTAGCCACCCATTGGAGAAGACAAAGCTTTCATTATAAATCTTTAAATTTTATAAAGCTTTCCTCACTTTCTCTCTACAATTGCTCTAATTACATGAATAGCTTAAGTAAAGAAGAGGAGGCTCTCCTTGCTTGTGTGTCTAATGCTTAGAGCTTCCTTCTTTATATAGATACATTTGCCTTACTCTATTTTGGTTTCTTTCCATTGTGGGACTTCACAAGAATGAAAATATGAACATATGAATGTGATTTTCATATTAGAAATGGCCTAACTTTGTCATTTCTTCATACAATAGTCTTCCAAACTTATCTTACTCTCTTTAACTCTTGAATCTCAACTTTTATCTTCAAATTAATCTTCTATTAACACCTACAAAGAGAAATTAACATAACTGAAAGTATTTTCAAACATATTTTGTATGGAGGCTATTGGAACTCATATAAATGCATACAAATAGCCATCTATAATAAAAAGATATGAACAAAGCATGATGGGAAGGAAATTTATTATTTTTCTACTAAAAATAGTGTTTTGAGTTCTTTTATCTTTGAAAAATCATAAAATAATGCTATGAAAGTGTATCTTTTGTGAACTCATCACCATACTCAGTCTTGTTGCCTTTCAAGCCAACTTTAACATTAGCTTTTAACTTTGGGGCCTTCTAATGACACTGCATTTTTGTCTCCCACATCGCACTAAAAAATAAAAAAAATCTTTTCCTAAACTAACCCTCCTCCCTCTCCCTCTCTCCCTCCCTCCCTCCCTCCACCCCACCCTCCCAGTCTCTGGCGGGGAGGGATCCGCTGGCCGGCCCCCCTCTTCCTCTTTCTTCCTCCCTCCCCCCTCCTCAGTTTTCTTTCCCTTCCTCTTTTTCTCTCGCCTTCCCTCCCCCACTGTCCCAGCCATCGGCGGGGAGGGAGATCAGGTAGTAGGGCTAGAACAGGCGAAAACCCTACTGCCTGATCTCCCTCCCTGTCGGTGGCTGGCAAGGGGAGGGAGGGAGAGGGGGGGAAGGGGAGGGAGAGAGAAGAAGAGGAAAGGAGAGAGGGAGAGAAAATAGAGGAGAAGAAGGCGGAAACCCTGCTGCCTGATATCCCTCCTTGTCGGTGGCTGGGAGGAGGAGGGAAGGAGAGGAGGGGGGAAGGAGAGAGAAGAAGAGGAAGTGAGAGAGAGAGAGAGAGAAATAGAGGAGAGGAAGGGAGAGAGGGAGAGAAAATGGGGGAGGGAGGAAGAAAAAGGGAGAGAGGGGGAGGGAGGCTGGTAGACCGGGGATCCCTCCCCACCGAAGACTGGGAGGGTGGGGTGGGGTGGGGTGGGGTGGGGTGCAGGGAGGGAGAGGATAAGGGAAGATGGTGGAGGGGTAGTTTAGGAAAATATATATTTTTTTAGTGCGGTGTGGAGAAACGAAATCCGGTGCCAATAGAAGCACCCTTTAACTTTAGTGTTTTATGTACCGGGGGCAGCTCTCTTTCCTGCCTCCTTAAAATATGCTTTCCTTTAACATAATACAAGCCTTTCTAAGCAAAAAAAAAAAAAAAAAAAAGGAAAAGGAAAGACCAAACAATCTTTTGTTGGTGGCCTAAGCTCATGACCCGTTTCAATTAGTTACTATAAATGAGACTTATTCCTGAAAATCAGAGATTGAGCAATTCAACAATTTTGATTGGTCTCATTTTTTTAATGGTTGAGATTGTTTGATATGTTAAGTTTCTCCATTGTTGGTTGTTTATGATGAGGCACTCTAGGTGAATGGATTTACAAGGGCCATTGCATTGTGTGTACTATTCTTAGGTGTCACATGGGATAAGTAAGCAAATTCAATAGACAAAGCTTTAATTTTATATATATATATATATATATATTTAATGCATATGGTTAAAATGATAAGATTTGAAGAATACAAAAACATGCATATGTATATATTTCATAGTAATTCATTGTTGTTTTCTTAGTTCTTGTGTTAACTCTTCACATTTCAATACCTTGAAAATAACACTATTTCATCTAATAAAGATAGTCTAAGAGAAGGTTTAGTAACAAAGAATACAAGGATCAACAAATGTTTATAAACACAGTCCGACTTTGATCTCATGTTCCAAACTGATGTTTATAAATAACTTGGGAATAAGACCTTCTCCTCTATATTAATCTATATTGGGAAAAAAGCACTATGCCTGCCTGTACTTCGGTATTTTTGCAGAGTAGACCCTGTACTTTGGTATTTCGGACTAAACATACCTGTAGTTTTAGTTGATTTGCAAATATAAACGGCCGTGACGGAATATAGGAAATGACGAATTTACCCTTCCATATATAAGGTCTCTATTCGCGTGTTTTGTTCATTTTCCCATTTTCATTTTGTTGTTAGGGTTTACTTGTCTAGCGATTTTGGGCGATTACATCATCCCCTCTCCATTTTGGGCGATTTTCATCTCCACCTCCTGCAACCCATCACCCTCAGCCCATCATCTCACCACTTCTCCACCACAACCTGCGCATAAAGATCAAGATGTCCGTTATCCGTTCATCGCCGGACGCATACATCACCGCCTTCCTCCTCCTCGCGCCGCCGGCAGAGAGAGAAGGAGAGAGAGAGAGAGAGAATGAGCGGTGAGAGAGAGGACTGAGAGAGAAAGAGAGGGAGAGAGGGAGTAAGGGAAGAGAGAGAGGAAGACAGAGTGTTCCGAGAATGAGAGAGTATAGAAAGAGAGGAGAGACAGAGAGAAGAGGGGAGTGGCAGAGAGAGGAGAAAGAGAGAGAACGAGCAGAGAGAGAGAACTGAGAGAGAGAGAGAGAGAGAGAGAGGACTGAGAGAGAAAGAGAGGGAGAGAGGGAGTAAAGGAAGAGAGAGAGGAAGACAGAGTGTTCTGAGAATGAGAGAGTATAGAAAGAGAGGAGAGACAGAGAGAAGAGGGGAGTGGCAGAGAGAGGAGAAAGAGAGAGAACGAGCAGAGAGAGAGAGAACGGGCGGTGAGAGAGAGGACTGAGAGAGAAAGAGAGGGAGAGAGGGAGTAAGGGAAGAGAGAGAGGAAGACAGAGTGTTCTGAGAATGAGAGAGTATAGAAAGAGAGGAGAGACAGAGAGAAGAGGGGAGTGGCAGAGAGAGGAGAAAGAGAGAGAACGAGCAGAGAGAGAACTGAGAGAGAGAGAAAGGGCGGTGAGAGAGAGACTGAGAGAGAAAGAGAGGGAGAGAGGGAGTAACGGAAGAGAGGGAGAAAAATAGAAGAAGAGGAAGGAGAAGAAGAGAAGGAAGAAGGGAAGAAGGGAAGAAAGAAGAAAGCAGCGGCAGGGGGAGGAAGATGGCCGTGCGCAGGTGGGTCTGGGTGCAGGTGCTGTGGAGGGAGACAGGGGAGAAGAGGAGAAGAAGAAGAAAGAAGAAAGGAAAGGGAGAAGAAGGTGTGTAGGCGGGTGGTGATGCAGGGCAGGTAGTGTGGGTGTGTGCAGGTGGTGGGGCGTGTGGGGAAGGAGAAAAAAGAAAGAAGAAGAAGGAAAAGAAGAGAAGTACAGGTGTCGTGCATGGAGGAGGCAGGGCTGAAGTGCGGTGAGAAGGTGGGTGCGCAGGTGTGGTGTATTCGGTGAAAGGAGAGAAGAAAAGAAAGAAGAAGAAGAAGGAAGAAAAAGAAAAGGAGAATGGAGAAGAAGGTGTGCAGGCGGGTGGTGAATGGAGAAGATGAAAAGGAAAGGAGAAGATGGGGAAGAAGAAGAAGAAAAGAAAGAAAAAGGGGAGAGGTGATGGGTCTGTGCTGGGAGAAGAGATGAGGGGGGAGGAAGGAAGAAGGGAAATAGAGAGAAAGAAAGAGAAGAAGGTGTTCAGGGGCAAATATGTCTTTTTTGAAATCCAATTTGGCGCCAGTATGCACCAGAGGCGTTTTATACGGCCTACACCGTTACTACTAACAGTTTCCGTTCATTTTGCAAGTCAACTAAAACTACAGGTAGGTTTAGTCCGAAATACCAAAGTATAGGGGGTACTCTGCAAAACGGCCAAAGTCCAGGTAGGTATAGTGCTTTTTTCCCATCTATATTTGTAGCAACCAAAATTGGTCCAGATTTTAAATAAGTTTCTGTAGTGAGTTGTCAAATTGAGCTTTTAACTCATACTTTAGAGCATCTCTAAGAGAGATGTCAAATTTGGAGATACCTTTTTGAAAATGAAGGCTTATGTGGCAAAATTTGGCATCTTTACTTCGGCAACTCCAAAAGAGATGTCAAATTATTATTTTTTATTTTACCCTCATTTGCTTTATTACATCTATCTTTTTTATATTTAATGGAATTTGGTACCATTTAAATGGTATTAAAGCAATAAATTATTAAAAAAATAAAAATGCACGAATTGTACTTGAAACCCACTTTTCATTGAAAAAGTAAAATCAAATTACATAATATTATAACCAATCACAAGCTTCTTTATAGTGATCTTGGAAATGCCACAGGTGCTCAACAAGATTGGTTTGGAGTTGGGAATGTGTTCTCTTGTCACGAATGCACAAGTGGTTTTGAATGAAATCTTGAAATTCTGCAGTGTGGTCACGTAACACGGCAATGTCACTACATTCACCCTCTCGTGCATTATAATTGATAGGAAGACTTTCATCGCGTTCATCTTCAACAATCATGTTATGCATTATAATGCATGCCTTCATTATATATTGAAGTGTTTGACGATCCCAGAAACAAGTAGGCCCATGAACAATCGCAAAACGCTCCTATAGCACTCCAAATGCTCACTCCATATCCTTCCATGTGGACTCTTGAGCTGCAATAAAATTTGTTGCCTTGGGCCGTTTTGGACATGGAATTGCTTTTACAAATGTCACTCACAATGGATTTATGCCAGCAGCAAGATAGTAGCCAGTTGTATATTCATGACTATTAATTGAGTAGTTGACCGGAGTAGTTCGGCCTTCAGCAAGGTCGGTAAATATAGAAGATCAATCCACATGAATTTGGTAGAATACTAAACCTTAATGTCATTTATATTCTTTAATTGAATGTATGGTTATGTGCCACAGTTTTATTCAACATGAATTCATCTACTTTCAATCCACTTGCGACCATCCTCAACTAGAATAAGTTGGTAGGTCCAACTACGTGCAATTGAAAAAGAAACCTAGACATTTTCCTGATTGCTTCAGGATATAAATATGTCATTACCACACCTTGTGATGGAACGCGCTCCGAGGCACCGTGGGGCGGCTACCGGGGTCGGCGGAACGTGGGAGTCCGTCGGGTCCGGCCCTTTCGCGCCCTGGCGGGCCTGAAGCGTGCATCAACATTTCTTTGTGTGGGTGTGCCATATTTTCTATTTTACTTGGAATTGCAAGTGGTAATCCGGAGATCAACCTTCGCAAGTAAAAAGGAAATCAACTTCTTTCAAGTTTTCCATTGCACAAATATTTAAGAAAAGAGACATTTTCTTGGTTTGCCGTGAAAGGCGATTTTGTTTGGCATTTATAGCCGATTTTGGCGTTTATAGCCGATTTACAATTCTCATCAATAATGAAAGACAAGAGTTGTGATTTTTGTCTCTTTTAGAAAAATACAAACTACAATGAAAAGCAAGAAAAGGAAGATCTAACTTTTCAGGAGATTATGGGGGACTCGTTCAGATTGACGGTCGCAAGCCATGTATGGGCTTCGCCATCATCCATGCAGATGAGAACAGAAGATGCTCTTGATTCGCTTGGCTTGGCTATAACCTCAGGTTTTTAGAGGACAAAGACCAAGAGAAGGTCTTATGTCCAATAAAAAGCTAAGTAGACGGGCTGAAAAGCCACGTCTAAGCCATTGGAGGCAGCGGGAGAAGGCAAGGACCTTGGGGGGGGGTGCCCCCCAAGGGACTTTTGTCACCTTGTAGTGGTGGCCGGTGCAGAACTTCAGCAGAGTTTTTCTCTCTTTTTCTTTCTCTGGATACGAGCTCTGGATTCTTTCCGATCGATCGATCTCGATTTTCTGATTCCGATTTCAATGGAATGCTCTCCTATTTATAGGCTTTTGGTAGCCATTTAGGAGAGTTTATGGGCTTTAATGGCTTTAATGGGAGGAGTTACAAGATTTATTTCTTGATTTTGTAACTCCTTTTTCCTTGAATCTGATTGGCCGATGGAGATTAAGGGCTTTTAATCACCTTAATTACCATAATGGGAGGAGTTTCATGGTTTAAATGCCATGAATAAATTGACTTGTAACTCCCAAATGCTTGCTTCTGATTGGGCCGTCCAAAGAAATGAATTAATGACTGCAATAAAGCTAGTCAATTAACCACATTAATTGGTCGCCGAGCAGTCGAAGAGTCACGGGCCGTGCCGTGTCTTCTGGAATTCTTCTGGCGATGATCATCGATGGATCTTCATGCTGATCGACATCGGATGAACATGTAACTTCAGACATTGATAGCTAAGAGCGGGCCGGTGACATCTGTCTTGTCGATTTCTCGATCGGTCGGACAGAAAGAGCACTTTTTTTTGTCGACCGGTTGGCGATCTTGGAGCGATCAATGATGATTTTATGCTTTTGGAGGTTGACCCGTGATTTTGACGGATGTCGGAGGATATGAGTCAATTTCAAGCACTAAAAATCACATTTTCAGGAAACCACAGGGGCCAAAGTGCGCGAAACGCGAAAAAAGACGGAAAAAACGGGTCACCGGCGGAAAATCCGGTGACCCGGACTTCCATGGTCGCCGGCGACCATGGGCCATGGTCGCAGGGGCCTGCGACCTTGGGGGAATTTTTCCTTTCGGAGCCCGTTTTGCGGTCGTTTTGAGGTCTTTTTCGTCGCCGTTTTCTTCTGTATTTTTCCTGACATTTCTTCTCATTTATTGGCTTGATTTCCCTGTAGAAAACCTGATGAGAATCCTTGCATTTTTAGAGTGCAAAGTTTCCAATTTTCCGGGAAAGCCGAAGACTTTGTCGCGTAGAGCTGCTGTTTTTCCGCCAAAAGTTGAAACTTGGTCAAACGATGTCGGAATGACCTGAAATTTGAGGTGAAGCCTCCTGAGCAATAAATAAGACCAACCATAGGCTTTTGTTTGAGTTTTGAAGCCGTTTGGGGTCCCGTCGATGCTTCACTTGATTTTGCTGCGGGGAAAATGCCGAGCTTTGATATGTGGCCAAACGATGTCCGATTGACCTGAAATTTGACGGGGAGCCTATTGGAGTCATTTTGAGACGTTCCATGGGCTCCGTTTTGGATGTCATGGTCCCGGGTTGCTCCGCCGCCGGTAGGCTTGATTTTCTCTCGGAGCATCGAAACCTGGTCAAACGTTGTCAGAATGAACTGAAATTTGACGTGCAGCCTTTTGGAAGCATGTTGAAGCCACTCATGCACTTGGTTTGATGAGCGAAGGCTTCGGTGGTTCCCGCCGCCGGGAGGCTTGATTTTGCTGCTCGAGCATTGATGGAGGCTCAAACGTTGTCGGTTTGACTTGAAATTTGGCATGGAGCCTTTTGGATGCATTTTGAGATCATCCACAGGCTCTGATCGGGAATTTGATGTCTCCGATGCTGTCGCCGCCGAGAGCTCCTGTTTAGCTTTTGGAGAAGTGAAGTTAGGCCAAATGTTGTCGAAATGGCCCGAAACTTCATGTGTACTCTTCTCTTGGCTATCTTGAAGGATCTTGCAGTTTTTGTTTGATTCTGACAAGATTTGATTTTTTGGAGAAGTTGCATTGCCTATTTATGGCAGGTTGCGACTTCATGCAGCTTTCTTGATGTTGAAGAGGCAAAGTGACATTTTTGGTGTCAACACCTTGCCCTGAGGAGCCTGGGCCAGATATATCATAGGACCAGAAGGACCTATATGCAGGCATCCATGTCTAGTGTTTTACAACATCAGCATCAATTCTATAAGACTGCAACTGATATTATATCAAACTTAAAGGAAATGTTTGTGGACCAAGGGAGGTCTACTAGGTAGGCTACTATGAGGGTGCTGATAAGCACTAAGATGGCTAAGGGAACACCAGTATAGGACCACATGCTGAAAATGATGGACTCATTAAATGAGTTAGATGTACCGGGTGCTATGATTGATGCAGAATCGCAAATTGATATGATCCTCGAATTGCTGCCAGATTCATTCAACCATTTCAAAATCAATTATAATATGAATGAAATGAAACGGACCGTAGCTGAGCTATCTGGCCAGCTTGTAGCGACGGAGGGCATTATGAAGAAGCCAACTGCCTTATGACAGAAAAGTCATTTGCTAGGTCCAAGCCAAAAGGCAAAGGCTGGAAAGGCAAGAAGAAATCAGTTCCCAATGGTTCTAAGGTGGAGAATGGAACTACTGGTGGTGTGGCCAAGGCTAAGGGTATGGAAAGGAAAGTGTTTCCGCTGTGGTATGACAGGACATTGGAAGAGGAATTATCCTGATTTTCTATCTAAGAAAAACTCATCATGTATGATTGAGTCACCTGTTTCTAAAGTTAGTTTTGCAACTAGTACTTCAGAATCCTGGTGTGTTGACCCCAATGCAACTAATCACATATGTGATTTGTTGCAGGGGTTTAAGAAACCAGGAGGCATAGTGGCAGCAAAATCATTATTAACTTAGGATTTGAAGCCAAGGCAGAGCAGTGTCAGTGGGAGTAGTAACTTTATTATTTTCAGATATTAAGTTGATTTTCTCAGATACATTATATGTACCGTCTTTAAGGAGGATTTTAATTTCAGTTTCTAGCTTGGTGAATAAAAGTTATTCTATTACTTTTGGTATTGAAGTTGTCATAAAGAGGAACGGTACTTTTATATGTTCTGGCAAGGTAATCAATAGACTTTATTTGTTAACTCTTACAATGTATGAGATACATGACACAGAAATAATCATTAGGCTATTATTAAAAAGGAAGTCACATTCATCTAATCCAACAAAACTTTGGCACTTGAGGCTAGGTCGTATTAAACTAAATAGGATTGACAGGCTAGTGAAAGATTAGTATTTTGCCTTCATTGGTGGTAGAACCAATGCCTGTCTACGAGTCCTATCTGGAAGGTAAAATGACCAAAAGACCCTTTTCATCTAAGGGCAATAGGGCCAAAGATTTATTGGAATTAGTGTATACTGATGTGTGTAAGCCCATAAATGTTAGAGCAAGAGGAAGATATGAGTACTTCATCACTTTCACAAATGATTACTCAGGATATGGATACATATACCTTATGCATCGCAAGTCCGAGGCCTTTGAAAAGTTCAAAGAGTTTCGAGCGGAAGCGGAAAAGCAATTAGGTAAAAGTATCAAGACTCTTCAATCAGATCGAGGGGAATATCTCTCAGCTGAATTTATGGAATACTTATCATAGAATGAGATTCTATCCCAGTTGTCTGCTCTTGGTATGCCTCAATAGAATGGAGTAGCAGAAAGAAGGAACCAGACTCTTTTAGATATGATCAGGTCTATGTTGAGTTTCTTAGGGTTATCTATATCCATTTAGGGATATGCTTTGGATACTACAACGTACATACTAAATCTCGTATCATCTAAGTCTATACCTAAGGGCCCGTTTCTTTACAAGAATTCTTGGAATTCATGTCTGCTGGAATTTACAGAATTCGAGGTGCTAGAATTCTAAAATGCTGCCGAATCCTGATATTCTTGAATTCCTTGTTTCTTTCATACCAGAATTCCTGTCTGAGAATTTCATCCAACCTGAATTCCATAAATTCCTTGTTTCATAACTACTTGAATTTCTAAGTGGATTTCTAAATATTTATACATTACATTATAAATGTATGCTTATATAAGGCTAAAATATCCATAAATATAACAACCATTATAAATCAAAACCAATATTAGCCAAAGTAACATCCACCATAATGCCAACAAAATAACAACCACCAATATAAATCAAATAACCTAACAAAAGTCCAATCAAATCCAAATTTGAACTTCAAATCTACCTCATAATCAACTACATCCACAACATTAACAAATGACAAAAGTATGAAATAAGTACCTAGTAATTCTAACATAGCAACTTCATAGTTTCAAAGCATAGTAAGTCCAAAGTAAAAGGTTTTCAACAGTCACTCCTCATCACTATAAGCGTTGTTTAAAACACTTAACAAAACCATAATCAAAATACCACTCATCCATTGATGAACTACGTTTTAAATTCACTGAGCACCACTTGACGATCCTGGTTGAAAATGCATCTCTAGCCATCGCATCTTCTCATCATCATTGAAGCTTAGAAATGTTTCCGCCTTTCTATCATCACTAGCGAGAAAGTCAATGATATGCATTTTCATATTAGATGGTATAAAAGAAAGCGAACGAACAACTCCCGTGATCTTTGGGATTAATATGCTCTGGTATGGGTTGTTCATGCGCTTTGCAAGCTCATGGACAGCATTTGCAACATCTTTCAATGTTTCTTTCACTTCATCGCTTGTTGTCGACTTACGTTTCTTCCTCATTCGGCCACTACTACTTTGATGTGCTGAAGCTGGTCCATTCTCTGGTGAGTTTACATTAGTATGAGGTAAGTGAGGCTCGTCAATGTCATCCAATCCAGCCGTCTGGTTGTCAAAAGTGCTGGGGATGATAAAATCTTCTTCTTCTATCATGATTGAGTCAACATTTACTTGGCTTCGTTCAGATCCAGTCATGGCTATATCACCTTCAGCAGTATCGTCAGCAATAAAATCATGTATTCCATCATAAAACTTGATGGTAATGTTCTTATATTTAGCCAATTTGCTCTTAGCCTGCATCAAGTTAAATCAACTAGAACTTTATTTATTTACCCAAAAATGCAATTAAGTAATGAGTTAAATGAAAGTAAAGGTAATTTACCTACTCCAAAGCTCCCCAAACATCTTCTGGAGCAGTAACCATCTTTGTTGCATCGTCCCATCTAAAACCAGACATAGTAAGAAGTTGTTTTACTTCTCTATATCGTTGACGCCAATTTTTGAACTTATTTTTTGCATTATTTATACTTGGTTCCAACCCGGTTTTTTCCTTCACTTTAGCTATAGCTTGTGCCCAACAAGCAGTGTTGAAGTTTTTTTCAACCTTTCTTCCTTCCAGCTTCATTTCTAGGAGTGTATCCATTAGAACCCTTTCTGCTGTTGGGCTCCATTTGTAATTTTCTTTCCTTTGGGATCCTAATGAAATGTCAATGAAAATTATTTACTAAAAATGGACTGAAAAAATGAGAATGAACTGCAAAATAGACATGAAAGACATCAAGAATTTTCATTAAGACAATAAAAGGATAACCATAACATCATGTCAATTATTCTCCAATAAGACAAAACATGGTGCCAAAAACATCATGTCAAACATGGTAGCAAGAAACATCATGTCAAACATGGTAGCAAGAAACATCATGTCAAATTCTCTCATTGTTACTGTTGATTTCTTTGTTGTTGTTGCTCATAATCTATCCACATTTGCTCTGCTATGGAATCTCGAAATGCAGGCCAAGTATCTCTATTCCACCTTGGGATAGTTGTTGTATTTCTGGCCCTTGTTAAGGGAGGATCGATCCTGGATGCATTTGTCGTGGAAATAGTTTCAAGCATTGGGTCTCTAACACCATGCATAACTAAATGGTTGTGTAAAACACAACAAGTAATTACAATGTCCCGTTGGGTGGTCAATGAATACCCATGTGGCATTCTCAGAATTGAAAAGCGATTTTTAACCACTCCGAACACCCTTTCTATGGTGGTACGCAATGAGGAGTGTCGCAAATTAAAAAGCTCCTGAGAATTCGTTGGCGGATGTTCTTCAAACTCTTTGAGATGGTAGCATACCCCTCTATATGGTTTTAGGAACCCAGGTGCATTACCATAACCCGCATCGACTAGATAAAATTTACCTACATTTGAAAAGTAAAACAGTGGTAACTATAAATTAGTTTGTCATAAGTAAAAATGTACAACTAAACTAAGCACTTCACATATGAATGGTTCCATTACCATCCGGAACCGCTAATATATCGCCTCTGTTCAACGCAGAGAAACGAACAGTAGCATCAGTTGCAGACCCCTCCCATCTTGCAAGCACATACTGGAACTTCATATCAAATCCACTTACCATGAGACAATTTTGAGATAGTTGGCCGTGCCTATTTCGATATTTTGCCTGCTTTGAAAATGGTACATGAGCGGGTACATGTGTACCATCTATTGCCCCTATGCAATCCTATTGAGCGAAAGAGCAAGTTTAGGATCACATCAACATATCACTTAATATAATAACTATATTAAAAATAAAAACTATATAATACACTAACCTTAAAATATGGGTAGAATCTAGTATTTGTTCTAATTTGTTGTGGAGTAGGTGCATTTTCTGGAATTTGAACATAGTGTGGATAAACTTTGCAAGTCGCATCTAACACAGTATGAAAATACCGACTAATGGTGGCTCCTGAATGGTTGAACCGATTGGCCATGACTCTGTTAGTGACATTATGGGCCAAAATGTGTAAAAGCATGGCTAGCTGCTCATCCGCGGACATAATTCTTGTATGTTGAAGGAGTCCTCGTTGCATAAGTGTATCACGCAGTCTCATAAAACAATGAGGGCTCATACGAAGGTTTTCATGACACTGAAGCCCCTCGCTTGACAAAAGTTCTTTCACCCATGTCTTGCCCGACAATGATGAGACACGACGTTTTTTCCTAGACTGCTCCTCTTCTAAAGTTAGCCATAGTATAGCCAACCCGCAACATGCGGCCACAGCAGAAACAACAGCGGATATGATTTGATTGTCTGATTCTGTTGTTATGTAATTGAACATTTTGTTATATACAAGCATTTTAAAGTGAAGGAACTAAAATTATTATATACAAAGAGCTCAAATCGTTCTATAACATATTCCATAACAACATCATATTAAATTGAATAAACAATTAAGGAAGACTAAATACCTTCCATTGAGAAATAATCCTTCAAATTTAAAATATTGTTGACCTTCTACAGCAAATGAGCACTGTCGTAGAATTCCTTCTTTACTCTCCTATAATGATATATATATATAAAAAAAAAAAGAAACTCTTAAAATGGTGTAAATGCATAAGAAAACTTGCTCACATGGAATTAATATGATAAAATAGTCCTTTGTTCAACATGGAATTTTGTCACTCACCTGTTGGCTACCAACCCATATTTTATGTTCTGGGTGTAGTAGCCCTTTAAAGGTGTGTAAGTTTTGGATGCATGTTATACATGTGCCTTCTTAGATTCACATGATGATCCTTCATTTGTGTTGGACATGGCAGGTGGTGTGAAAGACACTTTCATCAATATGATCATCAAAGAGCGATGTATTATCATCCAAAGAAATGTTTGAGACAGGTGGTGTGAGAGACACTTTCTTCACCATTTGTGTTGCATGAATGACAATCAACAAAATCACGATCAATGGATACATTGAACATCTAAGGCGAAAGACTAAAATAGAATATTAAACTAGAGCACGTTATCCCAGTCCTAGACATAGGTCTGCAAAATCTAACGGACATTAGTTGAATATGCACCATTGATGTATTTTTATTATTTATTCATTTCTTATCCACTCATCTAAGGCCACATATTAGAAATTTTGGTATTTTCCATTGAGAGCTTTTGGGTCATTTTAGTCTAAATATTGTCGGTCCTAAATCCTCACGATGACTGATCTCTTTATGGGAGTTATTGGGATTCTTTGAACCTCCCTGGGAGAAGATATCCGTGTGCAGAGTTTTGGTCAATTTCCTAACAAAGCAAGACTTGAGAATTAAATGACTGGCCCTGATTAGGACCGCATACAAAGAATTCATACAAACATGGAGATTTCCAAAAAAAAATCGTGATCAACTTCAGAAACAAACAATAGATGGGTAGTGGGCCTCTGATCGTGATTTCTTCAAAAAAAAAAAAATCGTTGAAATCTTGATGCGTTGAAATTAATCAACACAGAAGTCCAGCCGATTTCAAGATGGGTAGTGGGCCTCTGATCGTGATTTCTTGCAAAAAAAAAAATATCGTTGAAATCTTGATGCGTTGAAGTTCATCAACACAGAAGTCCCGCCGATTTCAAGATGGGTAGTGGGCCTCTGATCGTGATTTCTTCCAAAAAAAAATCGTTGAAATCTTGATGCGTTGAAGTTGATCACGATTTGAAGTTGATCAACACAGAAGTCACGCACAGTACAAGAAAGGTTGGAGATGACTTTTTTGGAATCGTTACAACTCTGGAAGAAAAACCCCCAAAAAACCAATTTCTTCCCTTTCCATCAAAACACTTTAGGAAAAAAAAAACAGCATAAGACAAGATGGAAGAAAAATAAAAAAATAAATCAGGTGGGGGAGAGGAGTTCAGAGGAAGAAGATTACCGGATCTGATTTTTGTACAGTCACATAGAATAGAAGATGACAATCGACCGTTGGGAGAACCGGAGTTCTATCAGAATGCCTAGAGTTGCAAACGAAGTATCCCGGAATGGCTAGATTTCTAAATGCTAGAGTAAAGGCTAGCATTTGGGAATTCTACCTTTTTGGAATTTTAAAATGCCACTTACCTCAAATGCTGGGAATTCCCATAAATGAACATGGAATTTCTGACTGGAATTCAGGAATTCCCAGACAGCCTGAATTCCTGTTAGAAATTCTTCCAAAGAAACAGGCCCTAAGACTCCTCGGGAGTTGTGGTTTGGGAGAAAACCTGTCTACAACATTTACATATTTGGGGTTGTCCGGCACATGTGCTGAAGTTTAAGACGAATAAGTTAAAATTAAAGTCGAAAGTACACACTTTTATAGGATATGCCAAAGGAACTAAATGTTGGTCATTCTATAATCCCAGAGAGCAGAAAGCACTTGTCAGCACCAATACGGTTTTTTCTGGAGGAAGATTTTATGATTGACCGAAAATCTTTACATAAGGTTATCTAAGAAGAAATTCAAGAGCGATCAATTCCAAATCCAAGAATGACCGAATTTGAAGAGAATCCGCCCACACCTGACCCAGTAATTACACCTGTACCTCGTCATAGTGGGAGAATTGTTAGGCTATCTAACAGGTTCTTATTTCTAGGAGAGTCTTACGAGGCAATCCTGGAAGAACTGGAACAAGATCCATGTAACTATGATGAAGCAATCAATGACATAGATTCGAGACATTGGCAAGATGCTATGAAAGCTGAGATGGAATCCATGTACTCCAATTAGGTCTAGACACTTGTGGACTTGCCTGCCTATTGGTGCAAGTGGGTCTACAAGAGAAAGAGAGGACCGGATGGAAGAGTTGAAATCTTTAAGGCTAGGCTTGTTGCGAAAGAGTATACTCATAAAGAGAGTGTCGATTATGAAGAAACCTTCTCGCCGATAGCCATACTCAAGTCCATCCGGATACTCTTATCCATTGCGGCTCATCTCTATTACGAGATTTGGCAAATGGATGTCAAGACGGCGTTTCTTGACGGCCATTTTGAGGAAGATATCTATATGATGCAGCCATACGGTTTTGTGGCTAAAAACCAAAAGCAAAGAGTTTGCAAGCTGCAGAAGTCCATTTATGGACTAAAGCAGGCATCCCAAAGCTGAAACATCCGTTTTGACCTGGCAATTAAGTCATTTGGTTTTTGTCAGAATCCAGATGAGTCATGTGTGTACATGAAGAATCAAAGAGGCAACGTAGTTTTTCTAGCGCTATATGTCGATGACATCCTTCTCCTTAAGAGTGACATAGGAATGTTATTAACGGTAAAAGTTTGGTTGGCTACGACATTTGATATGAAGGACATAGGAGAAGTTAGCTACATTGTAGGGATCAAACTTCACCGAGATTGAAAAAATAGGATGATTCGCTTATCTCAAGCTGCATACATAGATAAAGTACCGGTACGGTTTGCTATGCAAGACTCCAAAAAGGATATCACACCTTTTAGGCATGGAGTTCCAAGGATCAGTGTAAGGAAAAGGAGTAGATAAGAACGATACCATACGCTTCGGCTATTTGTAGCCCCATGCATGTTATGCTTTGTATTAAACCGGATATCTATCATGTAGTGGGCCTAGTCAGCAGATATCAGTCTAACCCAGGTCCTGACCATTGGATTGCTGTGAAGTGTATTCTCAAATACTTGAGAAGGACTAGAGATTACATGTTGATTTACAGAAGTGATGAGTTGATTCCAGTTGGATATATGGGTTCTGACTTCATGTCGGATAAGGATTCCAGGAAATCAACCTCTAGGTATGTGCTCACACTTGGCGGCGGAGCAATCAACTGGAGCAGTATTAAACAAGAATGTACCACTGATTCCACCTTAGAGGCTGAATATGTAGCGGCTTGTGAAGCAACTAAGGAAGCAGTTTTGCTCAAAAGATTCCTTATGGAACTTGGAGTAGTACCTTTGGTGTGACAGCCGCTCACAGTTTACTTTGACAGCAGCGGGGTAGTCTCCCAATCCAAGGAACCCAGAAGCCATAAAAGCCAAAAGCATGTATAGAGAAAGTATCACTTAGTCATAAAGATTGTGCAGACAGGTGACATAGCCATCACCAAGATAGTATCTATAGACAATCTCACGGATTCCTTTACTAAGCCTTTGACCACCAAAGTCTTTGAGCAGTGATGTGATCAATATTAATCATAAAATATCGCAAGGGCACGGGTGTCCAGATGAGATAGTGGCAAGAGCGGGTTGAACCCACAGGGGGTTAATTAAAGAAAATTTTAAATTAAGAAAACTAATTAACTAATAATTAAAGAAAGATTTGAGTATTTAAATATATAAATAAGCAACTAATTTCGAAATTCGAAATCTACCAATTAATGAAAGTGATTAGAGCATAGGAATTCAATAAGCATCCACAGATTATTTATTAAGTAACCCTAATTTGTTCCGATTTTTACTTCAAACCAAAGATAAATCAATGTTCTTAATTTGGAAAATCTAACTTTTAAAATCCCTTTTTAATAATAAAAATTCAAAACTCAAGACTTCCTTCATCTCATAAAAGAAGAAAAATAATTTATGCACCACCCATCAAAAGTAAGCATAAACCATCAAAAGATCTAAACTCTAAGCATGACCTATCAAACTAAAGCATGAGTAGTCAAAAAATAATTTTTATTTTTAGAAATAAAAATAGAGGTTTGCCTGGGGCACAAAGACAAGCCTATTAATCATTAAGCACATAATCATGGAATACAAATTAGAATTACTAAATAAATAAAAAGACAATTACTTACCTTCATCCATAGCTCTAATCAAGAAAATTAGCCCGCCATTGCAAAAATGCTTCTTGATTTATCATTAAAATTTTCATTTTTACAACTTCTCCTTCACAAATTTTCTCTTTCAAAATAAATCTTTGGACATGGCCCAAGGCTACCAAAAATAAAAATGAACTAATGGAAAAAAAGAAAGGAAGAAAGAAAGAAAGGAATATGAGAAAGAATGCTTCTTGATTTATCATTAAAAATTGCATTTTTACAACTTCTCCTTCACAAATTTTCTCTTTCAAAATAAATCTTTGGACATGGCCCAAGGCTACCAAAAATAAAAATGAACTAATGGAAAAAAAGAAAGGAAGAAAGAAAGAAAGGAATATGAGAGAGGGCTCGATGTGAGATGCTTGGTGGATAATGGCTTTATAGATATTGATGCCTTCTTTTCAGCAAAGAATCTCCTCTCTTTTAAGACTTGTTTCCTTATTTGTAAAGATTTCTTGCTTAGGTCTCAAGCTAGGCTTCACACTTGGAAAGAATTTGAATTGGATAAATTTGTTACTAAGTGTGGTCTCTTGGGCTCCAAGTCTTGCCAAATTGAACTCCTCAAACATCTCTCATGTTGCCAATTTTGAAAACTTTTTGCAATTCCCACATAGAATTATAATAGCTAACTGCCGGAGATCATATCTCCCTCGATATAGATTCGATTTATGAAATCTTGCATCCACGGATATCTACTTGAACAGAGCTTCCAACGGTATATAGATTGCACCAATCCGACACTCGGGTTGAAAGTTATGACCATTTCACTTTGCTGCTCCTGAAAAATCCGAGAATAATTGTGCAATTAAGGGAACTTCTATGTTTGGCATGCAATGGGGTGTGTGGGACCCATGTTGGACGTCTAGAGCATGTTTGGACTCTTTATTTGCTTTCTTATTTGATTATCTTCTCATATTTGGCACGCTTCCTCACTTGCAACTTTGACTAGTCAACTCCCCTTGCAAAGTTTCCAATTTTCTCTCTCTTTCTTGATTTTGGTTTCCAAATTTAGTAAGTCAACACCATCTTTCCAAATCTGACTTTCTTCTTTCCTCTTTGAGAATCTCCAATCTTTCCAACTCAACCAAGATGTCAAGATATGTGGGCACACCATGAATGGTGTCTCCCCTTTGATCTCTCTCAAGTTTCACCAATGCAGGTCCCACTCTTGATTTCTTCCACATAAATAAAACTAAATATTGTCAATAATAATCGAGTGTGAAGAATCTAGATGGACTATGCATGGGACCCTACATGCCTACTTAATGCACCAAAAATATCCAACTTTCCAAAAATAGCACATGGTGTCAAAATTAACAGGTATGCATTAGTCAAGCTAAAAAAACTAAATTTTGGGTAATGAATAAGATGAAAATCCCTAATTTCACAAAGTAATGCAATGTAATGAATTTTGACCAAATTTGACTAAGATTCCAACTTTGATGCTCAAATGCATGAAATCATGAAATTAAGTGTAATTCTATGCCATTAACCTAATTAAGTCCACAAATGCATATAAAATAATGAATGAAAGCTATAATTTTGTGGACTTATCAAGCAGCATGTAGACGGAATGGGCATGAGGTGAAACCTTGACTGGCATTGAGCCTATGTGGGAGATTATTAGATTATTTGGTCTCAATCCAATGGATGATGTAATAGATTGATTTATTTCTTTATTTATCAATATAATAATGCTTTTATGATGAATGGTTTTATTCCCTGGTTGCATATAACCAATACGAATGACATGATGGTTCATGAGATAAACCGGAGACCACAAGTATTTAGATGTGATATATGTGTGTGGATGAGATGCACATGCGGGATACATGTCACAAATCTTATACTTAAATTGATTCACAACTGGTGGTGAGATTGGGCATCTCATCTGATAAGGTTGCAACATTATGATCACTATGAGATAGTGTGATTTGTCTCAATCATTGGAGTGTAAGACTCTGGATCATTGTGCTGGTACATTGAACGTATTGAAAGACCATGAGATGCATCTTATGAAACACTGTCTTTATTTTAAAGTCTGATCTCATAATTCTCTAGAATAGGCTTTTAATCTTAAGACATCAGTGAACTCAAGTTTCTGTCTATTCATTTGCTTCGAATCACCAATGAGTGAGGTCAACTGTAGGTCAACACCTTGGTATCTTGGGTACGTGGTAGTAGGACTGTGGGAACATTCAATAGTTAAGATGGAATCTATCCTCATTATCCCCTTGTGTCAATTAATGGATTTATCATTAGTAAGTGCGCACCCGTCTCAATTAAGAGTTAATTGGATGGTACTGATGATCATTGTGATTGATTGAGTCTCAAGGATAATAAGATGTGTATTTAAATTGGTTGGACAAGTCCATGGATATAGATGGAGGGGCCTACTTGTGGTCAAAGGAAAGTTTAGGGTCTTCTTGTAATTAATTCCTAAGACTGAAGTACCGTTGCATTTATATAGTGAAGTTATTTGCAATTAACTGTGGGCCCGAATTGCACAAAAGATGTGGGGTCGGGGTGTCCCAATTGGAGCCAGCTTTCTATGGAATCCCTAGTGGTCCCGTTAGCCCAATTATTAGATCAATACTAATTCTACTTGAACTCAAAAGGAAAGGAAATAGAAAGTTACTAATTATTATGGAAGTGAGACTTCTAATAATAATTAGAAAGGAGCAAGTTATTAATTGTTATGGAAGTGAGACTTCTAATAAGAATTAGTAAGTAAGAGGAGGTTGCTCAAGCTATAAATAGGGGAGACCCCTTGGATGTCCAACACACTATTCCCTTTGAAATTCACGCCCAGAGCAAGAGTTGCTCATCTCCCTCTCCTTTCTCTTCTAGTTTCTCCTCTGGTTTCCCTTCAAGGTTTTAGTTGATATTTCTTTTGGAGATTCCACCATTCTCCTTGAGAAAAGAGAACTGAAGTGGGTCATAGTGTTAAAGACAATTAGGTCTAGGAGATCCTAATTTGCTACAAAAAAAGTTCTTCATCAAGCAAGTTGTTAACTTCTCCATTAGAGCACAATCAAGCTCCCAAGGTATCATTTACTTCCATGTATGTTGTGGATTTATTGTGGATGCTTGGTGACGCTATATCTATCATAGAGATAGTGTTTTAATTAATCTTGATCATGAGTTTGAGGTTCTTGGATCCTGAATGTGGTTTATGGCCTAATGGGTACTTGATTCCTAAGTCAAGTGGGTCAAAAGTTTTGCAAGGTGTCTCACAACGACTTTAAAAGGAAGAAGCGGTAGCTAAAGGCCCTACTAGCCACAGCTGGACAACTTTCTTGCGTTCAGGACACTACATGGCAAAACAGAACTCACTCAGCAATGCCCCATAGTCCAAATTTCCTTCATTTTATGTATTTTCTTGTGGCTTTTCTTTAGCATTTGATCCCCTAAGTTAAACAGGAGAGTTGTATAAAAAATACATGTAAACGACTTGCACTTGCAAGGTGATAAACGTGGACCACACGTAAAAATAAAAACGAGAATGAAATAAAATACACTTTTGATTATTTTTCATATGCAATTTTATTTCTTTATCGTGTTCTCTGTTTGTTATTTTGAAGCTGTGGCATCATCCCATATCCATAAAACTTCATTTTAAACCAACATTGGGAACGATCAAATGCAGGTGGCTTGCACACAAACGTGCTTGAAGTGTTTATATGAACATTGATTTAAGAGGTACATGTTGGAAAAAAAAAAGGCCCTCTATAGGTTGGGAAAAAAAAAATAAAAATGCCCTCTTGTTAAGGGGAGACTATGTTAAAATTCTCAAAAATGTTTTCTCAAGTTTGAAATGTATATGTCCGTCTTTGGCTAGGATAGGCGGTGTGTTAAATATCTAAGGATATAAGATATGATGAGCGGTGGTAAAAAACTTGAGACAGAGATAACTGAAACTTTTTTTTTTATCATTGTTTTATTTTCTTTTGCGGACACCTCTCTCGTTACTAAATGTGGGTTTGAAGGAATCATATCTAATTCCTCTATGCTAGCCAAATGTGAAATGCAATAACTCCTCTCCCTCATAAATCTAAACAAAGTCTAATTCCATGGCACCAATAATTCATCCGAAGAGAGGATTCCGCTCCCATTACCAATCGTGAAAGTAGATAATCTTTACTCTAGTGGAAGTGTCACAACATAAACTAACACAGATGAAAGTTTCCGAAGAAATCTCCACCATTGGTTTTCAGAAAAAGTTCTCACAATTGCATTTCATTCTTTTCCCTTTATTTCCCTTCTTGAACTTTACAGCCTACTGATTTGAAAAAATCCATGCTTAAATCACTAATATTTCTTTTATTTATTTTTGTTTTTGTTTTTACCTGTCTTCCTTCTTTTTCTTTATTTTTAGGAGTGCACATGAGCGGTTCGGATCGGTTTACAAGGAAAACCATCAACCAAAATGAATCCATCGATTTTCTATTTTCCCAAACCGAACCGGTCCATGTGCTTAAACCGAACCGAACCGAAATGAGAGGAACCGGTTGGGTTCGGTTCAGTTATGATTTTTTTTGTTTTTTTTTTTTTTGATACAAAAAAATGGCAGTTCAATTGGTGAGAGACATTGGACTTCAAGTAATGGAGTGAGAGTTCGAGTCTTATTCAAGTACGTTTTCATATTCCTTTATATATTTTATAAAATATATATATTTATATAATTGTTTCGATTTGAACGGTTTAATCACACCTTCAAACTGAAAACTGAGTTGCGCTGAACGGTTTGAAGGAAATCCGAACCATGATCGAACCAATCAATTGGCAGTCCGGATCGATTTAGCATATTTTTTTGTGCACCCTGGGATTTTTCTCGTGGGATGTGAAGGTGGAGTAGGTTTGACTTGCATTGAGTCCGGGTTGCGATTATATGACCCGTTACGAGAACAATTTGAATATGGACTGGCCCAGCCCAATTGATTAAATAGCTGGTTTGTTGTGCCTAACTTTTTGTAATGTGGGCCGGGCTTGGCTGTTTTTCTAAATGCTAAACACTGGTCCGATCCACAACCGACACCCCGAACCCGAACCCGAACCCGAACCCGAACCCGAACCCGAAGGCTCACATGCGAGTCCCAAAACCCTGCATCAACCCCAGAACTCAAAAATCTCAACCAGAAGCCAAAGCTTCCCCGCCGCGATGACGAAACGAAAGCAACAGAAAACAAATCCAACGAGAAAGAAACCAAAACACATAGAAGAAGAAGAAGCACTCGTCTTCTCAGCTTCCATGAAATCAGCATCAGCAGCAGCAGAAGAAGAGCAGCACGAAGAAGAACAAGAACTCGACTTTCCAAATGAAGAAAACACCGACCTCTGCGAAAGGCTGTTGCAGCGCTACAAAAAGTCCTCCGCCTCTCAGCACCGCCATCTCTGCGCCTCCGCCGCCGCCATCCGCTCCATCCTCCAAGAAGAGCAACTCCCCCTCACCCCCCACGCCTACTTCGCCGCCACCATCTCCTCCATCCACGACGCCACCGCCACCGCTGCAACCCTAGACCCCGACTCCATCTCCGCCCTCTCGTCCTTCCTCTCCATCCTCCTCCCTCTCGTTCCGCCGGAATCCCTCTCCTCCCGTAAATCTACAGATGCCGCGTCAGTCCTCGCCGGCCTCCTGCACGGTCGGAATGATAAACTTTCTGCTGCCACTGTGCGGTCCCTCGTCAAGTCAATTGGGTTTTTGGCGCCTTTGTGTGGAGGGGAGGATTGGGGTGCGGTCGAATTGCCTCTCAAGTTGCTTCTTGAGTTCTCCATTGATAGGCGGCCGAAGGTATTGGAAATTTTGATGATGAGATTCCTTTGATTGCTTGTTTGTTTGTCTTTGGTAGGGTATACAGTTCCTGATTTTAGAATTTGAACAGTTGCAACATCAAGCTAATATGGGTTTTGTTGCTACTTGTCTGAAACTATGAACTGCATGAAATCTGTAATCTCTGTTTTTCTCAATGTCTGTTTGCTACTTCAATGTAAGCAGCAAAGCAAGAACTTCCTTTTTGGACAAAAGACATGTTTTTAAAATTCTCATTTTCAAATCACTGGCTTTAACATATCGCGTGATGAGGCTTGTCTGATCAGATAAATATTGGTTTCTCACAGACAGAGTAAATGACTTATTCTGATTATTGCTTCTCCTAAAAATAGTCGCTCATTTATCATAATTTTTCAATCTTGATGTCACAGGTTCGTAGATGTGCTCAAATGTGCTTGGAGAAGGCCTTTAAGTCTTTTGGATCCATTGTTCTTAAAAAGGCCAGTAAATTGGTACTTAGTATGTTCCAAGGATACATACCTTTGGCATCTGAACTAAGTGCAATAAAAATTGGGCATGGGTCTAAGAATGAGACATTATCAAGTCCTAAGCATGTGGAGGTTCTGCATATGCTCAATGCACTGAAGCTTATACTCCCCACTCTTTCTGAGAAAGTCGTTTCTAAATTATTATCTGAGTTATATAAACTCATTGGCTGCCATTTCTCACTGCTCACGAGGCACAGTCTTAATATTCTGCAAGTTGTTTTTGAATCGTCAAGATCAGAAGTTCTTATATCAGAAGCAGAAAATATAGTTGCTTCACTGATATCATATGTTTCTTTGAGCGACAAGAATCCCATAGACACTATTATTTCTGCATTGTCTTTGTTAAAATGTTGTTTGGACAAGCTTCATAGTGCAGATCGGAGCACATGGGTCAAGAACCTTCCTCCAGTTTTTAACTTAGTTGCAGGTACAATTTCTTAATGTTGTTTATTTAGTGCTATATTTTATTATTGTTACAATTGCATCCATGATGATACAATAAACTTATTTGTGTAGGTGTTTGTTTAATTTTATTTTTGATGGACTTTCATCATATCTGCCTGTTAATGAGGCGATATTCTTTTGTTGTTATGCTCGTGGTTCAAAATAGCGGCCGCTACATAGCCTAGCAGCCGCATTATCAGCCATAGCGGTTGAGGCCGCTGCACTATTTTGAATATAGCGGCACTACGGTGTAACACCTAATAGAACCAAGCAACTTTAATTTATAACAGAGTTTTTTCTATTTTTTTCCTCCTCAATAGCCTTTCCTATGGTTGTCTTTAACCTTATATGGTTCCAAATCACTAAAAAAAAAAACCACAAGAATGGTTGCGACATAAGATTCAAAATTTTTTTAACACTTAAAAAAACTCATGCCGCTACGCTGTTATGTATTGCTGCAACCACTATGTATCGCCCGCTATGTAGCGTTTTGGCCATTGGCCGCTACGCTTGCCGCAACTATTATTTTACCCTTGGTTATTTTGCAATATATCATGATATAAAAGGAAAAGTAATCTGAATAAATGTAGCACTGGTTCTATCACCAAAAAAAAAGCCATCAAGGGTTAGGGAATAACATATTTGACCTGTGAGTCATGGAATAACACTTATGTTATTTTTTTGTACGTGCTAGTGGATTAGGAATGTCCAATGGGTCAGTCTCGTTTAATCCAATTATACCATGTTACTTCATTCTTAGAGTCCACATAAATATAACTCAAACAGAACTTTTTATTGCTCTTAACCCTTATAATGAGGTAGCTTGATATCAGATCTTTACAGGCATTTCGGGTGTAACATGCCCCATTCCGTTTCATTATTGGTACCCAATCCTGTAAAAGCAATTGCATAACTAACCCTGTTAAGTTTGAGATTCTTCCACAAACGACCACAAGTCAACTTATATTTATAATATGCGATAGGCAACATGTGAAACAATTATAATTCATTAACCATCTTAGAATCGTGTAATATCACATTCACAAGTAGCATAATAAGGTTCTCAACTCTCAACATGTAAATAGGAACCATTAAATTTAGGAATGTCACCATTTAGGAACCATTAGAATCACCATTTAGGAATGTCATAGAAATTACATCACATGCAAATAGGAACATGTAGAACCAAATCCGAACATGTAATTCAATTTCGAAACTGTTACTCTAGCGAGTTACTGTAGCATGAAAAATGGCAGCCAACTATATTGTGCTTAAATAACACTCGAAGCATTCTTAACTACAATCTCTTTAACATAGGACATATATCATGGCATGTAGGGTTCTCAACATCCCACAATCTACAAAAAGCACAACTAGAATTACATTTTTTTTGATAATAGTAAATTTTATTTCCACAAAAAACTACAAAGAAAACAAGCAAAGAAGCCAACGAAACTTAGCCAAAAAGCAAACTTAAAGAGAAAACGAAGAAAAAGAAAACAATAGACATAAAACAGAATAGAAGAGCATAACACTCCCTCACTCCCTCTTTAGCAAGCGCATCTGCCATGACATTTGCCTCCCTATTCACACGTAGAATTGAACGTCTACTCACCTTGAGTGAGCTAGAGTTGCTCGGTTTACGTGGGGAAAATGGAATGTCATCCAAGAGAGCACAATCCTCTGAATGGTTTCTTCTCTTTCTAGTTTTCTTCAAGTCTCTTCTAGTTCTCTCTAGGATTATAGTTGATAGGAATGCTAGAGAGAGATTGTGTGGAGGCTTTGCTAGTTTATAATTTGGGTCTACCTATCCACTATCCTAATTTGAACTGTACTAGGAAAGTCTTCTTTCTATTTTGTGCTAGGAGTCCTTTTAAGCAACATGGCAGACTTTCTAATTTTAGTAGGATACAAGAGTAGTCCTCCTTTCCTATTCTTGGTTGACCACAACTTTCTAATTCACAGTCCTTTCTGATAATGTGAATACAATTCCTATTAAATAACTTCTCATTGTCCCACTAATATCTCTCAGTCCCCAACATAGAAGTCCACCAATAAATACAAACTATTTAATAATATACAAAGGGTCCCACCAATAATTCTAAAAGACTTGATCCTATTAACTTAAAATCAATGGGTCCCACATATACCTAACAACTTAAAATCCAATTCATAAGGAGAGACTTAATCAAAACAATTTAATGGGTCACACACCCCATGAACAAAATAAAGATCACATTAAGTCAAAAATTCCAAAAGGAAGGAAATTAAATAAAAATCTATAACTCAAAATTTTAAATTCCCCAATTCCTTCTAGGGGGTTGTAGGGTATTACATCTTCCATTTGCACCCAATAATCAGTTAACACCGCCTTAAGAGTCCGAATAAGAACTTTGCTTTTATTGAAGATAGAACTGTTGACATTTTGTGAATTGACTTTAACTTGCTGATCATTTTTATTGCATTCCATCATTGTGAAGGCAAATCTACATTCCATCTACTATGCCTATCTGTTTGTCCAACTGTAATTTTTTTCATTGACTTTGGTGTTTAAATAATATGGCGATTGCTTCTGTTGCTTTATCTCTTATTTAAATTTGTGGTCAATACAGATTTTAGAGATTATCTTTCCTTTTCAGGTTTCTCAAATTCTGATGATAGTATAAATAAGGTTGATTTTCCTTTTCAGGTTTCTTAAATTCTGATGATTATATAGCCATACAGGCTAGAGACTTCTTGAAAGGAATGATCAATCATCATTTTGATCGAAGCATTTTCTTAACTAGTGGAAATCAATTATGTGACGCGGCTATGCATACGTCAGAGTCAACTGCACTGGAATCCATTTGTACTGAATTTGTGAAATTGCTCAATGCATGTGATAGCATTCCTAACGAGCATACCTTGGCTGTCATTTCAGATTTGTTTATCAAACTTGGTTCGTTCTTTTCATTCTTATATGGGATCCATGGTTATCTTTTGAGTAGTAACAAATGATTACTTGTATGCATATTAGTTGCCTTCAGTGTGGGAGTAGATCACAGCAGTTAGTTACTTCAGGTTACTTAGAGTTTCTTGGTACGTATGTCAAATAATACTTATTGTTTGAGCCAGAGGACCCAACACTGTATATTTAGTGTGCCATGAACGTCTTTGTTTCTTTGCCAATGCCACCATACTAGCTCACGGGAGGCTCCCGTTTGGTAATTTTACTGTAAAATAAAGATAAAGTAAACATCAAATCAAGAGAGAATAAAATATAAGGTTATGATGGTATTTTGTTTCTAGTTTGGTATGGAGTCTTTTTGACTTTTTGTATTGAAAAGTGGTTTTTTTTTTTGTCTTTTAGTGGAGAAAGAAGGTTCCTTTTTGACTTTTTTTTGAAAAAGGAGGTAATTTTCTAAAACAAGTTTACTTTTGATGTGACCCCTTGTTTGAAAAATGGAGGCTTTACTTGACTTTTACTAAACTTGTAAAGTGCCAAACGGGCCATGGGGTTGTTCGGATGAAGAGAAAAGGTGCTGAAAACTGTTCACAATTAAATTTTTAGTGGAAAGTTTTCTCCAGCTCCGAGTGTACCCTCCAATTTATCAAAGGAGCAGCGTCTCCTCAATGGACTTGTGTTTGCCTAACACTCACACCTAGGCATCGTCGGTATTGTTTCATCTACTTGATTTTTCTTTGAGATTTTATTTATTCATTTATTTATAGGGAAGAAGAGGAGAGGGAGGGAGTGAGGGGGGTGGGTTGCATTTTATAACTTTTTTTTTTTTTTTTGGGTTTTAGGAATCTGCTAAGATGGATTACAATTTTGGGCAGGCTGAGCCCCTTGGTTCTGCCCTTTATGTTCAAGCAATTTTATATTTATGGTCTCTTCTTGGTTCAAAACTTCAGTCAAATTTTTGACTTTGAAAGCTATCAATTTAATATTCATGTTGGAGATGATGAAAGAAATGATGGCCATTTCATATGAAAATCTCTTCCTTCTGCCCTCATTATACTACTTATAGTTTCTGGGCTAATATTTTTTTTTCCTTTTACTTTTTAGAACTATATGTTTTGTTTATATGCTTACAAGTGTGCCTTGACATGGTGGTGTATCTGTTTGTATTTATGCATGTATGATGTTTTTGTATTTTTGGTTGTCTAAAAAAGATTATAAAATTTGACCAATCAAATTTTGCTTTTTTTAAATGGACTAATCAATTCTTGAATTTTATAGGTGATATTTCGCAAATCTTTATGAAACGCATTGTACGTAAACTATCAGAAATGATGGTAGTTGGTGAAGATATGCCTGGCATGAAGCATGTAGGTTCCAAGGCAGTGATCATGCTCTTTAAATACTTGCTATTATCTATGAAATGAAAATGGCGACTTTACCAATTTGCTTCTTCATCTTTAATTTTTTTCTAGTACAAAAATACTTATATCATGTTTTTCTAATTGTCAGTCGGCTACTTTCACTAATCTTATGTTATTAATGCTGTTCTTTGCTCATTTTTGGAATTGCCCTAACAATTCGAAAAAAGAAAAATAACATTCATTCAGCACTTATGAAACTGTTCTTTTTCATTATCTGTGTCAGTTTTTAGTCACCATTGATAAGATCTACTCTTTTCTTCTCATGTAGCATGATGCATTTGAAATTCTCATCAAGGTGTGCATTACTCTGTTACCTCTTTGGAGATTACCATTGATTTAGTATATTCGGAACCTAATCAAGAACGAACCCATGTGTCTACTTTTCTCTTGTGATATTCAATCTCATTCCTTGAGTCTTCCGAAGTGAACTGGACTGCATGATTTTCCCTCAAACACCTCAATGCTTTTGATGCTAGTAACAATATTTAATTTCTTGTTTTGGATGACATAAGGCACTAGCTTTAATGCTGCAGGAAGTTCAGCAAATGAACTCCAGATATCCAGCAACAAAAAAAAAAAAAAGCATAACCAAGGTCTTAAAATTTGGACATGGTAGCAACTTGGCTCCCATCGAGTTGAGTTAATTCGACCAAGCCGCACAATAGAGCTCCTTAATCTTTAAAAATAATAAAAAAAATATGATAAAATTCAAAAAAATTGAAAAATAATTTCATATAAATTTAGAATTCTATCACTCATCTTGTTTTAGTTAGTATGAATGAATTTTAATGGGTTATGTCATTTGTGTTTCACTCAATTGGATAGATAGTGCATCTGATCTTTGAATGCTTAGACCTTCAACAAAATGTGGCTTTAATGTTTTAAAATCTGTGTAAAAGATCTTGAAACGCCTCCCAAAGTTTCTTCCCACGGAATACAGAAAAAATTGATGTGTATACAGTGTTTCCTATACAAATCGATTAGAAAAAAGAAGGGACTAGGACGATTTTTAAAACCATGGCATAGGCAACCTACAACATGAGTGTACCAACCCCAAGATCTGCGAAATCTGCAGCAGTGATTCAGTTTTATTGTTTATTATTTGTTTTGTTTTGTAGTGTTTGACGATTTATGGTTGAGTTCATTTCTTTTTTATATTAAATTGTCGATGAATGTGCACACATTAACTATAGGGCTTTGACATTTAGAACTTTCATATATTTGCGATAATACATTGGATGGTTGACACCTCTTGTCCTGGAAAACTCTCTTTCTATTGTTTGAAGTTAACATACAACCTAAGGGCCAGTTTGGCAATTTACTATTAAAGTAAAAGTGACGTAAAGCATCAAATCAAGAGAGAATAAAATATAACGGGGTTATGATGGTATTTTGTTTTTAGTGGATTGGTAGGAAATATTTTTTGACTTTCTGTGTAAAAAGTGGGTGGTTTTCTGTCATTTAGTGGAGAAAGGAGGTTGCTTTTGACTTTTCTTTTTAAAAAAGAGGGAATTTTGAAGATGCTTACTTTTGATGTGACTCCTTTTCTGAAAAATGGAAGCTTTACATTACTTTTACTAACCTAGTAAATTGCGAAACGGGCCCTAAGGAGTGAGTGGACATAGTACGGGAGACCTTCAACCATGGTCGAGGTTAGAGTTTCCTAGATAGGTGCAAGCATTCTGTTATCTTGGATTCTTGAATCTGGGTTGGGATCTTTGTGCAAGAAACTCTTGAGAGATTTATCAAGTTTATGACTTTCCACTCCTCCCAGCTTGCTTTACCTTTTAAACAATGTGTAGATAATTATAATTATTCTTTATATATTTTTGTTGCTAAGTCCCATACCTGTTGTATCATGTATGGGTCATAGTTATCTTATTTGCATATAGTTTGAAGACGGCAAAACTGGTATATATTCACTGTTTGAAGACTGTGGAAGAAAAATTCTTTTGATTTTTGTTATGTGCAACTGAGAATTTGTTTTGTGGAATCATTTAAAAGAATAATTGATTTGTCAAAAGGTCTTCCACAGTTTGAATCATTATATTTCTATTCATGGTGCTAGTGTTATAAATGAACTTTGTACTTCTATCATCAGAAGCAATAATATTTCTTTCTATTATTAACTGCAGTTGCAAGAATGCATTGGATCTGCTGTCATTGCTATGGGACCAGATAATATTCTCTCAATGATACCCATCTCTCTCCATTCTGAAAAACGTACTTGCTCAAACACTTGGTTGATTCCTATCTTGAAGAAATATGTTGTTGGATCATCATTAGAATATTTTATGGAGCATATTGTGCCCCTTGCAAAATCTATTCAGAGTGCAAGTCATAAAGGTACTTCTGTTAATTGCTAGTCTTCTTTAAGATCAACGTTTAAGAACATGGTTTCCAAAACGGCCAATTGACATCCAAATTATATTATTGGCTCGATTCCTTCAATTTTTTTGAGAATTATTTTATCAAAAAACAATAATTTACAAAAAAAAAAAAACCAAATGTTAAGGGCTTTGTTTTGAAAATGAATAAACTCTAAAAACAAAACATACTACCATACCATTACGTTAAATATATTTTCTCTATTCTGTAGACACTTTTCTGTTTTGGACTTGCACAATAGTAGTGGTGAGTAGGGACCTCCAAAACTGGTATGTAATGGGTGAAGCCATTACTTGATGGCTGTTGTTGTAAACCATGTTTGAGATTCTCGATTGTTATAATCCCAAACTTTAAAATTTTCATTTTAAATTTCTCAGCTAAAAAGACAACTATGGTCCGCGAACTGCAGTCTTGTGCACATGGCCTCTGGAACATGCTACCTGCATTCTGCCAGTACCCTATTGATACTTCCCAAAGGTTTGGACCTTTTGCAAACCTATTGGTGGTTCTTCTCAAGGATTCCTTCATGCATGAAACCATTGCAGCAGCTCTCCAGGTTTGGAACAACTGAAAAAATTGTTTCATTGAAATATTTTTTCTACTTTTGTATGATTATCTTCAATGTTGGCGTGCTGAGCTGGGGTGGGTATTATATTCTTTATCCTGGTAGTTAATGTTTTTTTTTTTTTACTTCATGTAGGAACTTGTTAATCAGAATAGAAGAATTATAAGAGGTAATCTGTATGCGAATGAGATTCAAAATCTGCCAAATTCTTCAGAATCTGTCACTTTTCCGTCACACTACTCGAAGAAAATCGCATCTAGAAACATCAAGGCTCTAGCATCAAGTTCCATGGATTTAATACAGGCTCTTACCGGTGTATTCTTTAATTCACCTCCAGAGAAGCGTCCAAATTTGAAGGTTCATTCATCTTTGTTTCCCTTTCTTTAATTTTCCTATTGTTGGTGCTGTCTTCTCCCTTTTGTTTTTGGCTTCCCTCTTGTTGCCTCTACCAGCTGCAGATCGCCGTATGCCTCGGCATAGCTGGTCGCCTTTTTGGGGTGTGGCAGCAAGTTAAAAGAAAATCATTCAAATTGTATAAAGGGTATTCACAGCCCTTATTTTGGTAGCTATCAATATATTCTTGCTTATTTAAAAAAAAAAAAAAAAAAAGAGAAAGAAATGACGGTAAAATAAATGTTTATCAGATAACTTGTTCTCTTGTGACTTGGGAAGGACGTGTCTTGATCTTGGATGCAACCATATGTCATAATGGAAATCTCAAAATCTTAAACATTGACTCATTTGTACAATATGTGTGCATCGTGAGGGGTTGGATGTGGAAGATAGAGGGTATGACGCAGCCCGGGATATGCGATGGAAAGTGGAATGAATGTAGACAAATTCTACTTGAGAGTTTACCCAATCTTGGATGGATTCAAGTGAGGACCACATGGGAATTGGTTGAATCCCTTTAGGGACTCTTTAACATGCATGAGCGCTCTTACATCGAAGACAAATTGATGCAAGCCTAACAATAGGTCGGCCAACCCATTGGGCCCAACCCATAGGCCCAACGGGACATCTAGTTATTCAGGAATCTTATTAAGTATTGTAATTTGTTTAAGATTAATATTAGTATATTTTCTGTTTTAGCCATTATTCAGATAATAGGAAAATATTATTGCTTAGGGATTAAGCCAACTCCCCTATATAAGGATGTTAGGCCTCATTGTAATGCATTGCTTATTATCAATTAGTTGTGAGAGTTTTCTCTTTAGTTATGGGGTTTCTCCTCATCAAGGATCAAAATAACGGTTACGGCAGGCGTAGCGGTCAGTGGCCAAAACGCTACGTAGCGGGCGTACGTAGTGGGTGCGGTGATACATAGCGGTGTAGCAGTGTGGATTTTTTAAATGGTCAATTTTTTTTGAATCTTGTATAGCAAACAATATTGTATTTCTTTAGTGATTTGAAACCATATAAGGGTAGAGATAATTTTAGGAAAGCCTATTGAGGAGAAGAAATAGGGAAAACAATGTTTAAAACTAAAATTACTTGGCTCAATTAGGTTTTAGACCGTAGCGCCGCTATTTTCAAAATAGCGTAGTGGCCTTGACTGCTATGGCCGATAATGCGGGCGCTACGCTACGTAGCGGCTGCTATTTTGAACCATGCTCCTCATCATGAGTGTGACTTAGGGCATCAATCATTCTGGAGATTGATCTATTGCCTCGATCGCAAATCCGGGCTGCGCCACAAACACTCACAACCATCGGCAAATCCATATCAATCTTTCTTGAATAATGATAATCTCTCTCTCCCAGTGGAGGGATTACATATCTATCGGAAGCGCTGGACACCCCCTTTCCTAGTAGGCTTTGCTTTCCTAAATGATAAAGGAAACTAAATCATTTAACTTTCTTAACAACCCAAATAAAATGAAACTCCTAATTTAAAGACTTGTAAATAAAGTAAAACTCTCAAATAAGACTCCTAATTAATTAGAAGTCCTAATTACGTGAATGTCATTGGGCCTGTGGGCTGGCTGACCCATGGGTCTGGCCTTCATCAGTGCACTTGTGCGTGTGCACTTTGAGAGAGGGGGAGGGAGCGATGATGTGGAAGATCATGTGCCTGTGGGGGGGAAATTGCTTTTGATCTGAAACATTGACACATTTGCACAATATTTGTGTGCATGCACAAGTGGATGTGTGGATGGTGGGGAAAATTGGACTTGTTGGTGGGGAAGATCGCTTGTGATCAGAAACACCAACACATTTGCACAATATTTATGTGCATGCATGAATGGATGTGGAAGATTGTGTGAGTATGTTTGTCTGGCTGTGTGTGAACATTGGCGTATCTATGTACACAATGTGTGCATGTGCAGGTGGATTGGAAGCATGCATGTGTTTGTGTGGGTGGATGTGGAAGATTTTGGGCGCACATGTGTGGTGTGGAAGATGGTGCGCCTATGATACTCATGCATGTATATGCCTAGCGTACCCCTTTCAGACCTATACAATACTCGTATTGGTACTCGATGCTGAATTGGTGCTTCTAGTTCTAGGCTACAAGTTCACCACATCTTCTATACTGATCCCATTATTTTTCATTTAGATCTAAAAGATTTCTTCCTTTTCAACATAAAAAATGTTAGAAAGGAATGTAAACAATGATAATGTCATTAATTTGGAAATGATCTAAAGAAGAAAATTAATAGTGCAAAAACTTTAATATAAATATGAAATTTCATGTTATGGATAGGATAGTGGTATCCATATTTGAGTTCTAGATATGCAAAAGTGTGTAGCCATATCCCCGGTATTTGCATTCACATCCATATGTATGTATATATATATATATATATATATATATATATAAGTGGGAGGTGCTCCTATGAGAGCATCTCTCACCTCACTATGAGAAAGTAAGGTGAGAGATAAGGTGGGGCCCCACATTTAAGTTGTTGGCATTGGATATGGATGTGAGGGCCCCCACCTTAGCTCTCATAATAAGGTGAAAGATGCTCTCATAGGAGCACCTCCCATTTATATATTGGGAAGTGCTCCTATGAGAGACACTCTCACCAACTTTATGAGAGATGGGTGGGGGCCCTTACTTCCATATCCACTCTCACCAACTTAAATCCAAGGACCCCCAACTTAAATGTGAGGGCCCCCACCCATCTCTTACCAAGTTGGTGAGAGTGTCTCTCATAGGAGCACTTCCCTTATATATATATATATAGGGAAATGTTCATATGCATCCATCCCTCACCATTTTTGGTGAGGGACACCCCTTTTGGGGGTGTTTCAAGTACAAAAGGGGTACAAGAGGGGTACTTTGTACCTCCCTTTTGTACTTGAAACACCCCCAAAAGGGGTGTCCCTCACCAAAAATGGTGAGGGATAGATGCATATGAAGACCCCCCATATATATATATATATATATATATATATATATATATATATATAGTGGAGCTCTACACAGTGCCCTGGGGTTTTCTTTTCTAAAAAACGCCCCTCCTAGTTTAGCCCATTAGGATGCATGATGATCATGGAAGTAAAATGGATGGAAAGATCCATATGAGGCGTACCTACATGCAAAATCTTGAGCCCAAACGATCATCCTAACCTTTTGATCCATAGCCCTAAAGTTTAATGGTTTAGAGGCATCATTTCGTTATGATTTCAATCCAATGGTGAGGAAAAGTTGGATGAATGTCAAACTTGGACTTGTGACTATTCATTGGGAGGTTGTGTGTAAAGACTTAATTTACACAACATGGGCCCTATGACCAAAAAAAAGAGGGGCGCAAAAAGGGGCATTTTTAAAGTGGGGCGTTTTTGAGAATTTCCCATATATACATATATATTGGCATCTTAGTTGCGCTCATGTATGTCTGTCTATGGTGGAAATTAAGCGCATTTGGAAGGTCCTGTGGAAGATCAAGTGCATGGAAAAGTGCCACATGTGCGTGTGGAGGATTGGATGTGTGTGAGTTATTTTACCTGTTTGTACAAATGTGTGCATGCATGGGTGGATGTGGATTGCATTCATGCACATGGTGAATGTGGACCTGGGTGCATTGGCACATTTGTGCAATTTGAGTACACATGTGGTGGTGGATGAAGATCGCATGTACATGTGTGTTCATGCCATCGTCGCTTTGCCGTGTTCACACTTTTGTATATTTAAGTTTAAAATGTGTTTGATGTGTCAGATTGAATCATTCTTCTATTTCTTTTTTGGCTATTTTTCGTTCTGGGCCTTCATCTGCTGGAACCCTACATGTATTAGGCTACGCAGTATAGTTTCCCTGGTTAAGTTTAGCTTTATTTGTTAGTTGTGTACTGTCTTTTGTTTTTAGTTATACAATGATTAAAGATAAAGTGTATTAATACAGTCATCATTTTCAAAAAAAAAAAAAAAAAAGAATAAAAGATTTAAAGATTGTGTACAGAAAAAGGATTTTATTCCTGATGAGTGCATGATACAACTGATGATACGATACTCATTTATTTTTACCAAACTGATTCTCTGTTCGAACATTTTTTCTGTCATGGACTTATTTACAATGTTAATTTCATGTGATTTTTACAATGTTGTCCCAGCTACACTGGGTTTTGCTGTTTTGTACTATTGTGCTTGTTTTGAGTTTGTCTTTGCTTGGTATGAAATCAACTGTTCTGAAATAGTACAGTACATATTAGAAAACACTGCAGACTTGCCATCCACTTTATATGGCTTTTGAGATTTGTTTTAGAGTGTTGTAAGCATCCAACAATGTTTGTTATTATTATTATTAAAATACGGACAGAGAATTATGTGATTTTGTTCTTTAATTCTATCTTAACAGGAGACAATTGGCTGTTTGGCTTCTATCACTGAGAGTTCCAAAGTAAAAGATTTCTTCACTTCATTGGAGAAATTCCAGGTCATAGATGGAGTAGCAGAATCTGAGAAATTGGAGGCTGATGTCCCCACATCGATTAACTCAGAGCAGGGAGGGAGGACAAATAAAAAAGAGCGGGTAGACTCACGGAGGTATTAGCTAGTCATCTTTCCATGCATATCTGATTTTTCACTACAGTTCTATTTTATTGCATTTCTATGTCAATTTATGCTGTATAAACTATTCATTCCCCAGTGAAGGTGATGCAGGACAGTGAAAACGAACCTAAATGATGCAATCTGAGATCAAGATAATTAATTAACATTTATAAATCTTAAAGATTTTGCAAACCAATCACTGAAAAATTAAACTAAAGCAATTAATTAGCGATCCAAGGCCTTGTTACAGTCTTGCAGTTGAGTCCCTCAAGAATTAAAAGATAGGTCAAATTGAAGGCTAGAGATTCCACTTGCCTAGGGATTCGACAACAACCCACCTCGGGATCCATGCACATGTGCCTAGGGATGTGTGCGCATGGATCTAGGGGCTGGTATGGGTTCCTTTGGAGCATTACTTGATGAAGAAATTGGCTTAGGACCGTGGGACTCTGATGCAGTACGGTCCGAAACGAATAGGCCCCACTGATGCCCCCCCCCAACCCCAAGGAAAATCTTCCGTCATCTTGCTTACCTTAATTAGATTCTTAAAATAATATATTTTCTTTGATTTAGTGGGAAAAATTTAAGTAGTCAAATGGAGAGATTTAGGTGATTTGATTGAGAGATTTTAGTGATTATTGGTATGTTTCCCTATTTAGACGATTCCTATATTATATATAGGGAGGTGTTCTCAGTTGTATGGATGCTATATTGATAATAAAATTTCGGAAGTGTTCGCGTGAGTTCTTCTTTGGGTGTTGGCCCTAGGGCTCGAGTCTGAAGGCTCGATCTCACTGTCGAAGGTGTAGATCTTAACTGTGATTGTGGCTGGGCTGCACCAGACTCGAAAGGAAAAAGGATTGGAAAAGAAGAATACCTTTGATGACGAAAACGAACTTTGGTTTCACACGAAACTCCCTATCACATGCGATCTTGCAAGAGAAATCTCCAGAAGGCCTTGAAAGTGATTTTATCCATTCGTTCATTAGTTCCTCTCAAAGAGAGTACAAGGCTTATAAAAGACAATAAGGGCACATTTGGTAATGGGAGAGGAATCCTCTCTTCGAATGAATCCTTGGTGCCATGGAATTAGACTTTCTTCAAACAAGGTTTATGAGGGAGAGGATTCATTGCATTCCATGTTTGGCTGGCATAGAGCAATCAGAGATGATTCTTTCAGACCCCTGTTTGGTAATGGGAGAGGAACCCATGAAAAAAAAAAAAAACAATGATAAACAAGTACTGGTTATCTCCATCTCAAATTCATTACCACCACCCATCATATCTTATATTCCCAATTATCATCTCCAATTTAACCCACTCCCTATCCTAACCAATGGCAAACATATACTTTTCGAACTTCAAAAACATTTTAAAATTTTTTGACAGTCTCCCCTTAATGGGGGGGCATTTCTGTTTTTTTCAAGCTATCAGGTACCTGTTAAATCAATAGTCATATAAACACTTCGGGCACGTTTGTGTACAAGCCACCTGCATTTGATCCTTCCCAATAAATCTTCTTCCTCCATCTTGTAACAATCTTCAAATCAACACACCCCAACTTCATAGCCAGAACTCAAATTTTATTAAGATTTAGCAACACTAAACATCAGTACAATGAAAAGTTAACCTGGCATAAGTTCTATCTATATCTCCAAGTACATTTTAGCGAGAAATTGCAATTTACTTGAATCTTCACTAACCCAAGCACACATGTCACATGGTTGTACAATTGAAATCAAAGTTAGGTACACAACAAAGAAAAGAGACTTTGCTAGTTCATGTAGATGATTGACTATAACCCCAAAAACCACATCAGCAAAATGAGGCAAGCACCCAATAGCAGGAAGTATATACTGTAAAAATAGAATCCTCTAAGTTCTAGACATCTAACGACAAAAGTACATACATATCCAATTGCAAGGGAATCCACTAATATATTAAACACCACCATTCATTCATCAACCACCATTCATCAACTCTCAATCTCAAATGCATTCATTAACCACCTCCATTTATCAACCACACTTCCAACATGAATATACAACAATTTTCACAACACATTCAATATTGCAAGCCATGAAACCAAGCCATAGTAGAATGTCTCAAACACCACCATAGACATATAGTAGACACAACTAACAAGGGGATGAACAAGAAAAAATAAGAAAACCATCAAAGAACGACAAAAGAACCTTTTTAACAAAGGCCCATTCAGGATAAGGTAATGGTTATGGCCACTTACAGTAGATGCAACTAAACCATTTGCCAATCATCAATCAACCCACCATTCACCAACCCCAACACCATTTACAATTAATCAACCCCACCAATGCATGCCCATTCAAGATATTATTAGTAGAAAACCTGTATTCATTCACACTATGATTAATAAGAAAAGGGCCATGAATGAAGTGAAATAATGAGCATGACACGGGTGATGTGGTTGCACAGCTTCAACTGGATAGAATTGAGCTTTAATCTTCTTTTTTACATGAAGAATGAAGTGAAACCATAAGCTTTGGAACATCAATCAATTTTTGCAGCTGTTCGGTCTTTCATGTTTGGAGTGTCGTATGGAAAATGAAAATGCAATTTAAGATACTTAAGTTATGTGATGATGGACAACAACATATAGAACGAGCTTGTAAATAGCAACCTACAACATTGTAGAAAAATCCCTCTGAAAAAAAAAAAAAAGAAGAAAAAAGAAGAAAATAAAAGCAGTAGCACATAAAAGCAGATTTTGCACCAGTTGAACTATGTCCCATGAGGCACTCAAACCATTCAATTCTTAGGTATGAAAATAATTTACCATCCACAAGTGGTAGGTGTAAGTCTTTGTGCACTAAAAGAATAGAAGATCATGAAGACAAAGTGGAGAAACAAAATCTTGACAATGCTAAGAGCACAGAAGAAATTGAACTATCATGAAAGATAAATTTGACATGTGTTACCAAAAATGAAAGATATATTTGCATCCATCATATAGAAAAATGCAAGGCAAGTTTGCATTCATCACAACCAATCCATTAACAAAAAGTAGAGATTTTTTTTTTTTTTGTGGGGGGGGGGGGGGGGGGGGGGGGTGATAAGTATATATTTCCAAAGGAAATAGCTGAATATACAAAATAATGAGGGAGCAGCTCCACCCCGCTTGCACCCTAGCCTAGAGACACAGCCAAGGTGGAGCTGGACCACCCAAAAACGATGCCCACAGGCTGGGCCTGCCTAAAACACCCAAAAGAGGTACACAAAAACAACCCACGAAGAAAGACTACCCAACCTTGATGCTAGTTTAGACCACCTAAGAGCATTTGTATCAACATAATCACATTGGAGGCATTTAGATTTCTAATCATTTGGGCTACTCGCTTTGCATTGAATTTTTGCCTCTGAGGAGAGGTTTGGATCCATAAGAGAGGAGAGAGGAGCAGTGCACTACCTTTTTTTATGCAAAAGTAGAGAGTTGTATATATATATATAAAAAAAAAAAAAAACACATTGATATAAACCAAACCAAGCCTTTTCCCACTAGGTGGGGTCGGCTATATGGATTTGACGACGCCAATCAAATCTGTTTAGGGCCATGTCCTCCGTTAGATCCATGTAGGCAATATCATGTTTAATAGTTTTTTTCCAACTTCTCTTGGGTCTCCCTCTCCCTCTCCTACTCCTGGCAATCTCCATGCCTTCACACCTTTTAACAGGTGCCTCCGTTGGACGCCTTCTAACATGGCCAAACCATCTTAGTCGATTTTCTCCCATTTTATCTCCAATCGGTGCTATTCCTACTTTGCCCCTAATCTCCTCATTCCTAATCCTATCTCTCCTTGTGATCCCGCACATCCATCTTAGCATTCTCATCTCCGCAACTTTCATCTTCTTAACATGATTATGCTTTACTGCCCAACACTCTGATCCATATAACAATGCTGGTCTTACCGCCACCTTATAATACTTTCCTTTAACTCTGAGGGGGACTTTCCGATCACACAAGACTCCCGAAGCACTCCTCCATATGGTCCACCCGGCCTGAATCCTGTGACTTACATCAGTATCAATCCCTCCATCCTGTTGCACCATCGATCCAAGGTACCTAAAGTCTTCTTTCTCTACAATCTTTTGTGTGCCCAAACTTACTTCTATGTTGATATAGCTAATGTGAAATCAAATTCTCATTGTCCCCCTAGCTTCCCACATATCTTTAGGTACTCGTTCTCCAAAATCTGTCATAAATTGCCTGTCCGCATCATTAGGATTGCCAACATTGTCCTCTTCGCTATCCTGATCTTCTTCATCAATGAGATCATCCTCTTCCATCATCTCATTCAATGCGTTCCTAAATAAATTGTTCTCAAGTTTCCATCAACGGATAAAGTTGTGTAAAAGACAACATGCCGCAATGATCTTCACTTGTATCTTTATAGGATATCGTGGAGCAGTTTGCAGAAGGGCAAAATGTTGCTTCAACATAGAAAATGTTCTCTCCACTATATTTTGTAACTTTGCATCATGTAAGTTGAATAGTTCGTGTTCAGTTTTAGGTGCCTGTGTTGTGGGCCATTCTTTTAGATGATATTTGACGCCGCGAAATGGTGCTAAAAACCCTCGTGTGTTCGAATAGCCACAATCTACGAGATAAAATTTTCCTACAAAACAATATTGGGACATTCTTATAATGCCTTAAATAGGATAAGCTTTATGCATTTAATAACAAAGGGCTTAGAGTTTACTACCAGCTAGAACACGTAACCTATTTTGGGGCCGTCTCCAAACTGCATGTTGAAGAATCTTTGAGTTTGAGGTTGATCCTTCCCATACACCGCAGACATATTGGAAACTCATATCAAATGATACGACGGCCATAACCTTCTGTGATAATCCGCCATTTCTATTGCGACAACAGACTTGATCTTCAAGTCTTACCCATGAGGGGATATGTGTACCATCTCTTGCTCCAACACAATCCTATAAACAAATACAACATTCATTAAAATATAGCGTATAGTTATTTATTTGTTACTTCTTTACAATGTTACCTTGAAAAATGGGTAAAACAAAGGACCATTTGCAATCTAAGGTGGACACTCCCCTTCGGATTGCTTCACATAATATGGTGCGAGTTTTATAATTGCGTCAATGTCTTGTTAAAGGATCAGCTGATTGTCTCCCTTGAATGTTGAAACAAGTTCTGTATTATTTGGTTTCTCTGGCCGTGACCAACGGTAAATAAAAATATTCCCAACTGCTCCTCTACCGTCACTATACGAGTCTCTTAAAGGGCCCCTACGTTTTAGCTCATTGGCTAATAGCAGGAAACAACCACTGCTTATTCTGAATACACCACGACGTTTATGGGGGTGTCCAGTCAAGATCTCCTTGAGATAAGTCTTTCCCCTTTGTGCACATTCATGAACTTTATCTTTGGTGAGATACTTGTAATGGTACCATAAAAGACATGTTAATGTAACTTTATTTGTTAATAGTAACACAAGATCTTGTCTATCCATACTGTGGGTGAAGACAAAAACACAACCAATTAATATATGTTAACAATCCAAGAAATTGAATATAAGTCATTTTTTGTACCCAAATCCCACAAATTAGTAAGTGTTCATCACATTCCAACAAAATGAATAAAAGACATTCATTGTCCAAACATCCCATGTCTTAATAAAAACATACATGACATACAAAAAAAAAAGTATAAATGAGTCCCACCTCACAACCAAAACCACGAATTACAAGTCCAAAATTACAACCCAAAACATCAAATTAAACATTGTTAAGGAAGTTAAGTATAAAGATATTGCGGTAATTGTTATCTTAGGCCAAAGACTTTGAGGCCATCTCTTCATTCCCTAGCTGTCTAAATGCTCCTAACTTTATTATCGGCTCTAGATCAAGAGATAGTATTGCTTCCCACTCCTTCATTCGTTCTTCCGATGTATTCCTTTCCATTGTGTCTATTGCATCTGCCATGCGCCCGAGAATTGCCACCATTGCATACCCCATGCTTTGGCGCCTTGTTGTTTAACGGAAGGATCCTCTCGGGGCCATATTATGCCCACTAGTTGTAGAAATGTTCTCATCTTCAGCCTTCTCATTGTGGGTAGCGGCATCATCAACCATGGATGAAAATAGCGCGTAGCGGCCGCAATATCGGGCGTAGCGGTGAAGACCGCTATGCTAAATTGCATTTAGCGGCGTCCACATTTGTAATGCTCGCTACGGGGCCGCTACAGAGTAAGACTGATTTGTATTTTCCAAAAAAATTTAAAATACATAATAAGACTTATTTCTTTTTTTGTTCTCTCCAAATAACATTTCAACTCAACTCTTCTACCCTTTTATTTTTAAAAGAATACCAAAAAGCACATGATCTCGCCAAATTACAATAAATACAGAGAGTTCTTTTCTAGGTATATCGTATTAGACACCCCCTTTGGTAGAGGTATTCTTTTCTCTAGGTACCGTTAAGTCTCAAGTCTTGACTTCATGACAATTATTTTATTTTATTTTATTTTATTTATGAGCTTTTCATTAGTTTCTAAGTTAACATAACTAAGCAACATGAATACATGTAATAAAAATGATTATTACTATTATATCTATTTATATAGCGATATAGGATCTTATACAATGAGGGGACCGTTGCGCCCCCTTATATTAGTTACTTTTGCAAAAAAAAAAAAAAAAAAAAACACATTTTCTCATTTTCCAATATTCTATATTTTCTAATGGATGGTGATTGAGGAATGTCATTCGTAAGCAATTCCTTTCGACCATCAACGATTGAGTTGCCAAAACATGGCGTAGAGTTGGGCATGCACCTAGACCTATACATACTAGCTCCAGGATGTGACCTATACACACTAGCTCCAGGATGTGCCTGCATTGCATGCATAATAGATCACAAATCATACTTGCATAACCAAAAAAAAAAAAAAAAAAAAAAAATTTGAATAAGAATCTCACCGCAGTGTAATTGTCCCACACCCATCTTATGCTTTGACCTTTTCCTTTCTTCATCCCATCCAAACCCACTTAAGATTAGCATGGCCTTCATCGCACTATACCATTTTTTTTTCTGCTCTTCATCCTATTTTTATCTTCTCTTTACTGAATTGGGGCCCAAGTTTTATTTGTATTTCCTTTGTAATCAAAACCCATCCCTCCGAGGAAAGCTCTCATGGGGTTACTTTGCCGCCTTTGTGCATCTCAAAGATGATGTGGAGGAGCACCTCATCATGTGCGTCCGTCCACTTCATATTTCTTATTGTATCCCTATTTGCAGCCTCAGGGGCAGTCGGTTCAGACATTCTACAATTTACAATGAGAGTTAAAACATTCAAGGAAGCATATAAAAGGACATACCAACCAGCAACAATGCCATCTCCTGTACACCGATTACATGTCATACAAGCATTTAACTGCTTTAATCCTAAAATCATTTAAAATACATGACAAACAACCCACAACCAGCCCATACAACCACGTCAATACATTCTTAGCCCATTTTTATCAATTTTGCTGCCTTACTTCCCATTTACTCAGATCTAATTACATGTAACTAGTTTAGCTATAATTGGCTATGGAAAAACAAAGCAAGCTACTTGCCATTGGCTTACATGCAAAGGGTCCACACGGCCTGCGAGCCTTCACTTTGTCCACATTTAAATGGCATCCACATCTAGCATTCCAGACAAGATGCATCTTTGTATTACTTCTAAAACAACACTTTTAACATACCCACCACCATTACCAATTAACAATATTGGTAGCCAAAAATAAAATGAAGCCAAAACTCCAACCCAAAATCTCAGCATCTTGTGAAGCTACCAAATAAACATTATTGGTAAAAAAAAGAAAAACAACAACCAAAATCCCATTCCAAAAAAATGCTTCAGCATTTGTGAAGGATTTGTGAAGCTACCTAATAACAGTAATGGCAAAAAAAAAAAAAAAAAATAAAACAAAAAACCAACAACCATAATTACAATCCAAACACACCCACCATCACTACCAAACTCCTTCAAACCAAATTTCCTCCAAGCCAATGAGGAAAAACCCAAAGAAACAAAATTCAAAATTTCACAACCATCAATTTGGCCTCCACCTGTTTCACTATCCACTTGCAAAGAATTGCCCCTACTAGCAAAACCCCTACCATCCACCTAGTCAGTTATGCACGCATGGAGAGAATAATATTATTGGAGAAAAAACGTGTACCCCTTAGGGTTCATTCATTCTCATTATATAAGGATTAATGACCCTATTATTAGTATCCTAATACAATCAAGATCCTAAGTTATAGCTATCCTAATACAATCAAGATCCTAAGTTATAGCTACTTAATATAGAAAGTGTACATGCATTATGAGTATACTAATTCCTAAATTATAGCTACCTAACGATACATGGGCTGGATTCACACCCCCACTCAAATTGATGCAAGGGAGTCTTAGAACAGCAATTTGGAAAACAAAAGCCGATGTTGAGGACGAGGAAGTCCTTTGGTGAAGATATCAGTAAACTGAAGTTCAGTAGGGACATGAGGTAAAGAAATGACATCACGTTTCAATTCATCCCGAATAAAGTGGTAGTTCAGTTCGATATGTTTGGCGCGTTCATGAAATACATGATTTTCAGTGATCCTGATAGCCCCAGTCAGCATCTGCGTAAGCGGTCTACTGAAGATGATTATCCTTGGGATGATATTAACCACGAGTGACAGTGCCCAACAAATACTGGATAATGCGCTTGACAGCAATCAGATGAAGGTGTCTAGGAGATGTCATGAATTGGCTCACAAGATTGATAGCATAGGATATGTCTGGTCGAGTGATGATGAGATAGACAAGGTTGCCCACCAGGCGCCTGTAGGTACGTGGATCAAGAAGAAGATCGCTATCATCTTTACTCAACTTTAGGTTGACCTCTACAGGTGTATCAACTAGCGAAGATTCATGTTGATCAGCAAGCTCAATAAGATCTGATGTATATTTATGTTGATTAAGAAAAGGGCATTGGGAAAATGATGCACTTCTAAGCCCAAAAAATAATGTAAAGGGCCCAGATCCTTCATATGGAAATAATCCCAGAGAAGCTTGGATAGACTTTATCATCCTATCATCAGTGCCAGTGATAATAATATCGTCAACATGCATAAGGAGAACAGTAACACCTGTAGATGTAGTGTGTATGAACTATGAACAGAGATGGATCGTAAGGTCTTTGAGTAAAGCCACTTATGCATAAGCGTCCCCTAAAAGTTTCAAACCATGCCCGAGGAGCTTGCTTAAGAATATAAAGAGATTTCCGGAGGTGATATACAAATATTTTAGATGGAGAGGTGACGCACTGCGGTATCCTGATATAGACCTCTTCTTTCAAATCCCCATGGAGAAAGGCATTTTTGACATCCATTCGGTATAATGGCCAAGATTTATAGGCAGCAATGGCGAGAAGTAACCGAACAGATGTCATTTGTAATAACCTGGGCCAGGTTAGGCCCAGATTCATCCGACCCATAAGGTATTGGGTTGGGTTGGGTTGAATTAATTATTTCTAACCTGTTTACAACCCCATTAGTAACCCTTTTGTTTGTTGTTGGGTTGTTAGAACGATACCTCTTGGGAGGGGGATTCCGTTCGGGTACCTGGGGGATTTCCCAAAGGGTGGAGATCTGACTTTATCACAAAACTAACGAACCTTTATTTGCCTTTTGCGTTGATTCCCGACTGTCTCATTTTGGTTAAAGAGGAGAGGAGAGGGAAGAGTGCAGAAGGATTTTTCTTAGGAAGCAACAGAGAGGAATCGCAGGGAGGAAGAGGCCCCTGGAAGATCTAGTGGATGCTATATGCAAGGCCCCATATCGACCGTGCCACAATATGCTACACTAGGAGGTGAGTAATATTTTCCATTTGTATATAATATAGAAATTGGTCTCGTTGTTGTTTCCTAGCCATGATCATGCCCAAAAAGGGTCTAGGAGATAAAAATTTGAACACTGTCTGCAAGGTCTCTTTCCTTCTTATTTCCATCATGCATGTAATGAGATCCACATGAATCTACTGTTCATCATGTCTAGATGAAGGAAAAAAAAAATGGACTATAATTTCTTTTACTTTATGATTCAACTTGTGTAATTGTCCCCATTATCTTGATTAATCCCTAGGTTGGGAAATCCATTCCAAGAATCCATCCTACAGAGAGGAATGGATCTGAAAATGCAATGTTTCAGAGTTTCCAACATTCCCAACATCTTAGGGTCAACAGATCTTGTGGGGCCCGGGGGTCCACCTGATCAATGATCAGGACCAGCCTTCTGGTTGGGCTGTGAGGGGCGACCAAGATGGGCTTGGTCCCCAGTGGATTGGACGATTAGGGACACACCATTTGGTTATCCTAAAGGACAGAAGGGGAAGCCTCTATTTTCTTTTATGGTTCGATTTTGTTCCACTGCATAAATTTCTATCTTTCTCCCTTAAACAGAATATGGGTTTAGAAATCAGAATATAAGTGTGAGGAATCCTACCTTGTAGAATATGATCCAGAGGAGGGATCAAACTGATGAGAAATTCCAGAAATTCAGAATTTCTGTGGTAAAGACCCCTTTTGAACAATCAGGTTTGTGGGACCCACTGGTCTCACCTGATCAGAGATCAGGACCGGCCATCTGGTTGGTCCCTGATGGGCGACTGGATGGCCCTGGACCATGTGGATCTGGCCACTAGGGACCCACCATCTCCTTCCCCCAAAATGTTGGGCGTGAGACCCATTCTCTGGAAGTGATGAATACTGCTAAGCACTGTATCGTCACCCCCTTTTTAATAGTTCCAGCCCATGTATCATTAGTTAGCTATAATTTAGGAATTAGTATACTCATAATACATGTACACTTTCTACATTAAGTAGCTATAACTTAGGATCTTGATTGTATTAGGATACTAATAATAGGGTCATCAACCCTTATATAAAGAGAATGAATGAACCCTAAGGGGTACACGTTTTTCCTCCACTAATATTATTCTCTCCATGCATGCATAACTGACAAGGTGGATGGTAGGGGTTTTGCTAGCAGGGGCAATTCTTTGCAAGTGGATGGTGAAATAGGTGGAGGTCAAATCGATGGTTAAAATAACCCCCTCCCTCTTTAACAACGATGATTTACGGAATCTGATGGGGGGTGATCTGACTGATGGAAATCGTGATTTTGTGGAAAAGGCGTGTCCTCTTTCCTTAGTCCTAGATGCAACCAAACGAGGGTTTTCCATGCGATCACGAAAAACCGATGAGAAATCTGCCTTGAATATAGTTGCCAAAAATGCCCTAAGGGTTCCCTAACAATCAATGGCTTAGATTAAATCCTAGACTAATGATGACATCATACCTTAATGTATAACATAAACTAAAATAAAGAAAAGAAAATAAGTAATTAAAAAAAGAAACCATAAAGGGGATGTTTGCACGCATTCCCATGCTTATTCGGCCATGCTATGGGCTTCTTTTTTTGGGCCCTCTTTGATATCTCGTTTGATCTTCAAGATTACTCATGTTCTCATGCTTGGATCTTCAGTAATTCTTCCCCTCTGGTCCATTGTTGGGTCTTCTTCACGCCTGCCATACGAGGTCATCATGCTTGGCATTAGATCCAATGGTGGATCTTTATTTGAGGACAAATCCAATGGTGGATCTTCAAAATTTTGATGGATTATGCCCATGAAAGCCTGATTCATTCGCAAAGAAGCTCTGTCTGCCACGTTCTTCTTGTGCCGTTATTAAATTTTGGAGTGGTTGGAAGTTGGAACTGATGTCCTCATTAGATGGTATGAACTTAGTTTATTAGATAAAGGGTGGAAATTGTTAATAACGAGTGACACCAAAAACTCGAGCTGTTAGTGACCAGCATAACAATGTAAATCAACCACACCCCCCTCCCCGAATGGGAGGCTGTTCGAATTTGAAACCCAACAAACAAACGGAACAGATAGATGGAGGTAACATGCTTCCAAAGGGTTTCGAACTCGTGATGTTTGGCTCCGATACTATGTTAAGATACCATATACCAACCCAAAAGCTTAAGCTAATAGGTGGAAGGCCCAAACAGGTATATGAAGCCTTGCCAAAGGCATTACTCAGGCGATGTGGGATGTGGCGCTTTACTTTACCAACACTCCCCCTCACGTGCAGGCCCAACAGATTTCATGGACGGGCTGCCACATGGGTTATACAAGAATGACGGGATCGAAACCCACTCTGATACCATTTAAGAAACCATTTATATCAACAGAAATGGTTGCTGTGGTGTTGACCTACTTAGCTTAGCTTTAATTGTGCTACCTATCACATTGATTTTTGTGGACTTGCATAAATGCTTAGATCTTTTCTAGTGCCAATTCTGATCCTAATATATTTTTTTTGAAATGGTAACTTGTATTAAAAGAAAAGGAGCAATACAAAAGAGCTTTACAGTATAAAAGAGCTATACTGAGAAGCGGCCGGGCAGAAGCCCCCAAAAAACAGCCACCTCCCAAAAGGAGGGGAAACAAAAGCAAGGAGAAAGGAAAGGAGAACCAAATCAAGATGAAGTGATTTCCCTCCAATTGTACATAATTGCATTAAAAGGTAAGCCCCAAAAATCTGGGAGATAGGAGACCCACGAGGCAACGCAGAATTTCAATTCTGATCCTAATATTAATTTATGCATTTGCAATTGGTGATCCATATAAGGTGTTCATTGAGCTCCAGCCAAGTATGATTGCGTTTTCTCTCTTTATTTTGTATATACTTTTATTTTTTTGAAGTTAATAGGTAAAAGGTATCATCCTATTCTCAGATTGTTAAAAGGTATCATCTTATTCTCGAATTGGACTCTATAAATAATCTAAATGAAAATAAATTTATATGCTACACAGTGCCCGTTATGGATTATGAAACCAGGTATGAAAGGGTTTATGTAGCAACATTTTGTCTCATCCAGGTGTTTGATAATAGATCTTGCATCCTCTCTTGTTGAAGGAGCTGATGAAGATCTAATTAACCTAATTTATGATTATATTAGACCTACTTTACAGGTATGATTTCTGTCATAATGTTTCTATCTTGTATGTCATTTAAGTTGCTAAAAGTTATCATTATGCTATGGTTGTGTTATGTTTTTGTTTATGTGATGCTTTGTCTAGGCTACTGATGGTAATGGCCAATCTGAGGCTTTCTATACCTTGAGCAGAATATTCAAGGTTTGTGTTTCTGACTGCAATTGGACAGAGTATTTTCTTCATCCTCACATATTCTATCATGGCCTTATATAACCTGGTATCAAGCAGGAGCATGCTTGGTTTTATTCGGCTCGGTTTGATGAGCTGATTGATCTGCTGCTTGGTCAAAGGGCACTTGTTTGTAATTTCTCCCAAAGAAGTCGCTTCACATGCCTCCACATTTTATTGGTTGATTTGTTAAAGGTCAGAATGTGTTCATTGATAGTACTTTTTTTTCTTAGAGAGAGCTATGAACATATCTATATCTACACAAATAGTGGATGGTTTGGCATTTAAATCTACTTTGATAAGCATCAAAACAAGTGAAAACAGTTGCAGAAGAGAATCTGATGTAAGCTAGACAGGCCCATGCTATGAAGGTAGAATTTCCAGCCACTGTGATCCAACTCTTCTGCTCTCAAACCTTTGGAGAATCCCAACTCGACCTTTAGTAATAGTAACTATAAATGTTGCTGCCAATGAATTATATATTTGGTAAAAAATCTTGATTCCAGAGGGTAAGAGGGTTTAACCTGATGGAGCTTTAATTCTTAGACTGCTGGAATCTTCCAATTACAGGGTAGAAGGTCGGTGATTGAAAGTAGGCCTTAGGTCTAAGTTTCCCATAAAAGCTGATAGAAAGGGTTTTACAAATAAACATAGGAGGTTGCACAAAGAAATGTAAGAGCTTCTACAAAGATAATTTGTAATTTTATAAATTCTCAAAAATTATTTTGCTGATGGCCTCACATTGTATCTATTGTTTTTCTGAAACAGAAAACATTAAATACCTCAACATTCAAACCAACATAATAATCTTTTCATCTTGACCATTCAGCCATTAAAAAATAAAGATTATTTTTCATTACTCTAAGTCCTATCAAAAAGTGGGCCATACTTTCTGAATTCTTGTCTGACCCATCCAATGGATCTAATTCATTTCATTCAGTTCAGACAACATTTTGTACATGAATTCAGACAACATTTTGTACATGAATATGGCCACCTAAAACTTTGAAAAGAAAGAACTATAATAAGTTATTAAGATGAAATAAAAACAGCCTATTCAAAGTGGGTATGTGCTCGGATCTGCGCATTCATATAGGGCTTCCTTTTGTCTGCACTAGCCCTCTTGAGCTTACATCATAATCTGATCAGCGAAGGCTCATAACAAGTTTGACCACCCAATTGTACATAATTTTCCCTCTCAAACCTCCTGTTCCATTTCAAATTATGGAAATCATTTCAAGCTTTGAATGGTGTAAGCAGATGCCATGTGGTATAACTGAAGCAGTCGAGAGCACAATGCTGAATGTTAAAAAATTGTTCTTATTTAAAACTCTTTTAACTGTTATATCTTTCCATTGCTTGTTGTGGATACCCTTCTCTCATCATATTATGTCATGAATTAAACATAAAATTGCAGTTCATCTTTTATTTATTTATTTATTTGGTACATCAAGGATTTGAACTCATGCACTCTACCTCACATACCAGTGTCCCTAAACAGCTGAGGGACAGTTCATCTGTTATTGTTTGCTGAGTGTGCGTGTATGTGCGCACGATCTTACCCCTCATACCGGCTGCTGGGGCCCACTTGAGCCCCCATAGATCATGGGACTATTTTTTTTTTTTGCGGGGTCATGCTTTGGGGGGGTGGGGGGTGCGTGGTGTTGCGTTATAAAGATCCAGATCCAATCATGACAGACCTAGATATAAAAAATGGGGTCAATCTCATGTTTGTAACCCCTTGATCCATGGCCCACAAGTTTAATGGCTTACATTAAAAAAAAGATTCTCGATCCCGGCCCTCCTCGGCCCTTTGACAGCCTTAGAAAAAATTTGCGCTTGGAACCCAGTTTGGATCCTGAACCTTATTTTGGATCTGGGAAAACACAGGTCCGGTTATGGAACCATACTGGTTCCTATCTGTGTCCTGAGGACCCAGCCCTTTGACGTTGCCTTCTCTATGAAATTTTATTAAACACTGGAGTCTGGACATAACATTGCACTCCACCAACTACTCATCTCTTCAATATAATGTAGTTGTTTTCACCTTTCATTGGCATAGTAGAGTGCAAAAGTCATGTACCACCTTTTCTCCTTTCCCCTCCATTCTTTTATTTTCCTCTTAATTCTTTTTTAATAATGAGAAGAGAAAGACTTCCCAGCCAATATCTTGTCCACAGGACAGCTCTCCGTAACTACAACCATAGATCCATGCACCATTGGGCTTTGCCATGCACCCATCCATCTCCCTCCTCTTTATGAAATATGAGTCACTTTAAAGTATGCTTAGCAATTAGCATATGTACCCTTGGGTTTGCCATGAACCCCCATCTCCCTCCTCTTTTCTCTCTCTCCTCCCTTTTGCATTCTTCCCCTAAAAGTGTAGGTGCTGATGAAATTGACAAAACCATGAATAGACAATAGAAACTTGGAAAACTTGGATGATCCCTTTGATTGATCCCTTGCTCCATTTATAATCTCTTCTTAGCCTTAATCAAGGCAATTACAATCTATTACAGTCTTACTATATGGAAAGAATATATATTACACTGTTATAACATAGGAATAGATTATGTTACATTGATACTAGTCAACTATAGCATCCCATGTGGTGGGTTAGTGTATTGATGGGCTGGGCCTAACATTCATGGGCCAGCTGGTGTTAATTCCCCCCCTCATTGATGGTGGTCAAACAGTAGCAATTTGCGAACCAGGAACTCATGGTGGGGCCTTGGTAACCCTTTTGTGAAGATGTTTGCAAGTTGGAGCTCACTGGAAACATGTGGACGGCTGATTACCTTGCGTTCATATTCATCTCGGATAAAGTGACAATACACCTCGATATGTTTTGTACACTCATGAAAAATTGGATTCTCAGTGAGACAGATGGAACTAGTATTGTCCACATGAAGAGGTGTAGTTGAGGTTTAAGGAAAACCAAGATCCGAAAATAAACCATGAAGCCATAGAATCTAGGAGCAAGTAGCGGACATAACACGATATTCACATTCTGTGGAAGATTTTGAGACCCTTTCTTGCCTTTTGCATTTCCAAGAAATGAGTGCTTCGCCCAAATAAACACACCAGCCAGTAGTGGATTTGCTAATATTCGGGCATCCAACTCAGTCTGCATTAGAATAAGCAGTAAGTGTGAGTGGTGTGCCAACCCGAAATAACAATCCTCTCGTTGGTGAACCAAGAATGTGCCGAATGTTCCTTTTTATAGCCACCAAATGGTGATGTCATGGTGCTGTCATGAATTGACTAACAACATTCACTGCATATGAGATGTCAGGCCTAGTGACGGTCAAGTAAACAAGACTGCCTACTAAGTGTCTGTAAGAGTTGGGATCGGAGAGGAGGTCCTCATCATCTTTCCGGAGTTTACATTGACTTCTAATGGTGTGTCCACAGGTGTGGCACCATTTAGGCAAGCAAGGTCAATGAGGTCAGTAACATACTTATGTTGATGTAAAAATAGTCCCTTCTTAGACTGTTGAGCCTCAAGTCCCTAGGAATATGTTAATGGACCCAGATCTTTCATATGGAATGCAGCTTGAAGTGAGGACTGAAGACTATGGATCATGTTACTGTGAGTGCCCGCGATGATGATATCATCCACATACACTAAAAGTATGGTGGTAGCTTGAGCAGTTTTATTCATGAATAATGAAGGATCATAGGGACTTTGAGCAAATCCAAGGTGAAGTAGAGTAGAACGCAATTTCTCAAACCAAGCTCTGGGTGCTTGTTTGACTCCGTACAAGGAGCGACGGAGCTGGGCCACCTCATTTGTAGAAGTAGAATCATATCTTTGGGGAAGATGCATGTACACTTCCTCTTTAAGATCTTCGTGGAGGAAGGCATTCTCCACATCCATCTGATAAAGAGGCCATGGGCGTGATGCTGCAATAGCAAGAATTGTACACACTGTTGTCATCTTGGCGACCGGAGCAAATGTCTCATCAATACTATACTCTTGACGGTTGCCAAGTGCCACTAACCGAGCCTTATATCAGGCCAAAGTACAATTAGGATGTAGCTTGATAGAGTAAACCCACTTACATTCAATGGGTTTGATTGACGGAGGACATTGAACAACATCCCATGTGTGTTTCACTTTGAGAGCATTAAGTTCTTTGTGCATGGCCTGATGCCAACACTTATGTTGCACTGCTTGGGAAAAATGGTTAGGTATATGAACAGAAGACAAAGTAGCAAGTAAGGATGTATGGGTGAAACCGAACCGATCAGGGGGGCGGGGAATCCTAGATGATCGACGAAGAGGGACTGACTTAGAGATGGCTGGTGCAGGAGCTGGGTCACGTGCCGAGGAAGTTGACATCTCAAGGGGCTTAGGTGCAGTAGTATTTTCCCGTCTACGCCTTTCATACACGAGTATAGGCTTGATATTGTCCGCTGGTGGAACAGGAGTATCACCAAAGTCAGGAACAAGTGAAATCATAGTAGATGTATCGTGATCTAGATGGTGTTGGAAAAAATATTGATTTTCAAAAAACACAATATTATGAGAAATCCGGACACATTTTACCTTTGGATCATCACATAAAAATCCTTTTTGGTCATTTGCATAACCTAAAAAGGCACACTTAGAGGATTGAGCAGATAGTTTTGTTCGTCAAATTGGGGGAAGTAGAACAAAGCATACACACCCAAAGGTATGGAGATGAGAATAAATAGGATGCTTATGAAATAAACGAAAATAAGGTGTTTCATTCTGTATACGAGGTGAGGATAGCCTATTTATAACATAAACTGCTGTGGACAAAGCTTCAAGCCAAAATTTCGGTGGAACAGAGGATTCTAAGAGGCGTGACCGAACGATGTCCAAAAGGTGTCTTCTTTTTTCCTATCAGACACCATTTTGTTGGGGTGTATAAGGACATAAGTTTTGAGAGATTATCTTTTTGTTTTGTAAAAAATTCCGAAACTCATTAGAAACATATTCACTATCGAAATCTGTGCAAAGGGTTTTAATGGATGTGGAGAATTGATTTTCCACATAAGCTAAGAAAATTTTAAAAAGTAGCAAACACCTCAGATTTTGAATGTAAGAAATAAATCCATGTAAAGCGACTATAATCATCAATAAATGTAACAAAATACTGGGAATGTGAAGTGACAGGTGCTATACCCCATACATCACTATGAACAAGATCAAATCATTTCAATGATAAAGAGGTATTGATGGGAAAAGGAAGAGTCTTGCTCTTGCTCATTTTACAACTAGAACAATTAAAAGAAATATCCTTAAGAGAAAAATTATTATCATGTAGCAAACCAGATTTAAACAAAGAAAACAAAGTACGAGAATGAGGATGGCCTAATTTATTGTGCCATAATTAGCTCTTATTTGAACTAGAAACAGAAAACAAGGTAGAGGCAACCAAATTCCTATCTTGTGTAGATAGTTGCAGTGGAAAAAGACGGCCACACTTAGGCCCCTTCACTATCACCTTCCTCGATGCTCGATCTTGTATGACACAACCGGGACGAGAAAAAGAGAGAACAATGATTATCAGCTAGTTGTCCAACAAATAATAAATTGGTAGATAGCTGTGGAGAAAGAAAAACATGACTCCAAGGTAAGGGATGTGAGATCTCACCGATGGCAGTAATGGGTATACTGCCACCATTTGCTGTATTGATTTGGAGATTTCCATCGTAAGGCTTTAAATGAGGTAAATTATTAGAAGAGTGGGTCATATGATTAGAAGCCCACGAATCAAGATACTAGGTAGAGGTTGAATTTTTGGTTTTACCTGAGAGGCCAAGGGCAGAAAAGGTATTTACGATCATCTGTTGGACCATTTCAGGGGTAAGAGAGGATGAAGAACCAGGATGAGCAGGCATCATTGTGTTGGCAGCAGGACTCTATGTAGAAAAAGACGCATCCAGGGTTGCCAGATTGGCCTTCTGAGACGAATTCTGAGCACGGCGCCCGCATTCAGGAAGAACATGGCCACGTTTGCAGTAAGAGTAGAATTTTTTATTGCATTGAGTGGCAACATGTCCATACTTTTGGCAGCAATAACATTGTACTTTGGTCATATCTCGTATCTGCAGTTTATCTCGTGCAACATATGCCGCAGTTATTGGACCCCCAATGGTAGCCTGTTGAAGAGCAGCTTGAGTTGTGAGATGCTGTTCTTCACGAAGGAGCTCTTCTAAGCAATTATTGATAAAAGGGGGAGCCACCCGCCTCATAAGAATTGAACAGACTTGTTCAAATTCAGATCTGAGTTTCATCAAGAATTGATCTAGCTGACTAGTGGAATGAATGCTTTGAACTACTGCAAAGCGTGAGGTAAACTCGAATAAATAATCTTAGTATAATCCGTCCATAAACGAATGAAATGAGAATAATACTCCTGAATGGACATGGTCCCCTGAGTAAACTGAAAAAGCTCATGTTCCAAGTGAAACTGTCGGGCTGAGTTATCTTGTTGATGAGTCTGTTTCAAGTAGTCCCACATTCCTTTTGCCATTTTAAAGGGTCGGAGATTGAGAATATATTGTGGATCTACTGACCCCAGAAGCCAAGTCATGATCTGGGCATCTTTGGTCTCCCATTTAGTGATGCCTTTGTATCAGAGGTGTCCTCTATGGGTTTGGGATTAGACCCATCCACATGTCCCCATAATTCCTTTCCTTTGAGGTAGATCTGAAATTGGAAGGCCCAAGATGTATAATTGGACCCATTAAACTGAACAAGAGAGATTCCACTCTTTTCCATGATAGTAAGATGCTCGGAATTTTTTTTGAAGAGAAGTCTTGATGTAAAATTACCCCAGCAGTAATTCCAAACACAATCAGTAGAAAAAACAGCACATATTGCAAAAAATGGCAACCAGTAGACCTTGTTTTTGATGGTCGATACCCAAGGTGGGGTCCATTGATGGACCTGATCTTAGATCAGAGATGTGTCCAGCCCAGATAGATTAGATGCTTATCCCCAGACGAAATTACAAGAAAATCCAACTTATATCAACAAACTTGGACGGTGCTGATAAAAAAAATTTAAAAAAACTGGTAATGCACAAACTGTTCCAAAAAGTATTCCTCTGATGTTAAAAAAAGTCTGAAAGAATCCCCATTATTCTAGGAATATCAGTCGACCATGCTGGGACCAAGATTCTTAGTGCCTGTGACGATCGCTTGTGGGCCAGCGATGGACAGTCGATGAAATAGGGTGCCTGTCGACCTGATTTTTAGCCTCTGGATCTGATTGTGGGGACCACAGTGATTCCAGTGAACCAATCAGATCTCCCTAGATGTAAGGGAATGATTTTCTGCTTCCAACGAACCAAGTCTCACCCAATTTGGATGAGAATCCAAGAAATTGGACGGCTGAGATGAAAACTAATGTGAAGAAAAGGAAATCCACAAAGGTGTTCAGAAATCCTACCTCGAGGCAGCAAAAAATTCTTTAAAAATCACCAGAATTCCCAGGATAATCAGTCGACTGTCATAGATAGGATTGTTGAGGTTATCTTGATCATCACAGGTGGGCCACAGTTGATCCTTGCTGATCAGCTGGTTATTCTGTCCCAGATGACTAAAAAAAAGAATACAGATCTGAATCTGTATTGATTTATCTTGAGTGAGATACAGGCCTCACTGTCACAAGTAGTGAAGATCGAAGTTGATGCCAGGAATCTATTGGCTCTGATACCATGACAAAACCATGAATAGACAACAGAAACTTGGAAAACTTGGATGATCCCTTTGATCGATCTCTTGCTCCATTTATAATCTCTTCTTAGCCTTAATCAAGGCAATTACAATCTATTACAATCTAACTATATGGAAAGAATATATATTACACTGCTATAACATAGGAATGGATTATGTTACATTGATACTAGTCAACTACAGCATCCCACGTGGTGGGTTATTGTATTGATGGGCTGGGCCTAACATTCATGGGCCAGCTGGTGTTAACAGAAATCGTCCATGGCAGGGCTTGGAACTGGTTCTGGAACCGGACCCGGTCCTCTTATTGGAACTATATCTGGAACCGGATCTGGAATTGGAACCACCCAACGGTTCCAATTCTGGTTCTAGCATGGTTCTGGTCTGATTCTGGTTCTATTATGGTTCTGGCCCAGACGAAACCCATTTGCATCCCTAGCCTTTACTGTGTTTAGGATGTATCTTCATCCCATATCTACCAAATTTATCTCTAGGAAATGGGGTGCAATGCTGTTGATTTAGGTCCTCGGAGCACTGATGTTGGGCCTTGTGGGGCAAGTCAGGAGAGGACCTTTATCACTTTTTTGTGATTTACCCAAAATAAAACACACGTCCCTCTGTGTTTGCACCCATCCAAAAGGATTGTACACCGTTGGATTGACTGCACACCTAGCTGAATGGACTATACACCATTAAACTTGTAAGGCCCAGATGAAGATGATTGGATGGGACCCAAACTTGATAGGTAGATAAGTCCCACCTAGATCTTGAAAACCCCCGTCCTAACCCCACGTTGGGCCCTACGTGGGTCCCACAAACCGGTGCACATAGAGCTCAATGCGGAAGTCCTGCATTGGATAAGTGCTCTCTCTCTCTCTCTCTGTGTGTGTGTGTGACATATAATATGTATACATACATACATTATGCATGTGTATATATACATGCATATATATATATATATATATATATACATGTACATATACACACACACACACACACACATATATATACACACACACATGTACATATATGTACGTATGTATACATGTAATCCATTGTGCGACTCGTGCACTAGAGCTCTATTTGCACCGGGCTATGGGCCCCACCTGGGGCTGAGACCGAGGGGTTTTGTAGAACTGGATGGGCCCTATCTACTTATGGAGTTTGGGATCCATCTGATCATCCTATCATCTTCATCTAGGCCCCATAAGTTTTAATGGGAGTCCATCTACAGTCCATTCAAATTGGTGTGTAGTCGATCTGTGGGTCCAGTCTATTCAGATTGGTGTAAAACCCATGGGACTCTTGTAATATATGGTTTTTTTTTTTGGGTGGGGGGTTGGAGAATCCTGGACTCAGGGGCGGACCTACATGTTACTACGTGGGTGCGGTTGAGATTTGAAAAATCTGAACCTCAAACAAATTTCTTTGATTATTTAAGTTCTTAACTTGACCATTGCCCGCACCACCCAAATAAAAATATTGCGTCCGCCATTGTTCCTGGTTTTTGGTCCGCTCAGATCAGATGGACCAGCTGGTGGGGTGCAACATGTGCACTAGGCACATGTGATAACCGCTATGTGCACACGCGCGTGTGCTTGCTATTTGGAAGTTGTTACTTCCTAATTTTTAAGCCACTTAACTTTCTGACTTTTCATTACTTTGTGCAGAGTGACATGGAGGAAAATAATGTAAAAGCTTTTCGAATTCTCAATGAGATTATACTCACATTGAAGGATGTAAGATCTTTTCAAACTTCATCATCATAATTTTTTTTTGATTTTCCATTCACATATTAACCTTGAGAACTCTCTCTCTCTCTCTCTCTCTCTCACACACACACACACACACACACACACACACACACACACACACACACACACACACACACAAAACACACCACACACCCACCCACCCACACCCACACACACCGAACTTATGTTAACTATATTTAATTATATTCTCATGCAGCCTAAAAAAGAAATTAGAAGAGCAGCTTATGATACACTACTCATGATAAGCAGTAGCTTGAAGAACTTACCATCAGTGGATTCAGATGCACCTTTACATCGGCTGTTTAGTATGGTAATTGTATTATTGCTCTATTTTTATGGTTATTTGATTCATTAAGATCAAATCTTGTTCCTCATGATTCAGTTTACTCTCTCTCTATCTCATGTGTGTATATGCCAATGTTTGCTACAAAATCTGCCTTGTATAATTTACTTGGTTTTTTGGTATGATCATCCCAAGTGTTACCATTATAGTATAATAATCAGCCGTGCTATAGTTTAATTGAGACAAAATGAACAAACCTATGGTTTTAGGGAAGGAGAATAATATAGAATGGCAAAACAAAAGTGGACTAGCACATATCTATTTATAAATTAAAGACACTATAATTTATTTCCCACCCTTCCCCCTCACGCTGGGGCATGATTATCAAGCATGGTTTAAAAAATCGGCCTAGTCTGAGTCGGGTCCAATGGGACTCGGACTTGAACCATGTGACTTGGCCGAGACTTGGCCCTCCAACCATTTTATTTGAAATTGGGACTTGGCCTGACTTGGCCATGGTCAAGTCGGGTCCCGAGTCCGATTTTTGAAACCTCGTTATCAAGTATGCTCTTGCAGAGTATTATGCAACTAGTTTGTTTACCTAGATCACAAAACCTTTTCCTCTATTTCACACCACACTCCTATTGCTACCGGTCAAATGAATGGTCGAAAGGAAGAAACCCAATAGAAAACAGTGTGGATAGGAGCTTGTATCTTTATCTGTGATAACACAAAGATACACCAACCTAAGGCATTCTAATTGCAGGGAAATGAAGGGTTTTACCTCATTCTGTTACTGTAGTCATGTGGAGCATCATATTAGAACAGTTACATTTGAAATTTTTGTCATTGATATGGGCAAACAACGTGTTGGACATGCAGTGAAAGGTTGCAAAGGCTGGGTCGGTTTGCTTTTGAGTTGGGTTAGACTCATTTCCAAGTGGTCATGGCACATCTAGAACCTGATCCATTTATTAAAAGGGTTGAGCATTCCAACTGTATCCAACCAGCTAATAAATGTGTCAACCCAACCCAACCTGCATAATTGAAGCCTACCTTTGATTGAATCAACCCCAAGTTCTACCTCTCAACTACACTCCTATAAAAATCCTAATCAAAACCAAGGTTTAACACTTGGACCCGGGGGGTGACCGACGCGGTCAAGTTGAATGGGACTTGGCCGATTCGAACCGAACCCTAGGGCCCTACTAAATATCATAAATTGTGAAAAATGATACAGAAAATTTTAAATGCAAAATGACGGGTTATGAATTTAACCCATGCGTGTTCTAATGTTTAAATGAACTATTGAGTACTAATATGTGGTCAGATTTGATATTCATTCATTCATATGAACATTAACTCTGATTTTTTATGCTTATCTCTTCTAGAAAATGTTGTTTTATATTTCAGAATCAGTGCAAGAGGACCCCAACAGCCTCTAACATCTAAGGACAAAAAGATAGCTGGGAAAATAATATTAGACTTTTCCCCCTAATCTAATTCTCTCATTGCTCAATGATACCTTTAATCAGATCCAATCAAAGCCCTAGTCAGACCCCTTCGATCAAAACCCCAAAGAAACTATGAATTAAAACTTGATTGTTGGAAGGAGGTTGGGAATAGGTGGTTTTGTGTTTTCTTATTTTATTTTATTTTATTTTTATTTTTATTTATGAGATATGTAGATACAAATAAATTGAGAGGTTCAATGCCTCAACCTGAACACGACACTGAACCCATTTATAAATTTAGTCGAGGTTGGGTTAGGTCAGGTTTTGCCACTCCTACGTAGGGGTGACAGAGAGTTGAACCAGCTTGGCTTGGCTCACTTGGAGCTCAAGCTTCTCTTATGTGCTAACAAAGCCAAGCCTGTGCTAGAGCTTATTCAGCTTGGCTCAAGCTTGGCTTGTCAAGGGATCCGCTTGAACTTGGCTTGGCCCATGATTTTTTGTATTGATGTGTGTGTGTCTATATATATATATATATATAATTTTACACATTATTGTATATAACATACTATATTTATATATGCATAGTTATATTCAAGTGGAGCCCACATATGATAAATGTACTCGTAATATTATATTTTTTGTTTGCTATGTTCTAAGAAGCATGGACACGACATGGACACGCGTCACACGCCGACACGGCATTTCTCAAAAAAGTAGGACACAGACACGTCGGGGACACGTTAATATTTAAGAATAATAATAACAATAATAATAATATATCTAATTATATACTACAAGATAATATCATTTTAACTTTGTAATCAAGTTAGCAATCAAATAAATAAAAATTTGAGTACCAGTGTACCGGTGTACAAACTAACAAACATATCAAATTATCAAATAGCAATACAAAACTGAAATGTAATTCATAATCATTAAACAGGAAATATCCATAGTTCCATAAAATCCATACAACGAAAAGGGATGATCAATTTCCAGAGATATTTTACAAACGGCCCCCTTCTCTTTTCTTTATTATAATTTTAATACTTTTCTCTAACTAACACAACTAGTGTGTCCCCAGTGTGTCTGAGAAATAAAATATAAAAAAAATAAGCAGGACACCATTTTTTGCGTGTCGGACACGTGTCAGACATTGACATGCAGGCCCCGGAGAGGTGTCCGTGCTTCCTAGTCTATATTGGGCCACTGGTCATGGAGTGATATTTTAAATTGATGATCCAAGAGACCGATCCCTAGCATGTAAGGATTTCTGTTATATATATTCGATTTTTCTAGTGCATATGTTTGGCACCATGCAAGACAACCGGTGGGGCACATGATCAATCCAACCCCATCATCCACTACTACCTCCTCGAACGTCACAGATCCCATTGGTTTTACACTGATCTAAATGTAACTAATTGTTGGATTGAAAGAACAAAAGGATGCTATCTAAGACCAAACTTGAGGGCGACGAATCAAGGGTTAAGATGATCAAACGGGCTTGAAATTTTATATATAGGCTGGTCCATCTTGATCTTTTGATCCTGCACCTCACACATGATTGGTTGGGTTGCACAAGTTTTCTCGCATGGTCTCCAGTGCGAGACATGTGCACAGGAGCGGGGTTTATTGTGGGGACAGATTAGGTAAGGTTCACGCTCAGCTCGGCTTGCTTATAATCGAGCTCAAAGAAGAGGAGGGTTTTTCCTTTCTTTTTATTATTATTTGGGTTTGGGTGTGTGTGTGGGCGTGGGGTGGGTGGGTTAGGTTGTGGGCTTGTTGAGCTTTGGAGACTTGATTTGAGCTCGAGCTTGGTCAACCTTGGCTCATTTATATGCTTATCTATACATTCAATTCTTGTTGCTTCGACACCATATATGCCGATGTTATAGTTGAAGGTTTTGTTTTGGACCCCGTTCCAATTGTTTCAGCCGATTCAGAATTTCGGCGAAATGTTTTGGATTTATTTTCGAAAAAATAGAAAATATAAAACAAATGTTAATTCTACTAAATGAACTCATAATATGACATGTATTATTTTAACAATTAAAAATAAAATAATATTGTAAACAACTCAACCTAACGAATTTATTCAAAAAACAAGGCAGAAATAGAAAAAAAAAAGAGAAAAAAGTAACCTGTAGTTATACAAATGTCCAACCCACCCTAGCCCAGCCCATGTAACCAAATGAAAAGAAAACAGAGTAAAAAAAGGCCAGTGACACCAGTCCAGCCACATTCATAAGAAAAGAAAAAAAAAAGGAAACAGAACAAAAGTTGATGAATGCAGGAAAAAGAGGGCCCAGCCTAGCTGAACGAAAAATAAAAGCAGCAGCAACAGCTGCTGAACCAGAACAGGAAAAAAAATAAATTTTGAAGGAGAAGCAGCTGGTGAACCTAGAAAGGTCTTCTTCTACTTTCTTTCTTTCTTTCTTTTTTGTTACAGTTGAGCAAGATAAATCTGTGGGACAAAGTTTTTTTTCTTTTTTTTTCCTTTTTCTTTTTCTTCATTTTTCGTTCTTCTTTCTTTCTTTGCTTCTCTTTCAGTCGAACAAACTGAAAATAGGCTTGGGGTTTAGGGCTTTTCTCTTTTAACTTGTACAAAAATAACATCTGCCTCCATTTTTTATTTCTTGAAAATCCGTTTCAGCTGAACAATGACTGCTCGGACATTTTGGTTGTGATCGGTGATTTTGGACTGACAAGGTCTGAAATTCTGGACAGATAGTCATGGCCCATGGGGATGGGGGTATTTCGGTTTTGATGCATTACCAAACCAAAATGTTTCGACAATTTCAGCCAAATTAAACCAAAATTCTCAACAGTGATATGTTCATTCATCTAAGTGATAAATTTTTTTTTTTGGATAGTTATTTAATATATAAGTTTACATTTTTTTTTTTTTTTTTGTTGTTGTTGGAGTGATTGTGTTGTAGGAGATAACAGGCCCAGCCCAAACAATGGTCCATGTACAAAGCCCACATGTGGGAAATATACTCAAAACTGTATAGGATAGGATTTAGTCCCTGATTTCTCTCTTTCTATGTATAGGATTTAATTTATTCTTTCCATTCTTTTGTTATTCTAATTTGTATCTAATTTGTACTCTTTACATAATTATAGCATTGATTTAGGCATAATATCAATATAAATAGAACTGTAGATGCTCTATGGATGCATGATCTTCTCCCACGGTTTCTCTTCTTCCTCTCCTTTTTTCACATAAAATTACATGGTATTAGAGCGGGTTCCAATCCCATTGTTCTCGTGCAGCCCACGTGGCACGTTTATGAAATCTGTTGGGCCTACACGTGAGGGGGAGTGTTGGTAAAGTAAAGCCCCACATCCCATATCGCCGAAGTAATGCCCTTGGCAAGGCTTCATATGTACCTGTTTGGGCCTTCCACCTATGAGCTTAAGCTTTTGGGTTGGTATATGGTTTCTTGCATGGTATCAGAGTGCTGTGGGATCTCATCTCAATTGTCTCTTAGTTGAAATCTCTTCTCAAGGTTCTAGACAGAGAACACTTTCTCCCAGCAGTCTTCGGTGTCGCCATTCTACTAAGAGGAACTCAAAGGTGGGCCATCATCTGATCATCCAGAAATCACAAACAACTCACTCCGCAAGGATCACCCATATTCTAGAGTAATGCTGGTTATTTTTTTCAGAATTTTTGATGCATCTGAGATAGGCCATACACTACTTGTGATTTCCTAGTTTTTCAAGATAGTTTTCGTCAGATCCATCCCATCTTGCGGATTTTCATCAGATTGGTATGCAATCTGATTTGAAAGGTGGTAAGAAGTCTCACATAGAGAATTGTGTTCACTGATCAGCACCTTGATCTCATTGTGGGCCCCACGTGCCCACTACAGCTCCAAAAAGAGGGTCGTTAGCCCTGTTTTGGATCTCTTTTTGGTCTTTTTTTTTTTTTTTTGGTTCTTGCTCTAGCAACAAATCTGCACCAAATTTTAGACTTTTTAGGATTTTGCTTCTTGTCTGATTACTGTTTCATCCTCCCTCTTGGCGTGATTAATGGAGAACAACACTTCTGATTTGCTGATTGTCTCCTTTATCTCCCTATGTGACACTTCTGTTTATTTGATCATGGATAAATATGATGTTATCTCCGTTCTGTTTAGTGGGCATAATTATATGGCTTGGTCCTTCCATCTGAAGAAATTCGTAGAAGGACAAGGGCTATTTGGTTATCTGGATGGCACAGTGACAAAACCTCCTTCTCCGAGTACCACAGACTCCAAAGTTTTAGCCACCTGGTCCAAGGAAAATGCCAAAGTGATTACTTGAATACTCAACTCTATTGATTCCTCCCTTGCTGTGGCTCTTTAAGCCTATGCTACAACAGATATCTGGGTTCACCTCTAGAAGATCTACCGTCAAACCAACAAAGCTCGGAAATTTCACTTGGATAGTGACATTGCTAAATTTACTCAAGGGGATAAATCTGTGCAGGAATATTTTAATGGCTTCCTCACCTTATGGACCGAACGGGATTCCATGTTGATTCAGACAGTCTCTCCTGGTTTTCTATCCGAGGCTCTTAAACTACAAGAAGAAACTCACATTAGCCAGTTCCTTATGAATCTCCGACCAGACTTTAAATCGGTTCGGTCTGCCCTCATAAATAGAGAACTTTCGGCTAATCTTGATATCTGCTTTCAAGAAGTCCTTTGCGAAGAACTTTGTCTCAGCTCACAGCGTGCTATTCTTGAAGAACCAAAGGCCTTCCTCGCATCCTTTCCAGCTGACTCTACTCTTTTATTAACCCCTAATCCGAAGCTCACCCAATGCTATGGATGCAAAGACATCGGTCATATTGCCAAGAATTGCCGCAAGAAGTTGGTTTGCCAATACTGCAAGCAGTCTGGTCATCTTATTAATGACCGCCGCAACCTCCAGCGAAGGAATGAGACGCAGCTTAAGAAGCCTCCCTCCAATCTGCCAAGACATAATATTCCATCCGCATTCCAGGCTCAAGTACCATCATCTGATATAAGAAGCACTTCATCCGGGGCTGTATCCATGACTCCTATCTCAGATTCAAGAACTGATTCAAAGCACAGTCACCTCAGCATATGTATCTATGGGCTTTTCTGGTGGTCGGTATCAAACTCTTTCTCATAAAGATTTTCCTGCCTTTCATTCTTCTGCATCTCTTTATTCTCCTATTACCTCATCCACATGGCTTTTAGATTCATGTGCTTGACAAATTCCCACCCTTACCTTGGAAAAGAGAAAATAACCACTGCTAATGGTGATCGACTACTCATTTCTGGAGTTGGTACCATTACTTTATCTAGTGTTTCTGTCCAGTCCATCACCCCTCCCAATGTTTACTTTGTTCCCAAATTATTAGCCGATCTACTTTCTGTAGAACAACTTATTGATGATGGCTTTCTTGTTCACTTCTCTTCCTCTGGTTGTGTTATATAGGAGCGACAAACTGGGAAGGTGATCCCTATGGGGAGTAAACATGGGTGTCTGTTCTTACTGGACATTGGACATCATTCTTTCTTTGCTTCTTCTAATTTCAATAAATTATGGATTGTTTGGCATAAACGTCTTGGTCATGTGAACAATGCACATTTGCTTTCCTTGTTTAGATTTGGTTATTTGGATTCTTCTATTGATGATAAAATGATGTCTTCTTTATCTCAATCAAAGTGTGAAACTTGTTGCTTAAGTAAAAGTCACATTTTGCCTTTTTCTGTTCATAATTCTCGTTATTTGGCATCATTTGACATTATTCATTCAGATGTTTGGGGAATTGCTCCTACCTCGAGCAGGACATGCTTTAAATACTATGTGACCTTTATCGATGACCATTCTCGTCGTACATGGATTTACTTTATGCGCATGAAATCTGAACTCTCTCCATTTTTCAAAAAATTTATAACATGGTCCATACCCAATTTCAGAAAGCAATCAAAATTCTTAGATCAAATTTCGGTGGAGAATACATGTCTCATGAATTCTCTGCCTTCCTTTCTGATAAAGGAATTCTTCACCAAAAATTTTGTCCGCATACTCCTTAGCAAAATGGGATTGCGGAAAGAAAGAACAGACATATTCTTGAAACTGTTATTACTTTGTTAATTGCATCCTTAGTCCCTCCCAAATTTTGGTGTGATGCTGCACAGACTGTTGTGTATCTTATAAACAGTTTTCCTAGCGCTGTTCTAGGAAAAACTACTCCTTACAGCGTTCTCTTTGGTAAAACCTCTTCATACTCTCACTTACGTGTTTTTGGTTGCTTGTGTTTTGTTCATCTTCCTCCTACTGAGCGCACTAAGTTATCACCACATGTTACTAAATGCATCTTTTGGGGTTACAGTAATGAACACAAAGGGTTTTTGTTATGATCAATTCGAAAAACGCATGCGCATCTCTCATAATTTGATTTTCTTGGAACATATTCCCTTCTTTTCTTTACGTTTGAATAGTCATTCTATTGCTGTATCCTATCTGCCACAATTCTCGGAGTCTGCTTCTCCATCACCTTTTCCCAAAGTCTATGTCCAGCGGACCACGGTCCCTCCTCTGGTGACTCCCTCTCCTGATCCTCTTCCAGCGCCGCCTACTGAATCTTCATGTAATACTTCTTTTGATAGCACCATTTCTCTGCAACGCTCTAGTCGTCCTTCTGTTGCCCCTAACCGCTATGGATTTCCCGCTCTTCTTACTTCCTTGGATAGTACTCCCTATACGCACCTCATATTCACAGGCATTAAATACTGCTTACTGGCAGGATGCTATGATTGAGGAATTGGTTGCTCTTGTAGCAAACCAAACATGGGAATTGGTACCGGCTTCGGATGGAGCCTCTGTGATTGGCAGCAAATGGATATACTCCATCAAAGTACACTTTGATGGGAGTCTTGATCACTACAAAGCCAGATTGGTTGCATAGGGTTATAAGAAGGAATATTGAATTGACTATGAGGAAACATTTGCACCGGTGGCGAAAATGACCATTGTTCGTACTCTTCTTTGTGTTGTGGCAACCCGCAATTGGCCTCTATGGCAAATGGACGTCAAGAATGCTTTTCTATATGGGGACTTGAGACGGACCGTCTATTTAAAACCTCCTCCAGGCTATGCTTGTCCTCCAAAGTATGTGTACAAATTGAGGAAAGCTCTTTATGGTCTTAAAACATGCTCCTAGGGCTTGGTTCGATAAGTTCCGGGCAGCAATCCTTCAGGCTGGATTTCGTCAAAGTCACTCTGATAGTTCCCTCTTTTTGCGATGGACATCGTAGGGCTACACATTCCTCTTAGTCTATGTTGATGATATGATTATCAGTGGCAATGATACTGTCGGCATTACGAATCTCAAACACCATGTTACTCGCCACTTCAGAATGAAGGATCTTAGTCCTCTCACCTACTTTCTGGGGCTTGAGTTTGTGTGTAACGAATCAGGCATTTAGGGTCCTTCAGTGCAAATATTCGAGTATGCGACATATTTGATCACGTCGGCCAGGCTTGATGATGCTCACACTTTTGATATGCCTCTGGAATTGAACAGCAAAATCAGTTCCGATGTTGGCACTCCCCTGGATGATCATTTGTTTTCTGGCGGATAGTTGGTAGTTTGCTCTACTTAACTATGACACGGCCGGATATTTCTCATGTAGTTCATACGGTTAGTCAGTTTGTTAGCAATCCCCACAAGTCGCACCTTGCTGTTGCATTACGCATCCTCCGCTATGTTAAAGGAACTCTTCATCATGGTCTCTTCTTCCCTTCTGATACTTCTCTGCAATTATCAACTTATGCGAATGCTGACTGGGCTGGCTGTCCGGACTCTCAGAGGTCTACCACTGGCTAGTGTATGTTTTTTGGAAAATCTCTAATTTCATGGAAGTGCAAGAAGCAAACCACTATATCAAAGTTTACTGCTGAGGCAGAATATCGGTGATGTCATCCGCCAGTACTGAAATTATCTGGCTCTGCCGCCTTCTGTGTGAATTAGGTGTTCTTGTTGGTAGTTCCATGCCTCTCCATGGGGACAATACTAGTGCTACTAGAATTGCCAACAACCTGGTCTTCCATGAAAGAACAAAGCACATTGAGATTGACTGTCACTTCATCTGTCAACATGTTGTTACTGAGAAGATAACTTTGCCTCATGTCTCTTCTTATAACCAGTTGGTGGATATCTTCACCAAAGCCCTTTCCAAACCGCGTCATCATGATCTAACTAGCAAATTGATGTTTTCAACCTTACCACATCAATTTGAGGGGGAGTGCAGAAGATAACAGGCCCAGCCCAAACAAAGGCCCAAGTACAAAGCCCACGTGTGGGATATATACTCAAAACTTTATAGGATAGGATTTAGTCCCTGATTTCTCTCTTTCTATGTATAGGTTTTAATTTATTCTTTCCATTCTTTTGTTATTCTAATTTGTATCTAATTTGTACTCTTTACATAATTAGAGCCTTGATTAAGGCATAATATCAATATAAATAGAATATTCGATGCTCTATGGATGCACGACCTTCTCCCACAGTTTCTCTTCTTCTTCCGCTCCTTTCTTCACATAATATTACATGTGTAAGTTTACATATGAGCACTGTAAGACTCATACAATAATACTGATGGTTGTGTTCCAATAATCGGATACCTTAATACAAGAGTGCTTGAGATATTTTGGTAAAATAGATTGGCATTTTGTAACGCCCAGGGATCCTGGCCCAACAATCCCGATTCATACGTTAAATGTATATCAATCCACATTATAAATCAAATAAAATATAAACAAGAGAATTCAGCTAATCTTCAATACTTCAAAGTTTATTAGAAATAATAAAAAAAATATTAATGCTTCAAATAAAAAATGAAGATAACAAATTTGACAGAAATGTCTTATTGTTCGTATAAACATTTGGAAACTTTTATGGAAAGTAGTCTAGTCCTATGTTGATAGTATCCACACTCAGCTGCATCAGTTGAAGTTTATCTCCTGACTATCATAGGTTTTCATCCTCCAGATTTCGGTTACCTGATGGTGGTAAACCAAGGATCATTATAACCAAGTGAAAGAGACTTCTTTCAATTTACATTTGAAGTAAATAAAGCATTTGAACATGAATGGGTACAAATGTTCAATGGAATAATAAAGTTAGCATTGGTTAAATTCTGTTATAAATATTTCATGTTTTAAACTCCTTCCAGGGGCATCAATATGATTTGAGACCACATGATTGATTGTAGATAAAATAAAAATGAAATCGAGGGCCTTTACACAGTCTGATATAATATTCAATTTTGAGATCGAGGTTGAGATTGAGATCTGCAGTTCAGTTCAAAATATAAATTCAAGCTCTCTACGAGTATTTGAGTTTCAAGGATGCCCAAGTTTCAAAGTTTTCATTCTATGTATAGATTCTTACTACTTTAACTTGATCACATGTCCAAATTAATTTTACACAATTTGTAGTAATTCTATTAACCTGCATTGGCATAAGGGGTGTTCATACCGAACCCATACAAAGTTCGAGTGTAATTGCTCAATCATAATTTTATAATCTACCATCAGATTTAATTAGATCGTATTTAATCCATAGAAACAAGAATACATTTTCCCAAATAGTATCACATAAACATGTTCAATAATAGATATTCATCTGAACACCAGGACTATAATTACAATGGGACATGGAAAATGAATTCAAGCCACCAGAATGTGTAAAACATGTAAATAGCCTGTCTTATGAAAAATGTTGCACATCAGATTAACCAATATTAAAAAACATCAGCAAAACCATTCTCGAATCACATATAATAAAGAATAATCCAGATTAAAACCAAATATTAGGATTCAGCAGGCCATATCCCCACTATGGGGTTTGGTCATGTCCCAAATCCCGTCAGATGGGGTTTGGCCAGCCCCTAGACTCCTATAGTGGAGTTCAGTCATGAGTCAAGGGCTTATTGCTCCATAGTGCCCAATCGACCTCCATAGATTAGGGATCTGGGTCATCATAGATTAGAGATCCGGGTCATCAAAGATCATCTTCCCTACTTTCCTTTAATTTTATCTGCAACAAAGAGGAAAAACCATAACTTAGAGTAATTGATTTCTATAATTGAGTCCTAAGATTTCTCATTTAACACCGGATAACATTATTTAGGGATCCAAACTAAAGTAGAAAGGAGGAGGATTCTCTACTCATGTTGTGTAAGCCCTTGTCACTTAATTGACTTTCGAAAGGCTATAGGCCATTACGAAGCCTTGGTTCTGTTGTCCCTTTCTTCTACTCGATTTCTCCCCTCCCTGCCAGTCCAGTGTTACCCTATGAGTGCTCTAGGATTAAGGTTCCAAGTTGTAAGAGGGAAAGAGGAAGAGAAAAGAAAGAAATAAAAGAATAAGGCTTTCGAAGTATGAAAGAAATATTTGGGGTTGTATGCACACCGTTTGTAGTCTCGGGAGGTGTGTGCACATCCCAAAACACCTTGGGATTTGTGCGCAAGGCAATAATCCCTTCCCCAAAACATGTTTTCTAAATTATAAAAAAAGCATGGGCCCCACCACGAATCCTTTAATTCCTATTGGTTCACAAGTGTGAGCCCTAATAGATCAATTTAATTACTTAAACATAAAAGAAAAGGGTCCAACAAGGGTTCCTTTCAAATTGATAACAATATGGGTTTGACCACCGGCCCCATCCAAGGATGGTACCCACTAAAACTTAATCTCATTTTCTTCAATTGTGCATTTGGTTCCATTGGGCTAACGTAAACCCACAAGGAACAAAATAATTTAATTATATAACTGAACTTGTCATACCAAATAATTAAATAAATTAAAGATCTGAATTCGAGAATTTCAATTAATCCGAAAAAATCCAGGAAAGAAGTAAATTTCTATAAATAAAAATTATTAATTATTCAAATTTCTACCAGGGATTCAGGGATATCACACCTTTTCTGGTTTATGAGCACTATAAAATGCATACAACAGTTATTGTGTTCCAATAATCAAATGTCTTACTACCAAGAGTGCTTGAGATATTGGTAAAATAGATGGCCTTTTTGGTTTTTCTTGACCTGTTGGGCTTCTTTTCGTGCTGTACGTGCTCTCTTACTAATAAAATTACAATTCAAAAATGAAAGAAAGAAAAACAAAGAAGAGAAAAAAAAAGCAAAAAAAAAAAAGAGTACTTTCTGTATGTTTGCTGCCTCAAACTCATGGGAAAGAGTAGTCATACGCTAAATATATTTGGACCCTGTACAGTTCTAGGGACATCCAAACACACTAGAACAATTAAATAGAAATATTTGAACTATGTACGGTTCTAAAGGACATCCAATACAACCTAGAACTGGCAGCATAATGCTATAAGACATGAAAATGATTATTTCCTAGCAACTATGATTTGTTATTTTGTTACTGCAACTTCTTGAAAAATGTGAATCCCTTGTTATACAGCAGAGTGTGGCTAATGCCTGTTTTTTTCTTTTCTGAACACCATTTGACCTAATCCTTTTTTGGTTTTTAGATAATGGGCTATCTTTCTGGTGCATCTCCTCACATAATGAGCGGAGCAGTTGCTGCGCTTTCACTGCTGATATTCAAAGATCCTAGCTTATGCAATTCTGTACCAGAATTAATGCCTTCTGTATTAGTTTTGCTGCAAACCAAAGCCAATGAAGTTATAAAAGTAAGTATGCCCCAATGGAGACACTGTCGATTGCTTTTATATTACTTACTACGATTCCCATGGATTTTTTCGTTTTTGGTTGAACAGGCTGTTCTGGGCTTTGTGAAAGTCTTGGTGTCATGCTTACAAGCAAAAGAACTTCAGAAATTCCTGGCAGATATTGTCAACGGAGTCCTCCCATGGTCATCTGTCTCCAAGAATCATTTCCGATTAAAGGCATGCATTATTTGGCCATAAACTGCCTTTTGTTTTCGCACAATGTCAAACCTTCCATTTTTATATTCCTTATTTCATTTTTGTTTGTCTTGTATTGGCAGGTTAGGATCATTATGGAGATAGTGATACGGAAGTGTGGTTCTGATTCAGTTGAGCTGGTAATGCCTGAGAAGTACATGAAATTTTTCAAATCTGTTGTGGAGGTAATCATCATTGTCCAAGCCTTACCCTCATCAGTCTGTGATTACTAAATTGAAAACAAGCTATGTTCATATATCATCTCTCTCTCTCTCTCCCCCTGCTCTAAACTCCCATATTCGGCTGATACAATTATATAGAGAAGACTAAAGATGTAGATATCTGTTCCATGGTTGTCTACTCTGTTATGTTCTCTCACATTCCAGAATTTGGCTGGGGTGGAATGGAACCAACCCACACCCCCATTCCTGCGCGGCGAAATTTTCTGGCAATATCTGGCTGGTTCTAGTCAATTTCAGCTGGAATTGGGTTGTTTCGGATGGAATTGTTGATAATCAGCCATCCCCTCTAGAAAGGAGAAAGAAAAAAGAGAAGAGAAGCACGGAAGAAGAGGGAGAGAGCACTTGCCGCTCGCCACTGCTTCTCCCCATTTTTCTTCCCTCCCTCTCTCTCCCCTCCTCTCCCCCTCTTTTCTTCTGCTTTCTGTTCTTTTTGTTAGCTTTGAATCCCCTTTATTTATTAGAGTGCCGATACTTTGAGTGTTCTTGTGTTTAAGAAGTGGAACCCATAGTGGTGCCCACCACCCCATTGAAAATCCAAGCCATCTAAAATCTGCAATGGGATTCATCTATTAAAAATCTAAACCGTATAAGTATCTTACTCATATATGGCCCCTAGCCAAGTTTTACTCTAATAGGAAATAAGGTGGCCCTAGCCAAATTTTATTTTAATAGGAAATAGGCCCCAAGCCGAATTTCACTCTAATAGAAATGTGCCCTAGCCGAATTTCACTCGACTAGCAAATGTGCCCCTTGCCGAATTTCACTCTAGTAGGAAATGGGCATTAGCCAAATTTCATAGCCAAATTTCACTCAAATAGGAAATGGTCCCTAGCCAAATTTCAATTTTTTTTCAATATTATCCTTTTTTTTTTCAAATTTTTTTTTTTTTTTTTGTTCAATTGTCTCTTCTGCATAGAACGTTCCACAAAATCGCCAAACCAGAATGGGGGCTGTAATGGAATTGACAACTCTGATCTATTCTTCAAATTGTAGTCAATCCTAACAGTGACAAATCGAGCAAAGATATGCTATTAAATACTTAATCAACTCAAATTAAAAGGGAAGGAATAAGCTAAAAATAGTTTCAAACAGTTGCTTGGCTTGTGCCCCCCACCATGGAATCAACTATCAGCCACCATGCTAAATTGAAAGTGTCGCTGGTATGGTATAAAACCTACCCGAGCCAAGCAATTTTTATTTAAAATATTGCTTTCCCTATTTCTTATCTCTAAAAGCCATTCCTAAAGTTTTCTCTACCATTGTATGATTCCAAATAACTTAAAAAAAAAAAAGATTGGCTGCTACATAAGATTTGAATTTTTTTTAGCACTTAAAAAATTTACGTATACGTATCACCTAAACTGTCACGCATCGCCCGCTATGTAGCGTTTTGACCACTGGCCACTACGCCTGTCACAACTACTATTTTGATCTTTAGCCCCCATTGAATATTGGATGTTGGTCCTTGATCCTCTAGCTTTATCAGCCCCCTCCCCCCTCCCTTCCCCCCCTTTTTTTTTCCAACTTTTAACCCTTCAACGCATTGTACTGAAGCTATATCTGGCCTTCTATGTACATCCTCAAGCCACATCAAATGGCATTCCTTGATTATTTCTTCTATTGAAGTTACCAGTAGGTCAGATCTCATGTCTTCATTTCTAATTCTATACTTCTTACAGCTTCATAGTTTCATCTTAGCATGCATCTCTCAACCACCTGTACTTTGGCCTCCTTTTGTTCCTTCATTGCCTAGCATTCTTCTCCATACAAAAATGTAAGTCTAACTTCATACTGGTGATGTATTTGATCTTATGAGCTATGGTACCCAAACATGGTTCAAAATAGCGGTCACTACGCGCATTATTGGCCGTAGCGGTTGAGGCCGCTGCGCTATTTTGAAAATAGCGGTGCTACGGTCTAAAACCTAGTAGAGTCAAGTAATTTTAATTTAAAACATTGTTTTTCCTATTTCTTCTCCTCAATAGCCCATCCTAAGGTTGTCTCTACCCCTATATGGTTCCAAATCACTAAAAGAAATTACAAGATTGGCTGCTACACAATATTCGATTTTTTTTTTTCTACTTTAAAAACTCACCCCTCTATGTTGCTACGTATCGCCTATTTCAAACTAGGCAACATGGCATGTGTATCGTATCCCATACTTCACTTTTTATGTGTAAAGTCTGTCCTTGCCATTTCCATGGTGTGTCCGTGCCATATCTTGGCATGATAGCTTATGAGAATGTCTGAAGCTGAAGAGTTGTTTTTCAAGCCAATGGTCTCATGAGTTTTTTCACTGAGCTGTCATCCTGCTTAATTCAAATCAGAGCTATTGTACCCTGTATTTCAAATCAGTGTTTTATAAATGGGCCATTAAACTAATGGAGGCTAAGCTTCAGTTGGACATGATTCAGCTGGTGATTAATGATGGTCAAACTGTGATATTGGCATATTGCATCATAATTATACAATGAATAAGTTAAAATCAAAATTACAGATCTTCCTTGTATCTATGGTTGCACGATTAGAAGCATGCAAAAGAGTTCAAGGGTTCAAGGATTGGTACACCCTCTTCTTCATAAAAAATAAAAGAGAGTTTTACTAGAAAATATTTTAAAACAGAAATCATTCAGAAAATGTGAAGTTTTAAAAATTGTTTCAATTTTAAGCAAATGTTTTAAAAACTTATAGGCTTGTTTGTAAATGGGCCATTAAACTGATCGAGGCTAAGCTGCTATGCTTCAGTTGGACATGATTCCGCTGGTGATTAATTAAGGTGTAACTGTGATATCACCATATTGCATCATAATTATACAATGAATAAATTGTCTTCTTGTCCCTTTTTGAAATAGGCAAAAGATCTTGAAGCTGATTGAATTAGACATCCGCATGAACTTTGCCAAATAGTCTAAAGCACCTAAAGCATCTACTTGAATTATTTTTAAGTCAAATAATCAAATAGACATGAAAGTACACTTGCAATTTGGCACCTGTATTTTTGAAGTTTCAGTAAATGGAATTAATAACAATTAATATTTTTAATTCTATGACTTGCTTTCCAATTACTCATTGGCTGTTCGCCAGTTTGAATGATGCAGTTTGATGGCTCAGCTGAGGGTGAGCAGTTCTGGTTGAACCATTGGGTCTGTTGAGGGTGAGCAGTCTTAGTTGAATCAAACTGCAACATGTAGCAGTTCTGGTGTAATACAGTTAGACTGGTTGGTCCAGTCCAATTTTAAAACATTAATTCAAATACAAGTATTCACTTGGACGTGAATTTCTCAGTGAGAAATGAGATGTCAAGACGCATCCAAAATGCACATGCATCCACAACATTCCTAATGTTATATGACACAGACACAGGATTCACTTTTAACATGTATGATTCATGTAATTGAATTCCTAGGATTGTATTTCTGGAAGTAGTTAAAGATGAATAAAGGTGAATATCCAAAAATGAACATCAAATAACCTCTTTAATGGAAATTGAATCAAAGAAAAATGGGAAATGAATGCCCAGATAATACCCTAGTCATTCAAATCCTGGGAAGTCAAGGTCCCATCAACATTTCTTTCTTATATCTATCACCCCTCACCTTATATTCTTTGTATCTATCACCCCTCGCCTTTTATTCTTTGCCCCACTTATTTAGTAATCCTTCTGTGGAGCTCATGAGACCTTGAGTTCCTATGTATTGTATGCAAACAAAGAGGTCCTTTATGTTATTGTACTAGCTATGCTGTTTTGTACAAACAAATGTGAAAATGCATAAACACCATATCTAGCTGAACTGTTCACCTGAAAATTCCACTAAAATAAGAATTCATTTTTTTCCTGGGTATTTATCATGATGTCTTTTGCTAGAATTTGCCGCATGATTTTCTTTGCACGATGAGATTAAAAAATATATATTGGTATGTTGTCCGTCCAACTGCAGCAACGGCACAGCAAGACAAGTTCCAAGGAAGCTGATGGTTCTGATGCGGAACTAAAATTGGCAGATTCATCCCTGAAAGGGTATCTGCTCTTATAACCTGTATTCCTTCCACTCCCTTTTCCTAAAAATCTGTTTTTCTGTTAAGATTTCTTATTGCCGAGGAACTGATGTGTTCTCAGGGCAAGGAAAAGGAAACGTAATGAATCAGGCACTTCCAAGGGAGGAAATGTTTCCCGGGCTTTTGACACCAGCAGGAGAGAGAAGAAAAGAAGGATGAACACAAAAGGAAATCCAGTCCGTGGCCATGAAAGCCAATCACAAAAGAAAGCTAAACCTTTTTCAGATAAAAAGAAAAGGAAGGGAATCCAAGAAAATCCACCAAGTGGTGGAAACAGAATGAACAAAGGTTGGAAAAAGGATAGTAAGAGACATAAAAGTGAAGCAGGTGCATTTTCCAAATCTCAAAAGCAAGGGAGGGCGCGAAAGTTGCAACAAAGAGTTAAATGACGAATGAGGATATCTGTAACGCAACTACAGTAGGCTCTTGATGTCATGCATAGCTCTTGCCTCCTAGCAGGTTAGTGTCAAAAGCAGTTCAGCCTGATGAGAGTTCTTTTTATTTTTGGGGGTGGGGAAGCTTCCTATTATTTATTTGTATGTTCACTGTGGGGAGGGGATACTGATTACCATTTTAGAAAGTCATCCCATTTTTGGTTTGTTGGCAAGCATGCAATTATCAGGTGTAAACACAACATTTTCTGGTGTTACATTGTTTTTCTACATATTGAAAAGTCCGTTCTTGGGTCAACTTGATAGGAAAAAAGTGATTCAACGTTTCCAAATGTTTAGGCCCTAATAATATACTTGTGTGCAAAATTGATACACTGCAAACACTTTGACAGTATGAATTAGAAAGCATGCAACGATAAGCACTGCTAAATACAAACACCTCTTACCTAAAGTGTAGTAACTATGAACCCATCTGGATCTTTGCAGTAGCTTGTTTAGAGAAATAAGTGTTACTGGTTTGGATAACCTGAATTACCTGTGACATTTTGTTCATTGCCCTGCGACTTATCATACATAAACATTCCACACATTATTGGATTTACAGGTAAATTGATTTCAGGATTACTGATTTCCAGCGTAGTAGATTGAGGTAACAGTAGAAGTATATTGTTTTGGAGTAGTTTGAGTGTAATTATCAGTTACTGCTAAGGAAAGTAAATCCAAGTGATGATCAAATTAGACTGTTTTAGAAAATTAGTGTAATTATCAGTTACTGCTATTGCCAACTTGATATAGCATCACTTATTATTATTATTTTTTAAATAGATCACTTGATTTGTATTTGTAATGTAATATATAGTCAGAATCTGGCTAATAACGGTAGGAATTATTTTCAAACTGTTTTTCACATTCGTATGGTATCATAGCATCAAATTGATTGTCTGTCTTCCTTCTCCTATTCTTCTTCATCTGTGATATTTTACAAATTCTTCTAGCTTTGCCTTCTTTTTTCGCTCATTTATCATCCACTCTCTTCTGTGCCCTTGCTTTTGGAATACTCACCAACTAATCTCTAACAGGTGGAACCACCAAAACTAACTTTTATGATGATGCCAACTCATTCTTGAGGGTAATGTTGACGTGACATGACCTTGCCCACCCAAGTACATGACCTTTGAATCTAACAAGGAAGATCTCATCCGGTATCATTTTATGCACAGTTGGATATATCCCCTTTTATATATAACAACATTTAAGATGGCATCACTCTGGATACAATGACTTTACACCTTTCATGTTCTGTCCATCTTTGAAAAATTTTATAGTTCATGGTGGGAATTATTTTTTAACTATTCTCTATCTTTTAAATCCACCCCAACGCTTTTTTTTTTTTTGGGTAAATAATCCACCCCAACGCTTATTTATTGTGTCTCTCATAGGAAGGAAAAAGTAGACGTGGCGAAAATAGACTTTTTTATGTGGAAATGGACTTCCCATACCCCCTATAGGAAGCCTATTTCCGTAGGAAGGAAAATGTTGTCGTGGCGAAAAAGTAGTTCTACGGAAAATTACCGCACCAAATGCATGAAAAAGGAGTTTTCCGTAAAAAAAACACCTCATCTTCTGTGGAAATGGGCTACACAAACGTGCCCTAGGAGCTGGGAAACTTTGTCACTTAATACGAAATGACTTCCTATCAAGTGGTTTCTTGATTTAATTTTCATTTCTTTCAAAAGAAAATTCGAAAAAATCATTTTTTAGTGTCCATTTAATTAGTGAAATTTCTTCCTAGAATTCACTTATTAGTCAAGAATTCTTGATCACCTAGATCTATTTGACGTGGTGAATGTGGAACAAAATTAAGATTTGTTATAGTATGATAGCTGAAATAGCCGTTTAAATCTCCAAATTCTAGAATTTCAAATGCTTTTATGAGAAAGTATTTTGAGGAATTAAAAGAGCTTTTGATGACAACAATTTGAGGGGTTTTAAAATTCTTCTGACATGAATTTTGTGGCTTTGGATAGACTAAAAGTCAACATGTATTTTCTTCTTTTTGTTTTTGTTTTTATTTCTAAAAATCAGTTATTCTTCAAATGCTTTTCTTTCAAGCTTTCTGCTCAAAGCTGAAGTACTGAACCTTTTTTCCCATTCTTAATTCAGTAGTGATTTCTTGATATTTAAATGCCTTTTCTTTCTATAAAAAAAAGAAAAAAGAAAATGTAGCTAAATTTATAAATTGTACGGTTATGTTCCTCATATTTTCTGCGTGTGATTAATCCACCTATGTATACCACCCTAATTTGGAGTGAATCTGGGCCGTTTCCACCACGGGGGCTTGAGATATTAGTGGGGTAGAAATCCATAGGTGGGCCTTGCATTGTTTACATGGCTAGCTGCCTTAGAATTATCTTGGTTGCAAATCTACCCCATTCATGCATCTGACCTATTACCAGGGTCACCCAAATTTGACTGACTGAGGTCTAGCAGACCATAGAAGCAGACCCATACCTTGGGTCAGTCCTGGGCCTTTATTTCAAGGTCTACTGATCCTTGATAACAATAAACAAGAAATGTATTAAGTCCTGAACAATAGCTAATAACTACAATTAATGACTGTGGAACCTACATGGACGCATGCCCATCGCAAGGAATGAAAAGGTCTGTCTATAGTATAGATTGGATGGATTAGATTGGATGGATATCATCTTCACCGTTCAACAAAGGGCTTTAAGTTTAGACAAATTTCACCCTTAGATGAAGCAATCACAAATATATTTGTGGCTTTTGTATATCAATTTCATGGTGAATGTAGGCATCATTATCATTAAAGTCTTATTCTAATTACATTTAAGTCAGCTGTGTTTAAGTCTTGTATATCTAGATTCTTCTTGTGTATGTTTGTGTGAGTTTAGTGGGTGCCACCCGGGGAATTTTGTCCTATTGGATCAAAGACGTTAAGGGATATCCATGTCATCATAAAAAAAAAAAAAAAACCTATGTTTAAGTCAGCTACATGAAACCCCGGGGGTAGCTCAATTGGCCTAAGACTACGGTTTGTACTCCGGAGGTTGTAGGTTCGAAATTGCACTACTACACTGGGGCTATAGGGGAGTTTACCTGGCTTCCCTCTGGGTAGAGGGGAAAAAAAAGTCAGCTACATGTTCGAGCAATGGTTAAATTTATTTGTCTGTAAGTCTTTAACCTTTAACTAATCCCGACAACGAAAAGAATATGACAAGCGCGAAATTGAATAATCCAAATGCATAAATTGTACTTTATGCTTGATTTAGGACCAATTGACCTGGTTGCTCTCAAGCCATATCCCTATTCTGGTCTACATTGTCCTGGTTTATACATGATTCTTGTTTAAGATGCAACTCACCAGTAGGTTAGAATTCTGCAACTCACGTGGGCCAGCGGCACAAGTTTTCATATTTCAATATCCAACTACAAATACTTTAGGATTCCGATTTAGGTCCATAATATCATAGCTTAGAATGTGGCCGTACTTGTAATTAAATAGAGTGGAGCTCCAATATATTGTCTTATCTTACTCATCGTGAACTAAGATCATTTACAGGAGTCAAACTATAACCCATAAACCAAAAACTAAGATTGAAAATCTTGTGACTCATACTCACTCATCCAACTCTAAAATATTGATTTGGAGAGTCAACTCGACAACTCAAGCGAGTCATTTTTTTTTGAATTTCTTTTTAAAAATAGACCAAATACTTATAAAAATTAGATATACGTGTATTTACATATATTGATAATAATAAATATCAATTAGAAAAGTTATATATCTCAATCAATCATTTTTAAATTAACAACTCCAAACTTCAAGCATTAGTTATTTATATATTGACTCGGCCAAGTGAAACCAATATTTAACTTGGTCTTTCGTCAAAACAAGGTGACTCAGCCAACTCGCTGAGTTTGCTAACCTTTTCACAAACTGCAAATTAGGATCAAACAATCAAAGTACATGCATACATATGAGAGAGAGAGAGAGAGAGAGCTATTCTTCAATTAACAATTAATAATAGAGGTCTAAAACATTCAGACCCTTTTAAGTAGTGGATGAGAATTCTTCCCACTTTTTATAAAATGTTATCACAACTTCCCAACGCGCCACAAACTTAAGAAAGCCGTAGCAGCGAGAATAACTATAAATTCTATTGTATTGACAGAGGACTATGGGCTATCCATGTGCACCTTCAGTATTCTATATTCAGGTAGGGTTTTGGTTGGCATTTTTCACCCTGCTAATAAGTGGGTCGAGCCCATACTTGCTATTTCACCCACCAACCTGACCTAATTTGACTTGTTGCACTATGGACTGCCAATCTAATTCCAACCTAATTTGTTAAACTAGTTGACATTTTAATTTCTGATTTGAGTAAAGCTAAACGTTTTCAATATGATTAATAAATGGGCATAGTCCACTTTCAGCTTATACATGCTGCCCACGTTGCTCAACCCACCCAATGCTACCGCGGACATAAATATTGGCAATATTTTGAAACTAACCATGATAATATTTTGATATTTACCCAAAATGGTATTTTCTTCTGTGATATTTTACAATATATATCACCAAAATCCGAAAAACAAGTGAGAAAGTCTCAAGGAAATAGGAAGGAAAACTTTCTTACCTTTCATTTTTGTTCTGCATCTATTAACTAGTATCTAAAGTTAATTTGTTTTCCAAGACTTTTGGCCAATAATATCCAAAGACTGGCTGATATATATATAACAATATTTTCCCTATACTGGTATTTTCTAGAAATTCAAAGGGGTAGCTCAGTTGGCCTAGGACCACACTGGGGCTACAAGGGAGTTTATCCGGCTTTTCCTGAGCCCAGATGGATTAGCCTAGCCCAAAGGGTTGGGAACCTTACCATAGCAAAAAAAATAAAAAAAATAAAATAAAATAAAATAAAACAACCTGATATTTTCTAGAGATCTATTATGGGACAACTACCATACTAGGACCAACCAATGCTCTTCAAATGCCCTTTTTACACATGCATTGATAGAACTCAATAAGATTGGATAAAAGTCCATCTTTCTTTCCATTTCTTTTACATTTTTACACCAATATAAGAACTCTTCCACTTTCAAAAACCCATGTAAAACCCATCTAAACAAGCACAAATCATCAATCAAATATCCTTCACTAGGTATCATAATAGATAAATTTTATTGGGCATCCCTTAAATTACACATGTTCTTCTTCCAGCAAGCAACACATCTAGGACAAATTCCAAGTTGCATGTATTTTCCTCATAAAGAAATGCACGGAAAGGTCGCCTTGTTTCTAGCACTGTTTCAAGCTGCTCCTGCAGTAGCAGCAGCTATGATTAGGTTAGGACTAGGGTTTTAGAGTTGGGCTACTTTGGCGGGTTTATCCTTGGAATTATTGGCTCCTGATGACTCGTCAGGAAGTGTCTTGTACCTGTGGACCCTTTCCAGTAGTGGGGCCCAGTGTTCTGACTTGAAAGTTAATTGAGTGGTGGGCCCACTTTAAATGGAGGGAGGAGAGTGCAGAGGCCGGACAGATTGGAAGAAGGCCTCAACCCAAATGGATTATGAGAAATGATGAAGGTCCAAATGGTTGGACTAAAATAACAGTCTAAATCACCTTATGGGGGGCTCACTTTTATCTGATGAACATAGCCATCCATCTGAGGGCCACATAGTTGAATGGTTTAACAAGTGTCTAAATAAACATCAATTTTTGGTATCACTAAATAGATGGTCATGATCATTGGGTCTTGCCTGTTTTTAGCATGACCTTATTCCATGTTAAGTGCTTTCAATCCAACACAAACCCATTATTGGTCCACATGAAGGTGGCTCCAGCAGAAGGATTCTCAAGTTTCCGACTTGCAGAATCAGCTGAAATTCCCTCCATTTAGAGAGGAAACTCGGAATGCAATCCTATCACATGTAGAGCTTTTGGACACCATTCATCCAGTGTGGGTCCCAATGGACTAGCCACCCATATCAACTAATTAGGGGGACTCCACTTGTATGGAATAGTTGATTGTATATGCACATATTCATCAAGATCCAAAAATTCCGGTTTCTTTCATTAGGTTTCTCCAGTGTTTGTCCAGAGATAATACTTACAGTAGAAGAAACAAAAAGGCACATTTGAAATGCATAGGGTCATGATGCAATGATATTCCCTTCTGTATTTGAATATGGTTTAGGGGCTAATTCTAAAATCAAAGGATTCCATGTAGTTGGTGGCTTTTTTCTGGAGGTTTTTAGGGGTAGAAAGGGGAAGAGTGGAACACAAGCAGCTGGATTTTTCGAAGATACTGCTGTGGAATGGATGAGAGTAGCAGATCTGGCCATGGTAAAGTACACACAAAAAGGAATCCATCTTCTGCTTCTTTTGATCTTGTCCTTTGGACTCATTTGTATTAGTTTAGTTTTGCTGCTAGAATGCCAGTCAGAGACGAGAATGAGACAGAAAAGGCCAATGTTCTCCAAGAGAGTTTTCTTTGTTATTCTCTCCCTTGAAGCCCAACACCATCTCAACAATTCTCTCTCTCTCTCTCTCTCTCTCTCTCTCTCTCTATATATATATATATATATATATATATATATATATATATATAGTGAGGGACAACATCTACACACATGTGATCCCCTAAATTATAACCGATTAATTGAGTTTTCACTAATACGAATGGATCAAGCCATTGGATCAAGAGCCAAATTTTTTTTTTTTAAATGTAAAGTCCTTAAATTTGCTGGTCGTAGATGAAGGGTTTAGAGACTTGGGATTGACCAAAAACATGATATATGGGCTCATCTAAGATTACTCTTTCCATTCCCCCAAGTCCAATGGTCAGTGGGGCTGTAGGTGAGTTCTAACAAGTTTGTCCCTCACCATATAGTGAGGGATGGATGCACATAAATATTTCTATATATATAAATAAATATATATATATATATATATGGAGATATCTAAAAAACGACACACTTTTAAACACCCCTTTTTTCGTCCCTCTTTTCTTGGGGCCCATGTTGAGTCAATTTAGTCTTTTCACACACATACTTACCCCATGAATAGTCACAACTCTAAGTTTGACACTTATCCAATTTTCCCTCACCATTGGATTAAAATTATAATAAAATCACACCTCTAAACCATTAAATTTTAGGGCCATGGATCAAAAGGTTACGATGACCTTATGGACTCAAGATTCTGCATATACATAGGCCTCATATGGATCTTTTCATCCAAAAGACATGACATCAATGATAATCATGCATCCCAGTGGGCCCAACTAGGAGGGACGTTTCCTTCTAAGAAGGAAACTGGCGCCGTGTAGCACTCATGCCACTTCAATGTGGGGCTCAAATGGGGCCCCTCTTGGGGAAAAATTGATCCCCCTGGGCCCTTCATCTCTGCAAAAATTAAAACAGCCCCAACCCTAGACCCCACCATCTCCATCCGGGCCCCACAAGTTTAATAGTGTACAACCCATTCGGATGGATGTGCAGTCGATCTAAAGGTCTAGTCCTTTCGGATGGGTATAAGCACTAGGGGGTGTGCGAACTTCCTGGGGGAAGGGGGTGTGGTCCATTCGAATAGACCATCTGATGGGTCCCACCCCCCGTGCACAAGATGCGCACCAAGCACACTTGATAACCATTAAGGAAATAATATTTGTAGAAGAAACATTGAAGGCCACATTTCTACCTAGACACAGGATTTGGAGCTACAAAGCACTAAGCCCTTAGCCTTCATACTCATTAAGCTCTTGTAGTTATGAGTTTTGGGTTTGCATCTTTGTTTAGAGCCTGCATTTACATTACCTTGTTTCAGTTAAAATCAGCTTAATTTAGTAAGAAGAAAGGAACAATCCATATTGTTAATATGGAGTGAAGTGGTGAGTCAAAGTTTAGTCGATTGACTGGCATTTTCATGCTGTATTCTATGATTTGCTTCCCGTAAGAATTTGGAACATCCTAAGCTAGGATTCACATCAGCGATGTTTTATAAAAGGAGAGTGCATATGATACAATCAACGGTGATTGTGTTTTTAGATCGGATGAACTGGTGATTATCCATGTATCTCTCTTTCTATTCCTTACAAAAAATAGTCAGTGAATAGGATAAAAAAAGTATCATTTCATTGGTGCAAGTGCACTAGCATGAAAATAAGGATGAAGTTATTGGAATGGTGAAGAATAGGGGACAACTTCATGGTCATGGAATTTGATTTATGACCCGGTGTCATTATTGTTACAAATTACCCAGATAACACAACCAATCTTTCATATGTAGAGAGGCCTTGGCCTATTACAAAACCTGAATTAGGAGCATACGATAAATAGAAACACAATAAATTCTACCATTTCACAAGAGTAGTAGTAGAGGGGAAGTATGAAAAGGATTGGTAGGATGAAGCTTCAATTCTTCTGGCAATCTCGACCATTCAAATGGCCTCTCAAGGCACATAGTTTACATTGACGCATTGTGATCATGAGCATGTGCTTCAGATCCTGCAATATCAGCTAACAATATGTTCATTCAAGCATATGATTTTTGAAATTCTACTTTAGGCCGATCTCCAAGCCTTAGCTCAAGATCCAAGTCCTCCATTGCACTAGCTCCTCTTCCAAGTACCCCAGATGCGGGATGTCTTTCACCAAGATCAGGCTTTATGAAGAAAGGAAATAACTTGAAGCTATTTTCTCTCTCTCCTTGGATCAAGAAAGGAGATGAAGAGCACTTTTTCTGTCTCTTACTACTAATTGGACCCTCCCCTTCTGCACCAGCGTTCGATGTAGGACTCCCACGCATAATCGAGTCCGACATGCTCCAAGCGATGTTGGTTCTAACCAATTCCTTTGGAGCCCAACACCCCATCTGTTCAACATTCAAATTCTTCCTCTCGATGCTTGAATTTGAGGCACCAAGAGAATAGAAGGAAACCTTGGGCTGCTCTTGGGTGATTGTAGGAAGAGAATCAAAACCTTTTTCACTACAATTCTCTTGGGTGGATGGTACCAAAACCCCAGAAGGAGAGTCAGGAGTTGCAATAAAATTAGGGTTAGTCTTAGGATTATAAACCTGAGATGCGTATTGACTAACAATAGTAGGAGATGAAGGCTTCTGGGACTGGTTTGAGGATTCTCTGAGTCTGGCTCTATCTCTTCTATGGATGTTCATGTGACCACCTAGAGCTTGCGCTGATCTGAAATCTCTCCCACAGAAGCTGCAAGAATAAGATCTTGGAGGCCATATGCAGCCTCCCAGAAGGCCAGCTGAATCTTCTGCAAAGGCCTGTTCTTCCCAAGAGTCACTGCAGGCAGGAACATGAGAGTTGCTGCTGAATTTCCTTGTGGGCCACATCCAATACCTGGCTTCATCCATTACACACTTCCAAGTACTTCAATGAACAGACTGAGAACTGAGGAGGAATGTTGGTACTTTAAGGTGTTTGAGGAGAGGTGACAATAGATAGAAGAAAATAAAGAGGTGTCTAAATCCAAGTTAGTAGATGTTGAAAGTTTGATGAGATTCTGTGAGACAGAAGCGTCAAGCTGAAAAGGTCTCTTTAGAAACCTTTGGGGATGTATTTGAGTCCAATTGATTTAAGGGTAGGAAGCTTTTAGTCTTTAGTTTTTAGCTTTATTATGTTGTCTGTACTGTCATGCAGATATTTTATCATCATCATGCAGAATTTTATCACCATCTAGTGAGAAATTGATTGAATTGCAACCCTGCTGAATTGTTTTAGGATGGCAATCTGTCGGGTTAGATGGATTGTACCGTGATTTTTTATAAACTAATTGGACTGATCATTTCTTTAATTTTCTTCTTGATGGGTTTCAAGCAATGAAAATGACAGAGTTTACTACTAGACACCTAGATGTAAGTGGGCTATAAAAGAGGATTCAGTGGATTAACCATTTATTAAGAAAAAAATAGCATCATTTAATGTTGCTTGCTATCCAATCAAAGAAAATCAGCATTACAAGATACATATAACAATAGTTTTTCCATAATCATCTTTAGTCTTATGACTAATAATATCAACACAAATTCTCACGTGTATGGCTAATCCACTCAACTTTCTTTTATATGATTGGACGAACTGACTTGGGGGCTCTTAATTAGCCTTGATTTTGAACTAATAGGGTTGGAAATTTCAAGAGAGAACCACGTAGTCCTATACACTCATGAAAAAATAATTTACTTACACTAGCAAGGAAATTTCAAGAGGGAACCACATAGTTAAGGGGGTTTGTTTGGCCACTTTACTAGTAAGGTGGAGTGTAATAAAGCCTCCTTTTACCAACAAGAAAAGACTAGGAGTCATATCAAAAGTAACAAAATTCAAAATCCCCTTTGATTTAAAAAAAAAGAAGTAAAAAAGCAACATTTGGAGGCTACTAAAAGACAAAAATTCATTACTTTTTACCCAAAAAGTCAAAAAGATTATCAAAAGTAACAAATTCAAAATCCCATTCGATTTAAAAAAAAAAAGTAAAAAAACAACATTCGCAAGCTACTAAAAGACAAAAATTCATTACTTTTTATCCAAAAAGTCAAAAAAATTCTTTATCAAGCCATTAAAAATAAATTTTCATCATACTATGATGAGACCCCCTAATATTTTATTCTGTCTTCAATCTTCACTTCATTTCACTCACCCTACAAGTATTTTTACCAAACAAATCTCTTATGACCATTCCAATGGCATCTCAGTCACCACAACCTCTATGGAAATGCGCCCCAATTCTGATATTTGTTTGAACAATATTCACCAATATCAGGCAATGTACTTTATTTATAGAACCCAGAGGACAAAATGATAATTGAATCTTGGGAAGTCCTCATTAATTCATTTTCAGAAGTGGGAGATGTTTTTTTTAGCCACTATAAGTCTGTCTTAAGATTTTCTTTTTCAATTATTTTTTCATAATGGATAAATTAGGCATAGCCACATATGGTGAATCTAAAGTTAATTTGCTTGAATTAGGTAGAGGCATATTTTTATCTGAACATAAGATATAATAGGCCAGTAATTTGATTGTAGGTCAAGGGAGGTTTACGTAGAAATGAATAATGTTGGGACCTTTCTAAGGTTGTCACATAATACATGGTCTTTTTAAGAGAAAATATACTATTTATCGTGAGTCAAGGGAAACATTTATTATTCTATCATCCTCACCATTTGTCCTAATTATGTTGTAGCCCTTGGGTTATAGACCAGTAGTGGTTAGTTAGTAGGATTTGAAAAATTCATTAGGGTCGATCCATTTGGTCAAAATAAGGGCTAAATGCCCTAATATTATCAGACAACCTTAGAAAGGCCCCATGTGGTGTTTGTTTTTACTCAAACCTCCCATCACTCAAAGACAAATTAGATGAAAGAGGATTATTGCAGTCTCTCTCTCCCTAGATTTGAAAAATTGGTTGTTTTTTTTTTAAAATAAATTGAAAAAGTATTTATAGTCCCACAACATCGCCTAACATCTTTTTTTTTTTTTTTTAAAAAAAGCACGATGGACCACAGTCACATGTACCTGCATGATCAAGAAAAGTGGGTCCCATAATGGATATGGTTTATTCATCCATTGTTAGATTCACTGTTTATTAATGATCATGTGGTCACAATTGACCTGTGTGGTCCACACTGCTTGTTGAACTTTCAGTCGAATGAGGGATCCACCAGTTTAAAAGCAATGTGTATTAATTTCTTTTATTGTGTGACTTATTTTTGTATGAGATAGATTAATCATAGTTAAATGAGATGGCTTAAGTTTAGATTCCTTGAGTTACATTATGGGTAGTCTTGTGGTAACAGAAAAATAATTAGTACTTTGACTTTTGAGAGTAGGGAAATTTAATAAAAATGGATAATAAAGACACCTTTTCTAGTCATATTATTTTTTAAGAAAAAAAAAAAAAAAAGATGAATTTAAATGTTGAAAATGACCAAATCACCCATGAGTACTGACCGGTACACTCATCAGGCAGGCAATGGTTAGGATATGTTTTGTGTAAAATCAATTCTGCAGAAAAAGTTCACTTTAGAAAGCTCACTACCAATTTTTTCCTAATTTGATGCGGGGCTTTTCTAAAAGAGAGAAAAGAATGAGCTACTTTCTTAATTTGATTATGCAGAAAATCATTTCCTATGAACTCCGGGTTAGTGGGGGCATAGGGTCAAAACCGACAAAATTAGAAAATTCATGCTTATAAAGAGGTTAGCTTGAATGAAGACTAGGTTCTTTTTAAAAGACAATTAGAAGATCGCAGAAAATCTCTCTTGTATAAACCGAGAGATTGTTAAACGTAGAAAGGAGTGGTTGTAAAGGCTCTTTTGGAGAACAAATTCCACAGGAAGTGTTTCTTTTTATTTTCTTGTCATTCATGTCTTTGCCTGTACTCTCACTTCCCCACCCTTGTTTGTTGTTTTGGTCCTTTTGAGTAAAGATTGGTAGAAGATCTCTATGTGATATCTTTCGGAATGCAATTTCCAAGTCGTTTTTTATATTTTTGCTGTGTTTGGGGGGGGGGGGGGGGGGGGGGGGACCACAAGGAGCCAACGCACAACCAGCAGAAGATGCAGATGAAATCAAGAGCTGATGGCGGTTTGCATGGAGGCAAAGAGAGCACTGAGTTGAGAGCTAGCAAAAGGCTTCGAAATCTGCATAAGGGAGGGCCTATGATTGTCGAAAATTGCTTCATTTCTAGCCTTCCACAAGCAGAGGAGAGCTGTGATGAAGGTGGCTGCCATGTATTTGAGGCCATTGGTATCATTTTCTTTGGAAAGGATCGCCCAGATTGCAGAGGCAGAGAGATTGAGAGAAAACTAAAGCCCATCTACATGCACAAACCATGACTGGATGGATTTCGCCAGGTCACAAGAGAAGAAGAGATGCCCCACCGAGTCTTCAGCAGCACAACAGATATTGCATCTAGAAGGAAGAGAGAAACCCAGGTGCTTCAACCTAATTTATGTGGGGGTTTTGTTGTGCATCAAGCGCCAGCCGAAGCAGTTGATTTTGTGGGGGGCGATGTTGTTCCAAATAAGATTGGGCCAATGTAGAGGATATGCTTTGTGTCTGACTTTCTGCCATGTAGATCGCAAGGAGAGCTTGCCATCGGGGGAGTCTTTCCAGCGAAGAGTATCACTAACTACAGGGTTGGGGGAGAGGTCAGAGAGAAGAGGAAGGAGGTACTAGTGAACATTAGGGGGCACGGAATCAGGAATTACCCAAGATCTAGAATGGAACTGGGATGAGAGCTGTTGGTCCCTGGGAAATTGCTGAAAAGGAAAGCAAGTAGATATAGGATCGCCTGAATTCCAGGAGTCGTGCCAACCATTGATGCTCTGACCGTTGCCGAAGATCTAGGAACTACCATGGTGAATTAGGGGAGCAGAGCGGCGGATTTTCCTCCAAATGCATGATCCATAAATGGTGTTCTCCAAGCTCTATATGTGTTTGAATTTGAAGTAGCGATTTTTCAACCAGCTGGACTAGAGAGAGTTTGAGGTAGCTGCTCGCCAGCCTAGTTTGATGAAGGAAGTAGTGTTGACATTCAAGATCTTCCTGATACCCAAGCCTCCTTCTGCCTTTGGGAGAGTGACCATTGCCCAGCTGACATAGTGCATCTTTTGGTGGGAGGCATTACCTGTCCAGAGGAAGAGCCTTATTTTACTCTCAATTTCTTTGCAAATTGAGGCAGGCAGGGGGATAATTGCAGCAAGATGGATTGGCAAGCTAGAGAGAATGTGCTTAATCAAAATTAAACGGCCAGCAAAGGATAGGGAATTGGCTTTCCAAAGCTGAAAGCTTGGACTGAATTGCAACCAATAGGGGAAGAAAATGTAGCCTTTTAGGAGACCTAAAGCAGATAGGAGTGCCCAGATATTTTAGATGAGTTGAAGCTTCTTGTATGCCTAGAATAGAGCTGATTCTCCTCTTTCTTCTCAAACCACACTTACCTATGTGCAATTGACTCTTTTGAAGGTTAAAGAATTGACCTGTAGCAGACTGATAAATCTCCAAGTGGTCTTGAAGGATTAAAATACTAGTAGCAGCCCCTTTCATGAAGGTGAGAATGTCATCTGTATAGAGCAAGTGGCAGGTGGTGGATGGGACTTTAGAGAGAGGGATAATTAAGCCTTGATTTTGGAGATTATGGAGGTGAAGACTCAAGATTTCTTATGCTAGAATGAAGAGGTAAGGGGAAAGAGGGTTACCTTGTCTTAGGCCACAAAAGGAGCTAAAGAAACCTTGGTGGGTTATGTTGATGAGCACAGAGCCTTTGGAAGTGCAGACATACTCTTTGATCAGAGAAATCCAAACATTAGAGAATTGGAAGAATTGGAGGACAGAGAAGAGGAAGGACCAATTCAACCTGTCAAAAGCTTTGAAGATATCAAGTTTAAGCAAAGGGAGCCTTTATTGATCTTGGAGTTCAGTTTCTGGTAGTGCTCAAAGGCCAGACTAGAGTGGTTGTTAGACCTCGACCCGTGTTTGCTTTGATTAGCGTTGTTTAAGCCAAGATTAACTCTTAAGTAAGATTAAAAGGCATTTAGCTTAGATTGTGAGCTCGATAGATTTTTCATAGCTTTGGAAAATTTTGAGAGCAGTTGATTTAGCATGACACGGGCCGGGGGCTGGCCTGTGTGACCATGTGCGTGTGGGGAGAATTTATTCTTGATTTAGGAATTTAAATTTTTTTAATACTTTTGATTTTTCAAAATAGCACTTACAACTTTTATGTTCTCTCCGTTTGTTTTCGAAACTCAGAAATCGCGTTTTTAGCATCTATTTTTGGAAACTAGATATTTCGACGATCACTTCACTCTCTTTCGTCGATCTCATTCGGGACTCGCATAATGGTGTTTTAAGCCATTGAAGTGGATTGGCCTGGTGGGGCCCACACCCTACCCAACTCAAAAAGATAGCCCACGTGTGTTTCTACTCCCATTCTTCATTGCATGTTTTTCAAAACTAGCTAAGTTCCAGCAAGAGAAACTAGCCCTTCTTCTTGCCTTCTCTCCTTTGCATGTTAGACTTCTCTTGACTAAAATGGAGATTTGAGTTCACCAAAATCTTTCTCATCTCTCAAGCTTTCTCTTGATACCATTTTCAAAGGATTTCAGGTGGGATCATATTCCTCTTGAGACCTATCTTCATTTTTAGAGCTTTTAGAGATAAGTGATGGTTTTCTTCTTCAAACCATGGCTTTGTGGAGTCCATTAGAGCTCCAATATCATGCATGCAAGGCTTCCTAAGGAGGAACCCTTTCTTTTTCAAAAATATCTTTGACTTTGAGCTCTTTTCATGGGGCTTCTCGTCGATTGGAGTTCAGCTGTGAGAGGTGGGTTTGGAGACCTTCTTTAAGTGCATTTTGAGCCAAGGCAAGTGATTGAATGAAATATGAATGCGCATGTATTGACTTATGAAATTTTAGCTTGATTTCTTGTTTTTCAACTTCACTATCATGTTAATCTTGCTTTTCTTTGAAGTTTAGTTTACTAAACACATGTTTTAATGCTCATATGTTTGATTCACTTCATCGAATTCAATTTTGGATTTGTTTCATTTAAATTGGAATTTCGATGCATGAATTGTTGCAACTAGGATGTGAATGGAGGAGGTTTGGTTGTCAAGTTTGAAGTGTTAATTAATTGTGAATGGTTGAATGTTGAAAGGAGGAGCTGTAGGCTCATTTCATTGTAAGAAAAAGGAAGGGTTGGAAGGAGAACTATTTTGGAGAAGAAAGGGCATGAATCTAAAACTGATGTGAATTTCCCGCAGCTGGGTGGTTAGCTGGTGGTCACCAAACGGCTAGCCGATCAGTGACTGGCGGCTAATCGACCACAGGTCGGTCACAATTCCAGAGACCTGTTTTTCTGGTTCTAAAGGGGCTGTCAGCTAGCGGTCACCTGTCGGCTAGTCGACCAGTGACCGACCGCTAACCGAGCAGAGTCGGTTACAATCCAGAATGCTGCATCCTGTCAGGCGAAACGCTATCAGCCAGTGGCTAACTAGAGAACCCATTGGCGGCTAACTGCCTGCTAGCCTACAGGTAGCCGACTTCCCCCAGATTTGGAGAAATGAAGTGGAAGGTGGGGTTGTCTATCCCAATCGCCTTTGGACGCTTCCTAGTCGATGTGTACATCTTGGTATCTTTAATGTCGTTGAAAAAAGGGCACCATCTAAACGGATGAACGACATGGGATTTCAAAGTTTATTCTAACTCGACGGTTATGGTCCCAAGGTATTGATGAGGATGTCTGACATGGACTGGTGATTTCTAAACTAAAAGTCTTGAAAAGAATCTTTCCAAGGTTTTAATTAAAACCCTGTTTGGGAATCATTGCATGAATTGTGTTTTCATACACATCATGTCAGGACTACTATTTTGTGAGTTTCAGTGAACAAGAGTGTGTGTATCCATGATTTAGTGTGAGTAGTTCCTGAAAATAAATGTGTCAAGTTTTGTTTTGAAAGATCGTGTGTATTTTCTTGTCGGCACCACTCAGCTTGGACGAACTTGTCGGTTTGATCAACTGCCTTGGGTCCTTAAATACTTCATGCCAACATGCAGCTTGGAATATTGTGCGTGTTTATTCAGCCCATACCGCGGTGGGACTCATATGTGATGCCCAGCTATACTAGGTTACTATAATTATGTGATCGTGCCTCCCTTCACTATGTGCGATGGAGAATTATTATCGTGAGTGCTTTAGTCACTTCGATGACAAAGAATATAGCTTCGTGTGGTTGCCAAGGTATTATTTTCGAATGGTTGTCTTGATTTATCATCTGATATTATAAATGATATTGTCATTGAAATGCTTTGTTTTATTCGACTTCTCTTTATCGTACATGCTGTTTTTATTAATTTCAAAACTATTGATTGATAGCATGATTGAACTTTATTCTTTTGCCTGCCAGACCATCATGTCTGACCTTTCGTTTTGGTGCTCAGACTCAGGTTTTGTTGCCCTTGAGGAGGAGCACGAGGAGGCAACTATTGAGCCGCCTGTCGAGCGAGAGTGGCAGCCCAACGATGTCATCTAGACATCAGGTTGGGGCTTGAGATGCGGAACATTTTGGGGGATTTGACCGGATAACTTTTTGGGAACTTTGTTATTAGCCTTTGTTGGCTACCTTTTGGGAATGTAAAACTTAACTTTTTCTTTCATTGTGTCTGTAACTTCAACTTGAACTTATGGGTATGCTAGTCATGTTTCTCTCTTTGACATGAGTTCTTTATATACTCTATCTCATGCGTGATGTTACTAGTGTGTTTGCTACATGCTTCTGCAATTCAATCCATACGTGTGATTGTGAAATTATTTGTGTGCAATCCTCACTGCCGGAACCTGTGGGAAACAATGAAAAAAACTCATTACATGACGTGGTGCCGGAACGAGGCCTCAGGACCTGGTCCGGGGTCATGACAGTCGTGCTGTATGTTCTTACCCTTGATGAAAGCAGCCTGGTTAGGAGAAATCAGATTAGGAATAATTTTGGAGAGCCTGGTGGAAATGATTTTGGAGATGATTTTATAAGTGAGATTTAGTAAGATGATAGGTCTAAAGTCAGCAAAAGTGCTAGGAGATTTAGACTTGGTGATAAGAAAGTGCTGGAAGCTCTGTGGATCCTTCTAGAAAGAAAGAAATGCTGCACAACTGTGCAGACTATTTGGCCAGTGATGCTCCAAATTGCAGTGAAGAAAGCGCCATTGAAGCCATCAGGACCAGGGAGCTATTCTTTTTGAGGGAGAAGAGAGCTACTTTAATTTCATCTAAGGAGGGAATGGAAGTGAGGAAGGAGTTTTCTAAAGCAGAAACCTTAAGGCTATTGATCTGGAATAGGGAGGGGCTAGGTTGGCTGTCATGAGGCTTGAAAAAGTTAGAGAAGAATTCCACAGCATGGGCTTGGATAGTTGTTTAGTCCTCAGTGATAGTGCCATTAACTGAGATATGGTGGATAAAGTTGAAGGAGCTCCTGGCCTTAGCTAATTGGTGAAAGAACTTGGTGTTTTGGTCCCCCTCTTTCAGCCATTTGATCCTGGATCTTTGTTTCTAGTGAATTTCTTGAGCAGAGAGGGCCTCATGAAGCTCAGACTTAACTGATTGGAGGGCATCTCCAGAAAGGTCTGAAGGAGTAGAGTTAAGGAGGAGTTAACAGCGCAAGACTTTTTCTTCAGCTGCATTGATGTTCTGGAGAAAATTGCCATAAGTGGACTTACTCCAAAGCCTGAGGCAATATTTTATGGCCTTGAGTTTTTGGGCAAGAGTGTATTGGGGATCACCATCTATAGGAGTGTCCTGGCTAAATTTGTCTGTCTCTAGGAAAGATGGATGGAGCAGCCATTTGTTTTCAAATTTATATGCGGCATTAGAGAGAGATGATTGGGTATGATGGACTAAAAGGATTGGGCTGTGGTTGGATGAAATTCTGGGAAGGTGGTGGACTATGGGGTCACGAAAATGGCGCATCCAAATAGAATTAACCAAGGCTCTATCAAGCCTGGCAGCCACAAAAGAAGAGCCTTGCCTATTGTTGGACCAAGTGAACCTGTTTCCAGCAAAATGGATGTCTTGGATGCCAGCTTGCATTACAGCAGTTTGGAAAGCTTTGAGGGAGGATGGAATAGGATGGCGTATGCTGAGCTTGTCAGCATGGGATAGGGTGGCATTGAAATCCCTTATGACACGTACACCAAGGCAAGGTGGTTGAGGAGTTAGTGAGGACTGCCTAGAGGTTCTTTCTAAGGGAGGGGTTGGTGGAGCCATAAACACCAGTGATGATAGTGTTTAAGCTAGAGGAAGAGTCATGGAGAAGCAAAGAAAGGCGTTGAGAAAAGAAGTCTTTAATAGTGATGGAGAGGTGGTAAGAGGATTTTAAGAAGCACCAAAGAATAGTGGTTGTGGAAACTAAAGAAGGGCCATTAGAGTGGAAGGTATCAAATACAAGTCTATTCCAACTGTGGGATGTAAAAGGAATGAAAGGAGCCATGGGTTCAGAAATGGAAATGAGGTCAGGAGAGTGTTTGAGGATCATGTTAGCCAAGGCACGTTGTGTGGGGCGATTGGCAATGCCCCTATAATTCCAATAAAGAACTTTTAACATTGGGATGATTTATGGGAGGTTTTCTTGCCTCCAGACTTCCTAGTGATTAGGCCAATAGAAGGAACTGGGGAGGTATGTTTTCTCCCCTTCCTTGTTTTCTTTATGGTAGTGGTAGTGAGAGGAAGGTTGTCGACTGTGGTAGCCAAGGGAGAAGTAGAGGGGAAATTTTGAGAGATGGGGGGAGCTAGATCTGTTGAACTTGAGCAAGGGGAGCTTAGTTCGATTGGGGGCTGAGCTGAGACAGGGGAAGAGGTTAGGACTTGTGGTAGGGTTGGGAGGGTAGGAAGCACAGGGGGAAGCTTAAATATTGGGGCAGCACTGTGGAAGAATAGTCTTTTGAGAATGCTTGGAGGTTGTGGCCATAGATTGAGGGATTGTGGGCTAGGTCTAGAAAAGAGCAATGATCAAGAATAGAGAAAGGGTTGGAGATGTCAATGGTTGGTGAGGAAGATTTTTGAAGGATAATTGAGGTAACTTCATAGGGGAGGTCACTGAGGGAGGGAGGGTTCGCCTTTTGAGTGATAGCATAATGACTGGGAGCAGAGGTTTTGTTAAGAGGAAGTAGGGCCTGGCTACTGGAGGTGGGAGTTAGGTGTTTGGAGGAGGGGGGTTGGGCTACAAGACTAGTGGGGGGCGGTAGAAGGAGTGGAGACAGGATGGGAAGAAGAATGATGAGATGAGGTGGGGTTTGAGACCAGAGGAGGAGGCATGGGTTGGGGATTGGGCAGCAGATCTGGGACAGAAAAGGAGGAGGGGCAAGGACCAAGGACCAAGGACTAAGGTCTTGTGAGTGGGAATAGGAGTGCCTTCTGAGTTAAGTTTCATGGCTATGGAATGTACCATAGTTTCTGGTAGATTGTGAACAGGGATAGAGAAGGAGTAGGAGGTGGATATGTCTGGGACAGGGGGAGCATGGAGTAGAGAGCTAGTTTTGGAGGAAGCTAGAGGAAGAGGAAGGATTGTTTGCTGGAGAGGGGGCAAGTTCGCTGATTGTGACCTGGAGAGAGGCTTCGGGAGTAGGGGTAGTCCTCATACTCCTTAGTGATTTCCAGCTCCCCTTCCCCTTGAAGGTTTACCAAAATGGAAGAGGGCTTAGGTTTAGAGAGGTCAATATTAACCAGAACTTTGGCAAAGGTGAGGATTCTCTGTGCCATAGTGATATTGTCAAGCTTGATGGGTTGCCCTATTGAGTTGGCGAGACAGAGGATGATGTTTTGACTCAAACAATGGTAAGGTAGCCTAATCAGTCTAATCCAAATAGGGGTTATTTAAGGTCACGCCGATTCATCTTACCCAGGAGTCCAAGGTAAGAAGAAGACTTTTTTTCTTGTCAATGGAAAGGGGAGAGAGGTTGAGGTTAGATGCCTTGTCTTCTGGAGAGTTAAAGCGAAAGATAAAATAGCCTTTATTGGTGAGGGATACCATACAGGGTCTGGATAAGGGCTAGAGCTTTCGCTTTTGCTTCTATCCATTCAATAGAGGGACGTCTGCCAACAAACATTCCTATGACAGCATAGGAAAATGATCCTTTGATAGAGGTAAGCATGGATTGAGGAATTTTTAGAGTTGGCTTTCCATTGATCCACAAAGGAGGGGGAAAATAACCTGGGTTACAGGAAAGGAGAGGGGTGTGAGGCGCATAGAAGAGGTTATCAAAAGTTTGTTGAGGTGGAAGGGGAGGGGGGTTGATAACTGAGGGGCATTGCTGGGGCTCATGCCAGCCTTGACAGACAGGGTTAGTAGGATTGGTAAGGGGAACTGAAGTAGAGGGGCCGGCCATAGCAGAGGGGAAAGGTGTAGGACGCAGAGGTGGAGGCTGGACAGGTAATGGAGTAAAGTTATGAGGCTGTAGAGAGAGGGGTTGGTGTTGGCTAGGAATAGGTCGAAGAGGATGGAGTTAGGAAGCAAGCAGAGGCTATTCAGTGGAGGTGTGAAGAGGCGGGTGGGGATGAGGATGGAGAGCAGGCAGAGGCTGAGTAGTAGTCGCGGTTGTAGAAGGTAGGTAGGGTGGTTGTTGACCAGTGGAGGTGCTCAGAGAAGGTAGGTTGGTTTGGGAGGGAAAGGGAGAAAAGGACATGTTCAAATGTCAAGTATCCGACCATTTGGCATTAGTTGATTTTAAGATAAAAACTAGTTAGGTTCATGTATCTTGATATCGATCTGAATTTTACTAGCTGCCTTTACATAGACCTAAACCCGATTCTGGTCTAGGTTACATGACCCGGACATATACCCAAATTTAAATTTAAATTTAAGACTTTAGGTTTGTTTTGGAGCCAGACCCAAATAAAGGATTTGGACATGGACCCAAATCAAGATCCTAATAACTATATAATCGCATCTTTTAAGAGATTGGCCTCTCTCTCTCTCTCTCTCTCTCTCTCTCTCTCTCTCATTTTGCTAACTTACTTAGTTTCTTAGGTTATCATGTTAAATTACGAATGCTCATATGGCTTCGTTTCTTGTTTGTATAAATTAGAGAGTAAACATGAATGCAGGTTTACTCTTTTAGGGTGGTTTTGGTGTGACAAGAGGATTCCACGATAGAGAGAAAAATTGTTCTAATATATGATGTCGGCTGCTGTTTTGTTATTTGGTGCAACACATCGGTACTCAGTTTTTCCTAATAGAGATATTGATTTCGATTTCTTACAGACTAAAAATTTAGGATTCCTTTCTCCCATTGAATGAGAAATCCATAGAGCATGAAATTATCTTTTTGCATGAAAAAAAAATCTAAGTATGTCTCAATTCCTAAAGGGTCCACATTGGATACATGTCAATCATAGGAGTAGAGAGGAAAAAAAGAGTACGACAATATATGGAGGGTTGGCCAGATATGTCTTCAATTATATCTTGATATGTCTTCAATTATATCCTTTTGTAATTCCAAATGTTAGGGCTATAAACATCAACAATTTTATTAGTGCTTATATTAATGTGACTCAATCTAGTGATCATGTTAGACCAAATATCATTTTTAGACAAGGGAAGTTTTACCCTGCACACGGGGACCCCCTTAATTTTAGCGAGTCCTTCCGTGACTAGCACCAACCCAAATGCACCGTAGAACATAGAAGAAAATCATCCATGAGATGAGTACCAATTCATGGGAGTTCGTGTAGCAATGTTTGAATGGACATAGCTGCCACCACCATATGTCGTATTTTTCATCATTGTTTAACCATGGAAGTTTTCATGAGGACATTTTTTCGCTACAATCCAGGGGCGGATCCACATACATCTATGTGGGGGTGGACACACCCGTTGGACATCAATCCGTTTCTAAAACCGAAACGAAGATTCTAGCTCTACTTTGAAAATTTACATAAAAATCCTGCATCCGCCCCCAAAACCTTCATGAAAATCTTGGGTTTGTTCCAAAATCCCAATTGCCGGTTTGGGCCCACACCCCTTAAATGAATATCCTTGGTCCGCCACTGCTACCAATAGGAAAATATTTACCTGTACACCTACACACTGTGTGCCGATATCCTAACCATGTGTCATGCATGCCATGTGAAGTTCAGAGGGTTTTTTTTTTTTTTTTTTTCTTTTTGCTAAATGGAAAATAGAATTGAGAAGGAGGAAAAAAAAAGGGTAGAGAGCCCACCCAAACAGGAGGAGGCCACAAAAGGAAAAGCTGAGACAAAACCAGGCTAGGAAAAGCTCAGACAAAGAAGAAAACAAAGAGAAGCCAAAGAGAAAACCAAAATTACATCATCTGCCCCATTGAAACGAGAATTGGATGAGAATAAGATCTAGAACCCGGAAAGGAGCTTGACTTACCACTCAACCGATCCATACAGAAGAACTTAGCTCTGGCCAGAGAAGGTTTCAAATTGTGGTGCTTTGAATTGTTTTGGAGAGACCAGAGAACTGAGATAACTTGGAAGAAGATTACTACAACAGCTTTCCTTCCAGGAGCATCTTCGCCTAGGGCTAGAGAGGACCATATAATTGGCACAGACAGAGGGAGGGAAGGGAAGTTAACTCCAAGACTCAGGATCTACGTCCGCAATTGACGAGCCAGTGGGCAAAAGAAGAAAAGGTGGAGGTCATCTTCTTCTTGGCGGAGATAGAGGCAGCACTTGGAAGCCATTGCCTAACATCTCTGCTTAGCCCTGCGGTCAGTAAGAGTTTTCCTAAGAAGGAGGCGCCAGCTAAAGCTAGCCAGCCTGGGGTTCATTAACTTGTTCCAGACCAGACTAGACCAGACCAAAACACCTCAGCTTGACTGGGTCTAAGTAAATTCCAGGCTTTTTTGAGAGAGAGACTCCCTGAAAGACTGCCTTTCCACAGGAGAGAATCTGAGACCGTTGACCCCCCTAAAGGGATATGACTTGTAGAATGAAGAAGAAAGTCATAGATCTCAGATGGAAGATGAGTAGGAACTCTCCAAGAGTTGTTATGGATGATGTCTGCCAGTAGATCCGAGTTTGAGAAATGAAGATGGGGAAATCTGGAAGCAATGGATTCCATACCCAACTAGTTATCAAACCAAGTGCTGATGGAGAGGCCATTTCCTATTTTCCACGAGCTGCCACTCTAAAGATGGATAGCCAAAAGCCTAATCCTCTTCCAAATGCAGGATGCTCCTCTAGTGGTGCAAGAGGACAAGATTGAGGAGCTTCTCAGATATCTAAATCTAAACCAAGTGGCCCATAGGGAATTAGATGAAATGGCAGACTAGCCAAGCTTCATGCCTCATTGAAATCCTTGACTTTGCGCAGACCAAGGCCTCCTTCAGAATTCGGTAAGCAGACCTGGCCCCAGTTCACCTGGGTACTAGATTTCTCTGGACTAGCTGACTATAAAAAGTTCCGCATCAGATTATCCACCTGAAGACAAGATTTGCTACGAATAGGGACAACAAGGGAAATGTGAAGGGGGATTGCTGAGAGCACATGCTTGACCAGAATTAATCTGCCTACAAAAGAAAGGCATTTGGATTTCCAGCTGGCCAACCTCGATCTGATGGAGTCCAAGATCTGATTGAAGTGAGAGTGCCTGGAAGTACCAGGAATATGGGAAGTCCCAGATAGGTGGAGGGAAGAGTAGCCCGAGGGATGCGAAGAAACTCTGAAGCCATATGGGCTCTCCCAGAAGGGCTCTTCTGGAGGTTGAAACGCTGACCTGAAGAAGCTTGGTAAGAGGCAAAGAGCTCATTAACACTTCTCAGACCACGCTTATAGGCTTTGATAAAGAGCAAAATATCATCAGCATAGAGAGGATGGAAGGGGGTGGAGGGAACCGAAGAAATTGGCTCAATAGCTTTTGCCTTCTGAAGTCCGGATGCACAGTGCATAGTGGCACTGTCCAGGTGAATGATTTCCACCATATAGTATGCTTGATGAATTAATATAAGTACAGATCCACCATACAAAAATGCAAGCTAGGAATAGGCCCAACCAATTTGCAAAATAATCTTCCTTTACCATAAAAGTCTAGGTTCCAAATCATTTGATCTACTTTCTGACTCGGAGAAAATGTGAATTGAAATAGTGGAGCTCCACAATGAACCCAAACTATTGAAAATTTTAGCCTTTCAAATGAAAGCCCTCATCTCACTATGTATAAGACTTCCCCAAATTTCACTCTAGCATCCTAAGAATTCAATGTGGTCAAACAAACAGACCTAATTACAGTGAATACTGATTCCAGCAATAATAAACCTATTGTCATTTATTCATTGTCAAGTATCCAAGCATAAGAAATTTCCATACACGCCTTCAATGTGTCTTTGAATTCTAAAGTCCAATCCACTTAGCCTTAGTAAGAAAAATGGGTGACTTGTGTTTTCAAAGCTTGATTGATGCTATCTTTGTGCACCTAGCGAAAGTGTCTGGAACCCTCTTAAGTCATTTCTCAACATTGGGTGAATAATACTTAGTCAATCAAGACATTATTTTCAGTTTCACATGTATTGTATTGAAACTTGACCACACTTGACTTGGCCAACTCGACTTGGCTTGACTGGGTTGAAGCAATCTCTAGTGCTGACTGAGCCACACATGATCAAGTTGTACTCTTCAGCACATCGAGTCTGAGTCTTATTTTTAGGGTTTATAAAATGATAAAAAAATGGGGTATGACAAGGACAAGGTGGAGGTCCAACCCATTTACATGACTTGATCAAAACCCAAATCAGTAGGCCTGTGAATGGGACGGGCTGGGCCTGGGCATGGTTGTCCAATCATTTCCCGAATATTGGACGGGCTTGCCAGGGGTTGTCCAATCCCTACCCTAAATTGAGAGGGCCTATGTCAAATCCCACTACGTGCCAGCCCGACCGAGCTTGGGCTCTAGCACGGTCTTGAACATAAGATCAACATTCTCTAATTATTCCTATTCTGTCACTGAAGTTTAAATCCAGCCACTATTATATATATTGAGTTTCTTTCTGATAGGATTTTACCTCTCACGGCTTGCATGTAATTGCTTGCTTCTATAACTTTCCAACAACAGTAGTACAACAGCAAAAACAATAAGAAGAAGAACTGCGGCAGCAATTGATTAATAATGTTCACTGCTACTGTTTGTGTAGTCCTTTCTTTGTTTTTTTTTTTTTTCAAATCGTGTAGTTGCCCAAAATGCTATCACCATTTTTATTGTTATATCAGTTGTTCTAGTTCTGGATTGGATGAAGAAATGGCGGATCATGTGCTCATTCATGTGTAACATCTACAACTCTTTTATACATAGCTATCAATTTGTTTTTCGAGGAAGCCTTGGTTGCCTCTAAAATGGGCCATTTTGGAGAACACGGTGATGGTGGAAATAAAAGATTTAGAACAAAGAAATAATATTAAGAGAGAACTTGATTGAGGGGGTTCTGAAATTCTGGCTAAACAGTTACTAGGTCGTATCATTTCAGAACTCTTTTTGAAGTGAATGTTTATGCTAAAACGAAATTGAGTACTATTTGTTGTTTCCCCCTTAAAACATTAAGGTTTTCCTCATTTTTGTTAAGTAACTATTATAATATCCAAATGCAAGGAAATGCTTCCGAATCATTAAATGTGATGAAAAATATAATTTAATCTCTGAACGTGGGAGTTGAGGCAATCAAATTGAATTTGGCTTGTTGGGCAGTTAGAAGGGAAATGCTTTGGTAGGGTTTGGATGGAAGAATTTTTTGGAACATGTAAGAAGATTAGAGGATATTGGTCGGTAAAGGATTGAGGAAATGTGTATATTAGTACAGTTAGAAGGTGTTCATTACTTCAACCATGAGGCTGGCAAGTTGCACTTTAGGAAATATACACAAAAATTAGAAAATAACCTTAGGGGAATGGCGGCCGGGCCAGGCTTGGACGGGGGCTGGGCATGCACTGCCCATTCCTTGTCCCATTTTGGTTGGGCTTTCAAATAATTGTCCAAGCCCAGCCCACTGGGCTCAAATTTTTCTAAAAGCCCTATGTTTTTGGGCTTGGAACGGGCCTGGCCGGGTACCCATTTCCGCGGGCTAAATCAAGGACAAGGTGGAGCTCCAACCTATTTACCCGACCTGATCAAAACCCAAATCAGTTGTGATTTTCATGCTGAAGTTAAGGTTAGGCCTGAAAATAAAATATCCAATTCGAATTTGGGTTGAGTTGGGGTTGGATCAGAGTCTGGTTTTAGTTGGGTGTAATAATGCAGTGTTGACAAGGGAAAGGGGTCAAGTCTGGTTTAGGTTTGCCATTTAAAAGTATAGATTGGGTTTGGATGGAGTCAATCAGTTAAGGAGTCTCAGATTCAGGCTTGGGATGGCCTTTCTAGAATTCTAGTTTGATTTGGGTTTGGCGCAACAGCTAGCCAGCCCATATTCCATCCCTAGTCGCAAGCTTTGTGAAAATGCCATAGTTGCCGGCCAAATGTATTGCCGCAAACATTTCAAGCAGTGATATTAGACCATGTCTTTCATTTTGGGCCACTGAAATATTAGTCAAATGGATACATGGACGAAAAAAGATAAATGAATACACATAGTTGGGCCACTGACATATTAATCAAATGGATGGGTCACAAACAAATGATAATAGGTCTGTATCTAAGCAGCACATCTGGCCTATTTTGTCTATAGATCTATCAAAGCGGGGTCCTTTTGATGGAGGATCCCTTTATCTGATGATGAGAAAGATCTAACCCCAAATACTACGTCTAGACTCTAGACCCTTTTTTATGATCTGTTTAATCATCGAACCAAGATTTGTATATGATCTAAGAAGATCCAAACCCATTTACCCGTATGCATGAAGGATGAGAAACGTCAACAAATGGAATAGAACCTCTCCTGTTGTTTTCTCCACATCCAAACAGACTATTTTCTCCACTGGTTTCAGGGGCTTATGTTACGATTATACATAGAGACGATGATTTAGGCGACATTCTAGCTGACCGGTATCTGTAAGTCTGGTTCAATTTCTACATTTAATTTATTGAAAACATTTTGCATTACAGTTTTTGTAATTGGGAAGAGAGTTTCTGCCACTACAAACTTTGGTTTATTCAATGTACATAAATGTATTGAAAGCATCACCAATATCGATTGAGTCACTACTTGGTAACAGATATATAATTAGTACCTGTAACAATCACTGTATTGTAACTATGGCAGAACTTTTTGGCTGTGCACAACAAATTATAACCAAAATAATATTCTAATCGAGAAAATGTGAGACCAAAGAGTCCATTACTCTTAAGGCATAAATCGCGATCATAGACTATAACTTCCCCACCTTGCCATGGTCAAAAAATAGAACATCCACATTTAAACACAGTGATAATCAGCTTGAAGAGCATAAAATTAGTTTTGTATTCAAATCATCATCATCATTATCATAATCAAAGTCTTGTCCCAACTATCTTTCGGGTTTGCTAGATGACTTTATTCCTCGATTCTGATCTATCCAAATCCAAATGCTTGGATAGGTTACATTTCTTCAAATCTAATGTTACCACCCACATTCACATCATTTTCGGCCTACCCCTTCTCCTTTGTGGGCCATCGACCCACGAAGAAAAACCTTTCCCCACTATTGTCGTAGCTGGCATGTGTTGGATACGTCCAAATTATATTCTTTACATTTAAAGTTGTCAGTCATCACCATCTAATGTTCTTTAGAGCAGTCACCACCTTGAGTGGTAACCTTGTACCACTTCCAAACCTGCAAAACAAACTGTATTTAGAAATATGTAGAAATGTGGCAGAAAATTCTTCTCCTTATAAGCACCATAAGTGACACTGGTCAATCTTAACAAATAAAGGTCTAAGCCTCACATCCAAAAGGCTGCCATAATGGTGAAACCATGTATAAAATAAAATAGTGTAACATAGGAACTGAATAATTATAGATTGAGCAAAATGCATCTACCGCACCCATATAACCAAATCAATCAAAATAACCAAAATGAAGAAAACCAATATGCATGCCTGTTCATAATAACCAAATCAATACAAAATTAGCAAGAAACAAATATTTCTGACAAACCGCAATTGAGTCTTTTTTTTTTTTTCTATCTAGCTTCAAAATCTAAAAACAAGCAAAATCCAAAAGGGAAACTCACAAATTAAAGTAAAAAATCCAGAGTGAGAAAGGTACAATGGATGAGAATAGGTGTTATGGGTATCTACGGAAGACGTTGAAGCCTGTGAGAATTGCAACAAAATTCCTTTGAGTTTAACGGTTTGGATCACTCCTTGAACATCAGGTGTTGACTTTGTCCGACTAAGAGTGATATGGGTTATAGGTTATAACATCAAGGAAGTTTAAGTAATAATAATTGTCCCTTATTTAGAAGTTATGCAGCAGAGTGCCAAAGTTTCATATCAACCAATGTAGCTAAGTGCCATGGTTTCATATGGGAACTATTAATTATTGAGATGAGGATTTACAATTATACATATCTTCCTTGGTCTTATAGACTCTGTCCAAATAAAGGTGATATTGGTTATAAAACTAGCGCAGTTTAACAAATCATAATTGTTCCTTACATAGAATTATGCAGCAGACTGCCATAGTTTCATAACAACCTATGCAGCTGAGTGAGATAGTTTCATATGATAACTATTAATCCTTAACACGAAGATTTGCGATCATACATAGCTTCCTTAGGTTTATAGTATATATAGGTGCATGGTGCTTTATTTATCCAGAACATTTTTCAGCAAATAACCCCAATCCATCTAAAGTGCATCCCTCATAGGAATATGACATTAAATTACTATTAAGTAAAGTGGATAATGAAAATGGTAGCACTCTCCAACGTCAAAGCTTAACCTTAGCGAGCACTCTCCAATGTCCTTGAACTAGTTAATGTCCATCACCTTGGGAGTATAAATAGTTTAACATATGCTACTATTGAGCCTTCATAAATTTTGAATAAGTGGGCCTACAATTATATGTGCAGCCTAATTAAACATCTATTATTTAATTTCTTGTTTCTTTGGTGTCTACTTCACAAATTTCTAATTTATCTTATCCTTATAGATTATACCTGCGCTCAACACCAGTAAGCAATCAAGCTGAAGTCGATAGAGAAAAGAGAAGAATAAGGTAGACTAGAAACCTTAACAACAATTATTGTCTGATTATTAATCTCTTCTAAGTTTAAGTAATCCATGTTCATTCCAAAATATTTATTTAAGTCAACAACTACCAAGAATGATAGCTTTTAATTAAAAATCAATGCTCGTCAACACCAATCATCAAAAGAGGAGTTGCATTATATTTTTACTGATTTGGGCAGTTGAAAAAGAAAGGTTGCAAAAAAATTGGTCTAGAGCCATCATTTTTTTTTATTGCCCTAACCACTGTTTATTGCCTTCGCTGATTTCATTAACGACGACTAAGGGCCATTATTCTATTCATTTTTGCGGTAAAAAGAAATGTTGAAAAACCTGAACTCAATTGTGCTCAATTCACCTTAGTTTTATAGTCTCATAACTAGTCCGTAATGGGTTCTATAGCCACTCATATGGTTTATACTTTGTGACTTGAACTCAGACATAAGCTAAATAATTAAGGCATGAATATGACAAATAATGAAATTAAAACTCATAATAAGAAATCAATAAGAAACTATCAATTGACCCCAATGAGGATTCTCAACTCGATCCATTATTAATTCATTTAATTAATGGTATAAAAAATACCTTTCATGTGATCTGCATAAAAATAGTACGAACTAGCTTAATTAAAGAGAGGCAAAGTTCAAATCCAAGAGAATACAACTATTGGTAAAATGGCGATTGAAGTTTGCTCACATATGAGTCCACATGCATTGCATGATGACAGCCCAAAAGACTTGGAAGATGCATGTGGTCCTCACTCAGCCATCATACAGAAGATGGCGCATCGACAATATGGGTAGTACCAGTACCATTTGCCTTTAGCACGGGATTGAATAACAAGGCATGAGCTCAGTAAAGTTTTAGAACAAAATATAGGTTCAAAGCACAAAATACAACATGAAGATGATGAAAAGAAGGAAATAACAAAACCTTTCACATCCTCATGCCCAGTTGTTTCAGGGTTTTCAATCAATCAAATAACTATGGGAAAATTATATAACCTCTAATAAACATCAAACCGACCTCTATAACCGAGAATCATACAAAGTGCATAAATTAAATGGATGGAAAGTAGTCGCTTTCTCTTGAAAGCATCTTTCTTATTCTTACCTGAAAACTCACTTATTGAAGATGCCCTTGGTTTCAACACCTTTTTCTTCAAAAGCAACCGAAGAAAACAATTCAAACCTCTATTCTTTTCCTAGATGTTGGAACTCCATGGGAGCCCATGGCCCCCAAAATTGCCACATGGGCAATTTGTCCTTGCTCTGACTGAGTTGACTAAGTAGCGGGTTTGGTGGTTTTGCTCCCGAACCAGCATCACAGCTCCTGCCCTCCTCAAATGACCTTCCTCGCACAACATAGATATAAACATAGACAACTTAGAACACTAGAAAGGACATTTTAGGATGTTTGAAGATATATGAGTATCTTGGTTATAAACATCGCTGAGTCTGAAAGTACAAGGACTCGACACCATATTAGTCCATTCACCCTTGAAGGCCCTTGTTGAGTCTTTAAAGTGTTGAGAGGGTTTTGATTTCCATTCACCCTTATCAATTTTTCTTAGTGTGATGAAATTTTGGAGGGTTTTGATTATGAAAGTATTCAACGATAAAAACAACATTTTATTGAAGATCAAAGCATATAAAGATGGAAGGAAATGATCATCCACCAAATGGGAACCTCACTTATTATCACTTAATTTCACTTTAAATAATTAAAACACATGTGGCTTAAATTTAGAGGATATCATTCTCTATTTAAGTCTTATGTGACTTGAGATGTGACTTGGCAAAGTCCCGAGCAACTCATTTGAGACAAGGGGTTTTGACATATTAGTCCTCCTTTAACCCGCCTTTTCCAATTACATTACCAGAGTTTAGATAATGTCACCAGAGTCTCTTGACTTTGGTCAATATTTTTTAAAAACTATTTTGTCTCATATCTCATGATATCATGAAATTAGCATATATCAAATAACCTGATAAATCCCATAAATTAAATGAATGGAAAATATTAGTTTTCTTGTCTTGGATCTATGTTTCTCAACTCAAGGCATGTTTGGATATAGATATTTCTTATATGATTTCTTAATAAAAAGTATGTCTTGCGAGAAATCTAACCAAAAAAAAAAAAAAAAAAAAAATAAGCTGACACTAATTTAGCTCTAAAATTTGGGCATTTTACCTCTAAGAATCCTCCAAATTCTGCAACTGCCATACCTACTTTATATGGCAACATTTAGAATATTTAGAATTTTCTTAAAATAAACTTCTATAAATTCTTCAACCAATATGCCATGAATACTTGCTTACATGAGTTTCTTTTTATAAATTTTGAATTTTCAAAAAGGTATGCAAGCATTGCCAACTCTTAAATTCTCCCTAAATTTTCAAAACTACCTTTTGCGGCAGCATACCCCTAATTATTGTTGAATGACACCAAAAATTCAAAAAGGTGTATGGGGTCCTAAGATTTTAAATTGAACCGCACCCAAATAAATGTAATTGATTAGATCAATTAATTACATTGATAATGTGTACTAGCAAAATATGGCTGCGCTTTTCGCGGGCAATATAATTTATAATATTAAAAAAAAGAAAATATTTGAATAAAAATTGGTCTAAATGATGGTAAGATGGTAAACATTACAATCAAGATTAAAATATATAATAATAATAATAATAATAGAATATAGTTATTTAATTTTGAAACGAAAGCACTTTAATTTGTTTGAAGCAAAAAAAAATTCATTAGAAACCAACACAAAATGTATGTAAACTAAAACTTAAAAAGAAATTATACAAAAAAATATATCAAAACTGACAACAAACCTCCAAACAAACAAGAAAGTCGTGGTTATTATAGTGGAGCTATCAATGGATTGACAAGTGCATGACAGATTATAAAACACATCACTTAACGGAGTTTTCCACTTGATTGGTTAGAAAAAAAAAAAAAAAAGCAAAACCGAATCATAATATAAAGTACCATTATTCAAAGACAATCCCATATGTGTTGGCCGAATGCTCTGATAAAACCCTCTCTAGCATTCCAATCCATCACCCAAACTATTCGTCCGACAGTAGGTACTTGAGAAAAACGATCTTCCAACTGGGACCTAACTATAGAAGAAAACATCCAAAATAGGTAATAACACAAAAATATCACCCAATTTAAATGAAATTGTGTGGACTGTTTCCACCGAAACCGATATTGTCACGGCCTCGACAATGGTCCTAGTCAAAGAAGGCCTCCACAGCCGCATCTCAGCCGCTGTCAAGATGGGACTGGTCTCAGGCATGGTCTCGATTGAAATACCGACCACGCCCTTCCGAGCTCAGCCTCGCCCTCGCACCCCCGTCCGATCTCGGGTATAGCTGACCTCGGTGCATTCTCCTGTTCGGCCCCTAGGCCGAGGTGAACACTGGGCGTCCAAACTCCCATTATGAGATGGGACGGGTGCTTTATAGGGAGTCCTTGACAAGTAGGGTGGCCACCGCCATTGATAAGAGCTTGTTCCTATCAACAGATCACATCCACATTTATGTAAGGGATTTGGGGGGATGTCTGATGGGACAAGTATCCTTACCTACCCCCACTAAGGATTCCAAGTGTGGACTGATGGGACAAGTATCTTCACCTACCTCCACTATGGAACCTTCTACTCTCCTCTATATATGCCTGCATGGAGAACCATGAACAGGTACATGCAATACACAGCCTGCACTGTTATTTTGCTAAGCACCTTCTTCTCCACTTCATCCTAGTTCAGTGACTGCACTAACTCAGGCGTCGGAGTGCCTTTGGCTGACAGCAGCCTCGGGCCCTGACCGTTCTTTCTTCCCTCTTTTCAGGATTCAGGCCGTCGGTGACTTCTCCGATCAGCTCAGCAAGATCTTCCTAATCCCCTTCATCACTTAAACTAAGTCCGTAATAATTTAGGCACTTACAATTGGCGCCGTCTGTTGGAAATCTCGAACCCACGACCTGCAGAACCCATACTTTCATCCTAATAGCCATGCTTCCTAAGGCTAAGAAGGGAAAGAGTGTTGTTGGACCATCCATGTCCAGCCAGCTAGAGATATTCTTGCCTCTCACGCCGCCTCCACTGGTGACGAACCAGGCAGGGGCATTGGTGACAAGACAACAAAGAGATATCAGGCAAACACCACCGAACCCTCAGCTGAAAAGAGCGGAAGGGGATCCTGGTGTTTGAAGCGTAGGGTCACCCGACACGGTGACACACTCATCGTCGAGAGGTGTACCAGCGTCTCCTCGGAGCGGTCCCGTAGCAGTACGGGCCCGGACAACGTCCTCCCAGGCGGAGCGTCCACGCCTGGAGGTCGTTTTCACCCAAGCACCCCGCAAGGACGTTCCTCCTCAGGAACGGTCCCAGCGAGGTAGAGCTCCTGAGCAATCTCAACCTCCTCGGTCTCATCACGAAGACCACATGGAGGAGGACCATGTCCACCTCGGTGACGAAGGTGACGACGACACGGCCCTAGAGGACGCTGTTGAAGCCCAGGCTGAGGCAATCAAGGCTCAGAACCTCGTCATTGAGGAACAGAAGGCTCAGATCCTCCAGCTCCAGCGACAGCTGGAGGTCAAGGACGGACCCCAGCCCGAAGTCTCTCACACGCCCCCACCTCAGCGAAAAACTCGGCGGGTCCCTGAGGGTCAGCCAGACCTAAAGGAGCAGCTAAACGAGAGACGTGCCCGAGCTCGGGAAGAAGGCTCGAGTAACACTCATGCCAGCACCGACCAGTGTCAGCGCCAAAGGCAAAAGCGGGAGGTCGGTGCCGACCCCGACTTGGCCGCTTATATTGATCAGCAGATTAAGCTGGCCGTGCAGCAGAATCTGGAGCATGTCGGCCTCGCTCGAGGTCGGCTGGCTACCAGATATGGCGACGTCCACGGCACCTCCCCGTTTACTCGGGAGATCACAGACCATCCTCTCCCTGATAAATTCAGCGTCCCACGCTTCAATCTTTATGACGGGACGTCCGACCCCGAAGCTCACCTCCGACACTTCACCCAGAAGATGTCGGTATTCAGCGGCAACGGGAACCTCGACTGCAAGGTTTTCTCCTCCAGCTTAGGTGACCTCCCGTTTCGATGGTTCTGTGCGCTCTCCGAGGGACGATTTCGAGCTGGAGACAGCTCCGAAACTCCTTCGTCGAGAAGTTTCAAGCACATCGGGTCATCCCAAAGACCGACGCCGACCTAATCTCTATCAAGATGAGGCCGACAGAGAATATCACTCGATTCGCCAAAAGGTTTTGGACCATCTACAGCGTAATCAAGAATTCCAATGACGAGGTAGCCGTCACGGCTTTTCAACAAGGTTTGCTACCAGGAAATGAGCTTCGGAAGAAGTTGGCGCGTCGCCCAGCGGACTCAGTGAAGACACTCATGGCCCGGGTAAACCAGTATGTCGAGCAAGAAGAGGACGAGCTCCGAGCTCGGGAGAGCCATAATCTCTGGCCCCCACTCCAAGAGGCCCAACTTTCTGAAGGCCGACCTACGAGGCTGGAAAAGAGGCTTGCTAAGAGGGAGGCGGACCGAAGTCGAGAGCCATCCAGCTCGGCAGAGCGTTCTGCTCCCACTTCGGGAGGCAGCGCAAAGCCGAAGCCAAGTGGCGCCCCTCACAAAGCCGTAAACACCATCTTCAAGGAGCCCATTTACAAACTCCTGGGCAAAATCCAAGCCCAGCCTTTCTTCAAATGGCCCCAGCCTATGAAAGGTGACTCTGCCTTACGGGATCAGAGCAAGTTCTGTGCCTACCACAAAGATAGAGGACACAGAACCGAGGATTGCTACTCCTTCAAGAATCACCTTGAAAGGCTTGTAAAAGATGGGCACCTAGCTAAGAGATCATATTAAAGAGGAGGGAAGGGTAAACCAGGCCCAGCAGCACCACCTCGACGACAGGGATAGCGATGGGCCTATAGGGACCATCGACGTCATTCACCTGTCTCCCGCTCCCAAAGGCAGTGATCAAGCGCGTGCCGAGGCCAGGAGGGCCCAGCACGGTAAACATGTGATGGCGGCCGAGCTCGGTCCCTCTGTAAAGAAGGCCCGCATAGAGAGACCAAAGATTTGGTTCTCAGACAAAGACTTGGCCGGGGTTCAGCTACCCCACAATGATCCTCTTCTTTTGACTATGAGGTTGCAAAACTTCAACGTCAAGAGGATCCTAGTGGACCCTGGGAGCTCCTCAGAAATCCTTTATTTCGACTGCTTCAAAAGAATGGGTCTAAAGGAAGAAGATCTGCTCGAAGCTCGCACCCCTTTAGTGGGATTCAGCTCCAAGACGGTATATCCCAAAGGGAAGATTTCCCTTAAGGTCGAGATCGGAGGAGCCCCCACGACGGCAGATTTCCTGGTGGTGGATGCACAATCCCCATACAATGCCATCATGGGAAGAACCTGGCTTCATAACATGGAGGCTATTCCCTCGACCCATCACCAGAAGCTCAAGTTCCCTTTACAGAACAAGGACGGGAGCTTCGAGTCATCATAGTCCGCGGCGACCAAGACATGGCCAAAGAATGTCTCTTGGCCGTGGTCCCCGGAGAGACAGAGCCTCAGCGAGTCCACATGACCGAGCTCGAGGCTGAGCTTGATGCTGTGGGCCGGACTCCCGAGCAGAAGAGCATCGAGGACCTCACCCAGGTCGGGATCGACCCCAGCGATCCAGAGAAATTCTTCCTGCTCGGCAGTCAACTTGCTGACAAGGAAAGGGCCAGGATGCTTGACTTCCTGTTGCAAAACAGAGAGGTCTTCGCCTGGACCCCATACGAAATGTCCGTCATCAGCTCGGAGGTCATAAGCCACAAGCTAAATGTTGACCCTCAGCATAAACCTGTTGCCCAAAAGATTCGAAGGTCGGGTACCCAACAGACAGAGGCTGTGACTAAGGAGGTCAGCAAGTTACTGGAAGCTGAAGCCATTAGAGAAGTCCACTACCCCATGTGGTTAGCCAACACGGTTGTGGTGAAAAAGAAGGATGGGAGCTGGAGGGTCTGCGTAGACTTCACCGACCTGAATAAGGCCTGCCCCAAAGACAGCTTTCCTCTACCCAAGATAGACCAGCTGATCGACACCACTGCCGGACATGAAAGGATGAGTTTCCTCGATGCCTACCGAGGTTACCATCAAATTCCAATGCATGAGCCTGATCAAGAGAAAACCGCGTTCATAACACCCAGGGGCACCTACTGTTACAAAGTAATGCCCTTCGGGTTAAAAAACGCTGGTGCCACTTACCAGAGGCTGGTGACCAAGATGTTTCAGGACCAGCTCGGCAGCACGGTCGAGGTATATATCGATGACATGGTCGTCAAGTCAAAACGGTCACAGGACCACTTGACTGACCTACATCAAACCTTCTCCATCCTCAAACAATACAAGCTCAAGATGAACGCGTCCAAGTGTGCATTTGGCGTCGGCTCGGGCAAGTTCCTGGGCAGCCTGGTTACTAGGCGCGGAATCGAGGCCAATCCCGGTCAGATTTCGGCCATCAGAGCCCTACAGAGTCCGACCTCGACCAAACAGGTTCGGAGACTTACTGGGATGGCAGCAGCACTGAACCGCTTCATCAGTCGAGCCTCAGATAAATGCCATCCCTTCTTCCAGCTCTTGAAAAAGAGCTCCGGGTTCCAATGGACCCCGGAATGCGAAAGCGCTCTCCAGGAACTAAAAGCATACCTTTCTTCCCCGGCTCTGCTTTCCACCCCGGTTCGGGGTGAGGTCTTGTACCTATATCTGGCGGTTTCAGACCATGCAGTAAGCTCTGTACTCGTGCGAGAAGATGACAGGCAGCAAAAGCCCATCTATTACACAAGCAAAATCCTGCTGGACTCCGAAACGAGATACCTGCCACTGGAGAAGCTCGCATTTGCACTCGTCAGTGCATCCCGCAAGCTCTCCCACTACTTCCTGACATATCCCATAGCGGTTGTGACAGAACACCCGCTCAAGTCCCTCTTTAGGAGAGCAGACTTCTCAGGAAGAGTGTCTAAATGGGCTGTCGAACTCGGGCAATATGATATCAATTATCAGCCCCGGACGGCCATTAAAGCCCAAATATTGGCAGACTTTATTGTGGAATTCACCTCTCCTAGTTCGGCACCGAGCCATCTCGACACCGAACTGGGGGGCAAGGAGGGAAGCATTTCGGCCGGGACCGAACAGGAGCGGTCCTGGAAACAGTTCCTCGCCTCATGTTGGAAAGTCTTCGTCGATGGTTCCTCCACCTCCAAAAGGGCTGGCGCTGGCGTAGTCCTTCAATCTCCAGAGGGCCTCGTCATTGAGCAAGCCCTGACTCTTGACTTCAAAGCATCTAACAATGAAGCTGAGTATGAAGCACTAATTGCAGGGCTGGGCAGCGCAAAAATCCTGGGGGCACAACGACTGGTGATCTTCAGCGACTCACAGCTGGTGACAAACCAACTCAATGGGGATTACCAGGCCCGTGATGGCAGGATGGCAGCCTACCTGGCCCACACCAAGCAACTCCTATCTCAGTTCCAAAAGGCTGAAGTCAGGCAGATAGGTAGGGACTCCAACTCTCACGCCGATGCCCTTACAAACTTGGCCTCTGCTGTCGAGGCAGGAAAAAGAAGAACTGTCGAAGTAGAAGCACTAGACAGACCGAGTATACAACTTCAACCACCTCGGCAGCTCATGTGTATTGATCTCGGCCCGAGCTGGATGGATGAACTCATCTCCTATCTCAAGAATGACCAGCTGCCCGACGACAAGAACCAGGCTCACAAAATCAGGCTAAAGGCAGCCCGATTCTGGCTCTCTCCGGATGGTAAACTCTACAAAAAGTCCTACAATGGCCCTTACCTCCAGTGCGTACATCCGAGCAGAGTCGACGACTTCCTTTATGAAATTCACGAAGGGATCTGCGGCAGCCACATTGGAGGTCGGTCACTGGCTTACCGAGCTATCAGTCAGGGATACTGGTGGCCCTATATGCAGAAGGACGCACAGGTCTACGCCAGGAAATGTGAGAAGTGCCAGAAGTTCTCCCACTCTCTCCATCAGCCAGCACATGACCTAAGTCCTCTCTCCAGTCCCTGGCCCTTTGCCCAATGGGGGCTGGACCTCGTGGGACCACTCCACCGAGCTCCAGGAAACAAAAGATGGTTGTTGGTAGCAACTGACTATTTTACCAAATGGATAGAAGCTGAAGCGTTGTCCTCCATCACTGAGAAGGATACCAAAAACTTCGTGTGGAGAAACACCGTCACTAGATTCGGAGTTCCTCGAGCCTTGGTCACGGATAACGGGACCCAGTTCGACTCCAACTTCTTCAGAAGCTTCTGTCAAGACCTTGGCATCAGGAACTACTATTCTATCCCGGCTTACCCCCAGAGTAATGGACAGGCTGAAATTTCGAACAAAGTGGTGCTTGACGGACTCAAAAAGAGGCTAGATCGAGCCAAAGGCAGATGGGTAGAGGAACTTCCAAGTGTCCTCTGGGCGTACAGGACTACCCCGAGGCGCTCGACCTCGGCAACTCCCTTCTCCCTAGCCTACGGAATGGAAGTTGTAATTCCACTTGAGGTCGGTCTCCCGACTCTCAGGTCGGAACTGTTCGACCAAGGCCAAAATGATACAAACCTCGCCACAGAGCTCGACTTGGCTGAGGAACGAAGGGATGCTGCAGCCATCCACCTCGCTTCCTACCAAAGACAGTTGGCTAGAGGGTACAATCAAAGGGTCAAAGAGCGGAAGTTCTCCCCTGGAGAATTAGTCTTGAAAAAGACCCTTCCAGCAGATAGAAGCCCTAGCGAAGGAAAGTTTGCACCGAACTGGCACGAGCCATTCAAGGTGACTTCGGTAGCTGGGCAGTCTGCTTACAGGCTTGAGGACATGGAAGGCAAAAAGCTACCACGCCCGTGGAATGCCACCCACCTCAAGAAATTCTATTTTTGAGATGTAATCTGATTTCGAAAGGTAATAAACTGGTTCTTTTTATAGAATAAGTTTGTATTCTCCAAATTCTCCTATTCTCAATGAAGACGGCCGAGTTTTGAAGCTCGGCATATACACAGCACGGTTACTAGGGTCAATTACTTCGACGCGGCCTTTCGGGCCAGTCAAGTTTTGATGGTAAAACCGGACTCAGCCTCGGTCATAGGACCGAACACTTGTTACCGAAGTCATTGCCTGTTATGATTGCAGGATCAATACGGCATCTTGGGTTACAAAAAATACATTAAGCACGGCTATGGACCGAGCTCATTTACTTGTTTTATTTCCTACTTTATTCTGGTTGTCCAACCAAACGCATAAAGAGAGAAAGAACAAGGCAAGAAACATTCACCACGGATGTTCAAAATTGGAAGCAAAATCAATTTTATTCCAAAAAGTAAAGACTGATTACAATTCTCTTCCGAGAACAAAAATTCTTTTTCCCCCAGTACAGAAAATCAAAAAAGAAAAATACATAGAGTTTTTCTCAAACCACAGCCTCAGCACCACCAACAGCGGCGTCCCCCTCGGCTTCGGCAATCACTTGTCCGGCATCAACATTAGTTCCAGGGACGGTGTCATCACCTTCCCCGACAGGGACCTCGGGAGCTTGACTCGGAGCGGGCCGGGGAGGAGGAAACTGGGGGATCTCTGTGAACACAGGGTTTTCCTCAGGGACCCCTGCTGCTCTTAACGAGCTCGTCCACCCTAGCCTCCAGGCTTTCAGGCTGACCTTCTTCACTTCGGCAATATAATGCTCGGTGGCTTCTGCCACCCCTTCGTCGAAAGCTTTTTCGACTTCGGTCCTCAGCTTTTCGACGTCGGCACGAAGAACAGCCTCTGCCTCCTCCCACTTTTTTTCGAGCTCGGCCATTGTCTTGACTTGATCTTCCAATTCTGCTCTGGCCTTGTCGAGCTCGTTTTTAAGGCCCGCGGCGTATGTTTCTTGCTCGGCCGCCTTCGCTCTTACTTCTCCGAGCTCCGCCTCGAGCTCCATTCCCTTTTTCTCCGCCCGCTCTGCCCGAGCAGCGCTCTGTTGGGCTTTCTCCGCCAATACAAGACCCCTTTGCAGGATCTGTGGAAACAACTGTCACGAGGGTCAGTACTGGAAGTGCAGAAGTCAAAGGAGAAATACAAGCTCAGAGAAGAAGAAATTACCTTGATGGCGTCGCCCATCTGGGCCACGTCCAGCTCCACCTCGCTCCGCTTCCAATACTCTGCCATATCTTCAGGCAGAGCGCAAGCATGCGCGAGGGCACTGACAACGGAAGTCCCGTCGGTCAACCGGGCGTCCGATGACAGTGGCTGGCCATCCTCCAGCAGAAAGATAGGTTTCCAGAGCGGAGGACCGAGCAACGGAGAGTGCTGAGGAACTCGGTTGGGTTCGTCCTCGGTTGAATCAGCGGTCCTAGGCCTTTTTCCCTTCCGAACTGAGTCCCCCTGGGATTTAGTGCGACGCTCAGTCATCACGGAAGGCTGAAGAGGAGACTGGCTTGGAGGAGAGACCACTGTTTCTTCCAGATTCGGAGGAAGAGCGGGTCCCGAGGTGGTGGGCGAGTCTCCGAACACAACATCCTCAAGGCTTATCATCGCCGCACGGCGTCGCCCCATCCCGACCTCGTCTAATTAGGAAGACTGAAGGTCCACAAGCTCTACTCTCCGAGCCTCCTCGGATTCACCCTGTGACTCGCGCTCCTCTTCGGAATCGGTCTCAGCAGCGGCCTCGGTCCGTGAAGGTCCGGCTTCAGCAGAAGCTCGAGAGGATGTGATCTCGGGGGGCACCTCTGCAGACCCTTCAGCTCGGGTTGTCTGCTCCTCGGCTTCGGCGAGAGTTAAAATCTGCGCCCCCCTAAGGTTCTCGTGCCGCCTTCTTATAAACGACCGGTACACAGGCTCGTACCCGAGAAGGGCTGAGGCTGATCTTGTCCGGTGACCCTTGTAGCTGTATATTTTCTTTAGCCAGGCAGTGTTTCTCCGCCACCTGGAGTTCTTTTTTTGCTGTTGTCTCTCTTTATGACCTGCACACCAAGAATTTGAGTGTCAGTTCGGCAAAACAGAAAAGTAAAAAGACTAGAAATTCAGATATTTACTCGGTGGCACTCCGAGACGACGGGGTATGTGATCCACCCTGGGCTCTCCTGGGGCATACTCCCAACTCCCTTTGACGTACAGGCAGTCGTCCCCAGCGTATTTTGTGTTGTCCTCAAGCTCGTTGATTATGGGGTTCCCCTTCGACCGAACTCGGAGGTAATAAGCGTCGTCCTTCGGAGATCGACAGAGGTCGTAGACGTCCTCGATGTCCTCAACGCCGAGGTCAATTTCCAAGATCCTATTGAGTTCGGCTACACCCATAATTATCTTGAAGCCATTGGGCATTAGTTGGCAGGGGGTCAGGTTCCACCTCCTGAGACATGCCCTCAGGAGAGGATGGACTGGGAATCTCACCCCACCCTCGATTATGGCCGCTAGTGGGAAAGGCATCCACCCGTCTACAAGAACCCGAGGTCGGATTCGGTCCTCAGGCTCATCCGCCCTAATCTGGACGTTCTCTGGTATATGGTATTTTTTCCTAAGCTCTGCTAGGGCGAGCTCTGTGTCTATCCAATGTCTATACACTCCCATTTTCCCCAACATAGACCGGAGTGCAGGTCACGGCAACGGAGAAGGAGTACAGTACGAATCCCCAAAAGAAAAGAAAAATGCCCCAGAGAAGGAAAAATGGCAAAAGAAGGGCAGAGAAGGACTCACTGGGACGAAAGGCTGGACGGAATCTAGGAAGAACGGAAACCTCGGACTTCGAAAGACAGAAAACGGACTTCTTGGACGACGGAGCTTCAGGCAGATCTCAGGCAGAGGCTCCAAACGCACGGACAGCAAAAGTAGTCCTCCTTCAGAGACGAAAGCTTTTATACAGGGATGACAAATCTTTTCGTATCCCGAAAAGCGCGCGCAGACACCGCCTCGAGCACGCTATCCGTCTCCTCGATAAGACATCACGGCCATTAGTGACGAGACACGTGGTAGCACCGCGTCGCCCTCATAATGATATGAATGGGCTATCGAACCGCCTCCAGACAGCCAGGCGCTATTAAATGTGCCTCGAAAGACAAAACGTCACCCCACGCTTCTTTATAAGCTACGGGATCGGTTTCGGTAAATATTCGTCCTATCACTCCTAACCCCGTGTTGTCCAAGCCCCCGAGGTCAGGAGCAGGGGGGCAATTGTGTGGACTGTTTCCACCGAAACCGATATTGTCACGGCCTCGACAATGGTCCTAGTCAAAGAAGGCCTCCACAGCCGCATCTCAGCCGCTGTCAAGATGGGACTGGTCTCAGGCATGGTCTCGATTGAAATACCGACCACGCCCTTCCGAGCTCAGCCTCGCCCTCGCACCCCCGTCCTATCTCGGGTATAGCTGACCTCGGTGCATTCTCCTGTTCGGCCCCTAGGCCGAGGTGAACACTGGGCGTCCAAACTCCCATTATGAGATGGGAAGGGTGCTTTATAGGGAGTCCCTGACAAGTAGGGTGGCCACCGCCATTGATAAGAGCTTGTTCCTATCAACAGATCACATCCACATTTATGTAAGGGATTTGGGGGGATGTCTGATGGGACAAGTATCCTTACCTACCCCCACTAAGGATTCCAAGTGTGGACTGATGGGACAAGTATCTTCACCTACCTCCACTATGGAACCTTCTACTCTCCTCTATATATGCCTGCATGGAGAACCATGAACAGGTACATGCAATACACAGCCTGCACTGTTATTTTGCTAAGCACCTTCTTCTCCACTTCATCCTAGTTCAGTGACTGCACTAACTCAGGCGTCGGAGTGCCTTTGGCTGACAGCAGCCTCGGGCCCTGACCGTTCTTTCTTCCCTCTTTTCAGGATTCAGGCCGTCGGTGACTTCTCAGATCAGCTCAGCAAGATCTTCCTAATCCCCTTCATCACTTAAACTAAGTCCGTAATAATTTAGGCACTTACAGAAATAAAGAAAGAATAGATTATCTAAGTAATTACTTCTTTGTTGGAGATTCTCTCAGAATTACGTCAAGCACTTACAAAGTTTCTTGCGGTGTGTCTTTTCGCCTGCCCATTAAAAACTATTATAATTGGTGCAGATCGGTTTGTGCAAAGAATTTAATCGCTACCTTAAATTACCGCTCTCTCATGTGGCACGATACAAACTCAAATAAAGAATAAATACAATAATGAAACAAAATCTAAGAACAAGATAAATTAGAAAAAAGAAATAAGAAAATTGCATTTGAAAACTATGGGCAATGAAGAACCTTAAAAACAAAGCTCACAGATTTGGTATGCACGTCTTTGTCAACGACTCTGATAACGAACTCCTTAGACTTAATGGGTGAATGCCCAGCAGTGAATAAATCTTTCCCTCCATCATATGCATGAGTTTTGTTACCCAAGAGTGAGGCCATATACAAATCAATCAGTTGAGCAATTACAGCTCTGTTGACTCCTCGTGAAGTCACTTTAGGGCATATTGACACCTATAAGAACAGAAAAGACAATTGTATTAATGAACACGAAATACAAGAGATTCACGCCACGTAAATTATCAAGATTTCAAGTATACAAACAATGCAGTTGTTCAACAATATATGAAGCAAGGGAACTTTTTAAGTGTCAAACAAATAAAAAAGGAGTATACTATTAATAAAAAAAAAAAAAAAACACAATATGCTATTAACCATTAGAACATCGTGATAGTGAATGTCACATGGCCCAAGCAATTCCTAAAGGGTCACATATTCGATTTTTACAATCCTTCTGGGTCCAACTATATATGAATGACAATTAGGCACATCCCCAAGATCTGTAGTCCAAAAAATTGAGAGCATAATTTATCTAACTTTAACTGATATTGCGACATGTTTAGCAGTTCTCAAGATTGCTATATAAAAAAAATGACTAATAACAACAAAAATTAATTCAGTAAAACTCGTGATGAATGTATGTGAAACCATAGAATTTTTTTTTATTAAAACGAGAGATGTAAAACTGAGCCTCTGCAATCAAACAGAAAAATAACAAGGTTGCATGAAAATATGAATAGTAGCAGAATAGGTTGCATGAAAATACCGTGCCTCATTGTGATAGGTTTATCTGTTAAATCCACTTTTTAGATCAATGACATCCATTGACCTTAGTGATGGTTAGAAGTAAGAACACAAGCAATATGAATCCATAGATAAGTACAATCTCTGCACAACAAATATAATATTCAAGGTAATCACCATATATATAGACTTCATGACTACTGTGTATGCGGATAAAAACCTTCATGACTAATACCTTTTACAAATCTGGAGAGAGAATGAGATATAGTCATTTGAAATTGTTTTACCTTTCCAAAAATATAATTGTTAAAGAATTACAAGAGTGGGAGGTAGAACTTAAAAATAAATAGGAATTACTTTGGTGAAAAACTATTAGGCTTTCAAAGGTACCCTAAAATATTATAGGGCGAGTCACAATAAGCTTACAATTACAATAGACATACAATGGTTGACTAAGGCTCCATTTGAAACTCTAGTCTAATTAAAAAGATCTAGTTAGATTAAGGTCTAAAATAAAAGCTGTGATTTTTATGAAAAGCTCATCAGCCAGTACGGTCCCGCTGAAGATGGGTCCTGGGAGGGTCCAAACTTGAGACAAACACCTTTGACAATTTTCCACAAATTGGCTACTCGCGGGTCTAGAACCTGCATTATCACCCATGGTACCTAAGACATTTATCATTACATGAAAGCACTGACCCTAAAAGCTCTAAATTTTATATTCTAGTTTATAATTAGCTCGTTTAGTAAAATTATAAAAAGATCTTATTTCATTAGTTAATTGGAGCCCACCTTTAGTGATTGTGGTAATTGGAGCCCACATTTCTTGATCACAATGTGAAACCAATCCTTTTTGTAATCTTGGAAATTTTACGAGGTTATTTTCATCTAAAATACTTGTTTGTTTGGAAATGTCAACCCGTTTTTTCTAAAAAAGAAGTTTCTATTGGCTAGTTTCTTTGGAAGAAAATGCTCTTACTTGTAAATAATCTCTAAAAAAAGAAAATACAACTTCAAGCTTATCCGATGCTCAAATATGTAAACAAGCTCTAGATTATAAAATAAAAGGTTATTTTAAAATTTTCAAATGATACCTACATATTGTCTCCAGATAAGGAGGATCAATGAAATCCCCAACCTATGCGAAAAGTAAAGAAAGTATGACTCGAGGTTGTGCCATTAATAAATGGATCCTTAAACATATGTTACCGTCTTTTTTTTTTTTTTTCTTTTTTTTTTTTTTGTCGAGCTGGCCGATGGACAGGATAGGGAAGTTTAAACTACCTTGTCTGGGATCAATCCCTGGTAGGGCTATAGGAGTGGGTGTTGCTATGGAGATTCTCCAAATATATGTTACTTTGATGATAGGGAAGTTTAAACTACCTTGTCTGGGATCAATCCCTGGTAGGGCTATGGGAGTGGGTGTTGCTATGGAGATTCTCCAAATATATGTTACTTTGATGAGCAATATGTCAACAACAAAGGTCAATGTTTTATAAACTTAATAATATCTCACCATTGAATATGATCCTAATATCTATATTACATTAACGCTGAAGAAGGAAATATAAACGTCCCCTATCTTACTCATGCATATTCACATGCATGACCAAACCACTCTCACGCATATTGGAGTGAGTGAAAGGTGAAAACCCTACTTGATCAGGACCGCGCATCTCATACCAGCGAAATCTAAAGGTCAAAACATAACTTCTTATCATCGAGATCATGGTGCAAAGTACGCCTCAAGTATTTTAGATTATTCTAGATATACAGGTTTGACTCGTGTTACGAACCATTTTAGATCCAACACGCCAAGATGCCAAAAAGGGAATGAGATACGTTTGCAGAGTCATTCTCAGTGATGAACACCCATTAACAAGAACACTTCAAAGTACGAGAGTAGAAGGTTGGAACGAAATCAGCTCTCTCTTATTCAGTAGTTCTTATGCATCAATTATTAAATCTCCTCTTCTAACTAATCCTTCCAAAACCAGTAGAGGTAGTGAAAATACTTTTCATTATAAAGACCTTATGAGGAGTATTTGTATTGTTTATGTCAAATAAGTTCTTCCCATTTATAGATGACTAGAGGATTATTGGATCATCATACTGCGTTGTCTCCTTTAAAGCTTCATTCTATAAATTTGGGGTTGGTTTCATGTACTTCAATTTCTACTCGACCCTTTTAGAAACTTGTTCTCTATGGATCCATGGTCTATAATATTTAGCTTTTTAAAATTAATTTCAACTTTGACTATGAATCCTTTCACCTGTGCTCGTGATGATAGGATCTATACATCAAAGGACAATCAAGACATTTCTGTAGCTCAGAAATGTTCTTTTTAAAATCATCCATATATTAATAAAGCCCATAAATCACATTTTTTTTCCAGTTTCATGATCAGTATGTGTGATGACCCCAAACCGAGGCGCTAGTTACAAAATTAATGGGGTGATTACCACACTTCCAACTGGATCAACCTTGCTAACGAAACTGCAATAGTTGAAAATCCTCTAAAGAATTCCCAATGGTAGCTCGCCAATCTCGAGAAACTGAAGACTTTTGGGACTTCTACTACAAACTTTCTCGGATCAATCCTCGCCTTAATCTTTGAAAATCAACCAAAAATTACACTTCGAATTAAGCTGCTCCAACTTAGAAAAACGGCTTTATTCAACCAAAACAATGCGCTTGTTAGCCTTAGCACACCGCATGATGATCCTTAAATAGCTGCAAAGGGGTCTTTAAGTGTTATTCAACCTCTTTGTGGAGCAACAAAACTGCATATCTTTTTCCAATAGCACCAACCAATGCGTCGGGAAGTTGGAAATCCGCCGAAGCCCTTCGAAGATAGAGCGCCCACTATGAGGAAACCCCGGTCTCTGACAACAAAATGAGCATGAAACGCTACAAGATGGGTACAAAGACATCAAAGTATGCGTCTAAAGAAATTATGGTAGTTTTGATCTCATTGGCCCCATCTCTAGCAGACTAGAGAAAAAAAATGAATTGCCACAATGCTGGGCTCAATAGTTAGAAAACCATCATAAAGAATTCATGATAGACATTTTGGGCAAGAAGCTGTTAATAAAAATCAGAGAATTATTTTGTAGTAACGAATCAAAGAGTCCTTTCTTGAATGGACCATGCAATGGAAGTGGAGCAATAGTAGAGAATATTCAAAATGAAGTTGTGTGTGTGTGTGTCTCTCTCTCTCTCTCTCTCTCTCTCTATATATATATATATATATATGGAAACGATGAGTTTATCTTAGATTATTATTTATTAGGTTTTCTAATAAATAACTAGGTTTCCTATTTTGAGTCATTATATTTTTAGAAGTAGCCATTGGTTATTCTTAATTATAAGAAAACTACAGACAATCTAGCAAAAGTAGTCTTGAACCTTCAGACAATCTGACAGCGGGAAAGAGGACGTGTTAGGTTGGTCAAATTTGGGTTTAGGCCAACTCATACCTGCTGCTAACCCTATAATGAAATAAAAAGAATAGAACAACTCTAAAAAAATATTGATGATTGAATTAAAGAAATTTAACTTGTAATAGAAATACTACGGTTAGATATTGTTGGTTTGCTAGCTAATATAGATCTTAGGGCTACATATTTCGATGTAGGATAGAAAGTAGAAAAGTTCACACACTTAATCACCCATGAAATATGATATTTGCCTCTCATGCTGTACTCGTATAATTAAAGAGAAAAGGCAAGAAAGAAAAAAAAATGTAACTATATGTAGATTCTAATTAACAATGAAAACTACTATTACGAAAAAAATCCAAACAAGTAGCAATAAATACTTGAGGACAAGTAAAAAACACTAGCCTCATTAGTTCAAAATATCAGTTTAATAAACTAGCATGCATATTGGCCAGTGAAAAATGGTACTTTTGCTATTATTAGTAACACCATAGGCATTGCAGACAGTACTAGTTGTTGTGGCTACAAACTGATATGTTTTGCGAACTTAAACCAATGCTTGTGAATGGATTCAACCCGCTAATGCATCATGTAATCAAGCTGCTTAGGGGAGTACATGAATCGGATTGGTTTAAATCCGTCACCAATCCGTTACCTACGGATTGACGGATTTGAAATCCGTCACCGATCTGTAGCTATTAAAATCTAATCCGATCCGATCCGTGGATGACCGGATCAGATCGGATTAATCCGTTCAATCCGTCCCTGTACATTATATGGAAAAAAAAGGGGTAATTCAAGTCTGGTTCAATCTGTTAATCCGTCCCTGTACCAGACTAAATAAAATATTAAAAAAAGAGAGATCTAGACAAGATTACCACAATAATAAGGTGGATCAAAACCAAGAATACAATTGCATTGATTTCTAACACAGCAGCATCAGTAACTCATAATATCACTAGTAAAGAAAACATAAAAAACTATTATTTTCATCTATAATTATATCCAATACATACCACCATTATACCCAATTTATATCAAAATAGATGGACATGTAGGAACAGATTTTGAATTTTCAGCATGTAGACGCTGACACCCATGTAAAAAGAATAGACATTGAACGGATTCTTATAAGGGGTTAAAAACCAGGATTACTGCTACACAAAACATGCAGGAAAAATTCATCGATGATTAGAATGCTATAATTTTTCTTTTTCTTTTATATATATTTTAGACATCTTTATTTATATCTAGACCCCTTATTTTTATTTTATATATATATTTAATATCAACGGATCGGATTGGATTAAATCTGTGGATTGAGGATGAAATCCGCCACCAATCCGTTGCTAACGGATTACAGGATTTTCTATCCGTCACCAATTTGTTTACTTTCGGATCGGATTAAAATCCGCGGATCGGATCGGATCGGATTGACGGATTGACGGATTTTTTGTATACCCCTAAAGCTGCTAACTGGGCCCATATGTTATACAGGTCAGTAACTTTGATTCCAGTGAAACAAGGGGTGTTCAAGTTGACCTACGAAGCCCATTTAAATGTGTCAGGCGATGATTTGTCTACATAACCCATTTGAATGGGTAGGGTCTGGATCTACCTACATATTAAGCATGTTTAAATTGTTTGGTGTATAATACTTTTGTACTTTGGGATTTTTTTTTTGATAGCAAAATTCAAATAACCTAAATAATTGAAACTAAATGTAGTTGGGCCAAACTTTTATAAGTCGGGTTGGGCCAAATGAAGTAAAATGGGCCACCCACATTGACCCACTTCTAGTTGAAAGAACTTGCGATTCAGATCAGATACATCCCATGCAAGGGACGTCCATGGCTTAATGAAACATGACAGATTTTTTTCAAATTTGATTTCAGCAATGTGCAGCAGAAATACAGCCATGAAAATCGCATGTAAAACTCCACCGAATCATGATCAACATGTGTATAATTAAAGGAGATTGTAGAAGACTAATACCTTGATGATATTGAAGCTTCAAATCTCTGGAAAAATAGATGCAAAGGGCTGAACTCAGACTAGCAATTCTGCAACAGGTTGCTGGAATTTTCCGCAGTAGTGTTGCCTTTGATCTTCTTCTCTATTTCACTTCCAAATCTGATTGGCTAAGATTGTGGGATCTTAATCTAGTTTTGTAGAAGGGTTTTCTGAATAATAGGTGATGGAAATCACCTCAAGAAAAAAGAGAGAAGGGGCTGGACGTGTGGGGCTTTCTCCTTGTTTTTCACGCCCAAAGGAGTACTTCCTCCTTTTATGTAAATCACAAAGAATCCTTTTCCAATAAGTTTCACCTACTAATTCTCTTAGAAGTCCTAAAAGGAAACCTCAATCCTAAGATTAATTTCCTCTTAGATACATTCCTAATTAGAAAAGAAAACTAAATTATAGGAATACTTATACAAGGAGGAGTCTAACCTTCCAAGTAGAGAGACCTACTCAAAGTTGGAGACCCCACACTTAGAAATTCCTATGTTGGATGTCCCACACCTTTGTAACCACACCATGGCCCACATTTTAATAATTTGTCTAGAATTAAATTCATGCATGCCATCAAAGGCCTATTTGAATTTAAACTCAAAATTATTTTTCCATAAAAATAATTCAACCACATTTCAACTAAACAAATTAGTAAACCATGCCAATATAGGAAAGTGACTAGAGAAGGGACCAAAAGACATATTTGCCCTTGGCTCCCAAAATGACCAAAATGTCCTTGCTAAACTCATAGCAACATTAAGCCCATTTTAACCTTAACTCATTCCACTAGAGAATTAAGGTTGCACTCCAGGGACAAATATTTAATAATAAGCTCGTCAGGAAATGACTGTTGTCTTTGACCTACTAAGTGAAATGACCTAAGTGCCCCTCTATGTAACATCCATAATCAAGTCAGGTTATCTGATGTACTATCAACCTTCTCGATTACATCTCAACCTTAGAACTTCATATCCTAGACTTGATCATCATGCAGATATCATTCTCTTGGTCCAGGGAGCGACCCACAAGTTTAATATCCATATGGAACATCCATATACTAAGATCTTAGATTTTGATGATCAATCGGATAATTCTAAGAGGACAATCAATCCATCACTAGATGGCATAGATTCTATATTACATTTGCACGTCCTAATTGATCAAGCCCAAGTACCTAAAACACAGAGCTGTTGACCCATGTGAAGGATCTCACCCATAGTGAATTAAAGCACAAGAACTTGACTTCGTCAGTTCATCCACAAATGTTCAAGATTAATAGCACTGGTCACTCAGTAGCACGAGGTGACTTGATCTCTCTCAGTGATAGTACTATTTTATAGATCACACCTCAATTGTCCTACTCAATGCATGACATATGCACTAATGAGATAGATCTGGAAAAGACCTCCCATGACTTAGGTAAGTCACCCTGAATTCAGGAGAGTATCTCACTATAACTTATACCAAGATGAAGTGCCCAACTCCATCTCTCAGTTATGAACAAATTTGTTGTTTCTGGTGTCAATGAATTAGACCTATCTATGTGTAGCCGCTACACACCTAATTTATTTACTAGAAACAATGGGCCTTATACAACCATACATATATACATGTTTTAAAGAGAAAATAGACATACCATTAATAAACCAATAAATATCCAGTAACAGAAGATGAAAGTGAAGTTAGTGGGCTTTAGGGCATACACCAATCCCAACAAACTCCCACTTGCACTAAAGATCACTACTACCTAACCTAACACCCATAGATTCTACATGAGAAGAAAACACTTTCTCTGTAAGAGTCTTAGTGAAAGGATCAGCTAAGTTATCTGCTGAGGCAATCTGCTCCACCACTATTTCCCTTTCCTGGATTAACTCCCGGATCAAGTGGTACTTTCTCTTAATGTGCTTGCCTTTCTTGTGATTCCTGGGCTCTTTGCACTGTGCTACAGCACCAGTGTTATCACAGTACATGACAATCGGCTTTTGAACTGTAGGAACAACTTCCAATTCCAATAGGAATTTTCTGAGCCATACAGCTTCTTTCGCAGCTTCCGATGCCGCCACGTACTCTACTTCCATGGTAGAATCAGCAATGCAAGATTGCTTGATACTTCTCCATGATATAGCCCCACCTGACAGAGTAAAGAAGTATCCTGAAGTAGACTTACTGGCATCTCTATCAGATTGGAAATCAGAATCTGTATATCCCAAAGGTGTTAAATCATCTGCCTGATAGGTTAGCATATAATCTTTTGTTCTCCGTAGATACTTGAATATATGCTTAACAACTGTCCAATGCATAGGTCCAGGGTTTGACTGATATCTGCTAACCATGCCAACGGCAAAACAAATATCGGGTCTAGTACATAACATTGCATACATGAGGCTTCCAACAGCGGGTGCATATGGAACCCTCTTCATGCTCTCTATCTCTTCAGGTGTCTTAGGACTTTGATCTCGAGATAGTGGTACTCCATGTCTTGAAGGTAGCAAGCCCTTCTTGGAACCATGCATGTTAAACTTGACCAGTATCTTCTCAATATACGAAGATTGGGATAAGGCTAACATCTTATTCTTGCGATCACGCAAAAGCTTGATCCCTAAGATATACCTGGGATCACCCAAATCCTTCATCTGAAATTGAGAGGATAACCAAACCTTTGTGGATGACAATATACCTACATCATTTCCAATGAGCAATATGTCATCTACATACAGAACCAAAAATGCAACTGCTTTTCCACTTCCTTTCTTATACACACATGGTTCATCAATGTTTTGATCAAAGCCAAAAGATTTGACTGCCTGATCAAACTTGATGTTCCATGCTCTAGATGCTTGCTTAAGTCCATAAATGGACTTCTTAAGTTTACAAACCATGTTATCTTGGCCACTAGCAATAAAACCCTCTGGTTGCATCATATAGATGCATTCGTCAAGACTTCCATTAAGAAAAGCTGTCTTGACATCCATCTACCATATCTCGTAGTCATAATGACATGCGATGGCCAAGAGAATCCTTATGGACTTAAGCATAGCCACTGGTGAAAAGGTTTCCTCATAATCGATACCCTCTTTCTGAGTATATCCTTTCGCCACCAGTCTTGCTTTGAAGGTTTTCACCTTCCCATCCACTCCTCTCTTTCTCTTGTAAATCCATTTGCACCCTATGGGTTTAACCCCTTCAGGTGCATTCACAAGTTCCCAGACTTGATTGGAATACAAAGAGTCCAATTCAGATTTCATCGCTTGTTGCCACATGTCAGCATCTATATCCATCACTGCTTCATCGTAACTAGCAGGATCCTCAACCAGATCTTCAGAATCTATGTTACCAGAGATTCCTAGATATCTTTCTGGCTGTCTAGAAATTCTCCCACTACGACGAGGCTCTGGAGTGTTAGAAGGAATATCCTATTCTTCTACCACCTCAGGATCTGGTACAGATGTTATAGGAGATCCTGGAAGAATCTCCTCAAGGGTTTCTTTACAACTAAGCTCTTGGTGCATCATACAATCATCCTCCAAGTACCTAGCATGAGTGCTGATATGCACCTTTTGCTCCTTTGGATGATAAAAAATGCCTCCTCTTGTTCCCTTAGGATACCCAATGAAGTAACACATTTCAGATCTGGGTTCTAGCTTGGTAGCTTTATCATTCAGTACATAAGCTGGACAACCCCAAATGTGGACGTGTTTCAAACTAGGTTTTCGACCTGTCCACATTTCTTGCGGTGTCCTAGGTACTGATTTAGAAGGTACTAGATTTAAAATGTATGCTGCTGCTTCAAGGGCATAACCCCAAAAAGATATAGGTAGGGTTGCATGACTCATCATGGACCTTACCATATCAAGAAGTGTACGGTTTCTTCTCTCTGCTACACCATTTTGCTGGGGTGTGCCCGGTGCAGACAACTGAGACACAATCCCTTGTTGTGTGAGGTACTCCTTGAACTCACCCAGGAGGTATTCGCCACCTCGATCAGATCGAAGGGCTTTGATATGTTTCCCTAGTTGTAACTCCGCCTCAGCCTTGAATTGTTTGAACTTATCAAACGCCTCAGACTTGCGTCGCATCAAGTATACATATCCATACCTAGAGTAATCATCTGTGAAGGTGATGTAATACTCATAACCTCCTCGAGCCAGTTTGTTCATAGGACCACATACATCAGTGTGAACCAATTCTAACAACTCTTTTGACCTTAGTCCTTTTCCAGAGAATGACCTTTTGGTCATCTTTCCCTTGAGACAAGATTCGCACTGAGGAAAATGTTCGAAATCTAATGAGCTTAAGGGCCCATCTTCTACCAGCCTCTGAATCCGTTTTAGGTTAATGTGACCCAAACGTAAGTGCCAAAGATAAGTTTCATTGATTGAAGATACCTTCCTTTTAAGGGAAGTTGAGCTTTCTTGTTGTACATTATGCAGTGTGGGAGCAATGGGATATATATAAAATAAGTTATCATGCATTCTACCGGAACATATAATATTTTCATCTCTACTGATATCAACACCAGAATGGAAAGAAACTGAATAATTAATTTCAATAAGTTTGGAAACTGAAATTAAATTCTTCCTCATGTCCGAAACATAGAAAACATTATTTAAAACTAATATCCTATCACATGAAAACTGTAAAGAAACAACTCCTACTGCATCTGCCCAAACTTTAGCTCCAGTTCCAACTCTAAAGGCTAACTCTCCTTTCTCAAGTTTCCGCATTATCTGAAACCCCTGCAATGAATTGCAGATATGATTAGTGGCTCCAGAGTCTACTATCCATGAATCAGTAGAATCAACCACTAGACAAGTTTCAATGTAGTAAGAAAAAGATGTACCTTTCTTAGCTGAGTCTAGGAGCTTAGGACAATATTTCTTCCAATGACCTTTGAGGCCACACTTGAAGCATTTCCCTTTGGGCTTTTCATCTGTACCTTTTTCCTTCTTATTACCACTATTGCCCTTTTTCTGTCCTTTTCCCTTATTCTGCTTCCTCTTGAACTTCTTCCCTTTCGGGTTTAGTTTAGAGGAAGAGTGGAAAAAGCGAGCTTGGGCTTTGGGCTTCATGATAGCCTCTGCCGCCTGGAGTTCTTTCATTAACTCAGATAGAGTCATGTTCATCTTGCTCATATTGAAATGGAGCTTGAACTGATTGAAAGATTCCGGCAGAGTTTCGAGAATCATGTCAGTTTGACTTTCTGCATCAATCTCAGCCCCTAGAATCTCAGCAATATTGAAACAATCCATCATCTTGAGCATATGCTCTCTGACAGATGTTCCTTCAGCCATCCTAGTATTCATGATTGTCCTGATGGCAGTTTGCCTAGCTGGTCTGCTTTTGTCTGCAAACATCTCAGACAAGGACATCATGATATCATAAGCTGTGTCCATTTGCTCGTGCTATGTTTGCAACACGTTGGACATGGAAGCAAGCATGTAACATTTAGCCATGTTATTCGCTTTCTTCCATTTCCTCTCAGCTTCTAACTAGTCTTCAGTAGAATCAGCATCAATATCAGGGCAATTTTCTGTCAAGACATACTTGTACTCCTCGGCAGTGAGTACTATGTCAAGATTTCTCTTCCAGTCTACGTAATTAGGGCCAGTCAGTTTGTTCTCACGAAGAATACTCATCAATGGGCTAAACGAGTCTTTACCCATCTTTCTCTGGATATGAAACGGTTTATAATTAGACAGGCAGTATATATGAAACATGCATATGGTGCTTATTATAAAAGGAAAAACAAGCACAAAGCCTTTTTACATTATATTAACCCTAAATATAATGTATCAGTGTTTCAACCTACTCATAGACCCTCCATCGAAAGGATGACCGAGCCTACAGTCACGTTGAATTAAACTCTGTTTTATTTGGATTATCACTAGCTAGATACACATATTCAATGACAGTCCAATCACTGATTGTTTTTGGCCTCATATGACTAATAACCTTAACTCGTAAGGAGGGGTTATTATCATCTTATGTCAAATGTATTACCATCTCTTATGAATTTTCCCAGAATGACTTAAGTCCTCCGAAGGGAAGTGACTTTAATCCATTCTAGAAGTGAGCTTTAGTAAAGAGTTCCACCGAAAGGATAGCCACTCCCACCAACACTTCATTGACATTCTATAGAAGTGATCTTTAGTAAAGAACTCCACCGAAAGGATGGCCGCTCCCACTAACACCTCATTACGAATATTCACATTAGTTCACCTATTAGCCCATCAAAGTGATCTTTAGTAAAGAACTCCACCGAAGGGTGGTCGCTCCCACTAACACCTCAATGAGATAACATGAACCGAAAATGGAAGGCCGTGGGGTTTTTCCAAGAACCCCTCTCCCATTTGATTATTTATCACTAGGGTTTTAGAAAACATACTTTTGATCTTTACATTGTTTACTCAAAAGTTCTTTTAAATCTAGCAAACTTAGTTAATTAAATTTATGACTTAATGATTTAAGTCATCTTAAAAATAAATAACCTTTGCTTTAAAATATTTGAGAAAAATCCCTTTAAAGAGTCAAAAAACCTAACTTGGATTATAGAAACCCTTAGGTAGCATCTAATTAGATTTTAGTTTAGCTTCTAATGCAAACCAAGGGTACTAGGATAAACTATACCCTTACTATTTTTAAAACTTAGACAAAAAGAAGGTGCTGGTCTAAGTTCCATTTAAAAACAATTAGCCAAGCTAAAAACAATCTAATATAGAAAGATGCCAATTTTAGAACCTAATGGTGGCCATGTTTCTAGGTGACAATTATAGCAATTATATATAACATGCAACCAAGCATTCCATATATAAAAGAATGCAATCCTTGATGATTCCCTGCTCTTCGGACTTCAAATCCTTATCGAACTAGAACATCAAAAATAGATCTCATCTTGCACCAAGAAGCATTGTCTCCTCCACCACTAAGGAATCCGGTTACTTGCAACCTTTCTTGCTAGAAGCTTCCTTCTTCTTGCTTGTTAAATATATACAAGCAAACCCAAGAAAAACAAAACCACAAATTACATTGGAGATACCTATGCTTTTCAAGAAAGCTTACATCAAGACTAGTTGGAATAAAAGTAAAGAAATTATACAACTTCCTATGATTGCTAAACGCGCAATCGTACACTTTCCAACTAATAAAAACACATCCATATCCACATAACAAACATGCGAATCATCAAGGATGCAAATATGGCTGCAAACAAAGACGTTAGTGCATAATTTACAAACCTATTCAGATCTGGAAAAATAAATTCCAGCAAACTGAATAATTCCTGCACACAAGATTACAGCACTATACTAATCTAAAAATAAATTCCAGCAGGGTGCCACCTTACCCTTAACCAATCTAGGATTAATTTATCACCACATAGGATCATGATTACACATGGAGTGGCTCTGATACCACTGAAAGAACTTGCGATTCAGATCTGATACAGCCCATGCAAGGGACGTCCATGGCTTAATGAAACATGACAGATTTTTTTCAAATCTGATTTCAGCAATGTGCAGCAGAAATACAGCCATGAAAATCGCATGTAAAACTCCACCGAATCATGATCAACATGTGTATAATTAAAGGAGATTGTAGAAGACTAATACCTTGATGATATTGAAGCTTCAAATCTCTAGAAAAATAGATGCAAAGGGCTGAACTCAGACTAGCAATTCTGCAACAGGTTGCTGGAATTTTCCGCAGTAGTGTTGCCTTTGATCTTCTTCTCTATTTCACTTCCAAATCTAATTGGCTAAGATTGTGGGATCTTAATCTAGTTTTGTAGAAGGGTTTTCTGAATAATATGTGATGGAAATCTCCTCAAGAAAAAAGAGAGAAGGGGCTGGACGTGTGGGGCTTTCTCCTTGTTTTTCACGCCCAAAGGAGTACTTCCTCCTTTTATGTAAATCACAAAGAATCCTTTTCCAATAAGTTTCACCTACTAATTCTCTTAGAAGTCCTAAAAGGAAACCTCAATCCTAAGATTAATTTCCTCTTAGATACATTCCTAATTAGAAAAGAAAACTAAATTATAGGAATACTTATACAAGGAGGAGTCTAACCTTCCAAGTAGAGAGACCTACTCAAAGTTGGAGACCCCACACTTAGAAATTCCTATGTTGGATGTCCCACACCTTTGTAACCACACCATGGCCCACATTTTAATAATTTGTCTAGAATTAAATTCATGCATGCCATCAAAGGCCTATTTGAATTTAAACTCAAAATTATTTTTCCATAAAAATAATTCAACCACATTTCAACTAAACAAATTAGTAAACCATGCCAATATAGGAAAGTGACTAGAGAAGGGACCAAAAGACATATTTGCCCTTGGCTCCCAAAATGACTAAAATGTCCTTGCTAAACTCATAGCAACATTAAGCCCATTTTAACCTTAACTCATTCCACTAGAGAATTAAGGTTGCACTCCAGGGACAAATATTTAATAATAAGCTCGTCAGGAAATGACTGTTGTCTTTGACCTACTAAGTGAAATGACCTAAGTGCCCCTCTATGTAACATCCATAATCAAGTCAGGTTATCTGATATACTATCAACCTTCTCGATTACATCTCAACCTTAGAACTTCATATCCTAGACTTGATCATCATGCAGATATCATTCTCTTGGTCCAGGGAGCGACCCACAAGTTTAATATCCATATGGAACATCCATATACTAAGATCTTAGATTTTGATGATCAATCGGATAATTCTAAGAGGACGATCAATCCATCACTAGATGGCATAGATTCTATATTACATTTGCACGTCCTAATTGATCAAGCCCAAGTACCTAAAACACAGAGCTGTTGACCCATGTGAAGGATCTCACTCATAGTGAATTAAAGCACAAGAACTTGACTTCGTCAGTTCATCCACAAATGTTCAAGATTAAGAGCACTGGTCACTCAGTAACACGAGGTGACTTGATCTCTCTCAGTGATAGTACTATTTTATAGATCACACCTACAATTGTCCTGTTCAATGCATGACATATGCACTAATGAGATAGATCCGGAAAAGACCTCCCATGGCTTAGGTAAGTCACCCTGAATTCAGGAGAGTATCTCACTATAACTTATACCAAGATGAAGTGCCCAACTCCATCTCTCAGTTATGAACAAATTTGTTGTTTCCGGTGTCAATGAATTAGACCTATCTGTGTGTAGCCGCTACACACCTAATTTATTTACTAGAAACAATGGGCCTTATACAACCATACATATATACATGTTTTAAAGAGAAAATAGACATACCATTAATAAACCAATAAATATCCAATAACAGAAGATGAAAGTGAAGTTAGTGGGCTTTAGGGCATACACCAATCCCAACACTAGTGTGGGTTTGGGTTAGCTGGCCTGTGATGAAAATAGGTCAGATTTCAGCTGGGCTTCAACTTCTAGACAACCCCGACCAAGTTTGGCTTGATTAGACCTGCTTCCCACCCCTATATGCAATTACCATAAACACAATAGATCTCATCTCATCTCACCATTACCAAAATAATCAAAGCTTTGTATTCAATCCAACAAGTTTTTCAACCATCTAACAATAACATTTCATGCTTTCAATTTAACTACACATAAATTCTTACCCTTTTAAAAATCCCAAAGGGAAGGAGAAAATAACAATGGAAAGCAAATAATTAAACGCTTCAAGATCTTAACAACATGTAATTATATTTATCAAACTCATCTTACCATTACCAAAACCATCAAAGATTTCTATTAAATCCAACAACTATTTCAAATACCCAACAACAACATTTCGTGCTTTCCGCTTAACTAACCATATAAATTCTTCCACTTGTAAAAATCGGAAAGAGAAAGGAGAAAATAACAATGGAAAGGAAACGATTAAATGCTTCAAGATCATAAAATCATGTAGATTTATTTATCAAACTCAATCAAACAATCACATTCTAAATACAATCACCATTTGTCATTTGATATCAAACAATGATTGTTGATAGCTTTCAACAACAATTCTCTGATCTAAATCAAACAAATCTAAATAAATAAATAAAAATCAAGATTTAGAAATAGGCTATAGCTAGAACAATTTCTTGAGAAATACAAGGGAAATAACTTGCTTAGATAGAAAGGTTGATCAACCAAATTACCCAATCTTTCACGCCAGCAGTGGCGATTTTTTCCGGTTCCAAGTACCTCTGGAAGTTGAGGAGGGCCTCATCATATGAATCCAAAGCTTCCAGCATGACGATTATCATCTATTCATCTGCGTGTCATTAAAAAGATATGGAATGAAACGAAGACACAAGGGAGTATTTTTAGACTTTTGAGAGCCAAGAGGTTTAGAGATGGAGGAGCTTTTCTTTATGTAAAGATGAGGGGCACAGGAAGGTAACCTTTTAAATGAGTATGAAGTGAAGTTCCTCACCCACAAATACTATGTGCCCTACACGTGTCCTACCACAACAGGGCCCAAAAAATGGACGGTGAGACTATTCAAACTATAACAGTTGTTGCAAGTGGAAGCATCTTGTGTGTGCGCTTAGTTGAATGTGTTCAGATTTATTCAAACACTTTTTCTTAGTTTTAGCATTAAAGGATAAGGATACATGATACTAATGTTATCTAAGGAGTGCTATTCTCGGGCACATATTTATTATAAAAGATTTTATACAGTTTCAAGAGATTTTGTACATTGTAGGATAAGGATACATGATATTAATTTTACATGAGGAATGTTATTCTTGGATACAGATTTATTACAAAAGATTTAGCATTTCTGGATACAAATTTATTATAGAAGATTTTGTAGACTATCAAGAGATTTTGTATGCTAGAGCATTGAAGGATTAGGATACTTGATACTAATGTTATCTAAGGAATGCTATTCCCGGGCACATATTTATTATAAAATATTTTATATAGTTTCAAGAGATTCTGTACAATGTAGGATAAGGATACATGATATTATTGTTACATGAGGAATGCTATTCTTGGATACAGATTTATTACAAAAGATTTAGCATTCCTGGATACAGATTTATTAAAAGAGCTTTTGTACACTATCAAGAGATTTTGTATGCTAGAGAGACACAAATAGGTCAGCACCATTGATTTGAAAATAGTGGACATTGTAGCCAAGAATCTCAAATGAGTTTTCCTTTGGAATGTGGGCTGTTGATCTTTTACACAAAATGAATATACACTTTGCTCGATTTAGCAATGTAGGTAGGGATACATAATACTTATGCTATCCGCGAAATTCTGTTCTATCACATAGGTTTATTATAAAAGATTTTGTACACTTTCAAGAAATTTTGTATACTTTTGAGAGATACAGATGGATCAACACCAATGATTCGATAATAGTAGATAGTTGTGCGTGCCTAAAAATTACGGACTTGGTTTAGGTGGTGATGAGGGTTTACAGAGAGGCTATTTTAACTGAACAGGAACGTCTCTGATGATCCGAAATCTGAAAGGGAAGAGAAAACAGAGGTCAGGGCGCGAGGCTGCTGTCAGCCAAAGGCACTCTGACGCCTGAGTTAGTGCAGTCACTGAACTAGGGTGAAGTGAGGAAGAAGATGTGAGCAGAATCAACAGGATATAGACTGTATTCTTGCGTACCTTTTATAGGATTACCATGCAGGTATATGTAGGAGAGAGTAGAAGGTTCCATAGTGGAGGTAGGTGGGGATACTTGTCCCATCAGCCCACCCCTAGGATCAAAGTAGATGAGGATACTTGTCCCATCGGACATCCCCTCAAATCCCTCACATAAATGTGGACATGATAGGGAAGGTCCCTTATCAGTATTTGGCGGCCACCCTATCTGTTAGGGTGCTGTGTACTACAGCTGTCCCGTCTCATACTGAAGATTTAGACGCCCGGTATTCACCTCGGCGCGTGGCCGAACTGGAGAGGATCCGGGGTCGAGGGTTTAACTGCTGGAATATGAGATACCGACCTCCAAGGGAGTGTGTTCGGTTCTATTTACCGATGTAGATCGGGTCTCGGTACTTGCTGGCCGAACTGAACGAGACCGAACTCAGAGCAAGCACCCCAATTGGTACTGCTACCGAACTGGAAGACAATTTCTGAATTATGGAAATACCCTACACAATAGCCCCCCAGCCCCCGACTTCGGTAGCTCTCAAGTTTCCGAGGTGGAGGGCGGAATGATGGGGGATTTCTTGGTGCCGAGCTCATAACTCTAGAGATTGCTGCTGTCTAATCTTTATTATATTGCTCCGCTGGCCGAAAGCGTCAATGTCGCTTCGTCTGCCCGAAGTAATTAATTGCAAGGGCTGCATAGGAGTGGTAGGTGTACCGTTGCGCCATGCGTCATAATTTGGCAGGTGGTGTGGCTGAACTGAAGCGACAGTACGTCTCCCGAAGCGACATTATGATGGCGTGACCTAGGGACTCGAACGGACGCCTGCCTCGCTTTATAAAAACAGGGTGTCTTCTTCGTCCCTTCATTTTGGCATTCTGAAGAAAAAACTCCTGCTGTTAGAGCTCCTCCTGTTTGGATTCCTCTTTCCGCCTCCGCCATGCCAACTAACCCTTGTGAGTCCCTTCCTCCTTTTCTATTTTTTTGCTCTTCTTTTGGCCCCGTTAGGGTTTAGAGTTCCTGCAGTCATGCCTCGTGACTCGAAGCCAAAGGTGGGAGCCTATAGACATTGGGCAGATACCCCTCAGGCCCTGGCGAAGTTCAGGAGGCTGTTCAACATACCCGAGGAAGTCCTTGTTAGGTTAGATGACCCGGATGATCCCTTCGACAGTCTGGCCGGGCGGACTGGCTGGATGGCGTTCCCGCTGGTCTCCATTATAGAAGGCGGGGTACGGTTCCCAGTCCACCCGCTTTTAAGGGAGTGTCTTCGGACGTGGAGGCTCTGCCCTTGCCAGTTAATGCCCAATAGCTTCAAAATAATAATGGGGGCGGCCGAACTGAACAGGATCCTAGGGATCAACCTCGGTGTGCATGACATCGAGGATTTATACGATTTGTGTAAAGCCGCGAAGTCCGAAGTCCATTACTACCTCCGTGTGAAGCCGAGAACAGAGCCCCTTGTGCATGACTTGGAGGATTCGAGTCGGTATGCCGGGGAAGGCCGCCTATTTGTCTCTGGGGATTGGGAGTTCGAGGCGTCCGCCCCTACTTCGGTCAAATTCTACAAGATTCCCCGTCGTCTCGGAACACCTCCAAGTAAATACCGAGCTCAGATGTCTTGCTCTGCACTCATTTGTTTTACCGAACTCATACCTTGTTTTCTTTTTTTGGCAGATCTTAGTGAAAGGAAGAGAGAGGCTCGCAGGGTCGGGTGGAAAAGGAATGTTGAGTGGCTGAAGGCAGTGAAGAAATACACGAGTCACCATACTCGCGCTGCCTGGGATCTTCTTGGTTACAAGCCGATCTACAACTCTTTTATTCCTCGAAGGTCGGGGGGCCTTCCCGCTGCTGAAGAGCCCGAAGGGAGCCCCGGACATCCTCCCGGTGAAGATTTTTGGGAGGAGAAGCCGGACATCAAGCCCGAATTTGATCCAGGAGCTGGTGCTTCCACCTCGGCACCCTTTCATCCGACCGTGCAGGTGAAAACAGAGCCTGACCTTGGAGCCGGAACCTCCACCTCGGCGCCATCGCAGCAATCCTCGGATCCTCGACAGGCAAACGCTTCTCCTTCGAATTTGGAGGAAGAGGAAGAGATGCCACTGCAGAGACGTCGCCCCCCCCCCCCCCCCCCCGGTCCAGTTCATAGATCTAGAATTTGAGGCATTCGGAGAGCCGACCCCACTGGCTACTATTCCCCCGGCCTCTGACTGGAAGGGGCCTTCTCCTGCGCCGATCGTACCTCCGGGGATGCCGGTAAAGCGCTCAGTAAAAGGCCCCCTAAAACACCCTACCGAGAAGAAGGGAGGCCCGGTCGAGAAGAAGTCTCGGCAAGAAGGGCCAGTGGAGGAGCCCGGGAAAGGGGGCACCCCCGCGGAGAAGAGCGCCGTTTTGGAAGAGGGAATTACCCCCTCGAAGGAGGGGGACGCACCATCATGGAGGGATGCCGTTCTCCTGTTTTCAGGGAATATGGAGCGGCGGGATGAGACTGTCGCAAAGAAGGCTGCCGAGGAGGACCCGACTAAGCGGACTGTCTGCATCCCTTTTCAGCCAAACATGATGGTGCGGCCGGGGAGGCCCTTGTCGATCAACGACCGGCTTTGTAGCGACTCCCTTGTGGCCGCTGCGATCACCAGAGCCTGCTGCCTTCCGAAGGACATGGAGAAATTCGAGAAGCAGGAGGATGCGGCTCTGGTGATGTCAGCGATGCAAGCATCAATTGCTGTAAGTTGTTTTGTTTCCTCTGGCTTCATAGTTTTTATCATCTCGGTAATCTTCCTGACTCGAATTTTTCTGACGCAGAATGTCCAGAAGCTCGAATTGGTACTGGAGAGGGCTCTGGCCAGGTCTTCCAAGGCTTCTCAGCTAGAGGACGAGAAGAAGAAGATTGCAGCCGCCCTCGAAGTAAGTACGGGGCGGATAAAGGAGCTGGAAGAGAAGAACCAGAAGCTTGCTTCGGAGATGGACTCAGCAGGCGTCGAGATTATCAGGCTGAGGACCGAGACGAGTGACTTAAAAGGGGCGGTTGATGTAAAGGCCAAGAGGGCCGCCGAGCTGGAGGCTGAAGTATGTAAACTCCAGGCCGAGAAGGCAGCCTTGGCAAAAGCAAAGACTGAAGCTGAGACCAGTCTGCAGAGAGAGATGGCCGAAAAGGAGAATACGAGCAAGGAGATGGCCGAACTCAGAAAGTCTTTGCAGGATGAGGTCAATGAAGCATATAAAGATGGAGTGAGGTTCGCGACAAAGACCTATGAGGGCAAGCTCGACGGCGTTTGTCGGAGGGCATACGAACTTGGGGGCAGGGCTGCCTTAAAAGAGGCGGAGATCTCGGAAGATCACCCCGTCTATCGTGACTCGCCCAAATTTGTTTGTCGTACCTCGGCTCCGGTCCCTCCTCCCGAAGGTCCCGGCTCTAATGCTCCGCCTTCTTCAGATCCCTCTCCTGCTTCGACATTTGCGGATCTTGACGCCAAGGCTGGTGAAGGGGGAAATGAGGAACACTGATGTTGTACCTTTTATTTTTCTGTAATTAGGGAGAATACTTGTATTTTCTTTTCATGTGTAAACATATTCATGATAAATGAAAAAGACTTTCTTCAATCCCTTCGTTATCTTTTGCAATCAAGAATAACTAAATAGGTTAGTGAGACCAAGCTCGGCTTCTATGACCGAACTTGAAGTACCAAGTTTGTTACTTGAGGTATGTTCGTTAGGTTCCACAACCATAACAAAGCACCGATCTCGGTAGAACTGGCCGTGTGGCGTAAGCTGGTCCCGTGACCGAGCCTTTTTACCAATGCCGAGCTCTATAACTTGGCCAGATTTTGAAAAATAAAATATTCTGAAAAAAGAATCGATTTTATTAACTTTCGATATTTGAATACACATCAAAAGTAATATTTCTTGAGGTGCGTGGCATTCCATGGACGTGGTAGTTCCCTACCCTTCATGTCCTCAGGCTTGTATGCAGACTGCCCCGCTACTGAAGTCACTTTGAACGGCCCATGCCAGTTCGGTGCGAACTTTCCTTCGCTGGGATTTTTATCTACTGAAAGTGTCTTTTTTAAGACCAGCTCTCCAGGTGAGAACTTTTTTTCTTTGACCTTCAGATTGTAACCCCTGGCCAACTGTTGCTGATAAGAGGTGAGGCGAATGGCTGCTGATTCCTTCCGCTCTTCAGCCAAGTCGAGCTCCGTGGCAAGGTTCATATCGTTCCGGCCCTGATCAAATAACTCCGACCTGAGGGTCGGTAGGCCGACCTCAAGTGGAATCACGGCTTCCAACCCGTAGGCTAGGGAGAAGGGCGTAGCCGAGGTCGAGCGTCTCGGGGTGGTCCTGTATGCCCAGAGGACACTTGGAAGTTCCTCAACCCATCTTCCTTTGGCTCGATCTAGTCTCCTTTTGAGTCCGTCAAGCACTACCTTGTTAGAGATTTCGGTCTGTCCGTTGCTCTGGGGGTATGCTGGGGTAGAAAAGTAGTTTCTGATGCCAAATTCTTGACAGAAGTTTTTGAAGAAGTTGGAGTCGAATTGGGTCCCGTTATCTGTGACCAAGGCTCGAGGCACTCCAAACCTTGTCACGATGTTCCTCCATACGAAGTTTTTGGTATCTTTCTCGGTGATGGAAAACAACGCTTCAGCTTCTATCCATTTGGTAAAGTAGTCATTAGCTACTATTAACCATCTTTTATTCCCAGGAGCTCGGTGGAGAGGTCCCACCAGGTCCAGTCCCCACTGGGCGAAGGGCCAGGGGCTGGAAAGAGGACTTAGGTCATGTGCTGGTTGATGGAGAGAGTGAGAGAACTTCTGACACTTCTCACATTTCCTGGCATAGACCTCTGCGTCCTTCTGCATATAGGGCCACCAGTAATCCTGGCTGATAGCTCGGTAAGCCAGTGACCGACCTCCGATGTGGCTGCCGCAGATCCCTTCATGGATTTCATAAAGGAAGTCCTCGACTTTGCTTGGATGGACGCACTGGAGGTAAGGGCCATTGTAGGACTTTTTGTAGAGCTTGCCATCCGGAGAGAGCTAGAATCGGGCTGCTTTTAGCCTGACTTTGTAGGCCTGGTTCTTGTCTTCGGGAAGCTGATCATTTTTTAGATAGGAGATGAGTTCATCCATCCAGCTCGGGCCGAGATCAATACACGTTATCTGCCGAGGTGGGTGGAGTTCTATACTTGGTCTGTCTAGTGATTCTACTTGGACAGTTCTTTTTCTTCCTGCCTCGACAGCAGATGCCAGGTTTGCAAGTGTGTCGGCGTGAGAGATGGAATCTCGGCCGATCTGCCTGACTTCGGCCTTTTGGAACTGAGATAGAAGTTGCTTGGTGTGGGTTAGGTAGGTAGCCATCCTGTCGTCACGGGCCTGGTAATCTCCATTGAGTTGGCTTGTTACCAACTGTAAATCGCTGAAGATCACCAGTTGTTGTGCCCCCAGGATTCTTGCGCTGCTCAGCCCTGCAATTAGTGCTTCATACTCGGCTTCATTGTTAGATGCTTTGAAGTCAAGAGTCAGGGCTTGCTCAATGACGAGGCCCTCTGGAGATTGGAGGACGATGCCAGCGCCAGCCCTTCTGGAGGTTGAGGATCCATCCACGAAGACTTTCCAAGATGAGTCGGGGAACCGTTTCCAGGACCGCTCCTGTTCGGTCTCGGTAGTAGTGGTTGCCTCCACCTCCTGGCCCCCCAGTTCGGTGTCGAGGTGGCTCGGTGCCAAACTAGGAGAGGTGAACTCCACGATGAAGTCTGCCAGCACTTGAGCTTTGATGGCCGTCCTGGGTTGATATTGGATATCATATTGTCCCAACTCAACAGCCCATTTAGACACTCTTCCAGAAAAGTCTACCTTTCTGAGGAGGGACTTGAGTGGGTGTTCGGTTACAACCACTATGGAATATGTCAGGAAGTAGTGGGAGAGCTTGCGGGATGCACTGACGAGTGCAAATGCGAGCTTCTCTAATGGTAGATATCTTGTCTCGGCATCCAGCAGGATTTTGCTTGTGTAATAGATGGGCTTTTGCTGCCTGTCATTTTCTTGTACGAGTACAAAGCTTACTGCATGGTTCGAAACTGCCAGATATAGATATAAGACCTCACTCCGTTCCGGGGTGGAAAGCAGGGGAGGGGAGGAGAGGTATACTTTGAGTGCCTGGACGGCACTCTCGCACTCCGGGGTCCATTTGAACCCTGAGCTCTTTTTCAAGAGCTGGAAGAAGGGACGACATTTATCTGAAGCACGACTGATGAAGCGGTTTAGTGCGGCTGCCATTCGGGTAAGTCTCTGAACCTGTTTTGCCGAGGTCGGACTCTGTAGGGCCCTGATCGTCGAAATTTGATCGGGATTGGCCTCTATTCCTCGTCTAGTAACCAGGCTGCCCAGGAATTTACCCGAGCCGACGCCAAATGCACATTTGGAGGCGTTCAGCTTGAGATTGTATTGCTTGAGGACGGAGAAGGTTTGATGTAAGTCAGTTAAGTGGTCCTGTGACCTTTTAGACTTAACGACCATGTCATCGATATAGACCTCGACCGTCCTGCCGAGCTGGTCCTGAAACATCGTGGTCACCAGCCTCTGGTAAGTCGCACCGGCGTTTTTTAACCCGAAGGGCATTACTTTGTAATAGTAGGTGCCTCTGGGTGTTATGAACGTAGTTTTTTCTTGATCAAGCTCATACATGGGAATTTGATGGTAGCCTCGGTAGGCATCGAGGAAACTCATCCTATCGTGCCCGGCAGTGGCGTCGATCAGCTGGTCTATCTTCGGAAGGGGAAAGCCGTCTTTGGGACAGGCTTTGTTAAGATCAATGAAGTCTACGCAGACTCTCCAGCTCCCATTCTTCTTTCTCACCACAACCGTGTTGGCTAACCACACGGGGTAGTGGACTTCTCTGATAGCTTTAGCTTCTAGCAATTTTTTGACTTCCTCGGTCACAGCCTCTGTTTGTTCGGCGCCCGTCCTGCGAGTCTTTTGGACAACGGGTTTATGCTTAGGATCCACATTCAGCTTGTGGCTCATGACCTCGGAGGCGATGCCAGGCATTTCATATGGGGTCCAGGCGAAGACCTCTCTATTCTTTAACAGGAAGTCGAGCATTTCGGCCCTTTCCTCATCAGTAAGCTGGCTACCGAGCATGAAGAATCTCTCCGGATCGTTGGGATCGATCCTGACTTCGGTGAGGTCTTCAATGCTCTTCTGCTCGGGAGTTCGGCCCACAGCGTCGAGCTCGGCCTCGAGCTCGGTCATGTGGGCTCACTGCGGCTCTGCATCTCCGGGGACTACGGCCATGAGACATTCCTTGGCCATTTCTTGGTCACCACGGACTATGATAACTTCGAAACCCCCGTTCTTGTTCTATAACGGGAACTTGAGCTTCCGGTGATGGGTGGAGGGGACAGCCTCCATGTTATGGAGCCAGGTTCTTCCCATGAGGGCATTGTATGGAGATTGAGCATCTACCACCAGGAAGTCTGCTGTCATGGGGGCCCCTCCAACCTCGACCTTGAGGGAGATCTTCCTGTAGGTCCTCCTCCTTCAGACCCATCCTTTTGAAGCAATCTAAACAGAGGATTTCTGAGGAGCTCCCGGGGTCCACTAGGATCCTCTTGACATTGAAGTTCTGTAACCTCATAGTTAGAAGAAGAGGATCATTGTGGGGTAGCTGGACCCCGGCCAAGTCTTTGTCAGAGAACCAAATTTTTGGCCTCTCTATACGTGCCTTTTTTGCAGAGGGACCAAGCTCGGCCATCATCACTTGTTTGCCATGCTGGGCCCTCCTGGCCTTGGTGCGGGCCCGGTCACTGCCTCTAGGGGCGGGGGCCAGGTGAATGACGTTGATGGTCCCTACAGGCCCATCGCTATCTCGATCGTCGGAGTGGTGTTGCTGAGCATGGTTCACTCTGCCTTCTTCTTTGACGTGGTCTCTGAGATGCCCGTCTTTCACGAGTTTTTCGAGGTGCGCCTTGAAAGCATGGCAATCCTCGGTTCTGTGTCCTCTATCTTTGTGGTAGGCACAGAATTTGCTTTGATCTCGGGAGGCGGCGTCACTTTTCATAGGCTGGGGCCATTTGAAGAAGGGCTGGGCTTGGATCTTGCCGATGAGCTTGTAGATAGGCTCCTTGAAAATGGTATTGACTGCTCTGTAAGAACTGCCACTTGATTTCGGCCTCGTGCTGCCTCCCAGGGTGGGGGCAGAACGTGTTGCCGAGCTAGATGGCTCTCTATTTCGATCCGCCTCTTTCTTAGCAAGCCTCCTTTCTTTCCTCGAAGGATGGCCCTCCGGACGGCCCTCCTGCCAAACATTATGGCTTTCCCGGGCTCGGATTTCGTCCTCCTCTTGCTCAACGTACTGGTTTACCCGGGCCATGAGTGCCTTTACCGAAACCGCGGGGTGACGCACCAATTTTTTCCGAAGCTCATTGCCTGGTAGCAAAGCTTGTTGGAAGGCCGTGACGGCTACCTCATCGTTGGAATTTTCGATTACGCTGTAGATGGTCCAAAACCTTTTGGCGAATCGAGTGATATTCTCGGTCGGACTCATCTTGATGGAGATCAGGTCGGCGTCAGTCTTCGGGATGACCCGGTGTGCTTGAAACTTCTCGACGAAAGAGTTTCGGAGCTGTCGCCAGCTCGAAATCGATCCCTCGGAGAGTGCATGTTGACACCAAAAATGTCACTTTGCCTCTTCAACATCAAGAAAGCTGCATGGAGTCGCAACCTGCCATAAATAGGCAATGCAATTTCTCCAAAAATTCAAATCTTGTCAGAATCAAACAAAAACTGCAAGATCCTTCAAGATAGCCAAGAGAAGAGTACACATGAAGTTTCGGGCCATTTCGACAACATTTGGCCTAACTTCACTTCTCCGACAGCTAAACGGGAGCTCCCGGCGGCGACATCATCGGAGACGTCAAAACTTCGATCAAAGCCTACAGATGACTCCAGCATGTCTCAAAAGGGCTCTATGCCAAATTTCAAGTCAAACCGACAACGTTTGACCCTCCATCAATGCTCGAGCAGCAAAATCAAGCCTCCCGGCGGCGGGAACCACCGAAGCCTTCGCTCATCAAACCAAGTGCATGAGTGGCTTCAACATGCTTCCAAAAGGCTGCACGTCAAATTTCAGGTCATTCTGACAACGTTTGACCAGGTTTCGATGCTCCGAGAGAAAATCAAGCCTACCGGCGGCGGAGCAACCCGGGACCATGACATCCAAAACGGAGCCCATGGAACGTCTCAAAATGACTCCAATAGGCTCCCCGTCAAATTTCAGGTCAATCGGACATCGTTTGACCACATATCAAAGCTCGGCATTTTCCCCGCAGACAAATCAAGTGAAGCATCGACGGGACCCCAAACGGCTTCAAAACTCAAACAAAAGCCTATGGTTGGTCTTATTTATTGCTCAGGAGGCTTCACCTCAAATTTCAGGTCATTCCGACATCGTTTGACCAAGTTTCAGCTTCTGGCGGAAAATCAGCAGCTCTACGCGACAAAGTCTTCGGCTTTCCCGGAAAATTGGAAACTTTGCACTCTAAAAATGCAAGGATTCTCATCAAGTTTTCTACAGGGAAATCAAGCCAATAAATGAGAAGAAATGTCAAGAAAAATACAGAAGAAAAACGGCGACGAAAAAGACCTCAAAACGACCGCAAAACGGGCTCCGAAGGGGAAAAATCCCCCAGGGTCGCAGGCCCCTGCGACCATGGCCCATGGTCGCCGGTCCATGGTCGCCGGCGACCATGGAGGTCCGGGTCACCGGATTTTCCGCCGGTGACCCGTTTTTCCGTCTTTTTTCGCGTTTCGCGCACTTTGGCCCCTGTGGTTTCCTGAAAATGTGATTTTTAGTGCTCTAAATTGACTCATATCCGACGACATCTCGGATCCGCCGTCAAAAGCATAAAATCATCATTGATCGCTCCAAGATCGCCAACCGGTCGACCAAGAAAGTGTACTTTCTGTCCGACCGATCGTGAAATCGACAAGACAGATGTCACCGGCCCACTCTTAGCTATCAATGTCTGAAGTTACATGTTCATCCGATGTCGATCAGCATGAAGATCCATCGATGATCATCGCCAAAAGAATTCCAGAAGACACGGCACGGCCCGCGACTCTTCGACTGCTCGGCGACCATTTAATGCAGTTAATTGACTAGCTTTATTGCAGTCATTAATTCATTTCTTTGGACGGCCCAATCAGAAGCAAGCATCCAGGAGTTACAAATCAATTAAGTCATGGCATTCAAGCCATGAAACTCCTCCCATTATGGTAATTAAGGTGATTAAAAGCCCTTAATCTCCATCGGCCAATCAGATTCAAGGAAAAAGGAGTTACAAAATCAAGAAATAAATCTTGTAACTCCTCCCATTAAAGCCATTAAGGCTCATAAACCCTCCTAAATGGCTACCAAAGGCCTATAAATAGGAGAGCATTCCATTGAAATTGAGATCGGAAAAGGATCGGAAAAAAGAGGAGAAAATCAGAAGATCAGAAAAAAAGGGATCAGAAAGAGATCTGAGAGAAAGAAAAAGAGAGAAAAACTCTGCTGAAGTTCTGCACCGGCCACCACTACAAGGTGACAAAAGTCCCTTGGGGGGCACCCCCCCCAAGGTCCTTGCCTTCTCCTGCTGCCTCCAATGGCTTAGACGTGGCTTTTCAGCCCGTCTACTTAGCTTTTTATTGGACATAGGACCTTCTCTTGGTCTTTGTCCTCTAAAAACCTGAGGTCATAGCCAAGCCAAGCGAGTCAAGAGCATCTTCTGTTCTCATCTGCATGGATGATGGCGAAGCCCATACATGGCTTGCGACCGTCAATCTGAACGAGTCCCCCACAATCTCCTGAAAAGTTAGATCTTCCTTTTCTTGCTTTTCATTGTAATTTGTATTTTTCTAAAGAGACAAAAATCACAACTCTTGTCTTTCATTATTGATAAGAATTGTAAATCGGCTATAAACGCCAAAATCGGCTATAAATGCCAAACAAAATCGCCTTTCACGGCAAATCAAGAAAATGTCTCTTTTCTTAAATATTTGTGCAATGGAAAACTTGAAAGAAGTTGATTTCCTTTTTACTTGCGAAGGTTGATCTCCGGATTACCACTTGCAATTCCAAGTAAAATAGAAAATCTGGCACACCCACATAAAAGAAATGTTGATGCACGCTTCAGGGCCCGCCAGGGCGCGAAAGGGCCGGACCCGACGGACTCCCACGTTCCGCCGACCCCGGTAGCCGCCCCAGCGGGTGCCTCGGAGCGCGTTCCATCAAGCTGGCACACCCGGTGGGACTCGTTCATTTGAGAACACGGTGCTTGGAAATGAAATATTTGCATATCATACTTTTTGCTCTATGCTTATACTTCTTTTCCGGATTCCTTGGCTACTTTCTAGCTGGTAGCTTATGTTGGATTTTGCATCCTAAAAAAAACATGAGATGGGATTCTTTGGAAATTTCTATTTCTTTGAGTTTGTTTCCATTCTTTCTCTTTTCAAAAAAAAAATTAGTTTTCTTAGTTTGAATTCAAAATTGAGAAACTTTGATCCTATCCTATCGTTCTTTGGCGCTTGCAGAAATGTTTTCGTTCGACTAAGGTTTTGGACCATCGTTTCTCTTCGATGAGTTCATTAGAGATTTCAAAAAAAAAAAATTAGTTTTCTTAGTTTGAATTCAAAATTGAGAAACTTTGATCCTATCCTATCGTTCTTTGGCGCTTGCAAAAATGTTGAGCCCGTTCGACTAAGGTTTTGGACCATCGTTTCTCTTCGATGAGTTCATTAGAGATTTCAAAAAAAAAAAAAAATCAGTTTTCTTAGTTTGGATTCAAAATTGAGAAACCTTGATCCTATCCTATCGTTCTTTGGTGCTTGCAGAAATGTTGAGCCCGTTCGACTAAGGTTTTGGGCCATCGTTTCTCTTCGATGAGTTCATTAGAGATTTCAAAAAAAAAAAAAAAAAAATCAGTTTTCTTAGTTTGGATTCAAAATTGAGAAACCTTGATCCTATCCTATCGTTCTTTGGTGCTTGCAGAAATGTTGAGCCCGTTCGACTAAGGTTTTGGACCATCGTTTCTCTTCGATGAGTTCATTAGAGATTTCAAAAAAAAAATATTAAAAAAAAATAAAAATAAAAAAAATTAGTTTTCTTAGTTTGGATTCAAAATTGAGAAACTTTGTTCCTATCCTATCGTTCTTTGGTGCTTGCAGAAATGTTGAGCCCGTTCGACTAAGGTTTTGGGCCATCGTTTCTCTTCGATGAGTCTATTTGGGATTTTTATAAAAAAAGGGACATAGACCACTAAGGTTAAACCAATTGCGTTCTTTGATCACGATTGATTCAAGAAAAGCCTTGTCCAGAGTGTGGAGACAGCTTGACTGTTCTAGGCAAGGGTCCTCCAAACGGGTTCATTAAGTAATCCTACCCTTACCTGGGGGCAATTCTATCAATTGAGGTTTCATAAGACCGGGTTAGGAGGCCTATGTGTACTCTCTCATCTTTAAATCTTAAAAAATTAAAAAAAAAAAAATAAAAAAAAAAGATTTTCAAAAAAAAAAATCTTAAAAAAAAAAAAAAACAAAAATTTTCAAAAAAAAATAAAATAAAAAAATAAATAAAAAAAATATTTAAAAAAAAATAATAAAAAATAAAAAAATAAAAAATAAAAATAAAATAAAAAAAAATCATTTCAAAAAAAAAAATCTCCAAAAACTCGTCACTTTTTGGATTCAGATTCGAGAAATTGTGGTCTCTTCCCTTCTGAGTACTGGCGCTCGCGGAAATCGTTGAGCCCGTATTTGAATCGGAATGTCACCTGCTCTCTTTGACGAATCCATTTCTGACATTTCAAAACAAAGAATCCCATCTCATGGATGCGATCTCCAACATTTGTGCATAGCAATACTGGTACGCCCTTTCAGGGTCTACTGTATCTGTGACCGGCACATTTGTAACTCCTACCTTATATTCTTCTTATCTCGAGCAAGCCCTGCTTCTCGATAAGTCGAATTTAGGTTTACAATTGCTTCTAGCAGTCACTGGAACGCTCATTCTGGGCTCACCATACTTGCTGTCAGAACAATTGTACCATCTATGGCTTTTTGCCTTCTTCATGTCGCTTGGGTCATATCCCTTGAGCGATTTGAAAAGACAACCATAGAAATTCCCATTTATGATCATTACATTCTTGTGATTACTAATGGATGTGGTCTTGTTTCAGAACTTTTTCGAAACTAACAATGGCAGCCTTAACCATTATCTTCGATGAGAACAAGCACCAACTCATGCTTCAACAGAAGCAAACCGAGCGCACTTACAAGCGCCCCGCCAGCTGCCGAAGCGTCAACTCCCTCGGCAACTCTCTGAACTCCGGGTCGACCTCGACTCCCCGGACCATCGTCTTCGGGACACTGGGACCATTCCCACTTCCCGAAGAACAAGCTGCGCCTGCTAAAAAGCAGAAGATCGCCTCTCAACGTGTCACTCCCGTGACACCAAAGGCGAGCGCCCAAAAGCCCGAAGCCCGCGGCACCCCCGCGAAGCCTCGACCCACAAACAACCAGGTCTATCCCAAGACTTGGTCTCCAAGACCTTCCCCAAAACAAAGAAGGTCTCAAATTTCCACCAAGCCAGCATACCTGGCCCCACTCAAAGAAAACCAGTTCTACCCTCTTGCCTACATGAAAGAGGAGAGACCCATCTCCAACCTGACTCCCAAGTCAACCCAGCATGAGCCGGCTTGTTCCTACAGGCCCAAAATCAGATCATGCATCACCAGGCCTCTCCAAGCACCTGCTAAGGCCTACACTCCTTCAGTTCGACCCTTCATCTCTACAGGGGCCGAACTCGAAAGGTTCAAAGCTTCGCTGCAACAGGCAAAGGACCGGGTCCGCATCCTGTCCTTGCCCAACCACAAAGAAGACAAGCTCGGCTGCTGCGCCCGAGGGAGCACATCCTTCATCGTCAGAGCCCAGCCGGAGCTGACCAAAGCTCAAATCGCTCGTCGAGCACGCCGCCGTGCGTCATATCGACAAAAGAGACTAGAGAAGCAAAGGACCCAGCCTCCTACACTTCAAGTCTCCAGCAAATGGGTCGAAAAAGAAAGACCCGACCAAGTTGCTGCCGTCCATATGGTTGGAAAAACCAGAAGACGCCAAAGGTCAGCATAAAAAATCCATGTCCGACGTCCGGTGACCCGTAGCATCACCAGGACACAAAGACATCCCGAAGAATCTCCTGCCCCTTCCAGCCAAGGACGGGAGAGTAATCCTTCATCAAGCTCTTCATCAAAAAGAATGAGCCCCAGCTCGGTCACCAGGACGATTTCTTCGTTCGAATCCCGAGGGATGAACGTCTTGGCTACAAGTTCTGAGCCGCCACCTCAGAATCCACCTCGAGATGATGCGCTCACACGCATCCAGCAGTTGGAACAAGGCCAGCAGAGGATTGAAACTATGATGGAAAACCTTCTCCTTATCGTCCAAAATCAGGTGAACAATGAGCCTCCTCCAAATCATAGCAATAACGAGGGAAATGGAGAAGAAAATGAGTCACGCGCCCTCACCAAAAAGGACGTAGACAGTATCCTCGCCAAAGCTAAAGAAGAGGATATACTCAAAGAGCATGGGATCAAGCCACCATATCCTTTATGGATGGACTCGGTCCCGTTCCCCACAAAATTCAAGCATCCTACTCTCCAAACATATACGGGGAAAGGATCAGCCAGACAGCACGTCATCCACTTCAAGATCTTGACGGGAGCTATCGCGGATCAAGATGCACTCAAGATCCGCCTCTTTGCAAGTACCCTAAAAGGTACGGCCTTCGATTGGTACTCCACTCTGCCGGAGAACTCCATTCAGAACTGGGCTATGCTGGAGACACGCTTCCTGACCCACTTCCAAGGTGAGGATCATCCTGTTACTATGGCTCAGCTCTGCAGCCTAAAACAGGGAGAGAATGAGTCAACTTATGACTTCATTCACAAGTGGAAAGCAATGGCGTACAAATGCTCAGATGTACTGCCACAAGCGTCGCTAGTCGACATCTGCCGAAACAACATGAGAGGTAAAATCCGCTCCATGATCATCGGCAATAAATCAAAGAACCTGGGGGAACTCCTGGAAGCTTCCATGGAAGCTGAAACGGTGATCAAAGACCTCAACAGTCAGAAATCATCAAAGAAAGAGCCGACTGCTGTGGCAACCTCTAAACCAAAGAAGAGGGAGGTTCTCAATGTGCAGACTAAGTCAGCTCCTCAGCAACCAAAGAAAGCTGAAAATAGAGCTGCAGGTAAGAGACCTGAACTCTCTGATGCCTTCAAAGAGCGAGTAGAAAAGAAATATCCGTTCGATGAAGACGTCGAAGAAATCTTTGAGGCTCTCCTAGCAAATGGCAAACTCATTTTGCCAGAGCCCAAAAGACCTGGAGACGTTGGCAAAACCAATGATCCTCGGTACTGTCCATACCACCAGATGGTCTCGCATCCTCTCAATCAATGCTTTGTTGTGAGAGAGAAGATAAACGAGATGTGGAAAAACGGAGTCATCACCTTTGACAAAAACTATGGGACTACCTCCGTCAACATGGTGTCATGTGGACAAACACCAAAATCACCGAAGAAGAAGATCACTACTTCCTTCAAGGTGATAAAAAGAATTCAAACGTCCGAAGTGTTGGTTCCTTGCCCGACACCAGACGGACAACCCATATGGGTACATCCCGATCTCTTGGAAGATGAAAACTGGGAGATCGTAAAAACAAAGCCGACAGCTCAACAGCGAAGGCAGGCTAGGAAACATCTCCTCAGGCTCAAACGGCAAGAGAAGACTCAGCCAAAACAAAAAGTCCATGAAAAGGCAGAGGCCTCCTCTACCACTTCACTCGGGGTAGCAGAAACGTCCCTTCCAGAGACTTCAAAGGCGGTAAGAAACTTCACTCTCAGTGATTTCATGCCACCTCAATTCAAAAAAGAAGCCATGCAGGGGGCATCATACTCTTGCAACTCGGTAGTTGGATTCTCCATTAATGGATACGAGTCCAGCGACACCGACGATGGATTCGAGCCCAACTACACCGATGAGTGGGAGGAATCTCTTGAAACAGGAGAATATCTCTCCGATGAAGAATGGGTTCCTGAAACTCACCTTATGCCAGTAATCTGGTATAACCCCTTGCAACCACAAGGATCCTGGTCTGATGATGAAGAAGACCAAGAGGCTGCACAAGAAGATGCTGTTAACCCAGCACCTGTCATTGCTCCAGTGGAAATCAACTATGTTGAGCCACACAGAGAAGACGAAGAAGAGGATCTGGCTCCCATGCCTGATCTTGAAGAATATGCAAGGATCTTGCAGCGTTTCGCTCTAGAACAAGAGCAAGACCGCGTCAACGAGATTCCTCACAATCCAGAGCCGGAAGTCCCTGAAGCCCATCAGGTACCTCCTCCCTCAACTCCTGAAAATGGAGAACATTGCTGGATTGACGATCCTCTTACATCCGAGGATGAGTCTGACTCCGAGCAGGCAACATCTTCTATCAGAGCTTCCTGTAATGTAATATATCAGGATCATAGCTCTTCTGAAGCGTCGTCTGATGAGATTACCTACACTCCGACGACGCCTAGCAATGTATCCTCTGGAGCTACCTCGTCTCACGTGACTTTCACAGAGATGACACCCTCTCAGGTTTCTTCTCCTGAGACTGTGACTTCAGGATACACATTCTTCCCGACTCATCATCATGAAGAAAACCCAACTTGGGGTGATGGATGGGTCAACGAAGAAGAAAAGCTGCTGGATGCTGTTCAGGACTTGCTCCCGGAAAATGCTCCGTGCAACACAATCACTGAGGATGGCAACTCTGCTGCAAATACATCCCCAGTAGATGAAAAACGACAGCCTCTTGATCCTGAAGACAATCTTCCAAACGAAGATCCTTCTCAAGAAGCTCTCGAAGTTGGTAGAGGCACCCGTTCGGGCCGGGACTACCACAAAAATTACAACCAATCTTCCTTTACTTATGTAAATCCTTCGGGAAAAGATGTTGTAAGCGCCCCCAGTGGCAACAATGATGAACATGCAGGCCCTAAGGAGGCTTTCAAGTATGATTTGGTTGAGCACTTCAAACACATACCTGCACGTCTTCACATCCTAGACTTATTGCGAATGTCTCCAAGCACTCGTGATAATCTAATATCAGAATTACAAAAACTGAATGAGGATGTCGACAAACATGCCCCACAAGTCCTCCAAATTGAAATGGACTACCGGGTCAAAAACTCAGAAACCTCCTTAAAAGAAGAAAAAGAGAAAAGCGAGGGATCATGCATCCAATGCCTCTCGGTTCAAAAGGCAGCCAGTGCAACCATCGCCTTCACTAAGGAAGACCTCCTACTTGGCGAAGCAAGGCACAACCGACCCCTGTACTTCACAGGGTACATCAAAGAAATGCCGATACATAGAGTTCAGATCGACCCAGGTTCTGCACTCAACCTTATCTCCACTTCGGCTCTTGAAGAGTTGGGCATCCCACCCAGCAAGCTAAGCCACACATCTGTATCTATCTTTGGATACGATGGGAGCACTCAAAGGCCTATCGGCAAAATCAGGTTCAAATTGCAAATCGGTGATCTTATCTCTGAGGTCACTGTGTATGCAATAAAAACCCCCTCATGCTACAACATCCTTCTCGGACGTCCTTGGATACACAAGAATGGTGTTGTTCCTTCAACTCTACATCAATGCATCAAGTTTGTCGGCGACGACGGCATGGTACATCGAGTCTTTGCGGACAGGAAACCCTTCAAAGGTAAAGAAGTCCACTTCGCAGACTCCCAAATGTATGAAGGAGAAAAAGAAGAAGAGGAAATAGCACCCCCTGCTGAAAATCTCCAGAAAGATAAAGGCAAGGCTCCTCAAAAATCACCGGAAAAAAACAAACCCTCCGGCAAATTAGAAGAGAGTAGTCAATCTCCCTTCGTTATCTCCCTCAAGAATTCAAAACCTTTGGTCATCATGACTAAAGTGAAGAAGGCGAAACAAAAGCCTGGGGGCAAATTTGTTGTTTCTCTCGTGTCTATCATGCAAGACACAGACTCGGACTCAGAGCCAGAAGACGATGCATCGTCAAGCCAAGCTGACACTCAGCAAGTTCAGCCTGCTCTCACTCCGATGGAGACACCTGCTGATGTAGAAGATCCTACGTCAGCTACCTTTGTTGTTCCGGCAACATCACCAAAGCAAAGGCCGATCTTCTTCCATAGATCGGACGCTTCTTCATCAAACTCCATGCTGGAACCTTTTCAAAATGAAGGTATGCCTCAGCTATCTCTATATAGTCCTGTGGCACAAGCAATTATGAAGAAAATGGGCTTTGACGCTCAAAACCCAGTCGGTTTGGGAGAAAGACGCGGTATTCTCACGCCATTGGAGCCCGCCTTGACCAAAAGCCAGCTGGAAGATTGGAGACTCTACGGTCATGTAGAGAAGTCTTCATATGGGTTAGGGTATGATCCCGACACTCCTCTGAGACAGTTGACACAAAGGCTTAAAAGTCGTTTTACCGACCAAGCCTCAACATCTAAAGTCCACGAAGACATCGATCTCCCTGGATATCTCTTTAAAGAGTTACCTGACAAAGATCCAGGAAGCTCATCCAAGTGGTACAATTTCTCTGATGATGAAGAGGAATCGCCCGATAATACAGACTTGTGGCATCCTGACCCAGAAGAACCCTCGTCTCCAAAAGAAATACCAGACTCAACAGGCGATTGGGACTATCTCATAGCAAGCCTTGAGGAGATCACCAATCAAGAAAATCCATGGAAAGGAACAGAGCCTTGGTCTGGTAATGCAGTTGAAACTCCAGAAGGTTTCGTTGAGTTGGAAGCCTCCGAAAATATTGTGGAGGAACCACCTTCGAACCTTCCGACAGAAGATCCTGTTCAAAAGATAAACTTGGGAACACCTGATAACCCACGTCCTGTATTCATAAGCAAGAATATAAAGGATGATGAGTTACCCGAGTATATCGCTTTTCTTCGTGAGTTCGTTGATTGGTTTGCATGGTCCTACGCTGAAATGCCTGGTTTAGACCCCAAAATAGCAGTCCACAAACTCAATCTTCAAGAAGAAATCAAGCCTGTCAAACAAGGCCAAAGAAGATTCCGTCCAGATGTGATGGATAAAATTGAACAAGAAGTTCAAAAGCTCAAAAGCGTCGGCTTCATCCGTGAGGAACAACATCCAGAATGGTTGGCCAACATTGTCCCCGTGACAAAGAAAAATGGGCAGATCAGAGTCTGTATTGACTATAGAGACCTGAATGGCGCTTGCCCTAAAGATGAATTCCCGCTCCCCATACCGGAGGTGATGATTGACAATACCTGCGGATTCGAGCGAATGACATTCATGGATGGCTTCTCTGGTTACAATCAGATAAAGATGCATCCCGAGGATGAAAAACACACTTCATTTCGGACTCCATTTGGCGTGTATTGCTACACTGTCATGCCATTTGGTCTGAAAAATGCTGGTGCCACATATCAGAGGGCTATGATGAAAATATTCCAAGATATGCAGCACAAGACGGTCGAATGTTACGTTGATGACCTCGCCGTCAAAAGCAGAAGAAAAGAAGACCATCTCAAAGATCTTCGGGAAGTCTTCCTCCGACTTCGCAAACACAAACTGCGGATGAATCCTCTAAAATGCTTCTTCGGCGTCTCGTCGGGTAAGTTTCTCGGATTCCTTGTTCGGAAAGCTGGAATAGAACTTGACCCCATAAAAGTCAAGGCTATTCTAGAAATGCCCTCTCCAAGAACCCTAAGGGAACTAAAAGGGCTTCAAGGGAGATTGGCCTACATTAGACGGTTCATCTCCAATCTTTCGGGGAAATGCCGTCCATTCTCTCGATTGATGAAAAAAGGTGTAGACTTTGTCTGGGATACCGACTGCGAAGCCGCATTTCAAGATATCAATTCATACCTGACCAAACCTCCAGTGTTAGCTGCCCCTGCCACTGGAAAACCATTCATCTTGTACACAAGAGCTCTTGATCATTCTGTAGGCGCTCTGCTTGCACAAGAGAATGGTGAGGGAAAAGAAGCTGCTCTATACTACCTCAGCCGCATGCTAGTAGGTGCAGAGCATCGCTACTCTCCAGTCGAAAAAGAATGCCTTGCCGTGATGTTTGCCGTACAAAAGCTACGTCACTACTTGCTTTCCAACACAGTCTACCTCGTCTCAAGGATCAACCTCTTGAAGGTCCTTGTCACAAAGGCAGGTTCTCTTAATGCCCGACTGGCAAAATGGTCCATCCTCTTGTCACAATTTGATATTAGGTATGTGCCACAAAAAGCAATCAAAGGCCAAGCTCTAGCAGATTTCCTCGCAGAGCATCCATTGCCTAAAGATTCTCCACTCAGAGATGATCTCCCAGACGAACCTGTCTACAACGTGGAGACTTCCTCACCAAATGCCTCCTGGGACATGTACTTTGACGGTGCAACCAGGACAAATGAAAACAGAAAGCTGATCTCGGGAGTTGGCATCCTCTTTGTTAGCCCCGACAAATGCATGATTCCACACGCTTTCTCGCTACTGGAACCATGCACAAACAATGCAGCTGAATACCAAGCTCTGATCCTAGGATTGGAACTCGCCATCGAATCCGGTATCACTATGCTGGAAGTCTTTGGAGACTCTCAACTGATCGTCAACCAGATGACTCAGAAATATGAAGTCAGGAAGCCTGATCTGCTGCCTTATTACAACAAGGCACAATCGCTTCTGCAAAAGTTTGACATCTGCAACATCACCCACATTCGTAGAGGTGAAAATATCCGTGCAGATGCCCTGGCCGGACTTGCCGCATCAATGGCGATCCAGGAAGGGGAAAACATGCAAATTACAGTGTGCGAGAGAAGGATCCTCCCTCCTCTTAACACACACCAAGCAGTTGCCGAATGCCACCGAGTGGTTGGAAGTCGGATCTCTATCCTTCAACCTTCAATCGTCGACTGGAGGGATCCGTTCATTGATTACACTATGTTCGGAATCCTACCTGAAGATCCAAAAGAACGGGTAAGCATACAAAGGCGAGCCCCAAACTTTCATTTGGATATTCCTTCAAAAATCCTCTACAGGAAATCCTTCAACGGAGTACTTCTACGCTGCTTGTCACAACAAGAGGCCGAAGAAACACTTAAAGAAGTTCATGCTGGTCTTTGTGGAGCCCATCAGGCAGGTCCTAAGCTCTATGATCAGATAAAAAGGTTAGGTTACTATTGGCCTACCATGGTTGCTGATGCAATGCAATTTGCCAAACGCTGCCAGCTATGCCAAGTTCACGGAGATTACATTCACATGCCTCCGGAATGGCTGCATCCTACAACAATCTCATGGCCTTTTGAAGCATGGGGCATGGACATCATAGGTCCTATCTCTCCCCCTTCAAGCAAAGGTCATCGCTTCATCTTCGCCGCAACGGATTATTTCTCCAAGTGGTCAGAAGCATTTGCGTTCAACGAAATGAAGACCTCATCAGTTCTTCAATTCCTACGCACCAACATCATTTGTCGTTTCGGCATACCCAAGAGATTCGTCCATGATAACGGACCACAATTCCGGGATCATCGATTCTACAGGTTTTGTGACAAATACAAAATCCAAAGCTGTCCTTCGACTCCATACAATCCGGCAGCAAACGGATTAGCAGAAGCCTTCAACAAGAGACTCTGCAAAATCCTCAAGAAAATGGTCTCTAGTCACAAAAGAGACTGGAGCGATAAACTGTCTGAAGCTTTGTGGGCCTATCGAACCACCGTTCGAGGACCAACCCATAGCACACCATTCTCCTTGGTCTATGGATGCGAAGCTGTCTTGCCCCTAGAGGTACAAATTCCTTCTCTGAGGGTATCTCTACAAAATGACATGACTCAAGAAAGCAATGTCAAATTGCGACTCCATGAGCTGGACAATCTCGACAAGAGACGGCTCGAAGCTCGACAAAGCATTGAACTTTACCAAGCACGCATGGCAGGATCTTTTGACAAAAGGGTCCGGCAACGCGCCTACAAAAAGGGTGACTTGGTTCTTGCGGTAAAAAGACCAATGGTCTTCGCACACAAATCCAAAGGCAAATTTGAACCAAAATGGGAGGGACCCTACGTCATCGACAAAGTCTTCTCCAACGGCGCATATGCCCTCCTAAACATGGAAGGCGACAGATGTATGCTGCCTATCAACGGCAAGTTCTTGAAGCGGTACTACCCTTGAAGACTTACCCAACTGGGTAAGAGCAATGCCTGTATGGCCAAAACCTGTTCTCAGGTACTCGCTCGTCAAACCCACTCTCTTTAGAATTTTCATATCAAATGTCAAAATTTCTAGAGATTCAAAAACAATGCTTACTTTCATCGTTTCATTGTTCAAAAACAAAAAAAATCCAAGTTTAGGAGCCTCTCCCTGACTTGACCAAAGCTTTCGATCCTTGAACCAAAATTCATGGTTTGAAACAAAAATCCGGATTCAGGGATTTCCACCCTAGTCCACCTTACCTTTTACCGCCAAATGGTTCTAGGTCAAAATTTACGACCCTCGTGTCTTTAAACAAAAAAAAAATGGTTTTTTCAAAAATCGTGGGGAAATGACATCAAAGTCAGTACCCGCAAAACAAAAATTTTGAAAAAAAGCAAGGATGCGACATTCCATCGATACTTGCACCCAAAATCGCAGGGAAGCGACATTTTGTCGATACTTGCAAAATCCAAAAACCGTGGAGAAGCAACAAACCAGTTGATATCCACAACAAATCAGCAGGGTCCAAGAACATCTCCTTGAAGAATTGGTCGTCAGGGAAACCCATGGTCTCAAACCACTTGTCACCCAGTGCAATGATCCTATCAACGATCGCCCTGGCACCTGTGACATCCAGACCAACCTCTTCGGTGTCGGTCAGAATCTCCTGTACATGTGGGATCATGCCAAATCCTGCCTCCAAGTGTCCAGAAAGGAGAGTCTTGACCCAAGAACTCAAAACCCGAGCCAGTACCTTCTTCGCAAATTGAAGAGACGAACTGGATGAAGATTCAACCTTCTCCGCTGATCGGCTGCTCATGTCATGTCCCATTGGAAGAGTAACAAAAGAACTCTTTTCACTTGGAGCCACTGGAGAGGGAATCTCAACACGAGGCATCTCCTCAATCATGTCAGAACTGGTCTCTACCTCCGGATCGACCTCTGGCATCCCTTGCTCTGGTTCTGAAGAAAGCGATGGACTCTCTTCTGTCACTTCAAAACCTGCAAATGAAACACAAAAAGGTATGAATATGATCCTGTTCAAAAAAAAAATCATCAGGGTCATCACTACAAAGTACCTTCTTCAACGACTGGTGGAACACTCTCTTCCTCCATGAACTCATCAGAAGCATCATCGACATTTGCGTCCATTGATGGTTCAAAGTCATCGGAATCCTGTGGCAAGTCAGCTGACAAGGAAAAACTGTTAGCAAATCAAGTCGCAGGCAAAAAAAAAAAAAAGAGAGAAAGCGAAAGAAGTTATACCAATTGGAGATTCCGGAGTCATTCCAGAGTCCCTCGATTCTTCTTCAGATGCCATAACCGGCTCCATCACCGCCTCATCGGTCGGAACCTCAGGCATCGGCAAGTCTTCATCCTCTGCTAAAAAAAAAAAAAGAAAAAAGCAGCAGCAGGGTGAGAAAACAAATCAGAACATGGAAAGCCCCATGAAAGAAGTAGAAAAAGAAAAAGGAAGAATCATACCTTCACCAATGGTCTCTTCCCCACGACTCCTCTTCTCTGGAGGCTCGTCGACAGCCTCTGGCACCTCCTCGTTGATGGTAAGAGGGATTTCCATGTCAGGAGAGTCCTCATGTGGCCCCTCGCTGCGATGATGACTCCTCCTCTTCTTACCTCTACGGGTTCGCTTCCTAGAAGAACCCGCCCCACTATCAGAGTCAGGTTTCTCACTTGACTCCTCACTGGATGGTCTGCTTTCGCCAGTAGACTCCACGGAAGCTCGTCTCTGTACCGCTTGCATCCAAGCGTCGAGCTCAGCTTCCTCCTGTTCTAGCTGCTCCAAAGCCTCATCAGGTACTTCCCAAACACCTTCAGAACCAATGACGCCCTGGTCACCGAGAAAGCCTATCTTGTGCTTCTCTCCAGAAAGGAAGGCCCAAACTTCCTCTCGCCGGACGCCATCCGACTTCCCAATGCCTTTTCCAGAAGACAGCTTTACATCAAGCTCCTTCTTGGAAAGCCCCCGATATGCCAAAAAGCTCTCCGCGAACCACTTCGTGAAGCCGGCAGTTCGGAAAGTCGACAGCTCAGGATAAGAAATCGTGGCAGTAGTGTCTTCAGCACTATAGAAAGCCCATGCATTTCTGCCATCCTGCAAACCCCCAAAACGCTTCACCATACTCGAAGGCGCCCCAACAACGCCTTGAGAGAAGCCCAACTGAAGCGCAAAGCGAGAAGGTACATACGGCTGGATGTCGACGAAAAGATGTCTACGGTACACCATCGTGCCGACTCGTATGCTGAAAAGCCACTCCTTCTCTGCATTGGTCAAAGGGTAATGCCTTCCCGACCCTGCTCTGGTAGAGTCTCGGGAGGCACCAAAATCAAAAGCCTTCTTCCGCAACTCCGGAGAAAGCTTAACTGAAGACTGCCCCATCTCGACGTCCCTGAACCGTCGGATCCTCATGCGGGCAAACAAAAGTGATTCGGATATGGCTCTTCCCTTAGCCAATCGAATCATCAGAGGATCATCATCCTGTGCAGCACCCAGCTGGTGGAAGCCAGGACAGTGGTATACAAACCACGAATAAAAGATATGGGCTGAAAATACCCTATTCATAGGGAGCCCAAGCCGAACCAAGAAAGCAGCAGCCTGCAGTTCGGTACACAGGTAGGAGTAAAGAGCAGGCACCAAAGCAAGCCGCTCTCCAAACGCCATCTGACAAGCCGGAAAAATACAATGCGGCCTGATGTGCGTCCCATCTCCACCAGCAAAAATAGCCTCACCTAGCCAAAAAGTGAGGTAAAAAGTAAGATCTCTCCGCAATGCAATGTCAGAACAAATGGCATCTGTGCTCGCGAAGAAACCCTTCAACTCTTCCTGCATGACCGAAGTCTTCTTCCTGTCTTCCCGGGTCATGCTATCAGAAGACTCTTTGCTGTCAAAGAAGTTGAAGAATGAAGAGCCATAACTCTTCCAACTGCTGGATCTCACTTTCGAGCCCTCCTTCAAAAAATCATAGAAGGCGACGAGCTGAAAGTATAGGAGCCTGAACTCCTCTGACTGCTCCTCGAGGACGCTGTCAATCGGCATGAACTCCTCGTAGAGTTTGCCAAGGATGGGCAATCCAGTAATAGCACTTAACTCCTTCAGAGAAAAACCAATCTCACCGTTCGTAACAACGAAGGTATTGGTCTGAGGGAGGAAAGACTCCAACATAGCCATGAAGGCATCATCGGAAAAAGTCACGGTCTCCCTAAAAGCGCGGACCGCGTCAAAAATCCCGGCTTCCTTCAAAACGGCGCCCCCAATCAGCAAGGTGTGGTCAGTCCATGACTTCCAATCGGAGTCAACATTGAAACGGCCACGAAGTCGAAAAGGCTTCACCCAAGTACTGCCGTCACCGCTGAAAACGCCAAGGCCCACCGGTCTCAAATCGACCGACGGATAATCAGAGCCCTGGTAGCCGCTGGCTGGCATCAACATGTCCATACGGACAGGTGGCTTCTCCGCATATCCGGAGGGTCCACCAACAAAAACCCCGGTCTTGATCACACTGGCCCTCTTCACCCAGCTCGGAGGATCTTCCCTCTTAGAGCACGTGGAAGCAAGGCTCATGATCGAGATGGTACGATCAAAAGACGACCGGGTAGAAATAGTTCTCTCTTCACCATCAGCTGTGTAAGAGAACTGAAAACATCTCCTTTGGTATGACAAGTCGTCAGGGACTGCATCTCCAAAGAAGAAGGTAGGCTTGGGTAAAACCCTCAGATCGTCCATAACCCAAGGACGGTTGCTTACCATGATCTTATAGAATTCCTCATTCTTGAGAGCGATCAATCGCTGTCTCATCTCATCGCGATTGAGGGAATCGCACTCTTCCAAGTTCTTCTCAACAAACTGGACCTTCTCCCAGGCCTGCTGAACGGCCACATTGGAAGATCTAGCAGATCGACGAGGTACGCTTGTAGCAGGCTCTTTACCCTTGTTCGCTCTGGAGGAACCACCTGCAAAGGTTGGAAAAGAAAAAGATCGTCATCAAAATGACAGGATTTCGCTAAAAAAAAAAAAAAAAAAAAAAAAAAAAAAAAAGGGGGTCACTTTGTCCCACCAAAAATCTGGCGAAATTTTGGCATGACTCCGGGGCGATTCCAAAGAAAAAGGAAATACCCCGACGGAAATAGAAAGTTTGAAGATGGGCTCAACATTGCTGCGGGCTCCGAAACTCCAAACTTTCGAAACCTCAAAATCTCCGCAAAATCAAGAAGGGCTCAACATCGCTGCGAGCTCCAAATTCCCAAATTTGCAAAGATTTTCAGGTATGCTATCACATCATGCTACTCAATTCAATTTACAAAAAGTACATGCATGAACATCTAGATTTGCATAAAAACGCATTATCATGATGAGCAAAAAAAAAAAAAAAAAAAAAAAAAAAAAAAAGAAGCTTTCTCAAAAAAAAAAAAAGGGAGAAAGAAAAGAAAAAAAAAAGAAACTTTCTCAAAAAAAAAAAAAAAAAAAAAAAAAATCAGGCCACGTGGCCGTACGGACCAGATCCGTACACAAAAAAAAAAAGAAGAAAAAAAAACGTGTGAAAAAAAAAAAGAAAAAAAAAACAAAAGAAGAAATCACGTGGAGAAGAAAAAAAAAAAAAAGAAGAATAGAAAGAAAAGAAAGAAAGAAAAAAAGAAGAAAGAAAAAAAAAAGAGAAGAAGAGAAACTTTTTTACCATCCTATTCTCTACATAAAGTTTTCTTGAAAGAAAAAGAGAGAAAACTTACTTGAAGCCATTGATGGAGAAGAAGAAGAAAAAAGCTTGAAGATCCTTGAAGAAGAAAAACTCTTGGCCTTGGAGCTCTCTTGAGATTGTTGCAAAAGAAAGCAATAAGGGCAAGAGATCCTACCTTCCTTTGCTTTTATAGGAGAGAGCAAATCAAAGAAGGAAACAAAGAAGAAAGGTAAGTGTTACTAATTAGTAACCTTACCAAAAGAGAAGGAATTAGAAAGATTCTTTCCCAAAAAAAGAAAGATGTCTTTGAGAGATTTTCTCCCAAAATCAATCAATGAGAGATTCTCTCCAACAAAAAAGGATATTGGAGATTCTTTCCCAAAAAGAAAGATACCTTGAGATATTCTCTCCCAAATTAAGGGAATATGAGAGATTCTCTCCCATAAAGATATTTTTAGATATTCTCTATCCAAATGAGATATCTTTAGATATTCTTTACAAAAATGGCCCCACATGAGATCTAAGCCGTCCTAAAAAGCTTAAGGTCCCATGGGCTAGCCCATATGAGCCAGGTTTGACCACCTAGGCACTAAAAAAAAAAAAATTGGGCTTTTAGTCAGGAAAAAAAAATCCCTCTTACCCAAGAGCATACAAAAATGGTTCCATGCCTCTTTTGAGTTGATTGAACCATACAAAAAATTCCAAGCCCCATGAGCTTCCAAAAATCAAACCATCCAGCCTCATATACCAAGTTGAGCCAAAATCTTGAAATTGACATTCCACAAAAATCCAAACCACTCCAATGGACCCACACAGTCCCAAAGAGTGACCAAAAACCAGATCCTGGTCCCCTAACTTGCCACATACAGTTTGTTAGGTCACAAGACCAAAACCAAAAACCAAATCATGATCCCCCAACTTGCCACATACAGCTTGTTGGGTCACAAGGTCAAAACCAAAACCCGATCCCCTAACCTGCCATATATAGCTGGTTAGGTCACAAGATCAAAAACAGAAACCCAAATCCACATCCCTGATGTCATCTTCAAAACTTTGCCTCGAGATGGTGTGTGATTCCTTTCACTACCATAAAATTCCCCTGGAAGCTCAAAGGCTACTATACCAAAGGAAAGATTGCTCAAAGACTCTTGGTCAAGACACAAGCTCTCCTTCAAAAATCTCTTCGAGGCACATCGACTACAAAAGTCAAGCAATTCGTCGCTGTACCTCGAGGGGGCATTTGTTGACACCAAAAATGTCACTTTGCCTCTTCAACATCAAGAAAGCTGCATGGAGTCGCAACCTGCCATAAATAGGCAATGCAATTTCTCCAAAAATTCAAATCTTGTCAGAATCAAACAAAAACTGCAAGATCCTTCAAGATAGCCAAGAGAAGAGTACACATAAAGTTTCGGGCCATTTCGACAACATTTGGCCTAACTTCACTTCTCCGACAGCTAAACGGGAGCTCCCGGCGGCGACATCATCGGAGACGTCAAAACTTCGATCAAAGCCTACAGATGACTCCAGCATGTCTCAAAAGGGCTCTATGCCAAATTTCAAGTCAAACCGACAACGTTTGACCCTCCATCAATGCTCGAGCAGCAAAATCAAGCCTCCCGGCGGCGGGAACCACCGAAGCCTTCGCTCATCAAACCAAGTGCATGAGTGGCTTCAACATGCTTCCAAAAGGCTGCACGTCAAATTTCAGGTCATTCTGACAACGTTTGACCAGGTTTCGATGCTCCGAGAGAAAATCAAGCCTACCGGCGGCGGAGCAACCCGGGACCATGACATCCAAAACGGAGCCCATGGAACGTCTCAAAATGACTCCAATAGGCTCCCCGTCAAATTTCAGGTCAATCGGACATCGTTTGACCACATATCAAAGCTCGGCATTTTCCCCGCAGACAAATCAAGTGAAGCATCGACGGGACCCCCAAACGGCTTCAAAACTCAAACAAAAGCCTATGGTTGGTCTTATTTATTGCTCAGGAGGCTTCACCTCAAATTTCAGGTCATTCCGACATCGTTTGACCAAGTTTCAGCTTCTGGCGGAAAATTAGCAGCTCTACGCGACAAAGTCTTCGGCTTTCCCGGAAAATTGGAAACTTTGCACTCTAAAAATGCAAGGATTCTCATCAAGTTTTCTACAGGGAAATCAAGCCAATAAATGAGAAGAAATGTCAAGAAAAATACAGAAGAAAAACGGCGACGAAAAAGACCTCAAAACGACCGCAAAACGGGCTCCGAAGGGGAAAAATCCCCCAGGGTCGCAGACCCCTGCGACCATGGCCCATGGTCGCAGGCCCCTGCGACCATGGCCCATGGTCGCCGGTCCATGGTCGCCGGCGACCATGGCCCATGGTCGCCGGCGACCATGGAGGTCCGGGTCACCGGATTTTCCGCCGGTGACCCGTTTTTCCGTCTTTTTTCGCGTTTCGCGCACTTTGGCCCCTGTGGTTTCCTGAAAATGTGATTTTTAGTGCTCTAAATTGACTCATATCCGACGACATCTCGGATCCGCCGTCAAAAGCATAAAATCATCATTGATCGCTCCAAGATCGCCAACCGGTCGACCAAGAAAGTGCACTTTCTGTCCGACCGATCATGAAATCGACAAGACAGATGTCACCGGCCCACTCTTAGCTATCAATGTCTGAAGTTACATGTTCATCCGATGTCGATCAGCATGAAAATCCATCGATGATCATCGCCAAAAGAATTCCAGAAGACACGGCACGGCCCGCGACTCTTCGACTGCTCGGCGACCATTTAATGCAGTTAATTGACTAGCTTTATTGCAGTCATTAATTCATTTCTTTGGACGGCCCAATCAGAAGCAAGCATCCAGGAGTTACAAATCAATTAAGTCATGGCATTCAAGCCATGAAACTCCTCCCATTATGGTAATTAAGGTGATTAAAAGCCCTTAATCTCCATCGGCCAATCAGATTCAAGGAAAAAGGAGTTACAAAATCAAGAAATAAATCTTGTAACTCCTCCCATTAAAGCCATTAAGGCTCATAAACCCTCCTAAATGGCTACCAAAGGCCTATAAATAGGAGAGCATTCCATTGAAATTGAGATCGGAAAAGGATCGGAAAAAAGAGGAGAAAATCAGAAAAAAAGGGATCAGAAAGAGATCTGAGAGAAAGAACAAGAGAGAAAAACTCTGCTGAAGTTCTGCACCGGCCACCACTACAAGGTGACAAAAGTCCCTTGGGGGGCACCCCCCCCCAAGGTCCTTGCCTTCTCCTGCTGCCTCCAATGGCTTAGACGTGGCTTTTCAGCCCGTCTACTTAGCTTTTTATTGGACATAGGACCTTCTCTTGGTCTTTGTCCTCTAAAAACCTGAGGTCATAGCCAAGCCAAGCGAGTCAAGAGCATCTTCTGTTCTCATCTGCATGGATGATGGCGAAGCCCATACATGGCTTGCGACCGTCAATCTGAACGAGTCCCCCACAATCTCCTGAAAAGTTAGATCTTCCTTTTCTTGCTTTTCATTGTAATTTGTATTTTTCTAAAGAGACAAAAATCACAACTCTTGTCTTTCATTATTGATAAGAATTGTAAATCGGCTATAAACGCCAAAATCGGCTATAAATGCCAAACAAAATCGCCTTTCACGGCAAATCAAGAAAATGTCTCTTTTCTTAAATATTTGTGCAATGGAAAACTTGAAAGAAGTTGATTTCCTTTTTACTTGCGAAGGTTGATCTCCGGATTACCACTTGCAATTCCAAGTAAAATAGAAAATCTGGCACACCCACATAAAAGAAATGTTGATGCACGCTTCAGGGCCCGCCAGGGCGCGAAAGGGCCGGACCCGACGGACTCCCACGTTCCGCCGACCCCGGTAGCCGCCCCAGCGGGCGCCTCGGAGCGCGTTCCATCAGTGCACAGAACCACTGAAGCGGGAGGTCACCTAAGCTGGAGGAGAAAACCTTGCAATCGAGGTTGCCGTCGCCGTTGAATACCGACATCTTCTGGGTGAAGTGTCGGAGATGAGCTTCGGGGTCTGACGTTCCGTCATAAAGATTGAAGCGTGGGACGCTGAATTTATCAGGGAGAGGATGATCTCTGATTTCCCGAGTAAATGGAGATGTGCCGCGGATGTCACTATATCTGGTAGCCAACCGACCTCGAGCGAGGCCGACATGCTCCAGGTTCTGTTGCACGGCCAGTTTAATTTTCTAATCAATATAAGCAGCCATGTCGGGGTCGGCCCCGGTCTCCCGCCTTTGCCTCCGGCACTGCTGCTGGTCGGCGCTGGCGTGAGTGTTACTCGAGCCCTCTTCCCGAGCTCGGGCACGTCTCTCGTTTAGTTGCTCCCTTAGGTCTGGCTGACCCTCGGGGCCCAGCCGAGCTTTCCGCCGAGGTGGAGGCGTGTGAGAGGCTTCGGGCAGGGTTCCGTCCTTTGCCTCCAGCTGTCGCTGAAGCTGGAGGATCTGCTCCTTTTGTTCTTCAATGACGAGGTTCTGAGCCTTGATTGCTTCAGCTTGGGCCTCAACGTCTTCCTCTAGGGCCATGTCGTCGTCACCTTCGTCACCGAGGTGGACATGGTCCTCTTCCATGTGGTCTTCGTGATGAGACCGACGAGGATGAGACTGCACAGGAGCCCTACCTCGTTGGAACTGTTCCTGAGGAGGAACGTCCTTGCGGGGTAGCTCGGTAAAAACAACCTCCAGACGTGGACGCTCTGCCTGGGAGGACGTTGGCCGGGCCCATACTGCTACAGGACCGCTCCGAGGAGACACCGGTGCACCTCTTGACGATGAGTGTGTCACCGTGACGGGTGACCCTACACTTCGAATACCAGGTTCCCCCTTCGCTCTTCTCGACTGAGGGTTGGGTGGTGTTTGCCTGGTATCTCTTTGCTGGCTTGTTACTAATGCCCCTGCCTGGTTCGTCACCAGTGGAGGCGGCATGAGAGGCAGGAATGTCTCTGGCTGCCTGGACCTGGACGGTCCAACAACGCTCTTTCCCTTCTTAGCCTTAGGAGGCATGGCTGTTAGGATGAAAATATGGATTTTTCAAATCGTTTCCCACAGACGGCGCCAAATTGTGCGTACCTAAAAATTACGGACTTGGTTTAGGTGGTGATGAGGGTTTACAGAGAGGCTGTTTTAACTGAACAGGAACGTCTCTGATGATCCGAAATCTGAAAGGGAAGAGAAAACAGAGGTCAAGGCCCGAGGCTGCTGTCAGCCAAAGGCACTCCGACGCCTGAGTTAGTGCAGTCACTGAACTAGGGTGAAGTGAGGAAGAAGATGTGAGCAGAATCAACAGGATATAGACTGTATTCTTGCGTACCTTTTATGGGATTACCATGCAGGTATATGTAGGAGAGAGTAGAAGGTTCCATAGTGGAGGTAAGTGGGGATACTTGTCCCATCAGCCCACCCCTAGGATCAAAGTAGATGAGGATACTTGTCCCATCGGACATCCCCTCAAATCCCTCACATAAATGTCGACATGATAGGGAATGTCCCTTATCAGTATTTGGCGGTCACTCTATCTGTTAGGGTGCTGTGTACTGCAGCTGTCCCGTCTCATAATGGAGATTTAGACGCCCGGTATTCACCTCGGCGCGTGGCCGAACTGGAGAGGATCCGGGGTCGAGGGTTTAACTGCTGGAATATGAGATACCGACCTCCAAGGGAGTGTGTTCGGTTCTATTTACCGATGTAGATCGGGTCTCGGTACTTGCTGGCCGAACTGAACGAGAGCGAACTCAGAGCAAGCACCCCAATTGGTACTGCTACCGAACTGGAAGACAATTTCTGGATTATGGAAATATCCTACACAATAGTATAGCCAACAATCTCACATAAATTTCCGTTTCAAATGTGAGCCGTTGATCATTTACAACTAATTAATAAGTACTGTGGTCCAAGCCAATTATATCTTTTTTAAAGCAATAGGTAACGTTGCTCTCCGGTGTGCTCAGTCAGCACTCTCATTTTTCATGATTTTTCTTGATTTCTCATTTGGGTTTTGATCAGGATTCTAATAAAATGACATGTGGCATCATAAATATAACTCCTAAATCTTCTCCAAGTCTCTCACCTCAATGGGCTCTCCTTAAATTGTAAACTTTCTTTTATCAATTTATATTTTATCCCTTACTTTTGAAATTCAATAAATAAACAATTGTCTTGGTTGGGAGCTGTTTGAATCCCACTGGAAGAGGATATGCTGATCGATATTAATTAATCAATCCATAGTGGATGGTAGAACCCATGATAGTTTAAATGGCCCACGGATTAGGAATTGGTGGTGGGCCCCACTTCAAGATCAATTTCAGCACTCGTGTATTTGGCAACCGTTCACATACATATAAGTAATGTTAAAATAGGAAATAGATACGTTAAGTTTTGCATATGTGAGTTTCAAATATATCCAAAACACACACAAACATATATGGCGTTTATCAGGTGCGCTCGATGCGCGACACTTAATGGTCCATTCGAGTGCCCCCCAAATTTCACTTAGCCCTCGAGTTCTGCAACCATCTGAATGGACCAGACTGTTGGATCAACTGCACACCCATTTGAAAGTACTATACACTGTTGGACTTGTGAGGACTAGATGGAGATGATAGGATTTAGGGACAAGGCTGATTTTTTGCAGAGATGTGGAGCCCGGGGAGATCTTTTGATCCCCACAAGTCCCAGTCCTAGGCGGGTCCGCATGTGGGCGCGCACCACGTTGAGGTGTGAGCACCGATCCAGCGGGTATGATCTAATAAATGATATACTTGTATTTGGCATATGTGCAACACATGGCCCTCAACTTTTGCAACCATCCAAATGGACTGGACAGTTGGATCAACTGCATACCCAATCGAATGGACTATACGCCGTTCAACTTGTGGGGCCCATATGGAGATGATAGGATTTAGGTATGAGGCTGATTCTCTCCAATGATGTGGGGCCCAAGCAGATCTTTCCATCCCCACAGGTTCTGATCCCATGTGGGTCCTCATGTGGGGCCAACGTTGAGGTGAACTCATTGATCCAATGCGTATGATCTAATAAATCCTACACTCATATTAGACATATGTGGGGGCACACACTCAAGTTTTTATAACTATCAGATTGGGACTTGGATGGCCGTCACAGATTCAGATATATTTTTAGTGGGTTTGATGGCCCCATCTATTTTAAATTTATAATTGAGTAAATCATGTATGTTATCCTTTGTGGGGTCTATTTATATGAAACATATAGTTGATTAAATTCATATGATTTATTCATTTTGAAATCTATCATTCAAATTATGAATTAATGCAAATACTTTTTTTAAACAATTAAATCATGTGTTTTATCCTCTGTGAGACCTAACAAATTATTATATGGTTATAATTAATTTTAATATTTTATAAACTTATATGTAATTTATTTATTTTTGCGAGGGCTAAGCACAGGCTATGACTACTAGTTATATATAAAATACCAGCAGCCTCTTCATGGGAGAGCAACACGTGGTGCTTTTTCTTGGACTTTCGCAGTGACATGTGGGACCCCCATCTCTTCCTTATCATATCTCCTATTATTTATCATATCTCCCATCTCTTCCATCCTTATAACACATATATAGTTTCTAATCATATCCTACTTCAACTTCAGCCTTACTATATCTCCTAAAACTTATGTTAAATCATATTTATTTTGTCCTTATCACACATTATTTCTAATCATACGATTGATGGCCCGCCTCATCATATCTCCAACAATTTCTCTTAAATAATCTCTTTTTATCCTTATCATACATTGTTCTAATCCCATGATTGATGGCCCATAATAGAAATTCACTCAATCACACTATAAATAAATCTGGGAACATGACACTATAATCTATGTTGCCCTGGTCGAGCCCAACCATTTGCCATTGTCCATGCCCAATATTATGAGTAATATTGCATACTCATGTCACCTAAATTTTTTTAGTAATTTTCAAATTTATACATAATGAGTAATATTGCATACTCATTTCTGTTGGTAAATTAGTAATATCGCCAACAATTTTTATTGGAGTTATTTCAGTGCCCACATAATTGCAGTACTAAATATGTAGTATTGGCATGTGCCCAAAAAAATATTGTTAAATAATAATCTTTTATCTTATCGCCTGTGCCCAGAAAATCATTTATAATCTATGCCGAATTTCATGCAACAGTTTGCCATTTTTGATATGTGGGGTTCACACTAGAGTTTGAATTAACTCAAGAATTCTCTAAGTAAATGTGATCACTTGGAAGTCAATTTTGAATTATCATAAAAAATAGAGGATTTTACCCAAAAAATCCCCTAAGACTTGTCAAAAGCCAAAAGCACCATCAACATTTTATAAAGACCACAGTAGTCTCAAAGGCCTTGTTTGGTATTTTTTTTTTGCTTTTAGCGCTGAGCGGGGATATCGCAGTTCATTCTGAGTAAATGAGCGGGGATATCCCCGTTCGTCGTTCATTACAACTCAAAGACTATCGAACTCTCTTTTCCCCTTTGCCTTTTCTGGTATCCGAACGAATCTCTCCGCAACCCTTCTTCCACATTACCTTGCTTTATGGGAGAATCCTATTCTTGAATCTTTTAAGTAGAAAGGTTTGGGCTCCATTGAAGAGGTTGGTAGTCTAGATTTACCTTTTTTACATTTGATTAAACCTAGAAGCACAATCTTCACATGTGTTTTTCTTTTACCCAAAAAGTTGATGTTTGGAAGTATTCATTAAAGCTTCCATCTCCTTGATGGATAATTAATATTACTCTATAGGTAATCCACATTAACTTTTTTTAAGATAAAATGACTATATTTCAATAATACAAATGGGCATTGGCTTTGAATGTAATAGAAGATGGTAGAATTGGGCATCAGCAGCTTTTGATTACATAAAAATGGTTGGATATGGGGACGGGCATGGGCATTGGCTAACATAGAAATGATTAAGCTTTGAAAGTAGTTTTGTAATTCTATCAGTTACATACACATGGGCATTAGTTTAATAAGGATATCCCTGTTCATAGCACTAACTTGGGTGGGGATATCCCCATCCCAACTGAAACCACTCTGAGACAGTACTATAGTGGGCAGGGATATCCCTATTCACATCACTAATTTGGGCGGGGATATCCCCGTCCCAACTAAAACCACTCTGAGAGACAGTACTGCAGTGGGCAGGGATATCCCTATTCACAGCACTAACTTGGGCGGGGAAATCCACGTCCTAACTGAAACTAATCTGAGAGACAGCACCGACAGTACTTTAGTGTGCTGGGATATCCCCACTTACAGCGCTAACACAGGCAGGGATATCCCCTTCCAAAACACTATCATTGGCGGGGATATCCCTGCCCACAAGACAATACATGCGTGAGTATCTCTGTCTAGTCCATAAGAGAAATGCTTCTCTACAACCCATGAAGACATAAAGAAAACCCGTATCAAAGGTAGATATGCACCTTCACATTCACATCAATCATCAATGTCCTTGAAATCACACATTCATCCATCAACATCTAGACATGCACATTTACATAAACATTTAACAGCAAGTTCCCTGCTAGTCATCCTCGCATATTCTAACAAAATAGTATAAGGTAAATCAAATTAACAACTGTCTACACAAATACACGTCTCTGACTAGAAACAATATGCACATCTAATTCTCCAAAAGCATGTCATACTATGTCAACTGAATATACATGCAAGCTGAAGATCAATGTCAGTTTCTTAGTCTAAAGCACTTAAATCCAATCTATAGGAGTTTAGCACCCTGGTCCTTTTGAATATCTCCAGAACTATTTTACTCCGATAAAATGGAATGTCAGCTTGTGTGAACTTGAGTGATTTTCGGAGAATGCAGTGTTCAGCAAAAGCACATGCAAAGACCCCACAGTCGTTCCCATTGTCTTGGTGGGGGATGTCCATCTTTTCTTTGAAGGTCCAGACGAAAGGGTCATTCCAACCATAAACCGCAAATTTTTAAGGTTAGCCAACCAACCTAGGGAGTATCAAAGTAGAAGGTTAGTTTGCAAGTAGTTAGAGAATAATTTGTATAAAGATAGTGAAATGCATACTTACAAATTCCTTGCAAGTAGTTAGAGAATAATGATCACTTGTTGAGCTATTGTAAAATTCCCACACTGCCTCATCTGGGTAACCAACCAACAAACTGAAGTGATCAAAGCCATAATCAAATGGCCACATCATGGTGGTGAAAATTTTATAACATGTACAAACTAGCTGGCAAGTGCTTCCTTAAACAGTAGAAGGATCAAGATACAGAGCTCAGGAAACCATGTACAAGAACCTAAACAAACACACAATTTATATTTTATATTTTTTGAACTTGCCAATGGCGCAACCACAGTGTTCCTAAGCCACAAACTTTGGTGCCAACCCCCTTCAAATGCTAAAAAATAAATTACATTTTATAGTGCCTTAACTCAAAGCATCCATGGAACAATTTTTGTTATTTGAATTTTTCTCACTTTCCATACCAATGCCATTGGACTTGGATCAAAGCACCAAGAATTCCCAATTGCTTTACGCACAATTTCATCCCTTAGTATTTATACCTCTCATATCCATGGTTGTTCTATGCCCATTATAAAGCAAACAAACTTGCCCACCCTGCTCTGATCTTGGGGTATACTATTCAATTTGTATTTACTCTACTTGTGATTGAACATAAGTGTGAATGAACCATGAATTGTTGATCACATACATCAAGCCATGGAAAAATAGATAGATCATACTATAGAGTTACTAAAACACATTCATTTACAATAGCCTTTCAAGAAGATGAAAAAAAATGACTATTCCAATTATCAGGGGAATGTTGTTAACAAAAATATAAAGCAACTCCAGACCATCCAACTATAACCACAGCGATAAATTTCTTTATGTACCAATTACATTAAAAAGAACCAACCAAGATAAAGCATAGTAATATCAAAATGAAAATTCCAAAATAAATAAACAATTCTGGTAGGAATGTCCTCCTCCTAAGTAATTGCTGTCACTCTTCTTCAGTCACTTAGATTAAATAAGTCCTGTAAATCCAATTCCCACTAAAAAGAAAATATTGGCAGTCACGTTGGACTAAAGGGTCGGTTTGGTTGAGGAATCAATGGCAATAGAATGGGAATCATCCAAGATAGCGAGAAATTGATCAATTTTTTGGTTTTTTGGTTTAAAATCATGGTCGTGGAGGACTTTGAACTAACTCGAAAGTCCAAAGAGAGATATCATGGGACCTGTTGACAGGCAGTTCTGAAGGATAAATGAGAGAAATATGTGATAAACATTCCATTTTCTTATTCCTATTGCAAAATTAACATATGGGTAATTATTTTATAATACTTGGCATTGTGAATAACAAAGACTGAAAAACAAATGCTACAATGGTAGTGGTTAGTATCACTTCTCACCAAAAACATGGTTTGAAGTTTGTTGTGGTGGTCATAGAGTGATTTACATATAATTTGCACAAGTTTTTGGCAATGAATATTAATCTTCTTTTTTTGGCACTTGATGGTAGGAAACATTACACAAACCTTTCCTCTCTTTTTTCCATTTTTGTAATGTGTTATTTGATTTGAATTGTTGGTTTCTCTTGTGGGTTCTTAATAACCAAACCAAGCCTTTTCCCACTAGGTGGGGTCGGCTATATGGATTTGACGACGCCAATCAAATCTGTTTAGGGCCATGTCCTCCGTTAGATCCATGTAGGTAAGGTCATGTTTAATAGTTTCTTTCCAACTTCTCTTGGGTCTCCCTCTCCCTCTCCTACTCCTGGCAATCTCTATGCCTTCACACCTTTTAACAGGTGCTTCCATTGGACGCCTTCTAACATGGCCAAACCATCTTAGTCGATTTTCTCTCATTTTATCTCCAATCGGTGCTATTCCTACTTTGCCCCTAATCTCCTCATTCCTAATCCTATCTCTCCTTGTGATCCCGCACATCCATCTTAGCATTCTCATCTCCGCAACTTCCATCTTCTTAACATGATTATGCTTTACTGCCCAACACTCTGATCCATATAACAATGCTGGTCTTACCGCCACCTTATAATACTTTCCTTTAACCTTGAGGGGGACTTTCCGATCACACAAGACCCCCGAAGCACTCCTCCATTTGGTCCACCCGGCCTGAATCATGTGACTTACATCAGTATCAATCCCTCCATCCTGTTGCACCATCGATCCAAGGTACCTAAAGTTTTCTTTCTCTACAATCTTTTGTGTGCCTAAACTTACTTTTATGTTACCAAGTGTCCTACTTTGGCTAAACTTGCACTCCATATATTCCGTCTTGCATCGACTTAGCCTAAACCCTTTTGTCTCTAACGTTTTCCGCCATACTTCTAGCTTAGCATTCACTCCTTCTCTCGTCTCATCTACTAAAACAATGTCATCTGCAAATAGCATACACCACGGCACCTCATCCTGAATATGTCTTGTAATCTCATCGATAACTAGGGCAAATAAGTACGGGCTTAACGCTGAGCCTTGGTGTAGACCAATCGTGATAGGAAACTCCTTAGTCTCTCCGCCAGTCGTCCTTATAGATGTCACGGCTCTATCATACATATCCTTTATCGCCTCAATATATGCGACACACACTCTTTTCTTTTCCAGTACTCCCCATAGAATCTCCCTAGGAACCCGGTCATAGGCCTTCTCCAAGTCAATGAACACCATATGTAAATCTTTCTGGCCTTCTCTATACTGTTCCATTAACCTCCTCAGGAGAAAGATAGCCTCCATGGTTGATCTCCCAGGCATGAAACCAAATTGATTATCTGAAATGTTTGTTGTTCTTCTTAGTCTTCTCTCAATAACTCTCTCCCATAATTTCATCGTATGGCTCATCAATTTAATCCCGCGGTAGTTCGCACAGTTCTGAATATCTCCTTTGTTCTTGTATATGGGTATAAGAATACTTTTCCTCCATGCATCAGGCATCTTCTTGCTCTTTAGCACTACATTAAAAAGTTTTGTCAACCAATTTATGCCATTCTCCCCCAAGCACCTCCAGACCTCAATAGGGATACCATCTGGCCCAACCGCTTTCCCATTCTTCATCCTTTTCAATACTTCTTTAACTTCTTCCCTACTGATTCTCCTATAGAACATATGATTCGATTCTTCCCTAGAAATGGTAAGCTGTCCCAATTGTATGTCACTACTACTGCTTTCGTTAAATAACTTGTAGAAGTAGCTCTTCCAACGCTCCTTTATCTCATCGTCCTTTACTAATACCTTTTCATCCTCATCCTTAATGCATTTAACTTGGTTTAAGTCCTTGGTCCGCCTATCTCTGGCTTTAGCAAGCTTGAATATCTCTCTTTCGCCTTCCTTAGTGTCAAGTCGCCTATATAGCTCCTCAAATGCCTTTGCCTTGGCCTCACTAACTGCCTTTTTGGTTTCTCTTTTTGCTTCTTTATACTTTTCCAAGTTTGCTGCATTTCGATCCCTTTGCCAAGTTTTAAAACTCTCTCTTTTAACTCTTATCTTGTCTTGAATGGCCTTGCTCCACCACCATGCCTCCTTCTGTGCCGGAGCACCCCCTTTGGATTCTCCTAAGACTTCTTTCCCTACCCTCCTAATACACTCTGCTACCTTATCCCACATATTATTTGCACTCTCATTTATCGTCCAAACGTCTTCCTCTAGTACTCTATCCCTAAATGCTAGTTGCTTATCACCTTTCAAGTTCCACCATTTAGTCTTTGAGCATCTATACAACTTCTTTTTTGTAGTCCACCTTTGTAGCTGCACATCTATGATCAACAACCTATGTTGGGAAGTCAAGCTCTCCCCCGGTATCACCTTGCAATCTTTACAAGCTAAGCGGTCTCTTTTCCTAATTAAGAAGAAGTCAATCTGTGTCCTTGAGGAGCCACTCTTATAAGTCACCAAATGCTCCTCTCTCTTCCTAAAAAAGGTGTTAGTCACCATGAGATCATAAGCCACTGAAAAGTCCAAAATATCCTTCCCTTCTTCATTTCTATTACCGTATCCAAGTCCCCCATGTACTCCTATATATCCATCTACGTCGCGTCCTACATGGCCATTCAAATCTCCTCCTATGAAGACCATCTCGCCTTGGGGTATCTCTAGTAGCACTCCTTCCAAATCTTCCCAAAACTTCTCCTTATGTCCATCTCCTAAGCCCACCTGGGGGGCATAAGCACTAATTACGTTCACTATCTCTTCTCCTAACACTAACTTAATTGCAATAATCCTATCTCCACAACGCTTTACATTAACTATATCTTCCTTTAAGTCCTTGCTCACTACTATGCCAACCCCATTCCTCGCTCTATTAAGTCCCGTATACCATAACTTATACCCAGTCCTCTCGATCTCTTTAGCTTTCTGTCCCATCCACCTTGTCTCTTGCAAGCAGGCAATTGCGATTCGTCTCCTTTCCATTGTATCCACCACTTCCATAAGTTTCCCAGTTAGGCTCCCAATGTTCCAAGTACCTAATCTCAGCCTTCTATTTTGGGCTAGCTTCCTTACCCCCCGCACTCGTCCAATAAAGTGTGGGGACCCTTGCCTATTTAGCACTGCACCCGGGCGCCGATGCAGCGGTCCTTGCTCACTTATCACTGTACTCGGACTATACAGCGCGTCGCTAAGTAGGGGACGCCCCAACGAAATATCATTAGGTCTCAAATCCATAAAGAAATCCGACTGAGTATTGTGCTGGCTGTCGGCTACCTAACGCACAACCCTCCTCCTTTGTCCGAGCTTGGGACCGGCTATGTCAAGGATACCCCAACATAGGCGGAGTTTCTTGTGGGTTCTTAATATTTCAAAAAAAAAAAAAAAAAAAAAAACTTGTTAACATCTTTGTTGTTTAAGGATTATAGTTTTGTTTATATCTGCCCCAAGTTGTATGTGGATTGTATATTTTGGTGGAGTGGAGGGTTATGCATTCTGGGTGTTTGAGATAATGCAGCAGAATGGAACAACATAGGTTTGGATTGTATATTTTGGTGGAGTGGAGGGTTATGCATTTTGGGTGTTTGAGATAATGCAGCAGAATTGAACAACATAGGTTTGGATTGTATATTTCGGTGAAGTGGAGGGTTATGCATTATGGGTGTTTGAGATAATGCAGCAGAATGGAACAACATATGTTTGGATAGCTTTTTCTTACTTTTTTGCCCCAACTTAATGTCACAAGACATGTGGGGATTTTGCATGGAGGAGAGGTTGAGTGTAGAGGATATGATGGGTGGGTGGGGAAGATCATCATTTACCCAGCATCCAAATGATCCATAATCCATAGATTCATGAGTTTAAGCCAAATATCTGACATTTGGATGGATGTGAAAATCCATGGGTTCATGAGTCTCAAATTAAGTGTGGGTTCTCGGTCAACATCAAATGACACCTAACAAGTTTTTTTTTTTTTCAGATTATATCTTCTGAGATCAATTTAGTGGATTTCTCTTGTGAGAAGCTCATTAGAAGTTTTGGCAAAAAACGAGGGAATGTTTCCTACCATCAAGTGCATGAGAGCTGTGTAATGTGTAACAATGTGAATAACCAAGAAAAAGGAAATGCTCATTGACAACACAACTGCAGTGCTTATTTTCCCACCCAAACCTAGAACGTTTTTATCGAAAAATACTCAATCACATAGGTATAAATACAACCAACAAAACCCTCCCTACAAACATGACCCTTCTTCATTCTCTCTCTTTTTTCCATTCAAAAACTCCCCAAACAGTTCACGTTAGAAACTTTGAAGAAGAAGAAGAAGAAGTAGTTTAAAACTTGAAAAAGAGAATTACTGAAAGAGAGATACTTGAAAGGGAGACAGTTGATGAACAGGATCGCTCAAGAGTGAAAAAAGCATCACGTGGAAAGGAGAGGACGAAGTACAGAACCCTGCTGCCAGTGCCGGCCGATTAGGAGAGAAAGGGAGAAAGATGGAGGGAGAGTGAAGATGTCAATAGGAGAAAAGGGGAAATGGGTTTTGGGTCTATTTAAGGTAAAGGAGCAGAGATATCCCTGCTTAGAGAAAAAATTAAAAAAAATACCAAACAGGGCCTTTGAGACTACTGTGGTCTTTTTAAGATGTTGATGGTGTTTTTAGTAATTAACAAGTCTTAAGGGATTTTTTGGGTAAAATCCTCTAAAAAATATTTAAATATAGATTAAATGTTTAATAAATTAAAAGACATATATTTATTCCCTAGCATTTTTAAAAATAAAAAAAGGAGAAAAAAGAAAATGGAAAAAGAAAAAGAAAACAAGGCCGTCTTGACAACATTTTTTTCGCATATATTGAGTCGCGTTTCTATTTGACTTGCCTATTATCCAAAATGAGGTGACTCGGGCAACTCAAAAGCCAACATGGTGAGTGTTGCATTTGTGTCTTTAATTTCTCATTTTAGCCCGTCAATCAAAAGGCATTGCCTATATGTAGGGATGCCAATGGACCACAGTTACCCGGTTATCGAAGGTCAGATTCTAAAACTATTGGGCATGGTTATTTTATCTAGCCCCATTTGGGGATGGAGTCCATGCCCACAGTTTGGCTCTGACTTTGTTCAAGTCAAGGTCCAGATCCAGTCAGAATCTGTATGCTTGCACTTTGCTACTTCAAGTCCGGTCAGATCTAAGTCCAATATTTGACTCGTGTTAGGTTAAGGTCTGGGTCCAGGTTCACTATTGATCCAACCGCAACCCAAAACATTTAATTAAATTATTAAAATCCCCACTTACAATTTCTAAGAATTCATGTGGTCAAACAAATAGACCCTAAATTATAATGAATACAACTGCTAAAACTACAGGGGGGCTATTTACAAATCATAAAAACCTTAGGGGTATATAATATAAAAACCTCTTTCAGCTACAATAAGCCTATTGTCATATATTCATTGTCATGTACACAATCATAAGAAATCTCCATACACACCTTCAATGTGACTTTGAATTCTTAAGTTCAATCCACTTAGCCTCAATAAACAAATGAGTGACTTGTGCTTTCAGACCTTGATTAATGTTGTCCTTGATTAAGTCATTCTCAACATTGGGTGAATAATACTGAGTCAATCTAGATGTTATTTTTAGTCACATGATTTTTTTTTTTTTTTTGCTTGCTAACGGAGGGTTCCCAACCCTTTGGGCTGGACTATTCCCTCCGGGCCCAGAGAGAAGCCGGGTAAAACCCTTGTAACCCCTAGGTGGTAGCACAAGTGGACTCAACCTTCGGTTCTTGAAAAGGGGGGAACCGAGGGTCGATACCAAGACCTCTAGCTCCGGAAGAGAGAGGAACCGTGGTCTTGACTACTCGGCCAATCCCTTGGGGTCAGTGTCACATGCAATGCTTTGAAACTTGACAACACTTGACTCGGCCAACTCGACTTGGCTCGACTGGGTTGAACCAGTCTCTAGGGCTGACTGAGCCACAATTGATTAAGTTTTACACTACAGTACATCGAGTCTGAGTCTTATGTTCGGAGTTTATAAAATGATAAAAAAATGGGATATGACAGGGACAAGGTGCAGTCCCAACCCATCTACCCGACCTGATCAAAACCCAAATCAGTTGTGATTTTTAGGTTGAAGTCAAGCTTAGGCCTCAGAATAAAATATCCAATTTGAATTTGGGTTGAGTTAGGATTGGATTAAAGTCTGGTTTAGGTTGGGTGTAATAATGCAGTGTTGACAAGGGAAGGAGGTCAGGTCCGATTTAGGTTTGCCTTTTAAAAGTTTAGATTGGGTTTGCATTGAGTCAATCAAGTTAATGAGTCTTAGGTTCAGGCTTGGGTTGGCGTTTCTAGAATTCTACTTTAATTTGGGAAGGGCACTACAGCCGAGCCAGCCATCTTCCAATGCCAGTCACAATTGCCTTGTGAAAATGCCCTTGTTGCCCGCCAAATCTGCTACCACAAAGAATTCAAGCACTGAGATTGACCATGTTCTTTCAATTTCAGGACCCAATAATGAAGGGTGCATGGACCAAAAATCATAGACGAATGCTCTCAGGTGGGCCACTGACATGTTACTCAAATGGACGGTCATAAACAAATGATGATAGGTCTGTATCTAACCATCACATCTGGCCTATTTTGCCTAGATATCTGTCACAGTGGGCCCCTTTTGATAGAGGATCTGATGATAGCAACAGATCCCCCAATCTGATGATAAGGAAGACCTGACCCCAGAAACCGGGTCTGGACTTAGACCCTATTTTAATCTCCGTTTAATTATCAAACGAAGATTTGGGGTTTATGAATCCACATCCAAGATCTAAGAAGATCCAAACCTGTTTACCCATCAAAAAATTGGAGTGGAACCTCTCCAGTTGTTTTCTCCACATCCAAACAGACTGTTTTCTCCACTGGTTTCAGGGCCTTAAGTTGCGATTATATATAGAGACGATGATCTAGGCCAAAATTAGTCTAACCCCGGCGTATTTAGTTATTGGGTCTAATATTCAAGCCCATGTCTGGTAAACCAGCTAAAACTCATGTGAGCAATTGCGCTCAGATGAATAAAGTAGCACTTCAAGTGAATCAAATCTGAGCTATTATATAATTTTATATTATATTTGATAATATGATCAATGTAATATAACCGGTATCAATCTGCATTCTAAGAGATGAATAGGAGGTACCCGTGAATCTCGTTTTGTCACAGCATTTGAATGTGTTGGAACCATTTGCAATAGAGATGCCATGAGCATTTTGAACTCAGTTTGAGGCTTCACATTCTAACAGACTGGTATCTGTAAATCTGGTTCAATTACTGCTTTTAAATTATTGAAAACATTTTGCTATACAGTTATTGTAACTAAGAGTTTCTGCCAACTGCAAACTCTTGTTCATTCACTGTATATAAATGTATTGGAAACATCACCAATAATGTCTGAGTCTACCAGTAACAATCACTGTGTTGTAACTATGGCAGAACTTTTTGGCTGTATGTTAGACCTCGACCCTGCAGCCTTAGTAGGTTTAATTCTTATTAATCTCGATTAGGCGTCCAATATTTGTTTTGGATGGTTTTGTGATGGATTAGGTAGATTAGTGGGGTTTTCAGCCAACTTGTTCATTCCGGTGTGAGATAGATCATCGAACTCGCTGCAACTGCTCTCAGATCTATTGGATAATCAAGCAAAAAAGTTCTGTATACTTGCACTTTTCACTCATTCCAACCCCAACCCAATTCATTTAATCGAAAACCCCATTTACAAATCCTAAGAATTCAATGTGGTCAAACAAACAGACCTAAACTATAGTGAATACCGATTCCAGCAATAATAAGCCTATTGTCATTTATTCATTGTCAAGTATCCAAGCATAAGAAATTTCCATACACGCCTTCAATGTGTCTTTGAATTCTAAAGACCAATCCACTTAGCCTCAGTAAGAAAAATGAGTGACTTGTGCTTGCAGACCTTGATTAATGCTATCTTTGTGCACCTAGAGAAAGTGTTTGGAACCCTCTTAAGTCATTTCTCAACATTGGGTGAATAATACTGAGTCAATCAAGACATTATTTTCAGTTTCACATGCATTGTATTGAAACTTGACCACACTTGACTTGGCCAACTCGACTTGGCTTGATTGGGTTGAACCAATCTCTAGTGTTGACTGAGCCACACATGATCAAGTTGTACTCTTCGATCAGTACATCGAGTCTGAGTCTTATTTTCAAAGTTTATAAAATGAACAAAAAATGGGGTATGACAAGGACAAGGTGGAGGTCCAACCCATTTACCTGACCTGGTCAAAACCCAAATCAGTAGGCCTGTGAATGGGATGGGCTGGGCCTGGGCATGGCTTTCCAATCATTTCCCGAATATTGGACAGGCTTGCCAAGGGTTGTCCAATCCCGGCCCTAAATTGAGCTGGCCTATGTCAAATCCCACCACGTGCCAGCTCGACCAGGCTTGGGCTTTAGAACGGTCTTGAAGATAAGATTAGCATTCTCTAATTATTCCTATACTGTTACTAAACTTTAAACCCAACCACTATTAAATATATTGAGTTTCTTTCTAATAGGATTTTACCTCTCACAACTTGCATGAAACTGCTTGCTTCTATAACTTTCCAACTACAGTAGTACAACAACAAAAACAACAAGAAGAAGAAATGCGGCAGCAATTGATTAATAATGTTCATTGCTACTTTGTGTATTCCTTTTTTTTTTTTTCAAATCGTGTAGTTGCCAAAATGCTATCACCATTTTTATTGTTATATTAGTTGTTCTAGTTGTGGATTGGATGAAGAAATGGTGGATCATGTGCTCATTCATGTGTAACATCTGCAGCCCTTTTATGCACAGCAGCTGTCAATTTGTTTTTCGATGAAATCTTGGTTGCCTCTAAAATGGGCCATTTTGGAGAACATGGTGATGGTGAAAATAAAAGATTTAGAACAAAGAAATAATCTTAAGAGAGAACGTGATTGAGGGGGTTCTGAAATTTTGGCTAAAAAGTTACTAGGCCATATCATTTTGGAACTCTTTCTGAAGTGAATGTTTATGCTAAAATGAAATTGAGTACTATTTGTTGCCCCCCCCACAACCCCCCCCCCATGCTTAAATGAAATTGAGTACGATTTGTTGCCCCCCCCCCCCCCCCCCCCCACCCCCGAAAAAAAAAAAAAAAAAAAAAATTTTAAGGTTTTCCTCATTTTTGTTAAGTAACTATTGGAATATCCAAATGTAAGGAAATGCTTCCGTATCAATAAATGTGATGAAAAATATAATTTAATCTCTGAATGTGGGAAAGAGTTGAGGCTATCAAATTGAATTTGGCTTGTTGGGCCGTTAGAAGGGAAATGCTTTGGTAGGGTTTGGATGGAAGACTTTATTGGGACATGTAAGAAGATTAGAGGATATTGGATGGTAAAGGATCGAGGAAATGTGTATATTATTACAGTTAGAAGGTGTTCATTACTTCAACCATGAGGCTAGCAAGTTGCAGTTTAGGAAATATACACAAAAATTAGTAAAATGACCTTGCGGGAATGGCGGGTTAGGCCAGGCTTGGATGGGGGCTGGGCATGCACTGCCCATTCTTAGTCCCATTTTGGTCGGGCTTTCAAATAATTGTCTAAGCCCAGCCCACTGGGCTCAAATTTTTCTAAAAGCCCTATGTTTTTGGGCTTGGAACGGGCCTAGCCGGGTACCCATTTTAGTGGGCTAAATCAAGGACAAGGTGGAGCTCCAACCTATTTACCCGACTTGATCAAAACCCAAATCAGTTGTGATTTTCAGGATGAAGTTAAGGTTAGGCCTGAAAATAAAATATCCAATTCGAATTTGGGTTGAGTTAGGGTTGGATTAAAGTCTGGTTTTAGTTGGGTGTAATAATGCAGTGTTGACAAGGGAAGGGGTTAAGGTCGGGTTTAGGTTTGCCATTTAAAAGTATAGATTCGGTTTGGATTGAGTCAATCAGTTAAGGAGTCTCAGGTTCAGGCTTGGGCAGGCCTTTCTAGAATTCTAGTTTGATTTGGGTTTGGCGCAACAGCTAGCCAGCCCATATTCCATCCCTAGTCACAAGCTTTGTGAAAATGCCATAGTTGCCGGCCAAATGTGCTGCCGCAAACATTTCAAGCAGTGATATTAGACCATGTCTTTTATTTTGGGCCACTAACATATTAGTCAAATGGATACATGGACCAAAAATCATAAATGAATACACATAGTTGGGCCACTGACATATGAATTAAATGGATGGGTCATAAACAAACGATGATAGAACCGTATCTAACCAGCACATCTGGCCTATTTTGTCTAGAGATCTATCAAAGCGGGGTCCTTTTGATAGAGGATCTCTTTATCTGATGATGAGAAAGATCTGACCCCAAAAACTAGGTTTAGACTCTAGACTCTGTTTTATGATCTGTTTAATTATCGAACCAAGATTTGTATAAGATCTAAGAAGATCCAAACCCATTCACCCATATCCATGAAGGATGAGAAAAATTTAACAAATGGAGTGGAACCTCCCCAATTGTTTTCTCTGCTGGTTTCAGGGGCTTAAGTTACGATTATATATAGAGACGATGATTTAGGCCACATTCTAGCTGACTGGTATCTGCAAATCTGGTTCAATTTCTACATTTAATTTATTGAAAACATTTAGCATTATAGTTATTGTAATTGGGAAGAGAGTTTCTGCCACTGCAAACTTTGGTTTATTCATTGTATATAAATGTATTGAAAACATCACCGATATCGTCTGAGTCACTACTTGGTAACAGATATATTAGTACGTACCTGCAACCATCACTGTATTGTAACTATAGCAGAACTTTTTGGCTGTGCACAACAAATTATAACCAAAATAATATTCTAATCCAGACAATGTGAGACCAAAGATTCCATTACTTTTAAGACATAAATCGCGATCATGGACTATAACTTCCCCACCTTGCTATGGTCAAATAATAAAACATCTGGGAAACACCAATTCAGGGAAACCCTCAATACATCCTAGCTCAGAAGCTCAGCTGGGAAACACCAATTCAGGGAAACCCTCAATTCATCCTAGCTCAGAAGTTCAAGACTCTGAAATACTCTCTCAAGCAATGGAGCAAGCAATCTTTTGGCAGCATCCTCCAAACCATTCAAGCAGCAGAAGCTAATATCCTGCTCCATCAGTCTCAGCATGACTCCTCTCCTTCTGAGCAAACCCAAGCTGACCTCCTATTAGCAAAAGCAGAGCTTCATGAAGCTCTAAAAGTGCAAGAGCTCCACTGGAAGCAAAGATCAAGAATAGTCTGGATGAAAGAAGGAGATCAAAACACAGCTTTCTTTCACAATGCAGCCAGAACCAGAAGCTCCTTCAACCAAATCAGCTCCATCAAAGACAATGGCAAACCAATAGAAAATGAAGCTACCATTCAAGCCTTGGCAATAGACTACTTCTCCAAGTTGTTTAAGCCTCAAGTACCCTCTCCCAGTGCAGCCCTGTTCCAAATTGATAGTCCAAAGGTCTTAGACAGTTAGAACTCCTCCCTGATTTCAATTCCCTCAGCAGCTGAGATTAAAGAAGCAGTCTTCGGTCTTCAGAAGCACAGCAGTCCGGGTCCAGATGGGTTCAATGGTGTCTTCTTCACGAGTGCTTGGAATATCATAGGCCAAGATGTCATAAACGCCATCCACCATTTCTTCCATTCCAAAAAAATTCTCAGGGCCACAAATTCCTTCTTCTTAGCTCTCATTCCCAAATCAAAATCCCCCTCCACCTTTGCAGACTTCAAACCCATAAGCCTATTGAATTTCTCTTATAAAATTTTATCCAGAATTCTTGCTACCAGGCTGGCCAAAATCATCCCAAACCTGATTTCTTAACATCAAGCAGCCTTCATCAAAGGTAGAAGCATCCACCACCACTCGGGATTGGCCTTCGAGCTATTTCAAAAGCTGAATTCAAAATTTTCCAAAGGAAGTGTCTGCCTAAAGCTTGATATTACAAAAGCCTTCGACAAACTAAATTGGAGCTTCCTCTTCTCAGCCCTTCATTTTTTCAGTTTCTCTGCCACTTGGATCAACCTGATCAAGGAATGTGTCTGCACCTCCAAATGCTCTGTGCTGGTCAATCGCTCCCCTCAAGGATTTTTCAGCTCCTTTTGTGGCCTAAGGCAAGGCGATCCTCTCTCTCCATACCTCTTCATTTTGGCAGAAGAGATTCTCAGTCTTCACCTCCACAACCTCCATCTTCAAGGCATCATCAGACAAATTTCAGCTGTTCAATCTTCTCCCTGCCATCTTCTCTATGCAGACGATATCCTTATCTTCATGAAAGGGATCACTTCAAGCATTCTAGTTCTTCAAGACCTCCTTGACACATATTAGGCAGCAGCAGGTCAGTTTTTCAATCTGCAAAAGAGTCGGCTTCTCATTGGTAAATGCAGCATCAGCAGGAAAAATAAAATCTCTTCCATTCTGGGGATCAGAGAGTCCACTAATCACTGGAAATACCTGGGAATTCCTATTTGTTTCGGAACTCCAAGGAGGCGTCATTTCTCTAATTTGCTAGACACAATCAAAGCTAAGCTCAGCGCTTGGAAAGCTAAAAGCCTCTATTTTGCAGGTAGATTAATCCTAATCAACCATGTTATTTCCAGCATGCCAATCCACCTAGCCACTATCCTCCCTCTCCCAATCTCAATTTGCCAAGAAATAGAAAGAATGATGAGGAATTTCCTCTGGTCAGGTCAAGCAAAGAACTCCAAAATCCACTACGTAAACTGGGATGCCATCACTCTCCCTAAGGCAGAAGGAGGTCTAGGAATCAGGAAAATTGCAGAAGTCAACAAAGCCTCTTTTCTCAAGGTTGGCATGTTGCCTCAGCCTCTACCCTCTGGGCAAAATGGTTTAAGGATAGGTACTTTAAATACAAAACATTATGGAGCCAAACCTCTTCTACTTCTGGTTCCTGTATTTGGAGAAAGCTCAGCCTTCTGCTCCCATTGATCCAAGAAGGCAGCATCTGGATTCCTGGAAATGGTCAAAATATTAACCTTTGGCATGACTCTTGGAATGGAGAAGAGCCTCTCTCAGCTAGATTTCCTCTCCTCCATTTCCCTCAGTCTCAACCTCTTTCCTCTCTGTTTCATTCAAGGTCCTGGTCTCCTCCGGATGGTTACCCTCCTGAAGTCATTAGCCAGCTTGACAGTCAATTATTTGTCCTCTCTCCTAGGCCAAAAAGCATTGACTGTTTACATTGGAAAGCTTCCCCAAATGGTCATCTGTCCCTCAAAGCAGCTTGGAATACTATTAGACTCAGAGCAGAAGTTCTTCCCTGGGCCTCTTTCGTATGGAACTCCATCTCCCAACCTAAAACAAAATGTTTTGGTTGGCGTATGTTACACAACAAGACCCCCACAGAGGTTTACCTTAAACGCCTGGGCTTCTCTTTAGCTTCTAGATGCAGCAGGTGCCATCTTGATGAAGATTTAGTTCCTCACCTCTTCTTCTCTTGTTCTCGGGCAAAGCCAATATGGCTCTGGCTCTTTGCAGTAGCCAAGATAAAGCCTCCATCTCCCCTCTCTGCAGCAAGTATATGGCATTCTCTCTCTCAAAGAAGTGATTCCACAGGCCTCAAATACATGGCAACCATTTTCTTAGAAGTCATATATGCAATATGGAAGTTAAGGAACAATACAGTCTTTGAAAACCACAGCCTCTCTCTCAATTCCATCACTATGCAGCTGAAAGAGGCTTTTTTCTTCTCTTTGCAAAACATCTCCAAGTCCTATATTAACCCACAGCTGAAGAGCATCTGTAATTTTTTGAAAGTGTAATCCCTTAGGTCTAATTTTCTCAGCTCTAGCTTCTTTTGGTTTCTTTCTTTTTCTTTGGATCCTCTTGTTCTGAGCTTTTTCTGCTGTTGGGGATCAAATTGATCCATTGTAATTTCCTTTCTGCTTCTTCTTTCTCTCTTTTAATACAATTACCCTAATAGCAAAATAATAATAATAATAAAACATCCACATTTAAACACAGTAATAATCAACTTAAAGAACATAAAATTAGTTTTGTATTCAAATCATCATCATCATCAAAGTCTTGTCCCAACTATATTTCGAGTTTGCTACATGACTTTATTCCTCGATTCTGATCTATCCCAATCCAAATACTTGGATAGGTTATATTTATTCAGATCTAATGTTACCACCTACATTCACGTCATTTTCGGCCTACCCCTTCTCCTTTGTTGGCCATCAACCCACGAAGAAAAACCTTTCCTCACTATCGTCGTAGCTGGCTTGTGTTGGACACAACCAAATTATATTCTTTACATTTAAAGTTGTCAATCATCACCATCTAATGTTCTTTAGAGCAGTCACCACCTTGAGTGGTAACCCTAGACCACTTCCAAACCTGCAAAACAAACTATATTTAGAAATATGCAAAAATGTGGCAGAAAATTCTTCTCCTTATAAGCACCATAAGGGACACTGGTCAATCTTAACAAATAAAGGTCTAACCCTCACATCCAAAAGGCTGCCATAATGGTGAAACCAAGTATAAAATAAAATAGTGTAATATAGGAACTGAATAATTATAGATTGAGCAAAATGCATATGCTGCACCCATATAACCAAATCAATAAAAATAACCAAAATGAACAAAACCAATATGCATGCTTGTTCACAATAACCAAATCAATACAAAATTAGCAAGAAGCAAATATTTCTCACAAACTGCAATCGAGTCGTTTTTTTCTGTCAAGCTTCAAAATAAAAAAGCAAGCAAAATCCAAAAGGCAAACTCACAAATTAAAGTAAAAAAAAATCCAAAGTGAGAAAGGTACAATGGATGAGAATAGGTGATATGGGTATCTACAGAAGACGTTGAAGCCCGTGAGAATTGCAACAAAATTCCTTGGAGTTTAACTGTTTGGATCACTCCTTGAACATCAGGTGTTGACTCTGTCCGACTAAGAGTGATATGGGTTATAGGTTATAACATCAAGGAAGTTTAAGTAATAATAATTGCCCCTTATTTAGAAATTATGCAGCAGAGTGCCAAAGTTTCATATCCACCAATGTTTCTAATTAAGTGCCATGGTTTCATATGGGAACTATTAATTATCGAGATGAGGATTTACAATTATACATATCTTTCTTGGTCTTATAGACTCTGTCCAAATAAAAGTGATATTGGTTATAAAACCAGCGCATTTTAACAAATTATAATTGTCCCTTACATAGAAATTATGCAGCAATGTGCCATAGTTTCATAACAACCTATGCAGATGAGTTAGATAGTTTCTGTGTGGACTGCTTCTACCGAAACCGATGTTACACCCCTCCTCGGTAACAGCGCCTATCAGAAAAGGCCTTAACCCCCTTCTCTCCGGCAAAGCAGCGTCTCAGCCTTTGTCAAGGTGGGACTGGTCCCGGTAGAAGTACCGACCATGTCCTACCGAACTCGGCGTCACGCTGGCCTCCCAGTCCGATCTCGGGTATAGCTGACCCCGGCGCCTTCTCCAATTCGGCCCCTCTGCTGAGGTGAACACCGGGCTTCCAGTTCCCATTATGAGATGGGACGGGTACTTTGTAGGGAGTCCCTGTCAGGTAGGGCGGCCACCGGCCATCGATAAGGGCTCGTTCCTATCAACAGATCACATCCACATTTATGTGAGGGATTTGAGGGGAGGTCTGATGGGACAAGTATCCTCACCTACCCCCACTAAAGATCCCAGGTGTGGGCTGATGGGACAAGTATCCTCACCTACCTCCACTGTGGAACCTTCCACTCTCCTCTATATATCCCTGCATGAAGAGTCATGAACAGGTACATGCAAGATACAGCCTGTACTGTTATTCTTCTAACATCTCTTCTTCCCCACTTCACCCTAGTTCAGTGACTGCACTAACTCAGGCGTCGGAGTGCCTTTGGCTGACAGCAGCCTCGGGCCCTGACCGCTGTTTTCCCTTCCCTTTCAGATTTCAGGTTTCAAATCGGCAGAGACGCTCTCGTTCAGCTAAACAGCCTCTCTGTAAACCCTCATCATCAACTAAACCAAGTCCGTAATAATTAGGCACGCACAGTTTCATATGATAATTGTTAATCCTTAACATGAGGATTTGGAGCATACATAGCTTCCTTAGGCTTATAATATATATAGGTGCATGGTACTCTATTTATCCAGAACATTCTTCAACAAATAACCCCAACCCATCTAAAGTGCATCCCCTATAGGAATAGGACATTAATTTACTATTAAGTAAAGTGGATAATGAAAATGGTAGCACTCTCCAACGTCAAAGCTTAAACTTAATGAGCACTCTCCAATGTCCTTGAAATAGTAATGCCCATCACCTTGGGAGTATAAATAGTTTAACTTTTGCTACTATTGAGCCTTAATAAATTTTGAATAAGTGAGCCTACAATTATATGTGCAGCCTAATTAAACATCTATTATTTAATTTCTTGTTTCTTTGGTGTCTACTTCACAAATTCCTAATTTATCTTATCCTTACATATTATACATGTGCTCAACACCGGTAAGCAATCAAGCTGAAGTCGATAGAGAAAAGAGAAGAATAAGGTAGGATAGAAACCTTAACAACAATTATTGTCTGATTATTAATCTCCCCTAAGTTTAAGTATTCCATGTTCATGCCAAAATATTTATTTAAGTCAAAAAATTCCAAGAATTATGGCTTTTAATTAAAAAGCAATGCTCGTCAACACCGATCATCAAAAGAGGAGTTGCATTATATTTTTATTGATTTGGACAGTTGAAAAGAAAAGGTTGCAAAAAAAAAAATTGGTCTAGAGCCATCATTTTTTTTATGGCCCTAACCACTGTTTATTGCCATCGCTGATTTCATTAACGATGACTAAGGGCCATTATTCTATTCATTTTTGCAGTAAAAACCAATATTGAAAAACCTGGACTCAATTGTGCTCAATTCACCTTAGTTTTATAGTCTCATAACCTAGTCCGTAATGGGTTCTATAATCACTCATATGGTTTATACTTTGACTTGAACTCAGACATATGCTAAATAATTAAGGCATGAATAGGACAAATAATGAAATTAAAACTCATAATAAGAAATCAATAAGAAACTAATAATTGACCCCAATGAGGATTCTCAACTCGATCCATTATTAATTCATTCAATTAATGGTATAAAAAATAACTTTCATGTGATCTGCATAAAAAAAGTACGAACTAGCTTAATTAAATAGAGGCAAAGTTCAAATCCATGAGAATACAATTATTGGTTAAATGGGTATTGAAGTTTTCTCACATATGAGTCCACATGCATTGCACGATGACAGCCTAAAAGACCTGGAAGATGCATGCGGTCCTCACTCAGCCATCATACAGAAGATAGCGCATCAACAATATGGGTAGTACCGGTACCGTTTGCCTTTAGCAAGGGACTGAATAACAAGGCATGAGCTTAGTAAAGTTTTAGAACAACATATAGTTTTCAAAGCACAAAATGCAACATGAAGATGATGAAGAGAAGGAAATAACAAAACCTTTCACATCCTCATGCCCAGTTGTTTCAGTGTTTTCAATCAATCAAATAATTATGGGAAAATTAAATGACCTCTAATAAACATCAAACCGACCTCTATACCAAGAATCATACAAAGTGCATAAATTAAATGAATGGAAAGTAGTCGCTTTCTCTTGAAAAGAATCTTTCTTATTCTTACCTGAAAACTCACTTTTTGGAGATGCCATTGGTTTCATCACCCTTCTCTTCAAAAGCAGCCGAGCAACCAATTCAAACCTCTATTCTTTTCCCATCTATTGGAACTCCATGGGAGCCCATGGCCCCCAAAACTACCACATGGGCAATTTTTCCTTGCTCTGACCGAGTTGACTTAGCAGCGAGTTTGGTGATTTTGCTCCCGAACCAGCACCACAGTTGCTGCCTTGCTTAAACAACCTTCCTCGCACAACATACCTATAAACATAGACAAATTTGAACACTAGAAAGGAAATGTTTATATTTTACATTTGCACATTCCAAAATCAAACCTTCTCTGTGTGTCACAATCAACTTAACTCATGAGCCTGTTTGGATAGGCAAAAAATAGAATAGAGTAAAGTTAAATGGGCCCTAGCAGTCTAAAATTTCAACTCTACCCTGTTTGGATGAGTCTAACCTAACAAATGAAGTAGTGTTCTCAGCCACATTTACTTCATTTCATTTCAACCCTAAATACTTCAGTTTCATTGAGTAAAAGTGGATTATACTCCAAACCTTTAACTTCACACCAAGTATCCAAACCGAGTGAAGCGAAGTATTCTACCTTAACTTCAACTCACTTCACTCCTCATGTGAAATTTACATAACTTTACTCCACTCATTTATCCAAATAGGCCGGAGGGATTGAGGATAGTTATAGCAACGATAAATATTCAGTTGCTTCATGCAATCCAAATTAGTCAATCGAGTAGATGGGCTAACTAAGATTTTGATTCTTTTCGATTTTGAGGGCAATTGTAAAAATTTTGTTGTAGAGTGAAGATGTGACTTTTCATTCGAGAATGTTAGTTGATACACTTAAATATTTTGTAATTATTTAAATGCAATATATTATCTCTTTTGCCATTATTAATGTGAAAAAAGTATAACAAAATAATAATTTTGACCTTTTCAATTGACCATCGTCCATACCCCTTAAACGAAAATCCTGGGTCCATCACTGGCGAGGATTATGTGTACCATGAAAAGGACACTTGTTCTTACAATTGGTTCCAATCCCATTGTTGGAGGAGTGGCCCACGCCATCCAATAGTTACTTGCCACTTGTAATACCTGGAAGAGTGACTGTGCTATGATTATGACTGGGACCAAAGCCCCGCCACGCACTATCGTTAAGTAGGCCCAGTATACCTCCTTCCCGATTCTTCCTTTTTCTCGTTCTTCATCCTGAAGAATTCTCCCGTCTTAATTTGTCGTTGATCTCTGCACAGAGATTCTGTTCCGACTCGTGCCTACTACAGTTCTCAAGCTGAGTTTCTACTTTAGCTTCAACATCGGAATCATCTTCATTTGAAGATTCTGTTTTCTTTCTTTCAAGTGTTTGAACTGTCCTACTTGAGTTTTCAGCAGTGACAATTGATTCGAGAGCTTGGCTGCGTGCTCCAACTAATACCTCAAATCCTATATTTTGTTGCAGAAGATCTTCAAATTTTCCAGCCTGTGCAATCCTTCCATTTTGCATTACCTGTTAAATAATAAGATACTTTTCTATGATGCCCAGATACGGAATGGACACGACAAGGACACGCCATGGACACGGCAAGGACACAGGTTTTACACATAAAAAGTGAAGTATCGGATATGATACGGCATGATACGTTATCCATTTTGAAGTATCCATGCATCATAGATACTTTCTCTTTATCAGTTATGTTCCTGTATGGATATTGTTCCTCATTGTTGGAACTTTGCAAGCTTAAATCTTGGAAACAAATAATAGAACATGGCATAATTTAGTTGCTATAGTTGTCATTTGTAATGTATGAAATACAAATCATGGTCTCTGTTCAGTATTATGTATGGTGGGGCTGTCTTTTACAACTTTGCTGCCTCAGATCATGATTTGTGCTGGAAAAGGCAGAAAGAAACGATTCCATCAATTGTGGTTTTTTATGTCATGCTCCCCAAACTCATAATGGAATAGATAACCTTTCTGCTCTGCAAAATTATTCAAACCATTTACAATTTTCTGTTTGAGGTCTATCCAAATGTTTCCTTGTTTATCATATAAGACAGATTGACTGAATCCTAAGTTGGAGGTAAGATGAATTGTATTTACCAGGATAAGGTCTGCTGCTGGAAGAAATTCGACTTGGTGGGTAACATAAAGTAGAGTCTTGTCTTTGAGAATCCCCATCAGACAGTCCTGAACGAAAAATTAATTTAAATTATATGGTTATTTTCACAAGTATTCAGATTAATTGGAGAGTATTTTATGTGTTTCCTTGGAGAGTATTTAATGTGTTTCCTTACTAGAATAGTCTCACAAAAACAAACCTTAAACAATTGAGTGCCTGTATGTGCATCCACAGCACTGAATGGGTCGTCAAGAAGGTAAATGTCTGCATCTTGATAGGCTGCTCATGCAATTTGTATCCTTTGCTTTTGGCCTCCACTCATATTAATTCCCCTTTCTCCTATCTCTGTTAAGTCGCTACAGGGAAAGAGCTCAAAATCCTTTGTCAAAGCACATGCCTGGATTGTATCATCACACCTGGCACTGTCAAATGGATTTCCAAAAAGGATATTTTCTCTAACATTGCCTGTCAGGATCCATCGTGACTGAGGAATATAAGCCTTGGTTCCAGTAATCTTCGCAGTCCCTAAGAGTTTTGGTATTTCTCCAAGGATGCATGAAAGCAGGCTTGATTTCCTGAACCAACGGCTCCACAGATAGCCACTTTCATCCCCTTCTTGACTTTCAACTGTATCCCGCTGAGGGTGGGGCGGTTAGAGTCTGGATCCCAACTGAATTTCCCACCATCGACTTCAATTTCGAACTCTGCTTCATTTCTTGGAACAAACTCAATTGCATCAGACTGAATTTCATCCTCTTGGAGGTAATCTGCGACTCGATCAACTGAAACTTTCACCTGAGCAAGTACTGATAGTAAATCTGGGAGATTAAAGATTAGATCTTGCAACATCCGGAATGTTGCCATAGCTGATAACACTCTTCCAGCTGTAAGAGGAATGCCCATTAAAATACATGCACCAAAGGTCACCACTGATATGAATGTGGGTGCACCCCAGAAAATGAACGCCGATATTGCTGACAGCCTCAGTGATTTCCATAACCAGTCGTATTCTGTCTTTCTTAAGTTTTTGAGCCTGTGGAGGTATTGAGTATCCCAGGCTTGAAGTTTTAAAGTCTTGATGTTTCTGAGAACTTCTGATGTCGTTTTCATCCGGGCATCTTTTGCTTCCATAATTTTCGACTGTAGTTTTCTTTGGATTCTTGTTATGGGTATGTTGCATGCCATAACCATAGCTGTTGCTGCTAATGCTGCCAATGAGCCCAGATGCAAACTCATATTAAGAATGTAGATGGCGAGTGATATCTGTATGGGCAGCATCCATATTATGTTCAAATACCATATGAAGTCCGTGATTCGTTGGATATCTACACTCATATAGTTAATGATCTCTCCGCTTGTACGACTCTGTCGGGACTGGCTTGATAGATGCAGGCCCTTTTGGTAGATATGGGATATCAGAGCTGCTCTCAGGCGCAAACCAAGCTGCCGCACTCCAAAAATCCATTGCCTCTGTGCCACTGTTTCGACCATTTTGGTGCTGAGAAATGCAACTGCTAGCATGTATCCACTTTCTAATTTCCGTTGATTTCTTTTCACTTAGGAACTTTACAAAGTCATCAATGAGGTAGGGACCAACATATGAAGCACTTGCACTTATAATTGCAAACATTGCATTGATTGCTGCCTTTTTCCTGATAAATAGGAAAATAGTTTTGTAGATGAATGAGTTGTGGAGGCCATCCTTTTCCTTGACTCTATTGAGATCATTGTCAAATGAATGGGTTAGGAATTCAGCAGTCTTTGATATCAACATCTGGTACCTCACCTTGTTCAAGGGGTTGCTTGATTCCAACAGCAAACAGCGGATTGAGACAGGAGAAAGTGATCAGTTGGAGAAGTGTGGCTTTTCCATAGAAGGATTGCCGGGTGCCTTCCACATTCTTTTCATTTGGGCTGCGCAGAAGTGGGTCTGTAAGGCTGCTGGACACACTGATTCCTGTTTTCCCTCTGATTGAGACACCTGAAAGGTAGGCACATGCAAGAAGACTGAGAAAGTTGGCATATTCTCCAATCTCTGGGTGCCTATTATATGTAAGGATGGAATGAAGAACAATGGACGTGCAGACAACGAAGTGGAAGAAGCTACATATCCACCACACTTGAAGAATCCAAGGAAGCTTTACTAATTTCACTTTCTGAAAACCAAGAACTACAAGCAATGCCACAGACCATGACATACATTGTGCTATTTCTGCCAGAAAGACCAATTGCTTGGATTTGTAATGGCCTCTGCTGCCTTTCAACAGCAGTCATAGAAGTACCAGTAAGTGGGTTGTCAATAACAATGAACAGCAGCCTATACTGGCCTTATATGAGAAACCAGAACTTAAAACAAACACCGAAGATATCTCAGGTGTGGATTTCTGTAATGATTCTTTCTCTACTATTATTGATCTCTTTGCACATGATGTGTGCGCTTTGTTTTGTAGAAACTGAAGCAATAAGCTGCCAAGGAATATGAGTTGGACAAGTATGACAAGTTCCTCACATATGCAGGGTGAGTCTAGCTTTGACACCATTTGCCATTGTTGAAGAAATTGGAATTCTGTCAAGCAGTGAAGAATGGTATAAGTGCCAAGATAGAAGAAAATGTAAGCCAATGCATTTGTATCTTTAAATATTTTCATTGGGTCTGGCACCTCAGAAAATGTCCTTTTTCTTGGTGCCTTCCCATACATGTGGGGCCCATCATTTGGCAATTCCGCTCATTTGATAGCCACCCCGCCCCCCCCCCCCCCCCCCCCCCCCCCCCCCCCCTCTATGGAAGATTATGACCTGAAAAAGTTATTGATGAAATAATATAAATCAATCAATCAGTCCCCTAAAAATGTGGTTAAGAAGAAAAAAGCACACAAACATTCACATCCAGAGCCAAAAGGGACCAAAGGTTGAAGAGTAGAGATATTCCAATCAAGAGATTTTGTTGAGCATGCCCTGTCAACTAACAACCTGGATGCGCAAGCATGAACTCAATGACTCCTAGTCGAAAAGCACGAAGGTGCAGGTGCCTGTTTACCAGAAATCATGCATGCCATTTTTGCAAGTAGTATCACTATAATTCACTACACTACCTATGCCATGTACTAGTGTTGCTTTCTATTGCTAGTTAAGGTCCTCAAAATATTGAATAATATGACTTCATCAAGATAAAAATAAAAAATAAAAATTGAATCATTCCAAAATGTTGTTTCACTATCATCTACACATTTTACTAATGGATTGCTGAAGCTCCATTAGAACAACTAGAAATTAAACACTAGCTTCAAATTTTGAAGCCTTTGTTCGTTCTTATCGAAAGAACACCTCTCTCAAAACCATGTACATTTTCTCTTCTTTACAACAAACATCTTTTACATCCCTCATACCCGAACCTTGTTCCTTGTGTTAGAACTAGATGTCCTATTAACACCAAGTATGCATCCTGAACAATGCATGACACCAGTTCTTCAATGTAGTATGGATTTCAATCTAAATAATACACACTAATAATCCATTTCAAATAATTAAATACCTGGATCCATTGTTTTTCTTCCTCACTTGATCTTCTTCCTCAAAGGGACCTAAAACTCCGTACTACTTTCTTTCTACAAACCACTAAGCCCATGTTTGACAACTCAATTTTACACCTCTATTTGCCTAAATGTCTAAAGTGGGCAAAGTTTTGAAAAATAAGAGCATTTGGCACACATTCTACCATCTACCCGCTTTAGAGAAGTAGAAGCAAATCCTCTTAAAATGAAGAACCTATTTCTAGGCTCGTGAAAAGAGCTTCAACCTCTTTTTTATTTTTTTATGGCTCTATTTTGCATGGCTTCGTCGGAATAAGAATATAGATACCAAGGGTAAGTGATGGTCTCTGTGCAATATTTCCAAGTATGGAAAGTTATCGTGAGAGATTTCCTTTTATGGGCCCTTTGACTTTTCCACATTCAACCCTTCCATCAATAGATGTGAATATTAAATTCATTAAATGTCAATGAATAGGATATAATTTTCACACGGCAAAAAAGAAAGAGATAATTAGCGAAAGGTCCCTATAATTGAATCTATCTAGCCTCCAGTCCAGGCATATTCTTTTTAAGTGCTGTGGTCCAAGCTGCTAGACTGTTTGCAGTCAGAGGCCCCTGGATACAATTTACATGACTAATTTGCCCTCTTTCAACTGTTTAGGCATCTACTTTTGAATTTTAAATTTTCAAATGTTCCATTCTCCCCCTCATTATAAGGTGGGCCACAATTGTTGATTGGAGAAGATCGTTGATTTCTGTGTTGGAATTGTCGTTTGGGTTTCATAACTAGGGTTTTGAGGATGAAGAAGGCGAAGATAGATCTGGCTCTCTCAATCAGCAAGCAGAGATCCTTTCATCTCATATTGCGATCGGAATCCTCTACCTCATCCTTGTCACTTTCGAGATCCCTATCGTCTTCCACGGTGCAGATTCCGACTCGAGAGCGAGGAGGACCGGCTCCACATCATAGCAACACTTGTGTTTTCTGCACCATCATCGTCTCAAAGCCACCATTTCCAGCGACCCCCAAGACGAAGCGACATCAACCTGCTTCTGATCTTCGCCACTTAACCAAACACCCGATAAAACAGAGCCTCATCCTATCTCGTTCTCATCATCATCATCCACAACCGGACCATCAACTGCATCCCTCCATACAAGCAGCAACCTCTGCAACACCCACTCCCACTCCTCCTAACCAAACAGTCACACCGAATTAATAACATCTCCCTGTTTACTGCACTCCCTGCCACAGAAGCCCTCGGCAGGAGGACCGGCAGTCCGCAGCCTGCCCCGCCGACTTTGGAAGGGATCTGCCAAGAACACCTTTTAAGTCCCCACCCACACCCCATTCGGGAATATTTCCCTCAAAAGTGAACCAGCTATTACAATTCGTCTACCTTCTTAAGTCACTGACGGTTAGGATTGCCCAAAATATCCATGGGTTCCGATGGTCCCCACTTAATCTCAAGGTTCAACTTACTCCATGTGCATATTCGACATGCACCACGTGGTTTTGTTGCAGATGGACAATCTCGTGAGGCATTCTTGCATCGCTTATTATAATATCCGCCTAGCAAGCTGCCACGCGTTTCAAAAAGATCCCCTGATTTCCATAAAAAAAAAAAAAAAAAAAAAGATGGTAATGATTCCTTGTGGTCTTTTCAATGGTGAAGAAGACAAGTTTTTCGTCGGAGCCATCGTCGTTGCCAGAATAAGAGAAGAGGATCACCACTGCCACCTCGCCGGAGCCCCGAGTTGAACTTCCTTTGAGCCATCATCGTTGCAGGAACGTTTCTGGTTCTTGCTGTGGAACGGGAGAACGAGAAGAGGAAGAAGATGACCCAGAGGGTAGGTTCCAGTCCAGTTCAGGTCGGGTCAAGTTTGACCTGGTTTCAAAAGCCCAAAAGCAAATCTATCTGAGTTGTTGAGAAATTTATCTGTGTTTTTGGCAAATATATTTGAGTTCTCGACAAATTTAACTGAGTTTTTGGAAAATTTATCTGAGTTTTTAACAAATTTATTTGAATTTCTGACAAATTTATCTTCATTTTGAAAATTTTAACTGAGTTTTTGAATAAGTCTTTCTGTGTTAGGCAAATTTATCTAAGTTTTTGGAAAATCTATCTGAGTTATTTCGAAAATTTATTTGCGTTTTTTCAAATCTATTTATGTTTTTTAATTTTATTTAGTCTTTCGAAATCTATTTGCGTCTTTTCAAATTTATTTATATTTTTTGAATTTTATTTAGATCTTTTGAAATTTATTTGCCTCTTTGAAAATTTATTTACATTTTCTGAAATGTATTTGGATCATTTGAAATTTATTTGCAACTTTTAAATTATCTATGTTCTTTTGAAATTTATTGCATTTTTTGAAATTTATTTCGTTTTTTGAAATTTATTTGCTTTCTTTTGAAATTTATTTGTGTTTTTTTAATTCATTTCATTTTTTGAAATTTATTTGCGTTCTTTTGAAATTTATTTATGTCTTTTAAATTTATTTCATTTTTAGAAATTTATTTGAAATTTTTTTCCTGTTTTTGAAATTTATTTGTGCTTTTTTGAAATTTATTTGAAAATCTCATTAGTGGAATTTTATTAATCGTAACTAATTTAATGGAAGTTGACCATTATTAATGGCTTATCCCACTAATCAAGGGATATGATTTGAAGAAAGGGTAAATTAGACATTTTAGATTTTCAAATTTGGATAAAAGACCTACCACACTATAAGAAAAGATTGTGGACCTAAGGCAATAAAGTGAAATGTTCAGGGAGCCGTCGCCGAATCCCCCAAAAAGAAAACCAAAGGCCATTCATGCACTTGTTGATGTAAATGGAAAGAGGAAGAGTCCATTTGGTGGTCATGTGGACCCCACAGAAATGTATTCAATAGTCCTCACCTATGTTAGAAAATAGAGAAAACTACCAAAAAATGACCCTAGATGGCCACTAATCGAAAAACACGCCACTTGTCAATATGGCACGGAAGTGGTCCCCTGTGACCACTTCTATTTTTTATATTAAAGATTTAAATGTGTGACGACGGTCGTCGCATTCAAACCCATATAAATCGGCCCAAAATCCCATTTCCCTATTTTCCCCTTCTTCCTCCCATCGTTTTTGCCTTTTATCTGGTGGTTTCCTTTCCTACTTCTCAAAAGGTCCTTGCGTTGATGATTTAGCCACCCAAAAATAATCATACAACAAAAATAATGAAATGAATAAACTATATATCAAAATCCTAATGAACTTTTCTCGAAAAATAAACATGAAACCCAAGCTCTATGGTAGATAACGCATGAAAGAAGGTCAAACTGTGCTATGCCTACCTTGTTGATAGAGATCAACAACCTCCACAAGGAATATTCAATGTTAAGGGAGAGTTCTGTTCTGGTTCATTTTGGTACAGAAAACCAGCAATCGTAGATGATAAAGGTCAGAGAGGAGGCATATTTGACGAATTAGCGATGACGTTGTTGCTTGTTGAAAAAGAAAAAAAAAAGAATATTCTGGTGGGAATACCGATTATGTTGCATCAAAATTATGGGTACCTCTTTTGGCTAGTGGACCTCTAAGGTGCTTTTTCGGGTAAAATTTTCTAAAAAAAATATGAAAAAAGTAGGATTCAATCATCATGAAAAAAAAAATCCGTAGCCAATCCTTGCTCTATTATACAAATATGTCATTGAAACGGTGCCTCTGGATTCAATGTTAGGATCAGTACATTAGCAGTACCATCTATTCTAGTAACTTATTTTTTGTGTTGAAGGTTGATAGTTTCCTGGTCAGGAATCTCTATTTTTTTTTTGGACATCTCTCAGTTCCAGCTACCTTAAGCACTAACAATTTCTGTAATACATCTAAAAGAAGTCTTTGAAATCTTTAACACAGGTCTGGGAACACAAAAAGGACTCAAATGATGATGATTATCTTGAGAGATTCAAGTGAATATAGAAAAACCTGATATCAAGTGATTGAATGGTCTGATGTGTTTCGATGTGATCCAAACAATGGCAAGGATCACTTTGATCAGAGTAAAATCTGAAATTCAAATGCATGAGAGGAGGAGGGGTTTTTTTTTTATCCGATCATCTTTCATCATGATGTGTGGCCCACTTTATGGATTTTAGATATGGGTGCACAAAAATCCGGGTTCACTATATGATAAGTACCTAATTGTTAAGCAATTAGAGACTTAATTTCCTTTCCATCACCTTCATTCGTGTTTAATTCCTTTGATTTCATATAATTTTGCAAGAATATTGGTCTTTGGTCATTTGCAGGAAATTAGTGAAGAATGAAGCTTTTGGGATGATGAATAGATCAAGTGCAGATTGAAGGAGCAAGTGAATTTGAAGATTGGAGCAACAAAAAGCAAGAAAAGTTAACTTCAATACTCCAACCGCAAGTTCTACCGGTAGAAAGGGCCAAAAAGATGGCAGAGAGCTGAAGAAATGGAGTTCCCTCAGTTCTACCGGAAGTTCTACCGGTAGAACTGCTTCCACCGCAAGTTCTACCGGTAGAAAAGGCTGAAATTTTGACAGATGATTGAAGATCAGGAAATCCTAAGTTCTACCGGAAGTTCTACAGGTAGAACTGCTTCTACCGGAAGTTCTACCGGTAAAAAAGGCTGAAAAGTTGGCAGAGAGTTTGGACATCAGAAGTGCACCTATTCTACCGATAGAACTACTTCTATCGGTAGTTCTACCGGTAGAACACTCGGAATTCACTTTTCGGGGCACTTTTGTAATTAAATTTTTGGGGACCTATTTAAAACATTGTAACTCGACAATTAGGGTTATCTGGAATTGTCTTCGTTTCTCAGCCCCCTTTTCTTTCCTTCTTTGATAGATGAGTGTATAGGGAGTTTCCAATTGAAGATCAATGTTCAATTTTGCTAAATTCTTGTATTAAGACAGAATTCTTCAATTTAATTCAAGTTTTCAATAGAGGTAATTTTTCGATTATGTTCTTGCTGTTCTCTTGCTTTCATTTAATCTGTATGAAGACTTCTCCATTAATGGAGGGGTAAAATCTCAGATGGTTTGACCTAAGGGGAATTCACCCTGGGTTTTACATAGTTTCTTCTTCCTGATCATGCTTTACTGATGAAAGATAATTTCCATTGATGTTCTGTTTTCAGAAATCATGATTGAGATGTTAAGCCTTTGACTAATTGTGTTCATCTATGATGATACAATTAGTGCTTAGGTCAATGACTCTCAGGTTATTGAATAGAATTTCTTAGAATCTCTTTGGAAATTATTCAATTAGACTGATATTTGATTTCCACTAAAGAATTTTCCTAGTAAGAATTGGATTGCTCCAAATCTAACCTGTGTAATGGAAAGGAAGATGAAAACCATGAAAATCTAGGTGAATTGAACCCTAGGTTGAACCATCTCTTTAGCTTAACAGTTTCATTCAGCTTTCTGCAGTTTTAATCAGTCATTAGCTTAGAATTAATTCAACCCTTGAACAAAAGTTGGTCACTCTCGACCAAAAGAAGTCCTCTGGAGCTGAACCTCTAGTCCGTTCTCTGTGGATTCGACCTCTTCATTGAGTGAAGTGCCACACAGCGACAATTTATGTCCTCCGCTTAGGACAAACAAGCACCACAACCAAAATCAGCTAAGCATTTCTGGCGCCGTTGCCGGGGAACGGCAATTGAGGTAAAAACAGCTTTGTGAGTATATCTACTGTTTCTTTTGTTTTTCGTTTCCTTTAGAATTAGGTGATTATTTTGATAATTGGGGTTGTTTGTTGTATATGTCCTCTCATTACCGTAGGGACATACACAACAGATTAGTCAGAGTAGATCTTGCAGAAGTTCCGATATTTGATTGGCCAGGGATCGACATTTTTGTTGAGCTTCCCCTGCCCGATCCTACTTTTTAACCAATGGCGGATCGACAGAATAATAATGACCCCCATAATCAACATAATCAAGCTGTACCACCAAGGACAATGGATGATTATTTGACTCCTAGGTGGACTGATGCTCCGTCTTGTATTGTAGATGAAGCTCAAGGTGTAAATGCATATCAGGTCAAACCAAATATTTTGACTCATATCCCTAATTTTCATGGAATGACATCTAAAATGCCTTATTTGCACGTTAAAGAGTTTAATGCCATAACCATGTGTCCTGCAGCTCAAAGAGAATCAGCCAAACTTAGGCTGTTTCCCTTCTCTTTGAAGGGGAATGCCAAAAATTGATTGAACAATCTGAGATCGGTACGAATCACCACATGGGATCAATTGCAAAGAGAGTTTTATAAAAAATACTTTCCTCACCAGAAAACAATTGCTTTGAAGAAAAATATCCAGAGTTTTGCTGAAAAAGGGGGAGAGTCTTTTCATCAATATTGGGATCGGTTTCATGAGACATTGAACTTGGTCCATCATCATGGTTTTACTATTCCTGAGTTGGTTACGATATTTTATGAGGGATTGAGTTCAACAAACAAACAGTTCATTTATATGATGTGCAATGGTACTTTCCGTGCTAAGTGTTGACACCAAAAATGTCACTTTGCCTCTTCAAATCAAGAAAGCTGCATGAAGTCGCAACCTGCCATAAATAGGCAATGCAACTTCTCCAAAAATTCAAATCTTGTCAGAATCAAACAAAAACTGCAAGATCCTTCAAGATAGCCAAAAGAAGAGTACACATGAAGTTTCGGGCCATTTCAGAATCATTTGGCCTAACTTCGCTTCTCCGACAGCTAAAATGGTGCTCCCGGCGGCGACATCATCGGAGACGTCAAAACTTCGATCAAAGCCTACAGATGACTCCAGCATGTCTCAAAAGGGCTCTATGCCAAATTTCAAGTCAAACCGACAACGTTTGACCCTCCATCAATGCTCGAGCAGCAAAATCAAGCCTCTCGGCGACGGGAACCACCGAAGCCTTCGCTCATCAAACCAAGTGCATGAGTGGCCTCAACATGCTTCCAAAAGGCTGCACGTCGAATTTCAGGTCATTCCGACAACGTTTGACCAGGTTTCGATGCTCCGAGAGAAAATCAAGCCTACCGGCGGCGGAGCAACCCGGGACCATGACATCCAAAACGGAGCCCATGGAACGTCTCAAAATGACTCCAATAGGCTCCCCGTCAAATTTCAGGTCAATCGGACATCGTTTGGCCACATATCAACGCTCGGCATTTTCCCCGAAGCAAAATCAAGTGAAGCATCGACGGGACCCCAAACGGCTTCAAAACTCAAACAAAAGCCTATGGTTGGTCTTATTTATTGCTCAGGAGGCTTCACCTCAAATTTCAGGTCATTCCGACATCGTTTGACCAAGTTTCAGCTTCTGGCGGAAAATCAGCAGCTTTACGCGACAAAGTCTTCGGCTTTCCCGGAAAATTGGAAACTTTGCACTCTAAAAATGCAAGGATTCTCATCAGGTTTTTTACAGGGAAATCAAGCCAATAAATGAGAAGAAATGTCAAGAAAAATACAGAAGAAAACGGCGACGAAAAAGACCTCAAAACGACCGCAAAACGGGCTCCGAAGGGGAAAAATCCCCCAGGGTCGCAGACCCCTGCGACCATGGCCCATGGTCGCCGGTCCATGGTCGCCGGCGACCATGGAGGTCCGGGTCACCGGATTTTCCGCCGGTGACCCGTTTTTTCCGTTTTTCTTCGCGTTTCGCGCACTTTGGCCCCTGTGGTTTCCTGAAAATGTGATTTTTAGTGCTTGAAATTGACTCATATCCTCCGACATCCGTCAAAATCACGGGTCAACCTCCAAAGGCATAAAATCATCATTGATCGCTCTAAGATCGCCAACCGGTCGACCAAGAAAGTGCACTTTCTGTCCGACCGATCGTGAAATCGACAAGACAGATGTCACCGGCCCACTCTTAGCTATCAATGTCTGAAGTTACATGTTCATCCGATGTCGATCAGCATGTAGATCCATCGATGATCATCGCCAGAAGAATTCCAGAAGACACGGCACGGCCCGCGACTCTTCGACTGCTCGGCGACCAATTAATGTGGTTAATTGACTAGCTTTATTGCAGTCATTAATTCATTTCTTTGGACGGCCCAATCAGAAGCAAGCATTTGGGAGTTACAAGTCAATTGATTCATGGCATTTAAACCATGAAACTCCTCCCATTATGGTAATTAAGGTGATTAAAAGCCCTTAATCTCCATCGCCCAATCAGATTCAAGGAAAAAGGAGTTACAAAATCAAGAAATAAATCTTGTAACTCCTCCCATTAAAGCCATTAAGGCTCATAAACCCTCCTAAATGGCTACCAAAAGCCTATAAATAGGAGAGCATTCCATTGAAATCAGGATCGGAAAAAAGAGGAGAAAATCAGAAGATCAGAAAAAAAAAAGGGATCAGAAAGAGATCTGAGAGAAAGAAAAAGAGAGAAATCACTCTGCTGAAGTTCTGCACCGGCCACCACTACAAGGTGACAAAAGTCCCTTGGGGGGCACCCCCCCCCCCCCCCCCCAAGGTCCTTGCCTTCTCCCGCTGCCTCCAATGGCTTAGACGTGGCTTTTCAGCCCGTCTACTTAGCTTTTTATTGGACATAGGACCTTTTCTTGGTCTTTGTCCTCTAAAAACCTGAGGTTATAGCCAAGCCAAGCGAATCAAGAGCATCTTTTGTTCTCATCTGCATGGATAATGGCGAAGCCCATACATGGCTTGCGACCGTCAATCTGAACGAGTCCCCCACAATCTCCTGAAAAGTTAGATCTTCATTTTCTTGCTTTTCATTGTAGTTTGTATTTTTCTAAAAGAGACAAAAATCACAAATCTTGTCTTTCATTATTGATAAGAATTGTAAATCGGCTATAAACGCCAAAATCGGCTATAAATGCCAAACAAAATCGCCTTTCACGGCAAACCAAGAAAATGTCTCTTTTCTTAAATATTTGTGCAATGGAAAACTTGAAAGAAGTTGATTTCCTTTTTACTTGCGAAGGTTGATCTCCGGATTACCACTTGCAATTCCAAGTAAAATAGAAAATCTGGCACACCCACACAAAGAAATGTTGATGCACGCTTCAGGCCCCGCCAGGGCGCGAAAGGGCCGGACCCGACGGACTCCCACGTTCCGCCGACCCCGGTAGCCGCCCCACGGCGCCTCGGAGCGCGTTCCATCAAGCTGGCACACCCGGTGGGACTCGTTCATTTGAGAACACGGTGCTTGGAAATGAAATATTTGCATATCATACTTTTTGCTCTATGCTTATACTTCTTTTCCGGCTTCCTTGGCTACTTTCTAGCTGGTAGCCTATGTTGGATTTTGCATCCTAAAAAAAACATGAGATGGGATCTTTTGGAAATTTCTATTTCTTTGAGTTTGTTTCCATTCTTTCTCTTTTCAAAAAAAAAAAAATCAGTTTTCTTAGTTTGAATTCAAAATTGAGAAACTTTGATCCTATCCTATCGTTCTTTGGTGCTTGCAGAAATGTTGAGCCCGTTCGACTAAGGTTTTGGGCCATCGTTTCTCTTCGATGAGTTCATTAGAGATTTCAAAAAAAAATAAAAAAAAATAAAAAAAAATCAGTTTTCTTAGTTTGAATTCAAAATTGAGAAACCTTGATCCTATCCTATCGTTCTTTGGTGCTTGCAGAAATGTTGAGCCCGTTCGACTAAGGTTTTGGACCATCGTTTCTCTTCGATGAGTTCATTACAGATTTCAAAAAAAAAATATTAAAAATAAAAATAAAAAAAAATTAGTTTTCTTAGTTTGGATTCAAAATTGAGAAACTTTGATCCTATCCTATCGTTCTTTGGTGCTTGCAGAAATGTTGAGCCCGTTCGACTAAGGTTTTGGACCATCGTTTCTCTTTGATGAGTTCATTAGAGATTTCAAAAAAAAAATATTAAAAAAAAAAATAAAAATAAAAAAATTAGTTTTCTTAGTTTGGATTCAAAATTGAGAAACTTTGTTCCTATCCTATCGTTCTTTGGTGCTTGCAGAAATGTTGAGCCCGTTCGACTAAGGTTTTGGGCCATCGTTTCTCTTCGATGAGTCTATTTGGGATTTTTATAAAAAAAAGGGACATAGACCACTAAGGTTAAACCAATTGCGTTCTTTGATCACGATTGATTCAAGAAAAGCCTTGTCCAGAGTGTGGAGACAGCTTGACTGTTCTAGGCAAGGGTCCTCCAAACGGGTTCATTAAGTAATCCTACCCTTACCTGGGGGCAATTCTATCAATTGAGGTTTCATAAGACCGGGTTAGGAGGCCTATGTGTACTCTCTCGTCTTTAAATCTTAAAAAATTAAAAAAAAATAAAAATAAAAAAAAAAAGATTTTCAAAAAAAAAATCTTAAAAAAAAAAAAAACAAAAATTTTCAAAAAAAAAATAAAATAAAAAAATAAATAAAAAAATATTTAAAAAATAAAAAATAAAAAATAAAAAAAAATAAAATAAAAAAAAATCATTTCAAAAAAAAAATCTCCAAAAACTCGTCACTTTTTGGATTCAGATTCGAGAAATTGTGGTCTCTTCCCTTCTGAGTACTGGCGCTCGCGGAAATCGTTGAGCCCGTATTTGAATCGGAATGCCACCTGCTCTCTTTGACGAATTCATTTCTGACATTTCAAAACAAAGAATCCCATCTCATGGATGCGATCTCCAACATTGGTGCATAGCAATACTGGTACGCCCTTTCAGGGTCTACTGTATCTGTGACCGGCACATTTGTAACTCCTACCTCTAATTCTTCTTATCTCGAGCAAGCCCTGTTTCTCGATAAGTCGAATTTAGGTTTACAATTGCTTCTAGCAGTCACTGGAACGCTCATTCTGGGCTCACCATACTTGCTGTCAGAACAATTGTACCATCTATGGCTTTTTGCCTTCTTCATGTCGCTTGGGTCATATCCCTTAAGCGATTTGAAAAGACAACCATAGGAATTCCCATTTATGATCATTATATTCTTGTGATTACTAATGGATGTGGTCTTGTTTCAGAACTTTTTCGAAACTAACAATGGCAGCCTTAACCATTATCTTCGATGAGAACAAGCACCAACTCATGCTTCAACAGAAGCAAACCGAGCGCACTTACAAGCGCCCCGCCAGCTGCCGAAGCGTCAACTCCCTCGGCAACTCTCTGAACTCAGGGTCGACCTCGACTCCCCGGACCATCGTCTTCGGGACACTGGGACCATTCCCACTTCCCGAAGAACAAGCTGCTCCTGCCAAAAAGCAGAAGATCGCCTCTCAACGTGTCACTCTCGTGACACCAAAGGCGAAAGCCCAAAAGCCCGAAGCCCGCGGCACCCCCGCGAAGCCTCGACCCACAAACAACCAGGTCTATCCCAAGACTTGGTCTCCAAGACCTTCCCCAAAACAAAGGAGGTCTCAAACCTCCACCAAGCCAGCATACCTGGCCCCACTCAAGGAGAACCAGTTCTACCCTCTTGCCTACATGAAAGAGGAGAGACCCATCTCCAACCTGACTCCCAAGTCAACCCAGCATGAGCCGGCTTGTTCCTACAGGCCCAAAATTAGATCATGCATCACCAGGCCTCTACAAGCACCTGCCAAGGCCTACACTCCTTCAGTTCGACCCTTCATCTCTACAGGGGCCGAACTCGAAAGGTTTAAAGCTTCGCTGCAACAGGCAAAGGACCGGGTCCGCATCCTGTCCTTGCCCAACCACAAAGAAGACAAGCTCGGCTGCTGCGCCCGAGGGAGCACATCCTTCATCGTCAGAGCCCAGCCGGAGCTGACCAAAGCTCAAATCGCTCGTCGAGCACGCCGCCGTGCGTCATATCGACAAAAGAGACTAGAGAAGCAAAGGACCCAGCCTCCTACACTTCAAGTCTCCAGCAAATGGGTCGAAAAAGAAAGACCCGACCAAGTTGCTGCCGTCCATATGGTTGGAAAAACCAGAAGACGCCAAAGGTCAGCATCAAAAATCCATGTCCGACGTCCGGTGACCCGTAGCGTCACTAGGACACAAAGACATCCCGAAGAATCTCCTGCCCCTTCAAGCCAAGGACGGGAGAGTAATCCTTCATCAAGCTCTTCATCAAAAAGAATGAGCCCCAGCTCGGTCACCAGGACGATTTCTTCGTTCGAATCCCGAGGGATGAACGTCTTGGCTACAAGTTCTGAGCCACCACCTCAGAATCCACCTCGAGATGATGCGCTCACACGCATCCAGCAGTTGGAACAAGGCCAGCAGAGGATTGAAACTCTGATGGGAAACCTTCTCCTCGTTGTCCAAAATCAGGTGAACAATGAGCCTCCTCCGAATCATAGCAATAACGAGGGAAATGGAGAAGAAAATGAGTCACGCGCCCTTACCAAAAAGGACGTAGACAGTATCCTCGCCAAAGCTAAAGAAGAGGATATACTCAAAGAGCACGGGATCAAGCCACCATATCCTTTATGGATGGACTCGGTCCCGTTCCCCACAAAATTCAAGCATCCTACTCTCCAAACATATACGGGGAAAGGATCAGCCAGACAGCACGTCATCCACTTCAAGATCTTGACGGGAGCTATTGCGGATCAAGATGCACTCAAGATCCGCCTCTTTACAAGTACCCTAAAAGGTACGGCCTTCGATTGGTACTCCACTCTGCCGGAGAACTCCATTCAGAACTGGGCTATGCTGGAGACACGCTTCCTGACCCACTTCCAAGGTGAGGATCATCCTGTTACTATGGCTCATCTCTGCAGCCTAAAACAGGGAGAGAATGAGTCAACTTATGACTTCATTCACAAGTGGAAAGCAATGGCGTACAAATGCTCAGATGTACTGCCACAAGCGTCGCTAGTCGACATCTGCCGAAACAACATGAGAGCTAAAATCCGCTCCATGATCATCGGCAATAAATCAAAGAACCTGGGGGAACTCCTGGAAGCTTCCATGGAAGCTGAAACGGTGATCAAAGACCTCAACAGTCAGAAATCATCAAAGAAAGAGCCGACTACTGTTGCAACCTCTAAACCAAAGAAGAAGGAGGTTCTCAATGTGCAGACTAAGTCAGCTCCTCAGCAACCAAAGAAAGCTGAAAATAGAGCTGCAGGTAAGAGACCTGAACTCTCTGATGCCTTCAAAGAGCGAGTAGAAAAGAAATATCCGTTCGATGAAGACGTCGAAGAAATCTTTGAGGCTCTCCTAGCAAATGGCAAACTCATTTTGCCAGAGCCCAAAAGACCTGGAGACGTTGGCAAAACCAATGATCCTCGGTACTGTCCATACCACCAGATGGTCTCGCATCCTCTCAATCAATGCTTTGTTGTGAGAGAGAAGATAAACGAGATGTGGAAAAACGGAGTCATCACCTTTGACAAAAACTATGGGACTGCCTCCGTCAACATGGTGTCATATGGACAAACACCAAAGTCACCGAAGAAGAAGATCACTACTTCCTTCAAGGTGATAAATAGAATTCAAACGTCCGAAGTGTTGGTTCCTTGCCCGACACCAGACGGACAACCCATATGGGTACATCCCGATCTCCTGGAAGATGAAAATTGGGAGATCGTCAAAACAAAGCCGACCGCTCAGCAGCGAAGGCAAGCCAAGAAACATCTCCTCAGGCTCAAACGGCAACAGAAGACCTAGCCAAAACAAAAAGTCCATGAAAAGGCAGAGGCCTCCTCTACCACTTCACTCGGGGCAGCAGAAACGTCCCTTCCAGAGACTTCAAAGGCGGTAAGAAACTTCACTCTCAGTGATTTCATGCCACCTCAATTCAAAAAAGAAGCCATGCAGGGGGCATCATACTCTTGCAACTCGGTAGTTGGATTCTCCATTGATGGATACGAGTCCAGCGACACCGACGATGGATTCGAGCCCAACTACACCGATGAGTGGGAGGAATCTCTTGAAATAGGAGAATATCTCTCCGATGAAGAATGGGTTCCTGAAACTCACCTTATGCCAGTAATCTGGTATAACCCCTTGCAACCACAAGGATCCTGGTCTGATGATGAAGAAGACCAAGAGGCTGCACAAGAAGATGCTGTTAACCCAGCACCTGTCATTGCTCCAGTGGAAATCAACTATGTTGAGCCACACGGAGAAGACGAAGAAGAGGATCTGGCTCCCATGCCTGATCTTGAAGAATATGCAAGGATCTTGCAGCGTCTCGCTCTAGAACAAGAGCAAGACCGCGTCAACGAGATTCCTCACAATCCAGAGCCGGAAGTCCCTGAAGCCCATCAGGTACCTCCTCCCTCAACTCCTGAAAATGGAGAACATTGCTGGATTGACGATCCTCTTACATCCGAGGATGAGTCTGACTCCGAGCAGGCAACATCTTCTATCAGAGCTTCCTGTAATGTAATATATCAGGATTATAGCTCTTCTGAAGCGTCGTCTGATGAGATTACCTACACTCCGACGACGCCTAGCAATGTATCCTCTGGAGCTACCTCGTTTCACGTGACTTTCACAGAGATGACACCCTCTCAGGTTTCTTCTCCTGAGACTGTGACTTCAGGATACACATTCTTCCCGACTCATCATCATGAAGAAAACCCAACTTGGGGTGATGGATGGGTCAACGAAGAAGAAAAGCTGCTGGATACTGTTCAGGACTTGCTCCCGGAAAATGCTCCGTGCAACACAATCACTGAGGATGGCAACTCTGCTGCAGATACATCCCCAGTAGATGAAAAACGACAGCCTCTTGATCCTGAAGACAATCTTCCAAACGAAGATCCTTCTCAAGAAGCTCTCGAAGTTGGTAGAGGCACCCGTTCGGGCCGGGACTACCACAAAAATTACAACCAATCTTCCTTTACTTATGTAAATCCTTCGGGAAAAGATATTGTAAGCGCCCCCAGTGGCAACAATGATGAACATGCAGGCCCTAAGGAGGCTTTCAAGTATGACTTGGTTGAGCACTTCAAACACATACCTGCACGTCTTCACATCCTGGATTTATTACGAATGTCTCCACGCACTCGTGATAATCTCATCTCAGAATTACAAAAACTGAATGAGGATGTCGACAAACATGCCCCACAAGTCCTCCAAATTGAAATGGACTACCGGGTCAAAAACTCTGAAACCTCCTTAAAAGAAGAAAAAGAGAAAAGCGAGGGATCATGCATCCAATGCCTCTCGGTTCAAAAGGCAGCCAGTGCAACCATCGCCTTCACTAAGGAAGACCTCCTACTTGGCGAAGCAAGGCACAACCGACCCCTGTACTTCACAGGGTACATCAAAGAAATGCCGATACATAGAGTTCAGATCGACCCAGGTTCTGCACTCAACCTTATCTCCACTTCGGCTCTTGAAGAGTTGGGCATCCCACCCAGCAAGCTAAGCCACACATCTGTATCTATCTTTGGATACGATGGGAGCACTCAAAGGCCTATCGGCAAAATCAAGTTCAAATTGCAAATCGGTGATCTTATCTCTGAGGTCACTGTGTATGCAATAAAAACCCCCTCATGCTACAATATCCTTCTCGGACGTCCTTGGATACACAAGAATGATGTTGTTCCTTCAACTCTACATCAATGCATCAAGTTTGTCGGCGACGACGGCATGGTACATCGTGTCTTTGCGGACAGAAAACCCTTCAAAGGTAAAGAAGTCCACTTCGCAGACTCCCAGATGTATGAAGGAGAAAAAGAAGAAGAGGAAATAGCACCCCCTGCTGAAAATCTCCAGAAAGATAAAGGCAAGGCTCCTCAAAAATCACCGGAAGAAAACAAACCCTCCGGCAAATTAGAAAAGAGTAGTCAATCTCCCTTCGTTATCTCCCTCAAGAATTCAAAACCTTTGATCATCATGACTAAAGTGAAGAAGGCGAAACAAAAGCCTGGGGGCAAATTTGTTGTTTCTCTCGTGTCTATCATGCAAGACACAGACTCGGACTCAGAGCCAGAAGACGATGCATCGTCAAGCCAAGCTGACACTCAGCAAGTTCAGCCTGCTCTCACTCCGATGGAGACACCTGCTGATGTAGAAGATCCTACGTCAGCTACCTTTGTTGTTCCTGCAACATCACCAAAGCAAAGGCCGATCTTCTTCCATAGATCGGACGCTTCTTCATCAAACTCCATGCTGGAACCTTTTCAAAATGAAGGTATGCCTCAGCTATCTCTATATAGTCCTGTGGCACAAGCAATTATGAAGAAAATGGGCTTTGACGCTCAAAACCAAGTCGGTTTGGGAGAAAGACGCGGTATTCTCACGCCATTGGAGCCCGCCTTGACCAAAAGCCAGCTGGAAGATTGGAGACTCTACGGTCATGTAGAAAAGTCTTCATATGGGTTAGGGTATGATCCCGACACTCCTCTGAGACAGTTGACACAAAGGCTTAAAAGTCGTTTTACCGACCAAGCCTCAACATCTAAAGTCCACGAAGACATCGATCTCCCTGGAAATCTCTTTAAAGAGTTACCTGACAAAGATCCAGGAAGCTCATCCAATTGGTATGATTTCTCTGATGATAAAGAGGAATCGTCCGATAATACAGACTTGTGGCATCCTGACCCAGAAGAATCCTCGTCTCCAAAAGAAATACCAGACTCAACAGGCGATTGGGACTATCTCATAGCAAGCCTTGAGGAGATCACCAATCAAGAAAATCCATGGAAAGGAACAGAGCCTTGGTCTGGTAATGCAGTTGAAACTCCAGAAGGTTTCGTTGAGTTGGAAGCCTCCGAAAATATTGTGGAGGAACCACCTTCGAACCTTCCGACAGAAGATCCTGTTCAAAAGATAAACTTGGGAACACCTGATAACCCACGTCCTGTATTCATAAGCAAGAATATAAAGGATGATGAGTTATCCGAGTATATCGCTTTTCTTCGTGAGTTCGTTGATTGCTTTGCATGGTCCTATGCTGAAATGCCTGGTTTAGACCCCAAAGTAGCAGTCCACAAACTCAATCTTCAAGAAGACGTCAAGCCTGTCAAACAAGGCCAAAGAAGATTCCGTCCAGATGTGATGGATAAAATTGAACAAGAAGTTCAAAAACTCAAAAGCATTGGCTTCATCCGTGAGGAACAACATCCAGAATGGTTGGCCAACATTGTCCCCGTGACAAAGAAAAATGGGCAGATCAGGGTCTGTATTGACTATAGAGACTTGAATGGCGCTTGCCCTAAAGATGAATTCCCGCTCCCCATACCGGAGGTGATGATTGATAATACCTGCGGATTCGAGCGAATGACATTCATGGATGGCTTCTCTGGTTACAATCAGATAAAGATGCATCCCGAGGATGAAAAACACACTTCATTTCGGACTCCATTTGGCGTGTATTGCTACACTGTCATGCCATTTGGTCTGAAAAATGCTGGTGCCACATATCAGAGGGCTATGATGAAAATATTCCAAGATATGCAGCACAAGACGGTCGAATGTTACGTTGATGACCTCGCCGTCAAAAGCAGAAGAAAAGAAGACCATCTCAAAGATCTTCGGGAAGTCTTCCTCCGACTTCGCAAACACAAACTGCGGATGAATCCTCTAAAATGCTTCTCCGGCGTCTCGTCGGGTAAGTTTCTCGGATTCCTTGTTCGGAAAGCTGGAATAGAACTTGACCCCATAAAAGTCAAGGCTATTCTAGAAATGTCCTCTCCAAGAACCCTAAGGGAACTAAAAGGGCTTCAAGGGAGATTGGCCTACATTAGACGGTTCATCTCCAATCTTTCGGGGAAATGCCGTCCATTCTCTCGATTGATGAAAAAAAGGTGTAGACTTTGTCTGGGATACCGACTGCGAAGCCGCATTTCAAGATATCAAGTCATACCTGACCAAACCTCCAGTGTTAGCTGCCCCTGCCACTGGAAAACCATTCATCTTGTACACAAGAGCTCTTGATCATTCTGTAGGCGCTTTGCTTGCACAAGAGAATGGTGAGGGAAAAGAAGCTGCTCTATACTACCTCAGCCGCATGCTAGTAGGTGCAGAGCATCGCTACTCTCCAGTCGAAAAAGAATGCCTTGCAGTGATGTTCGCCGTACAAAAGCTACGTCACTACTTGCTTTCCAACACAGTCTACCTGGTCTCGAGGATCAACCTCTTGAAGGTCCTTGTCACGAAGGCCGGTTCTCTCAATGCCCGACTGGCAAAATGGTCCATCCTCTTGTCACAATTTGATATTAGGTATGTGCCACAAAAAGCAATCAAAGGCCAAGCTCTAGCAGATTTCCTCGCAGAGCATCCATTGCCTAAAGATTCACCACTCAGAGATGATCTCCCAGACGAACCTGTCTACAACGTGGAGACTTCCTCACCAAATGCCTCCTGGGACATGTACTTTGACGGTGCAACCAGGACAAATGAAAACAGAAAGCTGATCTCGGGAGTTGGCATCCTCTTTGTTAGCCCCGACAAATGCATGATTCCACACGCTTTCTCGCTACTGGAACCATGCACAAACAATGCAGCTGAATACCAAGCTCTGATCCTAGGATTGGAACTCGCCATCGAATCCGGTATCACTATGCTGGAAGTCTTTGGAGACTCTCAACTGATCGTCAACCAGATGAATCAGAAATATGAAGTCAGGAAGCCTGATCTGCTGCCTTATTACAACAAGGCACAATCGCTTCTGCAAAAGTTTGACATCTGCAACATCACCCACATTCGTAGAGGTGAAAACATCCGTGCAGATGCCCTGGCCGGACTTGCCGCATCAATGGCGATCCAGGAAGGGGAAAACATGCAAATTACAGTGTGCGAGAGAAGGATCCTCCCTCCTCTTAACACACACCAAGCAGTTGCCGAATGCCACCGAGTGGTTGGAAGTCGGATCTCTATCCTTCAACCTTCAATCGTCGACTGGAGGGATCCGTTCATTGATTACACTATGTTCGGAATCCTACCTGAAGATCCAAAAGAACGGGTAAGCATACAAAGGCGAGCCCCAAACTTTCATTTGGATATTCCTTCAAAAATCCTCTACAGGAAATCCTTCAACGGAGTACTTCTACGCTGCTTGTCACAACAAGAGGCCGAAGAAACACTTAAAGAAGTTCATGCTGGTCTTTGTGGAGCCCATCAGGCAGGTCCTAAACTCTATGATCAGATAAAAAGGTTAGGTTACTATTGGCCTACCATGGTTGCTGATGCAATGCAATTTGCCAAACGCTGCCAGCTATGCCAAGTTCACGGAGATTACATTCACATGCCTCCGGAATGGCTGCATCCTACAGCAATCTCATGGCCTTTTGAAGCATGGGGCATGGACATCATAGGTCCTATCTCTCCCCCTTCAAGCAAAGGTCATCGCTTCATCTTCGCCACTACGGATTATTTCTCCAAGTGGTCAGAAGCATTTGCGTTCAACGAAATGAAGACCTCATCAGTTCTTCAATTCCTACGCACCAACATCATTTGTCGTTTCGGCATACCCAAGAGATTCGTCCATGATAACGGACCACAATTCCGGGATCATCGATTCTACAGGTTTTGCGACAAATACAAAATCCAAAGCTGTCCTTCGACTCCATACAATCTGGCAGCAAACGGATTAGCAGAAGCCTTCAACAAGACACTCTGCAAAATCCTCAAGAAAATGGTCTCTAGTCACAAAAGAGACTGGAGCGATAAACTGTCTGAAGCTTTGTGGGCCTATCGAACCACCGTTCGAGGACCAACCCATAGCACACCATTCTCCTTGGTCTATGGATGCGAAGCTGTCGTGCCCCTAGAGGTACAAATTCCTTCTCTGAGGGTATCTCTACAAAATGACATGACTCAAGAAAGCAATGTCAAATTGCGACTCCATGAGCTGGACAATCTCGACGAGAGACGGCTCGAAGCTCGACAAAGCATTGAACTTTACCAAGCACGCATGGCAGGATCTTTTGACAAAAGGGTCCGGCAACGCGCCTACAAAAAGGGTGACTTGGTTCTTGCGGTAAAAAGACCAATGGTCTTCGCACACAAATCCAAAGGCAAATTTGAACCAAAATGGGAGGGACCCTACGTCATCGACAAAGTCTTCTCCAACGGCGCATATGCCCTCCTAAACATGGAAGGCGACAAATGTATGCTGCCTATCAACGGCAAGTTCTTGAAGTGGTACTACCCATGAAGACTTACCCAACTGGGTAAGAGCAATGCCTGTATGGCCAAAACCTGTTCTCAGGTACTCGCTCGTCAAACCCACTCTCTTTAGAATTTTCATATCAAATGTCAAAATTTCTAGAGATTCAAAAACAATGCTTACTTTCATCGTTTCATTGTTCAAAAACAAAAAAAATCCAAGTTTAGGAGCCTCTCCCTGACTTGACCAAAGCTTTCGATCCTTGAACCAAAATTCATGGTTTGAAACAAAAATCCGGATTCAGGGATTTCCACCCTAGTCCACCTTACCTTTTACCACCAAATGGTTCTAGGTCAAAATTTACGACCCTCATGTCTTTAAACAAAAAAAAAATGGTTTTTCAAAAATCGTGGGGAAATGACATCAAAGTCAGTACCCGCAAAACAAAAATTTTGAAAAAAAGCAAGGATGCGACATTCCATCGATACTTGCACCCAAAATCGCAGGGAAGCGACATTTCGTCGATACTTGCAAAATCCAAAAACCGTGGAGAAGCAACAAACCAGTTGATATCCACAACCCAATTTCAAAAATCGTGGAGATGCAACATACCAGTTGCTATCCACAACCAAAATTACAAATGGTTCGAGAAAACCTCAAATTTCAAAAATCGCGGAGAAACGACATCAAGTCAGTACCCGCAAAACCAAAAGTCTTGGGAAAAGCAGGGAAGCGACGCTTAGTCGATATTTGCACCCCAATTCGCGAGGAAGCGACATTCCATCGATACTTGCAAAACCTAACCCGCGAGGAAGTGACATTCCATCAATACTCGCAAAACCGAATGAGCAAGGAAGCGACATTCCATCGATACTTGCAAGACCATTCAGCGGGGAGGCGACATTTAGTCGATACCTGCATTTTGAAAACCAAAACTCGGCTATAAATGCCAAAATCCGGCTATAAATGCCAAAACAAAAAATTTCCGGCTATAAACGCCAAAATCAGCTTTCATGCCAATAAAACAAAACTTGGTTTTCAAAAAACTCGGCTACAAATGCCACACAAAAAAAACCTGACTCTCATGTCAAAACCGGCTATAAATGCCACAAATTGGCTATCAATGCCACCAAACCGGCTATAAATGCCACAAATTGGCTATCAATGCCACCAAACCGGCTATAAATGCCACCAATTGGCTATCAATGCCACCAAACTGGCTGTAAATGCCACAAAAATCCGGCTATAAATGCCACAAACCGGCTATCAATGCCACGAAAAATTGGCTTTCACGCCGACAAACCAAAACTTGGCTTTCAAAAAATGGCTATCAATGCCACAAAACCGGCTATAAATGCCACAAATTGGCTATCAATGCCACCAAACTGGCTGTAAATGCCACAAAATTTCGGCTTCCATGCCAACCCAAATTTTGGCTTTTACGCCATAAAATTTCGGCTTCCATGCCATCTCAAAATCGGCTTTCACGCCACAACCAAAATCAGGCTCCCATGCCAAAACAATTATTTGACAAAAGATTTTCACAAAATGACAAAGCTTTTGATCAAATCCCATTTAGCAATTGCTTTCATCACAAAAAGATTTGAGTGAGCGTAGGGAACAAAAAAAAAAAAGGTACCAAAAAAATACATGTTGTACCAAAGCAAAAAAAAAAAATAGAAAGTGTTCACAAGCACTACAAAAAAAAAAAAAAAAAGTACCAAAAAAAAATATACATGTGGTACCAAAAAAAAAAAAAAAAAAAAAAAGAAAGTGTCCACAAGCACTACAAAAAAAAAGAGTACCAAAAAATACATGTGGTACCAAAAAAAAAGAAGAATGGTTTCTGCTATAAAAAATCAGGAGCTCAGCCAAAAATGGTCTCCAGCCAAAGCTTCAGCTCCTCAAGCAAACTTTTGGCCTCAGCCGTCAGAGTTTCCAAGGCACGCTTCTTCTGGAACTTGCCATGAGATGCTGGCGAATGCCGTAACCCTTCTTTTACACCGGGAAGCTCTTCCCCAGCAGTTTGCCATCGTTCGTTTTCTAGAGTCCTCCTCTCGAGAACTTGACCGGCATCTGCAACCCTGCGGATCAAAGTACTCTCCCTGTCACGAGCCTCTGTTATAGCAGCCCACTTCGCATCGACTTGTGCCTTCAAATGCTCAAGACGTTTCCTGGCCTCCTCAACTTCCCTATCAAGGACGTTAAGGTCATGCCTCAATCCGATGATGGCTAGCTCTTCCTTGTTCTTCTCCCGAACTAGCTGCTTCTTGCTTTGTGTAGCCTCATTCAGGTCAGACTTAGCCTTATCAGCAGGGTCCAAGAACATCTCCTTGAAGAATTGGTCGTCAGGGAAACCCATGGTCTCAAACCACTTGTCACCCAGTGCAATGATCCTATCAACGATCGCCCTGGCACCTGTGACATCCAGACCAACCTCTTCGGTGTCGGTCAGAATCTCCTGTACATGTGGGATCATGCCAAATCCTGCCTCCAAGTGTCCAGAAAGGAGAGTCTTGACCCAAGAACTCAAAACCCGAGCCAACACCTTCTTCGCAAATTGAAGAGACGAACTGGATGAAGATTCACCCTTCTCCGCTGATCGGCTGCTCATGTCATGTCCCATTGGAAGAGTAACAAAAGAACTCTTTTCACTTGGAGCCACTGGAGAGGGAATCTCAACACGAGGCATCTTCTCAATCATGTCTGAACTAATCTCTACCTCCGGATCGACCTCTGGCATCCCTTGCTCTGGTTCTGAAGAAAGCGATGGACTCTCTTCTGTCACTTCAAAACCTGCAAATGAAACACAAAAAGGTATGATATGATCCTGTTCAAAAAAAACCATCAGGGTCATCACTACAAAGTACCTTCTTCGACGACTGGCGGAACACTCTCTTCCTCCATGAACTCATCAGAAGTATCATCGACATTTGCGTCCATTGATGGTTCAAAGTCATCGGAATCCTGTGGCAAGTCAGCTGACAAGAAAAAAATGTTAGCAAATCAAGTCGTAGGCAAAAAAAAAAAAGAGAAAGCGAAAGAAGTTATACCAATTGGAGATTCCGGAGTCATTCCAGAGTCCCTCGGTTCTTCTTCAGATGCCATAACCGGCTCCATCACCGCCTCATCGGTCGGAACCTCAGGCATCGGCAAGTCTTCATCCTCTGCTAAAAAAAAAAAAAAAAAAAAAAAAAAAGCAGCAGCAGGGTGAGAAAACAAATCAGAACATGGAAAGCCCCATGAAAGAAGTAGAGAAAGAAAAAGGAAGAATCATACCTTCACCAATGGTCTCTTCCCCACGACTCCTCTTCTCTGGAGGCTCGTCGACAGCCTCTGGCACCTCCTCGTTGATGGTAAGAGGGATTTCCATGTCAGGAGAGTCCTCATGTGGCCCCTCGCTGCGATGATGACTCCTCCTCTTCTTACCTCTACGGGTTCGCTTCCTAGAAGAACCCGCCTCACTATCAGAGTCAGGTTTCTCACTTGACTCCTCACTGGATGGTCTGCTTTCGCCAGTAGACTCCACGGAAGCTCGTCTCTGTGCCGCTTGCATCCAAGCGTCGAGCTCAGCTTCCTCCTGTTCTAGCTGCTCCAAAGCCTCATCAGGTACTTCCCGAACAGCTTCAGAACCAATGACGCCCTGGTCACCGAGAAAGCCTATCTTGTGCTTCTCTCCAGAAAGGAAGGCCCAAACTTCCTCTCGCCGGACGCCATCCGACTTCCCAATGCCTTTTCCAGAAGACAGCTTTACATCAAGCTCCTTCTTGGAAAGCCCCCGATATGCCAAAAAGCTCTCCGCGAACCACTTCGTGAAGCCGGCAGTTCGGAAAGTCGACAGCTCAGGATAAGAGATCGTGGCAGTAGTGTCTTCAGCACTATAGAAAGCCCATGCATTTCTGCCATCCTGCAAACCCCCAAAACGCTTCACCATACTCGAAGGCGCTCCAACAACGCCTTGAGAGAAGCCCAACTGAAGCGCAAAGCGAGAAGGTACATACGGCTGGATGTCGACGAAAAGATGTCTACGGTACACCATCGTGCCGACTCGTATGCTGAAAAGCCACTCCTTCTCTGCATTGGTCAAAGAGTAATGCCTTCCCGACCCTGCTCTGGTAGAGTCTCGGGAGGCACCAAAATCAAAAGCCTTCTTCCGCAACTCCGGAGAAAGCTTAACTGAAGACTGCCCCATCTCGACGTCCCTGAACCGTCGGATCCTCATGCGGGCAAACAAAAGTGATTCAGATACGGCTTTTCCCTTAGCCAATCGAATCATCAGAGGATCATCATCCTGTGCAGCACCCAGCCGGTGGAAGCCAGGACAGTGGTATACAAACCACGAATAAAAGATATGGGCTGAAAATACCCTATTCATAGGGAGCCCAAGCCGAACCAAGAAAGCAGCAGCCTGCAGTTCGGTACACAGGTAGGAGTAAAGAGCGGGCACCAAAGCAAGCCGCTCTCCAAACGCCATCTGACAAGCCGGAAAAATACAATGCGGCCTGATGTGCGTCCCATCTCCACCAGCAAACACGGCCTCACCTAGCCAATAAGTGAGGTAAACAGCAAGATCTCTCCGCAGTGCAATGTCAGAATAAAGGGCATCTGTGCTCGCGAAGAAACCCTTCAACTCTTCCTGCATGGCCAAAGTCTTCTTCCTGTCTTCCCGGGTCATGCTATCAGGAGACTCTTTGCTGTCAAAGAAGTTGAAGAATGAAGAGCCATAACTCTTCCAACTGCTGGATCTGACTTTCGAGCCCTCCTTCAAAAAATCATAGAAGGCGACGAGCTGAAAGTATAGGAGCCTGAATTCCTCTGACTGCTCCTCAAGGACGCTGTCAATCGGCATGAACTCCTCGTAGAGTTTGCCAAGGATGGGCAGTCCAGTAATAGCACTCAACTCCTTCAGAGAAAAACCAATCTCACTGTTCGTGACAACGAAGGTATTGGTCTGAGGGAGGAAAGACTCCAACATAGCCATGAAGGCATCATCGGAAAAAGTCACGGTCTCCCTAAAAGCGCGGACCGCGTCAAAAATCCCGGCTTCCTTCAAAACGGCGCCCCCAATCAGCAAGGTGTGGTCAGTCCATGACTTCCAATCGGAGTCAACATTGAAACGGCCACGAAGTCGAAAAGGCTTCACCCAAATACTGCCGTCACCGCTGAAAACACCAAGGCCCACCGGTCTCAAATCGACCGACGGATAATTAGAGCCCTGGTAGCCGCTGGCTGGCATCAACATGTCCATACGGACAGGTGGCTTCTCCGCATATCCGGAGGGTCCACCAACAAAAACCCCGGTCTTGATCACACTGGCCCTCTTCACCCAGCTCGGAGGATCTTCCCTCTTAGAGCACGTGGAAGCAAGGCTCATGATCGAGATGGTACGACCAAAAGACGACCGGGTAGAAATAGTTCTCTCCTCACCATTTGCTGTGTAAGAGAACTGAAAACATCTCCTTTGGTATGTCAAGTCGTCAGGGACTGCATCTCCAAAGAAGAAGGTAGGCTTGGGTAAAACCCTCAGATCGTCCATAACCCAAGGACGGTTGCTTACCATGATCTTATAGAATTCCTCATTCTTGAGAGCGATCAATCGCTGTCTCATCTCATCGCGATTGAGGGAATCGCACTCTTCCAAGTTCTTCTCAACAAACTGGACCTTCTCCCAGGCCTGCTGAACGGCCACATTGGAAGATCTAGCAGATCGACGAGGTACGCTTGTAGCAGGCTCTTTACCCTTGTTCGCTCTGGAGGAACCACCTGCAAAGGTTGGAAAAGAAAAAGATCGTCATCAAAATGACAGGATTTCGCTAAAAAAAAAAAGGGGTCACTTTGTCCCACCAAAAATCTGGCGAAATTTTGGCATGACTCCGGGGCAATTCCAAAGAAAAAGGAAATACCCCGACGGAAATAGAAAGTTTGAAGATGGGCTCAACATTGCTGCGGGCTCCGAAACTCCAAACTTTCGAAACCTCAAAATCTCCGCAAAATCAAGAAGGGCTCAACATCGCTGCGAGCTCCAAATTCCCAAAATTGCAAAGATTTTCAGGTATGCTATCACATCATGCTACTCAATTCAATTTACAAAAAGTACATGCATGAACATCTAGATTTGCATAAAAACGCATTATCATGATGAGCAAAAAAAAAAAAAAAAAAAAAGAAACTTTCTCAAAAAAAAGGAGGGAGAAAGAAAAGAAAAAAAAAAAAAAAAAAAACTTTCTCAAAAAAAAAAGAGAAGAAAGAAAACAGCAAAAAAAAAAAAAAAATCAGGGGCTGGCCCATCAGGCCGTGGCCCACAGGCCACGTGGCAGTACGGACCAGATCCGTACGGATCTGTCCGTACGGCCCACAAAAAAAAAAAAGAAGAAAAAACGTGTGAAAAAAAAAAACAAAAAAAAAACAAAAGAAGAAATCACGTGGAGAAGAAAAAAAAAAAAAGAAGAAGAATAGAAAGAAAAAAAGAAGAAAGAAAAAAAAAAGAAGAGAAACTTTTTTTTTTTTTTACCATCCTATTCTCTACATAAAGTTTTCTTGAAAGAAAAAGAGAGAAAACTTACTTGAAGCCATTGATGGAGAAGAAGAAGGAAAAAGCTTGAAGATCCTTGAAGAAAAAAAACTCTTGGCCTTGGAGCTCTCTTGAGATTGTTGCAAAAGAAAGCAATAAGAGCAAGAGATCCTACCTCCCTTTGCTTTTATAGGAGAGAGCAAATCAAAGAAGGAAACAAAGAAGAAAGGTAAGTGTTACTAATTAGTAACCTTACCAAAAGAGAAGGAATTAGAAAGATTCTTTCCCAAAAAGAAAGATGTCTTTGAGAGATTTCCTCCCAAAATCAATCAAATGAGAGATTCTCTCCAACAAAATAGGATATTGAAGATTCTTTCCCAAAAAGAAAGATACCTTGAGATATTCTCTCCCAAATTAAGGGAATATGAGAGATTCTCTCCCATAAAGATATTTTTAGATATTCTCTATCCAAATGAGATATCTTTAGATATTCTTTACAAAAATGACCCCACATGAGATCTAAGCCATCCTAAAAAGCTTAAGGTCCCATGGGCTAGCCCATATGAGCCAGGTTTGACCACCTAGGCACTAAAAAAAAAAAAAATGGGCTTTTAGTCAGGAAAAAAATCCCTCTTACCAAGAGCATACAAAAATGGTTCCATGCCTCTTTTGAGTTGATTGAACCATACAAAAATTCCAAGCCCCATGAGCTTCCAAAAATCAAACCATCCAGCCTCATATACCAAATTGAGCCAAAATCTTGAAATTGACATTCCACAAAAATCCAAACCACTCCAATGGACCACACAGTCCCAAAGAGTGACCAAAAACCAAATCCTGGTCCCCTAACTTGCCACATACAGCTTGTTGGGTCACAAGACCAAAACCAAAAACCAAATCATGATCCCCCAACTTGCCACATACAGCTTGTTGGGTCACAAGGTCAAAACCAAAACCCGACCCCCTAACCTGCCACATACAGCTTGTTAGGTCACAAGGTCAAAAACAAAAGCCCAAATCCACATCCCTGATGTCATCTTCAAAACTTTGCCTCGAGATGGTGTGTGATTCCTTTTCACTACCATAAAATTCCCCTGGAAGCTCAAAGGCTACTCTACCAAAGGAAGGATTGCTCAAAGACTCTTGGTCGAGACACAAGTTCTCCTTCAAAACTCTCTTCGAGGCACATCGACTACAAAAGTCAAGCAACTCGTCGCTGTACCTCGAGGGGGCATTTGTTGACACCAAAAATGTCACTTTGCCTCTTCAAATCAAGAAAGCTGCATGAAGTCGCAACCTGCCATAAATAGGCAATGCAACTTCTCCAAAAATTCAAATCTTGTCAGAATCAAACAAAAACTGCAAGATCCTTCAAGATAGCCAAAAGAAGAGTACACATGAAGTTTCGGGCCATTTCAGAATCATTTGGCCTAACTTCGCTTCTCCGACAGCTAAAATGGTGCTCCCGGCGGCGACATCATCGGAGACGTCAAAACTTCGATCAAAGCCTACAGATGACTCCAGCATGTCTCAAAAGGGCTCTATGCCAAATTTCAAGTCAAACCGACAACGTTTGACCCTCCATCAATGCTCGAGCAGCAAAATCAAGCCTCCCGGCGACGGGAACCACCGAAGCCTTCGCTCATCAAACCAAGTGCATGAGTGGCCTCAACATGCTTCCAAAAGGCTGCACGTCGAATTTCAGGTCATTCCGACAACGTTTGACCAGGTTTCGATGCTCCGAGAGAAAATCAAGCCTACCGGCGGCGGAGCAACCCGGGACCATGACATCCAAAACGGAGCCCATGGAACGTCTCAAAATGACTCCAATAGGTTCCCCGTCAAATTTCAGGTCAATCGGACATCGTTTGGCCACATATCAACGCTCGGCATTTTCCCCGAAGCAAAATCAAGTGAAGCATCGACGGGACCCCAAACGGCTTCAAAACTCAAACAAAAGCCTATGGTTGGTCTTATTTATTGCTCAGGAGGCTTCACCTCAAATTTCAGGTCATTCCGACATCGTTTGACCAAGTTTCAGCTTCTGGCGGAAAATCAGCAGCTTTACGCGACAAAGTCTTCGGCTTTCCCGGAAAATTGGAAACTTTGCACTCTAAAAATGCAAGGATTCTCATGAGGTTTTTTACAGGGAAATCAAGCCAATAAATGAGAAGAAATGTCAAGAAAAATACAGAAGAAAACGGCGACGAAAAAGACCTCAAAACGACCGCAAAACGGGCTCCGAAGGGGAAAAATCCCCCAGGGTCGCAGACCCCTGCGACCATGGCCCATGGTCGCAGGCCCCTGCGACCATGGCCCATGGTCGCCGGTCCATGGTCGCCGGCGACCATGGAGGTCCGGGTCACCGGATTTTCCGCCGGTGACCCGTTTTTCCGTCTTTCTTCGCGTTTCGCGCACTTTGGCCCATGTGGTTTCCTGAAAATGTGATTTTTAGTGCTTGAAATTGACTCATATCCTCCGACATCCGTCAAAATCACGGGTCAACCTCCAAAGGCATAAAATCATCATTGATCGCTCTAAGATCGCCAACCGGTCGACCAAGAAAGTGCACTTTCTGTCCGACCGATCGTGAAATCGACAAGACAGATGTCACCGGCCCACTCTTAGCTATCAATGTCTGAAGTTACATGTTCATCCGATGTCGATCAGCATGTAGATCCATCGATGATCATCGCCAGAAGAATTCCAGAAGACACGGCACGGCCCGCGACTCTTCGACTGCTCGGCGACCAATTAATGTGGTTAATTGACTAGCTTTATTGCAGTCATTAATTCATTTCTTTGGACGGCCCAATCAGAAGCAAGCATTTGGGATTTACAAGTCAATTGATTCATGGCATTTAAACCATGAAACTCCTCCCATTATGGTAATTAAGGTGATTAAAAGCCCTTAATCTCCATCGCCCAATCAGATTCAAGGAAAAAGGAGTTACAAAATCAAGAAATAAATCTTGTAACTCCTCCCATTAAAGCCATTAAGGCTCATAAACCCTCCTAAATGGCTACCAAAAGCCTATAAATAGGAGAGCATTCCATTGAAATCAGGATCGGAAAAAAGAGGAGAAAATCAGAAGATCAGAAAAAAAAAAGGGATCAGAAAGAGATCTGAGAGAAAGAAAAAGAGAGAAATCACTCTGCTGAAGTTCTGCACTGGCCACCACTACAAGGTGACAAAAGTCCCTTGGGGGGCACCCCCCCCCAAGGTCCTTGCCTTCTCCCGCTGCCTCCAATGGCTTAGACGTGGCTTTTCAGCCCGTCTACTTAGCTTTTTATTGGACATAGGACCTTTTCTTGGTCTTTGTCCTCTAAAAACCTGAGGTTATAGCCAAGCCAAGCGAATCAAGAGTATCTTCTGTTCTCATCTGCATGGATGATGGCGAAGCCCATACATGGCTTGCGACCGTCAATCTGAACGAGTCCCCCACAATCTCCTGAAAAGTTAGATCTTCCTTTTCTTGCTTTTCATTGTAGTTTGTATTTTTCTAAAAGAGACAAAAATCACAAATCTTGTCTTTCATTATTGATAAGAATTGTAAATCGGCTATAAACGCCAAAATCGGCTATAAATGCCAAACAAAATCGCCTTTCACGGCAAACCAAGAAAATGTCTCTTTTCTTAAATATTTGTGCAATGGAAAACTTGAAAGAAGTTGATTTCCTTTTTACTTGCGAAGGTTGATCTCCGGATTACCACTTGCAATTCCAAGTAAAATAGAAAATCTGGCACACCCACACAAAGAAATGTTGATGCACGCTTCAGGCCCCGCCAGGGCGCGAAAGGGCCGGACCCGACGGACTCCCACGTTCCGCCGACCCCGGTAGCCGCCCCACGGCGCCTCGGAGCGCGTTCCATCACTAAGGAACCTCATGAAGCATATACATATTTAGAGAGTTTGGCAGAGCAATATCAGGTTTGGGACACCACCAATCCCAATGATAGAACAACTCCAAATGTGTTTCCTATTGTTCCCAGTGCAGGAAAGTTTACTTTAAGTGAGAAGGAGGATTTGAGTGCTAAGATAGCTCAACTTACCCGTCAGATAGAAGGTTTAGAGCTGAAAAGAGTTAGTGAGATTACTCCTACATCAGTTGCCCAAGTGGATCAATTGTGTGCAATTTGTTCACAGAATGATCATGGTATAGAAGATTGTCCTACAATTCCTTCAATTAAGGAGTTACTCCATGGTAACCCCCCATCTGATGTCAATGCTGTGAATCCCCAGCAAAAATCTTCTTTTCAATCTAACCAATATCAGAATTTCAATCCTAGGTACAATGATCATCCAAATTTTCGGTGGAGGGACAACCCACCCCAAGCCCGCAATCATAATTCTTCAAGTTTTCAGTGTCAGCCCTATCAGAATCAAGGGCAATTTCCTCAGTCTAATCAAGGTCAGGGGCAATTCTTCCAATCTACCCCACAGTATTAGCAGCAGAGATTTCCATCTCATCAGCAGTTTCCACCCCAGTCTTATCAGCAGTTTCAGCAACAAGGACCCCCACAGGGTCATGCTCCATATCAGCCTCCCCATAAGAGAAGTCTAGAGGATACATTTCAAGCCTTTTTGAGTAGTCAGACTTCTATCAATGAGCAGAACAACCGAACCCTAGAGAACATCAAATCTCAATTAACTACACTTACCAATGCGGTGAGTGCTAGTCAAACTACTAGGGGTGCCTTGCCTACCCAAGCTATTCCCAATGTTCAAGGCTAGCATTTTGTAGAAGATTCCGGTGGGTCGAATGCTCCAGTGGAACATCTTAAGGCTGTCACCATTTTGAGGAGTGGTAAGATCATTGATAAGACCATCCCTCCCAAGCCATCTACACTTGATGTTTCTACTTCCATGGCACCTCCTACTTCGCATGAAGTGGAGGAGCCTAAGAATTCTGAGTCTAGGGATGAGTCTTCAAAGAGATCTAATGAGTCAAATGAAATTAAGAAAGATGAGTCTTCCACTTCTACCATTCAAGACCCTAGAGTCCAAGCTTTCCAACCCCCATCTCCTTTCCCTTAGAGGTTGAGAAGGAAGTCCAAGCCTGATCTTGTAGAGTCTCTTAGGCAGCTTTTCTCTCAAGTTAAGCTCAACATTCCCCTCTTAGATGCTATCCAACACATTCCTGTCTATGCGAAGTATCTTAAGGACTTGTGCACTTACAAGCGCAAGTTCTTGCATCAAAACAAGGTCCTCCTAGCAGTCAATGTCAGTACTACCATCTCTGGATCTCTTCCTCCCAAATTCAGGGATCCTAGTTGTCCGTGCATTTCAGTAGAGATAGGGGGAAAGAAGATAGAGAGAGCTTTGTGTGATTTAGGGGCAAGTGTCAATCTTTTACCTTATTCAGTCTACCTCCAACTCGGGTTCGAAGAACTTCAGCCCACCTCGGTTACACTTCAACTAGCAGATAGGAGTGTTAGAGTTCCTAAGGGGATTCTGAAGGATGTGTTGGTTCAGATAGGGAGTTTTGTGTACCCTGCAGATTTCATCGTGTTGGACACATGTCCAACTCTAGGAGTAAGTGATCAAGCCCCTATCATTCTAGGTCGTCCTTTCCTAGCCACCATAGATTCAGTCATCAAGGTTAGGAATGGGAATATAAAACATGACCCTTGATATGAACATCTACAATGTCGCCTCCCAATTGGGAGATGATGAGGACATACATAAGGTGAGTTTGGTAGAGAGTTTGGTTCAAGAACATGTGGACACACACTTATATTCAGATCCATTAGAGACATTCTTGACCCAAGAGGAGAGGGAGTTTCTTGAATCCGCTGAGATAGAGTATCTGTATTCTCTATTAGATGAGGTTGAGGAGGTGAAGGGTGCTGCGTTTTGGGCACCAAAATTTGAAGAGCTTCCGAAGTCGGAAGCTAAGTCTATGCCTAGTAGTGAGGAGGCCCCTACGCTTGAGTTGAAGCCTTTACCTTCTTCGGTAAAATATGCTTTTCTTGGTGTCGATGAATCATATCCTGTGGTGATTTCCTCTTCTCTTGAGGAACACCAAGAGACCCAGCTGTTAGAGGTCTTAGGTAGGCACAAGAGAGCAATTGGGTGGACCTTAGCTGATATACAAGGGATTAGTCCCTTAATCTGCACTCATAGGATTCATTTAGAGGATGATGTCAAACCTTCCCGCCAACCCCAGCGTAGATTAAACCCTGTTCTGAAAGATGTGGTTAGGAAGGAGGTTCTGAAATTGCTAGATGCTGGGATTATCTATCATGTAGCTGATAGTAAATGGGTGAATCCTATACAGGTAGTGCCTAAAAAGGCAGGGGTAACTGTTGTGGCTAATGAAGAAGGAGAATTAATCCCTACTAGAGTTGCCACGGGATGGAGAGTTTGCATTGATTACCGCAAACTTAATGCCAATACGAAGAATGACCACTTCCCTCTTCCCTTCATTGATCAAGTCCTTGAGAGAGTGGCCAGTCATACCTTCTATTGCTTCTTGGATGGCTATTCAGGATATAATCAGATTGAGGTGTCTTTAGAAGATCAGGAGAAGACTGTGTTCACTTGTCCCTTTGGGACCTTCGCTTTTAGGCGCATGCCCTTTGGGTTGTACAATGCCCCTGGCACCTTTCAGAGGTGCATGATGGGTATTTTTGATGACATGGTCGGGGACTTCTTGGAGGTATTCATGGATGATTTTTCTGTTTTTGGAGATAGCTTTGCGGGGTGTTTAGAAAATTTAGAGAAAGTTCTAGCGAGATGTGAGGAGAAGAAGTTAGTCCTGAATTGGGAAAAGGGTCACTTCATGGTGACACAAGGGATTGTTTTAGGCCATATAGTTTCTCCTAGAAGTATTGAAGTGGACAAGGCTAAGGTGGAATTGATCTCCCAATTACTTTCACCCAAATGTGTCAAGGATATTCGATCCTTCTTAGGTCACTGTGGTTTCTATAGGCGCTTCATTCGTGCTTTCAGCGCTATTGCACGCCCCTTGTGCAATCTTTTGACCAAAGATTCACCATTTGTTTGGACTGAGGCTTGCGAGAAAGCCTTCACCGCTTTGAAAGCGTGCCTCACTTCTCCACCTATTATGCAAGCCCCGGATTGGAGTCTTCCGTTTGAGTTGATGTGCGACGCTAGTGACTATGCCATTGGTGCCGTTTTGGGTCAAAGAAGAGATAAAGTCCCTTATGCCATTGCTTATGCCAGCAAAACCTTGAATGATCTCAACTTAATTACACCACCACAGAGAAAGAGTTGCTTGCTGTGGTCTTTGCTCTTGATAAGTTTAGATCATATATCATAGGTTCTCCTATTGTTGTTTTTACTGATCACGCAGCGCTCAAGTATCTGATGAGCAAAAAAGATGCGAAAGCGCGTCTCATTCGGTGGGTCCTGTTGCTCCAAGAGTTTAATATCACTATCAAGGATAAGAAGGGGGTTGAGAATGTAGTTGCGGGTCATCTTTCGCGACTTGAGTTTGAGGATAAGTCATCCCATCTTCCGGTCCTTGATTCTTTTCCCGATGAGCAGTTGTATTCAGTGTCGACGTGTCCATGGTATGCGGATATCGTCAATTATCTCGTGACAGGGCAGTTTCCTACTAACTGGACTTCTCAAGTGAGAATGAGGTTCTTAGTGGAGGTGAGAAAGTACGCTTTCGATGATCCTTATCTTTACAAGTATTGTGCTGATCAGATTATTAGGAGGTGTGTCCCGGAGTCGGAGCAACAGAGTATCTTGTCATTCTGCCACACTGAGGCGTGTGGGGGTCACTTCTCTTCTAGGAAGACCACTGCCAAGATTTTGCAATGTGGTTTCTTCTGGCCCACTCTTTTCAGAGATGCCCATGAATTATGTCGATCTTGTCCTCAATGTCAGCGATTAGGTGCTATTTCCAAGAGGAATGCCATGCCCCTTCAGCCCATGCTTATCATCGAGATCTTCGATTGTTGGGGTATAGATTTTATGGGTCCTTTCCCTAGTTCTTATGGGTTCCTATACATTCTTTTGGCTGTCGATTATGTGTCTAAATGGATAGAGGTTGTTCCCACTAGGACCAATGACCACAAGGTTGTGGTCAAATTAATGAAAGAGAATATCTTGTCTCGGTTTGGGATGCCGAAGGCCATGATTAGTGATCAGGGCACTCACTTCTGCAATCGTCCCTTCGCGGCCTTGATGGCCAAGTATGGGATCACCCATAAGGTGTCCACTGCCTATCATCCTCAAACCAATGGGCAAGCTGAGTTAGCCAATAGGGAAATCAAGCACATCTTAAAGAAAACTGTGAATCCTAATAAGAAGGATTGGTCAACTCGGTTGACTGATGCCTTATGGGCCTATCAAACGGCCTACAAGACAGTTTTAGGGATGTCTCCGTATAGGCTTGTGTATGGCAAGACTTGTCACCTTCCAGTCGAAGTAGAGCATAAGGCATTTTGGGCTCTTAAGACTCTGAATTTCTCTTTGCCCAAGGCGGGTGTGCTTAGGAAGTTCCAAATGAATGAGTTAAAAGAGATGAGGAGAGAGGCTTATGAGAATGCTAGCATCTACAAGTCCAAAGTCAAAGCTTTTCATGATAAACACATTGTGAGGAAAGACTTTGAGAAGGGGCAAAAGGTCCTTTTATATAACTCAAAACTTCATCTCCACCCGGGAAAGTTGCGTTCAAGATGGACTGGACCTTACTTTGTGCACAAAATCTACCCTCATGGTGCTGTTGAGGTTTTTAATAAAAATGATGGTAAGATTTTCAAAGTTAATGGGCAAAGGCTTAAGCCATTCCTTGAGAATTTTGCAAAAGAGGAAATTGTGGAAGAGTTAGTGGATCCGGTTTATCCGGAACCCACTAGTGCTTAATCTTTCTTGACTTTGTTTGTGCCAACTTGCATGTATTCTGTTTTCCTCTGTTTTATGTCTATTTTTCATCTGTGTGCAAGATTGGCCTAATTGCATCTTCAAATAAATAGCGGATGATGCTACTCCGTATCACATCGTTCTTTGGTGTGATGTCTTGGAATCTGACTTTAAAAGACCAATGAAAAGTGGAAAATTTTGGGGGTACACCATCTATTCTTACCCCATTTTTTGTTTCTAACCAATGGTTGGTGTCTAAGTCTTAGCAAGTTATTCGTTCTACAACAACAACCTTAGTAAATTGGTAATTTCGTTCCTCTCCTTTCTCTTTGTTCGTAGTTCTTTTAATCATTGAGGACAATGTTTCATTTAAGTTGGGGGAGAGGCATGAAATTCATTCATGCATATAGTTAATTTTTTCATACATGCATATAGTTCATTTTTCGCTAATTAGAATTTGTTAATCCAAGCCTTGCATTCATTTCATCGAAATTCTCATTTGGAGCTTCAACTTTCGTGAAATACATGATTTATGCCTTCTTTGATTACTATGTGTCTTTGAATGATTGTGTGAGTTAATCATCACATTGAATTGAATTCGTACCATATCCCCTGTTTTTTAGAGTGCTTCGAGTGATAGAGTAGATTCCACACACTTGCAAGTTCATACTTTTGTAGCCTTGAATTGCATTCATTTTACATCTTTTGGAAGTGGTGGCACAAATTGTTAATACAACGAAATTTTGTTGTTTATGAAACCAAAAAAGAGTCACCCTTGTACCCTTGTTTGAGCCATGTTTTATATCCCCTTATTCTTGTGCTAAAGCTTAGGGAACCGGTGTAAAGGAGGCACGGAGGAATGGGGGGTTTTGGGGTGATTTCTACAGGTGGAATATGGTTGGTTATTGAAAATTGGGTTTGGCTGTGATGAGTATAAGGAAAACTTTACAGTGGAGTTAAGCTCTTATGCCTTTGTAGTGGAGTTTTTGAGTGGCTGAAATGAAGGCATCTTATGAAGATGGATTCATTGAGACTTCTGCTTTTTCAGTAGCCCGTTGCATAGTTTGTGAAATTCGTGAATGAATCACTTCGATGGACTATAAGTGAGGCTCACGACTGCAGATATTTGTGGAATAAAATGGTTGAAAATCAAAGGAAAGAGATGTTGGATTCATAGCCAAGTCATTCAAAAAAAAAAAAGGATGAATGAATGGCATTACCGGTAGAAATACCGGTTCAAAAAGAGAAATCTGAGGCAGAGAAATGAAGTTTCAGAAAAAGAAAAAAGAGCAGTTCTACCAGTAGAAAAGGAAGAATGAAAGGCAGTACCGGTAGAAACACCGGTTTAAAGATGGAAATTTGAGGCAGAGAAGTGATGTTCAGGAAAAAGAAGTTCTACCGGAATTTCTACCGGTAGAACATATTGAATGGATGGCAGTACCGGTAGAAACACCGGTTCAAAAACTGGAAATTAAGGCAGAGAGGTTGTACTTTTGGTTACTACGCCAGAACCGGTAGAACATTCTCTACCGGTAGTTCTACCAGTAGAAAATGCGGGCCCAGGCAGTCTATTTATATTTCTTGCCCTCATTTTGTTTTCATTTCACTTTCTTCCTTCACCTTTCTCTCAAGCCGATACACCTTCCTTCTCAAACCCTAGCCTCAAACTTCAAAATCCTCCATTAATCCGCCCAATCTTCAGCCAAACTCATCCAAACATCTTCCCCCATCTCCATTCCTCTCTCATTCATCAGATTAAAACCTTCCAAAAACCCTAAGAAAACCCACTTTGGCCGGAAATTCCAACTATTCCCCTTTAGCCATCCATTCCTCAACCCCAATCAACTCTCTTCCATAACCCCTTTCTTCATTCTATATTCCACCCTCCTTATTCTCCAAAACCCTAAACCATGCCAAGAACAAAGAATCCGAGTGTGGGGGGCACACCAAAGAAAGGAGCAGTTGCCAAAGGAAAAAAAATCCAAGGGAAGCACTTCCGGGGGAAGTGAGAGGAGCAGAAAAAAGACCAAAGGAGTCTTCTCCTCCTCATCTTCAGAAATCTGCAGGTCAGATCAAATGGGAGAAGAAAGTAGACAAGAAGGCTTTTGTAATCGAACGTAGAGTTGATGTGGGAAAACTTGGGAATGGGGAGTGCTTCGGAGCAGTGATCAACAGCAAGCTAGAGTATATGGACACTGCCTTCACAGGGTATATTCCTAACCTTGTTCGTCAATTTTACAAGTCTATGGAGCTTGTTATAGCAGGGGGTGAGCAAATTGCTGCCATGGTGAATGGAACACAAATTAAGGTTGATCAATATATCATTGCAAAAGCCTTAGGATACACCCCTGTGGCTAGGGAGAGGATCACCTACCCTAAACCTCAAAATGTTTCCTTGGAAATTCCATTTGCCCAATTAGTGTTGAGAGAAGAGGTTGTGGTAGAAGGGACGACCACAGTTGGGAATTTGAATGGGGAAGCAGGGATGTTGAACAAAATAATGCATTACAACATTTTCCCTCGAGGTGATGAGAAGATGCTGGGAAAGAAGGAGATGGAATTGCTATGGGTGATCTGGAGCCCAAATGAAGGGTTGAATGTAGCCCAATTCATATACAATCAGATGAGGAGGTACCCTGAAGAGTCTACAGCCAAGGCAGCCCTACCCTACCCTTGTCTCATCACCAAATTATGCTTGGATCAGAAAGTGGAGAAAGGTCCAGATGATTGGCTTTTGCCTAGTGATAGAGGGACAATCACTGTTAAAACTATAGCAAAAGCCCGATCACAAAAGAGGGACCCTCCAGCAGCAACTCAGCCTTCTTCTTCTCTTCCAAAGCAAGTGAAGGGTTCATCTTTTCAGACCTATATGAAGGATTTATTGAAGTGGATTGGCTGCAAAGTAGATGATTGCATTGAGGGGCAAAAAGTGATTAAGCAAGAATTGGAGAGACAGAGATCCCGGCAAGAGTATTTAATGAGATTCGCTGTGTCACAAGGAGCTGAACCATGTGTCACCCCAGAGAGAGGCAGAGGCAAGCCCGAGCCAGCCAAAGGGTGATGGTGATGCTGCAGCAGAAGGAGAGATAGAGGGAAAAGAAGATGATGAAGAAGATAAGGATGAAGGGGAGGATGATACAGAAGAATTAGTCAGTGAATGAGCTGTCCAGTTGGTGGTTGGTCATCGTTTTTGTTAATGGGTGATGATGTATTTGTCTCATTTTGTTAAGTGAATTGTTGATGGGCATGGCCATGGGGTAGTTGACCCAAGCCATGTAAGGCCATACCCCATTTTGTCTAAAAACTTTCATAGATAACCCTTTCAATTCAATCCTAAAGTCCTTAATTAATCTTTTTGTGTCATTATTTCCATTAGCATACATGTTTGAATTATATGCTACTTTTGTGTTGTTCTGTATTTGTGTGAGGTTAGAATAAGCATCGTAAAATTAGTTTTCACGGGAGATGTTCGTTCAAATGTGTAACATTTACTTGAGTGAGGTGCTTTTGTGAGTTTTGGAATCAAATTTGATGTGATGGCTAACTCATTTTAATCTGAACATCTTGATTGAATGTTTGATTCTATGAGATGTAGATATTGATGTTTTCATGGTCTTAGACATTTGCATCAATTTGGCATAAGTCATGTATTTCCATGTGGAAATGAGAATTATCTATACAGGGTAGATAGCTTCTTCTTAATTTGCTAGAGACTAGCAAAGTCCAAGTTGGGGGGTGTGATAAGTACCTAATTGTTAAGCAATTAGAGACTTAATTTCCTTTCCATCACCTTCATTCGTGTTTAATTCCTTTGATTTCATATAATTTTGCACGAATATTGGTCTTTGGTCATTTGCAGGAAATTAGTTAAGAATGAAGCTTTTGGGATGATGAATAGATCAAATGCAGATTGAAGGAGCAAGTGAATTTGAAGATTAGAGCAACAAAAAGCAAGAAAAGTTAACTTCAATACTCCAACCGCAAGTTCTACTGGTAGAAAGGGCCAAAAAGATGGCAGAGAGCTGAAGAAATGGAGTTCTCTCAGTTCTACCGGAAGTTCTACCGGTAGAACTGCTTCCACCGCAAGTTCTACCGGTAGAAAAGGCTGAAATTCTGACAGAGGATTGAAGATCAGGAAATCCTAAGTTCTACTGGTAGAATTGCTTCTACCGGAAGTTCTACCGGTAGAAAAGGCTGAAAAGTTGGCAGAGAGTTTGGACATAAGAAGTGCACCTGTTCTACCGGTAGTTCTACCGGTAGAACACTCGGATTTCACTTTTTGGGGCACTTTTGTAATTAAAGTTTTGGGGACCTATTTAAAGCATTGTAACTCGACAATTAGGGTTATCTGGAATTGTCTTCGTTTCCCAGCCTCCTTTTCTTTCCTTCTTTGATAGATGAGTGTATAGGGAGTTTCCAATTGAAGATCAATGTTCAATTTTACTAAATTCTTGTATTAAGACAGAATCCTTCAATTTAATTCAAGTTTTCAATAGAGGTAATCTTTCGATTATGTTCTTGTTGTTCTCTTGCTTTCATTTAATCTGTATGAAGACTTCTCCATTAATGGAGGGGTAAAATCTCAGATGGTTTGACCTAAGGGGAATTCACCCTGAGTTTTACATAGTTTCTTCTTCATGATCATGCTTTACTGATGAAAGATAATTTCCATTGATGTTCTGTTTTCAGAAATCATGATTGAGATGTTAAGCCTTTGACTAATTGTGTTCATCTATGATGATACAATTAGTGCTTAGGTCAATGACTCTGAGGTTATTGAATAGAATGTCTTAGAATCTCTTTGGAAATTATTCAATTAGACTGATATTTGATTTCCACTAAGGAATTTTCTAGGTAAGAATTGGATTGCTCCAAATCTAACATGTGTAATGGAAAGGAAGATGAAAACCATGAAAATCTAGGTGAATTGAACCCCAGGTTGAACCATCTCTTTAGCTTAACAGTTTCATTCAACTTTCTGCAATTTTAATCAGTCATTAGCTTAGAATTAATCCAACCCTTGAACAAAAGTTGGTCACTCTCGACCAAAAGAAGTCCTCTGGAGCTGAACCTCTAGTCCGTTCTCTGTGGATTCGACCTCTTCATTGAGTGAAGTGCTATACAGCGACAATTTCTGTCCTCCGCTTAGGACAAACAAGCACCACAACCAAAATCAGCTAAGCACTTTACCAATAAGGTTTAACTACCGTAGATTGTTTCATTGTGGGGCCCACATGCTCACCTACAGACATCCTAGATGGTTGGATAGAGGAGTCTCCTGTGGATTGCATTCGACTAATTCTCAAACTGATTGGAAGTTTGGATGATAAATATAGCCATTGAATGAAGGGTTGCATAGTGATGGTGGGACCTCATGATTCCAACCATCTGTTTTGGACCCCACTAACTAGATGGAAATGGTCATCAGGATGAGATCTGGGCTATTTGTAATGAATCGGGATCCTCCGAGGGATTTGACCCACAGTGAGCGTGGGTGGACTGTGCCACATCACCATAGGACACTGGCAAGCTGCACGCATGTATGGGCCGTGTCCAACCACGCTCACCATGGGGTAAAGCCTCACCAGATCTGAACTCATTTGTAATCCATCTGGGAACCTTTCTATCCAACTGTCCACAACAGTACCCCCAATTTGTTCTGTGCCGCAAATCCCACTTTTGGGACCACTTCTATTCATGTCACAATGTTCGATCAAACCCTTCCCCATGAAATATGTAGGGGCCGTACTTCACATTAGAAGTGATATTCACCATAGGATTCAGGTGATTGTCATCATATGATGATATAATGTTGCATCAGGAAAAAGAAGATCAACTCAACGGGGAATTCACCTGGTAAACGAATTCAAGGGGAGGATTTGATCAAGAAGGAATACCTTGATGATAAGTAGGACCATAATGTAGATTTTCTCAACAGTAACAACACCACTATTTGTAGTACTGTCAACGGAATAAAATTAGCTCGCTCTCTCTCCTCTCTACACTTTGGATCAGTACACTTACACTCTTTTAACTCAGCTGCTTGCGGAAGTAAAGTAAAACTTGATGAACAAGATTTAGATGTGACTAAGTTTTATACCAGCTGTCAACCTGATGCAATCCTCCTCCTGAAACTAAACTGCCATATTCATACAAGAGAGTGAGCGGAGAGAATGAGGGGTTGCTCAGTTGCCAAGCAGCCCCCCATCTCACTCGAATGACCAAAGATTGATCCTTCGTCTCCCCCCCTCCTCGCATGTGTGAGTTCTTATTCCCCGTCTGTGCAAGTTCTCTCTCCTCACATATGCTGGTACATACTCCCTACATGTAGTTCTCTCCTAGCCTTCGCGAGTTCTCTCTCCTCACATATGCGAGTACTTACTCCCTACATGTAGTTCTCTCCTAGCCTTCGCGAGCCCCCCTCGCGTGTGTGGGTACTCTCATTGGTCCAGGCCCTCTGTGCTGAGCTACCCTAAAAAGAAAAAAGTAGATGAAAAACCGGTTTTCTTGGTAGACTATTATTGCATATATGCTTCCACTAGCAGCTAACCATTTTTCTCTAAATTCAATATAGCATCTTACAAACTAATGCTCAAACCATTCCCAAGCATGATCATAATATCAGACAGAAAAAACCAAAGGTGACAGCATCAAGATAACAAACCATACTCCACATAGGTATAACATAACTGCTCTAGGAACCTACTGCTCTTCATGATTTACCATACTACATATTGGTCAGCTTACTTGATACATTGTAGTACTCCAACATGTCTGCATAAAGCAATCCCCACAATCTTCTTCCAACTCGTACTTCTTCACTGCAACACCAGAGAAATTCAGCAGGTTAAGATGAGGGACAGATGCTCGGAAAAGCTCCCCAGCAAACAAGCGGTGGACTGCTTGGATTCCAAAGAGAGGGACGGATATTCGGACAAACCAAAAAGTGAATGGTGGTGTTTGTATGTGGTGTTGGCAAGTAGAGAGTGTGTCTGGGGGAACGTGATGGTGTCGTGAGGACGGCAGATTGTTTTTTTTCTTCTTTTCCACAGATTGTTTGAACTCGATCAAGTTGCAGCAGTTTTATTAGTGAAATGAAGGAGATGAAAACAAGGCAGTGGTTGTTAGATAAAAAAAAAAATACGAGGAAATGACTTTGTTCTCTTCCTCAATCTCTATGCCTGCATGAAAAGTACTGGTTGGAGTTTTTATGTCGCGAATAGACTTTTAGGACCTTGTGAAGAAGATGTTGGAGTTTGAGTGTAATCAGAAAATGAAAGGGAGATGTCGGCTTTCTGTTTGTTTTGTGTTTTAAAATGAAGGGGATATCTCCTCTTTTACCTACACTGGTTTTTTATTGTTTTCCTTATTTTTATAATGGTTATGTAATTCAATCATATCAGGCGCATTACAAGCTTGCCTTTATTTGAATGAAATTAGGTCTAACATACCACCCACATGTGATGGAGGTTCATGAATCTTAATTATTACCGGCCTTTGTGATGTCTTTAATTTCTTTCTTTGACTTTTATACCTTTCTTATATGAATAATGTGGGATTGTCTTTAACTAAAATAATTGACCCAAAGTAAATATGAATAATTGAAACTAAGGTGAGCTTCACTTTTCTTAAATTCATTTCATTTTAAGAGACCAAATATGTTATTTGACACATGTCAAGCTTAACCAAAACCTTGCTTCATTTGGACTTGACTCGAGCTAATTCAATCATGCTTTAGGTCACATTTGTGTAATCACTATTTCATGGAAATAAAAATGAAAAGAAGTACAAAAAGTAGTTCAGTTTTCGCGATTTCACGGTAAAGTTTCTGATTTTTTTCATGGTTGAGGAGGAGTGCTTTTTGGTGGAAACAGAAGGGAAAAGTAAGACATTTTTCCATAGAGAATATTTTTCATTGGTGTAAATACTTTTCAGTGAGGAAAAGTGCAAAAGTAGTTTTATTTTTTTGCGATTTCGTGAAAAAAAAAATTTAGTTTGTTTTGAGGGTGGGGAGAAAGGGTAAGGAAAGAGATCCATTTCCAAAGATGCTATAAATTTGAGAAGGAAATCCGCATACGTGGAAAGAGGCGGCGTACGCAAGGTTTGATCCTTAGTCTGCCAAGTGAGAACTACCGCTCCTTACCACTCGGGTAAGGAGCCGTTCTCATGGCCTTGATATGTTGAGATAAACTCATAAAAGTCTGAAAACAAAGGAGCAAGTCTTCATATTCTTATTAATAAGAGCTAACATAAAGCTTGAACAACCTCACTGCATATAAAAAACTTGTCAACCGAAAAAAAAAAAGGGGAAATGAAAAGAAAATTCAACCTCCAATGCAGAAAGAAGATTTATCAAACTACAAATTCGAAGTTACTATTATATACCCCAAAATCCGAAGTTATTGAAAAAGTGCAGGGGTCTCCGGGATCTCTAGATTGGTCTACTCAAACAATCAACCAATGTGTGCAGAAATAAACAATATGCAGCGGAAAATAAATCAACAAGCACACACCACAAGGACACCAATTTTTAGGTGGAAAACCCTAACCGGGTGAAAAACCACCGATCCAAACTGGATCAAATCAAGCACTATGAATCTCGCAATTACAAGAAACTCAGATCTCCTCCCTAGATATCCCCTACCCAAGGACTGAAGTTACCTTGTGTCGCTTCACGCTTCAACGACTTCACACCGTTGATTGCACCAGATCCAGACCAGCACTTGACTCCTCAAATCTTCTCGGAGGAAGATAATCTTCTACAAAGGATGCAGAAGAAGTGACTCTAGAGAACTTGGCAGCACAACTTCATAAAGCTCTAGAGAAGAACTCTCTCAATGATAAACTCTAACTCAGTACTATGAGAGGTGAGGTCTCTCTTTGGAATAGCCTTAGAACCCTTTAAATAGCCCTTGATTCGTGCTTAAGGTTTCCTAAGATGTTTAGGACTAAAACAAGCAGTTTGAGCACAATCAGAATATCAAGTTTCCAATTTCATCTCACTGTCCGCGCCAGGTTCGCTCGAGCGATCTCTCGGTTCGCTCGGGCGAACAACCCTCTGTTTCAAAACTGGGCAAGACAGAACACTGTTCGCTCGAGCCAATAAAATGGTCGCTCGAGCGAACCCTTCTTTGGATATGTTTCGGAAATTCAGCTCTCTTTCTCCAGCAGACTTCTTCTAATTCCTTCAGGCTTTCTCCTTCTGAGTCCTTCCAAACTTCTAACTTCAAGGGCCTTTTCTAAATAGAAAATTACAACTCAGAGACCCAGAGTTTTGTCCAACCCATGAATTTAGCCAACACACAAAATCCTAACAATCTCCCCCTTTGGCAATTCATGGACAAAACTCCGTAGGACAATACAATTTGATCTACCCATAATAAAAACAAAATACATAAAAAAAAAGACTCAGCAATATAGATCTGCATTGTCTCTGACTCAGTTTGATCTTCTCAGCTTGATTTTCTCGAACTCCCCCTTGATCAGTCATTCTCCCCCTTTTTGTCCATAATTTGACAAAGCTAAAAAATACCAGCAGCTTTCTTGTCAATTAGGATCTATAGCTCCCCCTCAATAGCAACTCCCCCTGAATGTATCTTCGTATCAGCACTGAGGGTGGGAGCTTGATCTCCTTAATCAGGGCTTTTCACATGTAGCCACCCACACTTGTGTAGTTTGATCTTTCATCAGAGTGTGAGTAAACTCCTTAGCCAAATCAGATTTTCTAACCCAAATTGGAGTTGTCTTGGGTGGAGAAAAACTCTTCCGCCATTGCTTGGTCTTAGGTAGACGTTGCAATTTCTTGCAATGGGGACGAATGTGTCCTTTTAATCCACAATGATGACAAGTGGATGTGCGTGCAGCTCGTGACACATTCTTTTTCTTGAAACTACTCAACACATTATTTGAAAGTGCAGTATGTGGAGTAGCATGTGCAACACTTGAAACAAAAATAGTTTTACCTTTAGCGTTTGAAGTGGATGCACCATGATCATAACCAAGACCGCTTCTGTCAAAAGAAGGCTTCTGACTACACAAGATGTTTGTGAGGATCTTCGAACCAGTGTTCATCTTGTTGAGAGAGGCTTGCTTGACTTCTAGCTCAGACAGAGTGATCTTCAGTCTCCCTTGCAGATCTTGATTTTCAGCTTTCAGTATCACTATCTCTTTTTCAGCCTTTTCAAGTTTTTGACCATCAGTAGTCAAATTCTCAGCCATACAATTTTTCTGACTTTTCAAGAGATGAACTTCTTTAAGCGCTTGCTCCAATTCTATCTTCAGTGCAGAATTTTCTTCTTGAACAGCCTTGTACTTGATAGTGATCTTGTTACCATACTTGGTCATCTTGACACAATCAGCATATGTAGCATGGTACAACTCTTCCCAATCTTTTTCTTGATCTGACAACTCATCTTCATTATCTTCATCAGTATCATTGTCAGTCACAGATTTAGCCATGAAAGCTAGAAACTTGCCATTCACATTGTCAGAAGGATCATCTTCGGGATCTTCTTTTTCTTCTTCAGAAGATTCTTCATCCCAAGTTGTGTTTAGAGCCTTTTGCTTTGTAGCCTTTTTTTTGTTGGCACACTCATTTGCATAGTGACCATAGCCTTGGCATTCAAAACACTTTGTTCCTTTTGCAGAATCCTTCTTCTCAAATTTGTAATTCTTTTTATTGGCTCTCTTTGTCTTCATGTATTTTTGATAATACTTCACAAACTCAGCCATATCATCTTCAGCTTCAGTTTCAGAATCAGACTCAATTTTCTTTACAGGCTTCTTTCTTGATTCTGATGTGGCTTTCAAGGCAATGCCCTTTTCTTTTGATTTGCCTTTATTTAACCGGTTTGCTTCGAATGTCTAAAGATTTCCAACCAGTTCATTCACTTTGAGGATATCCAGATTCTTGTTTTCTTCAATTGCATCAACTTTAGAATCGAATTTGGAAGGTAGAGACCTCAAAATTTTCTTGACAATCTTGTGTTCTGGTATTTCTTCTCCCAGAATGAACACAGAATTGACAATTTCATTAAGCTTTGCATAAAATTGATCAAAGGTCTCACCCTCTTCCATCACGATGGTTTCAAAATCTCTATTCAGCATTTGCAATTTAGATTGCTTCACCGTGTCTGTACCCTCATAGACTGTCTGTAAGACGTCCCATGCTTCTTTTGCAGATTTGCAAGTAGAAATCCTTCTAAACTCATCAGCAGAGACTCCATTGTAAATGCAATTCACAGCCTTGTTATTGCAATTAGATCTATACTTCTCATCCTTAGACCATTCAACTTTAGGTTTAGGAACAGTTTTTCCATCAACCACAGATGTTGGTCTAGAAAACCCATCTTCAACAATATCCCAGACATCATCATCAATGGATTTAAGGAAACCAATCATCCTTTGCTTCCAATAGGCATAATTAGAACCATCAAACAAAGGAGGCTTGGAAGTTGATGTCCCTTCTCTATTGAGCACCATTCTAGAAATTTTGTAGGATCAAACACAACAAAATAGTGCAACCCTCTCTGATACCAATTGAAAAAGTGGAGGGATACCACCAAGTTCTCTAGAGTCACTTCTTCTGCATCCTTTGTAGAAGATTATCTTCCTGCGAGAAGATTTGAGGAGTCAAGTGCTGGTCTGGATCTGGTGCAATCAACGGTGTGAAGTCGTTGAAGCGTGAAGCGACACAAGGTAACTTCAGTCCTTGGGTAGGGGATATCTAGGGAGGAGATCTGAGTTTCTTGTAATTGTGAGATTCATAGTGCTTGATTTGATCCAGTTTGAATCGGTGGTTTTTCACCCGGTTAGGGTTTTCCACCTAAAAATTGGTGTCCTTATAGTGTGTGCTTATTGATTTATTTTCCGCTGCATATTGTTTATTTCTGCACACATTGGTTGATTGTTTGAGTAGACCAATCTAGAGATCCCGGAGACCCCTCCACTTTTTCAATTACCAATTGAAAAAGAGTGCAGGGGTCTCCGGGATCTCTAGATTGGTCTACTCAAACAATCAACCAATGTGTGCAGAAATAAACAATATGCAGCGGAAAATAAATCAACAAGCACACACCACAAGGATACCAATTTTTAGGTGGAAAACCCTAACCGGGTGAAAAACCACCGATCCAAACTGGATCAAATCAAGCACTATGAATCTCGCAATTACAAGAAACTCAGATCTCCTCCCTAGATATCCCCTACCCAAGGACTGAAGTTACCTTGTGTCGCTTCACGCTTCAACGACTTCACACCGTTGATTGCACCAGATCCAGACCAGCACTTGACTCCTCAAATCTTCTCGCAGGAAGATAATCTTCTACAAAGGATGCAGAAGAAGTGACTCTAGAGAACTTGGCAGCACAACTTCATAAAGCTCTAGAGAAGAACTCTCTCAATGATAAACTCTAACTCAGCACTATGAGAGGTGAGGTCTCTCTTTGGAATAGCCTTAGAACCCTTTAAATAGCCCTTGGTTTGTGCTTAAGATTTCCTAAGATGTTTAGGACTAAAACAAGCAGTTTGAGCACAATCAGAATATCAAGTTTCCAATTTCATCTCACTGTCCGCGCCAGGTTCGCTCGAGCGATCTCTCGGTTCGCTCGAGCGAACAACCCTCTGTTTCAAAACTGGGCAAGACAGAACACTGTTCGCTCGAGCCAATAAAATGGTCGCTCGAGCGAACCCTTCTCTGGATATGTTTCGGAAATTCAGCTCTCTTTCTCCAGCAGACTTCTTCTAATTCCTTCAGGCTTTCTCCTTCTGAGTCCTTCCAAACTTCTAACTTCAAGGGCCTTTTCTAAATAGAAAATTACAACTCAGAGACCCAGAGTTTTGTCCAACCCATGAATTTAGCCAACACACAAAATCCTAACAATTATTATAGAAAGGCTTCATGCAAAATATACACTAACTAAAGTCACTGTATAATTTTTTTTAGTCCAAACATTTGAACCATCTTCCATCGCCATGTAGCAAATCGCAATCATATACAACCTAGGGCCACATTAAACTGTGAGAGGCACCCCTAGGTGGGATATTTCAAAGGGCGTTCATATTCCCACCACAACATTTAGTTGTGCCACCCCTATACGATGGGACCTTGCTGCCTCGGGACGCGTGAAAGCAAAGAAGGGACAGTTGGTTTCAACTCATGTGCTTTGGTGCTGCCTCGGGACGCGTGCAAGGCAAGGGAACTACCAACTCGTGACGTCGGCGCGTGCGGGTCCCGATCGAATCAGTCAACAGCAACTTTGACTGGCCGTAATTCCTTCATCCGACCTCCGATCGACGAGCGGTTTGGTTCTGTGGATTCGTGGTGACGAGCACTATTTGGTAGATGCGACAGATATGCATTCCAACGGTCAGAAATTTTTTGGACTGCGATCACGGTCAGTGGTATCTGGACTTTATTTTTTTTTTCTGATATGTCTAATGCTAAATCTACTCTGCACGATCTGGCTAAGGTCGATATTTTCAATGGGAGGAACTTACCCATTTGGAAACGTCGGATGGATGCCTTGTTGCACTTTGAGGGTCTTTCTTATGTTATTAAAGAAAATACACCTGAGAAGCCTGCTGATGATGCTTCCAAGGAAGTAAAGATTTCTATGCTACTTGGGAATATGATAATGAATCAGCAAGGCATCTGGTACTTGGATTTATTTCCAATGATTTGGTCGAGCAATTTGAGTAACTGGGTTCAACAAAAGAAATTTATGATCAAATAATTGCGAAATACGATGCATCCACTGTGTCCCACCTTATGGAGGCATTCTCAAATTATGTTAGTAAAAGATGTAAGAGCTGATGGAAATTGTGGCTTTCGAGCTATTGCTGGGTTACTTGGTTTTGGTGAGGATGCATGGATGCACGTCCGTCGGAACTTGATAGCCTTTCAAAACAAGATCTTATTATAATTTTTTTTAAAATGTATGATTTAATAATGTATTATTATAGGAAGCAACAAATGAAGATGGTATCAGCATTATTTTCCATTTTTGCTGGACCCAGTATAGTTGGGTAAAAGTTTTGATGATGATCACGAAGATATGATATTTGCGGATCTACGGGTGACCTAGTGACAGAGCAGCAAGCATTGGATTTTCATTATTTGAGGGGATAGACTCAAACAGGTAGCTGGGCTTTTCGGAAACTTTAAGATTTTCATGTGAACTTTGGGAGTGGGCTCGTGATTTTCATGTGGGTTTTAGGAGGGGATCAATTATTTACGGTGTGTTTTGGAAGCGGACAAGATGGGAGAGGGTGATTGCCCCCAAAACATTTATAGGTCCTATGATTTGAGTTGCGGTGCATCTCCCACAGATAGAATAGAAATTGATCCAGAGTCCATTGGATAAGGTGTTGAGTTTAGGTTGTGTATGGATGCGTGAGTATGTACCTAAAAAAAGTAAAATATATATATAAAAGGGTCATGCCTACAATGTACACAGACTTTGGACCGGAATTGATAGTGAGGACATGTACCAGACCAACTCTAGTCAAGGTTACGAGATCCATATCTACATCTATATTTAATTAAAACATTAAAACCTAGATGTAGATTCTTCTATCGTAGCTTAAACCCATGCCCGCTTCTTCAATTCTTCTTTTGAGCAGCCTATTTATTTGTAGGGGGTATTTGAGAGTTCTTGTGGGAGGATATTTGATTTTAACAAATGCTCTCTCCCCAGTTAGATTCATAAAATTCAATTGTCCTCCAATATTTTAGAGGCCTGAAATTTGAGTATCCAATTAAGCTAAAGTGACAGCCAACAAAGTTACAAATTTTGCATTCTTACAAAGTCAATCAACACAATAAATTCCATACATACATTGGGCTCATCCTTTAGAATCTTAGTGAAAAAAAAAAAAAAAAAAAACTTCCAAGCAAATGCCCCAATGGGTATTATAATTAGTATATATATGTGGACAAAGTATTCCACCGTCACACAGGAATAAATACAGAAAACAGCTTCTCTCACCGGATCTTATCCGGACACAGTGCAATCTGTGGAAGGCAAAATCTCACGATCCGAGTGTTTAAACACTTTTTGACTTTGTTGGGTGCAATATCAACTAATCTGACTACACTGTAAAATGAAGATGAATGGTTTGATTAGTGCATGGGACCTCACATGTCATGTCGAGGTGTTTAATCTGCCACATGACAGGTTCAGCTCTTTCATGCGTTTGCAGATGGGAACGTGAAATCTTCCCCTTTAGGCGGTGGCCGCACAGGTGAGGTGAGGTGAGAGGTGAGGTGACTTCATTGTGATTCCTTTCATATCACATTCTGTCAATGGAATGTGACAGAATGTGGTGCCCCCCTTAAAAAGTGGGGTGCGAAAATTGGCCCCCTATTTCAAATACACAGACACCACAGTTGTCAGATGACATCTCCATTCGTGCACATGGGAAGACACTTGATGCCCACTTAGGTGTGTCGGAAGCACGAATGCACAGTTTGAGAAGTTTTCACATTCAATACCTCCGGCAATCTGTTATAGGCAAATAAGATGAAACTTCACCAGTCTCCTAAGCACATGCTCCTCTTTTCATCCCAATGGTCCTGAGAGTTGCCATTTTCAGCTCAGTGTGTTTGTGTGCTGAGAAATTCTGTGACAGAGAAGAAAAATGTCTTGATTTTTATGCAGCGCATAATTTTGTTATTTGGTGCGACATGCTTTATTTGCGAAAAAAAAATGAACTGATTTTCCTCATTAGAGGGGATGCTAGTTTCCTTCGAAGAAGATGAAAGTGCAAGATTGTGAAAACAGAAACAATCATAGCAAAATCCTTTTGTTACACATATGAGTCCTACTTGTTCTTCGTGCCTTGTAAAAGTTGAAATTGAGCCGAGTTTACTAGGGACTTGTTCAAGCTTGAATCATTTTTTTCCACCAAGTAGGTAAAACAAGGTCAACTTGAGCTCAATCCAATTAAAAATAGGTTTAATCTCAAAACAAGTTAGGCTAGACTAGAAAATCTCATAAGCTAGCTTGGCCCTCAAAGCAAGTTAGGCTAGGCTAGAAAAGCTCATAAGCTAGCTAGGCCCATTGACAGCTCTAGCTTTGGATTCTACATGTTCACAAACGTAGATTGATGGAGTCCGATGTCAAGATCCAATTGATATCCTTCATGGAATGGCTAGATTATCTAATCTATAATTTTTTTTTTTTCTACTCAAATGCAACAACAAATAAAAATTTGATGAGCATAAAACTGGACATAGAGGGGGATATTGGGAGGATAAAGAGTGAAACAGATAAGCCCTATAGAGATTTCTTGGAGAAAATTCTCCACCACTAGCTTGTGAGTGGGCCATATTATGATTGCCCTACCCACTAGCTAACTTTTAATTACTCTCATTCTGACAAGACTCCTAGTGGCCCAAGCACTAGCACTAGAAAGTACTCCCCCAGCCCCTTTTAGGACCCCTGAAGAGTTTATGCTCTGCAGTGCTTTTATACTTGGTGGGTGCTACATACTTGGTGGGTGCTACCTGCTTTTTGCTTCATTCTATAAAGTTGCATGTCTCTATGCATTGAAGTCCCATTTTCAAGGAATCTCATAACTTTCCAGTTTCAATGATTGTTAAATATTTTTTTTTTTAAATGTACTTTGCCATTTCAGATACAGAATTAATTGAAGTAGAAGTTATAACAAGTAGAAGATAAAAACAGTTTTAATTTCACTTTGGGTCCTTTTTTATAATTATTCTCTCACATGTCCTCTCTTGGTATCATTTGATCTCCCGGTTATAAGACTCATCAAATCAGATTTGAGTTTATTTTGCTTCCTATGTAACCCTAACTTGTTTCGTTGAGGATATTTGAGAATTTTTGTTTGGGGAATATCTGAGTTCTCAAGGTACATTTGTATGACAGAGTGAATTCCATGACAAGGAGGAAAGTTGTGCCGAATTTCCCTGGTTCCTTGTTCTAGTTTTTTAGTGCGACATTTTTCTTATAAAAAGTAAAAATTGAACTAATTCTCCACTATAGAGAAGATTTCAATTTCCAACAAAAACGCAAGATTCCTCTCTCTAGTGGAAACATAAATTTGTGGATTGAGGTATCCTCTCGTTGTACAAATAAGCTCTAAAAGTTATCCCCTAATTGTATTCAATAATACTTAAAGTGCTAAATATTTGAAAAGTAGGATATATGAGAGTTTGAAGAATACCGTAAGAAGGGAAGGATCTTATATATATACAGTTTGTTGTATTGTAAATGTTTGTAATAGCTGGATAGATGAGCATTTAATAAAAAAAGATCGCATTTCTATAACTTGTGGTATTTCTATGAAAAGAACACACAAATACATACATATATAAATCACAAATTTTCAATAACACCCAAACCTTTTCTAGCTTAGAAAGGGTTCAATCTGTGGAAGCACCACTCCCCCTATAAATTTAAGTCCTTCACTCTCATCACCTCATGTCCTTGTAGGTTGTAGCACTAACCTGAATTTGACACTTTTGTTGTGTAAGCCCTTCAGTTGATCATGTAGATTTTGACACTCATCATGTTTTATCTAATAGCTTGAAACATTACTTCTTTTAATTGGATGGTTTTCATTTATTTTTTTCCAATAAGAGACCATTCAAACCCATTGATCTCTATGATTGTTATGCTTTCAAGTAGGCTCGAGAGGCTTAGCATTTAAGCATAGGGAAGATTGGTCATTCCAAAAGATAATGTAATTTATGTGAGGATAGAAACACTCATGGTGGGTGCATGTGTTCACCCACATGAAATCATATTTATCCCTACCAAAAAGAATCAAGTCATCTGTGATACAATAAAATAGTACAGCCCAAAGGTACAAGGAATGCTCAGAGTGAGAATATATAAACGTAGGAATTGGCAGCTTGCATGGTCCCTACATTTGAGAGACAAGGGATCCGACAACATATATATAGGTGTGCACGTGAAGAAAGTATGTAGTTTCGTATGGAGCTATCACTGAGAAATGATTTCTAAGACTTTCACCTCCCAAGCGGATCAAGTTTTCTACTCCATTGATTTGTCACATTTGTGCTCTTGGCGCCTTTTGAAATGCCTGTAGGATTTGAATTATGTTATGAGAAAGATGTCAATTCAAGTCCTAATGTTTGGTATTTTGATGGGGAGTGAATTCTAGCCCTGCGTTTGGCATCTTGATGAGAAAGTAGGTAATTTTGTATGGAGCTAGCACTGAGGAATAATTTCTAAGAATTTCATCTCCCAAGTTGATGAAGTTTTCTACTCCATTGGTGCGTCACATTTTTGCTCTTGGCGCCTTTTGAATGCATTCTGGATTTGAGTTATTTTTTAAGAACAACGTCAATTCAAGTCCTAAGTTTGGTATTTTGATGGGGAAATCCTAACATGTACATGTACGTGAATGAGTTCCAGCCCTACGTTTGGCATCTTGATTGGGAAATATTCTTAAATGGTGCACATGCATAATGGTTAAACATGAGATGCATAAATGATGTGTAAAAATGGTGTAATGAAGTCATTTCATTATGCACCTCCTAGTTAGAAGAAGCGGCAATACGAATTCTGCCCTCGACAACTCATGGTCTTGAACCCCCATCATTGATTTTAGTTTTTTTCAACCGGGCCCAAAAACTTTAATCCAAACCGTTCATATTGTTTATTGATCCATTAAGTCCCAAAATACTTAGTTTCGTATATTGAATTTCCATATATTTTGAGATCATATATGAGGATCTTGTGTCCACTATCCAAATCATTAAACATTAAATCATGTGAAAAATGGCGCTTCCAAACAAACATCATATTATGTTTCACGTGTAAGTTTTAAACATACAAACAACATTTTTACATGTGTAAAAGACAAACGGCCCCTAAACTATAAATGTTTCATCAGTTTAAAATATCAGTCTTAGTTGGCCAATTGATTGGGTCAGACAGAATATTACTGGTAGATCAATGAGAACCTTTCGTTAACTCAAAAAACTCTTGAAAGAAGTACAGAAAGTTCAGATCATTATAAAGTGTTAGATTTTAATATTTTATTACACTGCATATGGGATAAGAGAATAAGATATATATATATATATATGGGTCACCAAGATGTCATGTCGGCCAATATTATCAATAATATCAGCTGATGTCGACCAAGATGCTGATGCATTGTGAATGCTCAACATGGTCGATATATAATTCGAATACATTGGCTCGTCAGGACCCTAGTATGTATATAGTCAATATGATATACATCCACTGTTCTCTTGATCCATGATAGACTACATAAGAAGTGAGATTGGAACTCTCAAAAGAAGGTGAACAAAAAGCTTTAAAAATTTTGGCTCTTTTGAAAAAGTAAATTTCCTACAGTTGAAGCCAAACCTGTTTTGACAATTTATAATGGAAATGTAGAATGACCCAGCATGTGCTTTGCCAAGATCTGTTAAGTTTCTCACATATGTGGGTTGTGTTGGATGTCTTGCTAAGTGGTACCTCTTATGGATTGGATTAGAGGTAAAACTTGTGAGCAAACATTGAGACTCCTGTGACAAATCCAACCTGACCTTCACACTCACTAAACCTCTCGATAGATTAGCACTCTTCCTAATTTGATACCTGTCTGAATAATGCTCACTATTGAATTGAATTTCAATATAAAAAAAAACTAATTTAAGAAACTGTTAAACTTGAAGACCCCAAATCAATGGTTATTGGGATGATTTAAGATAGACTTTTCAAAAAAATCATATCTACAAAGAGACCCTTTTGTCACACTAGCTTCCCATGATTATCATGGATATATCTAATTGGGTCTCACAAGGAGCTTAAAGTTCTATATCTCACATAATCCGTGAGAGGTACCACCTAGCAAAATGTGATCATATATTTATAATATTTGATTTATTTATTGATAACATGACTTGAACCCACAGCGGCATAGCCTAAGTTGCAACAATGAACACCTTCTACATACTATGCCAATGGTAGCATCTTACTTTTCATAAATGAGAGAGGCTGAAGATCACTAATAGGGTTGAGGTTAGTTGATTGTGATAAGGCAATGATGTGGTATTTTTTTTTTTACTGTTTGGAATGTTATGTAAAATGGGATAATGTATGAACTCCATGAAGACTGAAAATCAATTAGTTTTGTCCTTTGCCATGGCTGTATGAGATCGAGCTTTCTCTATGGCCAATATAAAGTGGTCTGCCTGTGAGCCCTACCAGGGGAGGGTGGGATTTTTGAGGAATCTTGGATAGAGGGTGGGTGATATTTCAATCCATTCACCTGGCATTCTGTCTCGTTTGAAAAACCTCTTGAGAATATTTTTGTCGACTATAAATGATGTAATCGTCCAAATGAGCAGTTCAGAAACAATCAAACTTTCCATTGATTCAGGCACTTGGGATCCTATGGACAAAGACATGGTCTCTATTGAGTCTTTTATTTGGAATTGTATTAGGTCTAATTCGCATTACTTTGGCTAGATTATTCGCAACTGCTACTCTTAGAAAGCAGTGCTAGATTATCTCGGTTTGTGTATATGAGTCGCGGCATCCTTTAAATAAAAAGGGCTTGCTTTAGGCTCTGTTTGTTTGCGAGAATTCTTGCTAGGGTGGTTTTATGAATTCCCCAAACGCTGTACTCCACCTAATTCACAAAAACTAAAATAAAATATACTATTTGGAAAACTGAAGTTGTGATAATTCTCTAGGCCAAAAGTGAGACTTGATCATAGGGTTGGTTCTATGAATTCACACTATTCAAATAGGGATTCAAAATTCCTCGAGGACCACAACTGTCATTGCTATTAGAAATTTCAAAAATAAAAAATCCCTATCAAATACATATAAAAAACTAAGGATTCGACCTGTCGTACCATCCATTGTATATGATCTTAACTTTCAATGATATAGTTGTTGTCTTTCCCCATTAAAATCTAACCAATGCATGCATATGAGAAGAGAATGCATCTGTTTGGATTACCCCCAGATGAACTTAATTACACCAAAAATGGCTCGTGTCTGCTCCTATGCGTGTTTGGGTTTGTTTATATTTAGGAAACCAAGCAGGGAAAGGAGATGGTATACCATGTTATCATATCGTATGCTATAATTGTGTCCTGTACAAATATGCATGGCAAAATGGACTACTTTCCATTTCACCAAAACCCAGAAGAACTGATGAAGGATTTTTACAGATGGGAAGGGAGAAAAGTAAAAAGGATAAAAGGGATCCAATGGAATACAGATAACACCACCCAAAGGAAATTGACCTGATCACCACTCTAAGGAATCCTCCTAAGAGATACAGAAACGGGGAACTCGCCCCCTATCGGAATCCACTGAAAGATAAGAGTTAACAAAAAAAATATATATATCTTCTTACAAGCCAAAGGTTAAATCAAATCACAATCTACTGCTCAATTCATTCATAGCAAGAAATATATATACAAGACTTGTTGGAACATCCCTCCAACATAGGAAAAGCTAAAATTAAATGAAAACAAAGCTTTGACTACAACTAACTAGGTAGACTTCTTAAAAGCTTAAAAGACACCTAGGAACTTTAAAAAGAAATTAATTAAACTTCTTAAGAACCTAAAAGACACCTAGGAACTTTAAAAAGAAATTAATAAAGTCTAAAGAAACTCAAAAAGACAACTTGGTGGCAGGAAGTTTTGGGAACTCCGGTGTCAAGAACATAAGGATACAATTCAAGAAAAAAACATAGAATGTAAAATATGTAGGTTGGGATTGTTTTTCATAAATAAAACATATGACACACATGCAAGGTTTATAGCAGTAAATATAGAAGATGAATTGTACGTAATGATTTCTTTATAGAACTTGGATCGCACAAATCAGAGCTAAAGAAAGCACAAAGAAGAAAGCCATAAATAACATATACGCAGTGAAGAAGCCTTACCAGATCTCAATTCGTCCACTGCTTTTCTAGATGTGAGGGAGTGTGTATTTTAATGGCTTGGATCTTGCAAAGGTGGGCCCATGTGGATATAAAGTAGAAAAGTACAAAGATTGAAAATCTTGTATTGAGTGGAGAAATTCAAAGATTGAATAAATAATCTTCCAATTTGAGAGATTTTGTTAGTGGATGTTGTCATATCAATGCTGGGGATCAGCAACCAGGGACAGGTTGCTTGTACACCTCTTGTGGGATGATCAAAGTATAAACCCCTAGTGGAAGGATCTGGATTATGGATCCACTACACGAGTTAGTGAGTTTGGGAGATAAGCTACAACTAGTTCGATAACCTAAAAACAGAACTCTTTATTATTAGGAGTTTGATCCACATCCAAATCTCCTAACTAGGATCACAGATTAAGACTTAATTGGAGAACAAATTTGGCCCTAGCCAATTGCTTAATTAGACACAGCCCCACATGACCTTTAAAAGTTCCTTACAAAAAGGCTAAATAATACATTAACAATTAATTAATTTCACCATTGGATGCATGGGATAGAAATCTCGCCTTTATTACCCACATTTTAGATAAATGGTGTCAAATACAAGAAGACATTGAAATCTAAATAATTCCCAAAATTATGTATCTTATTTAAGCTTGGCATGAGCTCCAGGCTTAACAAGCCCAACTCAAGCTCAACTTAGTTTCCCATTTCCAAGCTCAATTATAAAATGAGCCACGCCAAAGGGCTCTTGAGCTCGACCTTTTTTTCAATATTAAAAACAGGCTCTAGCTCCAGCTCAGTTTGATTAGCAAACAATTTAAGCTCAAGCCCGAGCACATTTAAGCTGAGCCGACCCGGCTCGAAATTTGGCTCAACTTGTTGACATGCCTTGGGGCTGAGGGAGCTGTCTTGGTGACCAAAGGGCTGAAATGATAGGACCTCATGTGGATGGCATTTAAATGAATATGGGTAATTGGAGCAAAGTCTATCAATGGGGCCAACGTAAATCCAAGCTGCTCAAAATCATTGTACCCTAAACATATATTAGTGATTATCACTATTAAGAAAGAATATGATTTTTGACAAACCTACTCAAAATGAGACCTGAGCTGTGATAATTGCATTTCGACAAATCTAACTCAATATTACTACGACAACTGCATATATGTCTACGAGAATTTTTTCCTGCAGGAGTCCGCACCCCTATGTGAGACCATATCTCTTGGTTCAATGCAAAGGTTAGCCTCCTGAATAATCAAAACAAAAGTTCGACTCCCGCAGGTGAAAAATTCACCAAATCCTATTTTTGTGTAATAATAGGCTGAAAATTAGAACAATGGTTTTCTCTCGAAGGTTGAGGATTCAAAACTGCGCTACCACACTGAGGCATCAGGGGATTTACCCAGCTCTCCCTGGGCTCGTAGGGATTAGTCTGACCCAAAGGATTGGGACACCCTCTATTATCAAAAAATAAGATAAAATTACAACAACAATAATTTTCAGACCCTATAACACAAATAGAGTGCAACCACACTATACAGTCGCCCGCGGATGCTGGACTTTAATGAGGTGAGCCCACTAATTGACCTTTTAAGTCTAGACAAAAATGACATGGCTTCCGAGAGCTTTTGCTATCTCATTGAACATGGACATGGATCTTTTAAAGCATCTTCCTACTTTTTGCTGGATAGATGCCAAACTTCTTTCCTATACACTTGTGATTAGGCTTTGTTGGAAAAGATAATAGAAATGTTATATTTGAAGTTTCTTCTCTATTCTTCATTTTGTAATAAAGTTGATGGGGTTTACAAGAGAAACAGTGATCACCTGTAAAAAAAAAAAGGGGTCAAAGATTTGTATCTCTTTTCAAGATAGTAATAGAGATATATGCAATTGGCGAGAGATGTTGAGAGAGAGAGAGATTAAGAAAGTAGAGTTTTAATCATTTGAAGTTTATTTTATGTTCTTTCTTCTCTACATTGAAAGCATTTCTCTCAATAAAAGCCACCATGAATTTTAACCTGCAACCAAACTGATCTTAGATATTCCTGTCCCATCAAGGTGAAGTCATGGTGAAGCCACTCACGATGGTCTTGATCACATGCAACCCTAGCTCAGACAAGATGTATCAAACTTCAAAAGGTGAAAAAGAAGAGGAGAAAGGACAAAGAGAAGAAATAAAGTAGACCCATGCATGATCTGATCGATGTTATCATGGGTTAGAGGTATAAAGAAGACAACAGGGGCGTTCCATCCACCAACCACTAACAATCATGGCCCACTACTGGATAGAGACCTACATCAAAGAATACAAAAACATGCGTACCAATCAGAACTGTCCGAAACCAACGCCATGTGCATGCTATGCACTCTATTCCGACACAGATATTACCAATCAGGTGCGTTTGTAGGTTTGTGCATGAAGAGGATTCTGCTTTCTATGTATTTATGTATGTGTGAGAGAGAAATCCTACATTTCTATAATTTTACCCCAACGGAAGCAATTAAAATCATCTATGGATAAAAAATATTTTAATTTTTTCTGTTTTTGCAAGAAAGAGGTGTGCACCAAATAACAGAAAAAAGGGGTTGCACAGAAAAAAAATATAAAAATAAAAATTCAAATCTAGTTTGAATTCCTCTCATTGCACAAATGTATCGAAGAGCCGTACGTATGCCCATAGACTGAACACGTGGGTCTATAGTGAGATTGTCTCCCACAGGCCTCCGGTGGGCGGGATGTGCATAACTCTATTGTGGGGCCAGCAGTTGATAATTCAAAACTACTGACATAGAATGTTATTTCTTTCTTTGACTTGTTCTCAAATTTTACTTGAATAGAAATTGGTCCATTGAAAAACTGAACACATAATCCATCGTGATTATCAATAAATCCTATTGAACTAAAATTTATGAATATAACACCGGAGGAGATGAAATTCATTTTGAAAGGTTTATATTATCAATAAGTGAGCCTACAGTGGAGCTATGCACTTCCCATCCACAGGAAGAATGGGGAGATAATCAGGACATCCGTTCTCTGATTGAAGGACTTCCCATCCACAGGAAGAGTGGGGAGATAATCAGGACATCCGTTCTCTGATTGAAGGGATCAGAACATGAATGTTGCGTCCATGGGACCATATAACAGGTGCATAGATTCTTGATAAGATTCTCCTTTCTAAAATCTTTGGCCATCAGGCAAAAAAAATTTTGACCTTTTTTACCTCTAGCAACAGAACAAAAGGAAGAGGTAAAGAAGTCCAATCCCATAATTCACCATCAGCAGAAATGTCTGGCAACCCACAGACAAGAGAGTTGGAAAAATCTTAATACTTTCAGGACAGTTTTCAGTAGCCCAAAAGATTATTAATTAATTCTTAAACATGAGAGATTACTTGATAGCTATTTTTAGCTGTTCACCTTTATTTCTCCAGTCCCTTTAGAAATACATTTCTTAGAATCTTTAAGAATTTGATTCCAAGAAACAAATGGGAGTTGGCGCAGCATCTATCAGACAGGCAAAAAAATTGCATACTCACTCATCCCATAAACATGGGGCTCGCAGAAACATCAGCTACGATGGCTTAAATGGTGGCCATCCCGGTTGGATTGCTGCCTTTAGTTTACACTTTATACCCACCAGAGTATCTAAACATGGCCACCAGTTGGATTGCTGCCTTTAGTTTACACTTAACACCCACCAGAGTATCTAAACATGGCCACCAGTTGGATTGCTGCCTTTAGTTTACACTTTACACCCGCCAGAGTATCTAAACATCAGCCATCACTCACTAACCCTGGTAAACATTATTTATTGTTCCCAGTACGAAAACAAGGCCCATATGAAAATGAGAGCCACTTGTGCCTCTTTAAATTCAATAATCAACAAAGGCCCTGGTCAGCTACATGAAATCTGTTTTGTAGTTCCAGTCTATCTAATGTAAAGTTTGTGGCCGAGGGGATCCAAGATAAGTCCCACTATCCAAATGTGACAAGAGTTGGGTTTGAGTCAAGCTTGGATCAGGTCCATGACTTATAAATCAAATTAACATGTAAAAATTTAAGTAATATTATTAATAACAAATCATCATCATCATCATCATCATCAGCATCAGGCCAATTGTGACGATTCCTGTCCATTGATTCTTAGGCCTTCAACTAATCTATTACAAAGTCCAAACTTGGAACCAGACCCAGTATTTTGTGGGTATGCTCCTATCGGCTCAGAAGACCCTGCCAATCTACCATGGTTATCAGCCAACCATGGACAGTCTTCAGAGATTGGACTACCTCAATTTTGGGGGCAGGGCAAGGAAACCCCACAATCCACATGATATAGGGCCTATATCTCATACACGTGCAATGTATTTGGAGTGCCAAAAGACCCATTCCTCAACGCCTTGATAGAGAGGATTTACAGAAATCCACAAAACTTGGAATACATTTTTGCACAAACAAGCCCATGTAACAGTGCAGAAATCACACCAACCTGAAGATCATAACCTAATCAATGGACATTTTCCCAACAAAAATTGGGTGACTTATAAACATGTTTCTCCTTAACCCTCTATTCGGAAAATGGTAGTCGGATCTGCCATTGAAAGAGAGAGCATTGTAGAACATCTTCCTGCATTCAATCTATTTCACTTGAAATTTTGAACCTACCTGAAGATCACAACTGCCTGCCGAATCAATGGACATTTGCCCATTCAAAATAGGGTGCATGCATGTTTCTTTTAACCCTTCATTTGGAAAATGGCAGTCTGATCTGCCAATGGAGGCGAGAGCATTGTAGAACATCTTCATGCATTCAACTTATTTCATTTATAATTTTGTACAAGTAAAAGCCAATAACAAGAATTGCTAAAAGTATTTTGATCAATTTGGCAGGATTCCATATCCACATACAATCATATATGAAATTTCATAGTTTTAAGGGGCATTTACATGTTCGACTAGGCTGAGTCAGGGATATGGGGTTTTGATGGATTTTCTTGGAAGAAGATGAAGAAGAATACAGCTAAAATGGAACTGCCGAGTTTTAAAACCCTGCGCTGAACTCGCTGCTTCAACACAGCCCAAACAGATTATAAGAAAAGACATCAATACTTGACAATCTTGTTCTAAAAAAAAAAATTGACGGTCTTGAAAATGTCGCCATCAATGGTCATCTATTCACAAATCTTGTTCCCAGATTTTGCAAGAATCTTCCAAGATGGAAGTGCTCCGAAAGCCTGGAATATTGTGATAAGTGTCCCTCTTGCCAACCACATACAGTTACAATAACTATGGAATTAGCCCAAATTAACCAAACTACCACCAGCAATCAATCCCTGGTTGTTTCAGTGAAGAAGGAAATGCATGACCACTGAGCTATCAGTGGATTGGCATAGAGATTCGGGGGATTCAGAAAAATTGAAGAACCTCATCCAGAAAAGTAAGTTTCAAAGTTAATTGATGGTTCAGATCGTCCCGAAAACACTACCAAAGACAGAAGATGATAAATCATCGGTGATTATCAACCGCTGAAATGACGCATTGACCTTGTAGTTGGTAATCAACCCTTATATTAAGTTCTTTTCTTCTCTTGAAGTCGCGTAATTTTTTTTTGTGACAAAATAACCATGTAATGTGAGATTTCTTTGTATGAATGCATAGTTCATGTATAGTGCGATTTCATTCGAAATTTAAGTATTAATCAGTAATCTTTCAAAAATACAGTGAATGAGATGCATTTCTGAAAATTTTGTACAACTATGAAACAGATCTTCATATAGGAAGTATAGAAATGCAGCCTGTTCCATGATTTGGAATGGCCTGACCTGTGGGGCCCACTTACATGTGCAGCCCAGCTGTAAGTGTAATAATCACTGAGGGTGAGTGTTGAAAGATCTCCCTATGACCTACCTGAGTGCAGAAAAATGGAAACCATAATATCAAGGGAGGTACTCTTTTGAGGGCCCTCAAGGCCTCTAAGCTAATTATTACATAAAGGATTCATGCCAAAATTTGCATGATTAATTAAATCCTACATAACTCGGATGTGTCAAATTTGGGTGAGTTCTCCTCATTCACAAGCTGAAGAGCATAAAAATATCCAAGTTTTGCTGTAAAAACTAAAAAGTGAGTTTCGCTGAGTAAATCAATTTTTAACCTATATGAATGACTTCACAGATGGGCTACCTCTATTCACCATTACAATATACTCATCTAGAGCTTTCTAAACAAGTTATAACACTTAAGAATCCAACGGACGGAAAAAAGATTTCGGCTACAGAAGTCAACATCGCTAAAAGGGCCTCCCCTGGCTGGCACCTACTATCCGGCGGACAGTGTCCAAGGGCTGGCAACTGCTGCATGGCCCTTCCAACATTTGTAAATTCCCAACAACTTGCCGTTTGCCCATTTGTGACTGCATACTGTAAGCAGTCCACATATCTACACCTTTCCAGCCCCTTCCCTGCTACCTGGATCCTTTTCCCACTGTATTGCTGTATTGCCACCAGCCACTACAAGATTCTCTCATAGTGGTCAAAACTATTGAGGGATTTTCATGGATCTTCGGCGAGATGCTTGCATCACTGATTTATTCAAAAGAGTAACCAAGCTTGGAGAATGTTGTTGGTCAACTTCAGGGAGTGAAGTAAGAGAAGCAGCCAGATCAGAATGCTCTTGATACTATGAACTGAAGTGAAGGCCCAAACTGATATCCATGTGTCCAGAATTCCGTAAATTGGAATGGTACTGGCCACCGGCTATCCTACGAGTTCATGCAATGATTGATTGTAGAAAAGTTGCTCAAAGACCATACAATACAAGGCTGCCAAAGAAATAAGAAATCACCAAGAAGTTAAAGATCAAAGTCCTCAACTTCACAGGCCATCTGGATGTAAGGGCATTCATCAACTGGATCATCGCACTGGAAGACTATTTCACATGGTACAAAATCAACGATGATCAGTCCATAAAAGTTAAGCTAGAGGAAACAGCAAGCATTTGGAGGCAAAGCAAGGACACAACAATTTGCTAATAGGCCAACCATCTATCACTAGATGAACAGATACATCCAAGGAGCTGGAAAACAAATACTTGCCAATGGACTACATGGAAATACTTTGCCAAGAGCTGCTTTCATTTAAAAAACTTCATTGGTAGACGACACCAAGAAGTTCAATGAGCTTGTCGATTTTTACCAGCTCTCCTAGACAGAATGCCCGACTACTAACAGTTTTCAAAATGGGTTATGCCTATAGATCCAGCTTGAGATGGTAAACCAACGAGACAGTCAGAGAGGGTCATCGTCTGGCTTAGTGAGTAGATTTACAATTGTGGCAGCAGACCCCACACTGATTTGGTTCTCATGCTGAGGAATCCCCAGTAACGAGGAAAAAAGAACTGTAGTATAAACAGGACTCTCCACCATTAGGCTTTTGGCTGCCTCTGTACCCTTTGCAGCTGCACCTGCAGATACTTACACTTTTTTTTTTTTCAATTGGTAACATGATTTGAAACCACAACCTCAAGGTTGCAATTGTGAGCACCTCCCATTGTGCCACATGCTCTTGTCAAAGGCCCTAGCTCCTAGGTGGCTTCAATCCCAGTCAACATCCTTAGCCACAGAATGTGTATCAGAAGATAGGCAGCACCATAGGGATGTGATAACAGAGGGCGAGGATCTACACCTAATCTTCCCTAAGCGCGATTGGCAAAGTTGATTGTTTCCACTGTGGCAAGGGAAAGGAGATTAGTGACAGCCCACCATACTCCATGCACGGGTAAAGTGCTAAAGTGAGCTGTAAAACTTGGTTATCGATGGTGGTAGTGTGATGAATATTGTTGCATAAGTGGAGATCGATAAGTTGAAGTTCCCAACTTAGAAGCACCCAACCTAGAAGGTCGCGTGGGTTGATAACATTTTCATCCTTGTGACATGGAGGTCCTTGTTTTCTTTCAAAAGTGCCGTGAACGAGGATGACATTTATACACAACGAACCAGTTATGCAAAACCTTTTCAGTTGACCATGGTTCTAACATAAAGGTAACAAGCAACAAAGAGGTTAGCACTCACAAGTCACAACTAATGGGGAGATCAATGAATTCACCTTAGTCCATCGCAGCCTTATTCTCAGCCTTCTTCCACATCCTCACTAATAGTTGAAGCTATCCCTCCTGACTCTCATGCTCTCACCACTTAAAAGTTCGATTTCGAAAGAAGGCATTACATTCACCGTGGTGACAAAACATGACAGCATGTTGATGAATATGAAGCCTCTATTCATGAGAAGTCAAGACTATCCTCCATGACTTTTGGGATCTAGTGCCTGACGAACTTCCACAAGAAAAGGAGACTAAAAGACATAAAACAATTGAAGAGCCTCATCCAGAAAAATAAGGCTCAATTATTTGATGGTTCGGATTGTCTGGAAAACACTTGAAGAGACAACAGATGATGAATTATTGGTGATTACCAACCGTTGAAATGACTTCGTAGTTGGTAATCAACAATGGATGCCTACAAAAGAGAGATTGGCAGAAGGATTGTACTTTCTTCTAGATATGATGCATATCCATGCCATTAGATGATCCAACAGTTCGAAGACCTTATATTAATATGTGGAGAACTCAATTTCATCTCTAGCTATGTGGCAACTAAAGAAAGAGATGCAACCATTAGATGATAAATTTGTATGGTTGATCTTTGACCCAAGCAGACTCCGAGAGAACTCAAGGACGAGTTCTTCTCTAGCAAAGGAGAGCTGATGCAAGTTAGGTTCATCAAGATTGGCCAAGGCAAGGCACATATATTTTTAGAGGTTTTTTTTTTAGGCATCTTGTCATGTTAAATTGTTCGTTTTTAGAGTTTTCCTATGTCAAGAACCTAAAACAAAACTCTTGGTTGTAATTGACTACAATAGAGAGTTGAAGTTCAATTCTTTGTCAAAGATAACCTAATTTAGGTGTTAGACAAACTCCGATCAACATGAAATTAAGTCCTTAGATAGGTTTTCCAGTAACCCACACGTTGAGCCCAAGTTTTGCAAGTTCGACATGATATAGCGAGGTTGTGCCCCTTTACTGAAAAATATAGTCCAACTACAAAATTTGCTGAATTTAATCATAGAGTTGAGTACAACTTTTGCACATCCCTAAGTAGAGTCTATAAATACTTGTATCTTCTCTCTTTTAGAAATTAAACTCATTAATTAAATTATTTTCTCCCTCTTCCACTGTGGATGTGCTTAGATCTCTAGAAAAACCCTAGATCTAGTATGTGCGGTAAGATAGGTGTGGATGTCCCTTGATTGGGTAACTCCTCTTGTCCAATGTGCTGCATCAATAGATGAGGGTCAGGCCCGTTGATGTGAGGGGTCAGATTATTTGGGAGATTATACCCCTTAAAATCACATGGTGGCTGATAAAATGGTCTTAGAAGGCGGATCTGCATGTGTGGTAGTCATAGACTCGTAGCAAAGATAAAGGCCTCATTACTTTAATGGGGGATCAATAGAAAAGAATTCTGAGGATTCTTTCTCTAACATGCATTGGAATTGGAAGATGGTGTTCAGGAGGCCTAATCATACAAAGCCGGGACAAAGTCTATGCAAATGCCAACTGAAGGCTAAATGGGTAATTTAGATGGACCCTCACAAGGCATTGGGACAATCAGATATGGAGTATTTAAAGAAAAGAATGAATCAATAGCATTGTCCTTCTCAGAGTTGTTTGGGTGTGGAGATTCTAAGAGAGAAAAAATTGTGAGTATAAAAGAAGGATTGCAATTGGTTAAATCATTCTTTCGTGCCCAATGATTGTAGAGGGTAAGTCAAAGAATGCCATTTCCAAGGGTCTGCGAGTCAGAAATCCACCTTGGCAGTTCTATTTATCCTAAATGATATGAGAAGATTGTCAAAAGATCTATATGATGTTTCAACACACACCAATGAAATCAAATAAGAATCTGTACAGACTACCCAAAGCAAGTTCTCCAAGGGAAAATAGAGTTCTTACTCATTGTCTATTGTCTTAGTGCATTTGCTTCGCTTGGCAGGTTTTATTCATCTTGATGGCTCCCTGCATCATATGTATTTGCTTCTTTACAAGAATTCCTTTAGTTCCATGAATTTTATTTAAGAAATAAAAGCAAAATTCATCATCATCATCACAATTGAAGGCTTACCCCATCTATCTGGGTCTGGCTGGGCCCTTGCCCTTCAACTTTCCCTTCTTAAAAAACACTTAATCAAAGAACCAAAAGAAGAGAGTAAGGGGCGTCAGCAACTTGATATTCAGCAGTAGATGAGCACTGAATATTTACTCCAATGAGAGGGCCCCATATAACACATTTTCAAAATCATCTACCAGTGCTCATCATACAAGAATAACAATGAACCATTTAGAGTGAACCAGTCAGGGTTGCATGAACATTTTAAAATGCATCAAAACAAGCTCCCAAACCATAGGATATAGACATATATAGACATCAAAAGACGAACTAGATCCTAAAGGTAGTTTGGCCAGTCAATACTGGTTTTTTCTTCGCCAAACCAGTATGTAGTCCAGTTTTAACCTGGAGGTCCTGCCTTCGAATCCCTGAAGGCCTTACCCGATACATAGGGCTAGTGGGTGGTTCTATGTATCCGTGGGTTTACCTATGATTCCCCGAAGGGGGGTCGGCGGGTTCCCATGTTATCACAAAAAAAAAAAACCAGTACGTAGCGCAATGGTAAGGCACGTCCTATTATGGGAGAGGTACATGGATCAAGTTCATGAGGGTAAGTTTATAGCTGTTCCCCTATAAACCAATTAAAAAAAAAAAAAAAAAAAAAAAACAAACTTGCTTTCATCTTTAAATATCTAATAAGGAAAAAATCTCTCTAAAAGCATGCATCTAATTAAGAAAGAAAAAGGAGCCATTAAGGTTTCAATACAAGTTCATCCCATGAAAGTCTCCAAAGAATGGAAAAAAAAAAAACTTGCACAACCATGAAATGAATTCAACACCAGATCATAAAAAGAAAAAACCTACATTTCTTCCATTCATTGATATCATATTGAATTTATTGCAACAACTTGCTTAACAAACAAGTCAGGTCCTTCCATACCTATTGTCATATCAGTAGCACAAATTTCATCTGCAAAACTTTGTATCTCTAACTACACCCAGCAGTATTCAGACCCATAACTTCTTCCTATCAGTAATTTAGACTAAAAAATGGCTCACTAAAAAAAGTAAACAATACCCAACTCAATGCAACCAATGTATTTTTAAGTGTCCTATAACAATAGGAGGAGCTATTGATGTGGGAATTACCTCAACAACACTCAAGCAAATGCAAATGGCAATGAAAGCAGACACCTTTATGTTGCTTCTGAAGCCTTTGAGCTCCTAAAATCCCTCTTCAACTCAGGAACCCTTTTCATGCAACAGGCCTTTGATTTTCCAGGGACTGCCGCCGCGATCTTCTCCCACCTCATTGGGACATCCTTGGGGAAAGCCTTGAGTGCATTAAGGAGCGCAATATCTTCTCCAGAGCTCCAATTCAAGCTCCCACTCTCCTTGTTCAAATCCCCATTTTCACCAAAAACAACTGTTTGCTCCACCAATTCCCCATTAAAGCCTGGAGCCTGCTTGTTCAAAGGCTTCCTCTGCTTCAAGAACTGTGCGAAGTCGTCGCCGCCACTCCCTCCCGGCCGCTTCTCCGCCATCGATTTCGCCGTTTTAATCACGCTCTCCAATCCATGCCGTCCACGGAACGCCTCCGCGATCACCTCCCACCGCCGCGGCGCGCCCACTAGATGCTTCGCGATCTGGTTCTTCAACAGATCGAAATCCTCATCCATCCACTCCTCCTCGACCTCCAATCTGCTTCCGCCGTTGGGTTGATTCGATTTCACAATCTTTGGCTCTGGGTTTTTGGGTTCTGGGATGGGGAAGATGGGATTCGAAGACGGATGATCGTCGGGTCTTCGAGGCTTCGATCTGCGACCAGAGATCCGTTTCTTGGGTTCTTTGGCGGAGACCGGATCTGGGTCGGAGGGGGGAGGAGGAGGTCCCCTTTTCCGATAGAGATGTCGCCGCCGGTGGTGGAGATGGGGGCAAAGGGGGCGAGGAGGAGGGAGAGGGAGATCCAGACGAGGAGGAATTGGGGGTTTGGGAATTGGAGGAAATGTAGAAGAAGGAGAGGAGGAGGGAGATGGAGACGGAAGTGAAACAGAGGGCTTGGATTTTGTTGAGTTTTGGGGTTTCTTGGTTTGAATTTGGAGCGGAAGAGATGCGATTTGGAAAAGAAACCTGGGTCTAGTTTCTTCTTCCAGAAATTCCATTTCACTTTCAGATGGGAAAGTTTAGGGCAGAAGAGGAAGAGGAAGAAAGCCATTTTATTGGGAATAAATCTTGAAATCTTTAGTCAACTCCATTAACTTGCAATCAATGGCCACATTTTCACTAATTTGAACAAATCATGCGTTAGTGTGAATACTCATAATCTCATGCACTTCATGGGGCCCACTTGATGGTCCATCCCCATAGTCACTGACTCGAAATTGCACTTTGCACCCATTCAAATGGACTGCACAGTTAGATCAACTCTACACGTATTTTTTATGATGAAAATCCGTATGCCGTTGATCAAGGGTTTAAGATGATCAAATGAGTTCCATTTTTCATATATGGGTAGGCCCCAACCATATCTTGCGGTTCTTAGGTGGACCCAGAACGTGGTGCGCAAATCGTGATCCTCTACGTGGGCATCTGCACGTTGACCAGGGTCGGACCCAGGAATTCTTCCTTGGAGGAGCCACTATATAGAAATAAAAATTTTGGAGGGCCACATATATAAAGTGTATATCATTTTTAAAACATATAAGGGCCTTTTTGAAAACTTTGGAAGGGCCATAAATAAAAAATTATAAAATTCTTTAAACTTACAAGGGGTTTTCTAATTTTTTTTTTGTGTCCCCCGCGCCACTAACGATGACCTTGAGTGACCAACCAAAGTCTATCACATCACCATAACGTGATAGACTATGGTTGGTCCACTCATGGTCGTCATGGGGTTTTACCTCACCAGATTCGGAATCGAGGTGCACATGAAGATTTGTTAAAACATGTATATGGCTTTATTGAAGCATGATTCTTATATGGGTTCTTATGTAATTGTCATCCTAATTATTTTTAAGATTCTTATGTTATTTTTTTATGTTAGTCTGACCTGGTTATTTATTGAATGCACTTCCTGCTCTAAGAGATGAATCATTCCTACTTCGAGTAGAATCCAACCATGGTCTGAGATTGTTTGACAACAGGCATTATGTGTTATTGAAAAGTATTTCTGCTGCCTCTACTAACGCCTTGAGGTTTTCGAAGGAATGGGTAGCTGCAGCAATTTAATATGCCTCTACTTGCACCCAAGGGGGAATATTGAAAAGTATTTCCGCTGCCTCTACTAACATATTGAGGATTTTGTAGGAATGGCTAGCTGAAGAAATTTAATATGTGTTACAAGTGTTTTTGGATTTTATAGATGCATTAGATGAGAGAAAACAAGAATACATGCATACAGTATAGTGGCAATTCCTTACTTGTGTAGATAATAAGTTCTTATTTAAGTTTTTACTGGGTTGTTATATGACTAATCCGACGATCATACACTATTGTTTTATAATTGTTTTTTTTTTTTTTTTTCCCTTCCTGTTTAACAGCTATAATTTGTATTGTGGAGTTAGAAATGTCTAAAATGATTCAAAGTGACCTAATTTGAGTTCAGCCTGAACTTACCCTGATTAGTATAACCACCACCAAATTGTTATTTATATATTTTGGTGTAGCTTGATGACTTGAACCTTAAAGCTTATATTTGTGATGTGAGCACATTTGGTTAAGAGGCCAATGAGGCAAATTATTATATTTCCTCGGCTAACCATTTCTACTAAAATCTTGATGCGTTAGTAGAGGCAACATAAATAATTTTTAATACTCCTCCAGGAGTGAAGCCATTCCTCAACACAAAACAACGTCAAAAGTGGAGTTATGTGCTAATGGGAATCTGTTCCCTAGTAGAAATCTTGGGTGCCTTAGTGACTGTAATATTTTTTTTCTATATATTAACGTAATACTTTCTATGCATATATGGCTAAAAAAAGGGAGATAAAAGAGAAAAGAAGGGGCAAATGCACTTGTTAAAATATGCATTGGTCCTTAGTTAGGTGGTGATATATTGTCAAATAGGTTAACTTTGGTGCTTGATCAGCAAAACTGAATACAATGTGGAAAGTTTGATGGTAGGAGAAATATGAGGCTATCAAGAGATTGGAACCCGTGCATATATATTTTGTTGATAACATGAAATTTCATTTGAAGGAGGAGATAAAATATTAAAAGAACATAAAGATGCTTCCATAGATTATGGGTGGGGACTCCAGTCCCCAGGCCCTTGTACCTGAGTCCACCTCTGCTCATGTGCATAAGAGAGTTATTAAGAGAAACCATTAGGACTTGAGATAAAATAATGATATTTTTGTAAATAATAATATACATTTTTTTTATGGATGTAAGGTATTAAAAATGAAAATGAGGTGCCTATTTACAAATACTAAAACCCCAGGGGCCTATATACAAATCCTACAAACCTCAGTGGGGTTTATACAAAAAGCTCTAAATTATATCATAACGTTCTTAGTTTATGGGGTCCACCTAGATAGGTAGTATGGATGTCCTGTTTTGGGTGCATCTAACATAATTATCTTAATCCAATGATGGATAAATAATGAAGAGAAGAGAAGGGCATGACAAATGCAATTTTCAATTTTGAATACATTGAATAGAGATTTTAGAGAATGAATAATTGAGATGATGTAGTGGTAGAGATTTGTAGGAGAGATTTATGAAGGAGATTTGGTAAGGCTAGTTGTTCACAGCCAAAGCACTATATGATTTTCTTAGTATTTCTCTGAAAGGAGATAATTTTTAGGGGTGAGGTGGCACCCCTCAAAGCCCACCTCCCCCTTTGCTTTAATATATATAATTGGGATTTTGACCGTAGAGTTGCCCTAAGTTTTTGCATTTGTCCATCAATGGTTGAAGTTGAAATTTTTTTTTTGGCAGAACTGATAATGCGATGTTCTAGGGCTGGGAGATATTGCACCTTGCCATATCCTACATTCATATAATATCGCATAATTTATCATTTAACGTAATCTTTTAACCCCCTATTGTATGAACAACTCTACGAAAGTTTTTAAAACTTCAATGGTTGACAAACAAATGTCAGGTCGTATGGTAGCCGTTCGATCATGATCCCATAAAATTTAACCTCATTGGAATCTGTTCCCATCAAAAGATTGAACATTGAATATTTAAGTAAAATTTAAAAAAAAAAATGTCATGGAATAAGATGATATTCACTAATGGTCCCAATAATCATTATGTGGGGCCATGGTGGAGTTCCAGCATCCCACTCACACGAAGCGTGTAAGAGAGGCAGTTTTCACAAAGAAGACTAACTTGGGCGAGACCAAAACGCTTGTGAGGTCAAAGTCTCAAAGAGACAACCCCTAGTTCAAGTTCTATGTATGCTGCCCATGTGATTTTTGACATTTACTTGACTTTCTTGCCTGGGGTTCATGAACCTTGCCGCGGAAAAGTGGCAGCAGCATAGTAGTCACATGGACCGCCTGAATGGAACATAGTAGTCACATCAGGAAGTTCATGTACTAATTTGATAGCTTTTGGTCCTATCTCCATGGTGTGGGCTTTTTTAGTGATTTCGGCATATTTGGTTGTTGGGGGGAATGAAGCTATTTATGTCTGTGAATTGGACATTCATTAAGTATTTTTTTTTAAATCAATTAAATTCTGGTTAAGATTATTTAATCATCATAACTTTGGATTATCTTATTTTTTGCACATGTTCAGGAGCCACACTAACTGTTTGAATAGGAGCCAGATCCTCCTTTGATTGCCACACTAACTGTTTGAAAGGAAACAATCATTTCAAGCAATGGGTTCTCATACATACATACAAACTTTCACCTATATCAGCAGCTGGATCTTAAATAAGATATGGCCCTACTTGCTCCATTTCCGCTAGTGGGTTGGTTGGAAGTACGGGGCTGTTGGTTTTCAAATATCCTCCTCCAAGTGAAATTCAAAGTGTTTTAGTATCATCCAGCATTTAGAAATCTAAAATTTTAAAAACTCTAGCTAGAAGTGACTCTTCAAATACATTGTTTCTAAAATTCTAACCACCAAAATTAGAATTCCCAATGTTCAGAGGACAGGATTTAAAACTAGTATTAGAAATCGTCAGCACCCAAAATTCTAATTAGAAATACCACCAAACAAACAAGCCTTGAAATGCAAATAGCCCATCAAAGTTGAAGACCACCCAAACAAATGAAAATACACAAAGTTAAAAAACACAGAGAATTTTAAATATGAAAATGAAGCTTAAGGAACTTCCAATTCGCCACTGGGCTTATCTCTTCATTCATTCTCTTGATATCAGCACAAATTCAACAAGCATTGTAAACAATCTACCTCTTAGTCTTCTTACAAGGCTCTAATATCTACAGTGATTAAGACCTCTTTGTGCCCATCTTATGGTATTCAAAGAATCCGCCGCCAATAGAAGGAAACATGGAACATCTATGTTTGAACAATTTAATCCCTCTTTGATAGAAATAATACAATCAACTCTATTAAAAACAGTAATGCCAATTGGTCCTGAATAAACTAAGGTCAAATCACCCTCTTCATTTCTTATTGTTCCTCCAGTTTGCTAAGGGCCAAGCTCACCAAGAGATCTCCATCCATGCTGACTCTCCAATGCCATGGTTACAAAGTATATTAATCCTTCTTAATCAAGAAAACAGTACTTTTATTATCATGTTGAACTCTCAGTCTTGGTCTGCAAAAGAAGTTTCTTTCTTTCTTTCTTTCTTTTTTCTTTTTTTTTCTTTTTTTTTCTTTTTTTTTTACGTTTAAGGCCACCTTAGTAATTAACTTTCAATCGTCTTTTTTATTCTAGTTCCCTAAAAGGAAAAATTATTTGATTCTCATTTTTTAAAATTTACCATTGATTTTTATTTTTAACCACTTATGATATGAATCTTATGTATTCAATTCCTATGTATTATAATGCACAGGCCCTTATAGTCTCTTTTGGAAGAATTACACTTTTCTTCCTTAAGCTAACACTCGAAGGATGAAAAATTGCTTCAAAATCTTCTTTCATAGCTCTTATTTCAAACTCCCCATGTAATTCCCCAAAGTGAAAGAGGTGAAAATTTAGTGACATCTTTCTCTAACTGGGAATAGGCCCTCCCAGACCAACCTTCAATAAGAGCACATGAAGTAGCAGGGAAGGGTACAAGAAACCACGCATTGAAATTAAAAAACACCTTGTAGCGGGAAAAAAAAAAAGAAGAAGACAAGGAAAAACAGCAAATGATAGGGGCTGCCAGACATAGACAAGAAGGTGATCAATGAACACCATTGCTGAACACAAAAGGCAAATATTAGGAAGAGCAAACTCACAACTCTTACCCTGTTTGTTTGCATTAAAATCTATGATGCCTAGACACAGCATGGATACGGCAGAGATACGCCGTGGACATAGCAAGGACATGGATTTTACACATAAAAAGTGAAGTATCGGATACGATACGACACGATACGTTGCCCACTTTGAAGTATCCATGCATCATAGATTAAAATACATAGGAATTGATTACATAAGGTGGTTAAAAATGAAGATGAAAGATAAATTTCAAAAATATAAGCATCAAATCACATTTTCTTTTGATTCTATTTCCTTCAAAGAAAATATTATTTGATGTTCATTTTTCAAAATTCACCTTTAATCTTCATTTTTAACCACCGTATGTATTCAATTCTTATGTATTCTAATGCAAACAAACAGGCCCAGGTTATTTAGAGTTAAGATCTTATTAGAAGCCATACTCCAACAAAAGCCTCTAACTCTAGGAGGAGGTAAAACACACAAAAAAAATAGAAGGAAAATGCACCGAAAGATTGTGAGGAGATGAATCAAGCTTTTTACTTCAAAAATTCCCAAGGGATTTGGGCTTCCATTTTTTTTTTTTTTTTTAATCTTCTCTTTAAGGGTAATAATACAATTTAGAATCTTCATTAAGCTTGCTGCTGTTTTCAATCCAAAATCTCTAAAAACTCTTCTGAAAGAAAGATTCACCTCCATCCTCCTCCTATGTGTAGCATAAAGTACTTACTAAAGCCTCCTTGCAATTAGAGTATCAAGTGACATCTAGAAAACTTGAAGAGTAGGATCATCCATTGAAACATCTTCCCAAAAGCGCATCACACTTCTTCTCTTTCACATCAAGAAATTTGTTACAACATTTTGCTAACTGGATTTAATTGAATTCAATCAAAAAAATGTCGATATATATCAATCCCCTCTTGGCTATATTACACAAAGATGTAAACTAAAATTACTTAACCTTATTTTACGTTAGATGTCTGTTTATCATCAATTTCACTACACAACAACTTCATCTCATTACCCATCTCACTCAACATGGAGTACACCATGCTCTTCTTATGGGTTGAATTATCCACTGCAAAAAGCCCATGAACAGACCTATCAAGATCAACCAAGCTAAACCCTGCATTTTTCAGCAATCCCTTCTCCTTCATCAACTTCCTCACCTTCTCAACATCATCCCATCTACCTGCTGATGCATATATGTTTGACAAAAGCACATAAGGCCCGACATCCCTAGGCTCCAGCTCTATAAGCCGCTTGCCAACTGTCTCTCCAAGCTCAAAATTGGAATGAGTTCTACAAGCAGACAGCAGTGCACCCCACAAGGCCGGTGCAACCGGCTTCATTGGCATCTGATTTATAAGCTCCTCCGAATCACTCAGCAAACCAGCGCGGCCAAGCAGATCAACCATACAACCGTAGTGCTCAACCTTGGGTTCAATCTTGTAAACACGACACATCAGATTGAAATACCACCACCCCTCTAAAACCATTCCACCATGAGTACATGCACTCAAGATGCATATGAAAGTCACATCATTTGGCCTTGGTCCCCTCTTCTCCATCTCTAGGAACGTCTCAAGGGCCTTCTCTCCTTGCCCATGGATGGCATATCCCATGATCAAAGAATTCCATGACACAACACTCTTCTCGGGCATCGCATCGAAGATTTCTCTTGCCGAATGCATATCACCGCACTTTGCATACATTGTCAGTAGAGCAGTCGATAGTAACACATCTGGTTCAATCCTTTGGTTATCTTTGATAAATGAATGAACCCATTTGCCTCTGTCAAGCATTCCTTGATTCGCGCAAGCTGCAAGAACACTCACAAGGATCGCCTCATTTGGCTTCGCCTCTCCTGTGATCATCATCCTATCAAACAGTGTCAAGCACTCACTATACTCCTTTCTGCGGATGTATAAGGCCAACATAGTATTCCAAGACACCACATTCCGAACATTCATCTGTTCAAAAAGCTCCCGAGCAATCGAAACCTCCCCAACCTTTGCATAACCATCAATCATAGAATTCCAAGACACAATATCTCTGACAGGCATATTCTCAAACAGCTCCTTAGCACTCTCCATATCCTCAATTCCCACATACCCCGCAATCATCGAATTCCAACTCACCAAATCTCTCTGTGGCATCTCATCAAAAACCCGGCGAGCAACATCAACCCACCCATTCTTCGCGTACCCATCGACCATTGAATTCCAGGTAACCAAATCCGACTCGATCCTCCCATCAAACACTTGGTTTGCAGATTTGATCCACCCAAATGAAAAATACATATGAATCAGAGAATTCTGCACAAACAGATCAGTCGCAAGCCCGGATTTCTCAATCAGGGCATGGGTCTTCTCGCCCTCCTGGATCAAACTCAATTGGGCGCAGGTCTTGGCTAGAAGCGGAAAAGTGTAGTGATTGGGCAAGACTTGTTTTTCAAGCATTTGGTGCCAGTAGAAGGCGATGGCCTTCTCCGGGTACTTGGAATTGAGGAAGGAGCGTAGGATGGTGTTGCAGATGAAGGCGTCAGGGTGGTCGAGGTGGGCGAAGAGGGAGATTGCGCGGCCGATAGAGGCGGGGGAGCGGCAGAGCTTCTTGATGGCGCGTCCAGCTGAAAGGGGGTGTTGGGAGAGGCCGGAGACGATGAGCTGGGCGTGGATCTGGTCGAATTGGTAGGGGGTTGCGGCAGAGGATTCTAGAATGCGAAGGAGGGGGTGGCTGAGGGTCAGCGAGCAATCGCTGCGGGTGTTGGGGTCGTCAAATTCATCTAATTTGTGTTGTTTCCAGATCTTTGGTGAGGATTTGGAGAGGTTTTGTTGGGTTTTGAGGATGCGATCGAGATAGAGAGAGCAAGGACGGAGCTTGGAGTTTGAGACTTTTGATATAACTGCCATTCCAGTGCTTGGGTTCCTTCTCCAACGGTCGTTTTTATCTGTTTTTTGAATTTGAAGAGACCGGGTCAGTAGAAGAGCAATGCATTCCCGCGTAAAATGTAGAGGATGATCCAAGCCACTCATCTAGATCTTTGGATCCCTGCGGCCCCAGCTGGGGCCCACATAAGAGTCCGCAGCTCTACAAGAGAGGGAGTTCTGATCCCTTCTTTTGTTAAAATATGGAGATACTATTTCGTCCTCTTGGCATAATTTGATAGGACGAAACCGTATCTACCGGTTTAAACGCAAAAGGACGAAATAGTATCTCCATATTTCAATGAAAGAGAGAGCATCTGGACTCCTAAAAAGAATGTTTATATTTTACATTTGCACATTCCAAAATCAAACCTTCTTTGTGTGTCACAATCAACTTAACTCCATGAGCCTGTTTGGATAGGCAAAAAATAGAGTAGAGTAAAGTTAAATGGGCCCTAGCAGTCTAAAATTTCAACTCTAACCTGTTTGGATGAGTCTAACCTAACAAATGAAGTAGTGTTCTCAGCCACATTTACTTCATTTCATTTCAACCCTAAATACTTCAATTTCATTGAGTAAAAGTGGATTATACTCCAAACCATTAACTTCACACCAAGTATCCAAACTGAGTGAAGCGAAGTACTCTACCTTAACTTCAACTCACTTCACTCCTCATGTGAAATTTACATAACTTTACTCCACTCATTTATCCAAATAGGCCCGAGGGATTGAGGATAATTATAGCAACGATATATATTCAGTTGCTTCATGCAATCCAAATTAGTCAATCGAGTAGATGGGCTAACTAAGATTTTGATTCTTTACGATTTTGAGGGCAATTGTAAAAACTTTGTTGTAGAGTGAAGATATGACTTTTCATTCGAGAATGTTAGTTGATACACTTAAATATTTTGTAATCATTTAAATGCAATATATTTTCTCTTTTTCCATTATTAATGTGAAGAAAGTATAACAAAATAATAATTTTGACCTTTTCAATTGACCATCGTCCGCACCCCTTAAACGAAAATCCTGGGTCCGCCACTGTGGGAGAGTGGCCGGGGCGTGTATATACAACCGAACCCTAATTTGATATTAATCTAAATAACCATCATCATTGACCTCATTAATACACAATATCAAGATGCAGTGTGCAAATCAGCTTTTTTACCTTAAGAATTTAACAAAATTTCTATTCAAGACATTTTGGAAAACTGGACATCAAAATTGGTGGACAGCAAAATAGGTCTGATTTTGAGGATAGGATCTCCCCCTCTTCCATTGGGGCTTCTAAAAACTTGATGTGGATAGGATTTGAAAAGGAAAATAGACTGAGATTATTAGTGATGAGAACAAAGATTCTCTCACTAACATATTCCAGTCCAACAGGGGAAATGGAATCAAAAGATGCAAAGGGTTTGTGGTGGAAAATCTTTGAGATTGTTTACAAGGCATTTTTTGAGGGAGTTGTTAATCATTGAAGGGGATTCAAATGATTCGACTCATCATTTAACCGTTTGGGAGGTAAAATAAAAACCACTGAAATCACAGCTAATCTTCAACAATAATTTCATCTATTTCTGCTTCATTTCCTCATGTTGCACATAGTGGCAAACCTCTTAACTAAACAAAAATGTGCTTTGGGAGTTGATGAAGGTGTCAGATGAGATCGAATCAGTGCTTGCGTTGTAATTTTGATAGTGTGTTCTTTAGTTAATCCAGAGGCGGACCCAAGATTTTCGTTTAGGTGGGGCTAAACTTTTGCTAGAATTTTTCGTATCAACAATAACAAAAGAAAAAATGCATTCCATGTAAATAGACGCAAAATATTTAACTATATCTATATTTCTTGTTTGAAACGAGGACTATTCATTTCTCCAAAATTTACAGTATAAGTATACTGAAAACAAAAAAGTCTCCCAAAAAATGAGGGCAAACCCTCGCCAACCCCCAATAATCACCATTTATAACATAGGTTAAAGACATGATTTTAAACAATTTGTTCTTTTTATAAGGAATCCTACTGCTAACACCTGATTTGTAAATAAACTTTCAAGCGACAACACCCAAATCGCGAATCCTCAAAAAATTAACACACAATTTGACAAGCAAACTACAACAATAATAAAGTAACTCTAAAGAAGTAATATACATTATCATGTGAAAATTAGTACCTCGTTATTATTTCCTTAAGCTCCAAATAGTTCCTCAATCATATGAATCCAAATGAGAGCACCTGTATTTATAATTTATAGATGAACATTATCAGCATAATCATAAACATCATATTACAGGCCAAGAATAATGTTTCCAAAATGAAAAAAGAAATAAGTAGTTAAAGCTAAAACATAGATCAAGACAATTAGATAAGACTTGCTCACAACAATGCTAGATCTATTCGAAAGCAGGACATAGAAAATATGGACAATTCTAAATCATTCAAAATCTTTAAAATAATATTTAATTTACATATTCCATTGTTTTAATGATCATATGTTTTATTTGTAAAAAGGGTCCTGCCATAGGGGTGAAGTTCATAATTCCCTCCATTTATCAGAGAAAGAGAGACAGAGAGGGAACATATTCTTCTCAATAAACCTTTGGTGTGAAAAAACAGGGCGATGAGCCGATGATGAGATCATGAAGAAAATACTTGTCTCCGCTATTTTGGTTTAAAAATTAAAAACGAGAAAAGCGGATTGGGGGCTTCAAAACCAGGAAACACTTGTGACGCTAATTTACCATCACGAGAGTAAAGGCGTTCTTTCATTGACCATCTCTTGAGGTGTTCAAATTTGGTGGCCCATTTTCACACCATTTATATGCCTCTTTTACATATCACATGCGTAAATCAGTGCAGAGAAACATGCTTGATACATAAGCATTATGCATATTCTCTAAAGCACTAAAATTAAATCAACTGTTTTCAGTAGACATTGACTGATTTAGCTCTCCTCCCTGGTCATGCCTCCCCTTCTTCTAGATAATTGACAATCTTATTTGCCTTCTTACCACCTCTTTGTATGAAAAGATACATGCTCAAATACTGAAAATATAAACCATGTGTGAAAGTTGAAACCAATGCATGATAATACACTTATTTCTCCACAGCAGAGTAACCCCTGATTAAAATCAAATGATACATATTGCTTCTCTTCTACTCATGTCCATGTGTCAGAGGCTCATCTGTATGTACCCCAAATCACGACAGGGCAGTGGAGGCCCCAATTGAAAACTGCCCAAATCCCTAATCGATGATGGGAATACACACTTAAACAGATAACAATCAAAATCAATCAATTTTCTATCCATAAAACCATGTGAATCACACAAGAGACAACTACAAGAACCCACACTCCACAAAAATACGACTCGCATACCACATGTTCGACGCTATGCACAAGAGAACAAAAAAAAAAAACACAGAGGGCTAGAATCTTAGGAACTATACTAAAGAGAGATGGAAATGGAATTCACCTCCACAGACCGCACCGTTCTGAAGCGCTGGAAAATCACAAAAAGCTCAGAGTCGTCGAAGATTATGGTTTGCAGTAACAGTCTTTGATGATATCAGTCTCGCTTGCATTTGTAGGCATCTGGTCATTTCACTTCTTCCTTAAACATATCGTTTGGAAATTGGAAGTCTGAAATCATCACTTCAAATGAAAAAAGAAAAGTAAAACATAAACCCTAATGTGCAAAGGAGAAAGAGAGGAAACTTAGCCAGGGAGGGAGAGGGGGAGAGAAGGTACAGAGAGAGGGACAGAGAGTTACCTGAACCTGAATGGATGAAGCTGAACCGTCGAAGCTTCGAAGGGTCGGAAGAACGGAAGAGACGAAGAGGGAAGTTCGAAAGAGACAGAGGAAGTTGGGGTTTTTTTTTTTCGTTCTTCCCTTTTGACCTGGGCCAGCATTTTCTTGATGTGGGGGCGTGGGCAAGGCCCAATAGTATTTGAAGGTGAAATTTGGAATATGACCTGGGCGGCATGTCCGCCTCTGATCCCAATTATATTGGGGGCCGGGTACTTGAAATCCGTTTCCCAATTCCAATCTATCCATTATGTCTCATAGCTCCTAAATTTAATTATACTCCATTAACTAGCAAAAATAGATCAAGGATTGAAATTGTGAAAGGACTTGTTTGTTGGTTTTATGCTAAGAACGTGTTTGTAGTTTGTACCTTGTACAACTTATGGGAGTCAAATGATCTATTGATGCAATGTTGTAAATGAGTAAAAGCACCTACTGGTACAATGAACTTGACAGTAACCTGAATTTACTCATGAACGCTTTTTCACCCTTTCTTATATGGCTGCAAATGTGATGATTGGGTGTAGGTACATTTATCTTGGACTGTTCCACATTGAAAGTGAAGCTACACAATATCGCACACAAGCTGTCTTGGGACCATGTGGGCAGTTGTGACGTTCGTGTCCATGTGGGTAGCTATGACATTTGTGACCATAGCTTTCACTTTTGGGACCATGGTAAAAGTCATCTTGCCCAAGATCTCACACAAGCTGTTATGGTGTTTAGTGCCTTATTTTTTAATTTTTTTTAATCAAATGGTCCTACAATGTGCAAATCCGGATGACAGGCAATCCCCTTGGAAATGTATTATTGTATTCACCGGCTTATCCATTTGTAGGAATATTTTGTATACCAATTTGGCATACTGGCGCTGAATATGACTGATATATTCTGAAAGTCTAGTTAGTTACAAACTGAGTGTTAATTACTACATAGAGAGATATTTCGCTGGTTGAAGGTATCAGAATCGCGAACTCGCAAGTTTTGTCAAGTTTTGTTTTAGTTAACATCCCATTATTTGTTTCCAGTTGTTTCCATATATTGGAGAACTGAAAAAATGTATTTAATGATCAATCATAAGCTTTAAACACATGCCATATATGGAAAAAAAAAATTTCACTGTTGACTATTGTGGAAGTGTCCAACATTTAAGGTAAACAGGACTAGAACTGAACAAAGATTTATGGCACAATTCATTGTAATGAGTAGATGTTCTTCCAACCCATATGCATTCATATCTTTTATCTAGTCCAATAATGTCTTAAACTAACTCTACTACTTTACTACAATTTGATGAGAATTAGCTTCAAAACTATGGATCTTTTCAACAATTTTCTCAATTCAGAATATAGAAATAACTGAAACATGATTCAGTTGCAAGCTCAAAAATTTGTTCTCGACGTCGAGGTTTATTCTTAAGCTCGAGAGTATAATTGCAAGTTTGAGAGTCAAAGTTTTCACCAAATAAGATGGTCTAAATTGTATCGGTTGGATACAGAATTTTGAAAATTAAGTTATAATTGATATGACATTATTGGTCGAAGATAATCTGTGCGTTTGTTGAGCAGTTTGATGAAAAGGAATTGATTGTGCACATTTTAGACGACATAAGATGTGTTATAACATCTCATATGGGTTCACTGATATCTCTTGTTCTTGAAGTTAATCACTTGTGTGTTTGAGAGAACATGATGAATCTAAATTGTTAAAAACAACTAAGAATGCGGCCTCGCCTTTCCAAAACCAAACCATTGGATTAAATCTCTCTCTGCCTCAAACACGATATCAATCAAAGTATTGTCACATCCCGGTCCCGAACTTACCTGGCCAAAGGTAATTCCCGAGGTGTGCCACGCGTACTCCCGTGTTCCTCACACCTGTTTCGGGTCAAGTATAAGTCACGAAGGAGAAAATTTCACTTTGCACGTGTGAAACATGCTCATAGACACCTGTCTGAGTACATATGATCTATGAACAACAATATCAAAATATGATCTAGTTCAAGTATCATGTTGACTAGGTTCACGTAAACAAAAGTATACTATCAACAAGTGGTGATATGACGCTCTCCGAAGACAAAAGCTAGACAGCTTCCTCAGCCGTCCACTCTTCTAAGCCTGGAGGTACCTCAACGGCCTCCTCCTTTCCCTCCTCGGTCTCCGCAAGACCGGGATTGGGACCTGCGTCTGTAACACCAAGAATAACTCATGAATACAACAATTCAGCTGAGTATAAGCAATAATCCATTTGCACATGCTATATCAATATCAGAAGTTATGACGGAAGATTAAAAGAGGTCATATAAAGTAAAACTAAGCAGTTGTGCATTTCAAGTTAAATCAAGCTCAAAGAATCAATAATGATGGAACACACTAGTTGGTAACCACATTAGCTAATCCCCTCAAAGAGGGCACGCATTTTGGGATGTCACCAGTGACCCGGCCAAAGGTTCAACTGGCTACCCGGGTTCTGGAGTTCCGGTGCTCCAGGCTGTCTACTGCAGTGACGTACACAAACTAAACCAAGAGTCAACCCCGTCGGGTATCTTCCGGTCGAAGCTAAGTAGTACCGACTCATGCAAATCAAGAAAACAATTTGAATTTGAGTAGACCACACTAGTCTTTCCATACGACACAATTCAATTCGTTCATGTTCATTTATAAGTCTACTCAAGTTTCTCAACATAGCAAAACGGATAACAATAGAATGACCAATAAATGAAGAGTGGAAAAGATATATATATATATATATATATATATATATATATATATATATAAAACAAGATGTTTGTGCATTAAGGTTTAGGAATCAAGAATTGTTACTAGCCAACTATGCTAAATATCCGTCTTTCACTACTAACCAGCTCAATATAAAATTATAGGAATCAATGTATCGTTATTCGCTAATTGGTGTCACATTGTATATTAATTATACATTGAATTGCTATAATTTAAAAATCATGGTAGTGTGAAATAACAAAGCCTCAAGAAGGTTTTCACCCATAATAGGTTTTCCAATGGTCAATGTAATTAAAAGGAACCAAAAAAAAAGGTAAGCCCTACAAGGACTCTCTAATCCTATTTTCATAGGCCTAAATGGGCTTCAAATCATAGAGAAATAGGCTGGAAAAAGGGCCTGAAATGAGCTGGAAACAGGCCTGAAATGGGCTGGAAAATGGGCCTGAAAACAGAATTTAATTGGGCCTGAAAACAGAATTTAATTGGGCCTGAAAACAGGCTTGACAGGCCTAAAAACAGGGCCTGGTCCGTTCCAGCACCTGATGATCTTCCTTCTTCTATACTTCTTTCCTTCCTTAATTCCTCTTCCATCTCTAGATTCCTCCCATTCATTAAAATTACAAAACTCAATAGAAACCTGAACTCATTTGTCACAGAAATCTGAACCCATTTGTACCTTAAAAATCCTGCAGAAATTCTACACAAATGCAGACAATATTTGTGTTATAAGCCTCACAGCATGTATCTATGTCATTTCTCCTTTTTCATATATCTGATCAAGAGAGCTGACTTGTTGCAATCCTCACAACATGCATCCATATAATGGCATGCTATAAAGAACAAAAGTAAGTAACTTAAATCCAATTTCATTACCAGTAACAAAAACAAAACAGAGGTGAATACCCATATGGATACTGATATTCAACTCAAGAATCAAATCAAGAAACCCCCAATTTCACAAACCCTATTAAGAAGGGAGTACCAATGTCTATTAAAATGCATGCATGTGATAGATAAGAATTCTAGTAGCTCAATCACCACAAATGTCTAAGAAGAGGAGTGGAGTTCTTACCAAAGTGACTGATCAGAGGTTGAAGAAGACCAATCTTAGCACAATACAGATATGAAAGTGTAGGGATGAAGAAAGTGAAGTCACAGTTAATCTCTATACAACCATGCAACGTCTTTCGTCGAATGATTTTGAAGAGAGAAGGAGAAAATGAAGAACAGAGTAGGAAAACAGAGTTTTCCTTTTCAGCCCACTTGAATTGTAGCATGCACAGGAACGAAAGAAGTGAGTTTGCTGTTGGAGTTATATCACTTCATAGTTTCTAAGAAGTCCTCCTCCATTGTCATATTTCTTATTTTGAGTCAAATGAATGCCTACTTGATTAATTTGAGGTCTAATGAGAAGGTGATCGATATGAAAAATGACGGGCTCGATGAGATACACGCGATGACGCCAAGATGAAGTGCATACGATGTAATTTAAGAAAATCCAAAATTACGAAAAAGTCCCCGGCTTTGCCTAAATGGGTTGGATCGGGTCTAAACTACCTACCCAAGACTCAAGGTCTAACCCAAAGACTAATATAAAAACTAATTTATGCTAAATAACTTAATTAGTAGCTAAGTAGTTTTAATTTATATAAAACACAATTAATTAGGAATAAACAAGATTAAGTGGGTTCAGGGTGTAACATTTCCCCCCACCTTAGGAAGCATTCGGTCCTCCGAATGAAACATACCTGGGTGAATAATTAAGTAGTAGCTAAGTAGTTTTAATGTATATAAAACACAATTAATTAGGAATAAACAAGATTAAGTGGCTTCAGGGTGTAACAAGTATCAATTTGGTCATGGTAAAAACTTGTAGTATTTGGGCATTACAAAATCGGTTGCAACAACATTCTAAAACTGCTTGCCAAAAAAAGACTGGGATTGCTTAGCTCAATCCTTCAACACACAAATTGTCTACTTGTTAAGACTATGATAAGACCAATATAGAATTGCATTCCTATGTGACATATAAACAACCAGTACTGCAGTAGAGTATTTTTCAAATGTAGGAATTTTCTTTGAATATTATTAGAAAACTTTAAAAATCTCAATTTTAAATATAAATAATAATCCTTCAAATTTTCTTAATAAGAATTATCAGGTATAATATTTTATCACACATCTTGGAAAAAAAAAAACTCACTATTCCATCGGTAATTTCTTTTATGAGCCCTGGACCTACCTAAGCGGGCTCATTGTTTGAACAGTTTAGATCTTCGACAAGTAGACCTTAATCGTACGAATTTGATTTGCACCTAAGGTGGGTTAACCTTAACCAATCATTCTCATTTTTGGCATTGCAGCCCCCATTTGACGGGTATGTATGTCTGTCATAGGGCCAATATGGATGCTTCAGGCCAGTTTGATCAAACACAACCTGGGAAACATTGGGAGCTATTTACTTTAAGACCTAATTTAACAAGCTCTTTTTAGACTAATTGATAGTTTGAAAATGAACCCTTAAAGTTTCAAGTGGGACCCACCTTATGATAATCCAAATCATTGTTGATATACCTCTAAAAACCATGGTATTTACTTTTATCTAAATATTTGAAGTCAATTTCAACGGGCTGACAGTTAGGGGGCGTTTGGCAAGTCTTAATCTTGCCTCTATTTGTCTTAAAGAGGTTTGAAATAGAGGTTTTGAGAAATAAGATTGTTTGGATGGTGTAATCAAAATGTCTATATGAAGCAGATCGTAGACAATATATGTCTATATGAAAAGGGCCCTGAAACACAGCTTTTTGGGACAGACAAATATGAATAAAGCGGACAGACACATGCTACAATGCTAAACAATGCCTCACCGCCTTTTCCTTTTGTTTTTAAATCTTGGGGAACAAAATCAAAATCCAAACCGTTGGATGTCTCCAAAAGCCCAAGAACGGCTATGGGCCTAAATTTGAGCCGTTGATCATTCACCAATCCCAAGTTATGTGTAGAAAAACGTGGACCCTTAGAACATATTTGCTGGAATTTTTGGGCTCCAAGATCAAAATATGAACCATTGGTTCTCTTCACAAGCTTAATTACAGCTACACTACCAAATTTCAGTTCCTAATTCTATGCAGATTTTGAGATATTGGAGAAAAACTTTAGACCATTGATGTAAACATAAACTAATTCGGTTTTCACGTTAGAAATCCCAGTTTGGATTTTCCTAATTATCTTCATTTGTGTCTCTCTTAATATCAATCTAAACCATATAATCTCTTTGGAACCCAAAACACGGCCAATGTATCAAATTTCAACCGATGATCATTTGTGGATCTCAAGCTATTTGTGATTAAAAGGGGACACTTATATTTGATTTTTTGGAACTTGTGGGCCCCCAAGACCAAAAATGGACCATTGATCCTCTTCACAAGCTCAATAACATTTATGGTATCAACTTCCAGCGCCTAATTCCTTGCATAGCTCTAAAAATTTAAGAAAAACTTTGAACCATAAGATTTTTAAATGTCTATTTGAAACTACGAATTTGTCTTACCAAACCGTCTAAAAGTAAAACCTCTATTCTACACACATCTATTTTACACAAATCTATTATCCATAGATCTATATCATATAGATAAGATTTGCCAAACAAGGCCTTAGATTAATCACTTTGTTTTACACATGATCATGTCCATTCCTTTTTCCAAAAAGAGAAAAAAGGGATGTTATGTTCAAGACGTAGTCGATCCAATGTAGTCGATCCAATGGGGGTCATCTGAATCTCACTGACTGGAGCAATTTTTTATATGATGACAATGGGTGTCAGAGGTGTATCAACGGTTAAGTTAGAAATGCCCATTTTAAAGCCCCAGGCTGGTTTCTACCAACAAATGTGGCATACTATAGGCCAACATATAGTCTTGTTGGTTAAAGAATTTTTTAGACATAAATTCCCCTTAAACAGGATAAACAAAACCTTCATTGTTCCTAAGTAGACCTCAAAATGTTAACGGCCTGAGACCAATCAGCCTTTGCAATGTAATATATACAATTATTTTTAAAGTGGTGGCTAATAGATTAAACGCAATACGTAATAAAGTTATTAGCCTTTTCCAGAGTGCTGTCATTAAAGGCCGACAAATTGCAGATAATTACATTATTACACATGAAATCCTCCCTTCTTTTAAAAGAAGACAAGGGTAAAATTTATGAGTTTAAAATTAGACATGTAAAAAGCATATGACGGTATGGAATGAGACTTCATTTGTGAAACGTTAGGTGCTTTTGGATTCCATCAAGACTTTATCCAAATAGTTAGGGAATGCATGCAATTTGCCACCTATACTACTCTTTTAAATGAATCTCCTTTTGGCAATTTCACTCCTTCAAGAGGATTGAGGCAAGGAGAACCCCTATCTCCTTTTCATTCTAGGGGCTAAAGTCCTGTCGAGGTTGATGGGAAGGGCTGAATGTGAGGGCAATTTTTAGGGGGTTAAAATAGCGAGAAATGCACCAAAGATCTCTCACCTCTTTTTCGCTGATGATAGTTTCATTTTCACGACAGCCCCGCATCACAGAAGATAGGGAGGTGAGAGATGTGCTAGAGGGCCGGGGTATCGTTATATGTCGGGGCAAATGATAAACTTTAATAAATCAGCCATCACCTTCAGTAAAGGAGCCTACAAGAAAAGATGTAAAGCTATTGCATTGGTCTTGGGAGTTAGATCCTTGAATAATAACGAAAAGTATCTTGGTAACCCTCTTATCATTGCAAACATTAAGATCAAGTCCTCTAAACCCCTTATCAATAAAGCGAAGAGCAAAATCAAAAGTTGGCAATCCCCACTTCTTTCTCGCTGGTAGAAGCACTCTCACCAAATATGTTGCTTCAGCCTTACAGGTCTATAATATGTTGGTGTTGAGGCTTCCTAAGAAAGTCTTATCGGCTTTGGAAGGGATCTACAATAAATTCTAGTGGGGAGGTCAGGATGGGAGGAAAAAAATGTATTCAATTGAATGAAAGGAATTATGTATACCTATAGAAGATGGGGGTTTGGGGATTAGGGAATCTGACAACAATAGCATAGCTCTTCTGGCTAAAACATGTTGGAATTAACTAACTAAACCAGATCTTCTTTGTACTAAAACATTAAAAGCTAAATATTACACAAATAAAGACATATGGGAGGTGTCAAGTAGGGGGAGGAATTCATGGTTTTGGAAAGGTTTTGTTGAAACCTTGAATCTTTTTAATGAAAATATTGGATGGATTATTGTGAATGAGAATAAGATATTAGTGTGGAAATGTAATTAGATTCCTTGTGCGGAAGGCCTAAGGAAACCCTTCTCTCCTATCAATGGACCGGACTTGATGGTGAAGGATCTTAGGAACTCCAATGGGAATTGGGATCTTCATAAGATCAACAGCATCTTTAGTGAAAAGAGAGACAAGGAGGATATCTAAAAAATATTCCTCTCTCATTCTATGGAGGAGGTTAGGAGAATATGGACCGCTACTGATAACGAGGATCTTTCTACTAAATCATCTTATAAATACATTCTTAAAAAGAGGTTTAATCACAGTGACCCAAATATAAGTTGGAAATCTTACTAAAAGTGTCCCCTCACTTCATGAGTTTTATTGGTTGGATGGAAATGTCTAAAGAAAGCAATTCCAGTGAGATCCACTCTGAACTAAAGAATTGGGGACCCCAATTTCCCTTCTAATTGCCCTCTTCGTAAGAATAAAGAGGAGTCTGTGGAGCACATCATGTTGCAGTGTGAATTCACTTGAGCTGTTTGGTTTGGATCACACTTTGGTGCTTTGGCTGACAAGTTCTCTCATAATAATATAGATGAGTGGTGGAAATGGTGGTCCAAGGATGGGCTTGTAGGACAACATTCGCTCACTGATCTAGAATCTCAAGCTCTTTCCATAGCCATATGGTGGGCTATATAGAGGATGAGAAACGAATATGTATTCAAAGCCAGATCTCCAAATCCAATGTGGGCTATTTCACTTGCTAATAGTATGATTATTCAGCCCAAAATGGATAGCCACCCATCTATGGATGAATATCTATCTATGTCTCATGTTCTAACCCATCTTCCTCAATATTGGGAATGATATTTTGAGAATGTAACTATTTTGTTTAATGACGGTGCTTATAACCCCTCTTCTGGTCAGTCAACATTTGGTTTTGCAATGCTTCATAATGGTTCTCTTGTTGCTGTAGGTGCTGCCAAAGGATCAAGAACCTTCTCCTCTAAAGAGGCTGGAACGAGGTTACCCTTTTCGCATTAAAGGCGGTAAGAGGATGCGAGCTTTCGAGAATTATTTTGTGCATGGATGCTTTGGAAATTGTAAAAGCTTTAGAGGGATTTTTGATTGGAGGATCCACACAGTTGTCAGATATATCTAGACTTGCAGTCATTTTTTTTAGTCTGTAAAAACTTTTTACATTCCCAAGAAACTTAATATGGAGGCCCACCATCTTGCCAAATGGAGTAAAGCAGGTCTCAACTTTCTATAGGATAAGGACCCCTATCACTTGGGTTAATTTATGTGGACGGTTTTTGGGATGGTGCGGCGCCTAGTGTTTGCCGTCTTTTTGGCCGTTGCTTGTGTTTTCTTGTTTGATTATTAGATCTTCTCTTAAAAAAAAAAAAAAAAAAAGAAGTTAAGTAATGGAAAGGTGAGCCCTAGTCATGGAAAGGTGGTCCAGGATTGGGTCCAGCTGGGTCTAGAATGTGTATATCCAATAGTACACTATTTAATACATTGGGTAATTCACTTTACATGTGAATTACCCAAACCACCCAGGGACGGGTGGTGGCAATGCTTGACTAATCTGAACCTGACCGAGCCCAAGTAATTGCATTATGAGTTGCCAACCCTAGTAAATCTCACGCGTGCTCAACCTGGCCTAACTCATCACCACCCCTGCATGGAACAACCTGGTCTCACCTTGTGATAAATCTCAGCCGCTCAAAAATCCAATCCAACTGGGAGGCCATTGGATTGATCATGCAAATTGGCCATCGAAACTTAATTAAGCTACAATTTAATAACCTCGAGGCCCCTCAAAACTATGGGTGGAAAAACCTGATCAGTCGACCTAGTAACCAAGTTGTCTTTGGGTCAGCCTACATAAAATAAATAACCCATTTAAATGGGTTAGGTTATGGTTGACCCGCATTTCTAAATCCACTTCAATGGTTTGGGATTGATCATTTTGATTCCTAGAATAGTTTATATTTAGTGGAATGAGCTGAACTTGCATTGGGCTTTTCTCGCTTTCAATTGACCTTAATGTTTAACCTTATTTGAAATGGATTGGACTTGGGCCAAACTTCCTAGGGGTTAGTTAGATCTATGTTAAATGGGTTAAACCACATGCATGGAGTTTGTACTGGTCCGATTGGGTGGACCCGCATTCCGTGCAGGTTGGGATTACCTAACCTATTTCTAAAACAGGTGGGCCACTAGTTGGGTCTCAACCAATAGAAACCTATGGTCAACTCGACCCATTTTTTTTACCCAACACAGTTGAAAAATGTACTTCCTAACACCGATGGTATTTAGTTTTATCAAAGTATTAGAAGTTAATTTAAACAGGCTGGCGGCTTTTCCTTTTAGCTAATTTAAAGTATTTTTTCGATAGAAAGGATTTTATGGGAGGTGTGGGACTGCAGAATTCTTATCTTTGTGAAAATAAAAATCCACAAACCACATGAAATTCTCTCATTGCACAAATGAAGTCTTGAGTCAAGGATTTTTAATAATATTTTCATTTTTACTAATATTTTCATGACGATAACTCTCCAAGAAACTAAGAAAACTGATCAAAGATATTTGAGTTTTTTTTTTTTCCTTTTGTTGCTTAGGTGAGTTTCCCCCCAATACTTTCATTGTAGGATTTAGTTTCTTTTTTTCCCCTGTTTTTCACTTTCTTAAGATCTCAAACTCACGCACTCTAATACAATCAAGGTCCCTACCCACTAACTCAGTCAAATCCAAACAGGTAGTTGGGTTTTGGCGTAAAGCCAAAAGTTTCATGTGCATTTTGACGGCAGACCCATGATTTTCATATGGGTCTTGGACGTGGACCCAGGCCTTTCAAATCTCATGCATGTTTTGAAAGCGGACCCAGCCCCCACAAGCATAAATTTGATTTGCACCTACGGGAGATTAACCTTAACCAGCCATTCTCTTGTTTGGCCTTCTAGCCCCAGTTTCCCAGGTATGCATTGCGTTTGTCATGTGGGGTGCCTAGTGGCAACTTGACAAATTAGATTAGGACTGTTTTTTGTTTTTCACTTTTTTGGCAAGGTTTTTTTTTTTTTTTTTTTTTTTTTTAATTCTCCTTGTTTAAGGGCGAGGAGGACTATTGTAATGAAGTATTAGTTTCAGCATTGCCAGAAAGTTTGAAGACACTCTATAGTGGATTGAGTAATCAACATTAATTCATGATGATCATCGATGAGAAATCTGTTTTTCTCCTTGTTTTGGAGTAAAATTTTCATTTCTCTCTCTCTCTGTTTTTTATTGTAATTTATTTTGGTATCCAAACAAGGACTTGGGACCCATTAGAAGCCTTGGCTATGGGGAAGGAAGCCTGAGGAAGGCTACCTAGAGATCGAACTTGGGCAATTAGGCGAGATGCATAACCAATTGGGCAACCCCTCGGTATGGGTGAATTTTTCTGTTTAATCGAAGATTTTGAGGTTTTGAGAAGCAAAAACAACAACCTAATGGCCCAATTGGTCCATCCCATGAACCCCATTCAAGCTTTTAAAGGTCCAACAGCCCACAAATGTGCAGACAAGCAGCTGGTCCTATAGATGCATACATGCATGGGGCCCACAGCTGCTGTGCACCGACCTCTTTCGTGTTTCCTTCCTTCGGATTTTAATTTATTTCAAATCATTTTTAATTTTTAAGAGTAACTATACATATGTAACAGGGGCACCTCAACCAAATTACAAGATAGGAAGAGGCCCACAATACAGGAAGAAGAAAGAAAACCAAAAGGAAAACTATGAACCCATGAGAAAAGTCAGCTATAACAAGGGCCCAGGGGAACTCTTTTAAGTGCAAGCTTTTTTTTTTTTTTTTTTTTTTTTTTCTTTTTTTGGAAGGTCTAGGAAGATTCTTGTAATTAGGATTTTATAGTATTTGTATGGTTTAAGATCTTGTAAGTCTTATGTATGCTTTGTTATAGAGGATCATTTTCTGTTTGGATCTTTTCTCCTAGTTTGAATAATTGGGCTCTACCCCAAAGATTTAACATCCTTGTCACTAGAATCAGGGATCATCTCGCAGTAAGAGATCCACTGCTTCTCTCCTTGTTTTGGTGTTAATTCTTTAGTTTAGTTGAAGATTTGAGAGTTTTGGGTTGTCATATATGGTTAGCTTAGGAGGGTAAAGTCGGATTTAAGAATATAAAAAACTACGAAAATCTTAATTCTCTCAAGCAATCAATAAATTGATTACAAAGATGGAGAAAGAAGAACATAAGTTCTGCAACATAATTAATGACAAAAAGATATAAGAGATTTAAGATAATGGCAGTACCTTATCAATGCTCGGCAGCTGAAAAGCAGAAGATCGAAGAAAATGGAGGTGAGATCAAGTGATCTTGTAATTATGAAAGGATACTGAGATTGCTCATATAGCTAGAGGTCAATGTTAATGTTAGGTCTTGGATGGTTGAGATTGAATAGGCTGAATAGGCACCTTGAAGGGCTAAGATGCAAGGATCTTAAAAAACATGTCTGGCCGGCCATAAGATAATGACTTTTTCCCTTCTTTCTAATAAACAAAGATTTAAAAAGAAAAGTATTGGGTGGAGTCCATGTCATTTCATACGCAATAATGTGGTAATTAAAAATCAAAAGGTCCTTTTACATTATAAAAGAAACCCTTTCCTTCTGTAGAGAAAAATCATTAATTGTAAATAAAGATACTTTCGTTTTGTTGAATTGTGTAAATAAAGCCCCTAAGTGTGGAATCAAGCGTTTTTCTCCTACTGGTTTCAAGTAAACGTTGGCAGCTATTAATTTTAAAGTGCCCTTATTTTGTTTTACATGTTAGATTTTTGTAAATAAAGCCCTTTAGTGTGGAATCAAGCGCTTTTCTCCAACTGGTTTCAAGTAAATTTTGGCGGCTATTAATTAAGCATTTTTCTCCACTGTGTATTGATTTCCCTTGATTATGGCACATATATAAGAGTCGAGATACATGTCCCGAATTCGGTACCGAATTCGGGACCGAATCTCCAGGTGGCAGTCTTACATCAATGAGAGCAGTCTTCACATCAATGAACGGGAGATTAAAAAAAAAACTGAACATGTAGGTCGGTCCCGAATTCGGTACAGAATTTGGGACATGTAGACTTTTTGATTTTCCACTGGCATCTAAGTGTGGATCCATTCAATGGGAGCAGGACATTGATCACTTATTCTGCACATTCATCAAGATAAGGATCCCATACAAATATAAGTAATATAATTCTTAATTGAAGGTTGGTCATTTAAATCCATTTTTTAGTTTTTTTTTTAATTCATTTATTCTAATGCGTAGTAGGGGCAGTAAGCGTTGAATTATGTAAAATTGAAAAGTTAAATGGAATGAGTTTTTCTACTTGGAGCATAGAATTAGGCATGTTTTATTCGAAGATAAGTTGAATACATTCCTGAGACTTTTATGTGTGTGGATCCTGGCCCTAATTGTATTGCTGCAAATAGAAAAATATATCCAAAAAATAAATTATAATAATAAGCTTGCTAGAGATGATATGTTAACTTTTATGGAATTTGATATTGAGATATTATTTGAAGAACATAAAACATCCAAAGAAATGTTTGTTGCTATCTTTGTAACTTTTTCAAGTTCATCAAAAACTTATGTGCAAATGCATGCGAAAAATATAATTCAAGTAAGATGTTGGACTCTAAAAATTTGTGGTTGAGCATCTAAATAAAATGACAGTACTTGCAAAAGAGCTTACGACTCTAGAGAATTTAATTCCTAAAGGGCACGATTGTGTAAATGCAACTTCCATGGAAAGATGAAATTGCCACATCAGCAAATTCTATGGTTTTTAAATACCTCGAAAAAAGTTTTTTTGATGAAGTTAGAAATTCATGTTTGGTGTAAAAAGTTTTTCCTCGATGAATTGGTACTGATGTTGTTAATTTGGTGGAGCTGCGGATTTCTTGGTGAAAACTACTGGGTGGAGTGAGGATAGGAGTGAGAAAATGGGGTCATTTTATGTGAAAATGGACTTCGCATAATCCCCCGGAAGTCTATTTATAAGGCCTAGGAAGGAAAAAGCTAATGTGGCGAAAAAATAGTTCCGTAAAAAACTGCCACACCAAATACGGGAAAAAGGAGTTTTCCGCAGAAAAACACCCCCTTTTCTCTGGAAATAGGCTTACACCAAGTTTCCACAACTTTATGTAGTTTGTTTGATTCTTAGGAACAGATAGTCATTTCTTTAAACATATCTTTAACTTAATAACTGGTGATAAGTCCACGAAGTTGGGCACCCCATAAAGGCATAAACCCCTCATCCAGCCATTGGAAGATCTCAAGTTGAAAATGCAGGGAATACAAAGTGACAAGAAAGATGCAATGGTCTATAAATAGCGGGGATTTTCTTGTGTTCATCAGTCTCGGGGCATTATCCCCATTTTCACTGCTTGCAATTTTTCAATTTCTCAGGAAGAAACGGATACAGAATAACTGGAAAACACAATGTGGGTAACTGGTGTGGCAGCGTGAGCCCCATGGAAGTTGGAGCCATTATGTTCCCAAGCTGTGTTAGATATTTTAATTGCAAAATTGTCTGGCCCAAGGATCTATATATTTGATAAGCTATGCGCATCAGATTGACCCCGCAACATGTGCACTAGGTAAATTTGGGGTACAAAATGGGGCACCAAATCAAAGCCTTATCCCAATGAACTAACAGCCACCCCCCATGACAAACGCAATGCATACCTGGGAAACTGGGGCTAGAAGGCCCAGAAAGTCTAGATGGACTGACTGGAGAGCCCGAATTTCGGATCGATCTCACGTGGAGTTCCATGTGGCGCTGACATCGACAGCACAGTGCATTCAACTTTTGTACGGGCGGGAGAAAGAAGAAAATGGGGAAATATCTCCGTCTTCTTCTGCAAAATCTCACGGGGGAGGCGTTGATTTGAAGAAACCGAAGCAGCCCATTTCTCCCGGCGGCCGCATCGCTGGGTTCCTCAACTCCTTCTTCACGACCGCCGGAAATGCGAAGAAGACGACGAAGCTCTCGTCCTTGGAGAGGGAATCCAAATCCGACTGTTCATCTTCGTCCACTTGCTCTTCTGCTTCTTCCTATTCGCGATCTTGCCTCAGCAAAACCCCATCTTCTAGGGGTAACTCCATCAAATCCGTCAGATTCTACCCTGTAAGCGTGATCGTCGACGAAGACAGCCGCCCATCCGGTCAAAAACACATTTACGATCGAGAACGTGGGGTGGGTCATCTCACCGTCGGCATCAAGAAGAGCAGCGAATGTCCACCGTTGATTTTCGGGGAGGAGCTCAAACGCCATCTCATGGAGAAGAAGAGGCAAGTTGAAGAAGCTGCGAAAGATCTCCTCAAAGGGTATCAGAAAAAGAGCAAAATTATTGGAGAAGTTATGAGAGATGTACGTGAAAACGTCATCTACCATGAAGAAGAAGAAGACGATTTCGATGACGGAATGAGCTGTTCTAGCTCTAATCTGTTCGAGCTCGATAATCTGGCGGTGATCGGCATCGATCGATATCGAGAAGAGCTTCCCGTGTATGAGACCACTTGTCTTGACACCAATCGCACCATTGCTAGCGGTTTGACTCACTGAAAGATGATAAAAGAAGGATCTTTTTACTTGGGTATTGTTAATAGATTAGTGTTTTTGATTACTGGGTTTGGACTTAAATCGGATAATAAATCGACTTCTTAGTTAATTTTCGTTTCTGGGTTCTTTGATTAGTGTCTTGTAGATGATTCCTCTTTCACGTTTTCGTCTTAAATTTGGATGTTTTTCATCTATAATGTTTGTAGGGTATGTACATCCAAACGCCTTCTTATTTTCGAATACGGAAGAAATGGAGAGAGAGAGAGAGAGAGAGAGAGAGAGAGATATCTGACTGTAGAAGGGAAAGGTAAGGACGGTGGTATTTCCCCGTGAGATTTTGCAGAAGAAGACGGAGATATATCTCCCGGCGACCGTGAAGAGGGAGTTTAGGAAACCGGCGATGCGGCCGCCGGGAGAAATGGGCTGCTTCGGTTTCTTCAATTCAACGCCTCCCCCGTCAGATTTTACAGAAGATGGAGATATTTCCCTTTTTTTTTCTTTTTCCGGCTCATACAAAAGTTGAATGTACTGTGCTGTCCACGTCAGCGCCACGTGGGGGATCGGTCTGAAATTCGGGCTCTCCAGTCGGTCCATATAGACTTCCTGGTGGTGGAAAATATATTTATTTAGAAAAAATCTGCTTGTCCCGAGGATCGGTCCTCGGTCCTCGGGACAAGTAGCACGGCTGATTCATTTATGTCAGGCTATACTCTAGAGAAAGAGGGATGATGGAGATCTTGAGATGCGTGAGAGAGATATATAAATAAGCCTAAAATGGTATTTTCTTTAATCCTAGGCAATGCCTTGAAACAGCGCTTGCTTTGGGTGAGCACCCAATTTAATTGGGTTCCCAAATTTGAACTAAAGAATTTGGTTGCATATACTTACTTTAGCTGTAACAATACATTCCTATAGTTGGTCATGAGCTCATAGCAAAGAAGAAAAATCACCACTTAAATGTAACTCAAATTATCCACACATGAACTCTAAGATCCAATTTATGTTTGAATTGAAGATTGAAGTGTGTCCAATGGTGATTTGTCATCTTGTAGATATACTCAGATTTGGTGATTTAGGACTTAGGTTTACATTAGAATTTGAAGATTAAGGGTTCAAATTTAGGTATAGAGTAATAAGAATTATGCTATATTAGAAAGAGGGGATTGCTTTGTTTAGTGTTATTTGGTGAGAGAGAGAGAGAGAGAGAGACTAAGCACGGGAGGACCGCCGTGAAAAGGATCTCACACTCTCAATATAAAGAAAATATAGAAAGAGAACGACGCGAAGATGATCCGGTACTCTCGGTGGGAAGAAAATGTCAAAAGATATGAGTGTGTTTACCCAAGGTTTTGTGACGTGGAGCGGTCACACGATTTAGACGTGGAGCGACTATTTATTAGTTATAAGTGGGACAGGTTCAACCCCATCTAATTCTCTAGCAGTTTCAAAATAGACCTGGGCCATCGCCCAAGGTCATCTACATGTAGGTCCGTCCATGGCTGTGCTTAGCCCCGAATCCATCGTACTTGTAATTTTTATTTTTAATTTATAACTTTTTAAAAGTTGAAATTATCATCAAACTTGTAAGTTTTATCTTAAGTTAAAATTTATCATCAAAGTTGTTGTGAATTTTATTTCAAGAAATATAAAATAGCTAAAATTTTAATTCTCATTTGTATCGTTGCATCAATATTTGTGCATTTATTTTAGTCATTTCAACTTTATTTCAAGTCGAAAATATTAAAAGTCCATAAACTCCCTTTCAATTTACATAAAAAATCAAAAACAATTAGGAGGGGTCCTGTGAGCCAGCCCTGCTTGGGCAAGGCCCAACACGGCACGACAATTGTCATGCCATGTGCTGTGTTGGGCCGTCCCTCTGCCTGCCTAAGCACGGCACAGCCCGGCCTGGCCCAGCTCAAGCACGACACGGCCGGCCAAACAGTGCCTCAACAACCCCTTTTTCACTAGTACCTACAAGATTGCAAAGAAACATGCAGTAAAAATGAGATCGGGCTTTTTTTTTTTCTTTCTAATTATTCAAAATCACCGAGGATCTATGATGCGAAACTTCATACCTTGAGGTTTATGGGAGTTTTGAATGGCTCATCATGAATTAGGGGATGCATTGAAAATGGGCTTAGTATGTTTTTAATATTTTTCATATGTTTTGAAATTAGTAAAGATCTAAGACAAGAAACCTACACCTTGGTGTTTCTCGTCTTTATGAGAATGCTGATGCGTTCAGATCACAAATTTGGGCCCCACAAGAGAGCAAATAAATCAGAATAATGGGATTAGGAGAGGCTTCTGATAGTACTGATAACATGATCTGGGTCCTGCTTTGGGCCACATTTTTCCCAGATGTATTGTTTAATATCTATCATCATCTGCTGCCAAGATGGGTCAAGATCTTCACCGCGTCATCAAATTAATCATGTCATCCACTTGATGCACTTGGGCCCTGCCCTTATTTGAAATTTATTAGGTCTATTAATTGCATTTTCAAAATTAATCATGTTGGTGATAAGAAGAGCCAATTGTCCTTTTATATATTAATAATAAACTAGCAAAATTACCCGTGCTTAGCACGGATATGGCAAACGTTTTTAAAAAATTCATAAATTTTTTAGAAAGAAAGCAAAAGAAAAAATAAATTATAAATATGTATTTATATATAATTGAAGAATTGGTATCATAGAATAAAAAAATGAGAATTAGAGTAGAAGGAGAATGATAAAGTTTGGATTGAAACAAAGTCCATTAGAAATAAAAGAAAAGAAAAGTGGAGAGCAGTAGTTATGGGTGGTTATTGAGTGGAAATAATAAAGAGATAAAGAATGTAGTTGAGGTAACTACCGGTCAAAATCATAACTGTCGGTCAAAATTGGATCAAAACCCTCCTAGCTTAATATATTAAAGTTTGGATTGAAACAAAGTCCATGAGAAATAAAAAAAAAAAAAAAAGAAAAGTGGAGAGCAGTAGTTATGGGTGGTTATTGAGTGGAAATAATAAAGAGATAAAGAATGTAGTTGAGGTAACTACCGGTCAAAATCATAACCGTCGGTCAAAATTGGATCAAAACCCTCCTAGCTTAATATATTATAATGGGATGCATCCTAAAAAAAGGAAAAAAAAAAAAAAGAAGGTATGTCAAGAAAAAAGTTAAAGAGCCTCAATCCTTTGAATGTCTCACTACAATGCACGTGTTTGTGTACAAGTCAGAAAAAAACAATTCCTCGAAACGTCTCTCTCGTGCGGAATTTTTTTATCGAACCACCCCATTGGATTTTATTGTACGAGGAATTGCAAAAAATAGCATATTTTTGTATTTTTTCCAGAAGGGAAATGGCCACACGAAACATAGATGTTACTGTAGTGTAGAAAATGATTTCCGCAATCATTGATTTTTTCACGGAAAACCAATTACACAAACGTGCAATAAATCTAGTGAGTAATGAACACGCACTCCCACCCCTAGTGGCATCTTGACAAATTAGATTAGGACTGTTTTTTGTTTTTCACTTTTTTGGCAAGGTTTTTTTTTTTTTTTTTTTAATTCTCCTTGTTTAAGGGCGAGGAGGACTATTGTAATGAAGTATTAGTTTCAGCATTGCCAAAAAGTTTGAAGACACTCTATAGTGGATTGAGTAATCAACATTAATTCATGATGATCATCGATGAGAAATCTGTTTTTCTCCTTGTTTTGGAGTAAAATTTTCATTTCACTCTCTCTGTTTTTTATTTTATTTTATTTTGGTATCCAAACAAGGACTTGGGACCCATTAGAAGCCTTGGCTATGGGGAAGGAAGCCTGAGGAAGGCTACCTAGAGATCGAACTTGGGCAATTAGGCGAGATTCATAACCAATTGGGCAACCCCTCGGTATGGGTGAATTTTTCTTTTTAATCGAAGATTTTGAGGTTTTGAGAAGCAAAAACAACACCCTAATGGCCCAATTGGTCCATCCTAGGAACCCCATTCAAGCTTTTAAGGGTCCAACAGCCCATAAATGTGCAGACAAGCAGCTGGTCCTATAGATGCATACATGCATGGGGCCCACAGCTGCTGTGCACCGACCTCTTTCGTGTTTCCTTCCTTCGGATTTTAATTTCTTTCAAATCATTTTTAATTTTTAAGAGTAACTATACATATGTAACAGGGGCACCTCAACCAAATCACAAGATAGGAAGAGGCCCACAATACAGGGAGAAGAAAGAAAACCAAAAGGAAAACTATGAACCCACAAGAAAAGTCAGCTATAACAAGGGCCCAAGGGAGCTCTTTGATGTGCAAGCTTTTTTTTTCTTTTTTTTGGAAGGTCTAGGAAGATTCTTGTAATTAGGATTTTATAGTATTTGTATGGTTTAAGATCTTGTAAGTCTTATGTATCCTTTGTTATAGAGGATCGTTTTCTGTTTGGATCTTTTCTCCTATTTTGAATAATTGGGCTCTATCCCAAAGATTTAACATCCTTGTCACTAGAAGCAGGGATCATCTCACAGTAAGAGATCCACTGCTTCTCTCCTTGTTTTGGTGTTAATTCTTCAGTTTAGTTGAAGATTTTAGAGTTTTGGGTTGTCATATATGGTTAGCTTAGGAGGGTAAAGTCGGATTTAAGAATATAAAAAACTACGAAATCTTAATCCTCTCAAGCAATCACTAAATTGATTACAAAGATGGAGAAAGAAGAACATAATTTTTGCATCATAATTAATGACAAATAAAAAGATATAAGAGATTTGAGATAATGGCGGTACCTGATCAATGCTCGGCAGCTGAAAAGCAGAAGATTGAAGAAAATGGAGGTGAGATCAAGTGATCTTGTAATTGTGAAAGGATACTGAGATTGCTCATATAGCTAGAGGTCAATGTTAATGTTAGGTCTTGGATGGTTGAGATTGAATAGGCTGAATAGGCACCTTGAAGGGCTAAGATGCAAGGATCTTAAAAAACATGTCTGGCCGGCCATAAGATAATGACTTTTTCCCTTCTTTCTAATAAACAAAGATTTAAAAAGAAAAGTATTGGGTGGAGTCCATGTCATGTCATACTCAATAATGTGGTAATTAAAAATCAAAAGGTCCTTTTACATTATAAAAGAAACCCTTTCCTTTTGTAGCAAAAAATCATTAATTGTAAATAAAGATACTTTTGTTTTGTTGAATTGTGTAAATAAAGCCCTTAAGTGTGGAATCAAGCATTTTTCTCCTACTGGTTTCAAGTAAACGTTGGCAGCTATTAATTTTAAAGTGCCCTTATTTTGTTTTGCATGTTAGATTTGTGTAAATAAAGCCCTTAAGTGTGGAATCAAGCGCTTTTCTCCAACTGGTTTCAAGTAAATTTTGGCGGCTATTAATAAAGCATTTTTCTCCGTTGTGTATTGATTTCCCTTGATTATGGCACATATATAATACACTTACAAGAGATGGGAGATAAGACTTACAGGTCATTAGATCCTATCTCATTCTATATATACAGAAAGTTAAAGTTGGTGCTTGCAACAATACATTGTCATGTTTCAATATTTAAAACTTAATATGTAAATTTGATTTACATATCTCAAGCATAAAATAACAAATGACCCAAAGAATTATAAAATAGCAAGCAATAAACTTTCCCCGCTAAATCCATAAGTGGTGGCACTTTAAAATCCCAACAGTTCCGTTACTCTTTTATGTAAAGATAGCCCAAGCAAATGAGGCCAGAACTACAAGAGTCCCCAAGGGGGGGAAGACTGTGGTTCGATCCTAGGTTATTCGAGTGAGTCGGGGTTGCTAGCCAACTAGGCAACTGCTCATTTTCAATAACTCGTACTTAAGATCATTGTATTGACTTTGGCCCTACTTAGTCGATCATAGTGGGTCATCTTATAACTTTAGACTCTTCATGCTTTTTATCTATGATCAACTTGATTTCATTTTCTATGAGTAAAATCCTATATGCATGTGTGACATTTCAAACCCTAAGAAGTAGCTCAGTTGGCCTACGACCACGGTTTGCTTTCAGAGGTTGAATGTACGAAACTGCGCTACCACACTAGGGCCATAGGGGATTTACTCGGCTCCTTCTGAGCCTGTAGGGATTAGTCCGGCCAAAAGGGCTGGGACACCCTTTGTTATCGAAAAAAAAAAAGTGTAGTCATTTCAATGGTGAGCCCCCTCATTTATTCCTTCATTATTTACTTCTTCAAACTATGTGATTGTGTTTTACTTTATATGTTGATTCTATTTATTTGCATTTTATTATAAGTTTTCTCTAGGGCCAGCTTGACCTTAAAGCAAGAAAGCCCTTGCTTTAGGCCTCTAAAAAATAAGGCCCCCTAATAATAATTAGTATGTATCCTTTTGGTAAAATAATAATAATTAGTATCATATCCTACTAAAGTTATCTTTTCACATTCCAAACACGCATCATAGAAATTCTCATTTTTTTCTCTAAAAAAAAGGCCCCATAATAGTAATTAATATCACATCTCAATAAATTCATCTTTTCACATTCCAAAAAATCATTAAATCAATTGTCATCATTCTTTTAGAATTGATTGTTTTATGATCAGACTATTTCTTCAAATTTGAATAATTTAAAATATATAAAAGTATTTTATTTTTTATTTAATTTTGAAAATTTAAAATCACTAGACAATGATAGTTTAAAAAAAAAAATTCTTAACCTCGAATGTTCATTGAGACATGAGAGTTTTTCTGATATTGATAGTTTAGATTTGTTTTTAGAATTAATAACTTTAAAAGAAATTTTACAAACAGAAGAAAACACTCCAATTGACTACTTAACTATATAAAAAGACTAGATTCTTCTTCAATTGCATACATTGCTTACAGAATATTATTGACAATACATGTAATAGTTACTTTTGCAGGAAGTTTTTCAAAAGTAAATTGGTAAAATCCTACATAAGATTGACAATGTCGCTATAAAGATTATGTGGATTAGCCATACTATCAATTGAAAAATATATGTTCACAAAACTTAATTAGTAATTTTACATTAAAGAAAGCGAGAAAAAATAGATTTTAAATAAAAGATTTATAATATTATTAAAAAATAGAACAAGCCTAATTTAGGATTGTCACTTTAGGTCTCAAATTGTCTCAAGCAGGCCCTGGTTTTCTCTTTGTCGAAGTATGTGCCACAGTGGCAATACGGAGATTGGGTTGTGGGCTTTAGGTTTACTTCTATCGTCCATGAGAAATTAAGATTTTGGTATATGATTGGTATGAGACAAACTAAACTAGGGTTGACTTGGGTGGATTATGAGAATTAAACTCGGTTTATGCTCGATAGAGGTGGAAATAGGGGCAGGGGTAGCCATGGCCCCCTATTCTTTTTTTTTTTTTTTTTTTTTTGTTGAAAAACCCTAGATGTTATGTAAAATGTATGACTTCTTTATAATGGTCCCCTATTCTTTTATTATTTATTTTACTATTATTATTAATTTTTTTCATTGTCTCCACACCCCACCCCCCACCCCCGAAGGAAAAACCCCACCCTACCGATAGAAAAAAGAGCAGATTTTCTAGTTCCACCACTAATGTTAAGGCCAAGGGATCGTTTTCAAAGTCAGGTTTAAGCCTTGTCTGGTATCTCTACTCTTATTCCAAGAGTGCCATCCAAAACATAGCCATCGAAAAAATAGGCTAATTAAATCTTATTTTAACAATCCCAAAAATGGGCCTTTCATTTTAAGAGGATTTACCGCTACTTTTCTAAAGCAGCTAGCGGGTAGAATCATATGCCAAACACTCTTATTTTTCAAACCTTTACCCGCTTTAGACATTTAGACAAATAGAGATTGAAAATAGAGGTGCCAAACATGGCTTAGTTTCAAGTTTTGTTCGAATTATGTATGGTTAAATAAGGCTTGAGTTGGCCTTAACCAACCCGACCCAACTTAATATTCAAGCCCTACTTTAAGGACAAAAGCTTCCATTAATACCGGCTCCTTTGTACTTTGATATTGAAAATAAACTACGGTAAAAATATCATGGTGTTCTAAATATTGTATTTAGATAATGGAGAAAATGGTAAGATACTTTGGTTAAAGTTATTCTATTGGTCAAACACTATGTTTGCTGTGAACAGGCATAAGATAATGGCAAGTTTGTCTTTTAGATTGCTAAGGTGGTTGACTGATATGGTTGAGAAAATGTAGATGGTCGTATATAAAGACAAAAAAAAAAAAAAAAGAGGCCATTATTTGTATGTTCATTTGTTCATTCTTTCAATCTTATGTATTTGTGTTTATTAAATTATCTATAGAATGCGTTTACTCATTATGCTAATGTTATTTATGCCATTGCTTATGTCTACAAATTCTCTTCTAGTTTCTTAGTAGGTGTAACGCCCCACCCTACACCAATGCATGATATTGTCCGCTTTGGCCCACGGGCCTCACGGTTTTGCTTCTGATGGGCCTCAGAATGGTATCAGAGCAATGGATGGTTTCTCGGGGTAAAAATTGTAGAAACCATAGGACGCGTGTGAGGATTTCGTTAGTCAATAAGTTAGCTTGGTTGTCCTTTCCTAGCATTGTGTTGTTAGCTTGAGGTGTATTGGAACTAACCTTAAGTGTTTTACAAGACTATGGCTGGTAGAACGACCAGATCCAACAATGGGTTGCAACCTGAAGGCAGCACTTCTCAGGATGGCTCTGAGAATCAATTCCACCAATTCATGGCGGCATTCATTCAGTTTCAGAAAGACTTGGCTGATCAGAACACCAGACAGAATGAGAGCCAAGCTGCCTTCCAAACCCAGATGCTTGAGGTGATGCAGAAAGTGGGCCAGACACAACTGAAGGAATATGACCTCAACGATCTAGTTGAGAAGTTTAGGAAGAGGTTCCCACCCGAGTTCCATGGCATAAAGGACCCCGCTGATGCTGATGAGTGGGTTGTTCAGATGGAGAAGATTTTTGAGGTGTTTCAGTGCACGGGGGTTCAGCAGGTGCAGCTAGCGACCCACATGTTCCGTGGGGCAGCAGAAAGATGGTGGAAAACCGTCAAGAACCCTTATGAGGCAATCGCTGAGGATGTAGCCTGGAAAACCTTCACTGAGCAGTTATAGAAAAAGTTCATCCCAGAGCACTATAGGGATCAGGAGATGAAGGAGTTTGAGAGATTGGTTCAAGGTAACATGACAGTACAAGATTATGAGATCTTCTTCACCCATCTATCCAGGTTTGCAGAGAATTTGATTAAGCCCTAGTCGGAGAGGATTCAGAGGTTCATTAAGGGGCTGCGAGTAGACATCAAGCTGCAGGTTCAGCGTAGCAAGCTGACCGACTATGATGAAGTGGTTAAGGAAGATTATTGGGTAGAGGAATCTCTTAAGGACGTGATTGCTTTGGAGCAGCAGAGGATCTTGGTGTTGATACCTCAACCCAAGGCACAAGGTTCTTCCTCCCAGTACTACCAGCAGCCTGCACCGAAGAGATTAAGGGTTGAACCAATGCTTCGCCAGTTACCTCAGCGGATCTCTTGCACTTTTTGTGGGGGTAGTCATCATGTTCGTGATTGCAGGAAACATACGGGTGCATGTTTTCATTGTGGGGACCCAGGGCATAAGGTCCGCAATTGCCCTAAGAAGATAGGAGTAGCACCACCTGCACTTCCAGCTCCGGTGCCTAGACCACCAAATCTAGCGCAGTCGTTGAGACAGCTCCTGCACAGGCCAGGCCCCAGTGGCAACAGATGATTGTTCGACCACCCCAGCCACTGCAGCAGCGACCTCCAGTACCACAGCAGAGGTTCCAGCAGAGGCCCCCAGCACCACCCAGACTTCAGGCTTGTGGTCCTAGGCCACAGCAGCAGTATCAGCAGCAGCGTCCCCAGCAGGCAGGGAGAGCTTATGCGCTGACGCATGAGGAAGCAGAGGCCGCGGGCAATGTTATAGAAGGTACACTTTCAGTTTGTGGATTTGATGCTAAAGTTCTATTTGATCCTGGATCCACACACTCATTTGTTGCACCATCTTTTGCACCTCGTTTGGGGGAGGATAAGGAGATATTACCCTATGATTTGATAGCAGCTACCCATGTAGGTAGACATGTACCTTGTAATGTTATCTACCCTAGATGTAGTATTCAAATTGGAAAAGTTGTGTTGACTGTCAGTTTGATCATCTTACCGATGTCAGAATTTGATGTGATTCTTGGAATGGCTTGGTTAGCAGCGAACCAAGCGGTGTTAGATTGTTTTAACAAGACCATGAGGTTACAGAATGCAAATTGTAGTGTCGAGTTTGTTGGAGTCAAGAAGTCTACACCCACTCGGTTGATTTCTGTGTTGAAGGCAGAACGGTTGATAAGGAGTGGTTGTGAAGGCTTTATTGCGTTTATCGCGGAAGAAAAGGAGTGTAAGACTGTTGATGAGATTCCTGTGGTGCGAAAATTCCCGGATTTATTTCCGGAGGAGATCCTTGGTTTGCCACCTGTTCGTGAGTTGGATTTCACGATAGAATTGCAATCGGGTACAACACCTATTTCTAAGGCTCCGTATAGGATGGCTCCAGCAGAATTGAAGGAGTTGAAGACTCAGATAGAATATCTATTGGATAAGGGATTCATCAGGCCTAGTGTTTCACCGTGGGGAGCTCTGGTGATATTTGTGAAAAAAAAGGACGGAACCATGAGGATGTGTATAGATTACAGACAGCTGAATCAAGTGACAGTTAAGAACAAGTATCCGTTACCGAGGATTGATGAGCTGTTTGATCAGTTGCAGGGAGCCCAATTCTTTACGAAGATAGATCTACGTTCCGGATACCATCAATTGCGAGTCAGAGAAGAGGATATTTTGAAGACCGCATTCCAGACGAGATATGGCCACTTTGAGTTTCTTGTGATGCCTTTCGGGTTGACGAACACACTAGCAGTTTTTATGGCATTGATGAATAAGGTGTTTGCTCCTTTCTTAGACCAGTTTGTGGTTGTCTTCATTGATGATATATTGGTGTACTCAAAGTCTAAAGAAGAGCATGAGCATCAGTTGAGGACATCGTTGCAGTTCTTGAAGGATAACCGATTATATGCTAAGTTGAGCAAATGCGAATTTTGGTTGGAGCAAGTGGCATTTTTTGGTCATATTATCTCTAAGGATGGATTGACAGTGGACCCTAAGAAGGTAGCAGCGGTTGTTAATTGGGGTAGTCCATGAAATGCAGCAGAGTTTCGCAGTTTTCTGGGACTTGCGGGCTACTACAAAAGGTTTGTGAAAGGATTTTCAACCATAGCATCTCCACTCACTAAGTTGACTAGGAAGGATGTTCCGTTTGTATGGATAGAAAAGTGTGAGAAGAGTTTCCAAGAATTGAAGACTCAATTGACTTCAGCACCCATACTTGCCTTACCCTCTGGCAGTGGAGGATTTGTGGTTTACACAGATGCATCAGGAATTAAATTGGGCTGTGTTCTTATGCAGAATGATAAAGTAATAGCCTATGGGTCAAGGCAATTGAAGGATCATAAGAAGAAGTATGCTACACATGACTTAGAACTGACAGTAGTGGTGTTTGCATTGAAATTGTGGATGCATTATCTGTATGGGGAGAGATTTGAGGTGCACACAGATTACAAGAGTCTGCAATACCTGTTTACACAGGGTGATTTGAACAACAGGCAGCAGAGGTGGATGGAGTACATAAAGGATTATGATTTTCCGATTAAGTACCATCCTGGTAAGGTGAATGTTGTAGCAAATACTCTCAGCAGAAAGGCAGCCTTCAGTGGGTGTGTAATGCCAGAATGGAGATGGATAGAGCAGTTTAGAGATATGGATGTGGAAGTATGGCCAGTCAAGGAGAAAGTATTGGTTGCTACTATGGGAGTTTGGGAGCCAGAAATAATTAACAGGATCAAGGAAGCTCAGAAGGATGATCCTGGGTTGCAGAGAATTATTGACCAGATTGATGATCATTCAGAGTTCAGATTGATTGAAGGAATTCTGTATTGTAAGGACAGGCTATGTGTACTAGATGTGCAAGACATCAAGTTAGAGCTGATGACGAATGCGCACCATACCAGATATTCAATTCACCCGGGGAGCACCAAAATGTATTAGAATTTGAAGAATCACTATTGGTGGGTGAAAATGAAGAAAGAGATTACATAATTTGTCGCTAAGTGTATGGCTTATCAGCAGATTAAGGCAGAATACAGATTAAGGCAGAATACAAGAAGCCTCCTAGTTTGCTTCACCCGTTGGACATTTCGAAGTGGAAATGGGAGCACATCACTATGGATTTTGTATCGGGATTGCCAAACACCAGGAAAGGCAATGATACGATTTGGGTGATTGTGGATAGATTGACTAAGTCAGCACATTTTCTGCCATTCAAAACTAGTCAGTTTATGAACAAGATGACTGTGTTGTACAAGGACAATTTAGTCAAGCTACATGGAGTGCCTAAGTCCATGTATCCGATCGAGACCCTAAGTTTGTCTATCGGTTTTGGTCTACTTTCCAGTCATCTATGCGTACTCAGTTGAAGTTCAGTACAGCTTACCACCCTCAGACAGATGGACAGTTTGAGCGCACCATCCAGACATTGGAAGATCTTCTCCGAGCATGTGTTTTGGATTTCAAGGAGAGTTGGGATGAAAGCTTGCCTCTATGTGAGTTTGCCTACAATAATAGCTATTATTCAAGTATTGGTATGGCACCATTTGAGGCATTGTACGGGCGGAGATGCAAGACTCCAGCATGTTGGGAAAAAGTAGGAGTTCGGAGTTTCCATGGACCCTCAGAGATTGCTGACTCTAGTGAGAAAGTCAGGATTATTCAGATGAGAATGAAAGATTCTCGCGATCGTCAGAAGAGCTATGCAGACAAGAGACGGGGACCTCTAGAATTCCAGGTGGGGGATAAGGTGTTTCTTAAGGTGTCACCGATGAGAGGAGTTGTCAGATTCGGACAGAAAGGGAAGCTTGCGAAGAGATTTGTGGGACCATTTGAGATTAAGAGCAGGATTGGAGACGTGGCCTATCATCTCGTGGTACCGCCTGAGTTAGCTGGTGTGCACGACGTTTTCCATGTCTCAATGCTTCGGAAATATATTCCAGATCCTGCTCATGTGTTGCAGCACGAGCCACTTCAGTTACAGGCAGATCCAACCTATGTGGAGCGTGCGGCACAGATTATTGACACCAAGGAAGTAGTGCTACGTACCAAGACCATTCAGTGGGTTAAGGTACAATGGGAGCATCATACATCGGAGCAAGCTACCTGGGAGCTCAAGGACCAGATGCAGAAGGCGTATCCTTATCTTTTTCCTGATGAGGTATGTTTAGGCATTTGGGGGACCAAATGTTCTTTTTAGAGGTGAGAGATGTAAGGTCCACGACCTTACTAGGTCAATTGGGCCCAATAGCTGGCCCGTTGACCCATTTATTTTGATATTATTATTATTATTGTTTTGTTAGATACTTAAATGGTTTTAGATGGTGGGCGAGTTTCTTTTAGCGTTGGAATAGTGCCTGCGGAGTTTCGTGCGAGTCTGAGTTCGTTTGAGCCTAGCAGGGGGTAGTTTGCAATTTAGGGAAAATTGAGTGTTTTTCCGAAAAATTCGTATCGCCGTGATTTTAAGTTCGTTGGAAAGGTCTCGTCGCGCTGATCATTTTTGTCTTCTGGCTCATTGCGATCCGACGACCAAAAACCCTTCTCGTAATTCATTCTTTCACCGGACCCACTTAAAGGACAAACTTGTCTTTTCCCCTCCTTTCTTCTTAATCAAGAGATTAACCTAATCTCTTTTCATTCTCTGCAACAAACGAGAACTACCACAGACATTCTTTTTCTTCCTCATTTTTCCAAGGCTCCAGAACTCCTTCCCTGAGAGATCACTTTCGCGATCCGAGCCGCTCATCTTCTTCCTCTCGATCTTCTCTCTCTCTCTTGATCCTGGTTTGGGTAAGTTTTACGCACTTTCATCTTTTCAATCAATTCTCTTTGGTTCAGATTTAGGCTTGATCCCAATCTTTTCCTTTCTTTTCTTTTCTTTTGCGTGTTAGGTTGTGTTTGGTCGGGTTAGATTTGTGGATTTTGTGATAGAGAGCTTCTCCTCGAATTCCCCGATTCCAATCTTCTTCTTGGTTGAGGCAAGTAGATTTGCACTTTATAATTAAGTATGTGTGTATGTTTTCCATTGATTGGATGTGTTTTCTGGTTAGATTTCCCTAATTCCAAGCCTGTTCCTGTTATTAATTTGGGATTAATATGCTAGAATAGATTTTGGGTGATCCTCTGATTTAATTGTAATTAATTATTTAATTTGATGTTTGTGGAAATGATGATTGTTGACACCAAAAAAGTCAATATGTCTCCTCAACATCGAGAAGCCTCCTGAAGCTGCATCCTGCTAAAAATAGGCAAGGCTACTTCAAGCATCAGATTTTGTCAGAATCAGACAGAAACTGAGAGATCCTTCAAGACAGCTAAAAGAGGGGTACACCTGAGGTTGCGGGTCATTCCGACATCGTTTGGCCCAACTTCACCGCTCCGACAGCTAAACAGGCGCTCCCGGTGGCAACATCATCAAAGACACCAAAACTTTGATTAAAGCCTACGGATGACTCTAGAATGTCTCCGAAGGGTTCCATGCCAAATTTCAAGTCAAACCGACAACGTTTGACCCTCCATCAATGCTCGAGCAGCAAAATCAAGCCTCCCGGCGGCGGCAACCACCAAAGCCATCACTCATCAAACAAAATACTTGAGTGGATTCAACATCACTCCAAAGGGCTGCACATCAAATTTCAGGTCATTCCGACAACGTTTGACCAGGTTTCGATGCTCCGAGAGAAAATCAAGCCTACCGGCGGCGGAGCAACCCGGGACCATGACATCCAAAAGGGAGCCCATGGAACGTCTCAAAATGACTCCAATAGGCTCCCCGTCAAATTTCAGGTCAATCGGACATCGTTTGACCACATATCAAAGCTCGACATTTTCCCCGCAGCAAAACCAAGTGAAGCATCGATGGGACCCCAAACGGCTTCAAAACTCAAATAAAAGCCCATGGTTGGTCCTATCCACTGCTCAAGAAGCTTCACCTCAATTTTCAGGTCATTCCGACATCATTTGACCTAGTTTCGACGCTTGACGGAAAATCGGCTACAAAGTCTTCGGCTTTCCCGAAAAATAGGAAACTTTGTGCTCCGATTTCGCGAGGGTTCTCGTCAAGATTTCTTCAAGAAAATCAAGTCAATAATTGAGGAAAAATGTCAAGAAAAATACAGAAGAAAAAAGGGACGAAAAAGACGAAAAAACGGCCGAAACGACGCTCGGCGACCAAATGGGTCGAAGCCCCATGGTCGCCAGCGACCCTGGGTGCATGGTCGCCCGGCGACCCTGGAAATCCGGGTCGCCGGATTTTGCGCCGAAGTGTCCGTTTTCGATTCTTTTCACGTTTCGGGTGTTCTGGCCTCTGTGATTTTCTGAAAATCCAATGTTTGGTGCTTCAAAACCACTGATCTTCGTCGACATCTCGGATCCGCCGTCAAAAGCATGAAATCATCACCGATCGCCTCAAGATCGCCAACCGGTTGACCAAGAAAGTGCAATTTCTGTCCGACCGATCGTGAAATCGACAAGACAGATGTCACCAGCCCGCCAACATCAATCAATGTTTGAAATTGCATTGCAATCCGACATCAAATAATGCGTGGATCCACCCGTGATGATCGCAAGAAGAATCTCAAAAGGCGTAGCGCGGCCCGCGACTCTTCACATGCCTTGGCAACCACTTAATGTCGTTAATTGACCCATTAAAGCAGTCATTAACTCATTATTTTGGACGGCCCAATCAGAACCAAGCATTTGGGAATTACAAATCCAAGCAATCATGGCATTAAACTCATGAAACTCCCATCATCATGAAGCATAAAAGTGATTAAATGCCCACTACCTTCATCGGCCAATCACAAGCCTTGAAAAAGGAGTTACAAAATCAACTTGTAACTCCTCATCAATTCTTTCATCATGGCCATCAATGCCAATAAATACCTCATGGCTACCAAAAGCCTATAAAAGGAGGTCCATTCCAAGAAGAAAAAATGAAAAAAAAAATAGATCCCAAGTGCAAGCTCTGAAAATCCAGAAAATCCAAGAGAGAGACGAAGTCCTACTACTTTTCTCCCGGAAGCACCACAAGGTGATCAACGTCCCTTGGGGGGCCACCCCCCCAAGGTCACCTCCTTCTCCGACATGGCCTAAACGCGGCTTTTCAGTCCATTTACTTGGTTTATCATTGGATATAGGACATTCTCTTGGTCCTTGTCCTTTAAAAAACTGAGGTTAGGAGCCAAGCCAAAAATTCAAAGCATCACATGTTCTCATTTGAAGGACGATGGCGAAGCCCATACATGACTTGCGACTGTCGATCTCAACGTGTCTCCACATCTCCTGAGAAGTTAGATCACTTTTCTTCCTTTTCTATTGTAGTTTGTATTTCTTATAGAGACAAAAAGAAATCATAATTCTTGTCTTTCATATTTGATGAGTTTTGTAAAAACGCCTTTCACCGCAAAATCGCCTTTCACGGCAAACAAACAAAAACGCCTCTTACGGCATTCTAAAAACTTGTCTCTTTTCTTAATATTTATGCAATTTGAAAATTTAGAGAAAAGGATTGATTTCCTTTCCACTTGTGAAGGTGAATCTCCGGATTATCACTATTCCAAATTCCAAGTAGAAAGTAAATCTGGCATACCCGTACAAAAATGTTGATGCCCGAGATCTTCCCTCCTCCGCCGAGACCCAGGTCAGCCCCCGGGGTGCGGAGGGAGATGACGGAAGATTCCCCCTCTTTTTCGGGTCCATCAATGATGGATGGAATGGATTATTGGGGGAGCACGGTGGCTCAGTTTTGTGCAGGTAAACTTTTGGAAGGATTTGGAGTAGATGAGAAAAGGTTTTGGGTGAAAAGGAGATAAATAAATAAAATAAAAAAAAAATATTGCACTGTTGAACGTTCAGAACGTTCTAAACATTCAACGTCAAGAACGTCTTGCGCAGGCCAAATGAGAAAAAAAGAAAATAATTAAATAAAAAAAAGCTCTCTGTGAACGTTCAGAACGTTTAGACGTTCTGGACGTCCAGAACCGGCGTAGGTACATCATAATAAAAAAATTGTCCTCTGTTTCAACGTTCAAAACGTTCAGAACGTTCAGTGTTATGATCGTCCGGTGCAGGTACGGTAGTATAAAAAATATATTTATATCTATCTATCCTTATAAAAGAGCCAAGAATGCATGTTGCTTTAGTACACCCACTATGGGGCCCACCAAAAATTTTATATCTATCTACCCTTATAAAAGAGGCAAGAATGCATGTTGCTTTAGTACACCCACTGTGGGGCCCACCAAAAAATTTATAATATATCTATCTACCCTTATAAAAGAGGCAAGAATGCATGTTGCTTTAGTACACCTACTGTGGGGCCCACCAAAAAATTTATCTATCTACCCTTATAAAAGAGCCAAGAATGCATGTTGCTTTAGTACACCCACTGTGGGGCCCACCAAAAAATTTATAATATATCTACCCTTATAAAAGAGCCAAGAATGCATGTTGCTTTAGTACACCCACTGTGGGGCCCACCAAAAAATTTATATCTATCTACCCTTATAAAAGGGCTAAGAATGCATGTTGCTTTAGTACACCCACTGTGGGGCTCACCAAAAAATTTATAATATATCTATCTACCCTTATAAAAGAGGCAAGAATGCATGTTGCTTTAGTACACCCACTGTGGGGCCCACCAAAAAATTTATAATTATAAAAGAGCCAAGAATGCATGTTGCTTTAGTACACCCACTGTGGGGCCCACCAAAAAATTTATAATAATATATAATATATAATATACCTAATATCTATATATATAATCTACCCTTATAAAAAAAAGGCAAGATTGCATGGTTGCTTTAGTACAACCATTGTGGGGCCAACCAAAAAATTTATATCTATCTACCCTTATAAAAGGGGCAAGAATGCATGTTGCTTTAGTACACCCACTGTGGGGCCCACCAAAAAATTTATAATAATATATAATATAATATATATAATATATAATATACCTAATATCTATATATATAATCTACCCTTATAAAAAAGGCAAGATTACATGGTTGCTTTAGTACAACCACTGTGGGGCCCACCAAAAAATTTATAATAATACATATATAATAATATATTATATAATAATAATATAATATCTATACCCTTATTATCTATCTATCTCATACAAACTTTTTCACTACATTATTGTGGGGCCTACCCCCAAATATTATAATATCATATAATAATATATTATTTTGAGAAATTGCAAACTTTTTCACTACACTTTTGTGGGGTCCATCCCAAAATATTATAATGCAAACTTTTTTACTACACCAATGTGGGGCCCACCCCCAAATATTTACTATCTGCTATCTACTACTATACCATCATAAAAGAGAGAAAGTTGCAAACTTTTTTTACTACACCATTGTGGGGCCCACCCCCAAATATTATAATATAATATAATAATATATTATTATGAGAAATTGCAAACTTTTTCACTATACCTTTGTGGGCCCAACCCCAAATATTATAATGCAAACTTTTGCACTACACCATTATGGGGCCCATCCCCCAAATAGTATAATATAATATAATAATATATTATTATGAGAAATTACAAACTTTTTCACTACACCATTGTAGGGCCCACCCCAACTATTATAATATAATATAATAATATATTATTTTGAGAAATTGCAAACTTTTTCACTACACCTTTGTGGGGCCCACCCTAAAATATTATAATGCAAACTTTTTCACTACACCATTGTGGGGCCCACCTCCAAATATCTACTACCTACTATCTACTACTATTATAAAAGAGAGAAAGTTGCAAATTGTTTTTCACTACACCATTGTGGGGCCCACCCCCAGATATTATAATATAATATAATAATATATTATTATGAGAAATTATAAACTTTTTCACTACACCTTTGTGCTGTCAACCCAAATATTATAATGCAAACTTTTTCACTACACCATTGTGGGGCTCACCCCCAAATAGTATAATATAATATACTAATATATTATTATGAGAACTTACAAACTTTTTCACAACACCTTTGTGGGGCCCACCCCCAAATATTATATTATAATATAAGATAATCATATATTATTATTATATTATAATAATAATAATATAAAATCTATATCTATACCCTTATTATAAAAGAGAAGAGAAGTTGTATACTTTTTCACTACACCTTTATGGGGCCCCCCCAAATATTATACTATAAGATAATATAATAATATATTCTTATTATATTATAATAATAATCATATAATATCTATGCCCTTATTATAAAAGAGAAAAAAGTGTCATGCTTTTTCTCTACACAACCCACTTAGTATTTTGATATTATATATATATAATAAAAGAGAACTACACATATGTGGGCCCCAATAAAAGAGAAGAACTTGTCATGCTTTTTCTCTACACATCTGTGGGCCTCACTTAGTATTATTATATTATATTATGTATATATAAAATAAAAGAGAACTACATGTCTGTGGGCCCCACTTAGTAGAAGAACTTGTCATGCTTTTTCTCTACATCTAGACATCTGTGGGCCCCACTTCGTATTATTATATTGTATATATATATAAAATACAAGAGAACTACACATCTGTGGGCCCCACTTCGTATTATTATATTATATATATGTATAAAATAAAAGAAACTACACATCTGTGGGCCCCACTTGGTATTATTATATTATACCACTTAGTAGAAGAACTTTTTATGCTTTTTCTCTACACATCTGTGGGCCCCACTTAGTATTATTACAATATCGGTATGCTCCACTTAGTATTATTATATTAGATATATATATGATAAAATGAGAACTACACATCTATGGGCCCCACTTAGTAGAAGAACTTGTCATGTTTTTACTCTACATCTACACATTTGTAGGCCCCACTTAGTATTATTATATTATATATAAAATAAAAGAGAACTACACATTTGTGGGACCCACTTAGCAGAAGAACTTGTCATGCTTTTTCTTTACAAATCTGTGGGCCCCACTTAGTATTATTATATTATATTTTATATATGGAGAATATTCAAGTGCATCCATCCCTCACCATTTGTGGTGAGGGACACCCCTTTTGGGGAAATTTCAAGTACAAAAGAGAGGTGTGCTTCTCTTTTGTACCTCTCTTTTTTGCTTGAAACTTCCCTAAAAGGGGAGTCCCTCACCACAACTGGTGAGGGATGAATGCACTTGAAGATCCCCCTTTATATATATAATCAAAGAGAACTACACATCTGTGGGCCCACTAAATATTATTATATTTCGATGAAATGCTTAGCTCAAATGATCATGAAAAGGGTTGTGTTTGAAGAATTTGTTCATTCACTACAACAACTCAAATGAGAAATTTCAGTTGAGATTTTCATGTATAGAAAATTTCAACTTCAATCCCAATGCCTGTAAAGACACAATTTGCTTGGAATCTTTGTGATTTGTTGTTGATTCGTTTAAAACTATGAGTTGTGTACTATTTTGCTTAGTATTTTGTTTCATTGAATTTGGTATGTATTTGGCGCTAGGTTTTAGACAAATTTTAATGGAAAATGGGCCGGACTATCGATCTATATTAAAATTTGTGAGTGTTTTGCCTAATCATGTATGGCCAAAAAATGTTGGTTTTCAACTTTTTTTAAAAATTAGTTTCCTTCCATATATCTTGTTATCCCATCTTCTTTTTACTTTTTTCTATTGAAGCTTTTGCTAAATTTCATAAGAACAATGAGTGATTGTAAATTACTTAATTTGCCAACAAAAATGACTTATATGTAAACTGGTCATTCTCCATTGGGATAGTTAATATTGAGTTTTTAACGACTTTATTTTTTCAGATTATCTTACTGAAAGAGTATGCTCCTTGAAAGAGTATGTTCCTTGCACATGCATTGCATGTGCAGGGCTCCACTAGTATATATAAAAGGGCAGATTTCTAAAGGCTATAACTTTTAAACCGTACGTCGGAATTTCGCGAGCCGTTACCGTTGGAAAGCTCTTGGAGCGTAGAATCCAATGGTCCATGTCTTGCGATAATTGGAGATCAGGAAGGAGGTAATTAAGGAGATTAATTATTTAGACCATAATCTTGTTGGAAACGAGATTGTTAACTTAGGTTTGGGCCTAATATATTGAAAACCATGAACCTAGTCTCTCATGACCATTAATAGGGTTTGAAATCGTAGCACGTGGCTTGGTGTGTTTCGATGGGTTATCTACGTATTCGTGTATTGTGTATGGTTTAACCGAATGCGTGTGGAGTTGAATCAATTTATGTTTAACATGATTGTACACCCAGGAATTCTTTATAAACATTGTTGATTCGAATTCCCCACGCACTCCGTTAAAACAGATATGATACATGGATGACAACACTTGCCTAGGATTGGATTGTAATCTTTCATTGACTTGTTAATTGTATCCGTTGATTTTGCATCCTTGTACACTCTCTTGGCATAAAACACCTAATTAATTATGGAACCTAAAATCTTGTAGAATTAGGACAAGGACCGGACTTAGAGTGTACTTCAGGAACCGTGTATCGTGTGTTGATAAACATGACTGGCTAGCACATAAGGGATTATCATGTGGAGGGTTATCTTGTATTGTTTTGAATGAGATAATCTCTAAGTTCATGCTTTGTTTGCTGAGCTAGCCAGACTTGCTTGTCTTGTTTTCTCTGCGTGTCAGCACCACTTTATTATTATTTGCATATCATGGCCAGCTGCAATTTGGGGTCTATTGATGGGCCGGTTACTCAGACATCGAGGTGGACAGTCGGCTTTGGACGACGTCCATGGCGTTGAATAGTTGGGAGCGGGGCTTGGACCGTGCTACTATTCCCAGGACCGGGAGCTTGGATCCCCCTGAAGCCGGACTTTGGTATCAGTAGTCCGAATAGGATTGTTACTGGTACCCCGTGAGGTGGCTTGGATATCCACGGAGTCTCCCTCTTGTGCATTGCATTACATTGATAGTGGTGATTATTAGTATTGCTAGGATTCCTGATATTGATTCTGTTGGTTATTTACTCATGCTTTATGCCTAGTTTTGTTCCTTGTATTCACTTGATTATGTCATGTTATTACTCTTTCATTTGATGCATGCTATGTTTGATTATATCTTGCTTATCTATTGCTCAATATGTCGTTGACTCTATTCCTTGGTGTGCAGACTTCTCAGGTGAGTACTACTACGAGAAGCAGGCTGGTGAGGAGATCCCGGAGGATCTCCAACCAGCAGAGGAGGCACGGGAGTGGAGTGCCGATGACATAGAGTAGTGTCATCATTACCAGGAACATGAGAGACTCATTGGGGGACAAACATTAGATTTTATTTAATTCATTGTTATTCATCGTTGGAACTTTCTTTCATCGACTTCATTTGATTTAATGATCTTAGTTTCTGGGATGTTCGTTGTAATTAATTTAACTTCTGTTTAGGTTTAATTATTCACCTTACAACTTTAAATTTAATTGAGATTTATTATCCATTGTCGATATCAATGTATGAATTCCGTTATTTGTTTTATGATTTGAGGTTCAAATACATTATCCTCACAACGGACTTACGATCCTCAGGCCAAAAAAAGGGCAAAATTTTTTAATTGGCCCAAAATTTCACTCCCCGGATCCGGTTTATTCTCTAATCGGGTTCGGGGGACGTGACAGTAGGAATGGACATGATCATCGGACCTGTTTTAGAAATTGCAAAACTCGCGTGGGGTCCTATAGGCTGCCGAATTGGTTACATTAAAAACCTGAAAAAGAATATGAAAGAACTCGAGAAACATGATTTGTTTACTGCAAGGGATGATGTGTTAGACAAGACAAATAGCAACAAACCAACTGGGGTTTGTAACAAGTGGCTTGAGAATGTGAAACAGATAGAAGTTGAAGTAAAAACATACGAGAAGAATTTAAAGAGGACAAGAAATGTCTTATAGGGTGGTGTCCGAATATCTACTCTAGGATGGAGTTGGGAAAACGTGTAGCAGATATTATCAAGGAAATGACCGATCAAAGCAAAAAACGGCTGGAGTTCCATGGAAAAGAGTTGCCTGATGCACCATTGGAGAAAGTTCTGTTACAAAATGTAGAAGTTAATTCATCAATAGCAGCAGAGCTTACATTACAAAAGCTGTTGCGGTTTATAAACGGCGTCAAAATTCGAAAGATTGGGATTTATGGAATGGGTGGGATGGGCAAAACATCAGTGATGAAATTGTTGAACAATCAACTTGGAGGGTCCCAGAAATTTGAAATCATCATATTTATAACTGTCTCGAGGGAAGGAAATGAAAGAAAGGTGCTAAAAGATATTGCGAACCGTCTGAATTTGAGCGTATCCAATGAGTCTGATGATCGACTAAAGGCGATTATATGTCAATTTTTAGAGGGGAAGGAATTTTTATTGCTTTTAGACGATGTTTGGCAAAAGATAAATTTGCTTGATATTGGAATTCCAGTTATAAACAAAAAAAATAAATGTAAGGTTGTATTGACCACTCGAGAGTTTGGCGTATGTCGGGAAATGGAGACGGATAAGGAAATACAAATAGAGAAAGTATCCAAAGAGGCGGCATGGAGCCTATTCACTGAAAAAGTAGATGTTGCCATGTCTCCTGATATCGAACGACTTGCTAGAGATATCGTTAAAAAGTGTGATAGTTTACCACTTGCCATCATCATAATTGGTTCATCGTTGTGAAAGAATCATGAGGTTGCTGTGTGGAAGAATACTTTGGAGGAATTGGAATCACCACCCACATCTCAAATTACGGGCATGGAAAAGGTAGTGGTCTCCTGCTTGAGAATCAGTTATGATCGATTACCAAATAAATATGAAAAGAACTTGCTTTTGTATTGCTCATTATGCCCAGAAGACTAACTGAATTGGCAGAGTATTATTGGTTGGAGGGCAACATGGAAGGTGTTGATAGCATTGAAAAGGCGTGGAATAAGGGGTGGAACATGGTAAGTAATCTTGTCAATGCATCTTTGTTGGAGAGAGGAAATGATGAAAAACATATCAAAATGCATGATATGTTAAGGCTTTTTGCATTGAATGAAGCTTCAGGGTTCTTAGTAAAAACTGGTAAGCATGTAAAATATCCACCAGAGCAGAAGGAATGGTTGCAATCACAAAAGATATCATTAATGCAATGTAGTTTGGATAGTCTATTGGAGTTGGAGAGGCCGAACTGTAGCACTTTGTCTACATTATTGTTGCAAAATAATGATCAACTAACAATGATCCCCGATCCCTTGTTTGAATGTATGCATTCTCTACGTATTCTAGACTTGAGTGACACACAAAAAAAGTCCTTGCCGTCTTCCTTGTGGAACTTGGTTAATCTCCGCGGTCTCTATTTGAAGGATTGTTTAAAATTAGAAGAACTTCCATCCCAAGTAGGAGCACTCAAGCAACTCGAGGTGCTTGATTTGGGAGGCAACACAGTAATTAGATATCTGCCTAGAGAGATCGGGGAACTAACTCGTTTGAAACGTTTGATAGTGGGATTTCAATACCGCAAGTACTGTTCTCAAAATGATGGCGAGGACACTAAAGAATGGAATATGAAGTTGAGAGTTCCAACTGGAATAATTCCAAAGCTTCCATATTTAGAAGAACTAAGCTTGTATGTGCGTGCTTTTGATAAAGACACACTACGCTATTTTGAGCGTGTTTGTGTTGAAAAGGAACAGTAGGATGATGAAAGCATGGAAGTCGTGGTTGAAGAATTATGCAGGTTTGAACATCTTACTTAACTTGATGCATGCTTTCCAAAAATGGAGCACCTCGAGTATTTTCTACGTCATAGTAAATCAGTGAAAGCAACCTCCTGGTTTAGGAGATTCCGATTTCGGGTTGGCCCTGAGGAAAAGGCTCATGCTTGTTATGATCTTGTAGGTCAAGAATGGGAAAGATGTTTGGTATATAAAGGTGGTCTTGGGATGTCACATGCCGCCGGCATTATGGAGACTCTTGCTCATTCTTCCTTTTTTTTTTCTACAAGATCACCACACAGCAAGAAAGTTATCAGAGTTGGGCCTGGCAAACATGAATGAGTTGAAAGAATGTCGGGTTGATAGCTATGAAAAGATGGAAACTCTCTTTGATGGAGAAGAACTACAGGAGGCTTGTGCACTGTTACCCATCTTGGAGACGCTTCAGATTCGACATCTTCCTGAGTTGAAGACCTTATGTGATGGTCCATTGTTGCCCGGAAGCCTCTCTAAACTAAGAGTTCTACATTTATATCGTTGTAAAAACTTGAAGAAGGTTTTCCAATTGGGTATTATTCAACAACTCTGCAGTTTAGAATCACTCTATGTTACGAGTTGTGGGGAGATGGAAGAGATAATAGAAATTGAAGAGGAGGAGATGTCTGTCGCAAGCCATGCCTATATTGTTATAAGTTATAATAATGATAGAGTCACCCTCCCTCATATCAAGCGTATTGAGCTTTGGTTTCTTCCGGAATTGGTTAGCATTTGCCGAGTGTTTTCTAATTTTGAATGACCATCACTACGAACTATTAAAATTAGTAGATGTCCCAAGTTGAAGAGTCTCTCCTTCCTTTCCAATGGCACCAATATTATAGCACCATCACTAGAGAAGATTTGTTGTGAGAGTTCATGGTGGGAAGCATTGGAGTGGGAAGACAATGACATCAAGCAACGACTCCAACCTTGTTTCCTTGGATGGGGTGGATGATGAAATTGTCGATGCCTTATTGCCTGCCTTGGCTTTGGACCATGCAATGCATACAATCGTTGAAACCAGAGGAAATGGTAACTACAACATTTCCATTTTGATTCTGTTTTCCGTAATCTCCCTACCTCTACCTCTCGATAATGATTTCTCTTCTTCATCTGCAATTTTTCATATCGTTGTTGATCAAGACGGAAACAAGCACACGGATGACACTGTCATAAGCTAGATCTAACAGACAACTTTCTCTTTACATTTCTTTAATTCTTTTACATCTCTTTTCTTCCTCGTCTGCAATACTTCTTTTGAAATTTCTTTGAAATAAGCAACTGCGTGTTTTTTCCCTTTTTCATTAATGGGTTTCTTAGAAAACTCAAAGAAAAGAGATGATGATCTCCATTTGTTTAATGATATGCAAGGCCAAAAAAGGGATACAGATTGAACATGATAAAACCACCACATCTTTTTTTTTTTTTGATAAGTTTGACTTGAATCTCATATGCCCACAAAGTGTTTAAGGTAATGTCTCAACCAGTTCATCTTTTCTAAAAGATGCTTGTCCCCTTGAATGATCGTTCTGTTACCTATTTGTTGCAAGTTTAGAAACTATTGTTCTTGCTGCAGATGAAATTCTTACTCGATCTTCTAAGGTTTTTTTTTTTGTTTGTTTTAAATGTTTTTTTTTAATTTGATTGTCCTTTCTAGAGGATCGGTCATATATTATGTGCTCAAAATGCGTTTCTTCAATACTTCAGCCATCAGTTTTAACTAGAACATTGATCATTAAAGAACACATATGATGGACAATCATCCCCGGTGTTCCTAGGTAAAACAAGGAATAGTGCAATCCAATCAAATTTAGCATCACATTCTGATTTTTGTGAATAGAAACAGCTGAATATCCTTAAATCCTAGTTCCATTGAGCATAGGTGTCCAATTGCTCTCACCTAATCTCCAACTTCAAGCGATTCATGTTGAGAACATTGTTTCACAAACTTGGATAAATTCGTAGCTCTACATCCTGTCACTTTGTGCCATTTGAGGTAGAAACTCCTCCATTCCTTGGTAGGTTTGTCTGATGATATCTTGATCGTTGGAATCTTAGGTCTTTCTGTATAAATCAAAAGAAGGCCATCTCTCTTTGGACTTTGGAGAGAGAGATCCAAATGAAGTCGGGTGCTCATAGATCACACCAGAATCAAGAACAGCATCCCAACGAGCATATATCAAAAGCCGAAAGAAAAGAGACAAGCAAATATCCCAAAGAATTTTCTCATAATTTATCATGCTCAGTTTAGTTTCGTCTATAAGAAATCACATTAATTCACATGTAATTTCTCTGATAATAAATTTGCTCAAAAAGTTTATCATGGTTTATATTGTTTTTTAAATATATCTTGTAAGAATATAAGAAACCTAATCAATTTCTTTTTGTGTGTGCAAGTGTTTGTATAATGAATGAAGGGGCCTATTTGGTTGGACTTTCGATTTGCGTAGGCTGTTTGCAAGGTCATAAAAAGAGCTTGAGTGGAACAATTTACAAAAGGTAAGTTCGAAGTACCGCCACTCTTTCATTGATTTGTTTTTGTTCTCATTTTTCTACTGTTATTATTATCGTCGTTACTATTTTTTTTATTTTTAATTTGCGAAATAGTTGTGCAAAACCAAGTTCCTAATCAACTAAAATGTTTGGAGAAATAATTGGTGGAGCCTTATTACCCTTCTATATGATATTTCAACCAAATTGGAAAGGTCTCTTGTAGTCTTGTTTAAGCTTCTGTTTTTAGGATGCCATCAATTTTTTCTTTTATGAATGAAGTGGTTTTGTTATGACCAACATGTCTGAGATGGACTTATGCCATCTTGTTCACATCTTAGGATGAAATATATGTATATGAAGAAAGGAAGTTTGTTTGGTATAGGTGTCCTCTATAGGGCCTTGTTCTATTCTGTATGCAACATGTTGTAAAGGAAATGAGTTTTGTTAAAAAAACAGACAACAAAAAAAGAAAAAAAAAAAAGAAGATATGTTGAGACGATACTGAGTGGATGTATTTCTAATCATCATCAAATCTTATTTCATCCATTTATGATAGGCTTGGTGTACTAGTTTTCTCTTGCAATATGGCTGAATGTGTGTCTCTCATTTGTTATAGATAAAGAGGGTCATTTATCGGATAGAATGACTATTTATGTTGTTGCCCAATCACATGGATAGAACTTGTACAAAATTTCATTTTGACATTTTCTGCATATCTTCTCTGGCTTGGACACATATAAAGCACATAGGAACATGAATAAGTTGTTGGTCTTGTATATGCAAGAGTTACCTTGGTACATACCACCAGTGCTTGATCCCAGGTTCTGTTTCTGTTTTATTGGGTTAGGAAAGTTGCATTTCTGTCTGTGTGAGTTGTCAATGGTTGTGTTTGTGCATGTATTAGTGAGTGAGTTGTTTGGTATGTTGCCAAAATATTACCTATTGTAGTTACTGGTGGTGTGAAGAGTCGTGGGTTGTTGCTAACTTGTAGGAAGTGATGGATAGTATGTTTAATGTCTATTTTTAATAAATAATGCATCTTCTTTCCTTGTGTTACTCAAACTAAGGAGGTTAGCTACCCACAAAGTATCCACTATCTCCCAAACTTGCAAAGTAGCAGTCACGTAACAGAATTTATGTATGCCTCTACTCTTAAGTTGTTGGTTTTGTATGTGTTGAAGTTGATATCATACTTCCCTATTTACAAATTCTTGTTTTGTCCTGCACTTCCATTGTAATTTAACTTGCATTGTTCTTCCAAACAGGCTATAAATCTCCCAAGGGAAAAGGTCCTTTCATATTTAGTTAGGATGTTTACTGATTTGTTTAGTTTTGTCAAGTCTATTTGAAGAAAGGAATGTTAGTATGAGTGACCATTCAAAAAAAAAAAAAAGTTAGTTTGTGTGGTCTTTTTCTAGTTTTTGAGAGATAATGGAGTTTTATTAGAACTTCATTGAATCGGTCAAAATGATTAGTAGTTTCAGTTCTTTACTGCTTTAAATTCTGTAACTGCAAGCACTTGCTTTAACATTTTGATATTTTATCTTTTAGATCATTTGAGAACTTATATGCTGACTCTTATTTGCTACTACACTTTGCATATCACAGTTATTAGAAGTGATCATTACTTTTCCTTTTTTTTTTTTTTTTTTTTGCAAAGGCTATATGTCTATTCTCACTAGTCGCATCATATAAGTTGAAAAATTAAATATATTACGTGTTGTCTTCAGCATTTTATGTTTGTCTATAATTACATGAGCATGACTATCCAATTACAAGATGACATTTGAGTACTTCTAACCTTTTATTCTCTGTCTTTATTATTCATTTATTTTCTTACTCAAGAAAGTGAATGCAACCATTCTGATTGGGTTCTGAAATTGTGAACATGCATGTAGGTTGGTTCTCTATGGTAGTAAATCTGACAGTACTCAATGGGTGGAAGTGGGGATGAAAACCAGAAGCAAGGCCATTTATGTATTTGGTTGGGATGCTAACTTTGGTAGCTGCTAAATCAAATATGACCTCAGCTTGGTAATATTTGGTAATTTGAGATGTTTAGGTTTTGTTTTTGGCGATTCTCCAATGGCTTGTGGAATTCAGCATAGGTTTTGTAGAAACCTATCATGATACAATTTTGTTAAATTCTTTCTATTGCACAATTCAATTCCTTGATATAGAACAGTTACTTTACAGGTTCAGAAATGCATCCTAACATTGATGCTAAATAGAATCACCTTGTCCACAATGATGCTCCATGGCTTATTATGGAATCCTATGAAGAACGCCATCATCCCCCAAGTTTGCCTGTACTTGACAAGCAAGAACTATTGAGTTTCTTATTATCTTCCTGGATTACATGGTGATATTGAAAAACTTTTGATTTTACTTTGCAAGTTTGAGAATATTGGTGCCGGTACTTGTTTTAAAAGATATTTGGATCCATCCTTTTTTTAGATGGCATGTTCGAGGTCCGAACTAATGAAGCCAAAAATTTTCAAAGAGAAAACAATGCTCACAAATGCAAGGTACATTCTATTCTAATGAAATGGACAGAAGAAAAAAAAAGGTCTTATGCATTCTATTCTAAACAAATGTACAGGAAAAAGGGATGAATTCAGAGGAGTGGAGAAGATCATGTTGTGTAAATATTACTGCACCATAGAAGGTATATTCTTCTACTACATCATCATCATCACCATCATTAAAGCTTTGTCCCAACTATGTTGGGGTCGGTACATGAATTCTATTTCACCATTTTAATCTATTTTTATGATAAGAACATGTTTGTAGTTTGTACCTTTTACTACTAATGGGGGTCTGATGATGCATTGACACAATGGTAAATGAGTAAAAGCACCTACTGGTGCAATGAACTTGACAGTAACCCTTATTTCCTCATGAACCCTGTTTCTCCCTTTCTTAAATGGCTGCAAATGTGATGCTTGAGGTGCAGGTACATTTATCTTGGACTGTTCGATATTGAAATTGAAGCAACGCAATATCGCACACAAGTTGTCTTGGGACCATGTGGGTAGTTGTGACTGTGTTCATGTGGGTAGCTGTGACGTCTGTGACCATATCTTTCGTCTTTGGGACCATTCTAATAGTCATCTCACATAAGATCTCACACAAGCTCTCATTGTGTACAACGTCTTTTTTTTTTTTTTTAATCAAATGGTCCTTCAATGTGCAAATATGGATGGTAGGCAATCCCCTTGGCAATGTATTCTTGTATTCACCAGCTTATCCAATTGTAGGAATATTATCCTTGAAGTGTTGTCACTGATATATCTAATCTAAATTGTTAAAAACAGCTACCAAGTTATATACAATGCGGCCTCACCTTTCCAGAACCAAACCATTGGATTCAATCTCTCTTTGCCTCAAACATGATATTAATTTGGTCATGGTCAAAACTTGTAGTACTTGGGCAATACAAAATCTGTTTCAGCATCCTTCTAAACTTGGTTGTAAGAAAAAAGACTAGGATTGCTGCTCAGCTTAATCCTTCCACACACAAATTGTCTACTTGTTAAGACTAAGAGAAGTACAACATAGAATTGCATTCGTATGTGATATATAAACAACCAATACTACAATAGATTTTTTTTCAAATTTAGGTATTTTCTTTAAAAAGTTTTGAAAATTGTAAAATTTTCAATTTTAAATAAAAATAATCAATGATTAAGAAACCTTGATTTTCTTAATAAGAATTATCGACTATGATATTTAATCACACATGTTGGAAAAAAAACTCACTAATCCAGCTGTAATTTCTTTTAGGAGCCATGGACCTCCCTAAGTGGGCTCATTTCTTGAATAGTTTAGATGTTTAGATCTCCAAAAGGCAGCCCTTAAACGCAGGAATTTGATTTGCACCTAAGGCAGGTTCACCTTAACCAACCATTCTCTTTTTTGGCCTTGCAGCCCTTGTTTCACATATATTTATTTCGTCTTTCATAGGGCCAATTTGATGGGCACACGCTATCCCATGAATGCTTCAGACTAGTTTAATCGAGTAATAATATCAAACACAACCTGGGAAACATTGGGAGCTATTTAGGTTAAGACCTAATTTAACTAGCTTTTTTTTTAGACTAGTTGATAGTTTGAAATTGGACCCTTAAAGTTTCAAGTGGGGCCCACCTTTTGATCATCCAAATCGTTGTTGATATAGCTTAACACTCATGGTATTTACTTTTATCTAAATATTAGAAGTCAATCTCAATAAGCCGACTGCTAGATTGGTCACTATGTTTTACCCACTTGTTCGTTCAAGATGTAAGTAGCCAATGGAACAATAGTTTATATGATGTCCTCATCACAATGGGTGTCGGAGGTGTATCTCAACAGTTAACTAATGGAAAGGTGGTCCATGATTGGAATTGGGTCCAGTTGGGTCTAGAATCTGTAAACCCAATTGTACAATATATAATACTTTCAGCTTCAGGGACAAGTGATGGCGATACTTGACTGATCTGAACTTGACTCAACCCAACTAATTGCATTATGAGATGCCAACCCTAGAAGAATATATGAAGCAAGGGAACATTTTAAGTGTCAAATAAATAAAAAGGAGTATACAATTAACAAAAAAAAAAAAAAAAACACAAATATGATATTATCCATTAGAACATCGTGCTAGTGAATGTCACATGGCCCAAGCAATTCCTAATGGGTCACATTTTTGTTACTACAATCCTTCAGGGTCCAACTATGAATGACAATCAGGCACATCCCCAAGATATGCAGTCAAAAAAACTGAGAGCATAAGTCATCTAAGTGTTGTGATCTGGGGCCTAGCAGAAGAGATCAAGCACATAAGAAGAACACAGAGATTTATGTGGTTCGGCTTTTGGGTTAAGTCCACGAAAAGACGGGAGAAATCGCTATGCAATAAGAAGAGAGGTGTACATCCTAGAGACTCTGGGTCTCTATTTATAATATCAGCCCCAAACCCTATTACACCCAAACCCTACTTCTAATAGTCATAATACAACTTGGGCAATCCAGGGGCCCAGTTAACCAAGACTTATTAATTTTTATTGAGCCATACAAATTAACAAATCTCCACCTTGGCGAACATTAAAGCTGATCCTCATGCACAAAACACGTCTCACTGTCTCCACCTACCCCTGAGGGGGCACTCAGGTACTAACCACATTGATCAAGTCCAAGCAGTGCTTGAACTTGACTGCTAGAATAGTCTTGGTCATCATGTTTGTTGGATTCTTCCCCGTAGCAATCTTAATCATTGCAATAGCACCCTCGGTTATGACATCTCGAATGAAGTGTGCCCTAACATCAATGTGTTTGGTCTTTACATGATACTTAGGATTGTGTGTCAGATCGATCACACTCTGACTGTCACAGAAAAAAGTAGTCAACTCCCGTTCCAATCCTAGATCTCCAACCAAGCCTGTCAGCTAAAAAGCTTCCTTCACTGCCTCTGTAACTGCCATATATTATGCTTCAGTGGTAGACAAGACAGCTTTGAATTGAAATGTTGCCTTCCAACTAATGGCACCACTAGCAAAAGTGAAGACAAAACATGTTAAGGACCTTCTTCTGTCTAAAACTCCAACAAAATCTGAATCAACATATCTAATAACACTTCCAGAACTGTTGTTGCTTCTGTCATACAAATTGGGCAACTTGGGCAATCCTTACTTCTAATCACAATACAACTTGGGCAATCCAGGGCCCAATTAACCAAGACTTACTAATTTCTATTGAGCCATGCAAATTAACACTAAGTTTAACCCATATTGTGACGTGTTTAGCAGCTCTTGAGATTGCTATATAAACAAATGACTAACAATAAATTAATTCAATAAAACTCGTGATGAATGTATGTGATACCATAGAATAAAAATTATTAAAAGGAGAGATGTAAAACAAAGCATCCGCAATCAAACAGAAAAATAACATGGCAAATGTAACATAAAGAACTATAGATAAAACTTGGAGCAGAGATTTCTAACAGTAACATATCACTGAGACAAAACATGAATTTAAGCACTACACAAAAGGAAGTCGACGGAATATCATAAATTTATAAAACAGAGAGCTTACACTATTATATTGATAAATTAAAAGAAGATAGAAGAATAACATAACAAGAACCATGAGAAGAATAACATAACAAGAACCATGAGAATAACATTAAGGAAGGCAGAGAGGAGAAACATAGATAAAAAAATGCCATTAATAATGATATAAGGGCTTACATGCACTAATGCGAAGAGAAACAAATTTAAAAAAATCTAATGATGCAAGAATTATTCTTACAAAATCTACAAGCTTGAATAGAATAGATTGATTAGAAACGTCATCGGCCTATGCAATAGCAACATCCCACTTAAAATAAAATAAAAACTCTATGGCCCAAAAATGAAAATAAAACAACTGAACTCTAGAAATCCAGTAATTGTATGTTAATTATTCTTTGTAACTTGACTGAGATGGAAAGGATCCAAGATTTCTAAAATTCTAAATAAGATAAATATCTTGGGTAACTTGCTTGAGATGGCAAAGAGTCCAATCTTTCAAACAAAATCTAAATAATCCAAAATCCATCAATAAGATCGTAGGATGTCCAACCCTCTGCCACATGAGTTGGGCAACTTTATTGATCGATCAAAACCGGCCAACTGGTGGGCTTGGTGGGCCATGGCATGGATGCCCCAACGCATGAATTTTTTTCCTACAACATTTCTTCCAAACCAGCCGGTTGGTTAATCCAGATTTATGTGTTATTAGGGTTCACCCAATCAGTGGTTAATTAGTGGGATGGCCTAAAAGCATGGTCAAAGTGGACCAGTTATTATAGAGTTAACACCATTTAATAATTGGAATTTGATGATCATTTGACACTAATTATAGAAATAATAACCTAATGAATGAAAAAACGCCTACTAAAATCAACAATATGGCCCACTTTCCTCATCACAAACAATTAATCTAAAACTCCCCCACTAAAATTGGAGCATGGTCAAATGTCGCACTCACCCACAATGGTGACAATTATCTGTTTGAAGATTATTTGAAATTAAGATATATGTTTGGTTGAGAGTAAACTCCAATTGGAATTGGACTTTTTACTAATCCCTTTCTAAAAAGTTGTCCACGTTACTTTTCTTCTAAATTCGTAAAATTTATCTTCAATTCAAAATTATGAAAAAATCGAAATCTCAATTGAGCTCAAATCTCTCAATCAATTTCAAAATTGGATCTCAATTGTAAAATTGAATCCTATCCCTATAATATATAATAATTGCCCCTTCAAGATATGGCTAATTGATTAGAGATTGATTTGATATAGTAGCGCGTCCTAACTTTGACTCTCCATTATACTAGTTTTCCAGTACAAACCATATGTCTTTCTTGTTACAATTACATAATATATTACCATATATTTAATAGATTGCAATTACAATATGTATTCTTGTAACTCAAGAAAGCATAAAGAAATCATCCCAACTTTTAGGACAAACATAAATACATATTAATCTTTGTTGTAGGCATAGATATAGTTCATGACAAAACATCAAAATCTTTATATTTAGATAATTACATTCGGGGGACATTCATGTGCATCCATCCCTCGCCATAGGGTAAGGGACACTAACATGGTTTTCCCTCTTTGCACATGAACATTCTTTTTCCGCATATGTCCATATATGACTTTTCCTCTTTTGCACATGAATTTTTCCAATTATGTAAGTGTCTCTCACCCTATTGCGAGGGATGGATGCACATGAATATTCTCCATGACATTCAACAAAAAACTACATCGAGATGTTACATTGATGGATTGCATGGGAAGGCTTTGCTTGAGATCATTGGTGTCGGTCATTTAAGTTTAGGGAAGACTCCCCTTCTTGTGCTTCCTTTAAGAAGAATGGATTGGATGGGAAGACTTTGGTTGTGATCAATTGTGTTGATTGCCTTAGGTTTGGCACAACTCGATTTCCATGAACCCAAAATTCGTAAATATGATGGGCTTTTTGTGCAAGCATGAGAAAGGAGAAAGGGACTAACCCTATCCTTTTATGATCACTGTTGCTAAATCAAGGTGCTTAAATCATTGTGGTTCCCTTCTTAATTGGTTAAAATAAAGAGTTCTTAATTGATTGCTTCGCTAAGAAAAACAAAACTTAAAGGAGGGAATTCAATAGGTCTTGCATTAGTGTGGGCCCCATACGAGAATAATATTTGTTACATCGACCAAAAAAATTGATATGATAGGCTGCAGCAGTGCACTGAAATGACTAAGATAGTACGATTAATCTTCTTGTGCTTGCAGCTTTTTATGTTCTTCACTTTATTCACTTATCTGCATGTCCTTTCCAATGTGTTAGTTCTCTAGGCGGGTTGATCTGGAGCCTTCATTCCAAGAGGGAGAATATTTTACGCAAACTTGCTATGGTGAAAAGTGAAAGATAGAAGAATAGAAGATTTTTCTTGTTGGCTAATCATGATATCTTAATTGAGGCCTAAAAGCCAAGGACCCTAAAGTAAGGATGTAGAAGGTCAAATCCAAGGTGGACATTGGACTCGACTCAAAACCTAAGTATATTATTTTTATTTATTTACAAAATAGTGCTTGATTGTATCAATAATATAAATCTAATAAATTAATAATGATATAATCATTTATGATACATAGATATATATCATTCATGGGAACTCGACTTGACTCGATAACTAACTTTGCCTGAACTTCTTACATGCACCGAAAAGATTATCAGTCAGTCCTAAAAGAAGGGTCCATAGTCCATATACAAAATCATGGTTAGGCCCATTTGTGTAATCACAAGTCCATTGGTATCAACAATTTAAATGTGATTTCGTATGCTGACATAGAAAAATAGGAATAGTAGCGGAATAGGCTGCATGAAAATACCGTGCCTCATTGTGATAGATTTATCTGTTAAATCCACTTTTTAGATCCATGACATTCATTGACTTTGGTGATGATTAGAAGTAAAAACAAAAGCAATATGAATCTATGGATAAATACAATCTCTACACAATAAATATATTATTCAAGGTAATCACCATATATATAGATTTCATGACTACTGTGTACGCTAATAATAACCTTTATGACTCATCCCTTTTACAAATTTGGAGAGAGAATGACATATAGTCATTTGAAAGTGTTTTACCTTTCCAAAAAATATAATTGTTAAAGAATTTCAAGAGTAGGAGGTAGAACTTAAAAATAAATAGGAATTACTTCGGAGAAAATCTATAACGCTTTCAAAGGAACCCTAAAATATTATAGGGCGAGTCACAATAAACTTACAATTACAATAAGCTTAAGATGACAACAGGCATACAACGGTTGACTAAGGCTCCATTTGGAAACTCTAGTCTAATTAAAAAGAGCTAGCTAGATTAAGGTCTAAAATAAAAGCTCTTATTTTTATGAAAAGGTCATAGGCCAATGCGGTCCCAGCTTCTGGGAGGGTCCAAACTTGAGACAAACCCAACCTTTGACAATTTTGTACAAATTGGCTACTCCCAAGTCTAGAACTGACCCTAAAAGCTCTAATTTTTATATTCTAGTTTATAATTTGCTCGTTTAGTAAAATTATAAAAAGTTCTTATTTCATTAGTTAATTGGAACCCACCTTTAGTGATTGTGGTAATTGGAGCCCACATTTCTTGATCACAATGTGAAACCAATCCTTTGCGTAATCTTGGAAATTTTACGAGGTTATTTTCATCTAAAATACTTGTTTGTTTTGAATTGTCAACCTATTTTTTTTTTCTAAAAAAGCAGTTTCTCTTGGCTATTTTCTTTGGAGGCAAATGCTCTTACTTGTAAATAAGCTCTAAAAAAAGAAAATACAATTACAGGCTTACCCAACGCTCAAATATGTAAACAAGCTCTAGATCATAAAATAAAAGGTTATTTTTAAATTTTCCAAATGCTACCTACCTATTGTCTCCAGATAAGGAGGATCAATGAAAACCCTGATCTATGCGAAAAGTAAAGCGCCAAGTATGACTCGAGGTTGTGCCATTAATAAATGTATCCATAAACATGTGTTACTTTTTTTTTATATATATTTGTCGAGCTAGCCAAATGTCCAGGGTAGGGATGTTTAAACTACCTTGTCAGGTGGATAGTGGATAGCAGGGCTATGGAAGCGCGTGTTGCTATCCACAACAACACCATGTGATTCCCCAAATATATGATACTTTGATGAATGATATGTCAACAACAAAGGTCAATTTTTTATAAACTTAATACTATCTCACCATTGAATATGATCGTAATATCTATATTACATTAACATTGAAGAAGGAAATTGTGGGCTGATGATTTTGGTTCTTATTATTGTCAAACTTCAACAACTTAGATAACAATTTGTGAAAAAGATGTATGGAATTATTTTAATAGGGGCACTTGTTGGTACATCACACCTGGAGAAATATAGAGTCTCCAATTGACCCCGCAATAAAGATAAAGTGAGATTCTATATCGAGTAGAGCTTTTTGTATGCTTAAACAATTTGTGGATAACAACAAGGATGTCGTGTTAAATGTAAGTGGCCCACATGTCCATACATCTAATAATGATGGGGCCCCACATTGAGTCATTTGAGTTTGATATATAAGCTTTTCCCTTCAGTTTTAATTTTAACAAATCTGTCTTTCACTCATTTCTTGAATGCCCAATCTATTAGGACTCTTGTTTTACTGAACAATGAGGGAATTAAGAAATAAACAGTTTATTTAGATTTCTTTGATGAGAAAAACAATCTCTGTATGGTGGTTTTTTGGGTCCCCTGTCTTACTCATGATTATTCGCGTGACATAACCACTCTCACACATATTGGAGTGAGTGAAAGGAGAAAACCCTACTTGATTAGAACCGCACATCTCATACCAGGGAAATCTAAAGGTCAGAACATAACTACTTATCATCGAGATCATGGCGTAAGGTACGCCTCTAATGTTTTAGGTTATTCATGTGAACTCGACTCGACTCAATAACTAACTTTGCCTGAACTTCTTGCATGCACTGAAAAGATTCTCAATCAGTCCTAAAAGACGGTCCATAGTCCAAATAGAAAATCATGGTTAGGCCCTTCTGTGTAATCACAAGTCCATTCGAATCAACAATTTAAACATGATTTCCTATGCTGATATAGAAAAATATGAATAGTAGCGGAATAGGTTGCATGAAAATACCGTGCCTCATTGTGATAGATTTATCTGTTAAATCCACTTTTTAGAACAATGACATCCATTGACTTTGGTGATGATTAGAAGTAAAAACAGAAGCAATATGAAACTATGGATAAGTACAATCTCTATGCAACAAATATAATATTCAAGGTAATCACCATATATATAGACTTCATGACTACTGTGTATGCTGATAATAACCCTTATGACTAGTCCCTTTTACAAATCTGGAGAGAGAATGAGATATAGTCATTTGAAAGTGTTTTACCTTTCGATAAAATATAATTGTTAAAAAATTACGAGAGCAGGAGGTAGAACTTAAAAATAAATAGGAATTACTTCGGAGAAAAACTATTAGGCTTTCAAAGGAACCCTAAAATATTATAGGGCGAGTCACAATAAGCTTACAATTATTATAAGCTTAAGATTACAATAGGCATACAATGGTTGACTAGGGCTCCATTTGGAAACTCTAGTCTAATTAAAAAGAGCTAGTTAGATTAAGGTCTAAAATAAAGGCTCTGATTTTTAAGAAAAGGACATCAACCTGTGCGGTCCCACTGAAGCTGGGTCCTGGGAGGGTCCAAACTTGAGACAAACCTAACTTTTGACAATTTTGCACAAATTGGCTACTCGCACGTCTAGAACCTGCATTATCACGTATGACACCTAAGACATTTACCAGTACACGAAAACACTAACCCTACAAGCTCTAATTTTTATACTCTAGTTTATAATTAGCTCATTTAGTAAAATTATAAAAAGATCTTATTTCATCAGTTAATTAGAGCCCACCTTTAGTGATTATAGTAATTGGAGCCCACATTTCTTGATCACAATGTGAAACCCATCCTTTGCGTAATCTTGGAAGTTTTACGAGGTTATTTTCATCTAAAATACTTGTTTGTTTTGAAATGTCAACCTTCATTCATTTTAGGTAACCAAATTTCTAAAAAAGCAGTTTCTCTCGGCTATTTTCTTTGGAGGCAAATGCTCTTACTTGTAAATAAGCTCTAAAAATATAAAATACAAGTATAGGCTTATCAAACCCTCAAATATGTAAACAAGCTCTAGATCAAAAAATAAAAGGTTATTTTAAAATTTTCCAAATGCTACCTACCTGTTGTCTCCAGATAAGGAGGATCAACGAAAACCCCCACCTATATGAAAAGAAAAGCAAGTATGACTCGAGGTTGTGCCATTAGGTTGTGCCATTAAATAATAAATTTTTAAACTTATGTTACTTTTTTTTGGTTGAGCTGGCCCAGTGGCGCGCAAGGATAGGGAAGTTTTAACTACCTTGCCAGGGATCAATCCCTAGCAGAGCTATGGGAGCAGTGTTGCGATTCACAACAACATCCTGTGATTCCCCAAATATATGTTACTTTGATGAATGATATGTCAGAAACAAAGGTCATTTTTTTTATTAACTTAATAATATTTCACCTTTGAATATGATCATAATATCTATATTACATTAACATTGAAGAAGGAAATCTTGGGTTGATGATTCCAATTCTTATTTTTGTCAAAGCTCAACAACTTAGATAACAATTTGTGAAAAATGATGTATCGAATTATTTTAACAGGGGCATTAGCATTTGTACATCACACATGGAGAAACATAGAGTCTGCAATTGACCCCGCAATAAAGATAAAGTGAAATTCTATATCCAGTAGAGCTTTTTGTACGTTGAAACAACTTGTGGATGACAACAACGTTGTTGACAACAAGGAGGCCGTGTTAGATGTAAGTGGCCCATATGACCATACATCTAATAATGATGGGGCCCCACATTGAGTCAATTGATTTTGATATATAAGCTTTTCCCGTTAGTTTTAATTTTAACAAATCTGTCTTGCACTCATTTCTAGAATGCCCAATCCATTAGGACTATTGTTTTATTGAACAATGACGGAATTAAGAAATAAAAAAATTATTTGGATTTCTTTGATGAGTAAAACAATCTTTGTATACTGGTTTTTTGGGTCCCCTGTCTTACTCATGCTTATTCCCGTGACAAAACCACTCTCACGTATATTGGAGTGAGTGAAACATGAAAACCCTACTTGATCAGGACCGCACATCTCATACCAGGGAAATCTAAAGGTCAGAACATAACTACTTATCATCGAGATCATGGCACAAGGTACGCCTCTAGTGTTTTAAGTTATCCATTGTTTGATCTATGAATCTAGATCTACATGTTTGACTCGTGTTACGAACCATTTTAGATCCAATAGGCCAAGATGCCAAAAGGTACTTTTGTAAAGTCATTCTCAGTGAAGAACACCCATTAACAAGAACACTTCAGAGTACGAGAGTAGAAGGTTGGAACAAAATCAGCTCTCCCTTATTCAGTATTTCTTGTGCATGAAGTATTAAATCTCCTCTTCTAACCAATCATTCCAAAACCAGTAGGTGTTAGTAGAGGTAGAAAAAATAATTTTCAATATAAAGACCTTATGAGGAGTATTTGTATTGTTTATATCAAATAAGTTCTTCCCATTTATAGACGACTAGAGGATTATTGGATCATCATACTGCGTTGTCACCTTTAAAGCTTCATTCTATAAATTGGGGTCAGTTTCATGTACTTCAATTTCAATTCAACTTGTTTAGAAACTTGTTCTCTATGGATCCATGGTCTATATATTACCTTACCATCACTTCATTCAAGGTATTTTTTGGCTTCATCTTTCTCGATGTTTTTTAAACTTCTTACCCACAATATATATGTTTTTTTTTTTTTTTTTAACCTTTTGTATACATACTAGGACCGACTAAAACGACACTACTTCTTCAATTAGAGTTACCTATGAGGTTCCTCCTATGTATTCAATCCTAGTCCTTGATATGTCTCATCATCAATCTACTCGGCTTGAAGTATGTCAAGGTTCTAGGTTCTCTACTACAATCATATGCCCGAAACCTACTACTAAACTACTTTGTTTTCTTCAAATCAAATTACTAAAACTACACTTCATGTTTGGTTTAGGAAATGCAAGTATACAATCACCTTATGAGGGTGACCCGCTCCTAATAGGAGTGCGCTTAATGGCAAATTTGTAAGATTCAAAGTGGGAATGAGAGTTTATATTCTTCTGTTGTAAGTAGGTTAGGGTATCGGTTTCCTTTGACCCACCCTACGCCTAGTATGTCTTATTTATACATTATATAATAAGATTATTTTTATAAAATTTTGTAGGACCAATGGTCGAGCATAAAACCTGTAAGTAGTCATTCATGTTCTTAATAAAACCCCCACAAGAAAAGCATGCAGTCCCTAAACTTTCATGCAGTATCATAGTTATGGCTGGTATCAATCTTATGATCAAGCCAGCTATGGTTGTCTTCTTTTATTTTTCCATCTCAAGCTCTTTCCTCCCAAATCCAGATCATCTTTTCACGCTACTCTGCAATATCTCCTCTACCAAATGATGATTTTGTGTAGAAAGCAAGAATAAGGAAAAGAAGATCAATAATAAAGAGATGAATAGACACTGCTTTTTTCATACTGCTTCATCTCTCAAAGCTGCAATGTATTAGAGGATAAAAAGTGAAGAAAATGAATAAAGGAGATAGATAACATTAGAAGAAGAGATGGAGTGCAAGATGAAAAAGAATAAAAAAGATAAGTTTTTAGGAAAGTGCCATTCAAATGTATTACGCAAGTTCTTTCTATTTATGATTTTTTCAAAGAAAAGGATTTTATATTTGCATAATTGCCAAAAAAGGTTCCTTTTCTACTTAACAATCTCCTCAGTTACACTAAGCATTTTCTACTACAAATAATATTTAGCTTTTTAAAATTAATTTCAACTTTGATTGAGAATCGTTTCACCTGTGCTCGTGATGACGGGATCTACATGTCGAAAGGACAATCAAGACATTTCCGCAGTTCAGAAACGTTCTTTTTCTAAAATCCATATATTAATAAATCCCATAAATCACATTTTTTTCCACCTTCATTATCAGTATGTGTGACGCCCCCAAACCGAGGTGCCGGCTAGGAAATTAATGGGGTGATTAGCACACTCCCAACTGGATCATCCTTATTAATGGAACTACAATAGTTGAAACTCCTCTAGAAAATTCCTGATGGCAGCTCTCAAATCTCGAGAAACTCAAGACTTCTGGCACTTCTACTACAAACTTTCCCCGATCAATCCTCACCTCAACCTTTGCAAAATCAACCAAAAATTACACTTCAAATTAAGCTGCTCTAACTTAGAAAAACAGCTTGAATCAACTAAAACAATGCGCTTGTTAGCCTTAGCGCACCACCTGACGATCCTCAAATAGCTGCAAAGGGGTCTTTAAGTGTTATTCAACCTCTTCATGGAGCAACAAAACTACATATCTTCTGCCAATAGCACCAACAAATGCATCGGGAAGTTGGAAATCCGCCGAAGTCCTTCGAAGATAGAGAGACCACTCTGAGGAAACCCCCATCTCTGACAACAAAACAAATATGAAACACTACAAAATGGGTACAAAGACATCAAAGTATGCTTCTAAAGAAATTATGGTAGTTTTGATCTCATCAGCCCCATCTCTAGCATACTAGAAAAAAAATGGATTGCACAATGCCAGGCTCAATAGATAGAGAACGATCATAAAGAATTCACAATAGACATTTTGGGCAAGAAGTTAATAAAAATCAGAGCATCATTTTGTAGTAATGAATCACAGAATCCTTTCTTGAATGGACCATGCAATGGAAGTGGAGTAATAGAGAATATTCAAAATGATGTTGTATGCATGTGTGTGTGTGTATGTGTGTGTGTGTGTGTGTGTATATATATATATATATATATATTGGAATCGATGAGTTTATCTTAGATTATAACTAGATTATTATCGATTAGGTTTTCTATTTAATAACTAGGTTTCCTATTTTGAGTCATTATATTTTTAGAAGTAGCCATTGGTTATTCTTAATTATAAGAAAACTACAGACAATCTGGCAAAAGTAGTCTTGAACTTACACAACAGGAAAGAAGACATGTTAGGTTGGTCAAGTTTGGGTTTATGCCAACTCATACCATGCTACTAACCCTATAAATGAAATAACCAGAAATAGAACAACTCTAGAAAAATACTGACGATTGAATTTAAGAACTTTAGCCTGTAATAAAAATACTACGGTTAGATTTCTAGCTAATATAGATCATAGGGCTACATATTTCGATGAAGGATAGAAAGGAGAAAAGTTCACACACTTAATCACCCGTGAAATATGATATTTGCATGTCATGCTGTAGTCGTATAATTATAGAAAAAAGGCAAGAAAGAAAAAAAAAAGTAACTAAATGTAGATTCTAACAAAGAAAATTACTCTTACAAAAAAAGAAAAAAAAATCCAAACATGTAGCAATAAATACTTGACGACAAGTAAAAAATACTAGCCTCATCAGTTCAAAATATCAGCTAATAGACTAGCATATTGGCAAGTTAAAAATGGTACTTCTGCTATTATCTGTAATACCATAGGCATTGCAGACAGTACTAGTTGTTGTGGCTACAAACTAATATGTTTTGCGACAGACAAACATAATCTGCCATCAATAAGGACGGACCACTTTGACCAAGACTAGGATCAGGGTCCAATATTCAATGGATGGCAATATTATTTTATTGTCATAACATTGAAACACACATCCTTAATAACTTCTCTTGAGAATTACTTAGCGAGGCTTCCAACGTCACATATGGTTAAAGTAAAGAGCCAACTGATCACTGGATGTAAGACCCAAAACTTCATGGCTAATGTAGCACAAAGAAATCGCTGAACATGATTATGCTTTCTGATATCATAAAACACAAAAAACTCAGTGTAACTAAATTGACATCATGTAATACGAACTGTACGACCAACCTTACTAATTTCTTCGGCTTGGGCCAAGCTTCTACAACTTGGGATGGATTGCATCGAGTCAAATGGGTCACACACGTTGGATGTGGGTTATGCAGGCCAGTTCGGGCCGACCCACATCTGGTATTGTTTTGGGTTACCTAATCCTTTCTAAAGATGGGTAGGATATGGGTTGGGTTTAACTTGTACATAATCCAAGTCATTCCAACTTACTTTGACGCGACCCATTCAATTTTCCACCACATTAATAGCAACAAATACAAGACGTAAGGAACTCTTAATCATCTTGTCTCACCCTAAAATCACACAAAAACAATCCCATCAAAGCTTTTCATTCAATTCAACATGGATTTTCATCGCTCACAGACTCCAGCACCCGAAAGGATGTCATCTTTGTGCTTATGAAGCCCATCATTCCTCGTACTGGTCTATACGCACTTTTTCTAGATGGATCTACTTTGTCTGTTGGGTTTTTAATGTTGTGAAAACAAACTATATTTTTCACATTTAGTCAGGCCAAAAGATGTGATTTGTAAATTACTCCACTTGGAGTGAACTTAAACCAATCCTTGTGAATGGTTTCAACCCGCTAATGCATACTGTAGTCAAGCTGCTAATTGGGCCCGTATGTTATACAGGTCAATCACTTTGATTCCAGTAAAACAACATGGGTTAGAGTTGACCTACAAAGCCCATTTAAATGTTTCAAGCGATGATCTATCTACATAACCTATTTGAATGGGTAGGGTCTAAATCTACCTGCATATTAAGCGTATTTAAATTGTTTAGTGTTTAATGATTTTATACTTTGGGATTCTGTTTTCGATAACCAAATTCAAATAGCCTAAATACTTGAAACAAAATGTAGTTGGGCCAAACTTTTATAAGTCAGGTTGGGCCAAATCAAGTAAGGTGGGCCACCCACATTGACCCACATCTATTGTGGGTTTGGGTTAGCTGGCCTGTGATGAAAATAGGTCAGATTTCAGCTGGGCTTCAACTGCTAGACAATCCTGACCAATTTTGGCTCGAGTGAACCTACTTCCCAGCCCTATATGCAACTACCATAAACACAATAGATCTCATCTCACCATTACCAAAACCATCAAAGCTTTGTATTCAATCCAACAATTTTTTCAACCATCTAACAATAACATTTCATGCTTTCAATTTAACTACACATATAAATTCTACCCCCTTTTAAAAATTCCCAAAGGGAGGGAGAAAATAACAATGGAAAGCAAATGATTCCCCCGACAGGGTCGCGGGCCTAATCCGGGATCGGCGATCTAAATGATGCCACGCATTTAATTAAATTGGCTTATATGTACACAGGTTGATAAAGTACATGATAACATCCGTGCACATGATTTCCCACAGGTGTCCGTGGTGAGGATATCACACATACATAGTAAAGTTTCATTCAATGTGCGGAAGCATATAGCAAATCAAATTCATAATTCCTTTCATAATTAAGAGACTGATAGTATGTGTATACAACATGATGTCAGAGTGAGCAATAATCATAATAGTTGCTTCCCAAAAAGTAAAGTTACAGGTTTATACAAAAGATCAGTTGTCTGTCACGCCCTCAAACCCGGTCCCTGCAGCGGCCCGACCTCTGGGATCATGAATGGGATTAGGAATACAATTATATTTTTCTCCAAGGATCCACGTGTGTAAGGATGACATATTCCAACACATGCTGAATATTTTGTGGAAGCTTTCGTGGCGTAATGACCCGGAGTCTGTTGCCATCAGATTCCGTGTCCCACTCAACTGCTAGCATATAGCTATCATATCAAGAACCATATCAAACTGGAACGAACCATCCCAATAAATATACAAAGCTAACAGTAACATGATAATCATTCCCATGTGTTTAAGTTAGCTCGAGCCAACTGTCCTCTAGATAGGGTTCGCTCAAGCTAACATGAACATATGTGGGAATGATTATCATGTTACTGTCAGCTCTGTATTTTTATTGTGATAGTTTGTTTCAGTCGGATATGGTTCTTGATATGATAGCTATATGCTAGCAGTTGAGTGAGACACGGAATCCGATGGCCACGGACTTCGGGTCGCAACACCACGAAAGCTTCCGCAAAATATTCAGAGTGTGTTGGAATGTGTCATCCTCACACATGCGGATCCTGGGAGAAAATATAATTGTATTCCTAATCCCATCCATGCTCCCCGAGGTCGGGCCATTGCAGGGACCGGATTCGGGGGCATGACAGACTGTTATCAGAGCTATTCTAATCCCAAACTTAACCCAAATCCACTAATCTCACTTAGGACTAAAACACGATTTTATTAATGCTAATCGTGGTCTTACAATGTAAATATATTTATCAAACTCATCTTACCATTACCAAAACCATCAAAGATTTCTACTAAATCCAACAACTGCTTCAAACACCCAACAACAACATTTCATGCTTTCGGATTAACTAACCATATAAATTCTTCCCCTTGTAAAAATCCGAAAGAGGAAGGAGAAAATAACAATGGAAAGGAAACGATTAAATGCTTCAAGATCATAAAATCATGTAGGTATATTTATCAAACTCTATCAAACTATCACATTCTAAATACAATCACCATTTGTCATTTCATATCAAACAATGATTGTTGATAACTTTCAATAACAGATCTCTGATCTAAATCAAACAAATCCAAAAAAACCCAAAAAAAAAAAAAAAAAAAAAAAAAAAGATTTAGAAATAGGCCATAGCTAGAACAATTCCTTGAGAAATACAAGGGCGATAACTTGCTTAGATAGAAAGGTTGATAGACCAAATTACCCAATCTTTGACGCCAGCAGTGGCGATTTTTTCCGGTTCCAAGTACCTCTGGAAGTTGAGGAGGGCCTCATCATATGAATCCAAAGCTTCCAGCATGATGATTATCATCTGTGTGTCATTAAAAAGATATGGAATGAAAAGAAAACACGAGAGTATTTTAGACTTTTGAGAGCCAAGAGGCTTAGATATAGAGGAGCTTTTCTTTATGTAGAGATGAGTGGCACAGGAAGGTAACCTTTTAAATAAGTATGAAGTGAAGCTCCTCACCCTCAAATACTATGTGCCCTACACGTGTCCTACCACAACAGGGCCCAACAAATGGACGGTGAGACTATTCGAACTATAACCATTGTTGCAAGTGGAAACATCTTATGTGTGTGCTTAGTTGAATGTGTTCAGATTTATTCAAACACCTTTGCTGAGATTTAGCATTGAAGGATAAGGATACATGAAACTAATGTTATCTAAGGAATGCTATTCTCGGGCACATATTTATTATAAATGATCTTGTAGAGTTTCAAGAGATTTTGTACAATGTAGGATAAGGATACATGATATTAATGCTACATAAGGAATGCTATTCTTGGATACAGATTTATTACAAAAGATTAATCATTCCGGGATACAAATTTATTATAAAAGATTTTGTACACTATCAAGAGATTTTGTATGCTAGAGCATTAAAGGATAAGGATACATGATAGTATGATAGAAATGTTACCTAAGGAATGCTATTCTCAGGCACATATTTATCGTAAAAGATTTTATATCGTTTCAAGAGATTTTGTACATTGTAGGATAAGGATACATGATATTAATGTTACATGAGGAATGCTATTCTTGGATACAAATTTATTACAAAAGATTTAGCATTCCTGGAAACAAATTTGTTATAAAAGGTTTCGTACACTATCAAGAGATTTTGTATGCCAGAGAGAGACACAAATAGGTTAGCACCGTTGATTTGAAAATAGTGGACATTGTAGCCAAGAATCTCAAATGAGTTTTCCTTTGGAATGTGGGCAGTTGATCTTTTACATATGATGAATATACACTTTGCTCGATTTAGCATTGTAGGTAAGGATACATAATACTTATCCTATCCGAGAAATTATGTTCTTTCACATAGGTTTATTATAAAAGATTTTGTACACTTCGAAGAAATTTTGTATACTTTTGAGAGATGTAGATGGAACAACACAAATGATTCGATAATAGTAGATATTATAGCCAACAATCTCAAATAAATTACCCTTTCAAATGTGAGCCGTTGATCATTTACATCTAATGAATTAGTATTGTTCCAAGCCAATTATATAAATATATATATAGGGAGATGCTCCTATGAGAGCATCTCTCACCTTACTATGAGAGATAAGGTGGGGGCCCTCACCTTACTATCAAATGGCAACAACTTAAATGCGAGGGCCCCTAGTCCTATATCTCTCATAGTAAGGTGAGAGATGCTCTCACAGGAGCACCTCCCACACACACACACACACACACACACATTAAAGCAATAGGGAGCGTCGCTCTCCAATGTGTTAAGTTGGCACTCTCATATTTCATGATTTTTGGGGGGTCCATGTCAGGATTCTAATAAAATGACACATGGCATTATAAATAAAACTCCTAAATCTTCTCCAAGTCTCTCACCTAAATGAGCTCTCATTAAATTGTAAACATTTCTTTTATCAATTAATATTTTATCCCCTACCTTTGAAATTCAATAAACTAGTGTCTCGGTTGGGAGCTATTTGAATCCTGGATGGGTAGGCGGGCCCTAGCTTGCTGGAAGAGGATATGCTGATATTAATTAATCAATTCATAGTGGATGCAGAACCCGTGATAGTTAAAGTGGCCCACGGATTAGGAACTGAGAGATTAGAATGATCCTTTGGTGGTGGGCCCAACTTCATGATCAATTTCAATCGTGTTTTTGGTAACCATTCACATGCATATAAGTAATGTTAACATTGGAAATAGATACGTTAATTTTTGCATATGTGAGTTTCAAATATATCCACAACACACACATACATATATGGCGTTTATCAGGTGCACTCGATGGGCAACACGTAATGGTCCATTCCAGTGGACCCTCCCCCGGCCAAAATTTCACTTGGCCCTCGAGTTCTATGCCCATCCAAATGGACAGGACGGTGGGATCAACTGCACACCCATTCAAAAGAACTATACAACGTTAGAGTTGTGAGGACTAGATGGAGATTATAGGATTTAGGGACGAGGCTGATTTTTTTTTTTTTTTTTTTTTTGCAGGGATGTGGGGCCCAGGGAGATCTTTGGATCCACTAGGGTCCGGTCCCAGTCATGGGCACCACATTGAGGTGCGCACACCGATCCAGCGGGTATGATCTAATAAATCATATACTCGAATTTGGCATATCTGCAACACATGCTCTCGAATTTTGCACCCATTCGAATGGACTGGACAATTGGATAACTGCATACCCATTCGAACGGACTATAGACAGTTAAACTTGTAGGGCCCAAATGGAGATGGTAGGATTTAGGGATGAGGCTGATTCTTTCCAAAGATGTGGGGCCCAAGGAGATCTTTCCATCCCCCCAGGTCTTGATCCCAGGTGGGTCCTCATGTGGGCCCCAGGTTGAGGTGAACGCACCGATCCAGTGTGTATGATCTAATAAATCATATACTCATATTAGACATATGTGGGGCACACAAAAGTTTTTATAACTATCTGACTGGGACTTGGATGCCGTCACAGATTCAGATATATTTTTAGTGCGTTTGATGGTCCCATCTATTTTAAATTTATAATTGAGTAAATCATGTATTTTATCCTCACTACAACAAAGTACAATTTTGTCAACATAGTCACCGCATCTAGAAAAATCAAAATTGCATTGGCAAAGGATTTCCCAACGCATTTCAGTGCGTCGGTCGCGCGTCGACAACTAGTTGTAGCCAAATCCATAGCCGCGCTATTTTAACTGCGTCAGCAAATCCTTGTAAAATTACCAACGCACTACAGCGTCGGCAAAAAAATGTGCTTCAGCATTGAGTCCAATTTTCCTGATTCGAAAATCATATTTGTCAACGCAGTACCAGCATCAGCAAAATAAAAGTCGACGTTGTTAGTGCGTTGGAAGCTCCTAGTAATGGCCGACGCTGGCAGTGCGTTGGGAATTCATAGTAATGGCCGACGCCTGTAGTGCGTTGGAAATTCCTAGTAATGTTTGATGCTTCTAGTGCGCTGGGAATTCATGGTAATGGCCGGTGATGATTAAGCATTGGGTACTCATGAAATAACCGACGCTACCAATACATTGGGAATGCATGACATAGGCAACGCTACGAATGCATTGGGAATTCATGAAATAGCCTAAGTACTAATGCATAGGGAATGCGCTACATCTTTGGGCGCTACATCTTTGGGCTAACGTGTTGAGAAATGCAATTTCGTAGACGCACATATCACGTCAGGAAATGTTGTAATACTTTTTCTTGCTTGCATCGCATGCTGGTGCGCCGGGAAAGATTATAATTATTATTTTTAAATTAAATTTTCATTTCTCCCTATATACCACAAAGAAAAATCTGAATAGTTGTTCAAAGCAACAAACTTGATGCACAACCCAATTTAAAATAGGTTCATCAACACATCGAAAGTAACATCCACAACCAAATATCCTACATCCATAAACCAAAGTAAACCCACAAATCTCTAAAATACACAAATATTACTACTTGATCATTTCCAAAAATCTCTAACATCCACAAATGTCTGCAATCAAAATAAAAGAGGTAATCCCTATGTGATCAAAATAAAAAAGGTAATCCCTAAGAGCCCGCTGCCCCAATGGCAGCAAGTATGACTGATGAATGTGATGCTACAGAAATTCTATCTTAGTACAGACCTACTATCACACAGAAACAAGGCAGCAAGTACAACTGGTGAATATGATGCATGCAGAAACCGTATATTAGTATAGACCTACTATCATATAAGATTAAACACACCTCTGTGTCAAACTGAATTCTAATCATCCACATTTGTCATAACAAAAACACTACAAAAGCCCTGCCTATCAGCTCCCTTTAAATGGCATGGTGCAAACAATGATGGAGGCATGAAGCTGATATATAAGCATTATATCCATCAAGTAGCAATAGTAAGAACATCAGAACATGGACCAAAATCAGTACAATGGAGTGCATATTTGCATTATACCCTGTTTCTTCATATATCTTTTTCTTTTTATTACAGATTTGTAATTCTTCCTTTATCACTTGAAATTAAGAAAGAGGCTCTATATAATCCAAACAAATGGCTAAAAACACCATTTCCAAGACTAAAACAAATCAAGGATGCAATAATTCTGACCCTGTGAACCCACCAGTATAAGGTTGAGAACTCCCATTGACAAACATAAGCAATGTTGGGAATCCTTTGATGCCAAGCAGCGAGGTGGCCTTCGCATGCCGCTCCGTGTCAAGCGTGCATATAAAGCTAATGAAGAAATGGTGTCATGGTTTGGTATTGAGAAGAATTTCATTGTTTGTGCTTGCCACATTAAATCCCAGTGAGTTTTCTTGGGTTCAATTTCACAGGATATATCTATATCTATATATATATATATATATATATTTTAATGTTTTTACTTTATACCCACCCCACCAAGCTAACCAGCACACAACACTGAGAAAAAAAGGAAAAAAAAAAAAGGAATAGGGAAGAAGTCTAGAAGTTGGAAACAGAAGTTGTTGTCTTTAGCATCTTGATGTTCTAGGAGTGCTCTAAAAATTTGGAGAACAAAAAAAATAGCTAGGACTCAAAACAGCCCTATCCAGTTACATGTTCATTACAATAAGGACAAACTGGGTAAGTAGCTATGTGATAAGACATCCATGTTTGATTTCTATACATATATTTAGCATATAAATAAATAGAATGCACAATGCTATCCATGCAAGATATGTACAATGTGTTCAGAATAATTTGTATTTATGAAGGAAGTTCACCTATTCTAATAATGTATTCTTAACTAGTACATGTGTATGTGAATGCAGAGCAAGTTCTTTGAAACATGAGTTCTATTTAGATTAAGCTGATAAAGCTCAGATGATGATAAAAAAAAAACTTGATGATTCTGGCTTATTTTTAAAGGACTCTGCATGATAATCTCTCTTTTCAGATTTAAGTGCAAATAATTGCAATTCAGTGCTCTGTAGTTACTCATCTATCTTAAGATGAAACTGAGTTTCACTTTTGCAGCTAATTCTTCTTTTCTGGTTTTTTTTTTTTTTTTTTTCACATATGAGTCTTTCAGCATATTTCATTTGTGTGAATTAAATTGGAATTGATGTTGGTACTGATTCAAAGAGTGATGTTTACCTGCTTATGACTTCGGTATTTTCTTAGAAAAGGAAATGGTTTTTGGAATTGTAGATTTGAGAAAGCGATGAGTCCTGACCAGTGTTTTTGCTGTTCATGGTTTATGTTACATTTCATATTATGATTCTTAATGAGATTTCTATCAGGTTGGAGAAGGGAGAGATTGATATTTGAAAATTATGGTTAGAGCTGAAACTAGTAAGTAATCAACCAGGTCCAATGTTTTAGCAATCCACAGTGCTCAAATGGAAGGCCCACTAGAGATGAAAGGACTGAAGACACCCATCATAGTATTATAAGCTTACAAACCATTTGACTTGGGGAATCACCACGAAAAATTTCAATACTAGGTCTAGTTGGGCAATCTGATTAAAAGTCAACCAGTTGATATCCATCCAACATCTTCTAAATTAAGTACTCAACACAATTGAACAAACACCCATTTCCAAAAAAAAAAAAAAAAAAGAACAAATACAGAACCGTAGAAAACCAATATATTTTTTTCACTTCTAACAATGTATACAGAGACTAATTTCCATCCAATAAGCACTTTTGTGACAAAACGGTCTATGAGTAAAAGACACAAACAATTGCTGGTCATCACTTCCCTCTCTCCTCTACTCTAATAGTCCCTACTACTACTAGAATGAAACAAGCAGTCTCATTTACCTATTCTATTCAGCATCTCCCTTGCTTGTAGAACTTTTGATTTGGGTGTTTACTGTACTTGTGGTTGGTGGTTTTAGGAGGTGAGGAACCCAACTCTGTTTAGTAGGGTTTCGTGGAGTACAGTGATCATATTGCAGAACTGGCCACTCAAGGTTTTCAAGTCTAAAACTGAAATATTGATATTTTTTTAATGTCGGGAATCTTAAAAAGCTGCATTCCATCAGAAGAACACAAAAAAATAAATAAATAAATAAATTTCCAATAGCAGAAAATCAATAAAATAATAACAAGCCCTAAATACCTGTGAAGGAGATGGTAGTTCTGCAAAGAGATGCTGTGTAGGAGATGCCCATCAGAACACAAAGAGACTAAGAGTAGAGGAGGAAAGATGCTGCCGGCCACTGAGAAGATGCAGGAGGTCGACATTGAAGGAGGAGAGGGCCGGTCGGGAAGCGAGAGACGGTTAGAGTTTGCAGGAGAGGGGGAGAGAGGGGAAGAAAGATGGGTGTTGGCCGGGCGATGCTAGGAGGGGAGAGAGGGAGAGAAAGAGACGGGGGAGAGTGGAGCGGCAAGAAGAAACAGGAGGGAAGAATAAAAGGCTGGAGAGTCGGGAATGAGTTACAAGTACGGTCGTAAATGGGTATCTTTTTCCGGTTATATGCAAGTGTCATACCCTTAAAAAAAAAAAAAAAAAAAAACCGGTCTGGAACTTATTTTAGGCTACTATTCATAAACGGGTCCGGGTCTAATAGCTAATTTAGGTTTGTTGGATAAACGGTCTAATTTCAGGTCCATTAGGTTCCGACCCGTGGACCCAGGACCCAGCATATGAGCATTTGATATTGCAAATTGTACCTCAAAATCAACTTTTTTTTTTATATTTTTATGTATAAAATTAGAGATAATAGACTTGTTGTACTGTTATAAACTTAGTGATATGCTTATATTTAAGAAAAATGAAGAATAAAAAAATTAAAATCAATTTTGGGACTAAATTTCAATCCTTTAGGTGGACCCGGATCCAAGTTTTCCTATCGAAACCGGGTCTGAAACCAACAAAATAGATTCCAAGTCAAAACCGGATCCGGAATCGGAACCGTTATTTAGAAACGGGTCTGGGTCCACTGTGGTTCCAATCCAGAACCGTTCCGTTTAGAACCCTAGTTATAAGAGACGGATTTTTCATTTTATTTGTTTATAATGATTTTTCATTTTATTTGTTTTTCTTTTATTTCACGTTGCCGGCTGGTATGAGTGGTAACAAAAATTAAAATCAATCAGGAAAGGATAGTTGCTTCTTTTTAACTTTTATTCCCACAAACCGGCCCTTGGAATCCTAATAGGATAGTTACTTCTTTTTAAGTTTTTTTTAATAAAATAAGGAAATTCAATATTTAGCCATTTATAGGCCACGGTTTCTTTTCAACTGCCCAACTCTTGAAAGCAAAATGTTGCAATTAAAAAGATTGGTATGATTTTGGCAATGGTGTTTTCGCTTTTTTCTTTTTTTGATCGATGAGGACCATTTCAAAATCACTCACCCTTGCCCAATGTCCTTGCCCAATGTATTCACATGGCCAAATAGAAAGGAAAATTTATATATAAATCTAAACCCAAACGGAGCTACGGTTCCAATTGAGCCAGGAATCCAATTGTGGAGGCTCGTATAAAGAGTTAATTTCAACCCATGATTTATTAGTTCCTAAACGCTAGCTAGAAAAAATGTATACAACTGATTGATTATCCATACTCATGGTGAAGCCCACAAAGGAGTTTTTTCCTTTTCTTTCTTTTATTTTCTTTTCTGGGCTAATGCACAAAAGATATAGGTTTTGGGAAACTCCTCTTCCAGTTCTAAAATATTGACTCAGAGAGAGTAAACTCAACGACGTACAAGTCATATTTTTCTAAAGAAAAGCTAAAAGTACTTTAAATAAATTAAAAACTTATATATAGAATTTTGATATACATGTATTTATATTTAGTCTCAATCAATCATTTTAAATTGATGACTCCAAACCTTAAAATATTAATTACTTATATTTACTGTAGAGTTTACTCTATATTATTTAACATGGTCCTCCGTCAAAACGAGGTGACAGTGAATTTTTCGGCCCCCTATTAATACACATATGTAAGTAAGTAAGGTAATGTTTGGATCGTCTTAAGTTTGGATCTTAATGTCTTATGTCTTAAGCGCTAAGACAAAAAAACTAAACAAGATTGTTTGGTACGCAATAACAACATGTCTTAAGCGCTAAGACGACTTGTTATTTAAGACGAAATTATCTTTATTCTATGAGCTCAAAATCCAGCTCCTGGAATTAAGACCCCAACATCTTAAGCGGTAAGACATTTCAGGACTTTAAAATAATTTTAAAATTCTCGTAATAACCCTCACCAATATCAATGATTGGAGCCCTAATCTCTCTATCTCTTTCATTGCTCCAAATTTTGAGGTAAATTTCATACTAATTTTTTAATGATTAATATTACTCTAAACTACTTGTTTTTCATTTTGGCAAAACCATAAAAGGAGCATTTAAATGGGACAATGAGACCAATGAGTAGAAGCTTTTGTTTGTATGCTCCAAAAAGAAACAAATTTATGTCACATATGTTTTTCAGGCTTAAAACCATTTTTTTTAAATAACAAAAATTACCCTTAACTTAAGACATGGATAAGATGCATTACCAAACAGTCTTATTCAATTCAGATCTCATCACGTTCAAGTGTACCAAACGATCTTATTACAAAACTGCTAATCAGATCTTAAACTCGCAGCTCTAATAAGATCTTAAACTCACAGATCTTTTTCAGATAGATTAAGACGTCAAAAGTATCGTAGGACCACCATGTTCATGCCTTGCGGATTATGTGTCATTTGTCAGCAATGCGGCGTCATCTAATTTCATACTAAGACAGATGTAACGAGGAAAATTCAAAGCTTTCCCAACGCACACCTTTGCGTCGCCATAGGCAAAATAATTGCCAATGCATTATTGCGTAGCCATTAGGAAACACACGCGTCGACAAATCTTTCCCTCCCTTTTGGGGGAATCTTTTGTTGGCACCACGTCATCTTTTGCCAACGCGGTCTTACTTGCGTCGGTAAAAATAGCAATTCTCTGTAACTTTTGCCAACACAGTCCAAATATGCATCGGAAATAAGACTTTTACCAAAGAAAATTTTTACTATGTCAACAAATGATATCATGACAGCTTTTGCCAACGTAGTCTTACTTGCTAGCAATTCTCTGTGACTTTTGCCCATGCAAATTTTCACTACGTCGGAAAATAGTGTCGGGAAAGGTAAGTTTGTCATAGATTGAGCTTTGTGGACGCAACTCATACGTTGGCAATGGAGCAAAAAAAAAAAAAAAAAAAGAAACTCAGATCTTTCCCAACACACACCCATGCGTTCCCCTCAGTTGGCAAGATAATTGCCAATGCATTATTACGTCACCATTAGAAAAGGACGCGTTGGCAAAACTTTCCCTCTCTTTTGGGGGGATTTTTTGTCGGTGCAAATGTGGTTTCCAACCATTGTGACACTAATTTGTCTTTTGATCCATCAGTGGATCAATCTAAAGTAGACATTTATAGTTGAAGAACAATTAAATATTATGATGATATATCATGAGTTATGGTAACGTAATAAGGCCCCACTTTATGCTTAATCTTATCCATGATTGGGCCTTAATACTATCTCACCCCATTGATAAACATACATCTAAATGAACCTCAAGTTTTCTGTGGACATTTGTGTGTGTACTGGGGGCACAAGAATTGGAAGGTAAAAAACCAAATTAAATCTAGAGTCGCAACTCTTCACCCACATGTTTCTATTTTATATTTTTACTCTGGAAAAAATTAAATCCTATTCTTAAAACGTTTGTAGTTAATTTACGAAACTTTATAAACTTAAATGCCTCTAAAATTTACAAATGAAGTTAGTTTATTACATTGGCTTTATCAATTACACTGAGGGAGTTGTAATTGAATGATATTTTCCTAACTCAGCCACATGTCATTATACATACCATAATTTTGAAAAAAAAAAAAAAAAGGTCACCAATGCTCTCAATAATTCTAATCATTCTGTACTCAATGTATTTTCAAAGTAACAATTTTTTTTTTTGGGTATCTTGAATAGAATAAGATTAAAAAAATGCTTTCCAAACCATAATCATACTAGCGAAAGGCCCCGTGATAAGCACGGGCAACACAATCCACAATATTACAAAGTGAAAAATATTATAATTCTTTTAAAAAATTTAAGGCGCTCATACGGTGGAAACTATTATAATTCTTTTAAAAAATTTAAAACATACTATGGTGTTTATCATTCCAAGGCCTATAAAAAGAAATCAATAAAGGTATCTCTTTATTGAAAAAAAAATCAATGAGTTATTTATTATCTTCACATTTTGGAAAAGGAAAATTAAGTTGCATCCACCCAAAGTAGGAGACAACCAACATGAAAAAGAAATGAAATGTTTGTGCTTTAGTTTCTGTTGTTTGATGTTGCAAAACATTTTCATGGTAGATTTGCCTCTACCTTTATCATGAAACTGCATTATCCAACAAAACAGAGCACTATACAATAAAAGAAATATTGGGGAAGAATTGAATGCACCGGAATACCAATTATCATAATTGAATGCACTTGAATACCAATTATCATACTCATGAAAAGTTAAAGATATTATTTCCTTGGTTTAGAGAGGTCAGGAAAAGGTGCAGTGGTCTTGCTCTGAAACTTGCAGTCAAGAGAGCACCATTAGAATCAGAATATCCAGTTAGAGGGCAAAAGAAAAAAGAAAAAGGAAAAGGAAAGAAAAAACTGATTGATGATAAGCTAATGAGGATCTCGGCTGGACCCCATCTCGCCGAGCACAACACGCCTGAGGAACCGCCATCGCCGTTCTTGTCGCCTGAGAATCACTGCTGCATGTCACCGGCGCTAATCGGAGGAAGGAACAGGGCGATTTTGTCCTCTGTTTTCGTCTGGCCCCACATCGCCGAGGACAACACTCGCTGCAATCTTCGCCGGAGTTGCCGATTTGCGTCGTCGAAGAAGGAAGGTCGCCGCCGCTACCGTCGTCCTGTGGCTGAGGAAGTGGAAGAACGGAAAACATTGGCAAAAGTTCTGTTTCTGGTTCTAAAACAGAACGAAGGAGAAGAAGAAAGTGGGCCTGCAGCGCTTCCGGGCTGTTTCCAGGTCAGGTCAAACCTGACCCGTATCAGAAGCCTAGTAGCCAGCCAGTCCGGGTTGGGTCAAGTCCAGGTTGACCTGACCCATGCAGCAAAAGCCCGTAGCAAAAAGGCGCTGACATCAGCGACACGTCAGCAGATCATACAGTCAAGGGATGTTTGACCAGATCGAAGGCTGAAAATTATTTTCGCAATATCTTGACGATCCAGAGTCTGATTGGAGATCCGTTTGAACCTACGGACTCGTTGCGAGCAGATTTACGCGGTTATGAAAGAAGATTGGCTGTTCAACGGTTAACAAAGGAGATTGACTAATCGGAGCGTAGAAACTTGTTTCTGCGATATCTTACCTATCCGAGTCAGATTTCAGATCCGTTTCTTCAAGCATGCTCTTGGTGACAGATCTACACGGGTACTATGAAAGATTAGCAGAATGGCTGAGGAGTTTGAAATTGAGAAATTCAATGGAAACAAAGACTTTGGTTTTTGGCGTTTGAAGATGCATGCTTTACTGGTTCAGAATGGGCTACATAAAGCTTTGAAAAGAAAGAATGCACTGCCTGAAAATTTATCAAATGAAGAGAATAATGACTTGCTGGAAAAGGCGTACGGTCAGATTCTGCTGTTTCTGAGCGATGGTGTACTGCGAAAGGTTTTTCAAGAGAAAATTGCTGGTGGCATATGGCAGAAGTTGGAAAACTTATACATGAAGAAGTCTCTCACGAATCGCTTGTACCTGAAAAAGCGGTTGTTCACGTTACCATTTGTTTCAACTCACCTTGATTTTTTCACAAAATCTATCATGGATCTGAAAAATATCAATGTTGAAATTGATAATGAGGACCAAGCTATCATGTTGTTGTGCTCGTTACCACCCTCATATGAGCATTTTGTTGATACCATGATGTACGGTAGAGATACTCTGTCCAAAGAGGATGTAGAAGCAGCCTTGAACTCCAAGGAGTTGAAGAAAAAGGTTGTGGCTGACAGTGATGGTTCGAGGGAGGGTTTGGTAGTACGAGAAAGAACAAAAACTGCAGTAGTAAGAGCAAACGCAGATCAAATAAAAAAAAACTTTGAATGTTATTATTGCCATAAGAAAGGGCACATCAAAAAGAATTGTCCCGAAAGGCAAAGGAAATGGAAAGAAATAATAAAGACTCGTCATTTGATGATTCAGTCAATGTTGCAGATGGAAGATCAGATTATGTTTCCGACAATGCACTTTCTGTGATTGAAAATGGAATTCGTCGTCAGGATGAATGGATTATTGATTCAGGTTGTTCCTACCATATGTGTCCTAATAGGAACTGGTTTACCACTTATAGAGAAATCGACGGTGGTAGTGTCTTGTTGGGCAACAATGTTGTATGTAAGATGGTTGGAATTGGAATAGCGAAAATCAAGATGCATGATGGAATCATCAGAATGTTGGCAGAGGTTCGGCATGTTCCTGATCTGAAAAAGAATCTTGTTTCTCTCTGTGCCTTGGACTCCGACAGTTGTAAGTTCTCAGCTAAAGGTGGAGTTATGAAGGTTGTGAATGGTGCTCTGGTTCTTATGAGAGGCAATAGAGTTAGAAACTTGTGTGTTTGGTCCATAAATACAGTTATAGGTGGAGCTGCGGAGTCTTCAGATGACCATGAATCTGTCTCAACGTGCTTATGACACTCGCGCCTGGGTCACATAAGTGAGAAATGATTGACAATACCAAGCAATCGGAATTTGATATGTGGCACTAAGACAGGCAAGTTAGATTTCTGTGAGAGATGTATTTCGGAAAGCATCGAAAAGTCAGTTTCAAGACAGGTACTCATCGCATGAAAGGTATCCTTGATTATGTTCATTCAGATTTATGGGGGCCTTCTAAGGTTTACTCCAAGGGCGGGTCCCGGTTTATGCTGACTTTTATTGATGATTATTCAAAGAAAGTCTAGGTTTATACTCTGAAAATGAAGGATCAGTCATTTGTTACATTCAAGCAATGGAAGGAAATGGTTGAGAAACAGACTGGCCTGAAAGTGAAGAAGTTGATGACAGGTAATGGTAACAAGGAGTACAAATCAACAGAGTTTTAAAACTATTGCACTGATCATGGCATAGTCCGGCATTACACCACTACAGAAATTCCAGAGCATAATGGAGTTGCAAAGAGGATAATAGAACGATTTTGGAAAGAGCTTGTTGTATGTTGTTTACTGTAGGATTGTCTATGGACTTTTGGGCTGAGGCAGTAAATGCTACAGGCTACTTAATAAATAGGTCTCCACACACAAAGATTGGTTGCAAAACACCGAAAGAAATGTGGTCAAGTAATCGAGCTGATTATTCCAACTTGAGGATCTTCGGTTGTCCGGCTTATGCTCGCGTGAAAACCAATAAGTTAGAACCAAGGGTTGTGAAGTGCATCTTGGTGAGATGTGCTTCTGGAGTGAAATGATACAGGTTGTGGTGTACCAATCAAGATTCACCCAGATTCATCATCAGTAGGGATGTTACATTTCATGAGGATGCTTTACTCGAAGTGAGAAAGCGGGTGGAGGAGACAAAAGTAGGTAGCAACAGTGACACCGTTCAGGTAGAGTCCGACGTCCTAGTGAGGAAGGAGAGTGCATCCGGCTCCTCCCGGGATATAGGTGATAGTCAGACTATGCAGTAGATGTAGTGGACGGAGCCGTACATGCGCAGATGGGTATATCGCAGAAGAAGAAAGGAAACCGCATTTAGATATGGTTTCGAGGATATGACTACGTATGTGTCGACATCAGACAGTGGCCGTGATGATATGGTTGCATATGCATTGACGACTGAGTTTCTTGAATTAATGGAAGGGCTAGAAAGTAGTCCACAAGCATCAACTATGACTGAAGAGATGGAGTCTCTTGATGAGGAAGATCAAGCCATTGGATGCAAGCGGTTCTACGAGATAGAGGAATGAGCTTCCAGTGCAGGTAGAGTGCAATTTAAGGTTCCTGATCATGTATGCAATTTGAAGAAATTGTTGTAAAGGTCGAAGCAAGCTTCTGGACAATGGTACAAGTGATTTGGTGCATTCATGAAAAAATGGGTTAAATTCAAGTTCAAGCATTGCTGGGACTTGATTGGTGTGCTTAGTACCTGAGTGCCCTCAAGGGCAGGTGGAGACGGTGAGACGTAGGATCAACTTCAATGTTTGCTAAGGTGGAGATTTGTTAATTTTTATGGCTCAATAGAAATTAGTAAGTCTTGGTTAACCGGGACCTTGGATTGCCCGAGTTGTACTGTGATTAGAAATAGGGTTTTGGGTATAACAGGGTTTGAGGCTGATATTATAAATAGAGACACAGAGTCTCTAGGATGTACACAACCTCTTCTGATTGCATGATGATTCCCTCCATCTTCCCCGTGGACGTAGGCCAAAAGCCGAACCATGTAAATCTCTGTGTTCTTCTTGTACGTGATTGATCTCTTCTTATAGGCCCTACATCACAACACTAAAAATCAAGAGCAAAAGCATCTTCCCAATCTCTACAAATCCAAAACCAACTAATGGGAAAAATTATATGCAGACAAAAGGAGATTACCAAATAGTTCAAGATATGCAGCAACGACAATAGAAGAGGAAGAAAACAAACAAAGAAAGAAGTTCTCCCTTTATCTTCTTTGAAAGGAGACAACTCCAAAACCCCAGGGCTTGAAGATGAAGTCTAGAGATTTACACATCTACACATTAGAGAAGTTGCTTGAGGCAATGAATCGAGACGGAACGAAGGGAGGGGGGAGAAGTTGAGAAGTCGATTTTGAGAAGCATCATCGAGAGGGCAGTCACTTGAGGTTTGAAGAGATGGTAAATCCCATCGTTTAACTTGCCAAAAACAGTAACTGCCCTTCACAAAAAGAGATAAAAGGGAAGGCGAGCCGTTTTTGTGTGAATGAAATAATGTGGACAAAGAAGGCATTCAAGAGGGCCTTGATAGGGGTCAAAGTAAATTTGCAAAAAATCAAAATCAATTTCACAAATCTGGTTGGAAGATTTCATTTCTGCATTTTTTTTCAAGAGATGAAACGGTTCATTTGTTTTCAAGAGATGAAATGGTCTTTAAAGTTTTAAAAAGAAGAAAAGCTTTAATGATGACCCATTGACTCTGTCTTAACCGTTTTTGGATTTTAAAGAATGAGAAGTGTGAAAGTGTCATAGGAGTCAAGGAAACCTTAAAGTAATTTACAATGGTCAAAATCAATTGTATCCAGTTGTTTGATTTCTCAATTGGATCCAGTATATGAAAGAGATTGATTTCAATTGAAATCAGCCTAAGTATGTTGACCACATTGATTTCAATTGCAGATAATGACTTTCATTGCAAATATACATTTGGTATGTTTCCTCTTTAAAAGGGCCTTAGCTTCAAAGCCCCAATAATCCTAAGCGAGGACATCAAATCTTAAGGATTCGATGATCATTATACACCCCTCCCCCACTCCAAAATCAGTAGTTTAAAATTTTGATTAGTGAAATCCAATGTTGAGGACAACCTTGATCAATGTCAAATTGGTTGTTGTGGCAATGACATCAGTTTTTTTTTTTTTTGTGGCTGTTTTGGGGAGCAGGGCATGGTGGTAGTATGTACGATGGAGATAGGATGCATGGTGTGCTCTCACTCATTAAACTCATTTGAGCAATTGCTCATTAAACTCATATGTACGACAACCTCAGTGTTTTCCTCTAAGTTTTTTGGGTTTTCTTTTTTCTTCTTCTGTAATAGGGGCTATTTTTGCCCAGATTTTTCTATTCTTTTAATACAAAATGACCTTACAGCGAAAAAAGTAATGAAATTACCGATTTATAAAATCCAATTTATTGCATATTCTTGTATTATATTTAAAAATAATAGATATAGGTCTGACTGCATTGGATCCATTGGGTCTCCTCCCAAAATATGTGCCCTATAAAAATTGAGCCTTGGTAAACCATGGACGTGATAAAAAAAATGTTACCTTATTAAACCATTAAACTTTAGGGGCATAGATCAAAAGAGTTAGGATGAGCTAATGAAGTTGGTATTTTGTACACCCTTTAGGTGTCTTCAAACATTGTCATTTCTCAATCCCAAGCTTGGTCAACAATTGGCAAGGCTGCGTGCACACACAAGTCTGTCATATGGAAGCCTCCTCTTGCTATTATCACTAGGAGAGTAACAATTTTTTAGCAACTCGCAGGACCAACCTATCAACAATCTAATCACCCCCACATTCAGTAGCCATCATGAACTGATATCACAATAATTTCACACTTACCTGTACAGTAGTCACTATCATGTAGTTTAAGAAATCATTAAACGTTTAGCCCTTAAATTAAGGAATGTGGTGTCCGCATTGAGAAATTGTCTCTCTCATAATCTAATCTACAGTGTGACCTTTCCATCAAGCTATCTCCTCATGATTGACATGCATCCAAATGGATCATGGAAGTCAGAGTAAACTGTGTAAAATGGCTTTGCGCTGAGCAAAATGAACAAACTGCTCCACTCCACATAGGGTTGGGGTTGGAACTTCTGTGTCAATAATCAATTAAAATCAACTGACACTGATATTATCTCCCAGTTTCCATGCCATCCTTAATGGTGCTGAAATAGATTACCATCTATATCAAGTCACTTCTACTGCGATAAACAAAATTACCTCCAAATGGACCCTTTAAAGGAGAACACTCTGTGCATGATAAAGCCTTCTGCAGGCATCTTTAGAATACACCTCTAATTCTCTTTTTCCTTCCCCTTTTTTTTATTGGTAACATAGAACTAACATTGAAAGCTAAAAAACCACAAAGAGTAACTGAGAACAAAGGAAAAGGAAGTAGAGATTAGGAAGAGATAAAAGAAGAGAAAAAAGGCATAAGAGCATTAATGTACCACAACTATATAATAAATCCTCCCAAGAGGCCAGCCCTCTCAATCCCCTACTTGGCTAAAGCATATGCCGGATAGTTCGCCAATCGAAGAAAACCCCAACGCACTAACCATTCAAATCGTGTAGAAGTGGGAAATATTTTCCACCATTTCCTCTGTTCTCATATCTCTTACTTTTTACTCTGCCAGTAATAATTTACCAATCCAAAATAATTTTTTTAAAATTTAGAATCTATATTCGAGAGTCACATGTTGAGACATTTATCTTCTCAGCATGCACTGAAATAAATGAAAAGGTCTCGATGGGCAAGAAATACATGGTGAACTAAAAGTTTCGTCTACTCACAAAATCAGCCAAATAGTGTGCAAACACTAAAACAGTTTACACATTTAGCAACGGAATTTTTCAAAATAAAAAGTTAACAAAACATCAGTAAAAACCTTTACCGACGGAAATATTTTCGTCGGCCAGACGTCGGTAAAAACTCGTGGACAAAACCTTTTACCAACGAAACTTTTTTCCATAAGCAAAAATAAGATTTTTTCCGATGATTATCTAACTTTTGCCGACGTTGTTAAAATGTCAGTAAATTTATTTTACTTTTCTAAAACTTTAATATAACTTTTACCGATTTTTTTTTCGTCAGCAAAATCAAAAGGAAAATTGAATAAAAATAACGAATTATTTACCAACGTTTTTTTCGTCTGTAAAAGAAAAAGGAAAAATAAATAAAAAATAAAAAGAGTTTTACTAACATTTATTTTCGTTGGCAAAAAAAAAAAAAAAAGAAAAATAAATAAAAAATAAAATACTTTTACTGACATTTTTTTTCGTCGGAAAAAGAAAAAAGAAAAATAAAAAAAATAAAATACTTTTACCGACGTTTTTTTTAGTCGGTAAAATTTAAAAAATAATAATAATAATAAAATACTTTTACAGGCGTTTTTTTTCACCGGCAAAAGAAAAAAGAAAAATAAAAAAAATAAATTACTTTTACTGACGTTTTTTTCATCGATAAAATAAAAAAGAAAAATAAATAAAAAATAAAATACTTTTACCGACGTTTTTTTTCGGTCGGTAAAAGAAAAATGAAAAAAATAGAATACTTTTAACGACGATTTTTTTTCATCGGTAAAAGATAAAAGAAAAAAGAAATACCTTCACCAACGTTTTTTTTCGTCAGCAAAAGAAAAAGAAAAATAAAAATAATAAAAATAATTTAACCGACGTTTTTTTTGGTCAGTAAAAGAAAAAAGAATAATAAACAAAAAATAAAATACTTTTACCAACGTTTTTTTTTCGTTGGTAAAAGAAAAAGAAAATTAAATAAAAAATAAAAGCATTTTTTTCCGACGATTATTTCCATCGGTAAAAAAATGTTTTTATTTTTTATTTTTTCTTTTGTCGACGAAAAAAAACGTTGGTAAAAGTATTTTATTTTTTTTTAAATATTATATTTGTTTTTTCAATATAATTTTCCTGTAAACCTGTTTATACACTTGTATAAAAAAATAAATATGTTCGTGTACCTATATTCAATATAAAAAATGCATGCAAACAAAAGTTCCTAAATAAACAAACAACCATAGCCATTTTTCGCCTTAATCAATAATTATACAGTCCCATAGAAATGTCCAATATACAATACAAAATAATCTAAAAAGAATAAAACAACCCCACAAGTCTGTAACTGACCCCAAAGCGTCCATCAATCTGCAATGACAAAAACAACATTAGAATCTTTTCAATGAATTAAATTATAAATGAAAGATAAACATGTATATGTATATATATATATATATATATATATATAAATCTTTTCCTAAGTTTTTCGGCGGCCTGTTTTCCAGCCTAAGTGTTGAGAATCAGGCGGTTTTTGCGTTTAATTCGTTAACCGGAAGTCCGATTCACTAACCGTCAATTGCTACAAGTTACTTTGGCCTTGAACAAGGTACCCGTGTTGGTTTCTATAATGTCCGATGGCCGTTTCCCGTTTTCGACCTCCGACGGCCTATTTTCGAGACTTAAAAGTGTTAAGAATCCAACGTTTTTACGTCTAATTCGTCTAATTCGTTAATCGGGAGTTCGATTTATGAGCCGTCAGTTCCTGCAAGTTAATTTCGTCTCGAGCGAGGTGCTCGTCCTAGTTTTTGATTTTTTTAGGGGCCGTTCGCCATTCCGGACCCTCGGTGGGCCGTTTTCAAGCCTAAGTGTTGGAAAATCGTCGATTTTTGCTTCTAAGTCTCTAACCGGGAGTCCTATTTGCGAAAGTTCCTACAAGTTACTTTACCCTCGAGCGAAGTGCTCATGCCAGTTTCCAATTTTTCCGGGGGCCGTTTCCCGTTCTGGACCCTAGGCGGGCCATTTTCGAGCCCAAGTGTTGGAAAATCCTATGTTTTCGCTTCTAATTCTCTAATCCGAAATCTTATTTGTAAACCGTCAGTTCCTACAAGTTACTCTACCCTCAAGCAAAGTGCTCGTGCCGGTTTCCGATTTTTCCGAGGGCCGTTTCTCGTTCCGGACTCCCGACAAGCCGTTTTTGAGCCGAAGTGTTGGAAAATCCAATGTTTTCGCTTCTAATTCTCTAACCGAAAGTCCTATTTGCGAACCATCAGTTCCTACAAGTTAATCTACCCTTGAGCGAAGTGCTCGTGCCGATTTCCGATTTTTCCGGTGGCTGTTTCCCGTTACGGACGCCCGGCGGGTCGTTTTCGAGCCGAAGTGTTGGAAAATCCGATGTTTTCGCTTCTAATTCTCTAATCGAGAGTCCTATTTGCGAACCATCAGTTCCTACAAGTTGATCTACCTTCAAGCGAAGTGCTCGTGCTGATTTCCGATTTATCTGGGGGCTGTTTCCCGTTCCGGACCCTTGGCGGGCCGTTTTCGAGCCTAAGTGTTGGAAAATCCTATGTTTTCGCTTCTAATTTTCTAACCGAGAGTCTTATTTGTGAACCGTCAGTTTCTACAAGTAACTCTACCCTCGAGCAAAGCGCTTGTGCCCATTTCCAATTTTTCAGGGGGCCGTTGCCCGTTTTGGACCCTCGGCGGGCCGTTTTCGAGCCTAAGTGTTAGAAAATCCGATGTTTTTGCTTTTAATTCTCTAACCGGGAGTCCTATTTGCGAATCGTCAGTTCCTACAAGTTACTCTACCCTCGAGCGAAGTGCTCGTGCTAGTTTCCGATTTTTCCGGGGGCCATTGCCCGTTCCGGACACCCGCCGGGCCGTTTTCGAGCCTAAGTGTTGGAAAATCCAATGTTTTCGCTTCAAATTCTCTAACCGAGAGTCCTATTTGCGAACCGTCAGTTACTACAAGTTACTCTAACCTCGAGCGAAGTGCTCGTGCAAGTTTCTGATTTTTCCAGGGGCCGTTTCCAGTTCCGGACCCCTGGCGGGCCGTTTTCGAGCCTAAGTGTTGGAAAATCCTATGTTTTCGTTTCAAATTCTCTAACCGGGAGTCCTATTTGCGAACCATCAGATCCTATAAGTTACTCTACCCTTGAGCGAAGTGCTTGTGCCAGTTTCCAATTTTTCCGGGGGCCGTTTCTCGTTCCGAACCCTCGGCGGGCCATTTTCAAGCTTCAGTGTTGGAAAATCCGATATTTTCGCTTCTAATTCTCTAACCGAGAGTCTTACGTGCAAACCGTCAATTCGTACAAGTTACTCTACCCTCGAGCGAAGTGCTCATGTCGGTTTTCGATTTTTCTGGGGGCCGTTTCCCATTCTGGACCCCCAGCGGGCCGTTTTCGAGCCTAAGTGTTGGAAAATCCTATGTTTTCGCTTCTAATTCTCTAACCGAGAGTCCTATTTGCGAACCGTCAGTTCCTACAAGTTACTCTACCCTTGAGCGAAGTGCTCGTGCCGGTTTCCGATTTTTCCAGGAGCCGTTTCCCATTCCGGACCCCTGCGGGCTGTTTTCGAGCCTAAGTGTTGGAAAATCCAATGTTTTCGCTTCTAATTCTCTAACCGAGAGTCCTATTTGCGAATCGTCAGTTCCTACAAGTTACTCTACCCTTGAGCGAGGTGCTCGTGCCGGTTTCTGATTTTTCCAGGGGCCGTTTCCCGTTCCGGACCCCCGCGGGCTGTTTTCGAGCCTAAGTGTTGGAAAATCCAATGTTTTCACTTCTAATTCTCTAACCGAGAGTCTTATTTGCAAACTATCAGTTCCTACAAGTTACTCTACCCTTGAACTAAGTGCTCGTGCCGGTTTTCGATTTTTCCGGAGGCCGTTTCCCGTTCCTTACCCCCGGCGGGCCGTTTTCGAGCCTAAGTGTTGGAAAATCTTCGATTTTTGCTTCTAATTCTCTAACCGGGAGTCCTATTTGTGAACCGTCAATTCCTACACATTACTCTACTCTCGAGCAAAGTGATCGTGCCGGTTTCTGATTTTTCCGGGGGCCGTTTCCCGTTCCGGACCCCCGACGGCCGTTTTCGAGCCTAAGTGTTGGAAAATCATCGATTTTTGCTTCTAATTCTCTAACTGGGAGTCCTATTTGCGAACCGTCAGTTCCTACAAGTTACTCTACCCTCGAGCGAAGTGCTCGTCTGGTTTTCGATTTTTCCAAGGGCCGTTTCCCATTTCGGACCCCCGACGGGCCGTTTTCGAGCCCACGTATTGGAAAATCCTATAGTTTCGCTTCTAATTCTCTAACCAGGAGTCCTATTTGCGAACCGTCAGTTCCTACAAATTGGAGTATTCTAACTCTTACTGCATGCGAATACAAGTAGGCTTGTCATGCAAGGAGTGACATTACAAAATTGATGATAAAGAAAAGAAAAAAAATAAATGATTAATATCTTCCCAATTGGGGTATTTACAGGACTGCAAGTTGGACCATATATTAACCCTTTGAATTACTACAATATTGCCCTTGCATGTACAGAATTTAAGACATCAGAAATTTGCATATTCACTATACCCCATAGTTCTTCATCTACCCTCATTAAGACATTGTCAGATATGATTTTAATCAGCCAGCTCTTCCCTTTTATCACTTTTGAATTACCCATGTTAATATGAGAAATGAAATAGTTATCAATATATATATATATATATGAAAAATGAAATACGTTTTGTTATTTGGAAGACATGAAGAATACATCGTTCTGCAACAAGGCGCACTGGGGTATTCCCATCCTTCAAGCATTATGCAAGTGCGGGACCCAAAATAGGAAGATAGCTTGTAACAGCCAAAGAATTTGCCTGTAAAAAGACAACGTGAACGGATTTCAGCAGTGGCATTTAAAACCTTTCACAGTATGTAATCGATTTAAAAGTAGAAATCATCGGTTCAAGAATGATGAATGTACGCTAAAATATGCACCTTTGCAACTGCTTTCAGACCAGACAAAGCTCTTCTTCTAACTTCACCGGAGTCATCCTGCAGAGCTGATACTAGAGAAGGAAGAAGTTCTAACTGGTAATGAGCATTTGATAATTCTCGTTGAACTTGATAAGCAAGAAGCCTTCCTAACGCCTTGGTTGGAGTTTCACGAATTGGAAACTAATACACAAAAAAAGTTCAGTAACGCAAGCAACAAGATGCCAACAACCAGCCAACATAAGAGTAAAGTTTATAATACCTTGTCATCTTTCAAAGCATCTTTAAGGCGGTCAGTAATAGATGAAAACCCAGTGGACGGGCATATCTTGGATGCACTGATCAAAAACATCGATGAAAATGCTAGAACAGAGCCATGCCTAACAAACCAATTTGGCAAGGATGCCAATCTAGAAAGAGTGCGCAGCAGCTCAAGAGGTTCAGTGTCCTCCATGTACTGTCATAACAATTAAAACGTTACAGATATAGCAGAGGTCAAACCATGATTAGCAGTGGAAGACACCCAATGTTAAGAGTGACATGAAGAGAGACAGGAGTGACTATCAATAGCACTCCTGATACAGGAGAGAAACATGTGTGTGTGTGTGTGTGTATTTGCAAGTCTACAGATTAAAATACCAGAGCTCATCATCAAATACAGATGTATTAGAAGGCTACAAGGAGCACAATTCCAAAGTTCATACTTCATAGTATTTACATATTTCTAAAAAATTCCATAATAAAGTCATTATTTACACATTAGATATCATGCAAGTTCTACGTGTGACAATAAAATAGTAAAAGATCCAATCATTATTGCTCTTACCATTAAATAAAGTCAAATCACTTCCCATAACAAGTAAACGAAAAGCAAAAGAGAAAAGGAAGAAAGGAGTGGCATTGCCAAGATCAACAGGAACCATCCACTATGCATAACTAAAGTTTAATCAAAATCAAAATCCATAATGCACACCCAGTTATGGGAACAACAAACTCCTTCAGTGCTTGCTCACTATTCACTTCAATCAATTCACCTAATCCCTCTGCTGCTTGCTCTCTCAATACGGCGGACCCACTTATCAGACCCTGAAGTGCAATATAAATGAACTCATAGGCACAATGTGTAAGATAAGAGGAGAACAGGAGACATCTAAAATCTGCACAATTTGTAAAATAAGAGCGCCAATGCCAATGAACTCTACTGACATCATGATTACAAGTGACATAAAAGTAAGAATTGCATCATCGAATGACCGTTGTCAAAATGACCAGTGGGTTGATTTAACAAACCTCAAGCAGAAGTCTTCAAAGGTAGTTTATAATGAAACAATAATTACTTCTAAACAAGAGGTCATGGTTTGGATATAATAGACTCTAAATGCTAGAGAAAAACTCAAAAGGAGAAAAAAAGTGATAATTTGACAGTTGCAATGTACCCAAAAGCCATAACCCTGCCCATCTTCAAACGTCAAGGAGAAATGCAAAATATGCTTGGCCTTTTGTTAGCAGCCCAGAAAAGTTTCCAGCCATGCTGAATCAAACCATAATATTCGAAAGAGTCCAAATCCAAACCATTCCAAATCAGTATTAGTATGTAATAAACAGCATGAAATTGATTATCAACAATACATTTGGTTTACCAGTGCGCTAATGAAGTTGGAGTTGTTGGACAACTGTAGGTGCTCTATCAACCTTGAAACTAAATGTGGGGTTAAAGATTAAAGAATTAGTCTCTGCTTACCAACCCCGCACCCCCACAAAAAAAAAAAAAAAAAGGGACTTCCAGAAAAGAAAGAAAATAACATAATAATTTATATACAAATATATTATGAAACAAGCATAAATGTACTGGGAATTATTCAAAAGCTAACATAATAATGATTTAGACAAACCTGAAGAAATATTGGTAGCAATGGTTGAAGAGTTTTAGGAAGACAAAACCCCGGTATTAAGATGGGTCCTCCCTGCAATCCAATTAAAAAGATAATTTCAAGAAACGGGGAAATACTTCGAAGAACAGAAAGAAACAATAGGGGCAAGGGCACAGAATCACATTAGAAAAAAAATTACAGGCAACGTGACGGGAAATTATCCACTTAGCTAATGGTAATGACATACTTTCTTTTTTCTTCGCTCCTTATCCCTAGCAGTAGAGCAAGACAGCATCATGGACTAACTTTATGTATGAAGGAAGCACTTTCTTAGGAACTGCAAACAAACCAGATTATCAGCAACACCCTTAAGCAGGTCTGACAACAAAGAGTCCACTCCTTCCTCATCAATGACTAAAACCACAATTTCTGCAGCCTTCTTAGCCAAATGTTGGACAACCTAAATATTAACAAGCATCAAGTGCATTTGACAAATAGAATAACCTATTTTCATCAGAAATAGAATAATCATTCAATTGTGGTAAAAGTGAGAAAAGTGAGCCAAAGAGACCAAAGAAACATTAAATTAAGGCACAACACTAGCCACCCCCCTTGCTTTTTGTTATTTCTAATACAAAAACATCCCTTACACACGAACCCAAGTGTTCGGGTTGCTAATGGCTTAATAGCAATGCAAAACCATAGGATATGGATAAGAGACTGGTGTGGGAGCATACTTCAGGCTCTCCTGGTCAACAACCATAAGTGGTTACTTGACTTTTTCCATCCTCATAACCACTAGACATCATCCGCTCTATTTCACCAACTCAACTATCCAACTTATCATCACATTCAACAATAGGATCACCATCCTCACCGTTGGGGTCTCCACCAACCATCATGAATAAAAAATGGACCCTATATACCAACATTTGTAGGGTCTTCAAGGACTAGCATAGGGTGTGGAACACACTTCCAATAATGGCCACCGGAATGATAATGCATTGAAAGAGACTCAAGCTAGGGCACATGGACATCCAAGCTGTGGAGTTGCATGGGAACTTGCAACTTTTTAATTAAAAAAGTTAATGTATTGTACGGTCATCATAGAAAGTTGATATTTAGAGTCTTCATAAATACTACATTTTTTTTTTTTTTTTGAAAAAGAATAATACAATTGCAAGAAATGAAATGAACATACCTATCATAGAGGGCGGCATGAATTGTAGGGATGAGATCATCCATGAAACTCAGCAACTGGTGCCTATCAGCACTTGCCATCATTTCACTCAGACCAATACATACACCCTGTGATCAATTGGAAATGTGAAAATGGAGAATAAATAAATAAACAGAACTTCCAAGGATATTCTAATCCAAGAAAATACCACCATACGAGATTAGTATGAATGTAAATTCAAGAAACCCAAGCGCCATCTATTGCTAAGCTCAAAATGGATAAAAACTGCATATAGTTCACATTCAATTAACCTAAATAAGATGCAAAATGGTACCTGAGTTATCATATCAATAATCTAGCTCATGTGATCAGAAACACATGGCTCACTAGTAGGAGGTAGGCACTGAAGAGAAGCCATATCATCATGAAATTCATCACAAAACCGGCCACTCAAATGTATTGGATCCTTGCCCAATTCATTTGCTCTTTGAATGATCTGCAGTACCCAAGAAATTAGCAGCCAAGGCCAAATTGGATATAAAATGCTGTTTGAATGGTTATGTAAAAAACCAATAATGAACATTAAAAATTCTTGTGGCATTGCAGCTAAAAAGAATAAAAAGTGTGCAAAGAATTTATTGGAAAAAAGGAAAGAAAGAAACAAAAAAATACTGACCAAAGGGTTTATATGTTAAAATTTTGTTATAAATTTTGGTGGTTATAAATTTCGACTAGTTATTATGTTAAAATTTAAAGAGAATAATCTACTAACCAAAGGGTCGCATCATGATCTCCAGTAGCTGCGTCATCACCAGCAGAAGTGGTCCCTCTCGTGATGTCGAAATAGCTGGTCGAATCTATCCCTACCGCAGTTGCCAACTGCTGAACAAGGGCCTCAAGTGCACGTATCCTCCTGTCCTACTCAGCCTGCCTCCTAGCATGCTCAGCTAGCTGCTCCCGCAGGGCAATCACCTCAGGATCCGGTGCCCGAGACTGTGTGGAAGATGAAGAGGTCCTCGTGTATATCCCATACCCTTTTAAGTATCCCGACCTCTTCCCAAGCACATCAACAGCAATCTGTTCCTCAGTCATCGGAGCTGTGACAGAGGGCTGCGACTGCTCCTCAGTCCGCTGCACCAAGGCCTCCTACCATTTAAATCAATAAGAGATTTAGAATGCTTTTATAGCATTATTGATCATAATTGATTTATTAGCAAACGTACATGTCTCTGCCGAGCCACCTCATTTACCCACTCATTACTCTTTTCTCTGTAGTGGGTGTCGTGGAAGAACTGAGTAATAGGCACCGCTTGACCGGCATTCCGTGCTATCTGTCATTTGAAATAGCTTTGTATTAGATATGAACCAAGCTACATATTGATAAATTAATAAACTTAATCAAGTTTCTTCATATGAATATAATTAGTACCATCAGAGACATCCTCGATGCAAATGACCTGGAGCCACTAGTATGATTATATGGCAGCTTGGCTCGACTCTCTTGAGCTTTTTTCGACTTTGCCTACGTAGAAAAACAATAATACAATAGCAGTCATTTATAAAATCATTACTAATAGAATTACGTTGGAATATAATTAATTGTTGTAGATAACATCCCAAAGTTACCTTCTAGGCTGGTGATTCCCAGCACTGCGAGACCATCAACTGCCAGTCAGTTGGATCACAACCCTCTGCCGGGTGGTCCTGGGGTCGGGGAACCCCCTGCTCCAATAGCTAGAGATAGTGACTATGCAGCTCGTACTTCCAACTCCTATACAAAACCCCGCATTGGCGGTCAATGTCCGCCCTGAGCTGTATATCGCCCTCGTAGTCCCCGATATAAAAAATTTGCTACAATTAGGGGAAAGCCATATAAAGATTAGTAATAACAAAATATAATCAGATATTGTAATGAGGAGCACAACTATAATCAGTTTGGTTTGATATTTCTCGCTTCAGTTTACCTGAACCGCAGCAATGACGGCAAGCTTGATCCCACTGTCAAGCTTCTTCCAACCATGGGGCCTAACTGGGGCAACCTCTCTAATGGCTAACCCAAGATGGTTAACCAGTGATGGGGCATGTTCCCCTTTTGGCCTATGACTGAAGATGGGGATCGGGACTGGGATGTTATGACCCAGCTGTCTCCTCAGCTGTGTCACATTCTTCCCTCGCGTAACACTCATTACACAGCTCGGAACCTCCGAGACTAGGGCTGATGTTGTTAAGATGACAGTGCTAAATGAGTTAGTGAATACAAATCATTAAATTGAGGTGAATTCAAGATTTTAAAAGGTCATAATTTTCTCACCTACGCTGCTCCCAATTGTATGAGGACTTGTCAGAGGCTGGGATGGCTGAGGCTGGGTCGGCGAGGGCTGTGTGGTCGGAGGCTGAATTGGCAGAGGCTGGGGGGATGCCAAATCAGGGGTGCTCCCTGATCCTCCGGACCGTGTAACTAGAAGAGCAGCTGGCGGAGGTTGTGTCGAGACCTCAGGTGTGCTCTCTACACGAGCCAACTTGAGTGCAACTGCGATACTCCTAGCACGTTTCACCCTCTTATCCCGAGGCATATCTGCAACCTGGCTTAAAGCAAAGTGACAAGGAAAATAAATAATTATTAGCAAAAATCAATAATATTAGTAAAGTGAATATCAGCAATTTACATTAAATGGAAATGGAAATCATTTTAACATGAGTGTCACCATCAAAACTAATATTTTAAAGTACACATCATAGAGATTCACAGAAAGATTACCTCATCCGATTGAGACCAAGATGTCTCGTCATCTACATCATCATCTTCGGGGGGAAGGTAGTTCTCATCCTTATCATTCCCACTAACATTGCTCTTTCCCTTATCATTTGTCCCTTTAGCCGAACCAAATATAGCACGTGTGGTCGGTGGGAGCCCTAGAGATGCAAGTTTTTTTGCATTCTGTTTAATTGTCTTTTTTCTCTTTAATAAATAATTGGATGCTTGCCCTTGACGGGACAACTCTCCTGGTTTGACCCATTTTTTCCCTCCATTTGGCATATTTTGCAACTATGGTATAAGAATAAAATTTGAAATGTAGAAATGTCTTATCCATATATGAAGATAAATATGTTATTTATCTTATAAGTCTTCAATTCATAACATTGAAGATAAATATTGAATAGATTGAATGTGTTTATGAGGTGGGAAATTTGAATTAAAGAGCTTCTGGTGGGATTTATTTTTTTATTTTTATTTTATTTATTTATTATTATTATTATTTTTTTTTGAGAAGTGGGGCTTTACCTCACTTGACTCTACAAGTAGAATTGCCAAACAAGCCCTAAAGAGCACATGAATCTCCTTTTTTTAGCTTAAGACAGTTGCCTTCTTTCATATTCAGCAGATTCCTATTTGAGTGTGTGTTTTTCTGTCTATGGGCAGAGAATTCTTGTTAGTTGAGTGCCTAAGATATCACACCAGCCATAGATGTGTAGGTTCATACTAGAAACATGATACTTTTTTTGCATTATACAAGCATCATGAATCACTTCACTAGCACCAAGCATATATTTTATATGAATGTACAATTCATGTGAACATGAATATTAATTATATCTTTCTGATTTCAACATGGGGCATTAACAACTTAACTACTAGATCGTTATTGTTTGTTTGAACCTTAGACTCACCCTTTCTTTTAGTAATTTGTTCTTGGAATCTGTTTTTTTTTTTTTTTTTTTTTTTTTTTTTTTTTTCAAATAGTGTTCTTGGAATCTGTTGCTTCCATCATACTGGCCATGCATGTGTTATATGAAGATGTTCTTACTCTAGGCTTGATCATTCCGGTAGAAATTTCGAGTAATGAGACAACATTCATTATCTCATGCTTATTGGCTGCTCTCCTTTCCCCTATGAATATCATTTATAATTGACTTGTTAGAGAAGGCTGGTTTTAATCGCTCCACTAATTTGATCTAGTTACAGAAAGAAACTTATCCAGATGGAAACAGTTTCATTATATTGAAAAATTCTTGATTTGAACCAGGACCTGGAAGTCTACTTGTGCATCCAGGTAGCTCCAAAAGAATGCATTTCAGTGTCAACTGTGATGGTTTGACCAATTTATGTGGTTTTTGTGGCATGGTTGTCCTGGCTATTATCCAGGCTGACAGTTCTGTTTTGAACACAAAGAAAATATGAAAACCTAATACCAAGATGCAGCAAGGAGAAAACATAGTGATAAGTTTTTTTTTTTTGAAGTGTGGTTGGAAATAAGTGTCTACTTTCACACATGTTGGGCATGGTTCAGTGGCCACAATATAGAGCTTATGGAACTAACCATTAATATTGAACGCCCGGAATTCTCTCAAATCTTAAGATCTTAGCCATCTCATCTTTGGCATATTTTCTTGGACCTTTTTTTTTAAACGGATATTTTCTTGGACCTTTACTGCAATTTATTCATTATTATATATTTGTAGGCAAAGATCAAAGGGTTAGGTTATTCAGTAGTGCTAGTTGTTTTGACCATCCCCTATCTGACATGGGGCCTACCAGATCAATAGTCTGGAGTTCTCCTAGACATAAAAAAAGGGCCTAAATGCTGATGGACTTGGCACTTGAAGAGTGTTTTAGCTGAACATGTGGCAATATGTTGCCCATGTCGCTCCCGGTGTGACCAGCTCTTGAAATTTAATCCTAGGACAGTTCATTACAGTAATAGATAAATGAAAATAAAAGTGAAAGAAAACTAGAACAGACTATATATTTAGGAAGGTCTGTTCAATGCTGATCTGTAAAAATCTACATAGCAAATGCTCAAATAAGAAGATAATGAAAATCATGCAAAAGCTATTGAAGAACATCATTGATCATAGCATATATGCAAACTATATAGATCATGTACATCATAGCCCATATATGTATCATGACATGGACATCAAATACACCCTGACAATATTACATATTCCAGAAGATTGAATTGCACAACTTGATATGAGATACTGTGAACTACACACATTTAAAGAAATGAAGGCCGTGATAAAAAAAAAAACCCTATGTGCACCAGCAAATGAACTTCGATTACAGGGACATTTTTATAAGACAAAGAGTCGGGCATGCATTGTTATGTGGCACCGAATATTTGGCAATGAAGAAACTACAAGAAGTTAAGGCACACCTGTCTAAGATGCTTCTGCTGAGATTCAATGCTGAATAACAAGAAAGTATAAAATATTGAATGAGTAAATAAGAGGAACTCTGTGGGCTCCACTATGTGAAATCAAAGAATATTGTTTGCAATGGTCTGCTGTCTTCTCATATATTAGATTGTGGAGCAACAAAATATATCCCTAAATTGGGATGTGTGGTATAATAGAACTAGCGAAGTTGTCCAAATAGGTGAACTCGATCTATTATATCACATGTTGGTATTTCTTTAATCAAAATATAAAAAGTCTATATGATACTTATGGTTTGAGGAGCGTTTTGTACAGAAATAGTTGGGTTTTTTTTTTTTAATAAAGGCAACAGTTGGTAGTTCATGCTACAACTATCCACTTGAGGGGATAGCACTTGAACCGAAATAAAAAGGGCAAGGAGATCATGAATTCCTTTACAAGGGACTTACACAAATCCTCCCTCTTATGCCCAGGCTGAGAGATAGCTATAGAGAGAAAGCACTAATTACTAGTTCTATGATCAAGGCATCCATCTGCAAAGTGAACTAAATGGAGTTCGAGCTATCCTGCACATTTAAGGATTCCACGTTGTGATTGATCTTACCCTTCATGGATTGAACTAGATGGAGTTAATCTTTCATTTTAACTGGTGGATTAGGATTCCAAAATGAAGAATTATACCAGGTCTATTTCTTTGATTAGTGTCAACTTAATGTGCTTTCCTCAAGGCCTAGCTTATCAAAGAACTTGGAACTCCTGTAGACCTATTGGACCACTTTTGCATTAATCAATATAGTAATATGATTTGTTCCTTCTGTATAACTAACCATATAAGAATGTTAGGTTGAAAAAAAAAAAAATTAATTGGCTGAGTGATTTAGGATAATGATTTGAATGGTTGGGATTCATTACACCATACTTCATGGATCATACCTTTCCACCCCAACTATGCAAGAATTGCATCACTCAGTCACCAACCATGAGAAGGAAAAAAGATGTAGTGGAGAGACCAAAAAAAGTCAATTAAGTTTTGCTATTGTAGCCAAAAAGAATCAAGGTGTGCTATACAGAGTATGTAGACATCTCCAAAAGAATGTGGAATTTTCATTTATTGTCTTTGAACAAGCCCTTTGAAGCCCCAAATTAATGGCTTGGACCATAAATCAAGATTATTTTCAGGTCTGAATCTCATGTTCAATGGGAATAATCCAAGTTTAGTCAAAATACTATATTAATTTATAGAAGCATGGAGACCAAGCATTTACTCATAGGACTCAACTAACAAAATTATGTCTCCAATCACATGCTTTAGATTGATGACTATCCTTCTCCGATGCTACCAAAAAGTTCAGATTGTAGATTACTTTTGTTTTGTTTTGTTGACTATGTTGCATGGTCATGTGATATGTATAATGTTGTATATAAGAAATGAATTTTAGGTTGAATATCTTATTAGTGTAAAATCATGCAAATGACAGTTCAATTAACTTAATTAAGTTGACTTGATACAAACTTCTCCAATACTGAACAAGGTTCATATTGCAGACACATGAGACCAATCAAAGTTATACATTGAGACTCCACCAACCATTAAATTAAAACATCAAGCAAATAGATGAATATGTTGAATTATTGTTTGAATATAAAACTGAGACAATATAAAGCCGCAACAAATGTAACATTTACCAAAAAAAAAAAAAAATTCTTACAAATGTAACAATTTTAGTGCCATACATAAACATTCCATTCCACAGTACAAGCAACCTTACAATATAAACCTAACATTCAATTCATTCCATCTCATTATAACCGGACCACATCATAAAACTGTAACACATCGATATTTTTGCAAAACAAAAAGAAGCAAATAATTCAGATTTCAGTAAATAAATGAAACGAAGAGAAAAGAGATGAGAAAGAGAGTTTACCTGCAGAGAGGGGAGAGATGCAGAGGCAGCAACGGCAGAGAGAGCGGTGCCAAGAGAGAGGCGCTGGTGTTGTGATCGGAGGCACAGATCGCAGAGAAGGGACGACTGATGATAGAGAGAACAAAGAGAGACGGAGAGAGAGAGAGACCGAGAGAGCGAGAGACAGAGAGCAGAGGGCGACTGAGAACGAGAGAGAGAGCAGAGAGAGACCGAGAGAGCGAGAGACAGAGAGCAGAGAGAGACCGAGACCGAGACCGAGAGAGAGAGAAAGCAGAGAGAAACCAAGAGAGCGAGAGAGAGAGAGCAGAGAGAGGTCGACAGATCGGAGAGAGCGAGAAATCGGAGAGATCAGAGAGGGTAAGAGAGAGAGAGAGAGAGAGAGAGAGAGAGCAGAGCGAGAGAGAGAGAGAGAGTGAGGGAGAGAAGATCGAGAGAGCGAGAGAGAGAAATAGCAGAGAGAGAGAGAGGGGGGAGAAAAGAGGGCTATTGGTGGCGGGAGAGGGCAAAAAAGTGGGAAAAACAAAGGGCTTTACCGACGTTTTAAATTAGACGTCGGTTATAAATTTTCCAATGCTGATTTTCGTCGGTAAAAAAAAATTCGCCGGTAAAGGTCTCGGATTTTAAGTTTTCCTAAAAATAAAATTAAAATTTACCTACATTTTACAAAAACCATCGCTAAAAGTTCATTTTACCCACGTCATCAAAATTCGTCGATAATAGTCTCTGATATTTATTTTCCCTAAAAATGAAGTTAATAAAAAAAAATTTGAACTTTGTCGACAGTTTTCAAGGAAACGTCGCTAAAAGTCGATTTTACCGACGTTTTGTAATTCGTTGGTATTTTTGTAGGGAAAATCAATTTCTTGGGACCCACGGAAGTGATAAATCAATTGAAGAATTAAAAAAGGAAAACCAAGGTATTGAAGCTCTGCATGGGGTCCACACTACCCTGGTTGGAAGATTCAATTCAAGCCAAATAAAGAAGAAAAATAAATTGCAAAAGAAAATCCAACCATATGAAGGACATCCAAGGTATGGGAATTTCAAGCATTGCACACAGAAGTGAGGCCCATCATGTGTTCCAATTGATAATACAAATATGAATTTCGGATTTGGAATTATTAAGCCAAGAAGTAATTTGAGGAATTTCTTAAGGGCATGTTTGTATAACACTTTTTCGCGGAAAACCCATTTTTTTGGTGTTTAGTGCGGAATAATTCCGCGGAAATGCTTTCCTGCCCCGTCAGCATTTTCCTTGATAATGGTGGAAATGGGTTTCCTATGGGGGGTATGGGAAATGGATTTCCTTGGAAAACTTCTCTATCTTTTCCTCACTCTTGTCCATTTCAACCCAAAACCCCTACAACTCTTTCATTTTTTATTTCTTTATAAAAATTATTATTTAATGTTGAATAAATAATATACATGTTATGTTATTTTTCTTCAAAAAATTATATCACCAAATAAGAATTTTTGATTTTTTATAAGGAATCCATAGCCGCACCAAACAATATTAGCACCAATTCAATGAGGAAACTCTTTTTGCACCAAACATGAAAATCTAAATTCTATAGAAATCCTTTTCTGAGGTTTTTATTTCTATGGAATTTGCTGACGTGGCAGTTCTTTTTTCCTCGGAAATGGTGTGTACACAAACATGCCCTAAGAGAGGAAGTGGGCGCATATTAGGATAGATTCAAGCAAATTTCAGAGTCCTAAATATGGAGGGTAGTAACCAAGAAGTTGCACAATAAATTCAAATCCAAAGAGTCCAGGTTTCCTTTTAAGAACTCTACAAGTTGGATTTCAGTCAAGATATGTTTCTAAATATTTGGAAACTTTTGCAAGCCAAGAAGCTATCCAAAAGAAATATAAAACGTCCAACACTTTGCCTTCCCAAGCTTCTCCATTCCAAGTTGGACATCCAAGCCATGATTGAAGATAAAATTTAAGATTCAAAATTTGAATCTTGAATCAAGAAAGAAAAGGAAAAAAAAAAGAAAAAAAATCCAAAAGAGGCTTTACACGTCCAAAGCCATGAAGGTTCAAGATGTTACACTCCAAGTGGGGTCCAAATGCATTCAAATTAGAATTGCATTGCAAATCTTATTTTTATATTTTATTTGGAAGAAAACTGGGCCCAAAAGAGGAAGTTGCATGTGATAAGAAGAATCCTATTTTCACTAAGATTGTGGGCCAACCCCTAGAAACTCTCTCAAAACCCTCTTAATCCTAATTCAACTTAGACCCCACACTACTAATCCTCATCCAAATCAAAACCTAGCAAGCCAAATCATCAAAAATACATAAAAGGAGCCAAAAAGGGGCTGCACGTGAATCCATCTTCCCGCATTCCTCTTGGACGACTAGCAACATCTTCCCCTTTTCCATTATTTTTTTCTTCATCTCTCCCTATACTTCCATCAATATTTCATCCAAGGCCTTCCCTAAGGCACACCACCACTTGGATTTTTACACCGCCACGCTACCGCCGTTGCTATCGTCACTCCACCGTTGGACCAGTCATTCATCATTTTCCCTTGCTTCGATTTGTAATTCGTTGGTAATAATCTCTATTTTTACTTTTCCTAAAAACTAAGTTAAATCTAAGTTTGAAAAGAAGCCTTTTACCGACGTTTTGTAGAAAACATCGCTAAAAGTCAAGCTTTTACCAACGTTTTATAGAAAACGTCGCTAAAAGTCAGGCTTTTAGCGACGTTTTATAATTCGTCAGTAATAATCTCTGATTTTTACTTTTCCAAAAAAATAAGTTAATTCTAAGATTTAACTTTACCGACGTTTTTTAGGAAAATGTCGCTAAAAAGCAGACTTTTACCGACGTTTTAAATAAAAAGTTGGTAAAAGTCAGGCTTTTAGACATTTTATAATTCCTCGGTAATAATCTCTAATTTTTACTTTTCCTAAAAAAACAAGTTATTTCTAAGATTTAACTTTACCGACGTTTTTTAGTAAAATGTTGCTAAAAAGGAGACTTTTACCAATGTTTTATAGAAAACGACGGTAAAAGTTAGGCTTTTAGCGATGTTTTTTATAAAACATCGGTAAAAGTCTGACTTTTAGCAATAAAATTATATACGTCGGTAAATAGTACTTTTTACTGACAAATTTATAAAAATGTCGCCAAAAAACGTCGCTAAAAGTGCAAGTTATTGTAGTGAAAAGTAATAAACTATGCAGCGGAAATAAACTCGCATGCACACACCACAAGGACACTCAGATATTACATGGAAAACCCTAATCAGGTGAAAAACCACGGATCCAAATTGTATCAACAATCAAGCACTATAAATCTTGCAATTATAAAAAACTCAGATATCCCCTACTTAAGGACTGAAGTTACCTTGTGTCGCTTCACACTTAAATGACTTCACACTGTTGATTGCAACAGACTCAATTCTACACTTGACTCCTCAAATCTTCTACGCAATAAGATGATCTTCTACAAATGATTTAGAAAAACTAGCTCTCTAAAATAACTCTTCAGCACAACTCTTCAAATAACTCTAGAGAAGTATTCTTTTAATAATGATATCTAACTCAGAACTTTGAGAGGTGAGGTCACTCTTTAGAATAGCCCTTGAATCCTTTAAATAGCGCTTGGGACGTGCTTAAGGTTGCCTCACTTGATTAGGATTAAAAACAAGCAGTTTTGGCACAATTAGAATCATGTTTCTAATTTTATATGGACTCTGCCGCATGTCCACTCAAGCAGATAATATGGTCGATCGAGTGGACCCTATTATGGTTGATCCGGAATTTCAGCACTCTATTTATTCAAGTTTTCTTCTTCTAATTCTTTCAGATTTTCTTCTTTGAGTCCTTCTAGTCTGCTATCTTAGAGCCCTTTTCTAAAAATAAGAATTACAACTCAATGGACCCTGAGTTTTGTCCAACCCATGAATTAGTTAATAAACCAAAACCTAACAATCTCTCTCTTTTGCAATTCATGGACAAAACTCCCAGGACAAGACAAATTGATCTACCCAAAAGAAAACCCAAAACACAATGAATTTTAAAATTGGCAATCAACACAAGTAGATTTGCATTGTCTCTGACTTCCTCTAAACTTTTAGTTCTCCCCATTGATCTGTTACCTTTCTCCCCTTTTTTGTCCATAATTTAACAAAGTTAAAGATAATAACTTGTCAATTAGACTCAATAGCTCCCCCTCAATTACAACTCCCCCTAAATGTATCTTCATAGTAGCGCTGGGGGTGGGAGCTTAATCTCATTGATCAAGGATTTTTATATAAAGCCAACCACACTTGTGTAGTTTAATCTTTCAGTAGAGTGTGAGTAAACTCTTAGGCAAATTAGACCTTCTTATCCAAATTTGAGCTTACTTGGGTGGAGAAAAATTCTTCGCCCATTGCATGGTCTTAGGTAGACTTTGCAGCTTCTTGCAATAGGGACGAATGTGTCCTTTCTTTCCACAATAATGACAAGTGGATATATGTGCAGCGCGCGACACATTCTCTTTCTTGGTAGTGCTCATCACATTATTAACATATGCAGCATGACTTGAAACAAAAACATAATAACCTTTAGCACTTGAAGTGGATACACTATGATTATAACCGAGACCGTTTCAATCAAAAGAAGACTTCTGACTACACAAGATATTTTTAAGAGTCTTTGAACTAGTGTTCATCTAGTTTAGAGAAGCCTACTTTACTTCTGGCACAGACAGAGTGATCTTCAATCTTCCTTACATGTCTTTATTTTCTGCTTTCATAATCATCATCTCTTTCTTCAGATTCACCAGTTCTTGTTCAGCCTTCTCAAATTTTTGACCCTTAATAGTCAAATTTTCGACCCTCAATAGTCAAATTTTCAGCCATGCAGTTTTTCTGACTTTCCAAGAGATGAACTTGTTTGAGCGCTTGCTCTAATTTAATTTTTAGTGCATAATCTTTTTCTTGAGCAGCCGTAAACTTGATAGTGATCTTGTTACCATACTTGGTCATCCTAAGACAATCAACATATGTAGTATGGTACAACTCTTCATAATCTTTCTCTTGATCTAACATCTCATCATCATTATCTTCATCAGTATCATTGTCAGACAGAAAATTAGCCATGAAAGCGAAAAACTTTCCATTCACAGTTTCTGAAGGATCAGCCTCAGGATCTTTTTCTTCTTTTTTTTCTTCTTCAGAAGATTCTTCATCCCACGTTGTGTTGAGAGCCTTTTTCTTTGTACCCTTTTTCTTGTTGGCACACTCATTAGCATAGTGACCATAGCCTTGGCACTCAAAAAACATTTTCCCTTTTACAGGATCCTTTTTCTCAGATTTTGAATTCTTCCAATTGGCTTGTTTTTACTTCACGTATTTCTTGAAGCATTTCATAAACTCAGCGATAATATCTTCAGCCTCAGATTCAGAATCAAACTTAATTTTCTTTTTAGGTTTCTTTCTTGATTTTGAGATTTCTTTCAAAGCAATACCTTCTTTGATAACGGTTTGCTTTAAAGGTTTGAAGATTTCCAACCAGCTGGTTGACCTTGAGGGTTTCAAGATTCTTATTTTCTTCTATAGCATCAACTTTAGAATCGAATATTGAAGGTAGAGACTTCATAATTTTTTTGACAATCTTGTTTTCTGGTATTTCTTCACCCAAATTAAAAATAGAATTGACAATATCATTTAGCTTTGCATAAAATTGATTAAAGGTCTCATCTTCTTCCATCGCGATGGTTTCAAATTCTTTAGTCAGCCTTTGCAGTTTAGATTGCTTCACCGTGTCTATACCCTCATAAACTGTCTGCAAGATTTCCCATGCTTCTTTTGCATTTTTGCATGAGAAAAGCATACGAAACTCTTCAGCATACACTCCATTGTATATACCATTCATCGCCTTATTGTTACGATTGGAGGCATGCTTCTCATCCTTAGTCCATTGGGCCTTAGATTTAAGAACAATTTTCCCAGCAGCCACAATTGTTAGTTTGGAGTAGCCCTCCTCAACAATATCCCATACATCATCATCAACGGACTTAAGGAACCCAATCATCCTTTGCTTCCAATAAAATTAATTAGATCCATCAAGCAAAGGAGGCTTAGAAGTTGATGTCCCTTCTTGATTGAGTATCATTCTCGAAATCTCTTAAGATCAAACACAACAAATTAGTACAACCCGCTCTGATACCAAATGAAGGTTTTGGGTTCAAGATCTTTAGATTGGCCCACTTAATAAATCAGCCCAATTGTGTGCAAAAATAATAAACTAAGCACCAGAAATAAAATCACATGCACACACACATTGACATAAGATATAACGTGGAAAACCCTAACTAGGTGAAAAAACATGGATCCAAACTGAATCAACAATTAAGCACTATGAATCTTGCAATTACAAGAAACTCAGATTTCCTCTCCAGATATCCCCCACCTAAGGACTGAAGTTATCTTGTGTCGCTTCACACTCCAACGACTTCACACATTGATTGCAACATACTCAATCCTATGCTTGACTCCTCAAATCTCCTATATAAGAAGATGATCTTCTACAAAGGATGCTGAAGAACTAGTGTCGAATGTGAATTTCGATGGGCTTGGGAAATCTCCATTCATCTATATATGCTATTTAAATTTTACATCGAAAATGAGGATTCCAACTACCCTCAAAATCGACGGATCACGATCGCTAACTATGGTAACGGCTGTAACACCGTTCTTCGATGAAAGCCGATGAAAAATGGGAGAAAATAAATGGGTGGGTTCTTCCTCTTGTCTAATGTGCTACCGGCAACACACGACGGTTGCCCTATCACATTGATTTAGGTCTCTTTGGGTCTCTTTAATAGAGGGTCAATTCAGGGTCACGAATTAAAGTCCAAATATGGTTAATCCTCACATAGTAAAATCACAGTGTACCAAAGTAAAATATAATAATTAAAATAAAGAAAATAAAAGGGGGAGGTACCAAATATTTAAGAAGATGATCGGCCCCGTTCCCGGGTATCCATTTCAAATCCCTTGGCAAAATAGGGTTTAAAGGCTGACTTTGCAAACTAAAATGAAGATGCAAATGAGACTTTGACTCGTAACTTCTGTGTTTTTCGTGTGCGATACATGAGTGATAAAGGTGAAATGCCGATGGGCCATAATTGATTGGAGGTGGCCGATGGGCCGCTGTTTGTTTTAGGGAGGCCGATGGGCCGTGATTGTTTAGAAGTGTGTGCGAAATCACTCATCTCATCTCATCATTCTCATTTATTAAATTTTAGAAGTCAGTTCTTCATTCCCTTTTATCATTAAGTTCGATTAAATATCCGGCACCTGAGGTGGATGAAGAAATAAAGGAAAAATCTTTTTGGATTTATTTTGACGGTTTTATAGTTTTTATGGATTTCTGATATCGGGGCTAGAAGGGCCTAACTAGGTGATTTTACTTAGATTTACGTGATTAATGCCTTATTACTAATCATTGGATTAATCCTAACCTAAGGTCCTAGACTGCCCACATCAGCTCTCCCGATCCCCTAACGGAACAGGAAAAGTGATGGGACGAAGCCTAATGCTCTAATCTATCTCATGGGGAAATCCGATCTAATCTTAGGATGTGGACAACCTAAGTTCGATAGTTCCTGTGCCTAAGCAATTTGTTGAGTAAGGTCTTAATTAATTCGGTTGATTTGATTTGTTTTGAGTCGTGGTTTGGTCAAGAGTTATTTAGGGATGGATTAGGGGTGTCTTAAGGTTCTGTTTCAGTTGTTAAAGGTTCTGGAGTTTTAGGTTTTACTTCAAATGATGAAAAGATGTCGAAATAGGCAAAACGGGGCTGGTAGAGGACTTGGGTAGTGGTGCCTACGTCACTCTGGTGAATTGGGTGCACAGACAGTGGCGCAAGTACCAGGTCCTGTGTGGCTTGACTAGTGGTGATGGAGTGGCTTGATTTTCGGAGTTCGTGGGGTTTCTACTTGATATAAATCTCTGTTCTGATGTTGTTTTAGGTCTTGGGTTGATTTTATTTTAATGATTTAAGTCCGCGAAACACAACTAAAATTCATGACTTAATCCGGACAAGGGACTTGGGCGCACCAGCAGTGGCGCTCAGGTGGTGATTTGATGCTCTTTGGTTGTCTAATTTCGGTTCGAGATTCTGAATGGGTTTAAGTTGATTAAAATTTCGATTTCAGGACTGTTATTGGTTCTATGATGGTTATGGGGTAGTGATTTGGATCGAGATTGGAGATAAAGGGGGGTTCGGTGATCCTAGGGGCTGGAAATAGACTTGGGCGCACCTGTGTGGGCGCCTAAGTCTCTAAGGTGACTTGGGCACCTGTGGTGGCGTCCAAGTGTTCGGTTCGCGAGTTTTTGGTTATTTCCGGGATTCGTTCACTTGGATTTGGAGTTTCAGGTCATCTATATCAATAATTCTGTATCCCGGATTGGTTTTGACTTTTGTAAACCTTAAGTGTGGCTGTAGCTTGAGTTTGGAAGTTGAAACACAACCGAAGCGTGCCACGGGATTGGAATAGGGAGTTGGGCGCACTTGTGTGGGCGCCTAGGTGTCTTGGGTAACTTGGGCGCACCTGTAAGGGCGCCCAAGTGTCTGTCTGCCGGGTGGTTTCGAGTTTGTCGGATTCGAGTATCGTAACTCGTTTCTTGGTTGAGGGATGTTTTTAATCCTTTGGTTATGACTTGTCTATTGTTTTAATTAAGTTTTGACTAGGTTCTCAATTAGGGATTGGTGCTTAGGGTAACTAAAGTTTGATTAAGGTTTGAGGTTCAAATACGATTTTGTTAATTGGACCTTATTAAGTAGGGTTTGAATTAAAGGTTTGTTTTTAAATTTATTAATCGGGATTTTAATTGGAGCTTTGAGTGATCAAGATTTATTAATCAGGGTTTTAATTAAGGGCTTGTTAATTAGAGTCTTATTTGTTAGGGATTGCTTGAAGGTTTTTAATTAGGGGTTTTAGTTAAGGTATTTTATTAGGGTTGATTAATTCGCATAGGTGGAAATAAATTAACCTAGGATTATCTACCTAATGTCTATTTTTGGATTTTCTGGGTTTCTTTTAATTTGTTTTTGATTTCTTCTCCAATTTACTAGAGAGTAAGGAAAGATAAGAAGTGACTTTTATGTTTTATGGATTTTTTTTTTTTTTGGTATTTTATGCAATGTCAATGCTACTTAACCTAAAGTGTGATGATCCAATAATTCGAAGTCCAGAAGTTCAACAATCAATCAAAGTCATCACAGAGATTCAACAGCAAGCTTAATGCAATGCGAAACACATAAAATGCAGGTCGTAAGGCAAGCCAGGGACTTGAGCACACCTACAGGGGCTCCCAAGTGTCTCTCGGTACTTGGGCGCACACACAGCGGCGCCCAAGTCACTCCTTGCTGGTTGTGAGCTATTTCTAATATCCGGTGATATTCCGATGCGATTTCTAACAATTTGCGACTACATGTAGGGTCCTACTATGAAATATTAATATCAGAACTTCCGGATTGAAAATGATGACGCGAGGACCAAGATTCGATGGACGGATCCCTTTGCGGGGACTTGGGCGCACCCACAGTGGCGCCCAAGTACCTCTGTTCTTCCTTCGTTTCTTTCCTTCCTTTTTTAGCAATATATTTGGTCCTCTTTTGATTCTTTCAATGTTCTTTACAGATCCGAAGGCTTTGATATTAACTTATATGAGGATGTACTCGGATCTAAGAAACAAAATGCACGTGAAACGGAAAATCGAGGTTGAAGCCCTACCCATAGACTTGGGTGCACCCACAGTGGCGCCCAAGTGATTTTCTGCACTTTTCTTCCTCTTTTGTTTCTTTTTTCCAATGCTTTTCGCGTGATTCAGAATGCAAAGTCACAGATCCGAGGGTCCTGATATCAGTTTGTATGAGAATGAATTCAGATCTGAGAAAGGAAGTGCATGCGTTACAAAAATTAGGGCCAAAGCCCTATCCAGGGACTTGGGCTCACCCACAGTGGCACCCAAGTGCTTTTATGCACTTTTCTTTCTCAGATTCGGATTTTTCCCAATAAAAACGATATGGATGCAAGATCTATTCTAATCTCAAAATTAGGATAATGAAAATGATGCAGATCTATAAACTACAAATGATCCTAAGCATGTTTCTAATGATGGATGATTACTAAATATCAGATCTACTGTAAAATACTACTATTAATGGAGATTTACAATGTATGCATGATGCTAAGCATGTTTCTAACTATTGATGATGATGAACATTAACTGAGGAGACTAGATCTAGAAATACCAGTTTGGAATTGTTTTTTTTTTTTTTTTTTCAAGTCATAGATCGAAGCTTTTGTGAAAATCCATGGCTTTTGGAAGCCTTCTCCATTGTTGATCTTGAAAACTAGAATGCTTCCTCTTCTCCTTTCTTCTAGATCTAAAAATGTCTCTGTGGTGGCTACTCTTTTTCTCTCCCTTTACTTCTCTTTTCCTCTATTTCTGGTAGCCTCCTTTGCAAAATGGTATAATAGATCCTTATATAGAGGTTTTTGGCGTGAAAGAGGGGTTAGGGTTGTTGTTTGCAAGAACTTCTAGAGGCTTCATGCAAACCAAGGTAAGTTAGGGTTTTTGGGGACTTGGGCACACACACGGGTGCGCCCAGGTGGGTTTTGTAACTTGGGCACACAGACAAGTGCGCCCAAGTCCTTTTTTGGGGTTAATTTGATTTAGGGTTTTGTTCGGGTTGTTTTCGGATTGAATTCGAATTAAAACAGTGGAAATTGGACTTGGGTGCACCTGTAGGGCCCCCCATGTGATTTTTAAGGTGACTGGGGACCTAGGAGCACCTGTGTGTGCGCCTAAGTGCATTTCTAGACATGGATGCACTTGTAGTGGTGCCGAGGTGTGTTTCTAGCGGGGCTGTTAGGGTAGTCTTCCGAGGGTCATATCTTTTGATCCGTTTGTCGGATTTGGACGTTCTACATATCGTCGTAAAGCTCTCGGAACGTATAATCTTTTGTCCATACATCATAATGATCAGAGGTCATGAAAAGGTAGGGACATTTGGATCAACGATCCTAGCCTTCTAATTCATGCTAATCATATCGTACTTAGGCAAATTAAGTGTAATCTCTTTAGGAACAACCTGAGTGTGTTCTATGTAGTCTGGAAGGGGCTTGGATAGTGTTGTAGTCCATTCCTTGTTTGAATAGTGGGTTGCACTTGAGAACTCAATGCGATTCGGCCTTTTCTCTCACAAATTTCGAATGATCATCGAACTAAGTCTAAAATTATCAACAAGCATCTTCATCGTCATTAAATAATCTTAATTATACCATTAATCATTCAATTATGGGTGAAGTGGGGGCACCGTTATATATGATAGGTGTTTTAGATCATCATAGGGGGCTAAATGAGGTGTCTACAACTGGCTCTCTAGAACAACTCTTCAACACAACTCTTCAAACAACTCTAGAGAAGTATTCTCTCAATAATGATATCTAACTTAGAACTTTGAGAGGTGAGGTTACTCTTTATAATAGCCCTTGAGTCCTTTAAATAGCCCTTGGGACGTGCTTAAGGTTGTCTGACTTAATTAAGATTAAAAACAAGCAGTTTGGGCACAATTAGAATCATGTTTCTAATTTTATATGGACTTTGCCGCATGTCTGCTCGAGCGGATAAGGTTCTGTTTTAACGTCTGGCTATTATGACTCATGTCCACTTGAGCGAATGATATGGTCGCTCGAGCATACCCCATTTTGGTTGATCCGGAATCTCAGTACTCTATTTCTTCTAGCTTTCTTCTTCTAATTCTTTTAGGCTTTCTTCTTTTATTCCTTCTAGTCTTCTATCTCAAAGTCTTTTTCTCAAAATGAGAATTACAACTCAATGGACCCAGAGTTTTGTCCAACCCATGAATTATTCAATATAAAAAAAACCTAACATGAACATTGACCTCAATGTCCCTTTCTCTATTCCTTTTCCTCTCCTTTCCTTGTGTGGTATCATCTCCAAGCTATTCAAGGAGCATGTCGATGTCCTCACCCAAGTCTTACCATTTGGTACTCAGCTTTTCAAACCTTTCTTGGCGCAAACCAATCATTCCACTTATTGTTTTCAAAATGGAAAACACGGTCTACAAGCCATGGTTTTGTTTTCAGTGTCATCCTATTGGTGGGAAAGTTTCCTCTTCATCTTCAATGTAGTGTGTACGTGCATGCAGAAGCGCAAATACTTGCGATTAACAATCAAGTTACACACCACACGAGATTTACGTGGTTTGGAAGAATGCCTACGACCATGGCCAAAGAGAACTCACTCTCTTTATTATTTCACTCTGCTTAAGGTCTAGTGCTACAGATTACATGTATATATAATCTCCATTTTCTTATCCCCCCACCAGAAAACCATAGTTACAATGACCAAAATACTCCAGTACAATGACCAAAATACCCTTGACCTTGAACCCGGTAATTGGCTACAACCCAATGCACCACTCCGGTAAACCCAAAATACAACATGAAACCAACACAATGCATAGTGGTCATGGTGTGTTAAGGTGGCCCTCCTGAAAATGCAAATATAGGCAGGTCTGATTTACCCAAGGGAGCACTGAAGCACTTGTGAAATTTGTTAGAAATAACCAAACAGATCATGAATGCAACAAGTTAGCCATGAAACAATTTGTAGAATGAAATTCAGAGAAGGTATAGTATTTCTCTTCCTTCTTAGTACTTCGCTAGGAAGAGCATCAAGGGAACACAGTGTCTAAGAGTAAAAGTTCATTAAAAAAACATCTTCAGTAATTTCTTCATATATCAAAACAATGCCATAAAATCGATTTGTAAATATTAGAAGATTGTTGCATAATTACTTTATGCCTTTCAACTCTAGCATTGGCGAATGACTGTCTCTTTCATAAAGCGGAATAGTAAATGAGAAAATAGGTTATATTAGCTTAAAATAATTAAAGAAAAAAGGCTTCTGAAGGGCAATAGTGTTGGACCGGTGTCTTAATGTGGCCTCTCACATCCTATTCCATTTATGATTTTATTCTTAGTCAATAAAAGGATTTTATTGAGTTTCCATTTTTTGCTAAGGTCAACGGACAAATCAGAGTGATTTTCTCTCTTTCATGGGAGGAGAGATTACAAAAATTTGGGTCTGTGAAATAGAACCTTGGGTAACTCTCTTGCTTACAGAGGATTCTTTGTGTCCATCAATAACCTCAAAGAAGAAAGGATAAAACAAAAGGGAATTGTGATTCCCTGTAAAGACCAACCTATAAACGAGAGATTACAAAGTTAGTTGAGCATCAAAATAAGCAATGCTATTTTTTAACAATTGAATAAAATTAAAATAAAATATAATTGTGGAAAGAGATAAAATAAGAGAAAAAGGCACGGCGACAATAAAAAAATAGAAAAAAATAACTGCAACTCATCTCTTGTTTATTCTGGATCTCAAAAAAGAAATAACTAGGAAATTCCTAAAATTAAAATCATATCATTAAAGAGAAGTGGAGGGGAGTTATAGAAAGAACTTAATTGTCCAAATTCAGCATCGGATGACTAAAATTGTACTACAAGAGTTGATGGCTCATATTGGTCTCATCACAAGGATTGATCCATTCATGAAACGTGCATAAATCCCCCTGAATTTGTGCAGCAATCTAACTTATCCAATGTTGTATTTGGACAATCTCTTTCTATAGTGATATCTCCCTCTCCAAAGAAACGACCATGGATCAATCTCCATTGTAGTTGTTGGTTAGAAACTTGGGTAGCATGTGTGCATGGGTGCGGAAGTAGTTACGAAAGCAACACAAATAATAAAAAAAAAAGTAAATAGAGGTGAAATATTAAATACAAAAGTGAAGAAATAAAAAGCTTAGAGACAAGTAAAACAAGAAAAGTAAAAACAAGTAATGATTTAAGTAATGTTTTAAGATGATTTTTCCTCATTTGGATTTATTATAGGAAAGGGCATGAGTGGGATATAAATAGAAATTTACTTAAACAAGAAAAGAACATGCACCAACCTTGTGGAGTGTGGTGGGAGATTATTCATATCTTGAGGCGCATGAATAGGCTATTATTGAAGAACCAGCAAAGCTAGAACCAAAGTGCCTTAACACTTCGAAGAGTGCAATTGACGATGCTTTCTAGATAGAACATCCTAATAGAAATTCCAACAATCAAACTAAATGTTAAAGAGTTCACACAAAACATGCAGAATTACATGCAGGAAATGGGTGAACTCCAACTCTCCAAGCCGTTGATGTGCCAAAGGCTGTAGTTTCTCTGACTCAAGAAGCTGCCTCTATCCCTATGCCCAAGTTGAAGAATGTTAGTCATCTACAAACAGAGCACCATGTGTTATTATATTCCTAGTATCCTCACATTGCAATTAACATTTATAATGAAGTATTAAACACAGAATACATATATACATAGAAAAGCCTTTAACTCAGAGAATCAATGAAATATTAATATTAACCTATTATCTGCTCATTCTCCATTGCATATGCCATTGTTGAACCCATATGATATTTTTTTTTCATTGTACAACCAATTTTTTTCTCCTCACTACAGCTATGAGCTCCCAAATTCACACCCTCTCCTTGAAGAGGTTGGCTGCATAAATACTCAAAACCCTTTAGAACGATTAATGCATAAGGTTCAAGAGCAGCTAACCTCTACAAGGAGAGGGTTCAAATCTTGGGGTTCATTGCTGCAATGAGAAGGGAAGAAATGGTTATTGTACAATGAAAAATAATGTCATATGCAGGTGAAAATGAGCAGATAATAGGCTGATATTAATATTCCACGGCTTCCACATGTTAAAGGTTTTCCTTGCCACCAAAGCTCTCAGGCGTGCATAACGCATTCCATGTCTTGATGTTGAAAAATTATGTTCCAGACTCTTTACATGTGTTACGACATGAACCGTTGGAGATCCGAGAAGACGCCATCTATGTTGAGAAACCGGTCAGGGTTATTGACACGAAAGAACAAGAGCTGAAGATATGAACAATTCACTTGGTGAAAGTACTCTGGGAAAACCAAGGACCGGAAGAAGTGACATGGGAACTATGGGATCAAGTTTAGAAGAAGTATTCTCACATGCTACCAGAGGTTAGTTGTTCATTTGGAGGACCAAATGCACTTATGGGTGGAGGATGTCAAACCCCGACCTTGGTTTGAGGTGTTTAGCGTCGTTTAAACTAATTATTAGTTCTAAGTGGGATTAGAGGTTGTTTATCTTAGTTTTTTAGTTTGATTAGATTTTTCTTAGCTTTGGAGAATTTTGAGAACTGTTGACCTTATTTTGACACGGCTCGGGGTGGCCGGTGTGATTCGTGTACGTGTGGGGGATTTATTCTTGATTTTGAAAATTTCTAATTTTTTTTTACTTCTTCGATTTGTCATATCGAACCCTACAACTTTTATGTTCCTTCCATCTGTATTCGAAACTCAGAAATTCCTTTTTTCAGCAAAAAGGGCAAAACAGACTTTTCACACCTAAGTATGTGCACAATTTACAATGTTTTGGAATCAGTAAGGATGTATGTTACTAAGACCAAAAGAAAAACTAATTTCATATTGTTGGCCATAGTGTTCACTATTATCAAATTGATGGTACTGATCAATCTACGAATCTCAAAAGTTTATAAATCTCTAAAAAATTTACAAAATCTTTTTTAATAATTTTAAAGTGCAAGAATAGGTTTCCTCAAAACATTAGTAATAACTATCCCCATCCTCCAATGCTAAATCTAGCAAAGTGTCTAGTTCATGAAATGTAAAAGATCAACAACTCACGTTCGAAACAAAACTCATTTGAGATTGTTGGGAACAATATTCACTATTGTCAAATTGAGGGTTTTGATCAATCTACGTATTTCAGAAGTGTATAAAATCTTTTAAAAGTGTACAAAATCTTTTATAATAAAATCACATGCAAGAATAACATTCCTCATATAACATTAGTATCATGTATCCTTATCCTCCAATACTGAATCTAGCAAAGTGTCTAATTCATCAAATGTAAAAGCTCAAAGACACACATTTGAAAAAAAAAATTCAATTCAAATTATTGGCTACAATGTTCAGTATTATGGAATCAATGGTGGAGATCCATCTGCACATTTCAAAAGTACACAAAATCTCTCGAACATGCACATAATCTTTTATAATAAAAGCATGTGCATGAATAGCATTTCTCATATAACATTAGTATAATGTATCTTTATCCTTAAATGCCAAATCTAGAAAAGTTTTTAATTCATGAAATGTAAAAAATCAATGACCCACATTTGAAACAAAACTCATTTGAGATAGTCGGCTACAATATTCACTATTGTCAAATCGAGGGTTCTGATCGATCTACGTATTTCAAAAGTGTATAAAATCTTTTGAAAGTGTACAAATCTTTTATAATAAAAACACAAGCAAGAGTAGCATTCCTCATATAACATTAATATCATGTATCCTTATCCTCCAATGCCGAATCTAGCAATGTCTCTAATTCATCAAATGTAAAATCTCAGTGACGCATATTTGAAAGAAAAATTTATTTCAAATTGTTGGCTACAATGTTCACTATTATGGAATCAATGGGGGGGATCCATCTGCATATTTCAAAACTACACAAAATCTCTCGAACGTGCACAAAATCTTTTATAATAAAACCACGTGCAAGAATAGCATTCCTCATATAACACTATCATGTATCCTTATCCTCCAATGCTAATCTAGCAGTGTATCTAATTCATCAAATGTAAAAGCTCAGCGATGCACATTTGAAAGAAAAATTCATTTTAATTGTTGGCTACTATGTTCACTATTATGAAATCAACGTTCTTGATGCATCTTCATATTACAAAATCTCTCGAATGTGTACAAAATCTTTTATAATAAAATCACGTGCAAGAATAGCATTCCACATATAACATTAGTATCATGTAGCCTTATCTTCCAATGCTGAATCTAGCAATGTGTCTAATTCATCAAATGTAATAGCTCAACGACGCACATTGGAAAGAAAAATTCATTTCAAATTGTTGGCTACCATGTTCACTATTATGGAATCAGTGGTGCAGATCTATCTGAATAATTCAAAACTACACAAAATCTCTTGAACGTGCACAAAATCTTTTATAATAAAAGCATGTGCAAGAATAGCAATTCTCATATAACATTTGTATAATGTATCCTTATCCTTAAATGCCAAATCTAGCAAAGTGTTTAATTCAGGAAATGTAAAAGTTCAATGGTTCACATTTGAAAGAAAAGTTAATTTCAAATTGTTGGCTACAATCACTATTATGGAATCAACGGTGTTGATGCATCTTCATATTTCAAAAGTGTACTTAATCTCTTGAATGTGCACAAAATCTTTTATAATAAAACCATGTGCAAGAATAGCATTCCTCATATAACATTATCATATATCCTTATCCTCCAATGCTGAACCTAGCAAAGTGTCTAATTCATCAAATATAAAAGCTCAGCGACGTACATTTGGAAGAAAAATTTATTTTAATTGTTGGCTACTATGTTCACTAAACGTTGCAGATGCATCTTCATATTTGAAAAGTGTACAAAATCTCTCGAATATGTACAAAATCTTTTATAATAAAATCACGTGGAAGAATAGCATTCCTCATATAACATTAGTATCATGTAGCCTTATCCTCCAATGCTGAATCTAGCAATGTGTCTAATTCATCAAATGTAATAGCTCAACGACGCACATTGGAAAGAAAAATTCATTTCAAATTGTTGCCTACAATGTTCACTATTATGGAATCAATGGTGCAGATCCATATGCATACAAAAATGCACAAAAATCTCTCGAACGTACACAAAATCTTTTATAATAAAAGCTTGTGCAAGAATAGCATTTCTCATATAACATTAGTATAATGTATCCTTATCCTTAAATGCCAAATCTAGCAAAGTGTTTAATTCATGAAATGTAAAAGTCCAATGGCCCACATTTGAAAGAAAAGTTCATTTCGAATTGTTGGCTACAATGGTCACTATTATGGAATCTGCGGTGTTGAGGCATCTTCATGTTTCAAAAGTGTACAAAATCTCTCGAACGCGTACAAAATCTTTTATAATAAAATCATGTGCAAGAATAGCATACCTTAGATAACATTAGTATCATGTATACTTATCCTCCAATGCTAAATCCAACTAAGTTTTTGAATACAGCTAAACTCCCTCTCCAATTTTAGCATTGGCAACTAAGCACCTACACAAGATGTTGCCACTTGCAATAGACGTCACGGTTCAAAAGATGTCAATGTTTGTTTTCTGGTTCCCTTTGTAAGAGAACACGTGTATTGAACATAGTCTTCATAGGTGAGGAGCATCAACTTCACACTGATTTAAAAGATTACCTTCTTGTGCCCTTCATATTTTCATCATCAAAGTAATCAAGTCTCAAAAGCTCCACTCTCAAAAGCCTGAACTCCAAAACAACCCTCGCTAGTGTCTTCCTTTTCATTCCTTAACACTCAATCTATTACAATCCATCCGAGGATTTGTATTCGTATCTTGAGGTCCTCCTTCACTTCCAGAGGTGCTTGGAACCAGAATCAATCCCCACCTTAGGCGAAAAGAACGCGACTACTCTCGTTTGAGGTGAAGGTGTAGGTGGTCTTAGGGTAGAACACCAACATGGAGTTCCTCCAGCGCCAATGAAATGGATCACTACTCCACTGTCATTGGTGACAGTGGCTTCGACGAGGGGTCGGAAGAAGAAAGAGGAGTTTTGATTGCAAAGGCCTCATTGGGTACAAGATGGACGGATGATAGAGGTCAAGGTCTGATCCAATAACGTAATAGCTGGCGTAAGGGATCGGGTAATTTGGTCAATCGACCTTTCTATATAATCAACTTAACTTGTCTCTTTTTAAGAATTGATCATGACATGACTGGTTTTTATATCTTGATATACTCGGGTTTGTTGTGTTTAGATTTGGGATTTCTTGTTGAGTTTTGTCAATAATCATGGTTTGATATCAAATGGCGTAAATGGGAGGCATACGTTAGGCTAATCAAATGGTGTTTGTATGCAGATTGTGATAGTTGAGATGAGTTTGATAGTTATATTTACATGCTTTTAAGTTCTTGAATTATTTAATCATTTGATTTCCGTTGTTTTTCCCTTCTTTTTTGGGATTCTAAAAGCAGGAGAATTTACATGGATGGTTAAACTGAAAGCATGAAATGTTGTTGTTAGATGTTTGAAACAATGGTTGTACTGAATAAAAAGCATTGATGATTTTGGTAATGGTAAGATGAGATGAGATATATTATGTTTATGGAAACTACAGGGGTCAGCTCGAGTCAAAATTGGCTGGGATGACTTGGGTTGTCAAGAAGTTGAAGCCCGACTCATATCAGACCTATTTGATCACAGGCCAGCTAATCAGACCCGCACCAGATGCGGGTCAACATGGGCGACCCATTTAGCTGGATCCAATCTAACTGACCTGCAAAAGTTTACCCCGAACCCATCTGATTTTAAGTATGTTGGTTATGGGCAAGCAAATTCCCTAAACTAAAAAAGTTCTAAACACCAAACTACATAAATTTGCCAAATATGCGGGTATATATCATGGGCATGTAAATGGGTTACGCAAATAGATTGTAGCCTGATGCATTTAAATGGGTTATGTAGGTTAACTCAAACCCACTCGATTTTTCTGTTTTGGTAATTGTACGATGAGATGAGATACTTGGAAATTCCTTGTGTTTGCTGCTATTACAATGATGAGAAACAGGTCAGGTCGTATCAAAGTAAGTTGGAATTATTTGGGTTGTCTACAAGATAAAGCCCAACTTGTATTCGACCCACTTCATAAAGGGTTAGGTGAACCAAACCCATTCCAGATGTGGGTCAACACAACCTGAACATTATAATTGACATCTAGTGTGGGTGACCCATTTAACTTGGTCTGGACTCAACCCACTAGTAGTTCGACCCAAGTCCAAGAAAGTATGGTTTATTGCAGAGGTGCCATTACAATAGAAAGAACCATTGAAACCTGGTTTTGTGTCTTTCCAAAATGTCTATCACGCTTTCTTTGTAATCACTGCTGATTGTAGAGCCCATCACTATTGCAGTCGTTCTTTTTAAGTCTTCCAAAGATGGAGCCCACGAGATCAAATCTATCATGACTCCCTCAGAAGCTTACATATCGTGAGGCTAGACAAAAAACATGAGATCGAGGAGCTTGATGAATAATTAAAAGGAGAACGTTTTTGAACAATTGGATTCTCTTGGTTTTTCTTTCAACGCATAGATTTGTTGGTAAGAGTGAAGGAGAAAAGACTCACAGTTGGAGCTTAGATGAGTTCACAAAAGTGCTAACTCATATTAGTGGTTGACAAGGGTTGGTGTAATTCATGAGATTGCTAAGTTGATAAGGGACCTTATTTGGTAGTAATGTAAGTACTAAAAGCCCTTGGGACGTTCTATTGGAACACCAAAATATCCTCTTCCCAAAAATATAAATTTTTTAAATGCCTAAACTACCCTCCTCCCTCCTCCCTTCCACCCTCCTCCCACTCCCTCTCTCCTTTTCCTTTTTTTCTTCATACTCTCCTCTCTTCTTCTAATGTTACTTAATCTTCTCCTTTTTCCCTTTCTTCAATTCTTACCCTCCATCATGATGCGGCTTTGAGAGATGAAGTAGAATGAAAAAAGCAATGCCAATCCATCTCCTTATTGTTGACCATCTTCTTCTTGTTGTTGCTTTTAGAGATGAAGCAGAATGTTGTCATCCACGAATTGTTTTAGCAAATAAGAAGCTCTACCGGATTTGGAGTTTCACTCTATCTTTGTTGTGGGGTCCACTGGTGGCTCTATGGGCCCGTTTGCCATATTCTTGTGTTATTCTCGATTCAGTGCTTGGATCAGGTCGTGTTAAGATTGGATTGTGCAGAGATGGTACTGTGTAGAACTTGTTTGACAACACTATCTTAAACTATTTTAATGAGAATATGCTAAGTGAAACTTAATTGGCAGCGTTCTAACAGTTTTCTTCTAAGGAACAAAATCAAGAGAATTATGTTTGGCAATACTTTATTATTGTGTTATATGGAATACATGTTTAGAAATTACAATGTGGTACCCACTTTTAGAAATTATAACGTGTTACCCACCTTTCGAAATCATGCTATGGAGCCAACCTTCAACGGAATTACAATGTGGGTCCACTGTTAAAAGAATTATAATGTTTGCCCACCTTTAGAAATTATAAAGTGGGGCCACTTTTTGTGTTTGTGAACACATGACCCACCTTTAGGATGTGTGAGAGGATTTGGAGTCCACTTTAACTGAGTTTCTTTAGAAGGTAGTAGATAAGTAGAAGGCAGTAGATGAGTAGGAAACAAAGATGAAGATTTTTTTTGTTCCTACTTTTTTTGCCACTAGGTTAAGATTTTGGTGTTCTTTCTAGTGAGATAAAAATTCAAAATGGTAATTTATACTTCAAAATTGTGGATTCTTCAGTCTCCTCTCTTGGAGACATCCAAATGGTATGATGCTGAACACATCCTATGTTTGTCCACGTGCAACATCCCAAAGCTCATGCCTAGATACAATCCCGTACATGATTTTCTTAAATTGTCAAATGATTTTTTAAGCTTCAACAATAAAAAAGGAATATAAATCATCGGCACACTTTTCTTCCAATCACATATCACTATATTGAAGGGCCATAAATAGGAATCAAGTGCAATTACGAATTGATAAGAATTTTTATTAGATTGATTTCTTGAGGATTTTACGGAAAAAATCTCAGTAGATGGCCGTTACACGAAAAAGGATCCAGTAGTTGGGGCCTTACGAACGGGGTCCGTCTTTCCATTTTCCTTTTTTTTTTTACTGAACTTTAAGAGGAGCGACGCTAACGTCGCTTGTTTTTGACGCGATGCTAGCGTTGCTCGTCATGGCCATCTCCCACGGACCGTCAGCCTTCGCCATGGCCGAAGCTTCGTTTTCTTCATCTTTGGATTCTCGGGCAAAAAGATAAGAGAGAGAGAGAGAGAGAGAGAGAGAGAGAGAGAGAGAGAGAGAGAATGGAAGGAGCTTCGTCTTCAGATCAAACTCGAATCATGTTGGGATTGAACAAATCATGTTTGAAAGGATAGCCACAGCAAGATAAGGGAGAAGGAAAATGTTGTGGAGATCAATTATGAGATTCAGAAGACAACTATTGTTGACAAAGATTATTACTTTGCCAACAATGGCAATACATGCCATCGTCCTTCCAGTAACAATATTCTAAAACCCATATTGAATACACTGATAGAGATCTCAACCTCTCATTCCTCTACAACTGCCCATTTCTTCCTCAATTCAATGACCCAGGCTTCAACTTATTCAATTGCAGCTCCGATCCTTTATCAAGCAATTATGCCTAGTTCACACTCCTGCCGAATATCACTGGACTTTTTACAGGTTGCCAAGTGAAAAAAACCCCGATCCTTGAAACAAATAGAGAAGAGCTGGGTGCCGGGTGGAACATTTTTGGTTTTGGAATGATATTTTGGAAACGGACTTTGAGGTGACAGTCTTTGATCGACCTTGACCATCAATGCTAAGACCGCCTCAATTCCAACGACCACTGCGATTTAAATCAAGCCTCCCTTTTAGAATTCGCCCAGGACAAGGATACCCACAACAAGATATAAGGGCAGTTGGATAGTTGCCATCTGGATCTCATAATCGATCTCCACAGTTTCCTTCTCCATCATCTTGCCTTGGGTATCCTTTCAGAGATGATTCATTCACTCTCAACATGATTCGAGTTCGATCCAAAGATGAAGCTCTTGCCATTCTCTCTCTGTTATCTTTTTTCCTGGGGATCCGAAGACGAAGCTCTGGCCATAGTAGAGGCCAGTAGAAGTTGTTGCTCGTTGGATCTCCTCATACACACAAAAGGACTTAGACAACCATCATGAACTCATTGTAACTCACCTCTATGATAATTTATTGTTCCTCCAAAAGCCTAATAGCTTTGATTGCAGAAGAATTTCTTCTTTGCATCTAAGTTTTATGACATTAAATTCTACATCTTTAATGTGGTTTTCTAACAACAGACACATTTTTGGAAAGACAGAACACTTCCAAACGACTAAATATCAATCTATCCCTAGATTTGTAAAAGGGTCATGAAGACTACCATCAGCATACTGTCACACCCACGGACTGAGACCGAGCCGACCAAGTCCCTAATCCGGGGCCGCGGTGTTGCGAGCTAGAAAATTTCGCCCGCTTGCGCTGGTTTCCCACATGTTTCCATGGTGAGGATTCACAAGATTCATAAATCAATTGTATTAGAACGAATAGATGTGCAGAAGCATGTAGCAAACACACGAATCAAATTCGAAGGCGAATAAATACATTCAAGCCTTGCATCAAAAGGAGAAATATTCATAAGCAAACCCCAAAGTTAAGTTTAAGTTTCAACACGATACACAAAAGTAAGGTAAAGTTATACAATCCCATAAAAAGCCAACAAAGGCTAGTAAACAAGTTCCCAAAAAGATTCATCAATCCCAACATACGTGTCCCATCACCCAACCCGATGCCTAGATGACATTATTGGGCTGCCACTCTCGAGCAACCGGCGTCTCAACCGCCTCCTCTTCATGCTCCGCCTTAAAGGGAGCGGGGTCAACATCTGGCACCAAACAAGAGAGTATCAGACACGAAGATTTGGCAAGCAAATAAAGCAGATATATAATAGAGTAAAAAGTGTTGGAAAGATATTAAAAATCATAAAGATACATTTGCAAGTCTAAGCGTAAGTATCAATGAAAGGAAGTAGACGAATACCAAGTTCAATCATTTACAATGGAAACATTTGAAAGAGCGATACGAACCGAACAATACATTGGCAACCTATATTGAGCTATATTTTCCTATTACCGAAGTAACAAGAGCAATCAATAACCGTTACCATATAAAATGGTCGGGACAAACAGTGATACAATAATAGCCCAATATAGATAGAGTAACAAACAAAGTCTGCCACGGAACGGATAGCAAAGAAACAGAGTGTCCAAGCTACAGTTGGCGAAAAATTTGAGGATCCCAAGCAGGGTGATTAGCCCAACAAGGCGACCCAAGCTTAGTGGTGCCGACCAAAAATCCGAACTGAAACAAATCAAATCATCAAAATACATTTCAAATCGATAAAAGGACTACTCCTAAACAAAATCCAAGCGAACTATACGGAGTGAATCAAACGAGTAACCTTACCGATATTTTTTAAACGTGGCGAACCACTCAAAGTTATTTCAAATCAATTTATAAGAAGACGTATAAATCTACCAACTTGGAATAAGGTAATGTGTAGAGGTTGATTGGCTTGCCTAGGGTTGTCTTGTTATACACTTAGTTTCTCCATGTCGATCTCCATGTCGATATGTGAACGAAAGATTTGGTGCCTCTGAAGATTTCCAACATTGGAGAACATCAAGTGTACATCGAGACTAGTTGAAAATCTCTGGTACATCAAATTATTGAACATTCCCCGTTCTTCCCCCTTGTTTCCCATCATAACAAGTGTTTTGTATTCCACATTCACTTTTCCCAACATCCAGGGGTCCCTAGGGGGTCAACGTATCCATATGAGATCAAACAATGCACAGGAAACAGCCCCAGGGCAAAGCCTAGGTCCGCTCGAGTGAGGCTCCTAGAAGCTTGCTCGCTCGAGCTGGCAGAGCTTCTGCCTGCTCCTGCTCTAGACAGAGCCTGGCTCACTCGAGCGGCCATAGGGCCGCTTTGTCCAGGTTCGTTTTCCTGCAGATATTTCTACTCTTCCTCCTACCATTAGCCCCATTTCACTTCCATTAACCTCTACCATCCTCCTTACATTATTCTGAGCTCCCATTAATTTCTAGCCACTCCAATAAACCTCAAGCATCCAAACTCATTCCAATAACCAAATTAGATTCAATAAAAACAGTTTCAATGACAAAAGTAAGCCTTTAAAAATACATTTCCAATGGCTCGTGAACAATGGTTTAACAAGGAAAATCCTTGTCACTATACAAGACAATTTGTGGATAAAATAGGCATCAATCATACACTAAGCAAATTCAAAAGAAAAACACCCATATGATTATAAAGAGAAATAAGTTAATGTATGAGTATGAAAATTCCAGAATTGAAATAGAAACATCGTATAAGTTGCATGCATTTCATTATCATCTTATTCACTTGCCTTGGCCAGATAGGGAATCACAAATCACATTCCAACAATACCCCTCCACACCTACTAGCTCCAATCTACAATACCCAATGGAAGGAAGTTCAAAAACTCCAAAATTTTAGAAAGGGGAAGGAGCTCTCCAAGAGAGTCCATGCATGCATGAAGGAAGGCTTCAAAAGGGTCTAAAGAACCCATTCCTAGAAGAAGAAATCAAGGCCTTACCTAGAAAGTCTCTAACCAAGAGGAGGAGCTTGAAGAAGAAGATGACCACAGCTGAAATCCTTCAAAAATATGTATCTTTGGGCCAAGAAGTCCCAAGCATGCAGAGGAGAGAAGGATGAACGAGAAGTAGTAGTTTCCTCTCAAGTTTGGGATAGCAACAGAAAATGGAGAAGAAGGTTGCAACGTGGGTTAGTTGGCTTTTAGTGGGTTCTGGGCCTCATTGGTCCCAAAGCTTCAAATGGTTGGAATCATCATTTGTGGGTCCCAGATGAGATTGGCAAAGAAGAGTAAATTGATCGTCGAAAAATCTAGTTTCCAAAAAGTATATTTTCTTCATGATTTGCAAATCTCGAAATTCATGCACAGATTTGGTGTGAAAATTCTATTTTGCCCTTTTTCCTGAAAAGCGGAATTTCTGGGGTTTGAACACAAAGCGGGGCAAGCGTTAAAATCGTAGAGTCGAATATGACAAATCGAAACAAGTCGAAATAGAATTTTTCGAAATAAAAGATAAATTCCTCAAAAAAACACGCGTCACATGGTCACCCCGGGCCGTGTCAAACAAAGCTCAAAGGCTTTCAAAGTTCCCTAAAGCTATTCAAAATTCTAATGTAGCTAAAACCCAAGCTAATCGTCCTCTAATCCCGTGTAGAGACTAAACATCAGCTAAAACAATAATTAAACACACTAAACCTGGGTCAGGGTTTGACACATACATAGTAGTCATACAAGTTTATATATATATATATTGTGATTACCTCGTGTATTATATTTGATTGTGTATAGAGATTTTAATTATCCATAGATTAGGATTTTTCTATTTTTCTTTGTAGCCATCTCCAAAACTAATGGATTCAATTCATCCGGGAAGTCAATTTAAGGGATAAAACTCTCACGATGAGGCATACTACTTTTGTGCAACTTATTCTTTTATTCTTCATTTTTGGTAGATCATCGTAGGAGTCACATCTAAATTGGTGATATCAATGCATTTATGAATACACAATTACCTGAAGGATTGGTAAAAAATTTGGATATGAACTATGGACCCTTCTTTTAGGCATGATTGACGCGCTTGTGTGTGTATATATATGGGAGATGCTCTTATAAGAGATGCTCTCACCTTACTGTGAGAGATAAGGTGGGGGCCCTCACATCTATATCCATGCCAACAACTTAAATGTGAGGGCCCTCACTCCTTAACTTAAATGTGAGGGCCCCCACTGGCCCCCACTTCTATATCTGATATAAGGTGAGAGATATCTCTAATAGGAGCATCCATATCCAATAGAGGGAGGCCGCTGGCTTGCCGACTGGGCTGACGTTGCGGGTTGCCAGTCGAGAAATTGGGGGGGGGGGGGGGGGGGGTGGGGGGGGGGGGGGGTTTGGTTAGTTTAGGAAATGGATTTTTTTCTTTTTTTGCGGTGTGGAGAGACAGAAGTGTGGTGCCAATAGAACTCCCCTTTTTTTTTTTTTCTTCCCCGTAGTGAACAAATGCACGTACAGTACAACATACCTTTAAAGTAGTACGAGCTAAGCGAATTAATAAAGGAGTAAAAGTTGTTAATGAAGAAGACTATAACAAGCACATATGCAAACTGCATTGCTCCACATTGAATAACTATTAAAACTGAAAAGCTGATTAATTGACAGCTAATTGACACGAAGTTTATTACTTGAAAGCTAACTGACACTTAATTATATAAAGCTAATTAACCAAAAGTATGTGTAATGAAAGGTCAAGATTTAAGATCTGAAAAATTGGTCAACGTGTGAGTTGTAAATATTGTTCAGTTTAAACTTGCTTCGTATGGGCTTGAGGCTCAATTAGGGATGATAGTTATTTAGAGCAAATCTAGATGTTTGATGAGGAAATTTTTGGCTTTGAGTGAAGATTATCTCTTTTGTGTGTGTGGATAAAAAAAGAATAACCCATTGACCTCTTAAAATAATGGCTGATGAATCAGAAAAAAAACCCATATCCTATAATTTGTCTAGAGAAGAAAAAATCAATTTAGCACTTCATATAATCTAGATATTTGACTTTAATTATTGTTTGTTTTTGTATTACATGTTTCTTACATTCTTATATGTTCACTTATATAATTAATACTCTCCTACTGTTTTTTTTATATGACCCATGCACACATTCTATGTACCCAATTCCCATAGAGACATGAGTTTCATCTATCTTGCATCCTTTTTTATTATCGTTGTGCCCTTTCCCTCTTATTTATCACTTTCAACATTTCTATTTTTATTTTCATTTTAATTAATTGTTAAAAGAGGATTTCCCATCTATTCAATTCTTATGTATTAATTCAATTCAATCATATAAAGGTACTTAACTACAAGTAAGAGAACTATATTTTTCAAGCTATATAAGATGGAGTGGTACCTCTCACACTTTTAAACTTGGTTTAATATGTTAATTGTATTTACTCCAACACTTTGTAAATTGACATTTCATACGCATGTCGTTGACAGGAACTTGGTGCCAAACCATGATACAAAGCGCATCTATTATTCGAGAACCGGCAACACTAGAACCAGGGTGCTCAGACCCTTTCGAAATGTGCGATTGAGGACGCCTTTTGGATGGAAGAACCTAACAAAATTCCACGATCAAACTAAATATCAAAGAGTTCACTCAGAATGTACAGAATTATATGCAAGAAAAGGGTGAACTCCAAGACTTTAATATGTCAAATGCTTTAGTTCCTCTAACTAAAGAAGCTACCTCCATCCCTATGCCCAAGATGAAGAATGTCATACGTCTGCGAATCCAGCACCGAGTGTAAGTGTATCCCTTGCTTGCTTATATTGGCATCAACATTTATAATGAAGTATTTAAGACTGAATATATATAGGAAAACCTTTAACATGTGGAAGCCTTGGAATGTTAATATCAGCCTATTATCTGCTCATTTTCACCTGCATATGCCATTATTTTTCATTGTACAATAACCATTTCTTCCCTCCTCATTGCAGCAATGAACCCCAAGATTTGTACCCTCTCCTTGTAGACGTTAGCTGCTCTTAAACCTTATGCATTAATCGTTGACCCATCTAAAGGGTTTTGAGTATACACGTAGCCAACCTCTTCAAGGAGAGGGTGTGAATTTGGGAGCTCATAGCTGTAGTGAGGAGAAAAAAAATTGGTTGTACAATGAAAAAAAAAAGGATATGTGTTTAACAATGGCATATGCAATGGAGAATGAGCAGATAATAGGTTAATATTAATATTTCAATCATTCGCTGAGTTAAAGGCTTTTCTATGTATATATGTATTCTATGTTTATTACTTCATTATAAATGTTAATTGCAATGTGAGGATGCTAGGAATATAATAACACTTGGTGCTCTGTTCGTAGATGACTAACATTCTTCAACTGGGCATAGGGATAGAGGTAGCTTCTTGAGTCAGAGAAAATAAAGCCTTGACACATCAATGTCTTGGAGAGTTGGAGTTCACCCATTTCTTGCATGTAATTCTGAATGTTTTGTGTGAACTCTTTAACATTTAGTTTGATTGTTGGAATTTCTATTAGGATGTTCTATCTAGAAAGCATCGTCAATTGCACTCTTCGAAGTGTTAAGGCACTTTGGTTCTAGCTTTGCTGGTTCTTCAATAATAGCCTATTCATGCGCCTCAAGATATGATTAATCTCCCACCACACTCCACAAGGTTGGTGCATGTTCTTTTCTTGTTTAAGTAAATTTCTATTTATATCCCACTCATGCCCTTTCCTATAATAAATCCAAATGAGGAAAAATCATCTTAAAACATTACTTAAATCATTACTTGTTTTTTACTTTTCTTGTTTTACTTGTCTCTTAGTTTTTTATTTCTTCACTTTTGTATTTAATATTTCACCTCTATTTACTTTTTTTTTTATATTTGTGCTACTCTCGTCAATACTCCTGCACCCATGCACACATGCTACCCAAATTTCTAACCAACAACTATAATGGAGATTGATCCATAATCGTTTCTGTGGAGAGGGAGATATCACTATAGAAAGAGACTGTCCAAATATAACATTGGATGACTTAGATTGCTGCATAGATTCAGGGGGATTTATGCACATTTCATGAATGGATCAATCCTTGTGATAAGACCAATATGAGCCATCAAATCTTGTAGTGCAATTTGAGTCATCCGATGCTGAATTTGGACAATTTCTTTCTATAACTCCCTTCCACTTCTCTTTAATGATATAATTTTAATTTTAGGAATTTCCTAGTTATTTCTTTTTTGAGATCAAGAATAAATTAGAGATGAGTTTCAGTTATTTTTTCTATTTTTTTAATTGTCATTGTGCCTTTTTCTCTTATTTTATCTTTTTCAACAGTTATATTTTATTTTTATTTTATTCAATTATTAAAAAACAGCATTGCTTATTTTGATGCTCAACTAACTTTGTAATCTCTCGTTTATAGGTTGGTCTTTACAAGGAATCAGAACTCCCTTTTGTTTTATCCCTTCTTTGAGATTAGAATTGGACATAGAGAATCCTCTGTAAGCAAGAGAGTTACCCAAGGTTCTATTTCATAGACCCAAATTGTTGTAATCTCTCCTCCCATGAAAGAGGGAAAATCACTCTGATTTGTCCGTTGACCTTGGCAAAAAATGGAAACTCAATAAAATCCTTTTATTGACTAAGAATAAAACCATAAATGGAATAGGATGTGAGAGGCCACATTAAGACACCGGTCCAACACTATTGCCCTTCAGAAGCCTTTTTTCTTTAATTATTTTAAGCTAATATGACATGTTTTCTCATTTACTATTCCGCTTTATGGAAGAGACAGTCATTCACCAATGCTAGAGTTGAAAGGCATAAAGTAATTATGCAACAATCTTCTAATATTTACTAATCGATTTTATGGCATTGTTTTGATATATGAAGAAATTACTGAAGATGTTTTGTTAATGAACTTTTACTCTCAGACACTGTGTTCCCTTGATGCTCTTCCTAGCGAAGTACTAAGAAGGAAGAGACATACTATACCTTCTCTGAATTTCATTCTACAAATTGTTTCATGGCTAACTTGTTGCATTCATGGTCCGTTTGGTTATTTCTAACAAATTTCACAGTGCTCCAGTGTTCCCTTGGGTAAATCAGACCAGCCTATATTTGCATTTTCATGAGGGCCACCTTAACACACCATGACCACTATGCATTGTGTTGGTTTCATGCTGTATTTGAGGTGTACTGGAGTGGTACATTGGGTTATAGCCAATTACTGGGTTCAAGGTCAAGGGTATTTTAGTCATTGTACCTGGGTATTTTGGTCATTGTACCTCTGGTTTACTGAGGGGGATAAGAAAGCGGAGATTATATATACATGCAAAAAGGTAGATTGTTAGGTTTTTGTTTATTGACTAATTCATGGATTGGACAAAACTTTGTGTCCATTGAGTTGTAATTCTTATTTTTAGAAAAGATCTTTGAGATAGAAGACTAGAAGGACTCAATGAAGAAAGTCAGAAAGAATTAAAGAAGAAAATTGGAACAAATAGAGTGCTGAAATTTCAGATCAACCAGAATGGGGTCCGCTCGAGCGACCACACCATCTGCTCGAGCGAACATGCGGCAGAGTCCATATAAAATTAGAAACTTGATTCTAATTGTGCCCAAACTGCTTGTTTTTAATTATAATCAAGTTAGGCAACCTTAAGCACGTCCCAGGGGCTATTTATAGGACTCAAGGACTATTCTAAAGAGTGATCTCACCTCTCAAAGTTCTGAGTTAGATATCATTATTGAGAGAATACTTCTCTAGAGTTGTTTGAAGAGTTGTGCTGAAGAGTTATTCTAGAGAGCCAGTCCTTCAACATCCTTTGTAGAAGATCATCTTATTGCGTAGAAGATTTGAGGAGTCAAGTGCAGGATTGAGTCTGTTGCAATCATTAGTGTGAAGTCGTTGAAGCGTGAAGCGACACAAGGTACCTTCAATTCTTAGGTAGGGGATATCTGAGGAGGAACTCTGAGTTTCTTGTAATTGCGAGATTCATAGTGTTTGGTTGTTAATCCAATTCGGATCCGTGGTTTTTCATCCGGTTAGGGTTTTCCATGTTATATCTGGTGTCCTTGTGGTGTGTGCATATGAGTTTATTTCCACTGCATAGTTTATTATTTTTGCACACTATTGGGTTGATTTATTGAGTAGACCAATCTTGAGATCTCGAACCCGAAACTTTCAGTTCACTATGCTGAGATGAGAAAAGTCTCAACATATGACTCTCGAATCTAGATTCGTAATTTGAAAAATTATTTTGGATTGGTAAATTATTACTGGCAGAGTAAAAAGTAAGAGATATGAGAACAAAGGAGGAAATGGTGGAAGATATTTCCCACTTCTACATGATTTTGAATGATAAGTGTGTTGGGATTTTCTTCAATTGGCGAACTATCTGGCATAAGCTTTAGCCAAGTAGGGGATTGAGAGGGCTGGCCCTTGGGAGGATTTTATTATATAGTTGTGGTACATTAATGCTCTTATGCCTTTTTTCTCTTCTGTTATCTCTCTTCCTAATCTCTACTTCCTTTTCCTTTGTTCTAAGTTGCTATTTGTGGTTTTTTAGCTTTCAATGATAGTTCTATGTTACCAATAAAAAAAGGGGGAGGAAAAAGATAATTACAGGTGTATTCTAAAGATGCCTGCAGAAGGCTTTATTATGCACATAGTGTTCACCTTTAAAGGGTCCATCTGGAGGTAATTTTGTTTATCGTAGTAGAAGTGACTTGATATGGATAGTAATCTATTTCAGCACCGTTAAGGATGGCATGAAAACTGTGAGCTAATATCAATGTCAATTGATTTTAATTGATTATGGACAAAGAAGTTCCAACCCCAACCCAATGTGGAGTGGTCCAGTTTGTTCATTTTGCTCAGTGCAAAGCCATTTTACACAGTTTGAATGAGGAAAACTCCAACCTCTGTGACTCATTTGGATGCATGCCAATCATGAGGAGATAGCTTGATGGAAAAGTCACACTGCAGATTAGATTAAACTTTTAATGGTTTCTTTAACTAGATGATAGTGACTATTGTACAGGTAAGTGTGAAATTATTGTGATATCAGTTCATGATGGCTACTGAATGTGGAGTGATTAGATTGTTGGTAGGTTGGTCCTTGGAGTTGCTAAAAAACTGTTACTTGCTCTCCTACTGATAGCAAGAGGAGGCTTCCATATGAGAGATTTGTGTGTGCACGCAACCTTGCCAATAGTTGAGCAAGCTTGGGATTGAAAAATGAAAAAGTTTGATGACACCTAAAGGGTGTACAAAATACCAACTTCATTAGCTCATCCTGACTCCTTTGATCTACGACTCTAAAGTTTAATGGTTTAATAAGGTGATTTTTTTTTATCATGTCCACGGTTTACCAAGGCTCGATTTTTATTGGGCACATATTTTGGGAGGAGACCCAATGGATCCAATGCAGTCAGACCTATATCTATTATTTTTAAATATAATACAAGTATATGCAATAAATTGAATTTTATATATTGGTAACTTCATTTAGCTACGAGCAATAGCTCAAATGAGTTTAATGAGTGAGAGCACACCATGCATCCTAACTTCGTCATACATACTACCACCATTCCCTGCTCCCCAAAACAGACACACACACAAAAAAAAAAAATAACCTGATGCCATTGCCACAACACCCAATTTGACATTGATCAAGGTTGTCCTCAACATTGGAGTTCACCAATCAAAATTTTGAACTATTGATGTTGGAGTGGGGGAGGGGTGTATCTTGATCATCGAATCCTTAAGATTTGATGTCCTCGCTTAAGATGATACTGGTGTAGGACCGGCCCGGCCCGGTCCACCCCGTCCCAGGCACGGGTTGTGCATTGTGCTGGGCCAGAAGGGTTGTGGCCTGAGGCACAGCCCGACACGGCTAGGGTAGGCCCGGGCATGGCACAACAAGATACATGTTGGGCCTTTGGGAGTTTTGATAGTTTTACCCCTCCCCCAAAATAAACAAATCTTTTTGGAAAGGTTATTATTATGATGATGGTGTTGTTGGTTTCGTAGAGAAAATATTATTGGGACTTTGAAGCTAAGGCCCTTTCAAAGAGAAAACATACGAAATGTTTATCTGCAATGAAAGTCATTATCTGCAATTGAAATCAATATGGTCAACATTGAATGGAACGGTCAGAATAAACTTGAGGCTGATTTCAATTGTAATAAATCATTTTCATTTATGATAATGGTTTGGAAAGCATTTTTTTAATCTTCTTCTATTCAAGATACCGAAAAAAAAATTGTTACTTTGAAAATACATTGACTACAGAATGATTAGAATTATTGAGTGCATTTGGCGACGGTTTTTTTTTTATTTTAATTATGATATATATAGCTGAGTTAGGAAAATATCATTCAATTACAATTCCTTCAGTGTAATTGATAAAGCCAATGTAATAAACTAATTCATTTTTAGATTTTAGAGACATTTAAGTTTATAAAGTTTCGTAAATTAACAACAAACATTTTAAGAACAGGATTTAATTTCTTCCAGAGTAAAAATATAAAATAGAAACATGCAGGTGGAGAGTTGCGACTCCAGATTTAATTTGGTTTTTTCCCTTCCAATTCTTGTGCACCCAGTACAATGACAAATGTCCATGGAAAACTTGAAGTTCATTTAGATGTATGTTTATCAATGGGGTGAGATAGTATTAAGGCCCAATCATGGATAAGATTAAGCATAAAGTAGGGCCTTATTACGTTACCATAACTCATGATATCTCATCTTAATATTTAATTGTTCTTCAACTATAAATGCCTACTTTAGATTGATCCACTAATGGATCAAAGACAAATTAGTGTCACAATGGTTGGAAACCACATTGCGCCAACAAAAAATCCCCCCAAAGAGAGGGAAAGTTTTGCCAATGCGTGTTTTTCTAATGGCGACACAATAATGCATTGGCAATCATCTTGCCTACTGGGGCGACGCATAGGTGTGTGTTGGGAAAGATTTGATTTTTTTTTTTTTTTTTTTGCACCATTGCCAACGCATGAGTTGCGTCTGCAAAGCCCAATCTATGACAAACTTACCTTTCCCGACACTATTTTCCGACGTAGTAAAAATTTGCATTGACAAAAGTCACAGAGAATTGCTACTTTTACCGACGCAAGTAAGAACACATTGGTAAAAGCTGTCCCGACACTATTTGTCGATGCAATGAAAATTTGAGTTGGTAAAAGTCTTATTTACGATGCATATTTGGACAGCGTTGGCAAAAGTCACAAAGAATTGCTACTTTTACTGACGCAAGTAAGACTGTGTTGGCAAAAGATGACGTTGGCGCCAACAAAAGATTCCCCCAAAAGGGAGGGAAAGATTTGTCGACGCGTGTTTTTCTAATGGCGACGCAACAATGTGTTGGCAATTATTTTGCCTCCGGTGACGCAAAGATGTGTGTTGAGAAAGCTCTGAATTTTCCCCGTTACATCCATCTCAGTATGAAATCAGATGATGCGGCACCACTGACAAATGACACGTAACCCACATGGCATGAACATGGTGTTCCCACGATACTTACTTACATATGTTTAGGATTGTGTTAGACAGATGATGGAGTTGAAAGGAAGGAAAATGCAACCAGAAATATTCAAAAGGACAAGCAATTCTGCAAAGGACGAGCTCAGGCAACAGCCTAGTTCGCTCGAGCGAGCCCATGGCCGCTTGAGCGGACCAGGCTACTGCCTGGCAAAGAGTAGGCCAGAAGGCCCGCTCGCTCTAGCGAGCAATCCTTCTAGGACTGCCAGAAACTTCGCTCGCTCGAGCGAGTAATTCTCTAGGCAATCCGCTCGAGCGGATGGATGCCCGCTCGAATAGACCTAGGTTTTGTCCCGGGGTTGTTTTCTACACTGTTTTCCCTTATTTTGATTTGCAAACCTCTAGGGACTCATTTATGCATAGGGATGGAAATTTTGAATCCAAAACACTTTGTAACATCGAAACCAAGGGGGAAAAAGGAGGAACCACTGTAATTGAATTATTGGGGAGATATTACAATGTCTTTGAAGCCTCGTTATACACTTTGAGTTCTTTAATGTCGAGAACCTTCAAAGGCACCAAATTCATCATTTATAAACCGGCATTTGGATACTAAGTGTATAATGAGACAGCTTTAGGTAAGCCAATCAACCTGAACCAATTACCTCATTCTGAGTTTGAAGAATTTGTATGTTTTCTTATAAAATATTTTTGGATAGCTTTGTGTGGTTTGCCACGTTGAGAAATCTCTGTAAAGGCTACTATTCCGTTCATTTTCCGTATGTCATATATGTTATGTTTAGAGTAGTCCTTTTACGAATTTGAAATATGCTTCTTTGATTTGATTTATACCTGTTCAGATTTTTGGTTGCCATCACTAAGCTTGGGTCACCTTGTCGTTTTGATCCCCGGCTTGGGATCCTTAATTAATTTCGCCAACTGCAACTTGGAAACTCTGTTTATTTGTCATCCGTTCCATGGCGGATTTTGTTTGACACCCATCTCTATCGGGTTTTATATAGCTTAAAATAATTAAAGAAAAAAGGCTTCTGAAGGGCAATAGTGTTGGACCGGTGTCTTAATGGCCTCTCACATCCTATTCCATTTATGATTTTATTCTTAATCAATAAAAGGATTTTATTGAGTTTCCATTTTTTGCTAAGGTCAACGGACAAATCAGAGTGATTTTCTCTCTTTCATGGGAGGAGAGATTACAACAATTTGGGTCTATGAAATAGAACCTTGGGTAACTCTCTTGCTTACAGAGTATTCTCTGTGTCCATCACTAACCTCAAAGAAGAAAGGATAAAACAAAAGGGAGTTGTGATTCCTTGTAAAGACCAACCTATAAACGAGAGATTACAAAGTTAGTTGAGCATCAAAATAAGCAATGCTATTTTTTAACAACTGAATAAAATGAAAATAAATATAATTGTGGAAAGAGATAAAATAAGAGAAAAAGGCACGACGACAATAAAAAAATAGAAAAAATAACTGCAACTCACTCTTGTTTATTCTGGATCTCAAAAAAGAAATAACTAGGAAATTTCTAAAATTAAAATTATATCATTAAAGAGAAGTGGAAGGGAGTTATAGAAAGAACTTGTCGAAATACAGCATCGGATGACTAAAATTGTACTACAAGATTTGATGGCTCATATTGGTCTCATCACAAGGATTGATCCATTCATGAAACGTGCATAAATCCCCCTGAATCTGTGCAACAATCTAAGTTATCCAATGTTGTATTTGGATAATCTCTTTCTATAGTGATATCTCCCTCTCCACAGAAACGACCATGGATCAATCTCCATTGTATTTGTTGGTTAGAAACTTGGGTAGCATGTGTGCATGGGTGCACAAGTAGTTATGAGAGCAACACAAATAATAAAAAAAAAGTAAATAGAGGTGAAATATTAAATACAAAAGTGAAGAAATAAAAAGCTTAGAGACAAGTAAAACAAGAAAAGTAAAAACAAGTAATGATTTAAGTAATGTTTTAAGATGATTTTTCCTTGTTTGGATTTATTATAGGAAAGGGCTTGAGTGGGATATAAATAGAAATTTACTTAAACAAGAAAATGACATGCACCAACCTTGTGGACTGCGGTGGGAGATTATTCATATCTTGAGGTGCATGAATAGGCTATTATTGAAGAACCAGCAAAGCTAGAACCAAAGTGCCTTAACACTTCGAAGAGTGCAATTGACAATGCTTTCTAGATAGAACATCCTAATAGAAATTCCAACAATCAAACTAAATGTTAAAGAGTTCACACCAAACAAACAGAATTACATGCAAGAAATGGGTGAACTCCAACTCTCCAAGACGTTGATGTGTCAAAGGCTTTAGTTTCTCTGCCTCAAGAAGCTGCCTCTATCCCTATGCCCAATTTGAAGAATGTTAGTCATTTGCGAACATAGCACCAAGTGTTATTATATTCCTAGCATCCTCACATTGGCATTAACATTTATAATGAAGTATTAAACATAGAATACACATATACATAGAAAAGCCTTTAACTCAGAGAAGCATTGATCAAATATTCATATTAACCTATTATCTGCTCGTTCTCCATTGTATATGCCATTGTTGAACCCATATGATATACTTTTTTAATTGTACAACAAATTTTTTCTCCTCACTAAAGCTATTGGCTACCAAATTCACACCCACTCCTTGAAGAGGTTGGCTGCATATATACTCAAAACCCTTTAGATGGGTCAATGACTAATGCATAAGGTTTAAGAGCAGCTAACATCTACAAGGAGAAGGTACAAATCTTCGGGTTCATTGCTGCAATGAGGGAAGAAATGGTTATTGTACAATGAAAAATAATGGCATATGCAGGTGAAAATGTGCAGATAATATGCTGATATTAATATTCCAAGGCTTCCACATGTTAAAGGTTTTCCTATATATATACAGTCTTAAATACTTCATTATAAATGTCGATGCCAATATAAGCAATCAAGGGATGTACTTACACTCGGTGCTGTATTCGCAGACGTATGACATTCTTCATCTTGGGCATAGGGATAGAGGTACGTAGCTTCTTTAGTTAGAGAAACTAAAGCATCTGACATATTAAAGTCTTGGAGTTCACCATTTTCTTGCATATAATTCTGTATATTCTGAGTGAACTCTTTGATATTTAGTTTGATCGTGGAATTTTGTTAGGTTCTTCCATCCAAAAGGCATCCTCAATCACACATTTCGAAAGGGTCTAAGCGCCTTGGTTCTAGTGTTGCCGGTTCTCGAATAATAGATGCGCTTTGTATCATGGTTTGGCACCAAGTTCCTGTCAACGACATGCGTATGAAATGTCAATTTACAAAGTGTTGGAGTAAATACAATTAACATATTAAACCAAGTTTAAAAGTGTGAGAGGTACCACTCCATCTTATATAGCTTGAAAAATATAGTTCTCTTACTTGTAGTTAAGTACCTTTATGCTTGAATTGAATTAAAACATAAGAATTGAATAGATGGGAAATCCTCTTTTAACAATTAATTAAAATGAAAATAAAAATAGAAATGTTGAAAGTGATAAATAAGAGGGAAAGGGCACAACGATAATAAAAAAGGATGCAAGATAGATGAAACTCATGTCTCTATGGGAATTGGGTACATAGAATGTGTGCATGGGTCATATAAAAAAACCAGTAGGAGAGTATTAATTATAAAAGTGAAGATATAAGAATGTAAGAAACATGTAATACAAAAACAAACAATAATTAAAGTCAAATATCTAGATTATATGAAGTGCTAAATTGATTTTTTCTTCTCTAGACAAATTATAGGATATGGGTATTTTTCTGATTCATCAGCCATTATTTTAAGAGGTCAATGGGTTATTCTTTTTTTATCCACACACACATAAGAAATAATCTGCACTCAAGCCCAAAAATATCCTCATCAAATATCTAGATTTTCTCTAAATAACTATCATCCCTAATTGAGCCTCAAGCCCATACGAAGCAAGTTTAAACTGAACAATATTTACAACTCACACGTTGACCAATTTTTCAGATCTTAAATCTTGACCTTTCATTACGCATACTTTTGGTTAATTAGCTTTATATAATTAAGTGTCAATTGGCTTTCAAGTAATAAATTAACTTCGTGTCAATTAGCTGTCAATTAATCAACATTTCAGTTTTAATAGTTATTCAATGTGGAGCAATGTAGTTTGCATATGTGCTTGTTATAGTCTTCTTCATTAACAACTTTTACTCCTCTATTAATTCGCTTAGCCTGTACTACTTTAAAGGTAGGTTGTACTATACGTGCATTTGTTCACTGCAGAAGAAGAAAAAAAAAAGTGGGGGAGGGGGGGGGGGGGGGGTGGGGTGTTTCTATTGGCACCACACTTCTGTCTCTACACACTGCAAAAAAAAAAAAACCATTTCCTAAACTACCCCCCCACCCCACCCCACCCTCCCAATTTCCTGGTCGGCAACCCGCAACGTCAGCCCCAGCCGGCAAGCCAGCGGCCTCCCTCCATTGGATATGGATGCTCCTATAAGAGATATCTCTCACCTTATATGAGAGATAAGAGTGGGGGCCCTCACATTTAAGTTGTTAGCACTGGATATAGATGTGAGGGCCCCCACCTCATCTCTCATAGTAAGGTAAGAGAATCTTTTATAGGAGCATCTCCAATATATATATATATATATAGAGAGAGAGAGAGAGAGAGAGAGACACACACACGTTTAGTTAGGTACACAATATCTCGGTCTGAACTTGACTCAACTAGATAATTAAAGACTGATTGTCAATCATGCCTAAAAGAAGGGTCCATAGTTCATATCCAAATTTTTTAGGGGATTTTGGCCGTAGGTCCCTCATCATTTGATTTTAAAGGCTAAGGTCTATGACATCTTTTCGTAACGGCAGCAGTCCTCCCATGAAAATGACGCATCAACAAAGACCAAAATGCCCCTGTACACTCGGCCCCTGTACACGTTTGCAAAAACGCTCCTCTTCTACTTCTTCCATTCCTAAAAAGAAGATGTACAATACAACTTCTTCTGAACAAAACTAAAAGCCCAATTTCATTTCATTCTTATCTGATTTTATCTATTCTTTATGTTCAAATCTATGTAGACAATGGCTAGAACAAAGTCCTCACTTACCTCAAGCCAAGGGAAACAGCAATCGACAGTACAACCAAAGCAAGAGCAAGGTCAATCAAGAAATAGATAGGGTTTTCTCAGTTTTAAACCATTTTATCTCACTTTCAAATCTATCAAATAAAAAAGGACTTCAAATTAGTTTATTTCTTTCAAACTCGGTCCAGACTCAGATAAATTTGTTCGCAACTCAAAAAAGTTCTTCAAAACTCAGATTAATTTATCTGAGTTTGCAAGAAGTTAAGATAAGTTTTCAGAAAACTCAGATAAATTTGATATTTCTCTGAGTTTGCTGTTAATTTATCTGCCCGGACAAATTTGCTTTGGTCCAGACTCAGATAAATTTGTTCGTAACAAAGAGAGGTTCTTCAAAACTCAGATAAATTTGTCTGAGTTTTCTGAGAGATTAAGATAAGTTTCAGAAAACTCAGATAAATTCTGAGTTTGCTGTTATTTTATCTGCTTGGACAAATTTGTGTTGGTCCAGACTCAGATAAATTTGTTCGCAACTCAGAGAAGTTCTTCAAAACTCAGATAAATTTGTCTGAGTTTTGCAAGAGGTTAAGATATGTTTTCAGAAAACTCAGATAAATTTGATATTTCTCTGAGTTTGCTGTTAATTTATATCACCGGTCTAATTTTCTTTGGTCTAGACTCAGATAAATTTGTTTGCAACTCAGAGAGATTGTTCAAAACTCGGATAAATTCGTCTGAGTTTTCTGAGAGATTAAGATAAGTTTTAGAAAACTCAGATAAATTTGCTGTTTTTTTGAGTTTGCTGTTATTTTATCTGAGTTTTTGTATATGTTATCTAATTTTGGCATGAAGTTATCTGACTTTAAAATAAAGTTATCTCTGTATTTATATGAATTTATCTGTCTTTTTGTGTTTATCTGTGCTTTGTAGCAACGTCAGAAGAAGAAGAAGAAGAAGATGGATCCTCACGCAGTACAAACGACCTGCTCTAGAAACCGATAAATTCTATGCCAACTTCCATCAATTGTCAATCCCTCCAATTCAAGATTTGAAATTTGATCCAAAACTCATCTTACGACATTTAAATTCGTCAGCAGTAAGGGAAAGACGATGTGCTCGAGCTATAAACAAGGATAAGATTGCATGACAACTATACAAATAGTTAGAAGGGCAAATTAGTTATAAAAAAGTATGACGTGTCACGCAAGGGACCATCGCCCAAATTAATCCCATGCGTAAGGGACCTTAGGCATTAAACAATTATGCTCTGTACTGGAGACTTTATAGCCCAATAATCAGGGATGTATCGCTAATTTACCCAATTTTTTATCAGTCCTTCAGGTAATTGTGTAATCATAAATGCATTGACATCACCAATTTAGATGTGACTCCTACGATGATCTACCAAAAATGAAGAAGAAAAGAATAAGTTGCACAAAAGTAGTATGCCTCATCGTGAGAGTTTTATCCCTTTAATTGACTTCCCAGATGAATTGAATCCATTAGTTTTGGAGATGACTACAAAGAAAAACAGAAAAATCCTAATCTATGGATAATTAAAATCTCTATACACAATCAAATATAATACACGAGGTAATCACTATATATTTATAAACTTGTATGACTATGTATGTGTCAAACCTTGACCCAGGTTTAGTGTGTTTAATTATTGTTCTAGCCGATGTTTAGTCTCTAAGCGGGATTAGAGGATGATTAGCTTGGGTTTTAGCTATATTAGAATGTTCAATAGCTTTGGGGAATTTTGAGAGCCTTTGAGCTTTGTTTGACACGGCCCGGGGTGACCATGTGACGCGTGTTTGTTTGGGGAATTTAACTTTTATTTCAAAATTTTCTCATTTTGACTTGTTTCGATTTGACGTATTCGACTCTACGATTTTAATGTTTGCCCTGTTTTGTGTTCGAACCCTAGAAATTCCTCTTTTCAGGAAAAAGGGCAAAACAGAATTTTCACACCAAATCTGTGCATGAATTTCGAGATTTGCAAATCATTAAGAAAATATATTTTTTGGAAACTAGATTTTTCGACGATCAATTTACTTTTCTTCGCCAATCTCGATCATCCGGCACCCACAAATGATGATTCCAACCATTTGAAGCTTTGGGACCAATGGGGCCCACAACCCACTCAAACCCAACTAACCCACGTTGCAACCTTCTTCTCCATTTTCTGTTGCTATCCCAGACTTGAGAGGAAACTACTTCTTCTCCTTCATCCTTCTCTCCTCTGCATGCTCGGGATTTCTTGGCCCAAAGATACTATTTTTGAAGGATTTCAGCTGTGGTCATCTTCTTCTTAAAGCTCCCCCTCTTGGTTAGAGACTTTCTAGGTAAGGCCTTGACTTCTTCTAGGAATGGGTTCTTTAGAACCTTTCGAAGCCTTCCTTCATGCATGCATGGACTCTCTTGGAGAGCTCCTTCCCTTTTCTAAAATTTTGGAGTTTTTGAACTTCCTTCCATTGGGGTTTTGTAGATTGGAGCTAGTAGGTGTGGAGGGGTATTGTTGGAATGTGATTTTTGATTCCCTATCTGGCCAAGGCAAGTGAATAAGATGATAATGAAATGCATGCAACTTATATGATGTTTCTATTTCAATTCTGGAATTTTCATACTCATACATTAAGTTATTTCTCTCTATAATCATATGGGTGATTTTCTTTTGAATTTGCTTAGTGTATGATTTATGCCTATTTTATCCACAAATTGTCTTGTATAGCAACAAGGATTTTCCTTGTTAAACCATTGTTTACGAGCCATTGGAAATGTATTTTTAAAGGTTTACTTTTGTCATTGAAACTGTTTTTATTGAATATAATTTAGTTATTGGAATGAGTTTAGATGTTTGAGGTTGATTGGAGTGGCAGGAAATTAATGAGAGCTCAGAATAATGTAAGGAGGATGGTAGAGGTTAATGGAAGTGAAATGGGGCTAATGGCAGGAAGAAGGATAGAAATATATGTAGGAAAACGAGCCCAGACAAAACGGGCCTATGGCCGCTTGAGCGAGCCAGGCTTTGTCTAGAGCAGGAGCAGGCAAAAGCCCTGCCCGCTCTAACGAGTAAGCTTATGGGAGGCTCCGCTCGAGCAGAGGTTCCCTCACTCGAGAGGACCTGGGCTCTACCCTGGGGTTGTTTCCTGTGCATTGTTTGATCTCGTATGGATATGTTGACCCCCTAGGGACCCCTGGATGCTGGGAAAAGTGAATGTGGAATACAAAACACTCGTTATGATGGGAAACAAGGGGGAAAAACGGGGAATGTTCGATAATTTGATGTACCGGGGATTTTCAACTAGTCTCGATGTACACTTTATGTTCTCCAATGTCGGAAATCTTTAGAGGCACCAAATCTTTCGTTCACAGATCGACATGGAGAAACTAAGTGTTAAAGGAGACAACCCTAGGCAAGCCAATCAACCTTTACACATTACCTTATTCTAAGTTGGTAGATTTATAGGTCTTCTTATAAATCGATTTGAAATAACTTTGAGTGGTTCACCACGTTTAAAAAATATTGGTAAGGCTACTCGTTTGATTCACTCCGTATTTGTTCGCTTGGATTTTTTTTAGAAGTAGTCCTTTTATCGATTTGAAATGTATTTTGATGATTTGATTTGTTTCAGTTCGGATTTTTGGTTAACACCACTAAGCTTGGGTCGCCTTGTTGGGCTGATCACCAGGCTTGGGATCCTCAAATTTTTCGCCAAATGTAGCTTGGACACTCTGTTTCTTTGCTATCCATTCCGCGGCGGACTTTGTTTTTTACTCCATCTATATTGGGCTATTATTGAATCATTGTTTGTCCCGACCATTTTATATGGTAACGGTTATTGATTGCTCTTGTTGCTTCGGTATAGGAGAATATAGCTCAATGTAGGTTGCCAATGTATTGTTCGGTTCGTATCGCTCTTTCAAATGTTTCCATTGTAAATGATTGAACTTGGTATTCGTCTACTTCCTTTCATTGATACTTACGCTTAGACTTGCAAATGTATCTTTATGATTTTTAATATCTTTCCAACACTTTTTATTCTATTTTCTGCTTTATTTGCTTGCCAGATTGTCGTGTCTGATACTCTTTTGTTTGGTGCCAGATGTCGACCCCGCTACCTTTGAGGTGGAGCATGAAGAGGAGGCGGTTGAGCCGCTAGTTGTTCGAAAGTGGCAACCCAACAATGTCATCTAGGCATCAGGTTGGATGATGGGACACGTATCATATGTTGGGATTGATGAATCTTTTTGGGAACTTGTTTACTAGCCTTTGTTGGCTTTTTTATGGGATTGTATAACTTTAACTTCTATTTGTGTATTGTGTTGAAACTTAAACTTAACTTTGGGGTTTGCTTATGAATATTTCTCCTTTTGATGCAAGGCTTGAATGTATTTATTCACCTTCGAATTTGATTCTTGTGTTTGCTACATGCTTCTACACATCTATTCATTCTAATACAATTGATTGGTTATGAATCTTGTGAATCCTCACCGCGGAAACTTGTGGGAAACCAGCGCAAGCGGGCGAAATTTTCTGGCTCGCAACACCACGGCCCCGGATTAGGGACTTAGTCGGCTAGGTCTCGGTCCAAGGGCGTGACAGTATGTTGATGGTGGTCTTCATGACCCTTTTACAAATCTAGGGATAGATTGAGATTTAGTCGTTTGGAAGTTCTCTATCTTTCCAAAAACGTGTCTATTGTTGGAAAACCACATTAAAGATGTAGAATTTAATGTCATAAAACTTAGATGCAAAGAAGAAATTCTTCTACAGTCAAAGCTGTTAGGGTTCTGGAGGAATAATAAATTATCATATAAGTGAGTTACAATAAGTTCATGATGGTTTGCTAAGTCCTCTTGTGTGTATGAGGAGATCCAACGAACAACCTAACTTCTGCTGGCCTTTGCCATGGCCGGAGCTTCATCTTCGGATCCCTAGGAAAAAAATAACAGAGAGAGAACGGCAAGAGCTTCATCTTTGGATCGAACTTGAATCATGTTGAGAGTGAATGAATCGTCTCTAAAAGGATACCCAAGGCAAGATGATGGAGAAGGAAACTGTGGAGATCGATTATGAGATCCAGACGGCAATTATCCAACTGCCCTTATATCTTGTTGTGGGTATCCTTGTCCTGGGCGAATTCTAAAAGGGAGGCTTGATTTAAACCGTATTGGTCGTTGGATTTGAGGCAGTCCCAGCATTAATGGTCAAGGTCGATCAAAGACTATGTCACCTCGAAGTCCGTTTCCAAATATCATTCCAAAACCAAAAATGTTCAGCCCAGGCATCCAGCTCTTCTCTATTTGTTTCAAGGATCGGGGTTTTTATCACTTGGCAACCTGTAAAAAGTCCAATGATATTCAGCAGGAGTGTGAACTAGGCATAATTGCTTGATAAAGGATCGGAGGAGCAATTGAATAAGTTGAAGCATGGGTCGTTGAATCGAGGAAGAAATGGGCAGTTGTAGAGGAATGAGAGGTTGAGATCTCTCTCAGTGTATTTAATATGGGTTTTAGAATATTGTTATTGGAAGGATGATGGCATGTATTGCCATTGTTGGCAAAGTAATAATCTTTGTCAACAATAGTTGTCTTCTGAATCTCATAATTGATCTCCACAACAGTTTCTTTCTCCCTTATCTTGCTATGGGTATCCTTTCAAACGTGATTTGTTCAATCCCAACATGATTCTAGTTTGATCTGAAGACGAAGCTCCTTCCATTCTCTCTCTCTTATCTTTCTGCCCGAGAATCCGAAGATGAAGAAAACGAAGCTTATGCCATGCAAAGGCCGACAGCCAGTGGGAGATGGCCGTGATGAGCGATGCTAGCGTCGCGTCAAAAACAAGCGACGTTAGCGTCGCTCCTCTTAAAGTTCAACAAACAAAAAGGAAAATGGAAAGACGGACCCCGTTCGTAAGGCCCCAACTACTGGATCCTTTTTCGTGTAACGGCCATCTACCGAGATTTTTTTCTTAAAATCCTCAAGAAATCAGTCTAATAAAAGGTCTTATCAATCTGTAATTGCACTTGATTCCTATTTATGGCCCTTCAATATAGTGGTATGTGATTGGAAGAAAAGTGTGCCAATGATTTATAGTCCTTTTTTATTGTTGAAGCTTAAAAAATCATGCGACAATTTAGGAAAATCATGTACGGGATTGTATCTAGGCATGAGCTTTGGGATGTTGCACGTGGACAAACATAGGATGTGTTCGGCATCATACCATTTGGATGTTTCCAAGAGAGGAGACTGAAGAATCCACAATTTTTAAGTATAAATTACCATTTTGAATTTTTATCTCACTAGAAAGAACACCAAAGTCTTAACCTAGTGGCAAAAAAAGTAGGAACAAAAAAAATCTTCATCTTTGTTTCCTACTCATCTACTGCCTTCTAAAGAAACTCAGTTAAAGAGGACTCCAAATCCTCTCACACATCCTAAAGGTGGGTCATGTGTTCACAAACACAAAAAGTGGCCGCACTTTATAATTTCTAAAGGTGGGTAAACATTATAATTCTTTTAAAAATGGACCCACATTGTAATTCCGTTGAAGGTTGGCTCCATAGCATGATTTCTAAAGGCGGGTAACATGTTATAATTTCTAAAAGTGGGTACCACATTGTAATTTCTAAACATGTATTCCATATAAAACAGTAATAAAGTATCGCCAAAAATAATTCTCCTGATTTTGTTCCTTAGAAGAAAAGTATTAGAACGGTGCCAATTAAGTTTCACATAGCATATTCTCATTAAAATAGTTTAAGATATTGTTGTCAAACAAGTTCTACGCAGTACCATCTCTGCACATTCCAATCTCAACACGACTTGATCTAAGCACTGAATCGAGAATAACATAGGAATATGGCAAACGGGCTCATAGAGCCACCAATGGACCCCACAACAAAGATAGAGTGAAACTCCAAAACCGGTAGAGCTCTTATTTGCTAAAACAATTTGTGGATGACAACATTCTGCTTCATCTCTAAAAGCAACAAGAAGAAGAAGATGGTCAACAATAAGGAGATGGATTGTCATTGTTTTTTTCATTTTGCTTCATCTCTCAAAGCCGCATCATGATGGAGGGTAAGAATTGAAGAAAGGGAAAAAGGAGAAAAGTAACGTTAGAAGAAGAGAGGAGAGTATGAAGAAAAAAAGGAAAAGGAGAGAGGGAGTGGGGGGAGGGTGGAAGGGAGGAGGGAGGAGGGTAGTTTAGGCATTTAAAAAATATATATTTTTGGGAAGAGGATTTTTTGGTGTTCCAATAGAACGTCCCAATGGCTTTTAGTACTTACGTTACTACCAAATAAGGTCCCTTATCAACTTAGCAATCTCATGAATTACACCAACCCTTGTCAACCACTAATATGAGTTAGCACTTTTGTGAACTCATCTAAACTCCAATTGTGAGTCTTTTCACCTTCACTCTTACGAACAAATCTACGCGTTGAAAGAAAAACCAAGAGAATCCAATTGTTTAGAAACGTTCTCCTTTTAATTATTCATCAAGCTCCTCAATCTCATGTTTTTTGTCTACCCTCTGATCTGTAAGCTTCTGAGGGAGCCGTGATAGATTTGATCTCGTGGGCTCCATCTTTCAAAGAGTTGAAAAGAACGACTGCAATAGTGATGGGCTCTACAATCAGCAGTGATTACAAAGAAAGCATGATAGACAATTTGGAAAGACACAAAACCAGGTTTTAATGGTTCTTTCTACTGTAATGGCAACTCTGCAATAAACCATACTTTATTGAACTTGGGTCAAACTGCTAGTGGGTTGGGTCAGACCAAGTTAAATGGGTTACCCACACTGGATGTCGGTTATACTGTTCAGGTTGTGTTGACCCACATCTGGAATGGGTTTGGTTCAACTAACCCTTTATGAAGTGGGTCGAATACAGGTTGGGCTTTATCTTGTAGACAACCCAAATAATTCCAACTTACTGTGATACGACCTGACCTGTTTCTCATCATAGTAATAGCAGCAAACACAAGGAATTTCCAAGTATCTCACCTCATCATACAATTACCAAAACAGAAAAATTGGGTGGGTTTGAGTTGACCTACATAACCCATTTAAATGCATCGAGCTACAATCTATTTGCGTAACCCATTTACATTATGCGTCAGGTCATGATATATACACGCATATTAGGCAAATTTATGTAGTTTGGTGTTAGAACTTTTTTATTTTAAGGAATTTGCTTGCCCATAACCAACATACTTAAAATCAGTTGGGTTTGGGGTAAACTTTTGCAGGTCAGTTAGGTTGGATCCAGCTAAATGGGTCGCCCATGTTGTCCCGCATCAGGTGCGGGTCTGATTAGCTGGCCTCTGATCAAACTGGTCTGATATGAGTCGGGCTTCAACTTCTTGACAACCCAAGTCATCCCGGCCAATTCTGACTCGAGCTTATCCCTGTAGTTTCCATAAACACAATATATCTCATCTCATCTTACCATTACCAAAATCATCAATGCTTTTTATTCAGTACAACCATTGTTTCAAGCATCTAACAACAACATTTCATGCTTTCAGTTTAACCATCCATGTAAATTCTCCCGCTTTTAAAATCCCAAAAAAGAAGGGAAAAACAATGGGAATCAAATGATTAAATAATTCAAGAACTTAAAAGCATGTAAATATAACTATCAAACTCATCTCAACTATCACAATCTGCATACAATCACCATTTGATCAGCCTGACGTATGCCTCCCATTTACGCCATTTGATATCAAACAATGATTATTGACAGAACTCAACAAGAAATCCCAAATCTAAACACAACAAACCCGAGTATTTCAAGATATAAAAACCAGTCATGTCATGATCAATTCTTAAAAAGAGACAAGTTAAGTTGATTATATAGAAAGGTCGATTGACCAAATTACCCGATCCCTTACGCCATCTGTTACGTCATTGGTTCGGACCTTGACCTTTATCATCCGTCCATCTCGTACCCAATGCGGCCTTCGCAATCAAAACTCCCCTTTCTTCTTCCGACCCCTCGTTGAAGCCGCTGTCACCAATGACAATGGAGTAGTGATCCATTTCATTGGCGCTGGAGGAACTCCATGTTGGTGTTCTACCCTAAGACCACCTACACCTTCACCTCCAACAAGAGTAGTTGTGTTCTTTTCTCGCCTTAGGTGGGGATTGATTCTGGTTCCAAGCACCTCTGGAAGTGAAGGAAGACCTCAAGATACGAATACAAATCCTCGAATGGATTGGAATACATTGAGTGTTAAGGAATGAAAAGGAAGACACTAGCAGGGTTGTTTTGGAGTTCAGACTTCTGAGAGTGGAGCTTTTGAGACTTGATTACTTTGATGATTAAAAAATAAAAGGCACAAGAAGGTAATCTTTTAAATCAGTGTGAAGTTGATGCTCCTCACCCACGAAGACTATGTTCAATACACGTGTTCTCCTACAAGGGGAACCAGAAAACAAACATTGACATCTTTTGAACTGTGACATCTATTGCAAGTGGCAACATCTTGTGTAGGTGCTTAGTTACCAATGCTAAAATTGGAGAGGAAGTTTAGCTGTATTCAAACACTTAGTTGGATTTAGCATTGGAGGATAAGTATACATGATACTAATGTTATCTAAGGAATGCTATTCTTGCACATGATTTTATTATAAAAGATTTTGTACGCGTTCGAGAGATTTTTTACACTTTTGAAATATGAAGATACATCAACACCGCAGATTCCATAATAGTGACCATTGTAGCCAACAATTCGAAATGAACTTTTCTTTCAAATGTGGGCCATTAAACTTTTACATTTCATGAATTAAACACTTTGCTAGATTTGGCATTTAAGGATAAGGATACATTATACTAATGTTATATGAGAAATGCTATTCTTACACATGCTTTTATTATAAAAGATTTTGTGAACGTTTGAGAGATTTTGTGCAGTTTTGAAGTATGCATATATATGGATCTGCACCATTGATTCCATAGTAGTGAACATTGTAAGCAACAATTTGAAATGAATTTTTCTTTCCAATGTGCGTCGTCGATCTATTACATTTGATGAATTAGACACATTGCTAGATTCAGCATTGGAGGATAAGGCTACATGATACTAACGTTATATGAGGAATGTTATTCTTCCACGTGATTTTATTATAAAAGATTTTGTACACTTTTCAAATATGAAGATGCATCCACAACGTTGATTCCATAATAGTGAACATAGTAGCCAACAATTAAAATGAATTTTTCTTTCAAATGTGCATCGCTGAGCTTTTATATTTGATGAATTAGACACTTTGCTAGGTTCAGCATTGGAGGATAAGGATATATGATAATGTTATATGAGGAATGCTATTCTTGCACGTGGTTTTATTATAAAAGATTTTGTGCACATTCGAGAGATTAAGTACACTTTTGAAATATGAAGATGCATCAACACCGCTGATTCCGTAGTAGTGATTGTAGCAACAATTCGAAATTAACTTTTCTTTCAAATGTGAACCATTGAACTTTTACATTTCCTGAATTAAACACTTTGCTAGATTTGGCATTTAAGGATAAGGATACATTATACAATGTTTTATGAGAATTGCTATTCTTGCACATGCTTTTATTATAAAAGATTTTATGCACGTTCGAGAGATTTTGTGTAGTTTTGAAATATTCAGATAGATCTGCACCATTGATTCCATAATAGTGAACATTGTAGTCAACAATTTGAAATGAATTTTTCTTTCCAATGTGCATCGTTGAGCTATTACATTTGATGAATTAGACACATTGCTAGATTCTGCATTGGAGGATAAGGCTACATGATACTAATGTTATATGTAGAATGTTATTCTTGTATGTGATTTTATTATAAAAGATTTTGTACACATTTGAGAGATTTTGTACACTTTTGAAATATGAAGATGCATTAGCACTGCTTATTCCATAATAGTGACCATTGTAGCCAACAATTCAAAATGAACTTTTCTTTCAAATGTAGGCATTTGAACTTTTACATTTCATGAATTAAATACTTTGCTAGATTTGGCATTTAAGGATAGGGATACATTATACTAATATGAGAAATGCTATTTTTGCACATGCTTTTATTATAAAAGATTTTGTGCACGTTCGAGAAATTTTGTGGTGTTTTGAAATATGCAGATGGATATGCACCATTGATTCCATAATAGTGAACATTGTAGCCAACAATTTGAAATGAGTTTTTCTTTCAAATGTGCGTCGTTGAGCTTTAACATTTGATAAATTAGACACATTGCTAGATTCAGCATTGGAGGATAAGGCTACATGAAACTAATGTTATATGAGGAATGTTGTTTTTGCACGTGATTTTATTATAAAAGATTTTATTCACGTTTGAGAGATTTTGTACACTTTGGAAATATGAAGATGCATCAGCAACGTTGATTCCATAATAGTGAACATTGTAGCCAACAATTTGAAATGAATTTTTCTTTCAAATGTGCGTCACTGAACTTTTACATTTGATGAATTAGATACTTTGCTAGATTCAGCATTAGATGATATGGATACATGACACTAATGTGATATGAGGAATGCTATTCTTGCACGTGATTCTATTATAAAAGATTTTGTACACGTTCGAGAGATTAAGTACACTTTTGAAATATGAAGATGCATCAGCACCGCTGCCATTGTAGCCAACAATTTGAAATGAACTTTTCTTTCAATTGTGGGCCATTGAACTTTTATATTTCTTGAATTAAACACTTTGCGAGATTTGGCATTTAAGGATAAGGATACATTATACTAATGTTATATGAGAAATGCTATTCTTGAACATGATTTTATTATAAAAGATTTTGTGCACGTTCGAGACATTTTGTGTAGTTTTGAAATATGCAGATGGATCTCTACCATTGATTCTATAATAGTGAACATTGTAGTCAACAATTTGAAATGAATTTTTCTTTCAAATTTGCATCGTTGAGCTTTTACATTTGATGAATTAGACACTTTGCTAGATTCAGCATTGGAGGATAAGGATACATAATACTAATGTTATATGAGGAATGCTATTCTTGCATGTGATTTTATTATAAAAGATTTTGTACACGTTCAATAGATTTTGTACACTTTTGAAATATGAAGATGCATCAGCACCACTGCCATGTAGCCAACAATTTAAAATGAACTTTTCTTTCAATTGTGGGCCATTGAACTTTTACATTTCTTGAATTAAACACTTTGTGAGATTTGGCATTTAAGGATAAGGATACATTATACTAATGTTATATTAGAAATGCTATTCTTGCACATGATTTTATTATAAAAGATTTTGTGCACGTTCGAGACATTTTGTGTAGTTTTGAAATATGCAGATGGATCTCTACCATTGATTCCATAATAGTGAACATTGTAGTCAACAATTTGAAATGAGTTTTTCTTTCAAATTTGTGCCGTTGAGCTTTTACATTTGATGAATTAGACACTTTGCTAGATTCAACATTGGAGGATAAGGATACATGGTACTAATGTTATATACGAAATGCTATTCTTGCATGTGATTTTATTATTAAAGATTTTGTACACATTCGATAGATTTTGTACACTTTTGAAATATGAAGATGCATCAGCACCGTTGATTCCATAATAGTGACCATTGTAACCAACAATTCGAAATGAACTTTTCTTTCAAATGTGGGCCATTGAACTTTTACATTTCATGAATTAAATACTTTGTTAGATTTGGCATTTAAGGATAAGGATACATTAGACTAATGTTATATGAGAAATGCTATTCTTAAACATGCTTTTATTATAAAAGATTTTATGCACATTCGAGAGATTTTTTATAGTTTTTAAATATGCAGATGGATCTCCGCCATTGATTCTATAACAGTGAACATTGTAGCCAACAATTTGAAATGAATTTTTCTTTCAAATGTGCGTCGTTGAGCTTTTACATTTGATGAATTCGACACTTTGGTAGATTCAGCATTGGAGAATAAGGATATATGATACTATTGTTATATGAGGACTGCTATTCTTGCACGTGATATTACTATAAAAGATTTTGTACAATTTCAAACGCTTTTATACACTTTGGAAATACGTAGATCAATCAGAACCATCGTTTTGACATTAATGAATATTGTAGCCAACGATTTCAAATGAGTTTTCTTTCGAATGTGGGTCGTTGATCTTTTACATTTGTTGAACTAGACACTTTGCTAGATTTAGCATGGGAGGATAGGGAGTGGTATTACTAATTTTATATGAGGAATGCTATTCTTGCACTTGGTTTTATTATAAAAGATTGTGTACACGTTCGATAGATTTTATATACTTTTGAAATATGAAGATGCATCTGCACCGTTGATTACATAATAATGACCATTGTAGCCAACAATTTGAAATGAACTTTTCTTTCAAATGTGGGCCATTGAACTTTTACATTTCATGAATTAAACACTTTGCTAGATTTGACATTTAAGGATAAGGATACATTATACTAATGTGATATGAGAAATGCTATTCTTGCACATGCTTTTATTATAAAAGATTTTGTGCACGTTCGAAAGATTTTGTGTAGTTTTGAAATATGCAGATGGATCTACACCATTGATTCCGTAATAGTGAACATTGTAGCCAACATTTTGCAATGAATTTTTCTTTCAAATGTACGTCATTAAGCTTTTACCTTTGATGAATTCGACACTTTGCTAGATTCAGTATTGGAGGATAAGGATACATGATACTAATGTTATATAAGGAATACTATTCTGGCACGTGATTTTATTATAAAAGATTTTGTACACGATCGAGTGATTTTGTACACTTTTGAGATGCTTAGATCCATCAGAACCCTCGATTTGACAATAGTGAATATTGTAGCCAATAATCTCAAATGAGTTTTGTTTCAAATGTGGGTCGTTTATCTTTTACATTTCATGAACTAGACACTTTGCTAGATTTCGCATTGGAGAATAGGGATAGGTATTACTAATGTTTTGAGGAAACTATTCTTGCACTTTAAATTATTATAAAAGATTTTGTGAATTTTTTAGAGATTTATAAAATTTTGAGATACGTAGATCGATCAACTCCATCAATTTGATAATAGTGAACATTGTGGCCAACAATGTGAACTAAGTTTGTCTTTTGGTCTTAGTAACATACGTCCTTACTAATTTGAAAACATTGAAAATTGTGCACATATTTAGGTGTGAAAAGTTTGTTTTGCCCTTTTTGCCGAGAAATGGAATTTCTGAGTTTCGAATATGAACGGAAGGAACATAAAAGTTGTAGGGTTCAATATGACAAATTGAGAGAAGTAAAAGAAAATCGGAATTTTTTTAAATCAATAATAAATCCCCCACACATATACGAATCACACAGGCCAACCCGAACCATGTCAAACCAAGCTCAACAGCTCTCAAAATTCTCCAAAGCTAAGAAAAATCTAAAATAAACAACCTCTAATCCCACTTAGAGACTAATACTCGGCTTAAACGCTGCTAAACACCTCAACTCTGGGTCGGGATCTAACATCCTCCACCCCTAAGAGCATTTGGTCCTCCAAATGAACAGCTAATCTCTGGCAGTAGGTGAGAGTACTTCTTCTGAACTTGATCCCGTAGTTCCCATGTCGCTTCTTTCGGTCCGTGGTTTTCCCAGAGTACTTTCACCCAGTGAATTGTTCTTGTCCTCGGCTCTTGTTCTTTCGTGTCAATAACCCTAACTGGTTTCTCAACATAGGTGGCATCTTCTTAGATCTCCAACGGTTCATGTCGTAACACATGTGAAGAGTCTGTAACATACTTTTTCAACATCAAGATATGGAATGCGTTGTGCATGCCTGAGAGCTATGGTGGCAAGGCTAGAATATATGCTACGTCACCAATGCGATTCAAAATCTCATACAGTCCAATGAAGCTCCTTGATAATTTACCCTTCTGTCCAAACCTCAAAGTCCTTCTAACCTGTGACACTTATAAAAACACCTTGTCTCCTTCTTGAAACTGTAAGTCTCTTCTTCGAACATCAACATAGCTCTTTTGTGGGCTTCTAGCAACTTTCAAACGCTCATGGATTAGCTTAATCTTGTCACTTTTCTCGCCAATCAAAGTCAGTCCACGAAAGCTACGTTCACCAGCCTCTTCCCAACACACTGGAGTTCTGCATCTCATGCCATACAATGTTTCGAAAGGCGCCATCCCAATGCTCGAGTGGTAGCTATTATTATAAAAAAACTCACAAAGAGATAAACTCTCATCCCACTGAGTCTTGAAATCCAACACACAAGCACATAGCATGTCTTCTAATGTCTGAATGATCCGTTTTGACTGGCCATCTGTCTGCAAGTGATAAGCGGTACTAAACTGAATCTTCGTAACCATGAATTCATGCGAAGTTTTCCAAAATGTCAAGATGAATTTGCTATCTCTATCTGAAGTAATAGAAATTGGTTGGCCATGACGACTGACAGTCTCATTAACGATTGCTTCTGCAAGATGTAGCATGTGCATCTTCTTCCCCGTCCTCATCAGAATGAAATTTGCAGATTTCGTGAGACGGTCAACGATAATCCAGATGGCATTGTTTCCTTTGCTGGTAATTGGTAAGCCACAGGCGAAATCCATAGTAAGATGTTCCCATTTCCACTTCGGAATTTTCAATGGTTGCAAAAGATCCGGTGGCTTCCGATGTTCTACCTTCACTAACTAACAAGTCATACACCGAGACACAAAAGCTGCAATTTCCCTCTTCATGTTGTTCCACCAAAATCTACCCTTCAAGTAATGATACATTTTCGTACTCCCCAGGTGCATGGAATATTTTATGCTATGAGCCTCGACCATAATGTCATTCCTCAAGTCATCGATGTTTAGAACACAAAGCCGGTCACGGAAGTATAATACTCTATCCACAATTCGAAAATATGGACATTGTGCAATGTGCTCTACAACTCTTGCCAAATCTGGATCTTCAACTGATTCTTCTTGATCTTTTGAGTAAAGGTAGGTTCAGACACCGACATGTTTGCTAGCATAACACCCTTCCTTAGCTGTTGGAACTCAACTCCCAAGTCTTCAAACTGCTTAAATATGCAAGTTCCTCGCAAACTAGCTACACTCACTGACTTTCTGCTCAAAACATCTGCAACCACATTCACTTTCCCCAAATGGTACTTAATTAGGAAATCATAATTTTTAATATATTCCATCTACCTCCTCTGTCTCATGTTCAACTCTTTCTAAGAAATAAATATTAGAGACTACAGTGGTCTGAATGGCCTTCAAATTTTTCTCCGTAGAGGTAGTGTCTCCACATCTTCAATGCAAAGACAACTGCTGTCAACTCTAAGTCATGAATTGCATAATTTTTCTCATGTTCCTTCAATTGCCTTGAACCATACGCAATGACCTTGTCATCTTGCATCAGCACACACCCAAGTCCCACATTCGAAGCATCGGTATATACAATGAAACCACCACTGCCCGAAGGTAAAGTGACAATGGGTGATGTAGTCAACCTCCTTTTCAACTATTCAAAGCTAGATTCACACTGTATTGACCACACATATGACACATTTTTCCCGATTAGTTTGGTTAAGAGCACTGCAATAGATGAGAACCCTACACAAACCTTCTATAATAGCCTGCTAAACCCAGAAAATTTCTGATTTCGGTCACATTTTTCGGCCTTACCCAACCGATAACTACCTCTATCTTCGCTGGATCGACTGCTAAGCCCTCTTTGGGGATATAACCTAGAAAAGCAACCGGTTCTGGCCAAAACCCATACTTCACAAGCTTTGCACACAGTTGATTGTCCCTTAAAAGCTACAATGACGTCCTTTGATGTGGTTCATTGTCTTCCCTAGACTTGGAATACACCAAAATATCATCAATGAAAATAACTGTGAACCGGTCTAAATGAGGTGCAAAAATCTTGTTCATTAGAGCCATGAAAATTGCTGGTGCATTTGTCAATCCAAATGGCATCACCAAGAACTCATAGTGCCCATATCCGATTCCCTGACTCTCAACTGGTTGTACCCAGACCTCAAGTTAATCTTTGAAAAGTACTCTGCTCCTTGCAATTGATCAAATAACTCATCTATCCTTGGCAATAGATATTTGTTTTTTATGGTCACTTGATTCAATCTTCTGTAATCGATGTACGTCCTCAAACTTCCATCTTTCTTCTTAATAAATAAAATCGGGGCTCCCCATGGTGAGATACTCTGTCTAACAAAACCCTTCTTTAACAATTCTCGCAACTATAGTTTTAGTGCACCCAATTCCGCAGGAGCCATTCTATAAGGTCCAATGGAAATTGGAGCAGTCCCTGGCATAAGCTCTATCGTGAAGTCAATCTCCCTAATCGGTGGCAAACCTGGTATTTCTTCCGAAAAAACTTCTGAAAATTCACACACCCCTTGGTACTATTTATCCTCCGTGATAAACGCAATATATCCATCACACACATTCCTTAACAACTTGGTAGCTGTTACTTCCTAAATAAAACTGGCATGTGAAATTCTTTTCTCTCCGTGCAATTTCACTCCCGAAGGTGTCCCATCCAATTTGAAAGAAATAGTTTTGTTAAAACAATCCATTATAGCATGACGACCTGCTAACCAATCCATCCCTAGTATAATATCGAAGTCATGCATATCCAAAAGAATAAGGTTTGTTGAAAACGTAACTTCTCTTATCTTAACTGTGCAATTTGGGTGATATGTGCTACAGACAACTTGCTTCCCTACTGGAGTTGAAACAGTCAAAATAAACACAAGTTCGCTAACAGATATATTAATCAACTTAGCAAACATAGGAGACAAAAATGAGTGGGTGGATCCAGGGTCCAATAATATCTTAACTTTTACTCCACAAACAAAAAGTGTACCTTCCACTACATTGCCCACTGCATCCGCATCCACTTGGTTCAGGTGATATGCACGTCCTTGTTGAGGTCTATTCCGATTCTAGTTCGGTCTCCCTTGCTGTGGATTTCCTATTTTGCTGTGGTGGATGGGCATTTTGGCTCTGAGGTGGTTGGCAAGGCTGTTGTTGCTGATTCTGCTGCTGTGGCTGCCTAAGTTGGTTCTGTATCCCTTGCTGATTCTATTGAGGTGGTTGCCTAGGTGGTTACTGTAGAGGCCTATTGCCTTGATTCTGATTGGCTGGACAATCCTTCCCCATGTGGTCAATAAGACCACATTTGTAACATCCACATGTCATCTTGTAACACTGATTGGAGGGATGATTCTTGCCACAATATTCACAAGTGCCTTGCCTTGGAAGATTCTGATGTTTCCTTGGCCTCTTGTTCTGTTTAGATTTATGATTTTCCGACTACTGATGCTTTCTCTGTGAATCTTGGATAATCTTGTTATTGATGTTTTCAAACTTATAGGCTCTCTTCACTACTTCCTGGAAGGTGGCAGGTGGCACTACTCCAGTAGCGTCTCACTCAGTAATAGGATTGAGTCCCTCCAAGAACTTAGTGATTTTCTTCTCTTCAGTGTCTATCAGTTCTGGGGCATACAGGCACAGTCTCTCAAACTTAGTGAGATATTCGAGGACTGTCATGTTCCCTTGCTTGAGCTGTTGAAATTCTATAGCCTTCTGCCTCTTGACATGAGATGGCACCTACTTCTCACAAAACTGGTCTTTGAATGAAGTCCAAGCTTAGTCATTTGCCATATTCCGATAACCATTTTTCACGGTCTTCCACCAAATCTCTGCTAGTCCTATAAACATGGAAGCTATTAGATGAACATGTTGTTTGCCCATACATCTGAAGAGATCAAAGATGTTCTTTGTATGAGCTAGCCAATCATCAGCTGTTAAAAGGACATCTTGCCCGGTAAATTCCTTTAGGCTTCCCTTCCGAAAACGCTCGAACAACACATTTGGGTAGTTGTCTTGGTTCTAGATGACAATTTGTGAACCCGTTGGTGGAGCTTGCACTGGTTCGGGTCTCCTTTCTAATACCTCTAACAATTGTCTCTACACTTGTGTCCTTTTTAGCCATCGGTTCTTGCAATCTTGCCCGATTCTCATTGGCTTTCTATTGTTGGTCTACCATCATCTGCATAAGTTGCTAAAGTTGATTTGACATTGTATTATCCCCAGATGGGCCTCCAGTACCACTAATATTACTGCCGAAAGGATTTGCATTCATTGTGTCCCTGCGTGGAGGCATAGTGCTACAAAATCACATGTTAGTACAGTAAAATAGACTAAACAATACGTACCCAAAATCCCACTCGACACTAACTAACGAAAGTTCTAACGAATCCTCGCAACGTCCCTACGTTTCTAGTTTCTTTTAATTCTATGAAACATTTCTCGCTCTGATGCCAGTCTTGTCATGGCCCCGGACCGGAGCCGAGCCAACCAAGGCCCTAATCCGGAGCCGCGACGCAGTGGGCCAGAAAATTTTGCCCACTCGCGCTGTTTCCCGCAGGTTCCCGTGGTGAGAATTCCAAGATCCATGACCTATTAATCGCATAGAAATGAATGCATATGCGAAAGCATGTAGCAAACATAACACGAAGTATAACAACCTACCATAATGTCCAAGTCTCATGTCAAAGTGAAACATATGTAAGCAACCCCGAAGTTATTGTTTAAGTTTTTACAACACCAAAAAAAAAAAAAGTTTAAATTATACAATCTCAAAAGTAAAAGCAATAAAGGCTAGTGAAACAAATTTCCAAAAGGAATGATCAATCCTCAAAATGTGACGTAGATCATGACCCAACCCAATGTCTAAATGACATCATCAGGCTACCACTCTCGAGCAACCGGCGAATCAGCTGTGTCCTCCTCACGCTCCGCCTCACGGGCAAAGGGATCGACACCTGGCACCAAACAAATGAATATCAGACACAACGATCCGGCAGGCAATATAGCAGATAAGGTCACAACAAGTATTTGCGAAGTCATATTTAAAGATAATAATCCATTTGAAAGCTAGACAGAAATGGTGATGTAATAAAGGAAGTTAAATGCTGAAACCAAATGATTAGTATCGAGAAACATTTAAAAGAATACTGAGAATCGAACAAAACAATGGCAACCACATTGAGCTATATTCTCCTATTACCACAGTAACAAGAGCAATCAAAGTATAACCGTCGCCATATGAAATGGCCGGAACAAACATATATATATCCCAATATAGATGGGTGTCAAACAAAATCTGTCGCGGAACGGATGGCAAACAAACAGAGTTTCCAAGCTGCAGTTGACGAAATTAATTAAGGATTCCGAGCTGGGTGATCAAACTAACAAGGCGACCCAAGCTTAGTGGTGCCAACCAAAAATCTGAACAAGTATAAATCAAATCAAAGAAACATATTTCAAATCAGTAAAAGGACTACTTTGAACATATCATATACGATCACACGGAAAATGAACAGAATAGTAGCCTTACTGAGATTTCTAAACGTGGCGAACCATACAAAGCTATCCAAAATTGTTTTATAAGAAAACATACAAAATCTTCAAACTTGGAATTAGGTAATTGGTTCAGGTTGATTGGCTTACCTAAGGCTGTCTCATTATACACTTAGTATCCAAATGCCGGTTTGTAAATGACGAATTTGGTTCCTTTGAAGGTTCCCAACATCTGAGGCCTCAAAGTGTATATCGAGGCTTCAAAGACATTGTAATATCTCCTGGTAATTCAATTACAGAGGTTCCTCCTTTTTCCCCCTTGGTTTCCACGTTACAAAGTGTTTTGGATTCAAAATTTCCATCCCCATGCATAAATGAGTCCCTAGAGATCTGCAAATCAAAATAAGGGAAAACAATGTGCAGGAAACAACCCCAGGACAGAACCCAGGTCCTCTCGAGTGGGCATCCATGCGCTCGAGCGGACTGCCCAGAGACTTACTCACTCAAGCGAGCGAAGTTTCTGGCAATCCCAGAAGGCTTGCTCGCTAGAGCGAGCGGGCCTTCTAGCCTGCTCCTCGCCAGACAGTAGCCTGGTCCGCTCAACTGGCCATAGGCTCACTCAAGCGAACTAGGCTGCTGCATGAGCTCGTCCTTTGTAGAATTGCTTGTCCTTTTGTATATATTTTTTTTTCTATTTTCCTTCCTTTCAACTCCATCATCTTTTTAACAAAATCCTGAACTTCCCTCTTCCTCAAACACATCATCAATCAACCACAATACCACAACCATTTCCCATAATCCATTTGAATGTACAAAAACCAAATCTTCACAACAAAATTTGAGCAACTTAGGAAATTAAATTTATCAACTCCCTAGCAACTGTCATAATCAGATTTCTAAATAAGCTTTGAATAAAGCTAAAGCTCCAATCTCACTACTAAACATCAATTATTCATAAAAGGATAAAAATATATAGTGCAATTGTATAGAAATTAGCTTAGAATTTTTCAATGAAAACATAATCTAACTGTCCATGCAGGTGCTTATCCATTATTCACTTGCCTTAGACCAAATTGGGATCCAAAAACACTCCAAGCACTCCTCTCTACAGCAAGAACCTCCAATAAACCCATTACTTTGGAGGAGGAGTTCCCCAAGAACCTACTTGCATGCATGAAGGAAATCTTCGTAAGGGTCTAAAGAACCCATATCCAAGAGGAGAAGTCAAGGCCTTACCTAGAAATGCAATAACCAGCAAGAAAGGCTTAAAAAGAGAGGTGACCTCTGCAAAATTCCTTTAAAATGGTGTCCTAGTGGAGATGGATGAATGGAGAAGAGAGTGGTGTACTTAGATCTCCCTTTGGGCCCAAGAAATCCAAGAATACAAAGGAGAGAAGAAGGGAAGGAGAGACTGGTTTCTCTCCGGTTCAAAACTGAAACAAAAAAATGAAGATTGGAGGTGAGGGGCGAAGGATATAAGGTTGCAATGTGTATTGATTTCCCATCATATGTTGATTCACTTCCAATCAAAGGAGAGGTTCTTTGATAGTCATTTTTGTATATTCACCTGGGAGCTTCATTTTTAAATACTTATAGCATGAACACATGAATTCATGTATTCCGCGCAAACAAGCAGGTCCTTAATGAGTGGGGCGCTATTGAAACTCATGTATTTATACAAAAATTACAACCAATAATCAAAATATCATTCATGATCCAAGTAGGATAAATCTAAATTTAAGAAAAAGTAAATTCGACAAATCAATAAATATTGTCCTAGAAGTCTTTCTAAAAGGGTATGATTGTGATCTTAATAGCCGGTATATCATCCAATACACATGCAATACATGTATCATGCCATATCCATGATTTATTTATTTATTTATTTATTTTTTGCCAATTCGATGATTTAGCGAATCAAAGTTTTGATATTATTGACTGATTCAGATTGTTTCTACCAATGTTTTAACACTTGGTCCTTAGCACTACCCTGCAATTGGCATAGCTTGGATGGCTTGACAGAATCACAAGAATTGGACTTTGTCTACATGCATACATTTTCAATTCAAATATATGCTTACCTGATTCTCCACTCCTTGGCTTGGTTAATATATAGTTGGCAAACTACATGTTTGAATTTTTTTTTCCCAAATTTAGGAGCACTAATGATTTTTCTCTTTACAGGTGTGAATAATTGGATTCAGATAAAGAATAGTAGGGATCTTTGCAACTTCTTATTGGTATGGGTAATTCATGGAGTTCAAAAAAAAAAAAAAATCCTTACGATGTTGTTTGAACTTATGGTTGTGTTTTCTGAGTGGCTTTATTTGGCTTTGGTTTTAACTATGAATTTACTGGTGTAATTATACTATGTGGATCTTACTTGTTATCTTTGGTTTGTTCTTATTTACTTGTTTGAAACTTAAATGATTCTCTATTTTTACCTTCTGTATGTGAGAAAATTATATATATTGACCATGGATGTAATCCTAATGACTTGATTATCTTCAAGTGGGGCCCATCATTTAGTCATGGAGAGTTCTGATGAGATGAAATATTTGTGGAAAATTCATATCCTTAAAAATATTTCCATGGGCAACTCGTATTGAAGTTTTGGAATCATATGATGATTAGATCATGGACATTGGTCTGTAATTCAGACTTCCAAAACCAATGAAAAGCTCTTCTTTTGTATAAAGTGTTTTCCCTGCACGGTTTTGAGGCAAGTTAATATATTCTTACTTACAAAAAAACAAAAAGACCCTCTCTTAACATTTCTGAGTGGTAGCATGCATATACATTTCTGTATGTAATCATGTGGAATACATGTGCTAACAACCCATTCAAATGTAAGGGTTGTGTATTCAATGTAGACATGCAGCTAGCCACTCGATCGCTTTATTATTATTATTATTATTTTCAGTCATTGTTATTTTTCATAATGTCTTATTTTAATAAAAACTTGTGATGATGTTAGATAACACTTTTTTCATTATTGTTGTTGTTGATGATGATGATGAAAAGTATCACCTTGAGGTCTCTTTCGTATGATAAGACTTGCATAGATTAGTACATCAACTGGTAGCTTAGTTGGTGAGGCACCGCTCTTCCACAAGAACAAGTAGGGATCAATCCCTTGCTGTAGCGCAGATGATGAGAGACTTGGCTGCATGAGTGCGTGTGAGTTGGGTGTGTGAGTACATTAACTTTAGAAAAACAAACCCAGCTCTGCAAACTCTCTCTCTCTCTCTCTCTTCCAGGCCACATGACCCCTCTTTTTTTTTTCTTTTTTTCTTTTTGCTTAGAGTCATATGTGTCCTTTGGTTTTTGTCTTTTGAAGATTGAGTATAGATTCATGGGTTCTATTCTATTACTTTTTTTTTTTTTGTCATCTAAGCAATTTTGATAATAATGATTCTATTTCATATATAATAATAGGAAACTTGATGAGAAGGTGGATGGTAAGAGTCTTTTATGAGATTCTGTTTTAATCATGAATTAAATTTTTTTCATATTCTCCTGCCTTTGGGATACCTCTGCCATATATGCTATCATTTGCAAAACATGCAATTGAGGATATTGTGACTATGCAATGACTTTTTTAGAACTCTTCATAGAAGAACTCTAAAATTTCAGTTCCTGTTTGATGAAACTTTATGTTTTCCTAGGTTTGGGAATTTTATATGTATTTTGTCTTTGGATTATGTTTTAGCTATTTTGATTTCATATATATATATATATATATATATATATATATGTGGGATATTCTACCTTGCAATTAGCTATCCTTTATTGCATGATTATATGATTTGCATGATTCTAATGATTTTACTAACTGTGTCTGGTTATAGATAAAATTGCTCCATTCTAATCTCAAAAGTATGCATAAGATCTCCTAAAGTTTTAAATATCCTGAAAAGAATCTTCCAATAAGATTTCCCCTTTGTGAGAATTTTATATACAGGATAACAAGATTGAATTTGGAGTAATTTTTTCATTATATACTTTGCACCACCTCACCGTGTACAGCCTGCCATGCATCATTACAGGAGCTTACCCTACGTGATTCACTCACCATGCATAGACCCACCCAGAGGATCCCGATTCCTTTTTGCGGACAACCTGTTGATGAAAAATTCCAACCCAAAGTTACCGTAGGACTGGAAATGGAATTCCGGCCCTTCACTTTGCCCCTTGCTCTGTCCTCTGTTAAAAAGATGAAACCGAAACGAATTTCTAGGGTTTCCGATTGTTCGATCGAAGTTCCAGGTCTCTCCAAAATCACATCTTTCTGCAATTTTCGAATGAAGTTAGGCTTTGATGATGTTCTCATCCGAATGCGGTTTCTCTACTCCTCTTTAAAAGATTTCAGGGGGGTTCGATTGAATTTGTATCGTTCTCTTAATCAATTTCTTCATGAGGATATCGTTCAATGAAGTTGAAATTTCTTCACTTCTTGAACGGAGCTGGGGTTTTGTAATAGATCTGGATCTGCTGACGAGGTTTAAGAGATTGGGATTCTTTTCGATTTGAGATCTGAAATTTTTTAGCAATAAAGTACAGTTCTCTGTAGATAACATGCTAGAGGCTGTGGTTATTGTTTGATTCTCTATTTTTATGGTTTTATCAAGACTTTGATTCTTTGAAACTGATTAATGGGGCTGAAGATCTGTGATTTGAACTCAATTCATGTCCTTCGGCCTCACTCCAGGTATGAATACATCAAATAATCAAGACTTGTTTTGTTTACTTCCTGTTGGAAATGGGATAGTATGTGATTTGTTTTCCGAGGCAAGAACATCAAATTTTCTGCTTTTTGAAGAAACTTTTTAATTAACAGAGAAACATTGTTTAGTTCTATACTTGATTCATCTTCCCCACTTCCATCTGTTTGGATTGTGTAGGCAGATTCTGAGAAAAACAAATTGGAGATGCTTTGATTTTTCGGGTTTTAAAAAGCCTCTTTTGGAAGTGCCTGGAATTTCCAGGTTTTGGTGGAAATTGCGACTCGACGTGATTGTGTCTCTATCATGCTTTTCTTTTTCTTATTACCCTGTTTTTGGGATTGTGGAGGTTAGCTCGAAATTAATCTAGACAAATTAATGGAAAGATGTAAAAGGTGGGTTTTTTACCATGAGTAGATTGATCTTGGACGAGCCATGAGCAATTGGATCTTAGCCTGATATTGCTGTTATTGAAGTTCAAGTTTGTATGATTTGATGCATGGACTGAGGTTAGGTTGTAGCGGCAGATAATGGTGGTGGCTTTATGAATGGCTTATAGGTGGAAGCACTTGGATAATGGGTTCTATGATGGTTTTGGAATTATAGATGTCTGTGCAAAAATGATGATATCATGGATTGGTAATGGTGGATTTTTTTTTTAATTTTTATTTTTTTTAATTGTTTTTAGGATAATGTTGATATAGTGTATTGTTGTAAAAGAGATATTTCTTTGGATGGATGGGTTAATGATATGACTTGTAGAAGATAGATTGTGTTTTGTTTCTTTAATCTAATTTTTGAAAATTTTCCTAATTTCTTTTTCGAAGCATTTTCTTTTTTTGTTTCAAGAGAAGGGATGCACAAGACTGATACATTGCATGACTGTTTCAGCCTTTTATCTGTTAGAGGTTTAAATTAGTGTCGTAAGATCATGGTGTTGTGTGTGCAAGAAAGTAGAGTTTATTGATACTCATGGACCATGGAATTGAATTCCTCTTGATTGACAACATCTAAATTGTGGAGACAAAATCACAAAAAAGAGTACATATTTTCCATAGCATGGTAGCGGTTGCGGCAGGCGTAGAGGTCAGTGGCCAAAACGCTCCGTAGCAGGCGATACGTAGCGTTGTAGCGGTGTGAATTTTTAAATGGTCAAATTTTTTTGAATATTGTATAGCAAACAAAATTGTATTTCTTTAGTGATTTGAAACCATATAAGGGGTAGAGATAACTTTAGAAAAGACTATTGAGGAGAAGAAATAGGAAAAACAGTGTTTAAAATTAAAATTACTTGGCTCTATTAGGTTTTAGACCGTAGCACCGCTATTTTCAAAATAACGTAGCGGCCTTGACTGCTACGGCCAATAATGCGGGCGCTACGCTACGTAGCGGCCGCTATTTTGAACCATGATACTCATGGACCATGGAATTGAATTCCTCTTGATTGACATCATCTAAATTGTGGAGACAAAATCACAAAAAAGAGTACATATTTTCCATAGCAATGGATAAATCAGTGTGGCTTTATGCGATCTGTTGTCTCAATCACGGATCATACACACTACGGACCTCACATATTTGAGGATGCTGGCTTGTTTGGATCTCCATCAACTGAGTGCAGGTAAGTTGCTTTTTGTGTAAATCAGGGCTCATGCATTTGGATAACCTAAGTAACCCATGTCTCCTGTTTTGTTCTTTGCCATGCTGATTGCAGGAAATAGAGGCACAATTAATTAGATATACAGGTAAAATGAGTCCAGCACAACTGAGTTCTCAGGATCCAAAAAGGCAGGATAGGGAAATGGTGGTAAGGTACAATCCATAAAGCAAAATAAGATGAGTACCTCATATAAGAAGAGAGGATCTGCATCCATCTTTTCACAAAGATCTGAACCAAGTCATGCTGATTTCTTTAGGTTGATTAGAAGTTGGCAATGGGCATTGTGTAGAGGTTGACAATGGCCACTGTTCAGTCTAGAGGTACCTTGTTTGGTTCCCTTTCTTGAGGGAGAGACCTTAGTTGACTGCCACGTTCGGTGTGAGCAGAAAGGTAGTGTGACTTGAATTTCTCCAGCCCATGAGCCAGAGACCTAAGCTGTGGGCAGCCTTTAATGTGAAGAGTGTGGAGTGACTCAAGTTGTCCCAGCCAATCTGGTAGAGACCTAAGTTCTTCACAGCTGATAATGTAGAGAGCGCATAGTGACTTAAGCTCTCCCAACCCATCAGTCAGCGAACTTAGTTGAGGGCAGTAGATGATGTGGAGAGTTTGTAGCAACTTGAGTTCACCCAAACTATTAGGCAGAGCTCTCAGTTGAGCACATTGGTTAAGGTGGAGAGCCTGGAGCGACGCAATTTTTCCGAGCCCAGCAGGTAGAGTAGTCAATTGATGGCAGTCCCAGATGCAGAGTGTGTGGAGTGACTCAAGCCGTTCCCATACATCTAGGCGAACAGATGACAGATTTGCTGTATCTATAATTTTTAATACCTTGAGGTTTGGAAGGGGCGGTAGCACTCCAACCTTGCCCTTGAGAACAAGCTCTGTCAGACATGATGGGGGATGACATGATGATGGCCTCCAAATTACTTCATCGCAGTATCCAATTGTGAGTTTCCTAAGTGTGTGTGGGAGATGATCGGGCACTGACTTCAACTTGGGGCAATTCTCAATTGATAATTCCAGGAGACAAGGCATGATATTCTCTCCATTATTCACTTTCAAGTCCCAATCCTCCCAGTTAGACAGAGAATAGAAAAGAAGTTTTTCAAGCTTTGGAAATGCAACTCCCTTAATACCATTACTATAGAACTCATGACCCACCTGTTCCATAGCCTGATTCACAATAATTTCTAGGTATTTAAGAGATGGTAGTTTCCCAAGCGGTGGCAATGACTTCAACTTGGGACAGTGCTCAATTGTTAATTCAACGAGACAAGGCATAACAGTACCTCCATCTTCTAGTCGCAAGTCCCACTCCTCCAACTCAGAGATAAAAGAGAAGGAAAGTTTTTCCAACTTCAGAAAAGCTTCGCCATTCCCTGTAAATTCACAGCTGATCCATTTCACTTCATCGTTTCCCTCTATGTTCAGGGATTTTAAAGAAGGTAGCATCCCTAGAGTCGGCAATTGTTTTAACTTTCTGCAATGGAACAGGTTGACTTCAACCAATCTGGTGAAGAACGATGATCCCTCTGTCCAACATGGAAAGATGAAACCCACGTAATTTGAAATTGTAAGGTGTTTTATTTTTGTATCGGGTAGTTTGAGGCCTTTTAAAATGCCTTCCATCCTCTGTCTCTCGTCTTCTTCTATCATTCTCCACTCATCCTTTGTCTTTTCCTCACAATGTAAAATCATTGTTTGCAAGTGTTGTTTCTTCTTCAGCTCTGCCTTTCTTGCCTCGTCCTCTCTTGTGACTTTCTCTAAGTTTTTTATTTCTAAACTTCCGCTAAGGAGGTTAAGGTTTCCCAATTCTCCAATGTTGCATCCATCCTCATCTTGCACAACAAATTTACTGAGTGTTCGAAGTGAGCTCAATCTCCCTATTCCTTGTGGTGTATGCTTAAGTTCCTTTGGGTAAGTTACAAAGGCTTGCACATCGATTGAGTTTCAGGGATTTCAAATTACAGAGACTATCCATTGATTCAGGCAACTCCACTATATCTGTTCTAGACAGATTGAGGTATCTCAAATGCTTCAATTTCCCTATTGAACACGGCAATTGTGTGATGTGAGAGCCACTAAGATCCAACGCCCTAAGGAATTTCACATGATCGAAAAGTTTTGGAGGAATTTTTTGAATCCTTGACCGTCCAAGCAACAGGAGTGTGCGTGAACTTCTCAGATTGTGGAATGGGCCCTCTAGGGAGATCAATGATGAGTGGCGGTATCTGATGGAGTTGGGTTCTAACTTTCCAGCATCTGCAGTGCGACATTCGCTCTCAGCAATATATCGTGCAAGATCGTGAACAAGATAATGGAGCTTACATCGAATTATATTTCCCTTGTTATCACTTTCTATAACTTGAAAAAATGAGTGCCGCAGTAGATCATCAAAGTAGTCTCCACCAACTTCCTCCATCTCACTTCCTTTCTCTGTACTGATGAAACCTTGAGCCATCCACAACTGGACCAATATATCCTTCTGTATCCAATAATCCTTGGGGAATATCGAGCAGTAAGCAAAGCATTGTTTCAGATGAATTGGCAAGTTGTAATAGCTCAGCAACAAAGCCGGTATGATGCCTTTTTCAGCTTCTTCCAGTATGGCCCATATCTCACTTTTTAGGATGCATTCCCAGTCTTCTGCTGTTCTTTTTCTTTGCATAACGCTACCTATAGTCTTAGCAGAAAGAGGGACACCTTTACACTTCTCCACAATTTGCCTGCCAATATCTTCCAACTCCATATACTCATCTCTTTCCCTCCCAGCAAAAGCTCTGGAACTGAATAGCAACCAACAGTCATCGTCAGATAGACCTATGACATTGTGGATGTAGTTTGCGCCCACTGCTCTTGCAACCTTTTCACTGCGAGTGGTCACCAAAATCCTACTTCCATGCTTACCACATTTTAAGGGCAGTCTCATTCGCTCCCATTCTGTTTGATCACCATTCCACACATCATCCAAGACTAGTAAAAATAGCTCATTCTGTAGCCTTTCAACAAGTTGGGTCTGCAAGGTGTTCAGCTCTGAGAGGTTGCAAGCAGATCCTGTTATGTCTTCCATTATCATCTTTGTAACACCTGTGATGCTGAAATCCTCAGTCAGGCACACCCATATCCTCCTTGTGAAATGGTTCTTCACCTTTTTCATCATTATAGACCAGTTGAGCTAGAGTCGTCTTCCCTATTCCACCAGTACCCACTAGAGAGATCACATCAATTCCTTTCCCCTCACGGCACAGCAACTTGCTTATAACAATATCTTGATCTTCACTTCTGCCCCGTATCTCTGATTTATCCACTAAAGAAGTAGTTTTACGGTGGTCATGTGTCTCAACCCGCCTGACTTCACTGAATTGGTATTTGATCTTTTCATCCCCAATCTCATCAAGTATCTCTCTAATAGTTTTTATCCTGTTTGAAATCCTACGCTGTGATTTGAGTGTTTTTGAAGAACAGAAGAGGTGAGAATGAGCAAGCTCTTACCTTGTCAACACTTGCATGGCTTTCTGACGTGAGATGGAGTATTCTCCACTCATCTAATACATCGTCCACGTCGTAAGCAACGTCTTTCAGCTTCTTCAACCACTCTCTTACTGATTTGTTTTCTATCTGTTGAGTCTCTGCATCAGCGATGAGAGCTTGGATGGCTGTGAAACTACTGGAGAGCTTTTTCAATTCACCGGCCACAGCTACCAAGGGTCGAACGTCTCCTTCCAGAATGGTGTTGAGGTTCCTCAACACAATGGTGATGAGTGCATCTGCCATGATCTCTCTTTCTCTCAAGGATTGTTCAATTGAAGGAGAGAGAATGGGATGGATGATGATGAAGAAAAACTGATTGAATGGTTTTCTAAAGTCAATAGTCTCCTTGCCTTAATGCCTTTGGATGGGTCTTTAGGTGGAATTTAATGTCAAGCAAAAGTCAGGAAGGAAATGAGATGGAAACATATATGATTGTTACTGGCTTTGACTTTACACACATATAGGTAGACTCTTAACGGCCGACATGAATATGTTAACGTTTTTTGTGCACTGTTTTTTTTTTTTTTCCTCCCTGTGGAGAGGAGTAAAGCCATCAAGAATCGATCCCTCGTAGGTGGGATGGGAGTGGGAGCCTTTACCATTAGGTCATTAGGTCATCCCCAAGTTCCCTTGTGCACTCCATTGTTACAGTTGATACTCTGGAATGATTTTGTTTAATACTAAAAGGGGGTAATTTCCTTGTCACCACTTTAGAACCCCGATATGTAGATAACATATAACCTTGGGATAGCTTGGTCTAGGACCACGGTTTACTCCGTTATAAATTGTAAAAAATGTAGATAACATATTTGGCCTTCCAAATTGGTTCGGGTCCATTGGGTTCTAACCTAGGTCTTGCACATTAGGGGTGCTCATGGGCCGGGCCTGGATATGTAATTAGGGCCTGATTAATAATTGGGCCGCGCAAGCCCGAGCCCAGATCCGGGCTTGGATATGTAATTAGGGCCTGATTAACAATTAGATCGGGCTTGGATTAAGTGATGGAAAGCCCATAGCCCGGCCCAGCCCGGCTTGTGAAAGAAATGCATGTTATTTAATTTAATTAGTGCTCTAATGCCCAGGAAAGTGATAAAAACCAAGTTCAGCCTGGCCCGATTGATTAAATAGGTGGACTAGGACCTAACTTTAATGGCCGGTGTCGGGCCTGGGCCAGTGTTTCTAAAGCCGGGCCAGGCTTGGATATGCCTTATCCCGGACCATGAACTCCCCTATTACACATGAGACTCATGTTGCCATGGACCCATGTGCAGTCATTCAGTGGCCTAGGCATTTGTTTCTTTTCTACCCATCAGATGCTTGTGGGCATTTTGATTGGTAAGATTGGTAAGATTCAGTATGGTCCATGCACTTTAGGTGACCCGATTGATCTCAATGTAGTGGAGGATGGTGATGTGATACCTATTTGATTTTCTGACTATCCGATTTTTTTCTCTTTTTTTTTTCATGCGTCAGTTGTCATTGGAGAACAAAGGCAGACCCATTTATACATTAATGATGGGGACAGTATGGGCCACAGGCAGACCCATTTATACATTAAAACCTCTTCTACGGACACTAATCCAGGTTATCTTACTGTTAGACTGGATTTCATAAATATTGTAACTTAAGTGTAACTTAAGAAACCATTAACCTTAAAGGCCCCTGAATGCATGGTTGTGAATGTGGTATAACCTGGCCCGGCGTGTTGATCTAACACTATCTATGTACATATGACTTGCATAATTCGACCCACAATAATTGTCACGAGTCATGTTAAAGTTGATCCAAATAACGCTCATAACCCATATAGATTGGTCAGGTTAGCCTTGACCTGGATATTAAACCCATTCAAACTGTGTTGTGATTTGATATTTTAGTACTCAAAATATACTTTTTATGCCAGCAACCAAACTCAAATGCGGCCCTATTGTTTAAAATAAGATAATTAGACTCACCCTAAGCTTATACAGGTTGAGTCTGGTTAAACGGGTAATGAAGTTGAGTATCCAGGCCATCTTAGAGCCCAACCCATTTTTACATGAACCCAATTGATCGAGATTTGACTTTCCTTTTCGTTTTACTTAAAATCTTATCCACATTTTCATCACACCGCTCTCCCAGTGACTGGCATACATCCAAGTAGGTTCATAAAAGGGCATAAGTTTTTCTAAATACAACCCTATATATTATTTATTATATGAACTTTTTAAATATGTATAATGCAGATCTAATATATCATTAATTTCAGGTACTAAAGTAATGCATATATTATTTATTGTATGCATGACACAGGTGACACCAAAATTTGTTAGGGTCCCAATTTGGCCAGGACTCGGTATGAAATTATTGATCGAACCCAAATTATATTGAAGGAATTTCAAACCCATCAAATTCAACTAGTAGGTGTAATCTTTTTTTATATGATAAATATTTATTATAGATGATGATAATAGCAACTGTTAACTTTTTCTCTGTTTTTTTCAGTAGATAACCATTCCTTCCATCAAACCCTATGTGAGATTAGTGGGCCTCATAAATATGATAGGAATTTTGAGTAAAGTTTTAAGCTGTTACTGGTTGCGCTTGTGGAGCCTCTAAAGCCCACCTGTTATCAACTGTTAAATTTTTGTTCATAGCAGGGATTTTTTTTTTTTTTTTTTTTAATAACCTTGTAAGTTTGTGCAGTATTCTTCTCATTTTCCTTCGTAAACCCCAATGTATAAGGTCCCTCTATAACTATTTGTGACATTGTCTTAAAAAGTCTCATTTATAAAACTTCTGTGTTGTGGGTGGTTTCACTATGTCTGCAAAAGAAATGAGAGGTTGTGAGTTCTAAATCTTCTCAAGTGTCTCCAATGTCAGTCAAATTTGTATAGGCTCCACAATAAGTCAGAACTAGTTGGGGCAGTCAAAATTGATATTCGAGCTTGTGGCAAGAGTTAAGTCCCTAAATTTTAAGGTAACCCTGCCTCTTTAGTCTCCCATGTGAAGAACTCCAACATGGGTCCACCTATTGATAATATAAATGTTCAAAATGAATGTCATCTCCTCCTTGAATACATCTTCGGAGTTGGGAGTTGGTCCCACAATAGGTTGAGCACATGATTCATAGTGTGATTAGCACAATCTTATGATATGCATCAATCACGTAATTAGTCATGCCTGCCCCACGTGCTTTCATTCCAACAAAAATGGGGAGTTCTATTGGCACCACAAAAATTTCTCTTCCCACCGAATTTCTCTCCACACCATGTATAACATTTCAATGTTTATTGGTTTTACTTTCCACACCCATCCACATACCCAAACAACCCCTGCCATTTAGACCTACTCTCCTCTCTCTACCCACACACGTTCTCCACCTTCCCATCCGAATAGCATTATCAGTCACACATCCATTTTGACGATCGTCTCACACATTCAGTTCTCCAGCCCCTTCATTCATCTGTCACATATTGAATTTGTTGCGGTCATTTTCAACGAATAACGCAACGTCACCGATATCTTTCAATCAAGGGTAAGCTCACCACCATTCTCATTGCGATAAAAGCAAATAGTTGTTTGTATCCACTATTTTGCATGAAAATATGTTGAATGGATACATCCGTTTTGAATGCATTCACATACTTGCAATGTATTCGCAATGTAGTGAGTCATTCAAACTCCTCATTTATTTTTTTCGCACGATGTGTTCAATCCTGGAAGTTTGAACAGAAAACAAATGTGCGGATTTTAATTCTCGAACATATTGTAAATGTTCGGACTTTAATGTTCGAACATAGCCATACTGTTCGAAAGTTATTGTTCGAACATATTACGAATGTTCGATTTTTAACTTTCGAACATTGACTGTATGTTCGGATCTTAAAATCCAAAAATTTCTGAAACGTTCGAACACTTAGTGCCGAACATTAACTGGTTAATGTAGTTTTTGTGTTCTACACTCTTCTTTCAATGTTTCAGAAAAGGATAGGCCAAGCAGTTCCAGGGTGAGACCAACAGCTTCCAACAAGAGGCGCCGCTGAAGAATAGATGAAGTGGTAGAAAAAGCTGAGGAACCAGAAAATGATTTGGCAGAGGGCAACGGAGAACCCCCTGGTGAACAACTTGGTGAAGAAGAAGCTGTCGGTGAACAAGAAACAACTGCGGGGCCAGAAGATCGTTCTTTGTTACCCAGTTTCAACACACACATAGCTGCATACATTTGGCATTCATAGGCATGTTCTTGCTTTTTACTTTTTATATCAAGATCAATGCATTGGTTATAATCTTCAATAATGTACCATCTTTTGAATACAGAAACGGGTTGCGCTGAAGTGTTTGAGCCATGGACAGAAAATACCACACTGGTATTTAAACGAGAGCGATAGGTTTAGAGAGTTAGTGGCTAGATCTAACTTAAGTCCACTTATCACAGCATCATATCACTCTATTGGTAAGATCCTCGTCTCTTGTTTTGTGGAAAGGTGGCAACCTGAAACAAACACCTTCCACATGCCATTCGGCAAGATGTCCATCAGTCTAGATGATGTTGCCACCATACTTGGGATCCCGGTGACTGGCCATTCTGTTGTGTACCATGGTAGAATGTCATATCAAGATGCTCATTCACTGCTTGTTGATTACTTAGGAGTTGATCCAAATGAGGCAAGTGATGAGCTGCAGCAGGTTTGGGGCTAATATGTAAGATTGGAGTGGCTGAGAGGGAGGTTCTCAAGCATATCTAATGAAGATGGAGAGGAGATGATTGATTGTGTAGTGAGAGCATATTTTCTGTATTTATTAGGATGCATATTGTTCACCGATAAGAGTAGCACACGTGTACCAATTATATATCTGACGCTCTTGACAGACTTGGAGCGTGTCCGTACATATGCATGGGGTGCCGCTGCTCTGCCTTACTTGTATCAACAGTTGGGATTGGTTATCCGTCATGAGGTTAAACAAATTGCTGGATATCATACGCTGCTAGAAGCTTGGATTTATGAGCATTTTGAGTATTCGATGCTAACTTCCAACATTCACTATACCGTCAATTAGCCCCGAGTTCATCGCTGGCTCCCTCATAGGGAGACTGCTGCTCCCCTACAGGCACTGCGAGAGCGGCTAGATTGCATGGGTGCAGACCAGGTAAGGGTTCTTGCTTGTTCATGAGTTGTTGGATTTATTGACATCAAGTTCTAGATTTAAAAGAAAATTTCTCATAATTGTCTTTGTCATTGCAAGTCATATGGGATCCTTATTGCGATGTTAGGCAGCACCATCCATTTAATCAGGTCGCCTTCTACTGTGGGTGTATTAAGTGCATGGACGTTGTTGAGCCCTATCATCCAGATAAGATCCTTAAGCAATTTGGTAGGGTTCAAACTGTTCCATCAGCCCCATTAGCCCCGATTCGTGCTGCACGAGGCCTAACCGCAGGTGCATATCACATTACTTATCAATATTTTGATCAAATCTGGGAAAGATGGAATAATCACCTATTATCTAGGTTGAATCGAAGCACACCAATTCAACGTCCTTCTGATATCGCACCAAACTACATAGATTGGTACGCACGACTATCATGGAGAGTGCTTCAAAACCCTAACCTCCAATCAGATTATCGCCCACATCCTCCAGCTGTGCAATCTAGTGCAGACATTGATTATGAGATGGTATGGTTAATAGAGCAATTTTAAGTATTTTTTAAAAAAATTATTATTGAACTCATGAATTAATCCATTGAATGGCAGCGCAATGCGGGTGCCCTAAGCATCCTTGAGGCAGTCATCGAAAGGGGTCCGGAGGGTTGGATTGAAGAACCTTACAGTATATACAATGCAGTCGATCGGGCAGCACATGTTCTGCGTGGAATGTCTTTAAAAGAGGTGGAGCGCACGATCCGGCATCCCGGCATGACAGCTCGTTCTTACACACGTAGGCCCCGCAAGGATGATCAAATGCCAGCCTTTTTTTTTGTTATATGAATTTCATTGTCATTATGGGTTGTGTGTATTAGCTTTAAAGCCCAAATTTTGGAATATTTTGTAAAACAAATTATGAATATAACCCAATTGTATTTTTGATTCAATATGTTGTCCATACATGGTCTCATACACCAGGATAATACATGAACTGGGCCAACCATGTGGCAAAATAATGGTTTGAAAAAAAAATTACAATTTCCTCAATCCAATGAGACAGTCTCACATGTGGCTACAGCTGGACTTATAATCTTTTTAAAACGCCTGATTCGATCTAGGTATGCTAATTCCCAACCGATCGAGCAAGGATGATGGAATTCCCTCCACTTATTGGCAATAGGTGGAACCGGATGATCTGGGATCATGAATACCTATAAAAAACAAAAGAATATTCATGTTAACACGTTAACATATTGTTAACAAAAAAAAAAAATGCATCATGTTAACACGTTTACATATTACAATTGTATACCTGAACGAAGTGGTTTTGATTAACAAAACCTATTGCTATCTCCAACCGTGTAGCTACAGGCAACGGTGGTGACCTGAGAGGAAGAAAGGCTAAACATTGTGCTGCGCTGAGGTGAAATAGGACCAAGTTGTAACGAGATGCAATAAGATGTCCCATGTCAGGCATAGTCAACCAATGGTTATATGAAGGATGATCCCCATAGTATGACAGTGACTCAATGAGTTCTTCCACTCTGTTTTCCACTCCAAATAATTGTTTCTAATTTTCTACATGTGCCAGCAACTCCTGCAAGAGTTCTCTCCTAACTTGTCGCCTACCATTTTCATCATTTTGACTAATTAAAGCTGCAATAGCTCTAAAACCACAATTTCCATCAACTGCAACATTTTTGATAAGGCGTATATAAGGCCTTAATCCTTCTGAGAACTATTCTGTATATGAACTAGCATTTCTTGATCTTGTTCTTACAACTCTCATCTTTCCCTTTTTGGGGTTATGTTTCAATGATGCTTTGTTGCTAATGGGAGCAGGAGAGTAACTATCCTGTGCAGATTCCACCAACTCAAATGCACTTGGTTCTCGTCTGGTGGATGTATCAATCTTACTGCTTAGTCGCCCACGGGTTCGGGTCTTGACTACAAGCTCTAACAGGAATGTACTCCCTGGCTTTGATAGCTCTCTCATATTCTTTAAGAGCTGCAGTTTCCTTGTCTGATCGTATTCATTGAACCGCTGCTCAATCATCGCCAACTCTGCCTTGCAGTCCAACAGCAGAGTTGAGCGCATAAAAATGGTACAAGGATGCATGTCAAGCTTGGCCCAATGTGAGTGTATACATTGAAGGGGAATTGGCCGTCCTTCTAATACATATGTAGCGATCTCATGTGCACATGGCAACCCATGTGTGGCACGTATAATACATCCGCATGCAATCCTATCAATTCCAACCATACTTGATCTCTTGGTTTCTACCAATATTTTCTCCAATGCATTTCATGAGATGATCCCACGAAGATCTTAAATTAAGAGGGCTTAAAACTATGCTGCACGATTGTCTTGCTCTTTTCGAATGATGCTTTGATACTTGTATGCTGTAATTCAAGCAAGCTATGTGTTCTTTCCTAATTTGACTCAAAAGTACCCTGAGATGATCCAAGCCGCCTCTTCAACTGTGAATGTGAAGACTCTGCCCTATAACAATAACAAAAAAAAATTAATTGGTTTGCTTGCGGATGTATAAAAATACGTATAAAGTATCAATTTATAAGGAAAGTATAAGGCTCACCTGTTTTGATGTAGTATTTCCAAAATGCATGCATTTATCTACCCACGCTGAGACGAATCGCTCCTTGTACTCATCTAACCAACTACCCTTCGCGTACTGCAATGCTGAGGGATATGTTGTGAACTCTTGATTTAGCTTACGCAGATTATCACTATACTCTTCTTCTGTGGAGGAATGGACCAACATATTTCAATACAATGTGAATCGATCCCACTTCTCCTTTGTTTCAAACAACTTCTTATATTTCGCTAGGACATTCTTGTTTATGTGCCATTTGCATAATAAATTCCTTGCATTAGGAAATACATCTTTAATGGCCTTCATGAATGCTAATTCCCTTTCTGTCACAATAACATCAGGTAGAGCATCGTCACCAATGATAGAACGTAATACACCCAAAGCCCATGCATAGTTGCTTTCGCGTTCAACTTCAATGTACGCGAAGCACATGGATAAAGTCAAATTTGTTGAAGTCACCCTAACAATCTCTAATAGGGGCATGCGATACCGGTTGGTCTTGTAAGTGCAATCCATTATTAAAACATGGGGAAATGACCGCAACAACTCAATGCTTTTTGGATGAGCCCAAAACAAATCAGTGATAGTGTCACTGTTCTCACAGTTCCTGTGGCACTCAATGTACTTGTGCTCTGTCAACTTTCCCATGAGTTGTTGCTTCTGTGTCCTCCCACCTCGCTCAACAACTCTATGCCTGTGACGAGCATTGTAGATTGTCTTAATTGTGATTACATTTAATTCACTTCTTTGTTTTAGCGTGACCAGAATGTCTTCTGGTCACACCATGCTTTTAAACATATCAATCATCAATCTTGTTTCCTCATCTGTTAATCTTCCTGAGAATGAATGACCCTCTAGATACTCTGCAGTAGGGTGATTATGTACACCACATGCAACTTCCAACATCCAATTATCAAAAGTGTCCAACTTTTTACCCTTTAATGTAAAAGGGCATCCACATTTCTTCGACCCTGTTTGCTTGATCTTCTTCTTAGAAGGCCCCTCATCATTGGTCTTACTTTTCTTGAAATAGCCGTTTCTCTCACTTGCTAAGACAACTCTAGCTTTTATTCCAGTACTTGCAGCATTTGATACCTCTATGACGATAACAAAACCGTTTCTTTTACCCACATCACGAGCCCAGTTCACTAATGCATCTCGGCTGTGAAATATCTGAACACATAACCATTAATAAAGACATTAGTAACACAAAATATTTATTAAAATTATAATTTAATAAGTCTTACTTCTACAGTTGTAAACACATCTGTAAAGTCCACAACATAGGCTGATTGAACTTGGCTTTCATCTGTGGATATCTGCAGTGAGGAGACAGAAGATGTGAATTTCTGTGACCGTTCGGAACTGTACAACCGCACATCATAAATATGTTCGAAATAATATAACCGAACATTTAGGAAATGTTATGTTGAAACGTGCCGAACATATAGAACATGTTCGGTTAACACTTTCCAAACATTCTATCTAAGTTCGGAATGTAATGCCAAACACTTTCAATATGTTCGGTTCTATCAGACCGAACAGAACGCGAGAAGCAAAATAAAACTTGGAAAAGAAAGTGGCGAAAAAACTCAAGACATCGACCAGACTTACCTTTTCGCTGCTGTTAGGAATGACAGACACGATTTCCTTTTTAACTTCCTTCTTCATTGCAATGTTTTGGTTCTATTAAACTACAAAAAATAGAGTTTTGATTTGATAGAAGCAAGAAGATTTAAGTGGGAAGAAGGAGAAGTGTCGATGAGTTGTACAGTGCTGTAGAGAGTGAAGGAAAAATGAATTATGTGAAGTGCAGTGGAGGAAAGGGAGATGAGTGAGAGGTAAGGAGAGATGAGTGAGTGTAGGAAGAACGAAGGAAGAGAGTAGCTATGTGTGTGAAGAGTAAGTTTTTTTTTTTTTTTTTCTTATAATGAGATATCCATTTCAGTAATTTCACATAAAAATATTATTGTAAAAAAAATTACAAAAAATCTACGGTGGGAAGAGAAATTTTTGTTGTGCCAATAGAACCCCCCAACAAAAATTGCTCTGACAAAAAAAACTGTTCCTCTTTGGCTTGGCTCCTGAATTTATATCAAATAACAGGAATTTGAGTTTATTGTTTGAACATTAACACCAACATAATGTTAGCAGTGATCAATCTATATAATACAATTATATTTTAAAACTTTTAACACCATTTTGATAAGGCTAATTTATGTTAAATTCTTTTAATTTTTGGTGTGTACATGTGTACACATTCATGCTACAAGCACGAGTGGTCAACCTTAGCCCATGTTTGCTTTGTTATGCTTAAAATACTTGATCATAATGAAAGAAATCAAACTATTTTCTACAAAATATTTTTTTAATTATTTGTTTTTTAGAAAGCTTATTATTCTTTATTTTGTGATCATTAGATATGAATATAGTATCTCCCTACTGGTGATTATAACTTCCCATTTTTTACACTTATGTGGCCCCCAATCATGATCTGAATTGTTCACTGTATTTTATACTTTCTATTTCTTTTGTATAAGAGTTCTGGGGTTCCAAAGCTTGCTAAATTATACAAAGCTATGATCGATATATTATCATTTCCTGTTCATGCACCCATCCATTAAGTCCTTAAATTTTATATATTAATATATAAAGTAAGCATGGTAAATAGATTGCACATGAAGATTTTATTTCCAAACAAATGTGAATTATGTTCAACATATATAAATTTTACACTTGCATTATTTATGTAAGTTTGATTTAATATCTTGTGTAAAAAAATCTCATAGGTTTTTTTTTTTCTATCGGAGGGTTTCCAACCCTTTGGGCTGGACTAATCCCTCCAGGCCCAGAGAAAAGTCAGGTAAACTCCCCTGTAACCCTAGTGTGGTAGTGCAATTTCGAACCTACAACCTCTGGATGCAAACCGTGGTCCTTGGCCAACTGAGCTACCCTTTAGGGTTAAAATACTACTATTTTGTAAAGAATGAAATCTCGTAGGTCTGGTGTATGAGATCTAGATTTTCTAAACACCAAGATGGCAATGCATCATGGTGGGTCAACTACTAGCTTATCATTCAACTTAGAGTTTTTTTGTATATACCCCGTTCAGGTTTTTAGAATTTGGAAATTGGCTCCTGAGATTTTCGTATTTGTAAATAGGTCCCTACTTTTTTTCATTTTAATACCTTTCATGTCCCCAAAATCAATATTTCTAAGGAGAATAGGCAGCCACTATACAAGGATTGTGTTGGGTTTTTATATAAATGACAACTTTGCACTTACATCCATTAAAGAAAAATGATTATATTATTATTTACAAAAATACTATTATCTTATCTCAAACCTCAATGGTTTCTCTCATGCACATGAAATCCAATCATGTATTTTAAAAATTTTATCAACCCAATGGTGGGTCATGTATGGATTTGGGTAAATCATAACCGATTATAAGTACAGGTCCTGATTGCCATAATGACCGATTTTGATTTAATTAAATGAGCCTTGTATTGATAAAAATGGATGTATGTAGGGTTATTTTCTCCCACTAACTTCAGTTCAATGTTGCATGCTTTAATAAAAAGAAATGAGTCTAAGCTTTTGAAATTATGTGTATAATGACAAAAAAGATAGACAAAAGTGTTATTTCGCTTTAAAAAGCTATAGTGGTGGGAAAATTACTGATTTTGGGGACATGAAAGCTATTAAAATGAAAATAAAAAGGCCTATTTTCAAATACTAAAACCTCATGAGCCTATTTACAAATCCTAAAAACCTAAAGGGTTATATTAAAAAAAAAAAAAAAAAAAAAACCTTCTCAATTTACTTGCTTGTGGTGCACATTAGATACTATTTTTGTGTATGTATTTGTGCATATATACATATATACATTAGATGCTATTATTGTGTATGTATTTGTGTGTGTGTGTATATATATATATATATATATATATATGGGTATATTTTAGATCATTCCAAAGATTTTGAATGGCGTAGTGCTGTGGTAGCCCACTCGATGTCGATTTTGTGTGGGATGGGGCTGGTCTAGGGATGATAAACAGGCCTTGAGCCTTGGCCCATCCGTGCCACAGGCCTAGCCCAGATGATCTATTGTAATTTGTTTCCTTGTCTTTTTGTTGCTTTTGTGTAAATGTTTCCTGCTTTTTTGTTTTCTCAATTGATGTCATCCCTTTCAAAAAATGAATAAATAAATTTGCTTAACATGCCCGTAGTTGAATTGTATTGGCACATTAATTTCACACACATGTGCAGGAATCGATCCCTGAAAGGTTGAGAATATTACTCTTGGACAAGGAGCCTAACATAGGAACAAAAAACAAGGGGGCTAGAACTTATGACAAAAAAGACCACGTTATAATCGATCCTTAGAAGATACCACGTTACGATCGGTCCTTACTTTACACAATTAGAACCAATCCCTCACATACACGATACACCCATTTCACAATGCATGTTTAAGATGACTCTTCATTTTAATTTGACACTGCTTCTTTTTTTTTCCCGGGACGTCTGCAGCAACAGATTTCATGTGTGAAAACCAATAAAATGAGATAATGTATGGTCTAATGCAGGGAGTGATTTTTGTGCGTGAGGTTTTGCTGCAAATGTCCGCAGGTGAAAATGCCTTCTCTAACACTCATCTCACTAATAAAATTAATTTTTTTATATAACTACAAAAAACTCAGTTATTCACTTTATCTTAAGGCTTGAAACTTTGAAACCTGTACATCAAATGCTAGGAAAATTTGATGTAGATAATTTTTGGTCTACCCCTGAACCTTATGTAGCCTCATCCGCCCTTTCCACTATGAGATATGGACCCCATATTAAAGAACCGAAATGTCCTGGCTCCATGGGTCTGGAACTACATGGACCTAGACCTAGATGCAAATGTTTTAGGGGTTCAATCAGTTAATGCCCCTCTGTTGCATTGCTAGTGTCATTTTGTCCATGTCATCTGGAATGTGTGAAAAGGTCATTAATCATTTTAGGGGCCTGTATCGTTCCTTACATATCAGTTCAAGTATCCATGTCCAGACCCACCATATCATTTAATTTTATTTGAGCTACAAGTAACTAACATATTAGTCATGTGGCTAATATGCAGAGGCTAATTCGGCAACATAATGTGATTTCACTTTTAACTAAACATGTTCCTTACATTCCAACTCTACACCTTCTGAAAGGCCACATGTTATCTAAAAGGTTTTCTTTATGCTGAAAGGCACCTCTCACGCCTTGCCTGAAAGCTGTCTTTCTTATCATCACGTTAGACCAAGGAACAATCTAACCCTCCACATCACTCACTCTCTTAATGATTTTCAAATGCCCTGATATGAGGTCTTTGCCAGAGTGGGTGGGACTTGGGAGACCTCCCGTTGCTTGGACATTTAGATATTTACAACTGGCCCGATATGATGTGTTCGCCGGAGGAGTTGGAACGCCTGAAAAATCTCGGAGGGTTGTGGATATATGGATGCCCTGTTTTGGAAAGAAGACTGCAACGCAACAAGGGCCAAGACTGGCATAAGGTAGCGCATGTTCGATACATCGACATTATCCAAGGAATTGCAAGTCAAGACACCGAAGGGGAGGAGAGTAGTGACCAGTGTCCACATCTATTATGTTGGCCTAGTGGGTCCAGGCCAAGTGAGTTCATGGTCATGGATATTTGGGTAATTGTACCAGGACTTTCTTATTAATTAGCTTAGGTTCTCTAGGATTCGATTGTGCTGCGTTTGCGATCGGACGGATCGGATCAAGGGTTTAAGGTTTTGATCCGGACTTCTACACGTGGTTCTTCGTTGCAGAAAAAGGGTAGAGATCGTTTTTCAATCTCTGCTGGGCCACACTGATCAAGCGTTCCCATTCTGGGGAGATCTCGAAATTCAGTGAGACAAAGATCTCGCCTGATTTTTTGTTGCCGCCATTGTCTCCAGACCAAAGGAAGACCACCGCACTCCTCCGCTGCTGCCTCCATGTTGTAGGCCAGAGAGGAAGGCCATCGGTTCTGGTTGCAGAATCGGAACATAACAGAACTCAAAGAAGAAGACTTGATTAGTAGGATTGCCACCAGACCCACACGCCTTTGCTGGACTTACTGCGTGTCGCTAGAGCCTTCCGCCGTCGTTCACTGCTGCGCCATTGCCAAAATAAGACTCCCGCACGAGAACACAGGCGCAAGCACTGTTCTGGTTACAAAAACCAGAACTTAGAACTCTAAGAAGAAGAAGCCCTGGGCTTTTCGCCCAGGCCAGGTTGGTTCCAGATCCGTGTTGGGTTTTGATCTGACCCGTTCCAGAAGCTCATCAGCCCAGAGCCCAAACCAGGTCAGGCTCGGTTTGGGTCAGTTCAGCCTGACCCGTTTGCAGAAGCCCAGCGCGGTACAGCACACATCAGCGAACAGTACGGTCAAGAACACTTTTGACCAGATTGACGGCTGAGAATTGTTCATGCTATATCTTGATCATCCGGTGTCTGATCAGAGATCCGTTTGCACCTACAGATTCATTGCGACAGATCTACGTAACTGTGGAAGAAGATTGGCAGTTTGACGGTCAACAGGAAAATTTGACTAATCGAAGTGTAGAAAACTGTTTTTGCGATATCAGAGCCATCTAGAGTCGGATTTTAGATCCGTTTCTTCCAGCGTGCTCATGGTGACAAAACCTACATATTGGTGCAGAAATTGAGGTTAGTGAAAGTTGTTTTTTTCTTGATTATTTAATTGAGATGGAGAATAACAATGTGAACACTATCATGATCAAACTTAACCATACCAATTGGTTGATTTGGAAACCTAAGATTAAAGATTTACTCTATTGCAAAGACCTCTATAATCCCATTGAGGGAGATAATGCCCGATCAAAAGAGATGTCTGATCCAGATTAGAAAAATATGCATATACAGACAATTGGTCACATCAGACAGTGGGTGGATAACACCATATTTCATCACATGTCTAATGAAACCAATGCAAGAAAACTTTGGAAGAAGTTAGAAGAAAGATATGAGAAGAAAACTGCTGTGAACAAAACTTTTCTGATTAAAAAACTTGTGACATGAAATTCAAGGAGGGTGGTAAAATTGAAGATCACAGACTAAAAAAAAGTTTGGAAAATCCTTTCATTATGACAAGGAGGGCCACATTAAGAAGAATTGCTTTGCCTTAAAGGAAAATAAAGAAGCCAACAATGAGCAAAAGAATGACACTAACACTACAGCTACTTTGGATAATGAAGTAATGGTACTGGCCAGTGAAGATGAAGAGTGTTTGAGTGTTGCAGATGATCAGGTTGAGTGGGTTGTTGACACAGCAGCATCCTACCATGCTACTCCTTCTAAGAAGATGTTCACAACGTACAAAGTAAAGGACTTTGGCATTATGAAGATAGGCATTACAATTTATTCGGATATTGTTGGGATCGGTGATGTCTGCATTCAACCCGATATTGGTTGCACAATGATGCTGAAAGATGTGTGACATATTCCTTATTCGCGGTTGAATCTGATTTCCGAAACTTCATTGGACCGTGCAGGTTATGAGAGTTACTTCAGAAATGGCAAATGGAAACTCACTAAAGGGTCTCCTATTGTTGCGAGAGGGAAGGCATTTAATACGTTGTACAAGACACATGTGAAGCTATGCAAAGGTGTGTTGAATGCTGTTGAAGACAGATCCTCTCCAAATCTATGGCACAAAAGACTGGGACATATAAGTGAGAAAGGACTGCAGTTATTGGCAAAGAAAATTCAAAGTCATTACTCCAAAGGTACATCCCTTGACCCATGTGATTATTGTTTGTTTGGTAAACAACACAGGGTATCTTTCTCTAAAACATCAACGATAAAATCTAATGTGTTGGATTTGATATATTCTGATGTTTGTGGTCCCATGAGGTGGAGTCATTGGGTGGCAATAAGTTTTTTGTCGCATTTATTGATGATGCATGCAGGAAAGTCTGAGTTTATGCATTAAAATCGAAGGATCAGGTGTTCCAGGTATTTCAGCAGTTTCATGTCATGTTTGAAAGAGAAACAAGAAAGCTCTTGAAATGTCTCCACACAGATAATGGTGGTGAGTACATATCCAACCAGCTTTAAAGGCTATTGCTTGAAGCATGGTATTCAAAATGAAAAAACAATTCCTGGTACTCCACAGCACAATGGTGTGGCAGAGAGAATGAACTGCACAATTCTTGAAAGGATAAAATGCATGATTTGAGTGACACAGCTACCCAAGTCATTTTGGGGTGAAACTGTCCTGACTGTCGTTTACCTGATTAACAGGTCTCCCTCAGTTTCTTTGGATTTTAACCTTCGAGAGAGGAAATAGACAGGTAAAGATGTTTCTTATTCTCATTTGAAGGTGTTTGGGTGCAAGGCTTTTGCACATGTACCAAAGGAGCAGTATTCAAAGCTGAATGATAAGGTAATATGTTGCATTTTCCTTAGCTATGGTGGAGCTGAGTTTGACTACAAATTATGGATCCAGAGAAGAGAAAAATTATCAGAAGTAGGGATGTGGTGTTTCATGAAGACTAATTCTTTGGAAATATTGAGAAGAATGAAAAGTCTAAAGAAGTTGTTGATTGAGTGGTTGATCTCACACCAACTCCTTCTTCAGTGCAAACTATAGGTGGACAAGGTGGACAAAACGATCTGGATCATATAAGGCGCAGAGGTTGTCAGATAAACAGGGTGTTGAGCAGGGGGAGCAGTCTCCTCAGTTAGAAACCACAAAACCTTAGGTTAGGAGGTCTACTCGAGAGCGTCAACCATCAATAAGATATCCTGCAACAGATTATATTTTGCTTACTGATGAGGGGAAGCAAGAGAGCTATCCAGAGGCAAAAACTTATGTAGATAAAGATGAGTGGATGAAGGCTATGCATAATGAGATAAGTTCTTTGAAAAAAAATAATATTTATGAGTTGATGGAATTTCCAAAAAGTAGGAAGGTTTTGAAGAACAAATGGGTGTTCAAGCTGAAGAGATGACTATGGAAAACTGATAAAGCACAAAGCACGGCTAGTGGTTAAAGGCTTCATGCAGACGAAGGGTATTGACTTTGATGAGATCTTCTCTCAAGTTGTAAATATGACTTCTATCAGAGTTGTCTTGGGTCTAGTCACCAGCATGGACCTTGAGCTTGAACAGATGGATGTGAAGACTGCATTTCTTCACGGTGATCTAAAAGAAGAGATCTACATAACTCAGCCGAAGGGGATTGAGGTAGAAGGAAAAGAACAGTTGGTTTATAGGTTGAAGAAGAGTCTCTACGGGCTGAAACAAGCGCCAAGGCAATGGTATCATTCATGCTGAGTCACGGGTACCGGAGGACAGCTGCAAATCATTGTGTTTATGTTCGTAAGTTTGGTAATGGCAAATTTATCATCCTTCTTTTATATGTAGATGATATGTTAATAGTTGGATAGAATAGTAAGATGATTGGGAAGTTGAAAAGGGACAGACTCGGGTCCCGCACGACAGATTTTGGAAATACGAAGGCATGACAAGAATGCCAAGAAGCTGTGGTTGTCACAGGAGAAATATGTTCAACGGATGCTAGCGAAGTTCAACATGAAAGATGCTAAGCCAGTTAGCATGCCTTTAGCCAGTCGCTTCGAGCTTAGTAAGAGATTATATCCTACTGCTGATGAAGAAAAGGAACGGGTGACATCTGTTCCATACTCCTCAGCAGTTGGGAGTCTTATGTATGCCATGGTGTGTACACGGCCAGACATTGCTCATGCAGTGGGTTTAGTGAGTAGATTTCTTTCTAACCCTGGGAAAAAGCATTAGGAAGCAGTAAAGTGGATCTTCAGATATTTAAAAGGTACATCAGATTTTTGCTTCTGTTTCGGAGGCTCAAAACCAGTACTTGAAAGCTTTATAAATGCTGATTTTGCAGGTGATCTTGATCGTCAGTTGTCTACTTCTTAGTACTTATTTACTTTTATAGGGGGAGCTTTTTCGTGGCAGTCTAAGTTGCAAAAGTGTACAATATTGTCTACAACTGAAGTAGAATACATAGCTGTTAATGAAGCAGGGAATGAGATGATTTGGTTGAAGAAAGTTTTTCGAGAACTGGGTTTGAAGCAAAGAGAGTATGTAGTCTACTGTGATAGTCAAAGTATATGGATCTTAGCAAGAACGCTACATATCATGCCCCCACGAAGCATGTTAATGTGAGATACCATTGGATTTGTAAGATCATCGAAAAGAATCTCATGAAGCTGGAGAAGATTCATACTGACAAGAATCCCTCAGACATGATGACTAAGGTCGTGTCTAAGGGAAAGCTGAAGCTGTGTTCAGAGTTGGCAGGACTGGACTCCTAGGAAGGGGGTTTAGAGGCATCTTCCCTATGGTCTAGAGGGGGAGATTGTTGTCCTAGTAGGTTCAAACCAAGTAGGTTCGTGGTCATGGGTATTTTGGTAATTGTACTAGGACTTTCTTATTGACTAGGATAGGGTTTCTTAAGGGAAAAGAAAGAGAGCACTATATATCCATGTAATGTTTAGCCCATGAGGGATACTATACTGCATATCATATAAAGAGTGAATCCAAATGAGAGTCGATTTTCTTTCCTGTGGACGTAGGCAAGTTTGCCGAACCACGTACTTCGCTTGTGTGTAATGGCTTGTTCTTGTGTGGTTGATTGTTTGCTCGATCGCTTAGATTCACGATTCTGCATACACGTGCACAACATATTATTGCACTCACTAAAGAAACTAGAGAAGCTTCTTCCTTTGCCCTCCTACTGCTCATCTTCTCCATCTTCTTCTTCTCCTCCTACTTAATGATCATGGATCATCATCATCATCATCAAATCACATCCAGATCATGAGCGAAACCAGGTGAGTTAATCTTCATCTCCATCAACAAATTTCATTCCAGAGGCATCTTCTCCAATTTTCTCTCTTGTTAGCTTTATGTATTAGAGGCACACTCACCATGGTTTAGTCGATCCTAACAACTTCTCATGCTTATTAGAATTCTCATCTATATATCATACAAGCTGTCATTCTATATATTGGGTGCAATGTAAGAAAGAAGGCCTTGGGCTTTTGTTACCTACATCTGAGGAATCTGAGTTGGACTGGCCCATGATTCTGTTACACTTTTCTGATAAATGGATTAGAATCAAATATAATTAAAATAAACAACAATAGGTGTGGAGCAATTATCCTATTGTCCCCAATTTGTATTTTTTGGCTTTCCATGTGTGTTTTTTGATCATGTTGCTTTTTATTATAATGAATTATCCCACACTTTCTCTCTATATAATTGACTCTTTTTAATTTTTATTTTGCTTACCATTCTTTTCTTTATAGGTGAATTGTGACATTTGAAGCTTAATAAAGTATTAAAGGTATTTTAAGCTTCACCCTAGGAATACTGGCCATTAGCACCACCCTAACATGTCAAAGACTCATCATAGTGATTTGGTGGTTTGACAGAGTCCCAAGAATCCCACTCTATATTTATTTTTAGTTTTAACTTGGACAACAAGAAGACCAGATCACATACCCAGTTGCCCTCTTCCACTTTACCCTCCGTTATTATTTATATTCCTCATATTACATTTTCATATTTATTGCATTTCATGCATAACATCGAGGACGATGTTTATTTTAGGTTGATGCGTGGGGTCAAGCACAATTGTCTATCTGCACACTTGTCTATCTTTAGACAAAACTTTTACACACACTTTTACTTCATTTTCTAGGATTTAAAAAAAAATTCTAGGAAAGAGAAATTTTTTTTTATAAACTAAAGATATCTCGAATTTTGGAATTCTCAAACAAAAGTTGAGACTAGTTCACTAATTCACTAATATAAAAATGGATGGAAAAGTGTTGAATTTTGAATCTTTCATTGCATAACTAGTATACATTTTTAAAGTTTTATAATGAGATATACTATAGTTGTTTTTGAAAAAAAAATCACTTAAAATAGGATAAGAGACCAAAAACTTGGTTGGGCCTAGGTTCCCTGGTTCATTTGCGTGGTTTGATCAGCCACAAGCTAATGAATTAATTCGGGCAAAAAAGGGTTGCCTATTATTGGGTACCGTAATTGCAAAAAAAATTTAAAAAATTGAAAAAAAAAGAGAGATGACAAGAAAAGAAAAAAAAATCAGGGATGTACAAACTTGAAAAATGGTGAAATACATGAGACTTGGATTTACACCTCATATCTTGTTGTCAAAGCCAAATTCACCTAAAGGAGCCCTATTTTGAAACAAAAATAATAAATAAATAAATAAAAGAAAGAGAGGTGCATCTCACTAGAAAAATTTACGGCCGTTGAAAAGCTGTCATTGTTGCCCTGAGAAGTTATCTACATTCTCGCTAAGTCTAGGTCAACCTGAGTATTTCTAGGGCATTTTTCAAACATACGTCTTAGTTGATCATTTAACACTTTAATTATGTATACATACAATTCACATACGCACTCATGTTCAACATATTTTCTATGTATGGGAAATGCTCCTATGAGAGATTGTGTGGAGGCCCTCACATCCATATCCAATGCCAACAACTTAAATGTGAGGGCCCCTACCCACATCTCTCATATAAGGTAAGAGATATATCTTATAGAAGCATCACCTTATATATATATATATATGGTGAACAAGTGAACCGGATTTCAAGATTATCTTTCACTTCGATTATTCTAGAAATTGAGAATACCCGATGATTATATATAAATCCTTTCTAAGAGTTTCTTTTGATTTCTTTAGGTTTTATTTTATTTTCACATTAAAAAAAATTTGTGGGTATATTCACTTCAAACCCTCACGATGCCTAACTCGTTTATTAGGGGTAACCTAAGAGTTTAAGGGCTTATTGCATATGCTAAATGCAATCGAGAGTGCCAACGAAAGTGGTTTTTATTTTCTTAGATTAGATTTGGTTAGATCAGTCAACTTCACCTTTTGCATCTTTTGCTAGGGACTAGCAAGACGCTGGTTATGGGGTGTGATAAGTCCACAATGTCACATATTTAATTCATTATTTCACATAAATTTGAGGACTTAATTTAAAAGCAAAATACATTGAATTTATAAGTTTTCACAAAATCATGCAATTAGACTCTTTTGGTTGAATTTAAGTAAAAATCTCATAAAAATACATGCCTTGGTGAAATTAGCAATTTCTGTGCAATTGGTCCCCATGCATAGTGTAAGGACCCGATCCGAATTTGTCAAATGATTTGAGTTTTGACCATCTGATTGATTACAAATGGATCCCACCCTATTTGAGCATTTTCACTCACTATCATTAACTTAACTAGGTAATGCCTGTGGGATTTAATTTTATTGCATTTAGATAATCACCATGAATCATCATGTGACCTAACTTATAATACCTCATTATGTGGGAACCATTGCTTGCATTTAAGTCCGAGTGAACAGTGTCCAACAGTTGGGTTTTATACATTGGATGATTATTAATTTAATATAATTATACATTCTAGTGAATCATGCATGTCATGACCCACTCAGTGGGCCCATATTAACACCACTATCATCATGTGTATACACTGCCTTAGGTGTGGGCCAAAATGGGACCGCAAGGGAGATGCACATCCATTGATCATTCCAAGTTGTTATAAGGCGTAGTGGGACCCATTCCTATTACTAGTTTGAAAAAAATCTCAAGATGCAGTTTTGGAAATTTTCAATTGAAATTGGAAAGATGGAGAACGTCCGAGCCACCTCAAATTCACAAGATTTCAAGTCAAAGTGGGGCCATTTTCATCAGAAAATCAAGCCAAATCAAGGAGATAATAATGGGGCCCAAGTGATAAGCTTCAAAAGGATTGAAGAGTCCCAAAACGGTTTTGTGCAAAAAAAAAAAAAAAAAAAAAGATTAAGGAATCCAATTTCAAAATCAAAACAGTTGCTCAAGATCCAAAATTCAAGGAGTCCAAGTTAAAAATTTAAAAATAAAAATAAAAAAAAACAAACTCCTCCCATTCTGACGTGAATCTCACACTCCCCTCCCATCTATCTCACATCCATTCTATCTGTCTCCCATTAACTTATTTCCATTCTCTCTCTCATGAATCCGATTCCATTCTTTCTCTCTATCTTTTACATCTCTCACTACCTATCATACAAGGCAAAAGAAAAGTTGATTATTTGGTAAAGAAGAAGAATTATGGAGGGCTAGATTTTCTATATATAACCTAAGGAGAAAGGGTGTGTGTTGATTTATTTTTATTGATTGATTTTATGGGTGAGCAATTTAATTAATTCAAAATCTGATTTTTAATTTATTAATTTATTTTCTTTATTTATGTCTTTTTAATGCCTTATTTTTTTTAATGATATATTACATGCTTAAAGGCCGCTAAATATTGAAAATATTCAAAAGAGACTAGAGTCTTTCTGAAACTTCTCAAATATTTATAAATTTGACTTTCCAAATTTTGGTTCTTGAATGAAATTGCCCATATTTTCAGTATTTAGAAAACAACTAAACCCTAGCCCTTAGATTGCAAGGCTTTCAATCAATTTTGAGTTTCAATTTAATTATTTTTAAATTTTTAACATCTCCAGTTGATTTTTTGATATTTTTATAGTGGATGCAATTTTTAGTATAGTTTTATTAGACTAGTTTTCTAGTCTAGGATTTTTCTTTAATTCAGATTGTAATTAATTTTACTTTAATTTTTAATTAGAGTATGATTTTTTATTTTTATAGATTTTTGATAGACTAGCACTAGTTTTCCAATAAGACAGGTACATCGCGATCATTGGCTCTATGTGGATCGACCCGGTTTCTCCGGTTATTACTACATCATGACAACCCTACACTTGGGCACGATCACCCTATATCACCTGCACCATCAACTGCACAGCCCATCTTTTTCCTCTTCCTCTTTCTTCTTCTCCTCCTTACTTTTATTTAGCACCTTGCCCGCCGCACACTCCCTTGCACACACCTAGGCCTATCAATTTATTATGTTGAAATGGGTACCCGACCCGTCCCAAGCTCGAAAACACAAGGCTTTTAAAAAAAATCAAACCTAACAGGATGGGCTTGGATAATTATTTGAAAGCCTGGCCAAAATGAAACTGGGAATAGGCAAAGCATGCCCAACCCGTCTAGGCCCGGCCCTCCTTGAAGGTTATTTTACTAATTTTTATATATTTTTCTGAAACTGCCCCACATAACAATTAAAAAAGGTCTAATTAATAGGGTTATTTTTGTAACTTCACCCTCATAAATCTCCCCATAAAAGGCCGGTCTCCCTCAAAATGAAAATTGGTTTAGTCACAACCCAACTAGTGATGATAATTTGTACAATGATGGGAATGCACTAACTTATCATTTATACATATTACAAGAAAAATAATTCCTATTGAATTCTTTTAGACATTACTTGACAAACATATAATACTCATTTCTATTGATTTTCTGATTTTCTACTGTCACGGGCAAAACACAAAAAAATATTTAACTCCGCCATATTGCTTGTTGCATTGTTGGTCTCAAGCCCAGAAAAAAAGATGGTTTAAAGTCCGATGACGGTATATGAATAATTAGAGAATGTTGATCTAATGTTCAAGATCGTGCTAAAGCTCAAGCCTGGCCCTGGCTCAACCCGAGCCAACATGGGATTCGATAGGCACATCCCATTGACAGGCCTACATACACCCATTGCGCGACCCACAATGCCCGCTGCACACCTTGTATATGGAAAAAACGAACAGGAATATTCCTGTTCCTATATGTAGGTGAGCGGTGATATCATTGCTCAGCAAAAAAAAAAAAAAAAAATCCACTCGACTATTACGGTCATTTCATATCTTCTAAGGCCTTTTTTCTCTACAGTGAATAAAATAAGATTTTTCCGGTTAAATCCTCTCTTATATATTATTTATATAAAAATTCAACTTTCTATAAATGAATTTTGTGCTAGGGTGCCAGGCCGAGGCTTTTGTCGTGTCGAGGCCCAGAGACCCTGACGAGGCACAGCCCAGGACTCTTGGCCCAAAACGGCCCATTTCGCGGCATGGTTAACGCGGTCGAAAATTTTCGTGCTAGGCTGGGCCTATGATGCCCGGCAAGTTCTCACCCCGAGTCTCAACTCAAAGCAGCAATTTATTCTAAATTTTTACTCTGGAAAAAATAAATCATTTTCTTAAGACGTTTGTAACTAGTTAATTTACAAAACTTAATAAACTTAAAAGTTTCTAAATTTTACAAATAAAAGAATTTATTCAAGGCTTCTCCAGCAGGTAACACATCAAACAGGAGCCAGATTATTACATTGACTTTTTCAACTACACTGAAAGAAATGAATTGAATGATATTTCCCAAACTCAAGCCACATGCCTATATACCATAATTAAAATAAAATAAAATAAAATAAAATAAAAGACCATCACAAAGTAACAACTTTTTTCATCAGTATCTTGAATACAAGAAGATAAGAAAAATGCTTTCCAAACACTTGAAACGAAGAAAAAAGAGTATAAAAAAAAAAAAAAAAGATGATTAATGACTTTCATTTTGCACATATACATTTGTACGTAGATTTTTCATTAAAAGGGCTTTCCCTTCAAAACCCTAATAATATTTGCTCTACCAAACCAACAACACCATCATCATAATAATATCCTTTCTAAAAATATTAAAAAAAAAAAAACAATAATAGAATTAAAAGAAACTTGGCTTTCTTTCCATAGTTATCGAATCCAATAACAGCAGCTACATGACTCAGGCCAACCGAGTTGACTCAACTAGGCCGAGTTGAATTTCACAAACTCCTTTTCTTCGTTGACTACGTGTCCCTCCTTAAATCAACCACGACTACGCTGACATTATCAGAGCTTTGTCTGGCAAGTGCTAGTTTCGTCAACAGCATCGCCGCATCCGAGCAGGCCTTGTCGGGTCTAGAATCCGATCCGGAACCCGATATGCCCGGCATACGTCCGCGTAAGCACATGCGCACCACATCACAGGCGGTCTCGTTGGAGACCACGTCCCAGAGACCGTCGCTGGCGAGGATCAGGCACTCGTCCTCCGCCGTCCGATCCATTTCCGTCACCTCCGGATCCGGTATCACGTACGGCTTCAGGTAATTGTCCCCTGAAAACAAATCAACAAGAAATCGAAATACAAATCGATTCAGATTGCCGACTCGGCTAATGTACGCCAGGTATTAAGTAAGAAATACTGAAAATCAGAAGGGCCTAGTTACAAATACTACAAATCTCTTTGCACGTGACAGGCATACCTATTGCACGTGACATCGCAAGCATGCCAAGGACTCGAGCGCCGTCCCAATAGATTACTCGACCGCCAGCGGCGTGGATCCGGTTCAACTCGTCGAGCCGGTCCGGCTGCAAAAGCATTCAAAACAAACCGAGTCAACGAGGGTCAAAGTCTTCGTTAAAGATAAAAAAAAAAAAAGGAAAAAGAGAGAGAGAGAAACCTCGTAACGGATCGTGTTCTTAAGAGCGATACCTTGTGATCGGAAGTGAGGGGAACGGGTTTTCCGTTACGGCACAAGATCGCGCGCGAATCGCCACAGTTGCCGACGACGATCTTTTCCGGCGACACAACTGCCACGACGGCGGTGGATCCCACTGCGTCGCAATGGGGCATCTGCCTCTCGCAGCGGCAACTCGCCTCCGTCGGCTCGCTGCCACCGGTCACCGCAACTTCTCCGTCCATTCGCGAGAAGCTCCGTTCCATCGCCCCCTTCCACCCCTCAGGAGCTGCGTTCATCAGCTCCTCCGCTAGCAGATCGTGCATCCGATCTTTGCAAGACATTGCCACCTAAGACCAAAAAAAAAAAAAGGATGAAAAAGTAAAGGTCAAAACTCTGATAACGGTTTCAGAATCGGAACATATAAGATAAGATCCATCTCGGAACGGTTTCGGACATCCCGCACGATTAATTTATTATAGATAGAATTTCAAAAGTGGAGGGATGCACTGGCCCTATCCCAAATTATCAAAGATATTTTCAAAAACTCGTGAGCCGATGCTTTGAGAAAATCAGTAAAACAGAGAGACCATGAGAATCGCAATATCATCCTAATCCTCAAAAGTCACTTAAGAGGAGTCGCTGTGAAATTGCACGATATATTCCCGAGATACTCTGAGAAAACGCAACATACAGGAATATATTCCGATATTTTCCAAGATCTCAAAAGTTATTTTATGCTGGGAGGAGTCGCTGTAAGATTGTGCGATATTTTCTCGAGATATTCTGAGAAAACGCAACATATAGGAATATATTCCGGGTATTTGCCAAGATCAATTATTGAGAACGACTTTGGATTATATAGGCCGTTACGTAACAGTTTTGCCCGCGGATCCGAAACCGTGATTTTTTTTTTTTTTTGCTTTTTCATTGAGAGAAAAGGAAGGAGTTTCATTTACATGAGAGCATCCGTGTCCGTCGAAGACTCCGAAGAAATGAAGCGCCGGAATCCGACTATCTCGCCGGAAAAAAGACGGATGTATAGACACAGCATCCTCCATCTCTCTCCTCCGGCCACAGACCGACGTCATGCCGTACCTCGGACATCTCTCCGACCGAAACGGATCGAGCAGCGGAGAATTCAAATCTGGCTTCCCTTTCGGTAGCTCTGCAACGTCATCTACGCCTCCGGTCCGGATCCACTCACCTCTATCGGAAGGCGTCTCGACGGAGATCTCAGCTTCTCTCGGAGGCGATGGAGCCGGCGAAACCGCCGGAGAGTCGGAGGCGTCGATTTTCTGACGCTTGAAGCACCTGACCTCCGTCGAAACAGGGACGTCGGCGAGGACCTTGAACCGCCGGATCTCCATTCTCCGGCGCCTCGCCGACTTCGGCTCGCACGGAACGGAGGCCTCGCTCTCGCTCACCACGCCGCAGCAGATCTCGGCCATTGATTCCTCGTCGATCTACTCTTCTCCCTCTCTGGATTTTCTCCTCTCGCAAAAACCTGAAATCTCGATTCCACGTGTTTATATGAGGAAACCTAAATCCTCGAATTCTCTGCCGAAGACGAACTTTGAAATTGAAAGGAACGAGAGAAAGCAGAGAGGAAGAAATCTCGTCGATAGGTTCTCAAATAGGTGTAGGTGGGGAGGGAAGTGAGAGAGGGGCCCGGGGTTTTGGCAGGGGAAGTGCGGGCAGCTGCCCGTCACCGTCACGGGCAGGGGGTGACATGTACAGTTGGTGTGATTTGTGCTCTTTTGCCTGTAAGAAGAGATCTGGACCGTCCAAATATCAATCTGTTGTCTCTCTCCTCATGGATGCGAACCACGTTGTAATAAGAATGACTAGACATGGGAACGTGGACCAATGGAAGGTGTACACGAGTAGGTTCGGGGGCTGCCTTTTCTGACACGCATGTGTTCCAAGGACCCGCTTCCTCTTCTCAAATTCGTTTTTTTTTTTTTTTTTGGTTTACTAATAGTTTTTTGTTGAGATCGTAATTTTATTTTCTGGACGGAACACGCGTCTCGACAGGAGATTTAAATTATGCCACGGACTATATTTTAGAGATGGAGTTTGGTCCGGCGCGCCTCACCGACACAGTCCAGCGGGATTAGTGTTAGGGCTGCACGAGAGATTTGGTACAACAGCAATACCGAGCCGATCCGGCTAAACCGGTTCGGTCATATCAGGTCGGTTGGTTTTTAGTAGATCGATTCGGTTAACCATTTTAAAATCATAAAAACCGCTTATATCGGTTGGTTATTGGTTTAAGCTAACGGTTAACCGTTTAAACCGAACCGTTCGTATGCAATAACCGAATATTACTTTTTTACAATTTTAGCTAGGGTTTCGTTTTTTACTACTTTCAAAATTACATTCCACAACTGCATTCTTACATAAACTCAACCGTCAATACTACCTCAGTGCATCTCCTCTAATCTCTCAAATGCTTTTTGATACTTCATTGCAGATAGAGGGATTACTGTACGGGCTGTTTTTCTTCCATCATAATTCTTATCTCGTTTCAACAAATTTTTTATCAGAAGGCTACACTCTTAAGAATGCTAGAAAAGCCAGTAGATCCTAACCTTTTGATAGTTGGTTTTAGTCTCACATAACCAATGTGTTAAGAAACCTTCATTTCTAAAAAATATAGTGGGTTCTGATTCAGATTCCGTTTGTGTGTGACTTTTCTTGACATGAATTATTATTCTATTGTAATTACAAATGGTATCATGTGGAATGAATGTTTCATTGTAAGTTGGTTAATGCCTTCTTTTTTTTTTTTTTTTTTTTTTTGTGTACTTGCGTTTAGTCCAAACTCTCTTTTTGGAGTAGAATTATTTTTTATATGCGTTTAGTCCAGTCTGGAATGTTGGATTTTTATGTTTGCACTAAACACTGGAATAAATGCAAAGGACGGGGTATCATCATTTTGAAATTTTCAATGTCTGATTTTCAAAAAAGATAAACAAATAACAACGGTTTAACTGACCGAACCGAACCGAACTGTTTGGTTAATCCCTCTCCATCGGTCGGATCGGATCGTTTAATTAAAGAACCGACATGATCGGTTTGGTTATTGGTTTTAGTATTAAATGGATTCGAACCGCCCATGTGCAGTCCTACTTAGTGTGTGGTTAAGATATGCCGATGATTGAATCATCAGTAGACTACATCTGCGATGGGCCAGAGTAAGGTACGTTTTTTGTGTTCTCTAGGTTGTTCTACAGCCTACTTGCCAAAGATGGAATGGTCCGACTTATATAATCACAGGGTTTTTCTTTTTTAGTTTTTTTGATATTTTCTGATATCCTTTTCATTAGTTCTTCCCTACAAAATAGTTAAAGTTGAATACATAAATGGAAACAAGCTTAAATTGACACCTATAGTCAAGAATAATTATCACTTATTAGGAAAGAAATTATAAATTTATTATTATTAACTAAAATGAAGAATAAGTATTGTAAAGGATCCTCCTCATGATCTATGGCAAAATAGCAGCTTCATTTACCAGTCCAACAACTCAACCCTTATCACACAATTGTTATGGGCTTTTATTCAGCTAAGGAGTGTACTTTTTCTTCTTTTTTTTCCTACAAAGTGCCTGTTTATTTATTAGAATTACTTGACAAAGTGGAGTTCCTGAATGCTCCTTTGGACTTGAGCGTCCAGGAATTCCACCAAAATGCAAAGATGGTAGAGTTTCTGAATTCTCAGAAGGTCAATTGGGACCTTCCATATGGCTGGAACTCATTACCTCTTGATAAGAAATAAGGAATTTGGAAATGCTAACATCATGTCCCAAAAACCCCACCCACAAAAATTCCTGTCTAGGAATTATCGTAAAGAAACACTCCCTAAGTGTTCTCTCACACACTCTACATGATCATGATAATCATTTATGTTATACACTTTTTTTTTTACTAATGATCCTTTTAGACATGAGCCATAAGTCAAATCAAGAAGAAATTTAGAGGTCTACCACCTTGTCAATCGATGGTTTTGATTGGAGGTTGTGGATTGTAAAAAGTTGCTTATCTTGCAATCAAGTAATAAGAAACTAAGTTTTATCATTTAAATTCTCTTCTTTCTTGTGTGGGGCTTAAAAGTCACTCTAATCAAACAATTTTAACATATCTTTTGTGGAGTTTAAGGTGTCAAATGGTTTGTGAGTATTCTTTTAGCAGTGATTCAATATAAGAGCCTCTCTTTTTTTCTTTTTTTCTTTTTTTTTGCTTTTTTCTTAAAAAGGTATGAATTTTTTATACATGAATATTTAAATTATAATGTTTGCCATATCCGTGCTAAGCACGGGTAATTTTGCTAGTAAGGTATTAAGAAACTAAGTTTTATATTTTAAACTCTCTTCTTTTTTGTGTGTGGCTTAAAAATCACTCTAATTAAACAATATTAACCTGTCTTTCTTGGAATTTAAGATGTCAAATGGTTTATAAGTATTCTTTTAGCAGTGATTCAATATAAGAGCCTTTTTTTTTATAGGACATATTCGGTTGCAACCATTTCTACCAAGATATCTATGTTTATAATTTCTAACAAGAGTAACAGTGTTGTCTCCTTGGAGTTCCAAATGCCTTGTTTGATTGAGAATAATTCTATAAAGTGACATTTCAAATGACATTTTGCCATGCATGTTGAACTCTCAAAATCTACTTATTGAAATGCTAATAAACCTCAGGCATTCTCGAATTCCACTTGGAGAGATAGAATTTGGGATTCTCCAAATGCTTCAAGAGGAGGTCTTGGTTAGCTTGGAAATAAAATACATACCTTTACCAACGTTCTTGATACGTTCTTAATGAGAGTTTAAGATGTCAGAGATCCAAAAACCATGATGATATGGTTGTCCCGTTGCCAATTTTTGCTGTAGTGTTCCTTTGTTAGAATTTTGAATTTCAATCACTTGAAAAGTCACAGATAACCTTTCCATCCTCCTTCGTATTTTCAGATTCTTAGGTGAAGAAGACAGTTTGGAAATTCCATACAAGGGACGAACTTTGGAGAATTTATAAATTCTTAATGCAAAAGTTTTGCTAAAGAAACGGGCCTTGAGTATGAATAACATTTGGGACCACTAAATTGATTTGAATGGCCATCACTAATGACAAATTTTTATGTTGGTTCGGATTAATAGCACAAGTAAGTTTTTTCTTAAGTTCTTTTTAATGGTTTTTTTTTTTTGCCATGTGGGATATACTGTAGGAGCCTAATTGACTATCACCGTCCAACTTGCTTTCAGCAAGAGTCGGAAAAGAAAAAAAAATTCATGTTCTAGATGGTCAGATGGACGGTCTAGATTACAAGAATATAAAAATAAAACTCTACGAATGTCGAACCAAAATAAAACCAGGCGCGACGGACCATGTTTGATTGCAATTTCTGTGGAAGAAAGGGCCAAACATGTGCCAAAATTATTGATTTACTAGATTGCCACCCGGCGCTTCGTGTTTCCAAACAAAAGCTTCTACGTAACGATGAAACATTACGACAAGTGTGAGTCATTGCGCTGCCGTTGACGCTTGCAGAATATCTGAGGCCCGTTGCCTAGCCACTTGACACGTGTTGTATGATGACGTGGAGGGCAGCTCAGACATGGCCGGATACCTGACACGTGTCCCCAGAGAGGCTGTTTCGCAGGAGATCTGTCCAACTTTTCCGTAAAACGACGACCGACCCTCCTTTCTCGAGCAGTACTCAATTAATAAAGAGGAAAGTTTAATGACGAAGCAGACGGGTGCTTTTAAAATTGGCAAGCTCAAGTGCTCGACTCAATGGAGGTGGCCCACCAGACAATGCTAGGTTTCTTACGTTTTAACTTCTATCATTGGTTTCAAAGATCAGCATCATCAGCATCATCTGCATCTAACTCATAATAGATTTTTAGGATTAATTGTATTTTGTTGTCAGCTGCATCATATCTAAGGTGGGCCAATCAGACTGAGCAATGCAATAGTTTCAAACTTTTTTTTTTTTAATCTAGGTCGGCCTACTACTAGGAGTTAAAGACCTAGGAGTCCATCGCGAAGAATTTGCTTATAGATGCCAACACCACTCAACCATGAGAGTATTGGGATAATTTCTTAATTAGGTTTGAAATGTCATTTGAGAACATAATTGTAGGTCTCATTTTGAATAGAACCAAGTACATTAGGAAAATGAGAATAGCCACTTACCAGTTTCCTACTTGGCCATCCAGGGTTCGAATCTTGAGTATACCGCCATTTCTCAATTATATATGTCGACCTTCATCCTATTTGTACGGGCTGTTCTTTCGTATATGTATGGAATCTCTCGTGTTTGACAATTAACTAGTTAAATTAAAGTAACATGAATTCAGACAAGAAATAACAATGGATCATATCAATAGTACACAATTTCAATACTGCCATCGAATTTTTCAAAAAAAGTCAAAAAATCAACCTTTTTTCTCCACTAAAAGACAAAAAACTCAACTTTTCTATACAAAAAATAAAAAAGATTACATACCAAACAACTAAAAACAAAACACCATAATAACATCTTATATTTTATTCTCTCTTGACTTGATGCTTCACCTCACCATAATTCAATTCACCATACATCCAAACAGGCCTCCCAACCCCCTTGGTTTGGTAAAAAACAAAGTGCATTAGTGAAATGAATATTAAAGATGAGATTCAGGTGAAGACTTTATAGAGATTTAAATTATTGGAGTGACGGCTAGGTGGGTATTCCTTTCACATCTTCTCTTGGTTATTTTTTTAAAAGAGAGCTTGCTTCTTCATTTTTAATTACTTAGTACAAATAAAGTGAGTTTACAGGAATTCCTTTCCATCACGAACGGCCGAGAGTCCTATGTTGAGGGGGAGGGGATGATTTTGCTATGAAGGTGTAGGAAGTTCTTTTGTGACTTGTTAATCAGGTTGGTTTATTGTTGGTAGAATAAGTTATTAATTGTTACTTATAGCAGTTGTATAATATATAAATCTTAGGGAATTGGATAGCCTAGTTGTTGGCTGTCTCGTTCTCACCCAATTGCATAGGATTCGACCCTCAAAGCCTCTCTTTTGTATGTGTTGGTGATCCTCTACCCCCATATGAGCTAAAGATCTTTTTCCAAACTTACGTTAGGGTTCACTCCAACATCAGTTGGATCTCTCAAGGGTCTAACCACCTTGGCTAATACCCATAAAGAATATCTTACATATTTTATATTAAGAATGACTAGGTGTTGGATCAACCTAACTCAGTAAACCTCAACCTCAATGAAATATAAACATATTCAACCCAAACTTGACCTGAATTGAAAGTTCACTACTTGAGATTAAATTCCAAACACACCCGGCCAAACCCAACTAAAACTACAGCTCCTTAATAATTACAAATTTTTTCTTGGGTAAACATACTAATTACAATTTAATTGAGTTGATGTAGCTCGAGAGTTGGGCACAGTACCCAAGTTATCATATATGCTTTGAAAATAATTAGATTTTATATCGTACTAGTTCATATTAACCCTTTTTAGGTTTTCTTGTATATGCTAATGTGGTCACTATTGACATGTCATTGTAAACTAACATTGAAACAATTAAAGGTTTTATGCTTTTTTTTTTTTTTTTTTTTCTTTTTCTTTGACTTTACGAGGGTCTTAAAACTTGTGCAGCCATGGATAGCACACATTCCCTATAACTAGTTGAGCACCAACTGTGGACGATGCTTTCTTGTGCATTCAAGGTTTAGTAATGTGTCTTCTTTACTATTTAGACTGGTTTGTTTAATTGAGAATTCATGCCATGAAAAATATTATCAACTATTACTCATTGACAGAAGGGCATATCGAATGTGGAATGTTGACTTCTTTTATTCTCTGTCATTCTTTTACTTCTCCCTGTTAAATAAAAAAGACTCTTCGGATTTTAAATAGAGTCTAGATCCTCTACGGTTTTAACCTAGAGAAATCCTGAGTTTTAATAGAGAAACTCCACCATGGGCCCTATTTGTTGATGTTCAAACCATTCAAAATAAATTCCCTCCTAGTAAATGGGTTGTCCTCAAGTTTTATAACAAACAGAGTTTGTCCCACCATTTGATGGAAAACATGATAATGAATATATAGAAAGTTGTGTTTATCACATTTGTCATCAAATGACCAATCCAACAGTGTAAAAAATTCCAATTGACATAAGGTTCTTGGGGTATACCCATGTATTTGGAGGGCATTTATTTTGAATAGTTGGATTTTAACAGGTGGGCCCCATTATTGAGTTCCACTCCTTCGGCTCGAGATTTCTCTAGGTTAAAGCCTTGGAGGATCCGAATTCTTGTAAATGTGATACTTACACACTACACAAGTTTCATTAACGGGTCATTTGCCTTTACAAATGTGATAGGAAAAATGAGATTATAGACTTTATACCCCTATTTACTGACCCATTAATACTTCAACCCAAACCAAATCTTAGTGATTTTAGAGTTAAAGAAAAAAGAACCCTAATTATCTGACTAAATACGTACTAGCGTAAAGTGCCCATGCTAAGCACGGGAAATGTATATCATAATCTTAAATACTTGTTAGATGAAATTTATAGGTAGAATTGAGCAATTGCAGTATGTAGTATACATATGTCACGACCCGGGCCCGAGATCAGAGTAGTCGGGACTAATTCCGGGTCGCGAAGGCGATCATACTTATTCCCGTAAATCCTGAATTAACCGAAGTTAAGACTAGACTCACAAGGGATCTAACATACGTATCTGTCAATGTACATTTGCGGAATACATATATTAACAAACAATTTAAAACGATACAAGTCCTTCGCATTAAAAGTCCATATATACATATTTACATCCTAATAAAGTTCACCACTGCATATACAACACATAATGCAGGGAATATCATTCTTTACCGTTCCACAAAGAATGAATATACAAAATATCATTCAAATATCTCAAAAATGTTCTAGTACTTTCGCCCTTCGATACTACTCCCATTTGATCAATCCTCCTGGAGGAATCGAATTGGCTTCCTCTGCATGCGGCGCGGCCTCTGCAGGGCCGGGATGGGCAAGTGGGCCTGTAATGCCATCAATAATACTATGAACACGACGGTTCGGCAATGTATAAACATATCTATGATATCTCATGCCAAACATATCCATTTATTAATATAATAACTCTAGACAATTAAAACTAGAACAGAATAATATTCTGTACAGTGTGGCCACTTGATAATCAATGACTAATTGATAATTAATATAGTTTTATCCTTATTCAATCCAATTTCTTCTCGAGGAAGTAGTTAGTCAGTTCATTTCATTAGTTTCATATTATTCATTGATTACATTGAACATTTATTAGGTGGCTTATGGGACTCTTCAGTCCAATATATATTACTTTTCATTACATGGCTTATCAATTCATTGACTTTGCAGTTTAATATGTGGGATCTACCAGTGTCTTGATCAGAGATCATCAGCATCACCACGGAGCTCCGGAACACCATCTGCTGCGGCAGGATTATTCATTAGTTCATTGCATTTATTCATTGTTCAATGGTTCATCGCATTCAGTCATTATAGTTCCAATTGAGTTAGAAAAATCATTAGTCATTTATGGTCCTACTTGTCTCTCTCTCAAATCTAGACAACTACTAGGTGTAATCATTGGTTACTAAATGCACGTGTTATCTTTGATGGACATCACATTTATATTTAACGTGTACATTATAGTTCCCGCAATTATCACCCATAATCCCAAATTTTCACTTACAAGTTACAATCATTACTTGGCCTGTACTCATGTTCGCTCGAGTTGATGGACCCGAAAAGAGGGGGAATCTTCCGTCCTCTCCCTCCGCACCCCGGGGGCTGACCTGGGTCTCGGCGGAGGAGGGAAGATTTCTAGCATCAACATTTTTGTACGGGTATGCCAGATTTACTTTCTACTTGGAATTTGGAATAGTGATAATCCGGAGATTCACCTTCGCAAGTGGAAAGGAAATCAATCATTTTTTCTAACTTTTCAAATTGCATTAATATTAAGAAAAGAGACAAGTTTTTAAAATGCCGTAAGAGGCATTTTTGTTTGTTTGCCGTGAAAGGTGATTTTACAAAACTCATCAAATGTGAAAGACAAGAGTTGTGATTTCTTTTTGTCTCTTTAGGAAATACAAACTACAATAGAAAAGTAAGAAAAGGGATCTAACTTCTCAGGAGATTGTGGGGACACGTTGAGATCGACGGTCGCAAGTCATGTATAGGCTTCGCCATCGTCCTTCAAATGAGAACATGTGATGCTTTGATTCCTTGGCTTGGCTCCTAACTTCAGTTTTTTAAAGGACAATGACCAAGAGAAGGTCCTATATCCAATGAAAAACCGAGTAAACGGGCTAAAATGCCGCGTTTAGGCCATGTTGGAGAAGGAGGTGACCTTGGGGGGGTGGCCCCCCAAGGGACGTTGATCACCTTGTGGTGCTTCTGGGAGCAAAGTAGCAGGACTTCGTCTCTCTCTTAGATTTTGTGGATTTTCAGAGCTTGCACTTGGGATCTATTTTCTTCATGCTTTCTTCTTGGAATGGACCTCCTTTTATAGGCTTTTGGTAGCCATGATGTGTTTATTGGCATTGATGGCCATGATGAAAGAATTGATGAGGAGTTTCAAATTGATTTTGTAACTCCTTTTTCAAGGCTTGTGATTGGCCGATGAAGGTAGTGGGCATTTAATTGCCTTTATGCTTCATGATGATGGGAGTTTCATGGGTTTAATGCCATGATTACTTGGATTTGTAACTCCCAAATGCTTGAATCTGATTGTGCTGTCCAAAATAATGAGTTAATGACCGCATTAAGTTGTCATAAACGGGTCAATTAACGTCATTAAGTGGTCGCCAGGGCATGTGAAGAGTCGCGGGCCGCGCTGCGCCTTTTGAGATTCTTCTTGCGATCATCACAGGTGGATCCTCACATTGTTTGATGTCGGATTGCAGTGCAATTTCAGACATTGATTGATGTTGGGGGGCCGGTGACATCTGTCTTGTCGATTTCACGATCGGTCGGACAGAAAGTGCACTTTCTTGGTCAGCCGGTTGGTGATTTTGAGGCGATCGGTGATGATTTCATGCTTCTGACGGCGGATCTGAGATGTCGACGAAGATCAGTGGTTTTGAAACACCAAACATTGGATTTTCAGAAGATCACAGAGGCCGGAACACCCGAAACGCGAAAACCATCGAAAAACGGACACTTTGGCGCAAAATCCGGCGACCCGGATTTGCAGGGTCGCCGGGCGACCATGCACCCAGGGTCGCCGGCGACCTTAGGGTTTTTTGGCCTTTGGTCGCCGAGCGTCGTTTTCGGCCGTTTTTTTCGTCTTTTTCGTTCCTTTTTTCTTCTGTATTTTTCTTGACATTTTTCCTCAATTATTGACTATATTTTCTTGGAGAGAACTTGATGAGAACCCTCACGAAATCGGAGCACAAAGTTTCCCATTTTTCGGGAAAGCCGAAGACTTTGTAGCCGATTTTCCGTCAAGAGTCGAAACTAGGTCAAACGATGTCGGAATGATCTGAAAATTGAGGTGAAGCTTCTTGAGCAGTGGATAGGACCAACCATGGGCTTTTATTTGAGTTTTGAAGCCGTTTGGGGTCCCATCGATGCTTCACTTGATTTTACTGCAGGGAAAATGCCGAGTTTTGATATGTGGTCAAACGATGTCCGATTGACCTGAAATTTGATGGGGAGCCTATTGGAGTCATTTTGAGACGTTCCATGGGCTCCGTTTTAGATGTCATGGTCCCGGGTTGCTCCGCCGCCGGTAGGCTTGATTTTCTCTCGGAGCATCGAAACCTAGTCAAACGTTGTCGGAATGACCTCAAATTCGACGTGCAGCCTTTTGGAAGCATGTTGAAGCTACTCATGTATTTTGTTTGATGAGTGATGGCTTCGGTGGTTTCCGCCGTCGGGAGGCTTGATTTAGCTGCTCGAGCATTGATGGAGGGTCAAACATTGTCGGTTTGACTTGAAATTTGGCATGGAGCCCCTTAGAGACATTCTGGAGTCATCCGTAGGCTCTGATCGAAGTTTTGGTGTCTTCGATGATGTCGCGCCGGGAGCGCTTGTTTAGCTATCGGAGCAGTGAAGTTGGGCCAAACGATGTCGGAATGGCCCGAAACCTCAGGTGTACCCCACTTTTAGCTGTCTTGATGGATCTCTCAGTTTCTGTCTGATTCTGAAAAGATCTGATGCTTGAAGTAGCCTTGCCTGTTTTATGGCAGGATGCAGCTTCACGAGGCTTCTTGATGTTGAGGAGACATAGTAACTTTTTTTGTGTCAACAAATGCCCCCTTGAGGTACAGCGACGAGTAGCTTTTTGGAGCCGATGTGCCTCGAAGAGAAACTTGGAGGAGAGATTCCAACTTGACCAAGAGTCTTGAGCATTTTTTTTTTTGAATAGCCTTCTGAGTTTCCGGGGGAATTTTATGGTAGTGAGAGGTGTCGCGCCCCCAAAACCGGGATCCGATCTCGGGGACGCGAGCATGGGGAGAATTTTGTAGTATTTCCCCTTCCCAGGATCCGCGTGTGTGAGGATAACAAAATTCACAACACATCAAAATATTTCGCGGAAGCTATACAAGACGTTACGACCCGGAATCCGTATCCATCGGGTTCCGTGTCGTACTCGATCTGTCAGCACAAGATTGTCATAGACATATTTAAATTCAGACTGGAACCATTCATAATATCAAGATATACAGAGCTGACAGTAACAGGCTTATCATTACCCAACATATTCAAGTTACAAATTAACAAGTGCATTAATTACAATTCCCAAGAAACAGGCTAACAAAAGCCGTACACAATAACAAGCTAGAACAAATACTACCCAATGGTGAAACGTAACTCCGGAGTCAAGCATGACGTCAACATGACATCGCTGACACTACAAGACTGCAAAACTCGTGGCTCAACAGCCCTCTGCACGCGAACTAGCTCAAAACAAGGACCTGCTATCTAGAGCACCAAAATAGAAGTATATCAGACACGACGGTCTGGCAGGTGATCAAAATAGGCAAGAGCATAAACAAAATCGAAGTTTAAAGGAAACAAGAACTAAAAACACTTCATTGAACTTGAAACAAGTTTACAAGATTTAAAAACAATGCATGAACATGATGCTTATCAGGAAATCATTAGTGCATGCACGATATACGAAACAAGACATGAATACATATAATATCATGATTAGTAAATCCACAAAGAGCCCATCCTTTCTCCATCATACATGATGATAAGAGTAAGCACGCAAGACAAGCACGACAAGAAACAAGATCCCACGCCACACAAGGTAGACGGGGTATCCGGCCGCGGAACCGGACCACGAACACGCACGATGTGTCAATTCAAGACACGACTAGTCTGCAGACAGTCCACGAGTTTAAGGACCCCCAGGTAGTGGATCAAGCTAAAAGGGCGGTCCAAGCTCAGTGAAATCACTTATATCATGAATGCATAAAACATGGCGATACACGTTCGAGAGCACGACAAAACAAGAGGGAAATCATTTGTCAAACACGTCACGACAAGGCTAGCACGATAGCATAATATAAATGCTTAACAAACTGAAGAAATGATTCCCTTTTTCTTTCTTGAAACACGATTCTTGAAACACGTCTTAAATACAAGCTTATACTTGAAATTCGGGCAAATACACGATGAAACACGAAGTATCAAAACAAGATTCTTGGTTCTTGAAACAAATCTTCAAACAACTTATACTTGAAAATCAAACGAGAACACGATGATGTACGTAACATCAAAACAGAAGTTCAAACACGAAATCTATCAAGTTTAGGCTAAGACCATTCATTGACCCTTGTGGAGTTGAAACCCAAATGTCGAAGTTTTGATAAGGTTTGGTGCCCCAGAAGTTATAGTACATTTTGGTATTCCAAGTGCACAAAGTCAACAAAAAGGTCTAAAACCTAGTCTAGTTTTCCTTCTCGCAAAAGTCCTTCAAAACAGTACTTTTTTGTAACTGTCGGTCAACTCTCGGTTAACCGTCGGTTAACCGAGGTCGATCTGTCGGTCGACCGAAGGCTTGACCGACAGATCCCAGCCCAGAATTGCTGCTCTCTGGAATTCAAACCGACAGATCCTCGGTCGACCGAAGGCTTGACCGACGGATCCCAGCCCAGAATTGCTGCTCTCTGGAATTCAAACCGACAGATCCTCGGTCGACCGAAGGCTTGACCGACGGATGACCTGACAAAAATGTTGCTCTCTGGAAATTGAACCGACAAGTCCTCGGTTGGTGTCGGTCGACCTGTCGGTCAACCGAAACTTGACCGACAGCTGACCGACAGGACTCGGGCAGTGCATTTCTGTACAGATTTTTCACAACTTCTTCCCTTCTTCACTTCTACATTTTTACCACCTGCACTCCCCAAGCCTCCATGCTTTCCAAGGGATTCATTACACACATTAAAGAGCATGCCATCCACAATTTGTCCATTCATTCCAAAGAGAAAACATCAAGACATTTTAAGGTATAAAATCATAAAGCTAACAAGATCAAACAAGATTCCAAGAACTTACAAAATCATTGCTAACAAGACAAATGAGGAAGCTAAAACCCATGACTTGAAAGAGCATGAACATGACTTGCATTATGAGATTAAACATGGAAAACATGTCTTAATGAAAGATTGAAACCCTAATGCAAACATAAGCAATATACATAAGAAATCCTATAGAGATCACTTGCCTTTGTCCAAATGCCAAGCAAAACTTTCACAAATCCAAATCAAAGAGTTGATCCACGAAATCTACACAAAAGCCCCAAAAGAAAGCACATAAAAATCACCATTTTTGTCACTACAAAGCCCCATTTCGAAAATGGGTTTGAAAACATAGAAAACAAGTTCTAAATGAACTAAAAGAACACCAAATGAAAAGAGGAACAAGAGCCCTAACCTTTAGCTAGCTGAACAAGGAGAATGGAGGTTGAAGACGATGAATAGTGTCGGGGATTTGGCTCAAAAACGGGTCCAATCGAAGCTTGCGAAGAGAGGAAGAAAATGGCGGAGTCGGATTTGAGATTGGAGCTCTCTTGCTAGATGATCCAAGGAAGAAAAGGTCAAGAAAAGGGCTGCCTTCTCCACTCCACTCTAGGGCAACCGTTGCAGGAAAAAGGAAGAAGAAAATGGAGGAGAGAGAGTAAGAGACCTTTTATATGGGTTGAGAGGTGGGTCCCTCTCTAGCTGAACTAGAAACGCTTAAAACATGGTCTTGTGGACCCCGGATGAAATCGACGAAGAAGAACAAAACGATCGTCGAAAAATCTAGTTTCCAAAAAGTATATTTTCCCCAATTTCTGAAATTTTCGAAATTCATGGACAGATTTAGTGAAAATTGTCATTTTTGCCCTTTTTCTCGAAAAACGCGATTTCTGAGTATTAAATCAAGATGGTCAAAACATGAAAGTTGTTTATAACAATAAAATGAGTCAAAAGGAATAAAATTTGGAATTTTTAGAAACCAATAATAAATTCTCACAAAATACAATTTACAAGGGTCGGATCAAAACAAAGTCAATGGTCTTTTAAAACTCTCAAAACTTATGAAAAATCTATTCAAACTCAAAAACAAAGTCAAATCATCTCTAATCTTGTTTAAAAAGCTAAATCATGGTTAAAACCATGCTAAACCCAAAAATTGAGGGTCGGGGTCTTACAAGAGGGATCACGTACCATCTCAAGGCAAAGTTTTGAAAATGACATGGGGTATTTGGATTTTGGGTTTTGGGTTTTGGTTTTTGACCTTGTGACTAACAAGCTGTATGTGGCAAGTTAGGGGGTCGGAGTTTGATTTTGATTTTGACCTTGTGACCCAACAAGCTGTATGTGGCAGGTTGGGGGGTCAGATTTGGTTTGTTGGTTTTGGATTTTGATTTTGGTTTTGGTCTTGTGACCTAACAAGCTGTATGTGGCGAGCTAGGGGACCGGAATTTGGTTTTGTGAAATGTCAATTTCAAGATTTTGGCTCAATTTGGTTCATGAGGTTGGATGGTTTGGTTTGTGGAAACTCATGAGACTTTTTTTTTTTTTTTTGAATGGTCCCATCAACTCAAAAGAGGCATGGGACTTTTTTTGCTATTTTTTTTTTTGTTCTTGGTAAAAGGAATATTTTGACTAAAAGCCAATTTTAGTGCCTAGGTGGTCAAACCTGGCTTATATGGGCTAACCCATGGGACCTTAGGCTTTGGAGATGGCCTAGATCTCATATGGTGTCATATTTGTAAAGAATATCTAAAAATATCTCTTTTGTGTAGATAATATCTAAAAATATCTTTACTTGGAGAGAATTTCTCAAGTTTTCTTTTTGTGGAAAGATTCTCTCAAAATATCTTTCTTTTTGGGAAAGTAGCTAAATCTTAGCACTTACCTCCTTTCTTTCTCCTTGTTTCCTCTTTTGGCTTGCTCTCTTCTATAAAAGCAAAGAGGGTTGGTGCTTTTGCTCAATTGCTTTCTTTTTGCAAGAAATCTTCAAGAGTGCTCTCCAAGATAAGAAGTGCTTTCTCTTCTTCAAGGATCTCCAAGCTTTTCTTCTTCTTCTCCATCAATGGCTTCAAGTAAGTTTTCTTCCTCGTCAAGAATCTCCATTGTAGAAGTAGCTTCTTCATCATTTTTTTTTTCTTCTTCTTTTTCTTTTCTTTTCTTTCTTCTTTTTTTCATGCACGTTTTCCTTCTTTTTTTTTTTTTTTCGTGCTTCTCTTTTTTTCTTTCTTTTTTTTTTTCTCTTTTTTTTTTCTTTTCACGGTTTTCTCTTTTTTTTTTTCCGTGAACTCTTTTTTTTCTGTTTTTTTTTCAGCGTTTTTCTCTTTTTTTCTCTTTTTTTTTTTTTTTGCTGTTTCTGTTTTTTTATTTTTTATTTATTTATTTATTTTTTTTTCTGGCTGTACGGACAGGTCACGTGGCAGTGGGCCACGGCCTGTGGGCCAAATTTTTTTTTTTTTTTTTGCTGAGATTTTTCTTTCTCTCTCTTTTTCTTTTTCTTTTTCCTTGTTTGCTCACTATGATAATGAGGCTATGCAATTTCAATATGTATACATTTTTTTTTATGCATCAAGATAGAAGGCTAGAGTCTCTAGGTCAAGCCAACATGATTTTTGACTTGGACAGAGTTTGATTGGTTTCGACCAAATTGGGTTGGAATTGGTCAAACTTTGGTCAAGGTTTTCCTAGCATCTAATGCATGATGATATTTTTTTGATGCATGAGTTTTGGTAAATAGATTTGGAAGTATGATGATGCATATCTGAAAATCTTTTGCAAGTATCTGGATTTTGAGCTCGCAGCGATGTTGAGCTCTTTCTCGATCTGGCTGGATTTTAAGGAAGTTTTGCAATTTTTGGATTCTGAAGCTCGCAGCAATGTTGAGCTCTTTTCCAGATTTTGCGAAAGTTTGATGGGATTGGCTGGTTCTCGCAGCGATGTTGAGTTCGAGCCTTCTTTGAGAATTCTCCACTGACTATGAGCTCGCAGCGATGTTGAGCTCATCTTTAGGCTTCCTGTATTTTTCGGAGTATTTTCCTTTTCTTTGGAATTGCCCCGGAATCATGTCAAAATTTTGTTAGAATTTTTTGTAGCAGAATTCTGTCATTTTGATGTTGATTGATCTTTTCTCTTCTACCTTTTGCAGGTAGTTCTTCTAGAACGAACAAAAGTAAAGGTCCTGTTACTGACGCACCTCATCGGTCTGCCAGATCTTCCAATGCAGCCGTTCAGCAGGCTTGGGAGAAAGAGGGGACGCTCATTCGCCAGGTTGAGGAAGCTGAAGGTAATGTCCGGAGGAAGACTCAGGAGCATGAGCAGTGGCAGGTCCTCTGGGAAGAATTTCCTCGTGCTGCAGATGGGTCACGGCATTCGGCCGCGTTTTATGGGGATATTTTGAAGGAGCGTGGCCTAAAAACTTTGGAAGTTAAGGCCAATGGTCTGCTTGAGGAGTTGAACCTTTGGTTGAAGACCATGTAGGATTGAGCTCCTGAGTTGTAACAAACTCTTTTTCCTTTTTCTTTTTTTTTGGTACCTCCATGTATAAACAATTTTGGTACTATATTTTGTATCCCCTCCCTTTCACTTAAATCATTTTTTTTTTGATGAAAACAATTTTGAGCAAAAGTTGATGGGAATGTTTGTTTAAGAATTTGATCAAAAGGTTGTCATTTTGTGAAAATCTTTTGTCAAAGAGTTGTTTTGGACATGAAAGCCAATTTTTGTGGCGAAAAGCCTGTTTTTTTTTTTTTTTTTTTTTTTTTTATGGTTTGAAAACCAAATTTTAGATGGCGAGAAAGCCTAATTTTGTGGCGTAAGAGCCAAAATTTTTTTTGCGGCATGGGAGCCAAAATTTTTGGATGGCGTGAAAGCCGAATTTTAGAATGGCATAGAAGCCGAATTTTGGAATGGCATAGAAGCCGAATTTTGTTTTGTTTGTCTTGGCATTTATAGCCGAATTTTGGCATTTATAGCCAGATTTTGACGTTTATAGCCGATTTTTTTTTTTGTTTTGTTTTGGCATTTATAGCCGACTTTTGGCATTTATAGCCGAATTTTGAGATGGCATGAGAGCCAAAAATTTTGTTTGTGGCATGAGAGCCGATTTTGAGATGGCATGAAAGCCGATTTTGGCGTTTATAGCCGAAAAATTTTGTTTTTGGCATTTATAGCCGGATTTTGGCGTTTATAGTCGGATTTTGGCGTTTATAGCCGGAATTTTTTTTTTGTTTTGGCATTTATAGCCGGATTTGGCGTTTATAGCCGAGTTTTTTGAAAACCAAGTTTTGTTTTATTGGCATAAAAGCCGATTTTGGCGTTTATAGCCGAAAAATTTTCTTTTTGGCATTTATAGCCGGATTTTGGCATTTATAGCCAGATTTTTGGCGTTTATAGCCGGATTTTGGTTTTCAAAATGCAGGTATCGACTAAATGTCGCCTCCCCGCTGAATGGTCTTGCAAGTATCGATGAAATGTCGCTTCTTTGCTCATTCGGTTTTGTGAGTATTGATGGAATGTCACTTCCTCGCGGGTTAGGTTTTGCGAGTATCGATGGAATGTCGCTTCCTCGCGAATTGGGGTGCAAATATCGACTAAGCGTCGCTTCCCTGCTTTTCCCAAAACTTTTGGTTTTGCGGGTGTTGACTTGATGTCGTTTCTCCGCGATTTTTGAAATTTGAGGTTTTCTCGAACCATTTGAAATTTGGGTTGTGGATAGCAACTGTTATGTTGCATCTCCACGATTTTTGAAATTTGGGTTGTGGATATCAACTGGTTTGTTGCTTTTCCATGATTTTTGAAATTTGGATTGTGGATATCAACTGGTTTGTTGCTTCTCCATGATTTTTGAAATTTACAAGAATCGAATGGGTTCGCTTCCTTGCGATTTTTGGGTTTTGGAAGTATCGAATGAGGTTCGCATCCTTCCGGTTTTTTTTGGTTTTGCGAGTATCGACTGAATTCCCCGCGGTTTCTAAAAACCAAAATTTTTGTTTAAAGACACGAAGGTCATAAATTTTGACTTAAAACCATTTTGGTTGTAAAAGCCGAGGCGGTCTAGGGTGAAAATTCCTAAGTCCCGATTTTTGTTTCAAACCATGAATTTTGGGTTCAAGGATCGAAAATTTTGGTCAAGTCTGGGAAGAGGCTCCTAAACTTGGATTGATTTTTCTTTTGAACAATGAAACGATGAAAGTAAGCATTGTTTTGAGAGATTGTTTTTTTTTTTTGGAAACTTCAACATAAAGATGAAAATTTCAAAAGGGGTGGGTTTGACGAGCAAGTACCTCGGAAATACGCTTTAGCCATATAGATATTGCTCTGACCCGTTTGAGGAAGTCTTCAAGGGTAGTATCGCTTCAAGAACTTGCCGTTGATGGGTAGCATACATCTGTCTCCTTCCATGTTTAGAAGAGCGTATACACCGTTGGAGAAGACTTTGTCGATGACGAAGGGTCCCTCCCATTTTGGTTCGAATTTGCCTTTGGATTTGTGGGCAAAGACTATGGGTCTTTTTACTGCAAAAACCAAGTCAACCTTTTTGTATGCGCGTTGCCTGACCTTTTTGTCGAAAGATCCTGCCATGCGTGCTTGGTACAACTCAATGCTTTGTAGAGCTTCGAGTCGTCTTTCATCGAGATTATCCAGCTCTTGGAGTCTCATTTTGACATTGCTTTCTTGCGTCATGTCATTTTGCAAAGATACCCTTAAGGAAGGAATTTGTACTTCCGAAGGGACAACAGCTTCGCATCCATAGACCAAAGAGAATGGTGTGCTATGGGTTGGTCTTCGAACGGTGGTTCGATAGGCCCACAAAGCTTCTAGTAGTTTGTCGCCCCAGTCTCTTTTGTGACTAGAGACCATTTTCTTGAGAATTTTGCAGAGTGTCTTGTTGAAGGCCTCTGCTAGTCCATTCGCTGCTGGATTATATGGAGTCGAAAGACAACTTTGGATTTTGTACTTGTCGCAGAACCTATAGAATCTGTGATCCCGGAATTGTGGTCCGTTATTATGGACGAATCTTTTAGGTATGCCGAAGCGACAAATAATGTTGGTGTGCAAGAACTGAAGGACTGATGAAGTCTTCATTTCGTTGAGCGCAAATGCTTTTGACCACTTGGAGAAATAATCCGTAGCGGCGAAGATGAAGCGATGACCTTTGCTTGATGGGAGAGAAATAGGACCTATGATGTCCATACCCCAGGCTTCGAAAGGCCATGAGATTGCTGTTGGATGTAGCCATTCTGGAGGTATGTGGACATAATCTCCGTGAATCTGGCATTTTTGGCAGCGCTTGGCAAATTGCATTGCATCAGCTACCATGGTAGGCCAATAGTAACCTAGCCTTTTTATCTGGTTGTAGAGCTTAGGACCAGCCTGATGGGCTCCACAAAGACCAGCATGTACTTCTTTTGAGAGTTTCCTCAGCCTCTTGTTGTGATAAGCAGCGTAGAAGTACTCCGTTGAAGGATTTTCTGTAAAGTGCTTGATGGAACGCGCTCCGAGGCGCCGTGGGGCGGCTACCGGGGTCGGCGGAACGTGGGAGTCCGTCAGGTCCGGCCCTTTCGAGCCCTGGCGGGCCTGAAGCGTGCATCAACATTTCTTTTGTGTGGGTGTGCCAGATTTTCTATTTTACTTGGAATTGCAAGTGGTAATCCGGAGATCAACCTTCGCAAGTAAAAAGGAAATCAACTTCTTTCAAGTTTTCCATTGCACAAATATTTAAGAAAAGAGACATTTTCTTGGTTTGCTGTGAAAGGCAATTTTGTTTGGCATTTATAGCCGATTTTGTGGCGTTTATAGCCGATTTACAATTCTCATCAATAATGAAAGACAAGAGTTGTGATTTTTGTCTCTTTTAGAAAAATACAAACTACAATGAAAAGTAAGAAAAGGAGGATCTAACTTTTCAGGAGATTGTGGGGGACTCGTTCAGATTGACGGTCGCAAGCCATGTATGGGCTTCGCCATCATCCATGCAGATGAGAACAGAAGATGCTCTTGATTCGCTTGGCTTGGCTATAACCTCAGGTTTTTAGAGGACAAAGACCAAGAGAAGGTCCTATGTCCAATAAAAAGCTAAGTAGACGGGCTGAAAAGCCACGTCTAAGCCATTGGAGGCAGCAGGAGAAGGCAAGGACCTTGGGGGGGGGGGGGGGGGTGCCCCCCAAGGGACTTTTGTCACCTTGTAGTGGTGGCCGGTGCAGAACTTCAGCAGAGTTTTTCTCTCTTTTTTCTTTCTCTGGATACGAGTTCGGGATTCTTTCCGATCGATCGATCTCAATTTTCTGATCCTTTTTTCAATGGAATGCTCTCCTATTTATAGGCTTTTGGTAGCCATTTAGGAGAGTTTATGAGCCTTAATGGCTTTAATGGGAGGAGTTACAAGATTTATTTCTTGATTTTGTAACTCCTTTTTTCTTGAATCTGATTGGCCGATGGAGATTAAGGGCTTTTAATCACCTTAATTACCATAATGGGAGGAGTTTCATGGTTTAAATGCCATGAATCAATTGACTTGTAACTCCCAAATGCTTGCTTCTGATTGGGCCGTCCAAAGAAATGAATTAATGACTATAATAAAGCTAGTCAATTAACCACATTAATTGGTCGCCGAGCAGTCGAAGAGTCGCGGGCCGTGCCGTGTCTTCTGGAATTCTTCTGGCGATGATCATCGATGGATCTTCATGCTGATCGACATCGGATGAACATGTAACTTCAGACATTGATAGCTAGCAGCGGGCTGGTGACATCTGTCTTGTCGATTTCACGATCGGTCGGACAGAAAGTGCACTTTTTTTGGTCGACCGGTTGGCGATCTTGGAGCGATCAATGATGATTTTATGCTTTTGGAGGTTGACCCGTGATTTTGACGGATGTCGGAGGATATGAGTCAATTTCAAGCACTAAAAATCACATTTTCAGGAAACCACAGGGGCCAAAGTGCGCGAAACGCGAAAAAAGACGGAAAAACGGGTCACCGGCGGAAAATCCGGTGACCCGGACTTCCATGGTCGCCGGCGACCATGGGCCATGGTCGCAGGGGCCTGCGACCCTGGGGGAATTTTCCCCTTCGGAGCCCGTTTTGCGGTCGTTTTGAGGTCTTTTTCGTCGCCGTTTTCTTCTGTATTTTTCCTGACATTTCTTCTCATTTATTGGCTTGATTTCCTTGTAGAAAACCTGATGAGAATCCTTGCATTTTTAGAGTGCAAAGTTTCCAATTTTCCGGGAAAGCCGAAGACTTTGTCGCGTAGAGCTGCTGATTTTCCGCCAGAAGCTGAAACTTGGTCAAACGATGTCGGAATGACCTGAAATTTGAGGTGGAGCCTCTTGAGCAATAAATAAGACCAACCATAGGCTTTTGTTTGAGTTTTGAAGCCGTTTGGGGTCCCGTCGATGCTTCACTTGATTTTACTGCGGGGAAAATGCCGAGCTTTGATATGTGGCCAAACGATGTCCGATTGACCTGAAATTTGACGGGGAGCCTATTGGAGTCATTTTGAGACGTTCCATGGGCTCCGTTTTGGATGTCATGGTCCTGGGTTGCTCCGCCGCCGGTAGGCTTGATTTTCTCTCGGAGCATCGAAACCTGGTCAAACGTTGTCAGAATGACCTGAAATTTGACGTGCAGCCTTTTGGAAGCATGTTGAAGCCACTCATGCACTTGGTTTGATGAGCGAAGGCTTCGGTGGTTCCCGCCGCCGGGAGGCTTGATTTTGCTGCTCGAGCATTGATGGAGGGTTAAACGTTGTCGGTTTGACTTGAAATTTGGCATGGAGCCCTTTTGGGACATGCTGGAGTCATCTGTAGGCTCTGATCGAAGTTTTGACGTCTCCGATGATGTCGCCGCCGGGAGCGCCATTTTAGCTGTCGGAGAAGCGAAGTTAGGCCAAATGATTCTGAAATGGCCCGAAACTTCATGTGTGCTCTTCTCTTGGCTATCTTGAAGGATCTTGCAGTTTTTGTTTGATTCTGACAAGATTTGATTTTTTGGAGAAGTTGCATTGCCTATTTATGGCAGGTTGCGACTTCATGTAGCTTTCTTGATGTTGAAGAGGCAAAGTGACATTTTTGGTGTCAACAAATGCCCCCTCGAGGTACAGCGACGAGTTGCTTGACTTTTGTAGTCGATGTGCCTCGAAGAGATTTTTGAAGGAGAGCTTGTGTCTTGACCAAGAGTCTTTGAGCAATCCTTCCTTTGGTAGAGTAGCCTTTGAGCTTCCAGGGGAATTTTATGGTAATGAAAGGAATCAAATACCATCTCGAGGCAAAGTTTTGAAGATGACATCATGGATGTGGATTTGGTCTTTTGTTTTTGACCTTGTGACCTAACAAGCTGTATGTGGCAGGTTAGGGGGTCGGGTTTTGGTTTTTGGTTTTGGTCTTGTGACCTAACAAGCTGTATGTGGCAAGTTAGGGGACCAGGATTTGGTTTTTGGTCACTCTTTGGGACTGTGTGGGTCCATTGGAGTGGTTTGGATTTTTGTGAAATGTCAATTTCAAGATTTTGGCTCAATTTGGTTTATGAGGCTGGATGGTTTGATTTTTGGAAGCTCATGGGGCTTGGAATTTTTTGTATGGTTCAATCAACTCAAAAGAGGCATGGAACCATTTTTGTATGCTCTTGGTAAGAGGGATTTTTTTTTCCTGACTAAAAGCCCATTTTTTTTTTTTTTTTTTTTTATAGTGCCTAGGTGGTCAAACCTGGCTCATATGGGCTAACCCATGTGACCTTAAGCTTTTTAGGATGGCTTAGATCTCATGTGGGGTCATTTTTGTAAAGAATATCTAAAGATATCTCATTTGGATAGAGAATATCTAAAAATATCGTTATGGGAGAGAATCTCTCATATTCCCTTAATTTGGGAGAGAATATCTCAAGGTATCTTTCTTTTTGGGAAAGAATCTCCAATATCCTTTTTTTGTTGGAGAAAATCTCTCATTTGATTGATTTTGGGAGGAAATCTCTCAAAGACATCTTTCTTTTTGGGAAAGAATCTTTCTAATTCTTTCTCTTTTGGTAAGGTTACTAATTAGTAGCACTTACCTTTCTTCTTTGTTTCCTTCTTTGATTTGCTCTCTCCTATAAAAGCAAAGGAAGGTAGGATCTCTTGCTCTTATTGCTTTCTTTTGCAACAATCTTAAGAGAGCTCCAAGACCAAGAGTTTTTCTTCTTCAAGGATCTTCAAGCTTTTTCCTTCTTCTTCTCCATCAATGGCTTCAAGTAAGTTTTCTTTCTTTTTCTTTCAAGAAAACTCTATGTAGAGAATAGGATGGTAAAAAAAAGAAAGTTTCTCTTCTCTTTTTTTTCTTTCTTTTCTTTTTTTTTTCTTTCTTTCTATTCTTCTTCTCTTTTTTCTTTTTTTTTTCTTTTCTTTTCCACGTGATTTCTGTTTTTTTTTTTCACGTGTGTCTCTTTTCTTTTTTTTTTTTTTTGTGGGCCGTACGGACAGATCCGTACGGATCTGGTCCGTACGGCCACGTGGCCTGATTTTTTTTTTTTTTTTCTTTCTCCCCTTTTTTTTTTTTGCTCATCATGATAATGCGTTTTTATGCAAATCTAGATGTTCATGCATGTACTTTTTGTAAATTGAATTTGAGAGCATGATAACATACCTAAAAATCTTTGCAAATTTGGGAATTTGGAGCTTGCAGTGATGTTGAGCCCTTCCTGATTTTGCGGAGATTTTGAGGTTTCGAAGGTTTGGAGTTTCGGAGCCCGCAGCAATGTTGAGCCCATCTTCAAACTTTCTATTTCCGTCGGGGTATTTCCTTTTTCTTTGGAATTGCCCCGGAGTCATGCCAAAATTTCGCCAGATTTTTGGTGGGACAAAGCGACCCCTTTTTTTTTTTTTGCGAAATCCTGTCATTTTGATGACGATCTTTTTCTTTTCCAACCTTTGCAGGTGGTTCCTCCAGAGCGAACAAGGGTAAAGAGCCTGCTACAAGCGTACCTCGTCGATCTGCTAGATCTTCCAATGTGGCCGTTCAGCAAGCCTGGGAGAAGGTCCAGTTTGTTGAGAAGAACTTGGAAGAGTGCGATTCCCTCAATCGCGATGAGATGAGACAGCGATTGATCGCTCTCAAGGATGAGGAGTTCTATAAGATCATGGTAAGCAACCGTCCTTGGGTTATGGACGATCTGAGGGTTTTACCCAAGCCTACCTTCTTCTTTGGAGATGCAGTCCCTGACGACTTGACATATCAAAGGAGATGTTTTCAGTTCTCTTACACAGCAAATGGTGAGGAGAGAACTATTTCTACCCGGTCGCCTTTTGATCGGACCATCTCGATCCTGAGCCTTTCTCCCACGTGCCCTAAGAGGGAAGATCCTCCGAGCTGGGTGAAGAGGACCAGTGTGATCAAGACCGGGGTTTTTGTTGGTGGACCCTCCGGATATGCGGAGAAGTCACCTGTCCGTATGGACATGTTGATGCCAGCCAGCGGCTACCAGGGCTCTGATTATCTGTCGGTCGATTTGAGACCGGTGGGCCTTGGCGTTTTCAGCGGTGACGGCAGTACTTGGGTGAAGCCTCTTCGACTTCGTGGCCGTTTCAATGTTGACTCCGATTGGAAGTCATGGACTGACCACACCTTGCTGATTGGGGGCGCCGTTTTGAAGGAAGCCGGGATTTTTGACGCGGTCCGCGCTTTTAGGGAGACCGTGACTTTTTCCGATGATGCCTTCATGGCTATGTTGGAGTCTTTTCTCCCTCAGACCAATACCTTCGTTGTCACGAACGGTGAGATTGGTTTTTCTCTGAAGGAGTTGAGTGCTATTACTGGATTGCCCATTCTTGGGAAACTCTACGAGGAGTTCATGCCGATTGATAGCGTCCTTGAGGAGCAGTCAAAGGAGTTCAGGCTCCTATACTTTCAGCTCGTCGCCTTCTATGATTTTTTGAAGGAGGGCTCGAAAGTAAGATCCAGCAGTTGGAAGAGTTGTGGCTCTTCGTTCCCTAACTTCTTCGACGGTGGAGAACCTTTTGATAGCATGACCCGGGAAGACAGGAAGAAGACTTCGGCCATGCAGGAAGAGTTGAAGGGTTTTTTCGCGAGCACAGATGCCATTTGTTCTGACATTACACTGCGGAGAGATCTGGCTTTTTACCTCACTTATTGGCTAGGTGAGGCTGTGTTTGCTGGTGGAGATGGGACGCACATCAGGCCGCATTGTATTTTTCCGGCTTGTCAGATGGCGTTTGGAGAGCGGCTTGCTTTGGTGCCCGCTCTTTACTCCTACCTGTGTACCGAACTGCAGGCTACTGCTTTCTTGGTTCGGCTTGGGCTCCCTATGAATAGGGTATTTTCAGCCCATATCTTTTATTCGTGGTTTGTATACCACTGTCCTGGCTTCCACCTGCTGGGTGCTGCACAGGATGATGATCCTCTGATGATTCGATTGGCTAAGGGAAAAGCCGTATCCGAATCACTTTTGTTTGCCTGCATGAGGATCCGACGATTCAGGGACGTCGAGATGGGGCAGTCTTCAGTTAAGCTTTCTCCGGAGTTGCGGAAGAAGGCTTTTGATTTTGGTGCCTCCCGAGACTCTACCAGAGCAGGGTCGGGAAGGCGTTACTCTTTGACCAATGTAGAGAAGGAGTGGCTTTTCAGCATACGAGTCGGAACGATGGTGTACCGTAGACATCTTTTCGTCGACATCCAGCCGTATGTACCTTCTCGCTTTGCACTTCAGTTGGGCTTCTCTCAAGGCGTTGTTGGAGCGCCTTCGAGTATGGTGAAGCGTTTTGGGGGTTTGCAGGATGGCAGAAATGCATGGGCTTTCTATAGTGCTGAAGACACTACTGCCACGATTTCTTATCCTGAGCTGTCGACTTTCCGAACTGCCGGCTTCACGAAGTGGTTCGCGGAGAGCTTTTTGGCATATCGGGGGCTTTCCAAGAAGGAGCTTGATGTAAAGCTGTCTTCTGGAAAAGGCATTGGGAAGTCGGATGGCGTCCGGCGAGAGGAAGTTTGGGCCTTCCTTTCTGGAGAGAAGCACAAGATAGGCTTTTTCTGTGACCAGGGCGTCATTGGTTCTGAAGCTGTTCGGGAAGTACCTGATGAGGCTTTGGAGCAGCTAGAACAGGAGGAAGCTGAACTTGACGCTTGGATGCAAGCGGCACAGAGACGAGCTTCCGTGGAGTCTACTGGCAAGAGCAGACCATCCAGTGAGGAGTCAAGTGAGAAACCTGACTCTGATAGTGGGGCGGGTTCTTCTAGGAAGCGAACCCGTAGAGGTAGGAAGAGGAGGAGGAGTCAGCGTCACACGGGGCGGGACGAAGACTCTCCTAATGTGGAAGTCCCTCTCACTGTCAATGAGGAGGTGCCAGGGGAAGCTGACGAACCTCCGGAGAAGAGGATTCGGGAAGAAGAGACCATCGGTGAAGGTATGATTCCTCCTTTTCCTTTTTCTGCTTCTTTCATGGGGCTTTCCATGTTCTGATTTGTTTTCTCACCCTTCTGCTGCTTTTTTTTTTTTAGCAGAGGATGAAGACTTGCCGATGCCTGAGGTTCCGGCCGATGAGGCGGTGATGGAGCCGGTTATGGCATCTGAAGAAGAACCGAGGGACTCTGGAATGATTCCAGAATCTCCAATTGGTATAACTTCTTTCGCTTTCTCTTTTTTTTTTTGCCTGAGACTTGATTTGCTAACATTTTTCTTGTCAGCTGACTTGCCACAGGATTCCGATGACTTTGAACCATCAATGGACGCAAATGTTGATGATGCTTCTGATGAGTTCATGGAGGAAGAGAGTGTTCCGCCAGTCGTCGAAGAAGGTACTTTGTAGTGATGACCCTGATGATTTTTTTTTAACATGATCATATTCATACCTTTTTGTGTTTCATTTGCCGGTTTTGAAGTGACAGAAGAGAGTCCATCGCTTTCTTCAGAACCAGAGCAAGGGATGCCAGAGGTCGATCCGGAGGTAGAGACCAGTTCTGACATGATTGAGGAGATGCCTCGTGTTGAGATTCCCTCTCCAGTGGCTCCAAGTGAAAAGAGTTCTTTTGTTACTCTTCCAATGGGACATGACATGAGCAGCCGATTAGCGGAGAAGGGTAAATCTTCATCCAGTTCGTCTCTTCAATTTGCGAAGAAGGTGCTGGCTCGGGTTTTGAGTTCTTGGGTCAAGACTCTCCTTTCTGGACAATTGGAGGCAGGATTTGGCATGATCCCACATGTACAGGAGATTCTGACCGACACCGAAGAGGTTGGTCTGGATGTCACAGGTGCCAGGGCGATCGTTGATAGGATCATTGCACTGGGTGACAAGTGGTTTGAGACCATGGGTTTCCCTGACGACCAATTCTTCAAGGAGATGTTCTTGGACCCTGCTGATAAGGCTAAGTCTGACCTGAATGAGGCTACACAAAGCAAGAAGCAGCTAGTTCGGGAGAAGAACAAGGAAGAGCTAGCCATCATCGGATTGAGGCATGACCTTAACGTCCTTGATAGGGAAGTTGAGGAGGCCAGGAGACGTCTTGAGCATTTGAAGGCACAAGTCGATGCGAAGTGGGCTGCTATAACAGAGGCTCGTGACAGGGAGAGTACTCTGATTCGCAGGGTTGCAGATGCCGGTCAAGTTCTCGAGAGGAGGACTCTAGAAAACGAACGATGGCAAACTGCTGGGGAAGATCTTCCCGGTGTAAAAGAAGGGTTACGGCATTCGCCAGCATCTCATGGCAAGTTCCTGAAGAAGCGTGCTTTAGAAACTCTGACGGCTGAGGCCAAAAGTTTGCTTGAGGAGCTGAAGCTTTGGCTGGAGACCATTTTTGGCTGAGCTCCTGATTTTTTATAGCAGAAACCATTCTTCTTTTTTTTTGGTACCACATGTATTTTTTGGTACTCTTTTTTTGTAGTGCTTGTGAACACTTTTTTTTTTTTTGGTACCACATGTATTTTTTTTGGTACTTTTCTTTTTTTTTTTTTTGTAGTGCTTGTGAACACTTTCTATTTTTTTTTTTTTTGCTTTGGTACCACATGTATTTTTTTTTGGTACCTTTTTTTTTGTGTTCCCTACGCTCACTCAAATCTTTTTGTGATGAAAGCAATTGCTAAATGGGATTTGATCAAAAGCTTTGTCATTTTGTGAAAATCTTTTGTCAAATGGTTGTTTTGGTAGGGGAAACGAATTTGGCATGAAAGCCGGATTTTTGTGGCATTTACAGCCAGTTTGGTGGCATTGATAGCCAATTGGTGGCATTTATAGCCGGTTTGGTGGCATTGATAGCCAATTTGTGGCATTTATAGCCGGATTGGTGGCATTGATAGCCAATTTGTGGCATTTATAGCCGGTTTTGCCATGAGAGTCAGGTTTTTTTTTTTGTGTGGCATTTGTAGCCGAGTTTTTTGAAAACCAAGTTTTGTTTTATTGGCATGAAAGCCGATTTTGGCGTTTATAGCCGGAAATTTTTGTTTTGGCATTTATAGCCGGATTTTGGCATTTATAGCCGAGTTTTGGTTTTCAAAATGCAGGTATCGACTAAATGTCGCCTCCCCGCTGAATGGTCTTGCAAGTATCGATGGAATGTCGCTTCCTTGCTCATTTGGTTTTGCGAGTATTGATGGAATGTCACTTCCTCGCGGGCTAGGTTTTGCAAGTATCGATGGAATGTCGCTTCCTCGCGAATTGGGGTGCAAATATCGACTAAGCGTCGCTTCCCTGCTTTTCCCAAAACTTTTGGTTTTGCGGGTACTGACTTGATGTCGTTTCTCCGCGATTTTTGAAATTTGAGGTTTTCTCGAACCATTTGTAATTTTGGTTGTAGATAGCAACTGGTATGTTGCATCTCCACGATTTTTGAAATTGGGTTGTGGATATCAACTGGTTTGTTGCTTATCCACGATTTTTGGTTTTCTCAAACCTTTGAAATTTGGGTTGTGGATATCAACTGAAATGTTGTGTCTCCACGATTTTTGAAATTTGGTTTGTGGATATCAACTGAAATGTTGCGTCTCCACGGTTTTTGGATTTTGCAAGTATCGACGAAATGTCGCTTCCCTGCGATTTTGGGTGCAAGTATCGATGAAATGTCGCATCCTTGCTTTTTTTCAAAATTTTTGTTTTGCGGGTACTGACTTTGATGTCGTTTCCCCACGATTTTTGAAAAACCATTTTTTTTTTGTTTAAAGACACGAGGTTCGTAAATTTTGACCTAGAACCATTTGGCGGTAAAAGGTAAGGTGGACTAGGGTGGAAATCCCTGAATCCGGATTTTTGTTTCAAACCATGAATTTTGGTTCAAGGATCGAAAGTTTTGGTCAAGTCAGGGAGAGGCTCCTAAACTTGGATTTTTTTTTGAACAATGAAACGATAAAAGTAAGCATTGTTTTTGAATCTCTAGAAATTTTGACATTTGATATGAAAATTCTAAAGAGAGTGGGTTTGACGAGCGAGTACCTGAGAACAGGTTTTGGCCATACAGGCATTGCTCTTACCCAGTTGGGTAAGTCTTCAAGGGTAGTACCGCTTCAAGAACTTGCCGTTGATAGGCAGCATACATCTGTCGCCTTCCATGTTTAGGAGGGCATATGCGCCGTTGGAGAAGACTTTGTCGATGACGTAGGGTCCCTCCCATTTTGGTTCAAACTTGCCTTTGGATTTGTGTGCGAAGACCATTGGTCTTTTTACCGCAAGAACCAAGTCACCCTTTTTGTAGGCGCGTTGCCTGACCTTTTTGTCAAAAGATCCTGCCATGCGTGCTTGGTAAAGTTCAATGCTTTGTCGAGCTTCGAGCCGTCTCTCGTCGAGATTATCCAGCTCATGGAGTCGCAATTTGACATTGCTTTCTTGAGTCATGTCATTTTGTAGAGATACCCTCAGAGAAGGAATTTGTACCTCTAGGGGCACGACAGCTTCGCATCCATAGACCAAGGAGAATGGTGTGCCATGGGTTGGTCCTCGAACGGTGGTTCGATAGGCCCACAAAGCTTCAGACAGTTTATCGCTCCAGTCTCTTTTGTGACTAGAGACCATTTTCTTGAGGATTTTGCAGAGTGTCTTGTTGAAGGCTTCTGCTAATCCGTTTGCTGCCGGATTGTATGGAGTCGAAGGACAGCTTTGGATTTTGTATTTGTCGCAGAACCTGTAGAATCGATGATCCCGGAATTGTGGTCCGTTATCATGGACGAATCTTTTGGGTATGCCGAAACGACAAATGATGTTGGTGCGTAGGAATTGAAGAACTGATGAGGTCTTCATTTCGTTGAACGCAAATGCTTCTGACCACTTGGAGAAATAATCCGTAACGGCGAAGATGAAGCGATGACCTTTGCTTGAAGGGGGAGAAATAGGATCTATGATGTCCATACCCCAGGCTTCGAAAGGCCACGAGATTGCTGTAGGATGCAGCCATTCCGGAGGCATGTGAATGTAATCTCCGTGAACTTGGCATAGCTGGCAGCGTTTGGCAAATTGCATTGCATCAGCTACCATGGTAGGCCAATAGTAACCTAACCTTTTTATCTGATCATAGAGCTTAGGACCTGCCTGATGGGCTCCACAAAGACCAGCATGAACTTCTTTAAGTGTTTCTTCGGCCTCTTGTTGTGACAAACAGCGTAGAAGTACTCCGTTGAAGGATTTCCTGTAGTGGATTTTTGAAGGAATATCCAAATGAAAGTTTGGGGCTCACCTTTGTATGCTTACCCATTCTTTTGGATCTTCAGGTAGGATTCCGAACATAGTGTAATCAATGAACGGATCCCTCCAGTCGCCGATTGAAGGTTGAAGGATAGAGATCCGACTTCCAACCACTCGGTGGCATTCAGCAACTACTTGGTGTGTGTTAAGAGGAGGGAGGATCCTTCTCTCGCACACTGTAATTTGCATGTTTTCCCCTTCCTGGATCGCCATTGATGCGGCAAGTCCGGCCAGGGCATCTGCACGGATGTTTTCACCTCTACGAATGTGGGTGATGTTGCAGATGTCAAACTTTTGCAGAAGCGATTGTGCCTTGTTGTAATAAGGCAGCAGATCGGGTTTCCTGACTTCATATTTCTGATTCATCTGGTTGACGATCAGTTGAGAGTCTCCAAAGACTTCCAGCATAGTGATACCGGATTCGATGGCGAGTTCCAATCCTAGGATCAGAGCTTGGTATTCAGCTGCATTGTTTGTGCATGGTTCCAGTAGTGAGAAAGCGTGTGGAATCATGTATTTGTCAGGGCTAACAAAGAGGATGCCAACTCCTGAGATCAGCTTTCTTTTTTCATTTGTCCTGGTTGCACCGTCAAAGTACATGTCCCAGGAGGCATTTGGTGAGGAAGTCTCCACGTTGTAAACAGGTTCGTCTGGGAGATCATCTCTGAGTGGAGAATCTTTAGGCAATGGATGCTCTGCGAGGAAATCTGCTAGAGCTTGGCCTTTGATTGCTTTTTGTGGCACATACCTAATATCAAATTGTGATAGAAGGATGGACCATTTTGCCAGTCGGGCATTGAGAGAACCTGCCTTTGTGACAAGGACCTTCAAGAGGTTGATCCTTGAGACGAGGTAGACTGTGTTGGAAAGCAAGTAGTGACGTAGCTTTTGTACGGCGAACATCACTGCAAGACATTCCTTTTCGACTGGAGAGTAGCGATGCTCTGCACCTACTAGCATGCGGCTGAGGTAGTATAGAGCAGCTTCTTTTCTTTCATCATTTTCTTGTGCAAGCAGAGCACCCAGAGAGTGATCAAGGGCTCTTGTGTACAAGATGAATGGTTTTCCAGTGGCAGGGGCAGCTAACACTGGAGGTTTGGTCAGGTATGACTTGATATCTTGAAATGCGGCTTCACAGTCGGCATCCCAGACAAAGTCTACACCCTTTTTCATCAATCGAGAGAATGGACGGCATTTCCCCGAAAGATTGGAGATGAACCGTCTGATGTAAGCCAATCTCCCTTGGAGCCCTTTTAATTCTCTCAAGGTTCTTGGAGAGGGCATTTCTAGAATAGCCTTGACTTTTATGGGGTCAAGTTCTATTCCAGCTTTCCGAACAAGGAATCCGAGAAACTTACCCGACGAGACGCCGAAGAAGCATTTTAGAGGATTCATCCGCAGTTTGTGTTTGCGAAGTCGGAGGAAGACTTCCCGAAGATCTTTGAGATGGTCTTCTTTTCTTCTACTTTTGACGGCGAGGTCATCAACGTAACATTCGACCGTCTTGTGCTGCATATCTTGGAATATTTTCATCATAGCCCTCTGGTATGTGGCACCAGCATTTTTCAGACCAAATGGCATGACAGTGTAGCAATACACGCCAAATGGAGTCCGAAATGAAGTGTGTTTTTCATCCTCGGGATGGATCTTTATCTGATTGTAACCAGAGAAGCCATCCATGAATGTCATTCGCTCGAATCCGCAGGTATTGTCAATCATCACCTCCGGTATGGGGAGCGGGAATTCATCTTTAGGGCAAGCGCCATTCAGGTCTCTATAGTCAATACAGACCCTGATCTCCCCATTTTTCTTGTCACGGGGACAATGTTGGCCAACCATTCTGGATGTTGTTCCTCACGGATGAAGCCGACGCTTTTGAGCTTTTGAACTTCTTGTTCAATTTTATCCATCACATCTGGACGGAATCTTCTTTGGCCTTGTTTGACAGGCTTGATTTCTTCTTGAAGATTGAGTTTGTGGACTGCTACTTTGGGGTCTAAACCAGGCATTTCAGCATAGGACCATGCAAAGCAATCAACGAACTCACGAAGAAAAGCGATATACACGGGTAACTCATCATCCTTTATATTCTTGCTTATGAATACAGGACGTGGGTTATCAGGTGTTCCCAAGTTTATCTTTTCAACAGGATCTTCTGTCGGAAGGTTCGAAGGTGGTTCCTCCACAATATTTTCGGAGGCTTCCAACTCAACGAAACCTTCTGGAGTTTCAACTGCATTACCAGACCAAGGCTCTGTTCCTTTCCATGGATTTTCTTGATTGGTGATCTCCTCAAGGCTCGCTATGAGATAGTCCCAATCGTCTGTTGAGTCTGGTATTTCTTTTGGAGACGAGGGTTCTTCTGGGTCAGAATAGCACAAGTCTGTATTATCGGACGATTCCTCTTTATCATCAGAGAAATCGTACAAATTGGATGAGCTTCCTGGATCTTTGTCAGGTAACTCTTTAAAGAGATATCCAGGGAGATCGATGTCTTCGTGGACTTTAGATGTTGAGGCTTGGTCGGTAAAACGACTTTTAAGCCTTTGTGTCAACTGTCTCAGAGGAGTGTCGGGATCATACCCTAACCCATATGAAGACTTTTCTACATGACCGTAGAGTCTCCAATCTTCCAATTGGCTTTTGGTCAAGGCGGGCTCCAATGGCGTGAGAATACCGCGTCTTTCTCCCAAACCGACTGGGTTTTGAGCGTCATAGCCCATTTTCTTCATAATTGCTTGTGCCACAGGACTATATAGAGATAGCTGAGGCATACCTTCATTTTGGAAAGGTTTCAGCATGGAGTTTGATGAAGAAGCATCCGATCTATGGAAGAAGATCGGCTTTTGCTTTGGTGATGTTGTCGGAACAACAAAGGTAGCAGACGTAGGATCTTCTACATCAGCAGGTGTCTCCATCGGAGTGAGAGCAGGCTGAACTTGCTGAGTGTCAGCTTGGCTTGACGATGCATCGTCTTCTGGCTCTGAGTCCGAGTCTGTGTCTTGCATGATAGACACGAGAGAGACAACAAATTTGCCCCCAGGCTTTTGTTTCGCCTTCTTCACTTTAGTCGTGATGACCAAAGGTTTTGAATTCTTGAGGGAGATAACGAAGGGAGATTGACTACTCTCTTCTAATTTGCCGGAGGGTTTGTTTTCTTCCGGTGATTTTTGAGGAGCCTTGCCTTTATCTTTCTGGAGATTTTCAGCAGGGGGTGCTATTTCCTCTTCTTCTTTTTCTCCTTCATACATCTGGGAGTCTGCGAAGTGGACTTCTTTACCTTTGAAGGGTTTTCTGTCCGCAAAGACACGATGTACCATGCCGTCGTCGCCGACGAACTTGATGCATTGATGTAGAGTTGAAGGGACAACACCGTTCTCGTGTATCCAAGGACGTCCGAGAAGGATGTTGTAGCATGAAGGGGTTTTTATTGCATACACAGTAACCTCAGAGATAAGATCACCGATTTGCAATTTGAACCTGATTTTGCCGATAGGCCTTTGAGCGCTCCCATCGTATCCAAAGATAGATACAGATGTGTGGCTTAGCTTGCTGGGTGGGATGCCCAACTCTTCGAGAGCCGAAGTGGAGATGAGGTTGAGTGCAGAACCTGGGTCGACCTGAACTCTGTGTATAGGCATTTCCTTGATGTACCCTGTGAAGTACAGGGGTCGGTTGTGCCTTGCTTCACCAAGTAGGAGGTCTTCCTTAGTGAAGGCGATGGTTGCACTGGCTGCCTTTTGAACCGAGAGGCATTGGATGCATGATCCCTCGCTTTTCTTTTCTCCCTTTGAGGAAGTTTCAGAGTTTTTGACCCGGTAGTCCATTTCAATTTGGAGGACTTGCGGGGCATGTTTGTTGACATCCTCATTCAGTTTTTGTAATTCTGAGATGAGATTATCACGAGTGCGTGGAGACATTCGCAATAAGTCTAGGATGTGAAGACGTGCAGGTATGTGTTTGAAGTGCTCAACCAAGTCATACTTGAAAGCCTCCTTGGGGCCTGCATGTTCATTGTTTTTGCCACTGAGGGCGCTTACAACATCTTTTCCCAAAGGATTTACATAAGTAAAGGAAGATTGGTTGTAATTCTTGTGGTAGTCCCGGCCAGAGCGGGTGCCTCTACCAACTTCGAGAGCTTCTTGAAAAGGATCTTCGTTTGGAAGATTGTGTTCAGGATCAAGAGGCTGTCGTTTTTCATCTACTGGGGATGTATCTGCAGCAGAGTTGCCATCCTCAGTGATTGTGTTGCACGGAGCATTTTCCGGGAGCGAGTCCTGAACAGCATCCAGCAGCTTTTCTTCTTCGTTGACCCATCCATCATCCCAAGTTGGGTTTTCTTCATGATGATGAGTCGGGAAGAATGTGTATCCTGAAGTCACAGTCTCAGGAGAAGAAACCTGAGAGGGTGCCATCTCTGTGAAAGTCACGTGAGACGAGGTAGCTCCAGAGGATACATTGCTAGGCATCGTCGGAGTGTAGGTAATCTCATCAGACGACGCTTCAGAAGAGCTATAGTCCTGATATATTACATTACATGAAGCTCTGATAGGAGATGTTGCTTGCTCGGAGTCAGACTCATCCTCGGATGTAAGAGGATCGTCAATCCAGCAATGTTCTCCATTTTCAGGAGTTGAGGGAGGAGGTACCTGATGGGCTTCAGGGACTTCCGGCTCTGGATTGTGAGGAATCTCGTTGACGCGGTCTTGCTCTTGTTCTAGAGCGAGACGCTGCAAGATCCTTGCATATTCTTCAAGATCAGGCATGGGAGCCAGATCCTCTTCTTCGTCTTCTCCGTGTGGCTCAACATAGTTGATTTCCACTGGAGCAATGACAGGTGCTGGGTTAACAGCATCTTCTTGTGCAGCCTCTTGGTTTTCTTCATCATCAGACCAGGATCCTTGTGGTTGCAAAGGGTTATACCAGATTACTGGCATACGGTGAGTTTCAGGAACCCATTCTTCGTCGGAGAGATACTCTCCTGTTTCAAGAGATTCCTCCCACTCGCCTGTGTAGTTGGGCTCGAATCCATCGTCGGTGTCGCTAGACTCGTATCCATCAATGGAGAATCCAACTACCGAGTTGCAAGAGTATAATGCCCCCTGCATGGCTTCTTTTTTTAATTGAGGTGGCATGAAATCACTGAGAGTGAAGTTTCTTACCGCCTTTGAAGTCTCTGGAAGGGACGTTTTTGTTGCCCCGAGTGAAGTGGTAGAGGAGGCCTCTGCCTTTTCATGGACTTCTTGTTTTGGTTGGGTCTTCTCTTGCCGTTTGAGCCAGAGGAGATGTTTCCTAGCCTGCCTTCGCTGTTGAGCTGTCGGCTTTGTTTTTACGATCTCCCAGTTTTCATCTTCCAAGAGATCGGGATGTACCCATATGGGTTGTCCGTCTGATGTCGGGCAAGGAACCAACACTTCGGACGTTTGAATTCTTTTTATCACCTTGAAGGAAGTAGTGATCTTCTTCTTCGGTGATTTTGGTGTTTGTCCACGTGACACCATGTTGACGGAGGCGGGGCCATAATTTTTGTCAAAGGTGATGACTCCGTTTTTCCACATCTCGTTTATCTTCTCTCTCACAACAAAGCATTGATTGAGAGGATGCGAGACCATCTGGTGGTATGGACAGTACCGAGGATCATTGGTTTTGCCAACGTCTCCAGGTCTTTTGGGCTCTGGCAAAATGAGTTTGCCATTTGCTAGGAGAGCCTCAAAGATTTCTTCAACGTCTTCATCGAACGGATATTTCTTTTCTACTCGCTCTTTGAAGGCATCAGAGAGTTCAGGTCTCTTACCTGCAGCTCTATTTTCAGCTTTCTTTGGTTGCTGAGGAGCTGACTTGGTTTGCACAATAAGGACCTCTTTCTTCTTTGGTTTAGAGGTTGCAATGGCGGTTGGCTTTTTTCTTGATGACTTCTGACTGTTGAGGTCTTTAATCACCGTTTCAGCTTCCATAGAAGCTTCCAGGAGTTCTCCCAGGTTTTTTGATTTGTTGCCGATGATCATGGAGCGTATTCTGGCTCTCATGTTGTTTCGGCAGATGTCGACTAGCGACGCCTGTGGCAATACATCTGAACATTTGTATGCCATTGCTTTCCACTTGTGAATGAAGTCATAAGTTGACTCATTCTCTCCCTGTTTTAGGCTGCAGAGTTGAGCCATAGTAACAGGATGATCCTCACCTTGGAAGTGGGTCAGGAAGCGTGTCTCCAGCATAGCCCAGTTCTGAATGGAGTTCTCCGGCAGAGTAGAGTACCAGTTCTGAATGGAGTTCTCCAGAGTAGGATGCTTGAATTTTGTGGGGAACGGGACCGAGTCCATCAATAAAGGATATGGTGGCTTGATCCCATGCTCTTTGAGTATATCCTCTTCTTTAGCTTTGGCGAGGATACTGTCTACGTCCTTTTTGGTGAGGGCGCGTGACTCATTTTCTTCTCCATTTCCCTCGTTATTGCTATGATTCGGAGGAGGCTCATTGTTCACCTGATTTTGGACGACAAGGAGAAGGTTTTCCATCAGAGTTTCAATCCTCTGCTGGCCTTGTTCCAACTGCTGGATGCGTGTGAGCGCATCATCTCGAGGTGGATTCTGAGGTGGCGGCTTAGAACTTGTAGCCAAGACGTTCATCCCTCGGGATTCGAACGAAGAAATCATCCTGGTGACCGAGCTGGGGCTCATTCTTTTTGATGAAGAGCTTGATGAAGGATTACTCTCCCGTCCTTGGCTGGAAGGGGCAGGAGATTCTTCGGGATGTCTTTGTGTCCTGGTGACGCTACGGGTCACCGGACGTCGGACATGGATTTTTGATGCTGACCTTTGGCGTCTTCTGGTTTTTCCAACCATATGGACGGCAGCAACTTGGTCGGGTCTTTCTTTTTCGACCCATTTGTGGGAGACTTGAAGTGTAGGAGGCTGGGTCCGTTGCTTCTCTAGTCTCTTCTGTCGATATGACGCACGGCGACGTGCTCGACGAGCAGCTTGAGCTTCGGTCAGCTCTGGCTGGGCTCTGACGATGAAGGATGTGCTCCCTCGGGCGCAGCAGCCGAGCCTGTCTTCTTTGTAGCTAGGCAAGGACAGGATCCGGACCCGGTCCTTTGCCTGTTGCAGCGAAGCTTTAAACCTTTCGAGTTCGGCCCCTGTAGAGATGAAGGGTCGAACTGAAGGAGTGTAGGCCTTGGCAGGTACTTGTAGAGGCCTGGTGATGCATGATCTGATTTTGGGCCTGTAGGAACAAGCCGGCTCATGCTGGGTTGACTTGGGAGTCAGGTTGGAGATGGGTCTCTCCTCTTTCATGTAGGCAAGAGGGTAGAACTGGTTCTCCTTAAGTGGGGACAGGTATGCTGGCTTGGTGGAAGTTTGAGACCTTCTTTGTTTTGGGGAAGGTCTTGGAGACCAAGTCTTGGGATAGACCTGGTTGTTTGTGGGTCGAGGCTTCGCGGGGGTGCCGCGGGCTTCGGGCTTTTGGGCGCTCGCCTTTGGTGTCAAGGGAGTGACACGTTGAGAGGCGATCTTCTGCTTTTTAGCAGGCGCAGCTTGTTCTTCGGGAAGTGGGAATGGTCCCAGTGTCCCGAAGACGATGGTCCGGGGAGTCGAGGTCGACCCGGAGTTCAGAGAGTTGCCGAGGGAGTTGACGCTTCGGCAGCTGACAGGGCGCTTATGAGTGTGCGCGTTTTGCTTCTGTTGAAGCATGAGTTGGTGCTTGTTCTCATCGAAAATAATGGTTAAGGCTGCCATTGTTAGTTTCAAAATTTCTGAAACAAGACCACATCCATTAGTAATCACAAGAATATAATGATCATAAATGGGAATTTCTATGGTTGTCTTTTCAAATCGCTCAAGGGATATGACCCAAGCGACATGAAGAAGGCAAAAAGCCATAGATGGTACAATTGTTCTGACAGCAAGCATGGTAGGCTCGAAATGAGCGTTCCAATGACTGCTAGAAGCAATTGTATACCTAAATTCGACTTATCGAGAAGCGGAGCTTGATCGAGATAAGAAGAATATAAGGTAGGAGTTACAAATGTGCCGGTCACAGATACAGTAGACCCTGAAAGGGCGTACCAGTACTGCTATGCACAAATGTTGGAGATCGCATCCATGAGATGGGATTCTTTGTTTTGAAAGGTCAGAAATGGATTCGTCAAAGAGAGCAGGTGAAATTCCGATTCAAATACGGGCTCAGCGATTTCCGCGAGCGCCAGTACTCAGAAGGGAAGAGACCACAATTTCTCGAATCTGAATCCAAAAGTGACGAGTTTTTTTTTTTTGAAATGTCAAGATTGGTTCCATCAAGGAGAGCACGGTCTCGGCGATTTCCGCGAGCGCCAGTGCTCAGAAAAGAAGAAACCAAAATTTCTCAGATTTGAAATCAAAAGTGACGAGTTTTTGGAGATTTTTTTTTTGAAATGATTTTTTTTATTTTATTATTTTTATTTTTTTTTTAAAAAATATATTTTTATTTATTTTATTTTTTTTTGAAAATTTTTGTTTTTTTTTTTAAGATTTTTTTTTGAAAATCTTTTTTTTATTTTTTTTATTTTTATTATTTTTTTTGAAAATTTTTGTTTTTTTAAGATTTTTTTTTTGAAAATCTTTTTTTTTATTTTGATTTTAATTTTTTAAGATTTAAAGACGAGAGAGTACACATAGGCCTCCTAACCCGGTCTTATGAAACCTCAATTGATAGAATTGCCCCCAGGTAAGGGTAGATTACTTAATGAACCCGTTTGGAGGACCCCTGCCTAGAACAGTCAAGCTGTCTCCACACTCTGGACAAGGCTTTTCTTGAATCAATCGTGATCAAAGAACACAATTGGTTTAACCTTAGTGGTCTATGTCTTTTTATTTTTTTAAATCCCAAATAGACTCATCGAAGAGAAACGATGGCCCAAAACCTTAGTCGAACGGGCTCAACATTTCTGCAAGCACCAAAGAACGATAGGATAGGATCAAAGTTTCTCAATTTTGAATCCAAACTAAGAAAACTGATTTTTTTTTATTTTTTTTTAATAATTTTTTTTTTGAAATCTCTAATGAACTCATCGAAGAGAAACGATGGTCCAAAACCTTAGTCGAATGGGCTCAACATTTCTGCAAGCACCAAAGAACGATAGGATAGGATCAAAGTTTCTCAATTTTGAATCCAAACTAAGAAAGCTGATTTTTTTTTTATTTTTTTTTTAATAATTTTTTTTTTGAAATCTCTAATGAACTCATCGAAGAGAAACGATGGTCCAAAACCTTAGTCGAACGGGCTCAACATTTCTGCAAGCACCAAAGAACGATAGGATAGGATCAAAGTTTCTCAATTTTGAATTCAAACTAAGAAAACTGATTTTTTTTATTTTTTTTTTATTTTTTTTTTTGAAATCTCTAATGAACTCATCGAAGAGAAACGATGGCCCAAAACCTTAGTCGAACGCGCTCAACATTTCTGCAAGCACCAAAGAACGATAGGATAGGATCAAAGTTTCTCAATTTTGAATTCAAACTAAGAAAACTGATTATTATTTTTTTTTTGATTTTTTTTTGAAAAGAGAAAGAGTGGAAACAAACTTAAAGAAGTAGAAATTTCCAAAAAAAAAATCCCATCTCATTTTTTTTTGGGTGTAAAATCCAACATAGGCCACCAGCTAGAAAGTAGCCAAGGAATCTGGAGAAGAAGTATAAGCATAGGGCAAAAATATGATATGCAAATATTTCATTTCCGAGCACTGTGTTCTCAAATGAACGAGTCCCACCGGGTGTGCCAGCTTGATGGAACGCGCTCCGAGGCGCCGTGGGGCGGCTACCGGGGTCGGCGGAACGTGGGAGTCCGTCGCGTCCGGCCCTTTCGCGCCCTGGCGGGCCTGAAGCGTGCATCAACATTTCTTTTGTGTGGGTGTGCCAGATTTTCTATTTTACTTGGAATTGCAAGTGGTAATCCGGAGATCAACCTTCGCAAGTAAAAAGGAAATCAACTTCTTTCAAGTTTTCCATTGCACAAATATTTAAGAAAAGAGACATTTTCTTGGTTTGCCGTGAAAGGCGATTTTGTTTGGCATTTATAGCCGATTTTGTGGCGTTTATAGCCGATTTACAATTCTCATCAATAATGAAAGACAAGAGTTGTGATTTTTGTCTCTTTTAGAAAAATACAAACTACAATGAAAAGCAAGAAAAGGAGGATCTAACTTTTCAGGAGATTGTGGGGGACTCGTTCAGATTGACGGTCGCAAGCCATGTATGGGCTTCGCCATCATCCATGCAGATGAGAACAGAAGATGCTCTTGATTCGCTTGGCTTGGCTATAACCTCAGGTTTTTAGAGGACAAAGACCAAGAGAAGGTCCTATGTCCAATAAAAAGCTAAGTAGACGGGCTGAAAAGCCACGTCTAAGCCATTGGAGGCAGCAGGAGAAGGCAAGGACCTTGGGGGGGGGGGGGGGGGGTGCCCCCCAAGGGACTTTTGTCACCTTGTAGTGGTGGCCGGTGCAGAACTTCAGCAGAGTTTTTCTCTCTTTTTTCTTTCTCTGGATACGAGCTCGGGATTCTTTCCGATCGATCGATCTCGATTTTCTGATCCTTTTTTCAATGGAATGCTCTCCTATTTATAGGCTTTTGGTAGCCATTTAGGAGGGTTTATGAGCCTTAATGGCTTTAATGGGAGGAGTTACAAGATTTATTTCTTGATTTTGTAACTCCTTTTTCCTTGAATCTGATTGGCCGATGGAGATTAAGGGCTTTTAATCACCTTAATTACCATAATGGGAGGAGTTTCATGGTTTAAATGCCATGAATCAATTGACTTGTAACTCCCAAATGCTTGCTTCTGATTGGGCCGTCCAAAGAAATGAATTAATGACTATAATAAAGCTAGTCAATTAACCACATTAATTGGTCGCCGAGCAGTCGAAGAGTCGCGGGCCGTGCCGTGTCTTCTGGAATTCTTCTGGCGATGATCATCGATGGATCTTCATGCTGATCGACATCGGATGAACATGTAACTTCAGACATTGATAGCTAGCAGCGGGCTGGTGACATCTGTCTTGTCGATTTCACGATCGGTCGGACAGAAAGTGCACTTTTTTTAGTCGACCGGTTGGCGATCTTGGAGCGATCAATGATGATTTTATGCTTTTGGAGGTTGACCCGTGATTTTGACGGATGTCGGAGGATATGAGTCAATTTCAAGCACTAAAAATCACATTTTCAGGAAACCACAGGGGCCAAAGTGCGCGAAACGCGAAAAAAGACGGAAAAACGGGTCACCGGCGGAAAATCCGGTGACCCGGACTTCCATGGTCGCCGGCGACCATGGGCCATGGTCGCAGGGGCCTGCGACCCTGGGGGAATTTTCCCCTTCGGAGCCCGTTTTGCGGTCGTTTTGAGGTCTTTTTCGTCGCCGTTTTCTTCTGTATTTTTCCTGACATTTCTTCTCATTTATTGGCTTGATTTCCCTGTAGAAAACCTGATGAGAATCCTTGCATTTTTAGAGTGCAAAGTTTCCAATTTTCCGGGAAAGCCGAAGACTTTGTCGCGTAGAGCTGCTGATTTTCCGCCAGAAGCTGAAACTTGGTCAAACGATGTCGGAATGACCTGAAATTTGAGGTGGAGCCTCTTGAGCAATAAATAAGACCAACCATAGGCTTTTGTTTGAGTTTTGAAGCCGTTTGGGGTCCCGTCGATGCTTCACTTGATTTTGCTGCGGGGAAAATGCCGAGCTTTGACATGTGGCCAAACGATGTCCGATTGACCTGAAATTTGACGGGGAGCCTATTGGAGTCATTTTGAGACGTTCCATGGGCTCCGTTTTGGATGTCATGGTCCCGGGTTGCTCCGCCGCCGGTAGGCTTGATTTTCTCTCGGAGCATCGAAACCTGGTCAAACGTTGTCAGAATGACCTGAAATTTGACGTGCAGCCTTTTGGAAGCATGTTGAAGCCACTCATGCACTTGGTTTGATGAGCGAAGGCTTCGGTGGTTCCCGCCGCCGGGAGGCTTGATTTTGCTGCTCGAGCATTGATGGAGGGTCAAACGTTGTCGGTTTGACTTGAAATTTGGCATGGAGCCCTTTTGGGACATGCTGGAGTCATCTGTAGGCTCTTGTCGAAGTTTTGACGTCTCCGATGATGTCGCCGCCGGGAGCGCCATTTTAGCTGTCGGAGAAGCGAAGTTAGGCCAAATGATTCTGAAATGGCCCGAAACTTCATGTGTGCTCTTCTCTTGGCTATCTTGAAGGATCTTGCAGTTTTTGTTTGATTCTGACAAGATTTGATTTTTTGGAGAAGTTGCATTGCCTATTTATGGCAGGTTGCGACTTCATGTAGCTTTCTTGATGTTGAAGAGGCAAAGTGACATTTTTGGTGTCAACAGTGCTTTTGAAGGTATATCCAAATGAAAGTTTGGGGCTTGTCTTTGGATGCTTACCCGCTCTTTTGGATCGTCAGGTAGGATTCCGAACATGATGTAATCAATGAACGGATCTCTCCAGTCGCCAATCGGAGGTTTGAGGATGGACATCCGACTTCCAACCACTTGGTGGCATTCAGCAACTGCTTGGTGTGTGTTGAGAGGAGGGAGAATCCTTCTTTGACACACTGTGACTTGCATGTTTTCCCCTTCTTGGATTGCCATGGATGCGGCAAGTCCAGCCAGGGCATTTGCATGGATGTTTTCACCTCTGAGGATGCGGGTGATGTGACAGATGCTGAATTTTTGTCGAAGCGACTGCGCCTTATTGTAGTAAGGTAGCAAATCAGGCTTCCTGACTTCATATTTCTGATTCATCTGGTTGACGACCAGTTGAGAGTCCCCAAAAGCTTCCAGCGTGGTGATGCCGGATTCGAGGGCGAGTTCCAATCCTACAATCAGGGCTAGGTACTCAGCTGCATTGTTTGAACATGGTTCCAGTAGCGAGAAGGCGTGTGGAATCATGTATTTGTCGGGACTGACAAAGAGGATGCCAATTCCCGATATTTGCTTTCCTTTTTCATTTGTCCTGGTTGCATCGTCAAAGTACATGTCCCAGGAAGCATTTGATAAGGAAGTTTCCACGTTGTAGACAAATTCGTCTGGGAGATCATCCCTGAGTGGAGAATCTTTAGGCAATGGATGCTCTGCGAGGAAATCTGCCAGAGCTTGTCCTTTGATTGCTTTTTGTGGTACATACCTAATATCAAACTGTGATAGAAGGATGGACCATTTTGCCAGTCAGGCATTGAGAGAACCTGCTTTTGTGACAAGGACCTTTAGGAGGTTGATCCTCGAAATCAGGTAGACTGTGTTCGACAGCAGATAGTGACGCAGCTTTTGTACAGCGAACATTACTGCAAGGCATTCTTTTTCGACTGGGGAGTAGCGATGCTCTGCACCTACCATCATGCGGCTAAGGTAATATAGAGCAGCTTATTTTCCGTCGTCGTTTTCTTGTGCGAGCAGAGCACCCAAAGAGTGGTCGAGAGCTCTTGTGTACAAGATAAATGGTTTTCCAGTTGTGGGGGCAGCCAGCACTGGAGGTTTGATGAGGTATGCTTTGATGTCTTGAAATGCACTTTGACATTCAGCATCCCAGACAAAGTCCACGCCTTTCTTCATCAGGCGAGAGAATGGACGGCATTTCCCTGATAGATTGGAGATGAATCGTCGAATGTAGGCCAGCCTTCCTTGAAGCCCTTTAATTCTCTTAGGGTTCTGGGAGATGGCATTTCCAAGATAGCCTTCACTTTGGTGGGGTCAAGTTCTATTCCAGCTTTTCGTACTATGAATCCGAGAAACTTACCCGATGAGACACCGAAGAAGCACTTTAGTGGATTCATCCGCAATTTGTGTTTGTGAAGTCGGAGGAAGACTTCTCGAAGATCATCGAGATGATCTTCTTTTCTTCTGCTTTTTATGGCGAGGTCGTCAACATAGCATTCGACCGTCTTGTGCTGCATATCTTGGAATATTTTCATCATAGCCCTCTGATATGTCGCACCTGTATTTTTCATACCAAACGGCATAACAGTGTAGCAATACACGCCGAATGGTGTCCGAAATGATGTATGCCTTTCATCTTCAGGATGCATCTTTATCTGGTTGTAGCCAGAGAATCCATCCATGAACGTCATTCGCTCGAACCCATAGGTATTGTCAATCATCACCTCTGGTATGGGGAGCGGGAATTCATCTTTAGGACATGCATTATTCAGGTCTCTGTAGTCAATACAGACCCTTATCTGCCCATTTTTCTTTGTCACGGGGACAATGTTGGCCAACCATTCAGGATGCTGTTCCTCGCGGATGAAGCCAACGTTTTTGAGTTTCTGAACTTCTTGTTCGATTTTGTCCATCATGTCGGGACGGAATCTTCTTTGGCCTTGTTTGATAGGCTTGATTTCTTTTTGCAAGTTGAGCTCGTGGACTGCTACTTTGGGATCCAAGCCCGGCATTTCGGCATAAGACCATGCAAAGCAATCAACGAACTCACGAAGAAAAGAGATATACTCGGGTAACTCATCATCCTTTATATTCTTGCTTATGAATACAGGATGTGGGTTATCAGGTGTTCCCAAGTCTATCTTTTGAACAGGGTCTTCTGTCGGAAGGTTTGAAGGTGGTTCCTCTACAGTATTTTCGGAGGCTTCCAACTCAACAAGACCTTCTGGAGTGCCAGAGAAATTTTCAGACTGAGGCTCTGTTTCTGTCCATGAATCTTCTTGATCAGTATCCTTCTCAAGGCTATCCTTCTCAAGGCTTGTAATGAGACGGTCCCAATCATTTGCTGGAATTGGGTTGAAGTAAGGTACTTCTTTTGGAGACGATGATTCTTCTAGGACAGAGAACCGCTCGTCTACGTCATCGGGCAATTCCTCTTTATTATCAGAGAAATTATACCAATTGGAGGAGCTTTCAGGATTTTTGACGAGTAACTCCTCAAAGAGATATCCAGGGATATCGATCTCTTCATTAGATGTTGAGGCTTGGTCGGTAAAGAGACTTTGCAGCCATGGTGTCAACTGTCTCACAGGAGCGGTAGGATCATACCCCAACCCATATGACGACTTGCCTTTTTGAAGGTGGATTTTCCAATCTTCTGGTTGACTTTTGGTCAGAGTGGGTTCCAATGGTGTAAGAATACCACTGCCACCTCCCAAACCAGTCGGATTTTGAGCGTTGTAGCTCATTTTCTTCATGATAGCTTGTGCCATTGGACTATACAGGGATAGCTGAGGCACACCTTTGTTTTGGAAAGGTTCAAGCAAAGAGTTCAGTGGAGATGCTCCGGATCTGTGGAAGTAAATCACTTTTTCTTCTGGCGAAGTTGCCGGAATAACAAAGGAAGCAGACGTAGGGTCTTCTATGTCTGCAGGTGTCTCCAATGGATTGAGAGCGGGCTGATCTTGCTGAGTATCAGCTTGGCTCGATGCTGTGTCATCTTCTGGATCTGACTCTGAGTCTGTGTCATGCATAATAGACACAAAGGAGACAGTGAACTTGCCCCCATCCTTTTGTTTTGTCTTCTTTGCTTTGGTAGTGATTATCAAAGGCGTTGAAGATTTGAAGGAGACGACGAAGGGAGCTTGACTGCTTACTTCGAGTTTGGTGGAGGGTTTGTTTACCTCCGATGATTGCTGAGGAGCCTTGCCTTTATCTTTCTGGAGACCGTCGACAAAGCGAATTATTTTTTCCTCCTGTTCTTCTTTTCCATCTTTATACATTTGAGCATCTGCAAAATGGACATCTCTGCCTTTGAAGGGCTTTTTGTCTGCAAACACTCGATGTATCAAGCCATTGTCGCCAACAAACTTGATGCACTGATGTAGAGTTGAAGGGACGACACCATTGTCATGTATCCAGGGGCGTCCAAGGAGTATATTATAGCATGAAAGGGTCTTTATCGCATACACAGTGACTTCAGAAATAAGATCACCGATTTGCAATTTGAATCTGATTTTGCCAATAGGCCTTTGAGCGCTACCGTCATATCCGAAGATGGATACGGACGTGTGACTCAGCTTACTGGGTGGGATGCCTAGCTCTTCGAGTGCCGAAGTAGAGATGAGATTGAGTGCAGAACCTGGATCGATCTGAACTCTGTGTACTGGCATTTCTTTGACGTACCCCGTAAAGTACAAGGGACGGTTGTGCTTTATTTCGCCTAGGAGGAGGTCATCCTTGTCGAAGGCAATTGTTGCACTTGCTGCTTTTTGTACCGAGAGGCATTTATTGCTTGATCCCTCAGTTTTCTTCTTTTCTCCCTTTGAGGGAGTATTTGATTTTTTGACCCTATAGTCCATTTCAATTTGTAGGACTTGTGGGGCATGTTTGTCGACATCCGCATTCAGCCTTTACAATTCTGAAATGAGACTATCACGAGTTTGTGGAGACATTCGTAATAAGTCAAGGATGTGCAAACGTGCAGGTATGTGTTTGAAGTGCTCAATCAAGTCGTACTTGAAAGCCTCTTTCGGGCCTGCATTTTCATTATTATTGCCACTTGGGGCGCTTACAACTTGCTTTCCCGAAGGATTTATATAAGAAGAAGAGGGTTGATTGTAATTTTTGTGGTAATCCCGGCCAGAACGGGTACCTCTACCAACTTCAAGAGCCTCTAGAGAAGGGTCTTCCTTTGGAAGATCGTTCTCAAGATCAAGGGATTGATCCTTTGCTGAAGACGTCTCTGTAACAGCATTGGTGTCTTCAGTGATTGTGTTGCAGGGAGCAATTTCCGGGAACAAGTCCTGAACAGCAGCCGGTAACTTTTCTTTATTAGCCCAGACATCGCCCGTGAGATCGGGTATCTGGGACCAATTGACTGAGTTTTCATTGAAGAAGATTTCATTCGCAGAAGTTTCTTCAAGATGATCAATCGGGAGAGGCTTGAGCTCTGATGTCACAGCTTCAGGAGACGAGGGCTGAGAGGATGTTATCTCAGTAGAAGTCACCTGAGAGGATGTAGCTCCGGAAGATACGCTACCGGTTGGGGAGTACGTGTCTTCGGAAGCTTCAGAGGCACTGTCGTCCTGAGCTATTGCATTGCAGGTTATCCTGACAGGAGATGCCCCCAGTGCAGACTGTTGGGAATCAGGCTCATCCTCAGAATTAAGAGGATCTTCGATCCAACTGTTTTCTCCATTTTCAGGAGTTGAGGAAGGGAGTTCCCGTTGATTTTCAGGGACTTCCGGTTCTGGATCATGACGAAGATTGATGCGATCCTTCTCCTGCTCTATGGCAAGATGTTGCAAGATTCTTGCATATTCCTCAAGATCAGGCATAGGAGCCAAACCTTCTTTGTCATCCGCTCCTCGTGGTTCGCCCATCTTGGGTTCCACTGAAGCATTTGCTGGTGCTGGATCAACAGCGTTTTCTTGAACAGGGCCCTGGTCTTCTTCATCATCAGACCAAGATCCTTGTGGCTGCAATGGGTTATACCAGATTACTGGCATAAGATGAGACTCGGGAATCCATTCCTCGTCGGACAGGTATTCTCCTGTTTCAAAGGATTCTTCCCACTCATCTAGATCACTGGCAGTATCACTGGACTCGTATCCATTCATGGAGAATCCAACTACCGAGTTGCAAGAGTATGATGCCCCCTGCACATTTTCGTTTTTATATAGAGGTGGCATGAAATCTTCGAGAGTGAATTTTCTTACCGCCTTGGAGGTTTTGGGAAGAAATTCTTCCGTCGTCCCTAGTGAAGCAATGGAAGAAGTTTCTGCTTTTTCAAGGACTTCTTGTTTTGGTTGAGACTTTTGCTGTTGTTTGAGCTTGTGGAGCTGTCTCTTGGCTTGCCTTCGCTGCTGAGCGGTCGGCTTTGTTTTGACGATCTCCCAGTTTTCATCATCTAGGAGATCGGGATGCACCTATGTAGGTTGTCCATCTGATGTTGGATAGGGAACCAATTCTTGGGACGCTTGAGCCATTTTTATCACCTTGAATGAAATAGTGATCTTCTCCTTCGGTGACCTTGAAGTTTGCCGATATGACACCATGTTGACAGAGGCGGGGCCATAGTTTTTATCAAAGGTTATGACTCTGTTTTTCCACATCTCATTGATCTTCTCTCTCACAACGAAGCATTGATTGAGAGGATGTGAGATCATCTGATGGTATGGACAGTATCGGGGATTATTGGTTTTGGCAACATCTCCCGGTCTTTTGGGCTCTGGCAAAATGAGTTTGCCATTTGCTAGGAGAGCCTCAAAGATTTCTTCAACATCTTCATCGAACGGATATTTCTTTTCTACACGTTCTTTGAAGGCATCAGAGAGTTCAGGTCTTTTACCTGCAGTTTTGTTTTCAGGTTTCTTTGGCTGCTGAGGAGCTGACTTAGTCTGCACATTGAGAACCTCCTTTTTCTTTGGTTTTGAGGTTGTAACAGCAGTCGGCTCTTTCTTTGATGATTTCTGACTGTTGAGGTCTTTGATCACTATTTCAGCTTCCATGGAAGCTTCGAGGAGTTCCCCCAGGTTCTTTGATTTGTTGCCGATGATCATGAAGCGGATTTTTGCTCTCATATTGTTACGGCAGATGTCGACTAGCGACGCTTGTGGCAGCACATCTGAGCATTTGTACGCCATTGCCTTCAATTTGTGAATGAAGTCGTATGTTGACTCATTCTCTCCCTGTTTTAGGCTGCAGAGTTGAGCCATTGTAACAGGATGATCCTCACCTTGGAAGTGGGTCAGGAAGCGTGTCTCCAGCATAGCCCAGTTCTGAATGGAGTTCTCCGGCATAGTGGAGTACCAATCAAAGGCTGTACCTTTTAGGGTACTTGCAAAGAGGCGAATCTTGAGGGCATCTTGATCCGCAATGGCTCCCGTCAGGATCTTGAAGTGGATGACATGCTGTCTGGCTGAACCTTTCCCAGTATATGTTTGGAGAGTAGGTTGTTTGAATTTTGTAGGGAACGGAACCGAGTCCATCCATAGAGGGTAGGGTGACTTGATCCCATGTTCCTTCAATGTATCCTCTTCTTTTGCTTTTGCGAGGATATCGTCCACGTCTTTTCTGGTTAGGGCGCGAGACTCATTGTTTTCTGCATTGCCCTCATCATCTTCATGATTCGGAGGGGTTTCATTGTTAGGTGGTGGATGCTGTAGAGTGAGAATGAGGTTTTCCATCAAAGCCTCAATTCTCTGTTGTCCTTTCTCCAACTGCTGGATGCGTGCGGTTACGTCATCATGCAGTGGAGGCTGCTCAGAACTTGTAACCAAGACATTTATCCTTTGGGACTCGAACGAAGAAATCATCCTCGTGACTGAGCTGGGGCTCATTCTTCTGGATGAAGAATCTGAGGAGTGGTTACTCTGGTGTTCTTGGCTTGGAGGAGTGGAAGACTCTTCCAGATGTGTTCTTGTCAGAGAGACGCTGCGAGTCACTGGACGTCTAACACTGATTTTGGTTGCTGACTTTCGACGTTTTCTGGCTTTGCCAACCATATGAACAGCAATGAATTGGTCGGGTCTTTCTTTTTCGACCCATTTGTTTGAGACGTGGAGAGTAGAACGCTGGGTTCTTTGTTTCTTGATTCTCTTTTGTCGATATGCAGTGTGGCGACGCATACGACGAGCAATTTGAGCTTCAGTCAGCTCTGGCTGGGCTCTGGCGATGAAGGATGTAGTCCCTCGTGCACAGCAGCCGAGTTTGTCTTCTTTGAAGCTTGGCAAGGACAAAATCTGGACGCGGTCCTTTGCCTGTCGCAATGAAGACTTGAATTTTGCGAGCTCGGCCCCTGTTGAGATGAAGGGTCGATTCGCAGGAGTGCAGGCTTCAGCATGTTTTTGCGTAGGCCTAACGATGCAGGATTTGATTTTGGGCTTGTAGGAGCAAGCCGGCTCATAATGATTTTGTTTATTTTTTGGGTGGAGGGTAGGTTTCTCCTCATTCATGTAAGAGAGAGGGTAGAACTGATTCTCCTTGAGAGGGGCCAGGTATGCTGGCTTTGCAGATGTTTGGGACCTCCGTTTCTTTGGCGAAGATCTCGAGGACCAAGTTTTGGTGTAAACCTGGTTTCTTGTGGGTTGAGGCTTCGTGGGAACGCCACGGGCTTCAGGCTTCTTGGTTTTCGCCCTTTCTGTCATTTTAGTGACACGTTGCGGGACGATTTTCTGCTTCTTGGCAGGTACAGTGTCTTCTGCGGGAAGTGGGAATGGTCCTAGCAATCCGAAGACAATGGTCCGGGGAGTTGAAGTTGACCCAGCGTTTGGGGAGTTGTCAAGAGAGATGACGCTTCGGCAACTGGCAAGGCGCTTATGCTTGTTTTGCTTATCTTGAAGCATAAGCTGGTACTTGTTCTCATCGAAAGTGATGGACAATGAAGCTGCCATTGTTAGTTTTGGAAAACTTTTTGAAACAAGACCAAATTCATTAGTAATCACAAGAATATGGTGATCGTAAATGGAGAACAACTGTGGTTTTGTCTTTTCAAATCACTTGAGGGGACATGGCCCAACCCAAGGACGGTGAAGAAGGCAAAAAGCCATAGAGGATACAATCGTTCTAAAATGCAAGTATGGTAGGCTCAGAGTGAGCGTTCCAGTGACTGCTAGAAGCAATTGTAGACTTTAATTCGAATTACCGAGAAGCAAGGCTCACTCGAGGTAAAATGATACAAGGTTGGAGATACAAATGTGTCGGTCGCGAATACAGTAGACCCAAAAGGGCGTACTAGCACCGCTAGGCACAAATGTTGCAAATCGCATCCTTGGGAAGGACACGAGATGGGATTTTTGAAAGGTCAAAATTGGGTTCATAAAGGAGAGCAAATGGTGTTCCAATCCGAACAAAGGCTCAACATTTCTGCGAGCGCTAAATTCAGAAGGGAAGGAACCAGAATTTCTCGGATGTGAATCCAGTAATGACGGAAGTTTTTTTTTTTTTGAAAGGTCAAGATTGAATTCATCGAAGAGAGCAAATGGTGTTCCATTCCGAACAAGGCTCAACATTTCTGCGAGTGCTAAATCCGAAAGGGAAAGAACCATGATTTCTCAACTCTGAACTCAAAAGTGACGGAAGTTTTTTTTTTTTTTTTTTTAAAAAAAGATTTTTTTTGAAAGGTCAAGATTGAATTCATCGAAGAGAGCAAACGGTGTTCCATTCCGAACAAGGCTCAACATTTCTGCGAGCGCTAAATCCGAAAGGGAAAGAACCAAGATTTCTCAACTCTAAATTCAAAGTGACAAAAGTTTTTTTTTTTTAAGGATTTTTTTGTAGAGAATTTTTTTTTGAAAGGTGCACATAGATTTCCAATTCGATCTTGATGGAACGCGCTCCGAGGCGCCGTGGGGCGGCTACCGGGGTCGGCGGAACGTGGGAGTCCGTCGGGTCCGACCCTTTCGCGCCCTGGCGGGCCCTGAAGCGTGCATCAACATTTCTTTTGTGTGGGTGTGCCAGATTTTCTATTTTACTTGGAATTGCAAGTGGTCATCCGGAGATCAACCTTCGCAAGTAAAAAGGAAATCAACTTCTTTCAAGTTTTCCATTGCACAAATATTTAAGAAAAGAGACATTTTCTTGGTTTGCCGTGAAAGGCGATTTTGTTTGGCATTTATAGCCGATTTTGGCGTTTATAGCCGATTTACAATTCTCATCAATAATGAAAGACAAGAGTTGTGATTTTTGTCTCTTTTAGAAAAATACAAACTACAATGAAAAGCAAGAAAAGGAAGATCTAACTTTTCAGGAGATTGTGGGGGACTCGTTCAGATTGACGGTCACAAGCCATGTATGGGCTTCGCCATCATCCATGCAGATGAGAACAGAAGATGCTCTTGATTCGCTTGGCTTGGCTATAACCTCAGGTTTTTAGAGGACAAAGACCAAGAGAAGGTCCTATGTCCAATAAAAAGCTAAGTAGACGGGCTGAAAAGCCACGTCTAAGCCATTGGAGGCAGCGGGAGAAGGCAAGGACCTTGGGGGGGGGGGGGGTGCCCCCCAAGGGACTTTTGTCACCTTGTAGTGGTGGCCGGTGCAGAACTTCAGCAGAGTTTTTCTCTCTTTTTTTTTCTCTCAGATCTCTTTCTGATCTTTTTTTCTGATTTTCTCTGATTTTCTCCTCTTTTTTCTAATTTCAATTTCAATGGAATGCTCTCCTATTTATAGGCTTTTGGTAGCCATTTAGGAGGTTTTATGAGCCTTAATGGCTTTAATGGGAGGAGTTACAAGATTTATTTCTTGATTTTGTAACTCCTTTTTCCTTGAATCTGATTGGCCGATGGAGATTAAGGGCTTTTAATCACCTTAATTACCATAATGGGAGGAGTTTCATGGTTTAAATGCCATGAATCAATTGACTTGTAACTCCCAAATGCTTGCTTCTGATTGGGCCGTCCAAAGAAATGAATTAATGACTACAATAAAGCTAGTCAATTAACCACATTAATTGGTCGCCGAGCAGTCGAAGAGTCGCGGGCCGTGCCGTGTCTTTTGGAATTCTTCTGGCGATGATCATCGATGGATCTTCATGCAGATCGACATCGGATGAACATGTAACTTCAGACAGTGATAGCTAAGAGCGGGCCGGTGACATCTGTCTTGTCGATTTCACGATCGGTCGGACAGAAAGTGCACTTTCTTGGTCAGCCGGTTGACGATCTTGGAGCGATCAATGATGATTTTATGCTTTTGGAGGTTGACCCGTGATTTTGACGGATGTCGGAGGATATGAGTCAATTTCAAGCACTAAAAATCACATTTTCAGGAAACCACAGGGGCCAAAGTGCGCGAAACGCGAAAAAAAAACGGAAAAAACGGGTCACCGGCGGAAAATCCGGTGACCCGGACCTCCATGGTCGCCGTTTTCTTCTGTATTTTTCTTGACATTTCTTCTCATTTATTGGCTTGATTTCCCTGTAGAAAACCTGATGAGAATCCTTGCATTTTTAGAGTGCAAAGTTTCCAATTTTCCGGGAAAGCCGAAGACTTTGTCGCGTAAAGCTGCTGATTTTCCGCCAGAAGCTGAAACTTGGTCAAACGATGTCGGAATGACCTGAAATTTGAGGTGAAGCCTCCTGAGCAATAAATAAGACCAACCATAGGCTTTTGTTTGAGTTTTGAAGCCGTTTGGGGTCCCGTCGATGCTTCACTTGATTTTGCTGCGGGGAAAATGCCGAGCTTTGATATGTGGCCAAACGATGTCCGATTGACCTGAAATTTGACGGGGAGCCTATTGGAGTCATTTTGAGACGTTCCATGGGCTCCGTTTTGGATGTCATGGTCCCGGGTTGCTCCGCCGCCGGTAGGCTTGATTTTCTCTCGGAGCATCGAAACCTGGTCAAATGTTGTCAGAATGACCTGAAATTTGACGTGCAGCCTTTTGGAAGCATGTTGAAGCCACTCATGCACTTGGTTTGATGAGCGAAGGCTTCGGTGGTTCCCGCCGCCGGGAGGCTTGATTTTGCTGCTCGAGCATTGATGGAGGGTCAAACGTTGTCGGTTTGATTTGAAATTTGGCATGGAGCCCTTTTGAGACATGCTGGAGTCATCTGTAGGCTCTGATCGAAGTTTTGACGTCTCCGATGATGTCGCCGCCAAGAGCTCCTGTTTAGCTGTCGGAGAAGTGAAGTTAGGCCAAATGTTGTCGAAATGGCCCGAAACTTCATGTGTACTCTTCTTTTGGCTATCTTGAAGGATCTTGCAGTTTTTGTTTGATTCTGACAAGATTTGATTTTTTGGAGAAATTGCATTGCCTATTTATGGCAGGTTGCGACTTCATGCAACTTTCTTGATGTTGAAGAGGCAAAGTGACATTTTTGGTGTCAACAAATGCCCCCTCGAGGTATAGCGACGAGTTGCTTGACTTTTTGTAGTCGATGTGCCTCGAAGAGATTTTTGAAGGAGAGCTTGTGTCTTGACCAAGAGTCTTTGAGCAATCCTTCCTTTGGTAGAGTAGCCTTTGAGCTTCCAGGGGAATTTTATGGTAGTGTAAGGAATCACACACCATCTCGAGGCAAAGTTTTGAAGATGACATCAGGGATGTGGATTTGGGTTTCTGTTTTTGACCTTGTGACCTAACAAGTTGTATGTGGCAGGTTAGGGGGTCGGGTTTTGGTTTTGACCTTGCGACCTAACAAGCTGTATGTGGCAAGTTGGGGGATCATGATTTGGTTTTTGGTCACTCTTTGGGACTGTGTGGGTCCATTGGAGTGGTTTGGATTTTTGTGGAATGTCAATTTCAAGATTTTGGCTCAATTTGGTATATGAGGCTGGATGGTTTGATTTTTGGAAGCTCATGGGGCTTGGAATTTTTTGTATGGTTCAATCAACTCAAAAGAGGCATGGAACCATTTTTGTATGCTCTTGGTAAGAGGGATTTTTTTCCTGACTAAAAGCCCATTTTTTTTTTTTTTCAGTGCCTAGGTGGTCAAACCTGGCTCATATGGGCTAGCCCATGGGACCTTAAGCTTTTTAGGATGGCTTAGATCTCATGTGGGGTCATTTTTGTAAAGAATATCTAAAGATATCTCATTTGGATAGAGAATATCTAAAAATATCTTTATGGGAGAGAATCTCTCATATTCCCTTAATTTGGGAGAGAATATCTCAAGGTATCTTTCTTTTTGGGAAGAAATCTCCAATATCCTTTTTTGTTGGAGAGAATCTCTCATTGATTGATTTTGGGAGAAAATCTCTCAAAGACATCTTTCTTTTTGGGAAAGAATCTTTCTAATTCCTTCTCTTTTGGTAAGGTTACTAATTAGTAACACTTACCTTTCTTCTTTGTTTCCTTCTTTGATTTGCTCTCTCCTATAAAAGCAAAGGAAGGTAGGATCTCTTGCTCTTATTGCTTTCTTTTGCAACAATCTCAAGAGAGCTCCAAGACCAAGAGTTTTTCTTCTTTAAGGATCTTCAAGCTTTTTCCTTCTTCTTCTCCATCAATGGCTTCAAGTAAGTTTTCTCTCTTTTTCTTTCAAGAAAACTCCATGTAGAGAATAGGATGGAAAAAAAAGTGTCTTCTCTTTTTTTTTTTTCTTTCTTCTTTTTTTTTCTTTTTTTTTGCTTTCTATTCTTCTTCTCTTTTTTTTTCTTTTCTTTTCCACGTGATTTCTGTTTTTTTTTTCACGTGTGTCTCTTTTCTCTTTTTTTTTTTTTTTTTTTTTTGCCTGCGACTTGATTTGCTAACATTTTTCTTGTCAGCTGACTTGCCACAGGATTCCGATGACTTTGAACCATCAATGGACGCAAATGTTGATGATGCTTCTGATGAGTTCATGGAGGAAGAGAGTGTTCCGCCAGTCGTCGAAGAAGGTACTTTGTAGTGATGACCCTGATGATTTTTTTTGAACAGGATCATATTCATACCTTTTTGTGTTTCATTTGCAGGTTTTGAAGTGACAGAAGAGAGTCCATCGCTTTCTTCAGAACCAGAGCAAGGGATGCCAGAGGTCGATCCGGAGGTAGAGACCAGTTCTGACATGATTGAGGAGATGCCTCGTGTTGAGATTCCCTCTCCAGTGGCTCCAAGTGAAAAGAGTTCTTTTGTTACTCTTCCAATGGGACATGACATGAGCAGCCGATCAGCGGAGAAGGGTGAATCTTCATCCAGTTCGTCTCTTCAATTGGGAAGAAGGTGCTTGTTGACACCAAAAATGTCACTTTGCCTCTTCAACATCAAGAAGGCTGCATGAAGTCGCAACCTGCCATAAATAGACAATGCAATTTCTCCAAAAAATCAAATCTTGTCAGAATCAAACAAAAACTGCAAGATCCTTCAAGATAGCCAAGAGAAGAGTACACATGAAGTTTCGGGCCATTTCGACAACATTTGGCCTAACTTCACTTCTCCGACAGCTAAACGGGAGCTCCCGGCGGTGACATCATCGGAGACGTCAAAACTTCGATCAGAGCCTACAGATGACTCCAGCATGTCTCAAAAAGGCTCCATGCCAAATTTCAAGTCAAACCGACAACGTTTGACCCTCCATCAATGCTCGAGCAGCAAAATCAAGCCTCCCGGCGGCGGAAACCACCGGAGCCTTCGCTCATCAAACCAAGTGCATGAGTGGCTTCAACATGCTTCCAAAAGGCTGCACGTCAAATTTCAGGTCATTCCGAAAACGTTTGACCAGGTTTCGATGCTCCGAGAGAAAATCAAGCCTACCGGCGGCAGAGCAACCCGGGACCATGACATCCAAAACGGAGCCCATGGAACGTCTCAAAATGACTCCAATAGGCTCCCCGTCAAATTTCAGGTCAATCGGACATCGTTTGACCGCACATCAAAGCTCGGCATTTTCCCCGCAGCAAAATCAAGTGAAGCATCGACGGGACCCCAAACGGCTTCAAAACTCAAACAAAAGCCTATGGTTGGTCTTATTTATTGCTCAGGAGGCTTCACCTCAAATTTCAGGTCATTCCGACATCGTTTGACCAAGTTTCGACTTCTGGCGGAAAATCAGCAGCTCTACGCGACAAAGTCTTCGGCTTTCCCGGAAAATTAGAAACTTTGCACTCTAAAAATGCAAGGATTCTCATCAAGTTTTCTACAGGGAAATCAAGCCAATAAATGAGAAGAAATTTCAAGAAAAATACAGAAGAAAACGGCGACGAAAAAGACCTCAAAACGACCGCAAAACGGGCTCCGAAGGGGAAAAATCCCCCAGGGTCGCAGACCCCTGCGACCATGGCCCATGGTCGCAGGCCCCTGCGACCATGGGCCATGGTCGCCGGTCCATGGTCGCCGGCGACCATGGCCCATGGTCGCCGGCGACCATGGAGGTCCGGGTCACCGGATTTTCCGCCGGTGACCCGTTTTTTTCGTCTTTTTTCGCGTTTCGCACACTTTGGCCCCTGTGGTTTCCTGAAAATGTGATTTTTAGTGCTTGAAATTGACTCATATCCGACGACATCCGTCAAAATCACGGGTCAACCTCCAAAAGCATAAAATCATCAGTGATCGCTCCAAGATCGCCAACCGGCTGACCAAGAAAGTGCACTTTCTGTCCGACCGATCGTGAAATCGACAAGACAGATGTCACCGGCCCGCTCTTAGCTATCAATGTCTGAAGTTACATGTTCATCCGATGTCGATCAGCATGTAGATCCATCGATGATCGTCGCCAGAAGAATTCCAGAAGACACGGCATGGCCCGCGACTCTTCGACTGCTCGGCGACCAATTAATGTGGTTAATTGACTAGCTTTATTGCAGTCATTAATTCATTTCTTTGGACGGCCCAATCAGAAGCAAGCATTTGGGAGTTACAAGTCAATTGATTCATGGCATTTAAACCATGAAACTCCTCCCATTATGGTAATTAAGGTGATTAAAAGCCCTTAATCTCCATCGGCCAATCAGATTCAAGGAAAAAGGAGTTACAAAATCAAGAAATAAATCTTGTAACTCCTCCCATTAAAGCCATTAAGGCTCATAAACCCTCCTAAATGGCTACCAAAAGCCTATAAATAGGAGAGCATTCCATTGAAATTGGAGATCGAAAAAAGATCAGAAAAAAGAGGAGAAAATCAGAGGATCAGAAAAACAAAGATCAGAAAGAGATCTGAGAGAAAGAAAAAAAAGAGAGAAAACTCTGCTGAAGTTCTGCACCGGCCACCACTACAAGGTGACAAAAGTCCCTTGGGGGGCACCCCCCCCCAAGGTCCTTGCCTTCTCCTGCTGCCTCCAATGGCTTAGACGTGGCTTTTCAGCCCGTCTACTTAGCTTTTTATTGGACATAGGACCTTCTCTTGGTCTTTGTCCTCTAAAAATCTGAGGTTATAGCCAAGCCAAGCGAATCAAGAGCATCTTCTGTTCTCATCTGCATGGATGATGGCGAAGCCCATACATGGCTTGCGACCGTCAATCTGAACGAGTCCCCCACAATCTCCTGAAAAGTTAGATCTTCCTTTTCTTGCTTTTCATTGTAGTTTGTATTTTTCCAAAAGAGACAAAAATCACAACTCTTGTCTTTCATTATTGATGAGAATTGTAAATCGGCTATAAACGCCAAAATCGGCTATAAATGCCAAACAAAATCGCCTTTCACGGCAAACCAAGAAAATGTCTCTTTTCTTAAATATTTGTGCAATGGAAAACTTGAAAGAAGTTGATTTCCTTTTTACTTGCGAAGGTTGATCTCCGGATTACCACTTGCAATTCCAAGTAAAATAGAAAATCTGGCACACCCACCCACACAAAAGAAATGTTGATGCACGCTTCAGGGCCCGCCAGGGCGCGAAAGGGCCGGACCCGACGGGCTCCCACGTTCCGCCGACCCCGGTAGCCGCCCCAGCGGGCGCCTCGGAGCGCGTTCCATCAAGCTGGCACACCCGGTGGGACTCGTTCATTTGAGAACACGGTGCTTGGAAATGAAATATTTGCATATCATACTTTTTGCTCTATGCTTATACTTCTTTTCCGGATTCCTTGGCTACTTTCTAGCTGGTAGCCTATGTTGGATTTTGCATCCTAAAAAAAATGAGATGGGATTTTTTGGAAATTTCTATTTCTTTGAGTTTGTTTCCATTCTTTCTCTTTTCAAAAAACAAAAATCAGTTTTCTTAGTTTGAATTCAAAATTGAGAAACTTTGATCCTATCCTATCGTTCTTTGGCGCTTGCAGAAATGTTGAGCCCGTTCGACTAAGGTTTTGGACCATCGTTTCTCTTCGATGAGTTCATTAGAGATTTCAAAAAAAAAATTATAAAAAAAATAAAAATAAAAAAAAAATCAGTTTTCTTAGTTTTGAATTCAAAATTGAGAAACTTTGATCCTATCCTATCGTTCTTTGGTGCTTGCAGAAATGTTGAGCCCGTTCGACTAAGGTTTTGGGCCATCGTTTCTCTTCGATGAGTTCATTAGAGATTTCAAAAAAAAATATATTAAAAAAAAAAAAAAAAAAATCAGTTTTCTTAGTTTGAATTCAAAATTGAGAAACTTTGATCCTATCCTATCGTTCTTTGGTGCTTGCAGAAATGTTGAGCCCGTTCGACTAAGGTTTTGGGGCCATCGTTTCTCTTCGATGAGTTCATTAGAGATTTCAAAAAAAAAAATATTAAAAAAAAAAATATAAAAATAAAAAAATTAGTTTTCTTAGTTTGAATTCAAAATTGAGAAACTTTGTTCCTATCCTATCGTTCTTTGGTGCTTGCAGAAATGTTGAGCCCGTTCGACTAAGGTTTTGGGCCATCGTTTCTCTTCGATGAGTCTATTTGGGATTTTTTATAAAAAAAAAAAAGGGACATAGACCACTAAGGTTAAACCAATTGCGTTCTTTGATCACGATTGATTCAAGAAAAGCCTTGTCCAGAGTGTGGAGACAGCTTGACTGTTCTAGGCAAGGGTCCTCCAAACGGGTTCATTAAGTAATCCTACCCTTACCTGGGGGCAATTCTATCAATTGAGGTTTCATAAGACCGGGTTAGGAGGCCTATGTGTACTCTCTCGTCTTTAAATCTTAAAAATAAAAAAAAATCAAAAATAAAAAAAAAAGATTTTCAAAAAAAAAATCTTAAAAAAAAAAATAAAAAAAAAATCAAAAATAAAAAAAAAAGATCTTCAAAAAAAAATCTTAAACAAAAAAAAAGATTTTTTTTTTTTAAAAAAAAAAAAAAAAAAAAAAAATGAAAATCTTAAAATAAAAAAAAAAATCTTCAAAAAAAAAAACTCTCGTCATTTTAGATTCAGATCCGAGAAATTGTGGTTCCTTCCCTTCTGGGTACTGGTGCTCGCGGAAATCGTTGAGCCCGTATTCGGATCGGAATACCATCTGCTCTCTTTGATGAATCCAATCTTGACATTTCAAAAAAAAAGAGAATCCCATCTCGTGGATGCGATCTCCAACATTTGTGCATAGCAATACTGGTACGCCCTTTCAGGGTCTACTGTATCTGTGACCGGCACATTTGTAACTCCTACCTTATATTCTTCTTATCTCGAGCAAGCTCCGCTTCTCGATAAGTCGAATTTAGGTATACAATTGCTTCTAGCAGTCATTGGAACGCTCATTTCGAGCCTACCATGTTCGATGTCAGAACAATTGTACCATCTATGGCTTTTTGCCTTCTTCATGTCGCTTGGGTCATATCCCTTGAGCGATTTGAAAAGACAACCATAGAAATTCCCATTTATGATCATCATATTCTTGTGATTACTAATGGATGTGGTCTTGTTTCAGAAATTTTGAAACTAACAATGGCAGCCTTAACCATTATCTTCGACGAGAACAAGCACCAACTCATGCTTCAACAGAAGCAAAGCACGCGCACCCATAAGCGCCCTGCCAGCTGCCGAAGCGTCAACTCCCTCGGCAACTCTCTGAACTCCGGGTCGACCTCGACTCCCCGGACCATCGTCTTCGGGACACTGGGACCATTCCCACTTCCCGAAGAACAAACTGCGCCTGCCAAAAGGCAGAAAATCGCCTCTCAACGTGTCACTCCCGTGACACCAAAGGCGAGCGCCCAAAAGCCCGAAGCCCGCGGCACCCCCGCGAAGCCTCGACCAACAACCAACCAGGTCTACCCTAAGACTTGGTCTCCAAGACCTTCCCCAAAACAAAGAAGGTCTCAAACATCCACCAAGCCAGCATACCTGGCCCCACTCAAGGAGAACCAGTTCTACCCTCTTGCCTACATGAAAGAGGAGAGACCCATCTCCAACTTGACTCCCAAGTCAACCCAGCATGAGCCGGCTTGTTCCTACAGGCCCAAAATCAGATCATGCATCACCAGGCCTCTCCAAGCACCTGCTAAGGCCTACACTCCTTCAGTTCGACCCTTCATCTCTACAGGGGCCGAACTCGAAAGGTTTAAAGCTTCGCTGCAACAGGCAAAGGACCGGGTCCGCATCCTGTCCTTGCCCAACCACAAAGAAGACAAGCTCGGCTGCTGCGCCCGAGGGAGCACATCCTTCATCGTCAGAGCCCAGCCAGAGCTGACTGAAGCTCAAATCGCTCGTCGAGCACGCCGCCGTGCGTCATATCGACAAAAGAGACTAGAGAAGCAACGGACCCAGCCTCCTACACTTCAAGTCTCCCACAAATGGGTCGAAAAAGAAAGACCCGACGAAGTTGCTGCCGTCCATATGGTTGGAAAAACCAGAAGACGCCAAAAGTCAGCATCAAAAATCCATGTCCGACGTCCGGTGACCCGTAGCGTCACCGGGACACGAAGACATCCTGAAGAATCTCCTGCCCCTTCAAGCCAAGGACGGGAGAGTAATCCTTCATCAAGCTCTTCATCAAAAAGAATGAGCCCCAGCTCGGTCACCAGGACGATTTCTTCGTTCGAATCCCGAAGGATGAACGTCTTGGCTACAAGTTCTGAGCCACCACCTCAGAATCCACCTCGAGATGATGCTCTCACACGCATCCAGCAGTTGGAACAAGGCCAGCAGAGGATTGAAACTCTGATGGAAAACATTCTCCTTGTCGTCCAAAATCAGGTGAACAATGAGCCTCCTCCGAATCATAACAATAACGAGGAGAATTGTGAAGAAAATGAGTCACGCGCCCTTACCAAAAAGGACGTAGACAGTATCCTCGCCAAAGCTAAAGAAGAGGATATACTCAAAGAGCATGGGATCAAGCCACCATATCCTTTATGGATGGACTCGGTCCCGTTCCCCACAAAATTCAAACATCCTACTCTCCAAACATATACGGGGAAAGGATCGGCCAGACAGCACGTCATCCACTTCAAGATCTTGACGGGAGCTATCGCGGATCAAGATGCACTCAAGATTCGCCTCTTTGCAAGTACCCTAAAAGGTACGGCCTTCGATTGGTACTCCACTCTGCCGGAGAACTCCATTCAGAACTGGGCTATGCTGGAGACACGCTTCCTGACCCACTTCCAAGGTGAGGATCATCCTGTTACTATGGCTCAGCTCTGCAGCCTAAAACAGGGAGAGAATGAGTCAACTTATGACTTCATTCACAAGTGGAAAGCAATGGCGTACAAATGCTCAGATGTACTGCCACAAGCGTCGCTAGTTGACATCTGCCGAAACAACATGAGAGCTAAAATCCGCTCCATGATCATCGGCAACAAATCAAAAAACCTGGGAGAGCTCCTGGAAGCTTCCATGGAAGCTGAAACGGTGATCAAAGACCTCAACAGTCAGAAATCATCAAAGAAAGAGCCGACTGCTGTTGCAACCTCTAAACCAAAGAAGAAGGAGGTTCTCAATGTGCAGACTAAGTCAGCTCCTCAGCAACCAAAGAAAGCTGAAAACAAAACTGCAGGTAAAAGGCCTGAACTCTCCGATGCCTTCAAAGAGCGAGTAGAAAAGAAATATCCGTTCGATGAAGACGTCGAAGAAATCTTTGAGGCTCTCCTAGCAAATGGCAAACTCATTTTGCCAGAGCCCAAAAGACCTGGAGATGTTGGCAAAACCAATGATCCTCGGTACTGTCCATACCACCAGATGGTTTCGCATCCTCTCAATCAATGCTTTGTTGTGAGAGAGAAGATAAACGAGATGTGGAAAAACGGAGTCATCACCTTTGACAAAAACTATGGGACTGCCTCCGTCAACATGGTGTCATATGGACAAACACCAAAGTCACCGAAGAAGAAGATCACTACTTCCTTCAAGGTGATAAATAGAATTCAAACGTCCGAAGTGTTGGTTCCTTGCCCGACACCAGACGGACAACCCATATGGGTACATCCCGATCTCCTGGAAGATGAAAATTGGGAGATCGTCAAAACAAAGCCGACCGCTCAACAGCGAAGGCAGGCTAGGAAACATCTCCTCAGGCTCAAACGGCAAGAGAAGACCCAGCCAAAACAAGAAGTTCATGAAAGGGCAGAGGCCTCCTCTACCACTTCACTCGGGGCAACAGAAACATCCCCTCCAGAGACTTCAAAGGCGGTAAGAAACTTCACTCTTAGTGATTTCATGCCACCTCAATTCAAAAAAGAAGCCATGCAGGGGGCATCATACTCTTGCAACTCGGTAGTTGGATTCTCCATTGATGGATACGAGTCCAGCGACACCGACGATGGATTCGAGCCCAACTACACCGATGAGTGGGAGGAATCTCTTGAAACAGGAGAATATCTCTCCGATGAAGAATGGGTTCCTGAAACTCACCTTATACCAGTAATCTGGTATAACCCCTTGCAACCACAAGGATCCTGGTCTGATGATGAAGAAGACCAAGAGGCTGCACAAGAAGATGCTGTTAACCCAGCACCTGTCATTGCTCCAGTGGAAATCAACTATGTTGAGCCACACGGAGAAGACGAAGAAGAGGATCTGGCTCCCATGCCTGAACTTGAAGAATATGCAAGGATCTTGCAGCGTCTCGCTCTAGAACAAGAGCAAGACCGCGTCAACGAGATTCCTCACAATCCAGAGCCGGAAGTCCCTGAAGCCCATCAGGTACCTCCTCCCTCAACTCCTGAAAATGGAGAACATTGCTGGATTGACGATCCTCTTACATCCGAGGATGAGTCTGACTCCGAGCAGGCAACATCTCCTATCAGAGCTTCCTGTAATGTAATATATCAGGACTATAGCTCTTCTGAAGCGTCGTCTGATGAGATTACCTACACTCCGACAACGCCTAGCAATGTATCCTCTGGAGCTACCTTGTCTCACGTGACTTTCACAGAGATGACACCCTCTCAGGTTTCTTCTCCTGAGACTGTGACTTCAGGATACACATTCTTCCCGACTCATCATCATGAAGAAAACCCAACTTGGGGTGATGGATGGGTCAACGAAGAAGAAAAGCTGCTGGATGCTGTTCAGGACTTGCTCCCGGAAAATGCTCCGTGCAACACAATCACTGAGGATGGCAACTCTGCTGCAGATACATCCCCAGTAGATGAAAAACGACAGCCTCTTGATCCTGAAGACAATCTTCCAAACGAAGATCCTTCTCAAGAAGCTCTCGAAGTTGGTAGAGGCACCCGTTCGGGCCGGGACTACCACAAGAGTTACAACCAATCTTCCTTTACTTATGTAAATCCTTCGGGAAAAGATGTTGTAAGCGCCCCCAGTGGCAACAATGATGAACATGCAGGCCCTAAGGAGGCTTTCAAGTATGACTTGGTTGAGCACTTCAAACACATACCTGCACGTCTTCACATCCTGGATTTATTACGAATGTCTCCACGCACTCGTGATAATCTCATCTCAGAATTGCAAAAACTGAATGAGGATGTCGACAAACATGCCCCGCAAGTCCTCCAAATTGAAATGGACTACCGGGTCAAAAACTCTGAAACTTCCTCAAAGGGAGAAAAGAAAACTGAGGGATCATGCATCCAATGCCTCTCGGTTCAAAAGGCAGCCAATGCAACCATCGCCTTCACTAAGGAAGACCTCCTACTTGGCGAAGCAAGGCACAACCGACCCCTGTACTTCACAGGGTACATCAAAGAAATACCGATACACAGAGTTCAGATCGACCCAGGTTCTGCACTCAACCTTATCTCCACTTCGGCTCTTGAAGAGTTGGGTATCCCACCCAGCAAGCTAAGCCACACATCTGTATCTATCTTTGGATACGATGGGAGCGCTCAAAGGCCTATCGGCAAAATCAGGTTCAAATTGCAAATCGGTGATCTTATCTCTGAGGTCACTGTGTATGCAATAAAAACCCCCTCATGCTACAACATCCTTCTCGGACGTCCTTGGATACACGAGAACGGTGTTGTCCCTTCAACTCTACATCAATGCATCAAGTTCGTCGGCGACGACGGCATGGTACATCGTGTCTTTGCGGACAGAAAACCCTTCAAAGGTAAAGAAGTCCACTTCGCAGACTCCCAGATGTATGAAGGCGAAAAAGAAGAAAAAGAGGAAATAGCACCCCCTGCTGAATATCTCCAGAAAGATAAAGGCAAGGCCCCTCAAAAATCACCGGAAGAAAACAAACCCTCCGGCAAATTAGAAGAGAGTAGTCAATCTCCCTTCGTTATCTCCCTCAAGAATTCAAAACCTTTTGTCATCACGACTAAAGTGAAGAAGGCGAAACAAAAGCCTGGGGGCAAATTTGTTGTCTCTCTCGTGTCTATCATGCAAGACACAGACTCGGACTCAGAGCCAGAAGACGATGCATCGTCAAGCCAAGCTGACACTCAGCAAGTTCAGCCTGCTCTCACTCCGATGAGACACCTGCTGATGTAGAAGATCCTACGTCTGCTACCTTTGTTGTTCCGGCAACATCACCAAAGCAAAGGCCGATCTTCTTCCATAGATCGGACGCTTCTTCATCAAATTCCGTGCTGGAACCTTTCCAAAATGAAGGTATGCCTCAGCTATCTTTATATAGTCCTGTGGCACAAGCAATTATGAAGAAAATGGGCTATGACGCTCAAAACCCAGTCGGTTTGGGAGAAAGACGCGGTATTCTCACGCCATTGGAGCCCGCCTTGACCAAAAGCCAGCTGGAAGATTGGAGACTCTACGGTCATGTAGAAAAGTCTTCATATGGGTTAGGGTATGATCCTGATACTCCTCTAAGACAGTTGACACAAAGGCTTAAAAGTCGTTTTACCGACCAAGCCTCAACATCTAAAGTCCACGAAGACATCGATCTCCCTGGATATCTCTTTAAAGAGTTACCTGACAAAAATCCAGGAAGCTCATCCAATTGGTATGATTTCTCTGATGATAAAGAGGAATCGTCCGATAATGCAGACTTGTGCTATTCTGACCCAGAAGAACCCTCGTCTCCAAAAGAAATACCAGACTCAACAGGCGATTGGGACTATCTCATAGCAAGCCTTGAGGAGATCACCAATCAAGAAAATCCATGGAAAGGAACAGAGCCTTGGTCTGGTAATGCAGTTGAAACTCCAGAAGGTTTCGTTGAGTTGGAAGCCTCCGAAAATATTGTGGAGGAACCACCTTCGAACCTTCCGACAGAAGATTCTGTTGAAAAGATAAACTTGGGAACACCTGATAACCCACGTCCTGTATTCATAAGCAAGAATATAAAGGATGATGAGTTACCCGAGTATATCGCTTTTCTTCGTGAGTTCGTTGATTGCTTTGCATGGTCCTATGCTGAAATGCCTGGTTTAGACCCCAAAATAGCAGTCCACAAACTCAATCTTCAAGAAGAAATCAAGCCTGTCAAACAAGGCCAAAGAAGATTCCGTCCAGATGTGATGGATAAAATTGAACAAGAAGTTCAAAAACTCAAAAGCGTTGGCTTCATCCGTGAGGAACAACATCCAGAATGGTTGGCCAACATTGTCCCCGTGACAAAGAAAAATGGGCAGATCAGAGTCTGTATTGACTATAGAGACTTGAATGGCGCTTGCCCTAAAGATGAATTCCCGCTCCCCATACCGGAGGTGATGATTGACAATACCTGCGGATTCGAGCGAATGACATTCATGGATGGCTTCTCTGGTTACAATCAGATAAAGATGCATCCCGAGGATGAAAAACACACTTCATTTCGGACTCCATTTGGCGTGTATTGCTACACTGTCATGCCATTTGGTCTGAAAAATGCTGGTGCCACATATCAGAGGGCTATGATGAAAATATTCCAAGATATGCAGCACAAGACGGTCGAATGTTACGTTGATGACCTCGCCGTCAAAAGCAGAAGAAAAGAAGACCATCTCAAAGATCTTCGGGAAGTCTTCCTCCGACTCCGCAAACACAAACTGCGGATGAATCCTCTAAAATGCTTCTTCGGCGTCTCGTCGGGTAAGTTTCTCGGATTCCTTGTTCGGAAAGCTGGAATAGAACTTGACCCCATAAAAGTCAAGGCTATTCTAGAAATGCCCTCTCCAAGAACCCTAAGGGAACTAAAAGGGCTTCAAGGGAGATTGGCCTACATCAGACGGTTCATCTCCAATCTTTCGGGGAAATGCCGTCCGTTCTCTCGATTGATGAAAAAAGGTGTAGACTTTGTCTGGGATGCCGACTGTGAAGCCGCATTTCAAGATATCAAGTCATACCTGACCAAACCTCCAGTGTTAGCTGCCCCTGCCACTGGAAAACCATTCATCTTGTACACAAGAGCTCTTGATCATTCTGTAGGCGCTCTGCTTGCACAAGAGAATGGTGAGGGAAAAGAAGCTGCTCTATACTACCTCAGCCGCATGCTAGTAGGTGCAGAGCATCGCTACTCTCCAGTCGAAAAGGAATGCCTTGCAGTAATGTTCGCCGTACAAAAGCTACGTCACTACTTGCTTTCCAACACAGTCTACCTCGTCTCAAGGATCAACCTCTTGAAGGTCCTTGTCACAAAGGCAGGTTCTCTCAATGCCCGACTGGCAAAATGGTCCATCCTTCTATCACAATTTGATATTAGGTATGTGCCACAAAAAGCAATCAAAGGCCAAGCTCTAGCAGATTTCCTCGCAGAGCATCCATTGCCTAAAGATTCACCACTCAGAGATGATCTCCCAGACGAACCTGTCTACAACGTGGAGACTTCCTCACCAAATGCCTCCTGGGACATGTACTTTGACGGTGCAACCAGGACAAATGAAAACAGAAAGCTGATCTCGGGAGTTGGCATCCTCTTTGTTAGCCCCGACAAATGCATGATTCCCCACGCTTTCTCGCTACTGGAACCATGCACAAACAATGCAGCTGAATACCAAGCTCTGATCCTAGGATTGGAACTCGCCATCGAATCCGGTATCACTATGCTGGAAGTCTTTGGAGACTCTCAACTGATCGTCAACCAGATGAATCAGAAATATGAAGTCAGGAAGCCCGATCTGCTGCCTTATTACAACAAGGCACAATCGCTTCTGCAAAAGTTTGACATCTGCAACATCACCCACATTCGTAGAGGTGAAAACATCCGTGCAGATGCCCTGGCTGGACTAGCCGCATCAATGGCGATCCAGGAAGGAAAAAACATGCAAATTACAGTGAGTGAGAGAAGGATCCTCCCTCCTCTTAACACACACCAAGCAGTTGCTGAATGCCACCGGGTGGTTGGAAGTCGGATCTCTATCCTTCAACCTTCAATCGGCGACTGGAGGGATCCGTTCATTGATTACACTATGTTCGGAATCCTACCTGAAGATCCAAAAGAACGGGTAAGCATCCAAAGGCGAGCCCCAAACTTTCATTTGGATATCCCTTTAAAGATCCTTTACAGGAAATCCTTCAACGGAGTACTTCTACGCTGCTTGTCACAACAAGAAGCTGAAGAAACACTCAAAGAAGTTCACGCTGGTCTTTGTGGAGCTCATCAGGCTGGTCCCAAGCTCTACGACCAAATCAAAAGGTTAGGTTACTACTGGCCTACCATGGTTGCTGATGCAATGCAATTTGCCAAACGCTGCCAGCTATGCCAAGTTCACGGAGATTACATTCACATGCCTCCAGAATGGCTGCATCCTACAGCAATCTCATGGCCTTTCGAAGCATGGGGCATGGACATCATAGGTCCTATCTCTCCCCCTTCAAGCAAAGGTCATCGCTTCATCTTCGCCGCAACGGATTATTTCTCCAAGTGGTCAGAAGCATTTGCGTTCAACGAAATGAAGACCTCATCAGTTCTTCAGTTCCTGCGCACCAACATCATTTGTCGTTTCGGCATACCCAAGAGATTCGTCCATGATAACGGACCACAATTCCGGGATCATCGATTCTACAGGTTTTGCGACAAATACAAAATCCAAAGCTGTCCTTCGACTCCATACAATCCGGCAGCAAACGGATTGGCAGAAGCCTTCAACAAGACACTCTGCAAAATCCTCAAGAAAATGGTCTCTAGTCACAAAAGAGACTGGAGCGATAAACTGTCTGAAGCTTTGTGGGCCTATCGAACCACCGTTCGAGGACCAACCCATAGCACACCATTCTCCTTGGTCTATGGATGCGAAGCTGTCGTGCCCCTAGAGGTACAAATTCCTTCTCTGAGGGTATCTCTACAAAATGACATGACTCAAGAAAGCAATGCGAAATTGCGACTCCATGAGCTGGACAATCTCGATGAGAGACGGCTCGAAGCTCGACAAAGAATTGAACTTTACCAAGCACGCATGGCAGGATCTTTTGACAAAAGGGTCCGGCAACGCGCCTACAAAAAGGGTGACTTGGTTCTTGCGGTAAAAAGACCAATGGTCTTCGCACACAAATCAAAAGGCAAATTTGAACCAAAATGGGAGGGACCCTACGTCATCAACAAGGTCTTCTCCAATGGCGCATATGCCCTCCTAAACATGGAAGGCGTCAGATGTATGCTGCCTATCAACGGCAAGTTCTTGAAGCGGTACTACCCTTGAAGACTTACCCAACTGAGTAAGAGCAATGCCTGTATGGCCAAAACCTGTTCTCAGGTACTCGCTCGTCAAACCCACTCTCTTTAGAATTTTCATATCAAATGTCAAAATTTCTAGAGATTAAAAAACAATGCTTATTTTTATCGTTTCATTGTTCAAAAACAAAAAAATCCAAGTTTAGGAGCCTCTCCCTGACTTAACCAAAGCTTTCGATCCTTGAACCAAAATTCATGGTTTGAAACAAAAATCCGGATTCAGGGATTTCCACCCTAGTCCACCTTACCTTTTACCGCCAAATGGTTCTAGGTCAAAATTTACGACCCTCGTGTCTTTAAACAAAAAAAATGGCTTTTCAAAAATCGTGGGGATATGACATCAAAGTCAGTACCCGCAAAACAAAAATTTTGAAAAAAAAGCAAGGATGCGACATTCCATCGATACTTGCACCCAAAATCGCAGGGAAGCGACATTTCGTCGATACTTGCAAAATCCAAAAACCGTGGAGAAGCAACAAACCAGTTGATATCCACAACCCAATTTCAAAAATCGTGGAGATGCAACATACCAGTTGCTATCCACAACCCAAATTTCAAAGGTTCGAGAAAACCTCAAATTTCAAAAATCACGGGGAAACGACATCAAGTCAGTACCCGCAAAATCAAAAGTTTTGGGAAAAGCAGGGAAGCGACGCTTAGTCGATATTTGCACCCCAATTCGCAAGGAAGCGACATTCCATCGATACTTGCAAAACCTAACCCGCGAGGAAGTGACATTCCATCAATACTCGCAGAACCGAATGAGCAAGGAAGCGACATTCCATCGATACTTGCAAGACCATTCAGCGGGGAGGCGACATTTAGTCGATACCTGCATTTTGAAAGCAAAAAAAAATCTGGCTATAAACGCCAAAACCTGGCTCTTTTGCCCAAAAACCGGCTATCAATGCCACCAAACCGGCTATAAATGCCACAAACCGGCTATCAATGCCACGAAAAATTGGCTTTCACGCTGACAAACCAAAACTTGGCTTTCAAAAAATGGCTATCAATGCCACCAAACCGGCTATAAATGCCACAAATTGGCTATCAATGCCACCAAACCGGCTATAAATGCCGCAAATTGGCTATCAATGCCACCAAACTGGCTATAGATGCCAACAAAACAAACACCGGCTTCCATGCCAACCAAAATTTTGGCTTTTACGCCATAAAATTTCGGCTTCCATGCCATCTCAAAATTGGCTCCCATGCCACGAACAAAATTTTTGGCTCTTATGCCATCTCAAAAATCGGCTATAAATGCCACACAAAAAAAAAAACCTGACTCTCATGTCAAAACTGGCTGCAAATGCCACAAAAATCCGGCTTTCATGCCAAATTCGTTTCCCCTACCAAAACAATCATTTGACAAAAGATTTTCACAAAATGACAAAACTTTTGATCAAATCCCATTTAGCAATCGCTTTCATCACAAAAAGATTTGAGTGAGCGTAGGGAAAACAAAAAAAAAAAGAGTACCAAAAAATACATGTGGTACCAAAAAAAAGGAAAGTGTTCACAAGCACTGCAAAAAAAAAAGAGTACCAAAAAATACATGTGGTACCAAAAAAAAGGGAAAGTGTTCACAAGCACTGCAAAAAAAAGAAGTACCAAAAAAATACATGTGGTACCAAAAAAAAAGAAGAATGGTTTCTGCTACAAAAATCAGGAGCTCAGCCAAAAATGGTCTCCAGCCAAAGCTTCAGCTCCTCAAGCAAACTCTTGGCCTCAGCCGTCAGAGTTTCCAGGGCACGCTTCTTCAGGAACTTGCCATGAGATGCTGGTGAATGCCGTAACCCTTCTTTTACACCGGGAAGCTCTTCCCCAGCAGTTTGCCATCGTTCGTTTTCTAGAGTCCTCCTCTCGAGAACTTGACCGGCATCTGCAACCCTGCGGATCAGAGTACTCTCCCTGTCACGAGCCTCTGTTATAGCAGCCCACTTCGCATCGACTTGTGCCTTCAAATGCTCAAGACGTTTCCTGGCCTCCTCAACTTCCCTATCAAGGACGTTAAGGTCATGCCTCAATCCGATGATGGCTAGCTCTTCCTTGTTCTTCTCCCGAACTAGCTGCTTCTTGCTTTGTGTAGCCTCATTCAGGTCAGACTTAGCCTTATCAGCAGGGTCCAAGAACATCTCCTTGAAGAATTGGTCGTCAGGGAAACCCATGGTCTCAAACCACTTGTCACCCAGTGCAATGATCCTATCAACGATCGCCCTGGCACCTGTGACATCCAGACCAACCTCTTCGGTGTCGGTCAGAATCTCCTGTACATGTGGGATCATGCCAAATCCTGCCTCCAAGTGTCCAGAAAGGAGAGTCTTGACCTAAGAACTCAAAACCCGAGCCAGCACCTTCTTCGCAAATTGAAGAGACGAACTGGATGAAGATTCACCCTTCTCCGCTGATCGGCTGCTCATGTCATGTCCCATTGGAAGAGTAACAAAAGAACTCTTTTCACTTGGAGCCACTGGAGAGGGAATCTCAACACGAGGCATCTCCTCAATCATGTCAGAACTGGTCTCTACCTCCGGATCGACCTCTGGCATCCCTTGCTCTGGTTCTGAAGAAAGCGATGGACTCTCTTCTGTCACTTCAAAACCTGCAAATGAAACACAAAAAGGTATGAATATGATCCTGTTCAAAAAAAAAATCATCAGGGTCATCACTACAAAGTACCTTCTTCGACGACTGGCGGAACACTCTCTTCCTCCATGAACTCATCAGAAGCATCATCGACATTTGCGTCCATTGATGGTTCAAAGTCATCGGAATCTTGTGGCAAGTCAGCTGGCAAGAAAAAAACTGTTAGCAAATCAAGTCGCAGGCAAAAAAAAAAAAGAGAAAGCGATAGAAGTTATACCAATTGGAGATTCCGGAGTCATTCCAGAGTCCCTCGGTTCTTCTTCAGATGCCATAACCGGCTCCATCACCGCCTCATCGGTCGGAACCTCAGGCATCGGCAAGTCTTCATCCTCTGCTAAAAAAAAAAGAGCAGCAGCAGGGTGAGAAAACAAATCAGAACATGGAAAGCCCCATGAAAGAAGTAGAAAAAGAAAAAGGAAGAATCATACCTTCACCAATGGTCTCTTCCCCACGACTCCTCTTCTCTGGAGGCTCGTCGACAGCCTCTGGCACCTCCTCGTTGATGGTAAGAGGGATTTCCATGTCAGGAGAGTCCTCATGTGGCCCTTCGCTGCGATGATGACTCCTCCTCTTCTTACCTCTACGGGTTCGCTTCCTAGAAGAACCCGCCCCACTATCAGAGTCAGGTTTCTCACTTGACTCCTCACTGGATGGTCTGCTCTCGCCAGTAGACTCCGCGGAAGCTCGCCTCTGTGCCGCTTGCATCCAAGCGCCGAGCTCGGCTTCCTCCTGTTCTAGCTGCTCCAAAGCCTCATCAGGTACTTCCCGAACAGCTTCAGAACCAATGACGCCCTGGTCACCGAGAAAGCCTATCTTGTGCTTCTCTCCAGAAAGGAAGGCCCAAACTTCCTCTCGCCGGACGCCATCCGACTTCCCAATGCCTTTTCCAGAAGACAGCTTTACATCAAGCTCCTTCTTGGAAAGCCCCCGATATGCCAAAAAGCTCTCCGCGAACCACTTCGTGAAGCCGGCAGTTCGGAAAGTCGACAGCTTAGGATAAGAAATCGTGGCAGTAGTGTCTTCAGCACTATAGAAAGCCCATGCATTTCTGCCATCCTGCAAACCCCCAAAACGCTTCACCATACTCGAAGGCGCTCCAACAACGCCTTGAGAGAAGCCCAACTGAAGCGCAAAGCGAGAAGGTACATACGGCTGGATGTCGACGAAAAGATGTCTACGGTACACTATCGTGCCGACTCGTATGCTGAAAAGCCACTCTTTCTCTGCATTGGTCAAAGAGTAATGCCTTCCCGACCCTGCTCTGGTAGAGTCTCGGGAGACACCAAAATCAAAAGCCTTCTTCCGCAACTCCGGAGAAAGCTTAACTGAAGACTGCCCCATCTCGACGTCCCTGAACCGTCGGATCCTCATGCGGGCAAACAAAAGTGATTCAGATACGGCTTTTCCCTTAGCCAATCGAATCATCAGAGGATCATCATCCTGTGCAGCACCCAGCTGGTGGAAGCCAGGACAGTGGTATACAAACCACGAATAAAAGATATGGGCTGAAAATACCCTATTCATAGGGAGCCCAAGCCGAACCAAGAAAGCAGCAGCCTGCAGTTCGGTACACAGGTAGGAGTAAAGAGCGGGCACCAAAGCAAGCCGCTCTCCAAACGCCATCTGACAAGCCGGAAAAATACAATGCGGCCTGATGTGCGTCCCATCTCCACCAGCAAAAATAGCCTCACCCAGCCAAAAAGTGAGGTAAACAGCAAGATCCCTCCGCAGTGTAATGTCAGAACAAATGGCATCTGTGCTCGCGAAGAAACCCTTCAACTCTTCCTGCATGGCCGAAGTCTTCTTCCTGTCTTCCCGGGTCACGCTATCAGAAGGTTCTCGACCGTCAAAGGAGTTGAAGAATGAAAAGCCACAACTCTTCCAACTGCTGGATCTAACTTTCGAGCCCTCCTTCAAAAAAGCATAGAAGGCGACGAGCTGAAAGTATAGGAGCCTGAACTCCTCTGACTGCTCCTCAAGGACGCTGTCAATCGGCATGAACTCCTCGTAGAGTTTGCCAAGGATGGGCAATCCAGTAATAGCACTCAACTCCTTCAGAGAAAAACCAATCTCACCGTTCGTGACAACGAAGGTATTGGTCTGAGGGAGAAAAGACTCCAACATAGCCATGAAGGCATCATCGGAAAAAGTCACGGTCTCCCTGAAAGCGCGGACCGCGACAAAAATCCCGGCTTCCTTCAAAACGGTGCCCCCAATCAGCAAGGTGCGGTCAGTCCATGACTTCCAATCGGAGTCAGCATTGAAACGGCCACGAAGTCGAAAAGGCTTCACCCAAGTACTGCCGTCACCGCTGAAAACGCCAAGGCCCACCGGTCTCAAATCGACCGACGGATAATCAGAGCCCTGGTAGCCGCTGGCTGGCATCAACATGTCCATACGGACAGGTGGCTTCTCCGCAAAACCGGAAGGTCCACCAACAAAAACCCCGGTCTTGATTACACTGGTCCTCTTCACTCAGCTCGGAGGATCTTCCCTCTTAGGGCACGTGGGAGAAAGGCTCAGGATCGAGATGGTCCGGTCAAAAGACGACCGGGTAGAAATAGTTCTCTCTTCACCATCAGCTGTGTAAGAGAACTGAAAACATCTCCTTTGGTATGTCAAGTCGTCAGGGACTGCATCTCCGAAGAAGAAGGTAGGCTTGGGTAAAACCCTCAGATCGTCCATAACCCAAGGACGGTTGCTTGCCATGATCTTATAGAACTCCTCATTCTTGAGAGCGATCAATCGCTGTCTCATCTCATCACGATTGAGGGAATCGCATTCTTCCAAGTTCTTCTCAATAAACTGGACCTTCTCCCAGGCCTGCTGAACGGCCACATTAGAAGATCTGGCGGATCGACGAGGTACGCTTGTAGCAGGCTCTTTACCCTTGTTCGCTCTGGAGGAACCACCTGCAAAGGTCGGAAAAGAAAAAGATCGTCATCAAAATGACAGGATTTCGCTAAAGAAAGAAAAAAGGGTCACTTTGTCCCACTAAAAATCTGACGAAATTTTGGCATGACCCCGGGGCAATTCCGAAGAAAAGGGAAATACCCCGAAAGAAATAGAAAGTTTTGAAGATGGGCTCAACATTGCTGCGGGCTCCGAAACTCCAAACTTTCGAAACCTCAAAATCTCCGCAAAATCAAGAAGGGCTCAACATCACTGCAAGCTCCAAATTCCCAAATTTGCAAAGATTTTCAGGTATGCTATCATGCTCAATCTACAAATAGTATATGCATGAACATCTAGATTTGCACAAAAAACGCATTATCATGATGAGCAAAAAAAAAAAAAAAAAAAAAAAAAAGAAGAAGAAACTTTCTCGAAAAAAAAAGGGGAGAAAGAAAAGAAAAAAAAAAAGAGAAGAAAGAAAACAGCAAAAAAAAAAAAAAAAAAAAAAAAAAAAAAAAAAAAAATCAGGGGCTGGCCCATCAGGCCGTGGCCCACAGGCCACGTGGCCGTACGGACCAGATCCGTACGGATCTGTCCGTACGGCCCACAAAAAAAAGAGAAAAAAAAAAAAAAAACGTGAAAAAAAAAAAAGAAAGAAGAAATCACGTGGAAAAGAAAAGAAAAAAAAGAGAAGAAGAATAGAAAGAAAAGAAAGAAAAGAAAAAAAAAAGGAGAGAAACTTTTTTTTACCATCCTATTCTCTACATAAAGTTTTCTTGAAAGAAAAAGAGAGAAAACTTACTTGAAGCCATTGATGGAGAAGAAGAAGGAAAAAGCTTGAAGATCCTTGAAGAAGAAAAACTCTTGGCCTTGGAGCTCTCTTGAGATTGTTGCAAAAGAAAGCAATAAGAGCAAGAGATCCTACCTCCCTTTGCTTTTATAGGAGAGAGCAAATCAAAGAAGGAAACAAAGAAGAAAGGTAAGTGTTACTAATTAGTAACCTTACCAAAAGAGAAGGAATTAGAAAGATTCTTTCCCAAAAAGAAAGATGTCTTTGAGAGATTTCCTCCCAAAATCAATCAAATGAGAGATTCTCTCCAACAAAAAAAGGATATTGGAGATTTCTTCCCAAAAAGAAAGATACCTTGAGATATTCTCTCCCAAATTAAGGGAAGATGAGAGATTCTCTCCCATAAAGATATTTTTAGATATTCTCTATCCAAATGAGATATCTTTAGATATTCTTTACAAAAATGGCCCCACATGAGATCTAAGCCATCCTAAAAAGCTTAAGGTCCCATGGGTTAGCCCATATGAGCCAGGTTTGACCACCTAGGCACTAAAAAAAAAAAAAAAAAAAAAAAAAAAAAATGGGCTTTTGGTCAGAAAAAAATCCCTCTTACCAAGAGCATACAATAATGGTTCCATTCCTCTTTTGAGTTGATTGAACCATACAAAAAATTCCAAGCCCCATGAGCTTCCAAAAAAATCAAACCATCCAGCCTCATATACCAAATTGAGCCAAAATCTTGAAATTGACATTTCACAAAAATCCAAACCACTCCAATGGACCCACACAGTCCCAAAGAGTGACCAAAAACCAAATCCTGGTCCCCTAACTTGCCACATACAGCTTGTTAGGTCACAAGACCAAAACCAAAAACCAAATCCTGATCCCCCAACTTGCCACATACAGCTTGTTGGGTCACAAGGTCAAAACCAAAACCCGATCCCCTAACCTGCCAGATATAGCTTGTTAGGTCACAAGGTCAAAAACAAAAGCCCAAATCCACATCCCTGATGTCATCTTCAAAACTTTGCCTCGAGATGGTGTGTGATTCCTTTCACTACCATAAAATTCCCCTGGAAGCTCAAAGGCTACTTTACCAAAGGAAAGATTGCTCAAAGACTCTTGGTCAAGACACAAGCTCTCCTTCAGAAATCTCTTCGAGGCACATCGACTACAAAAGTCAAGCAACTCGTCGCTGTACCTCGAGGGGGCATTTGTTGACACCAAAAATGTCACTTTGCCTCTTCAACATCAAGAAGGCTGCATGAAGTCGCAACCTGCCATAAATAGACAATGCAATTTCTCCAAAAAATCAAATCTTGTCAGAATCAAACAAAAACTGCAAGATCCTTCAAGATAGCCAAGAGAAGAGTACACATGAAGTTTCGGGCCATTTCGACAACATTTGGCCTAACTTCACTTCTCCGACAGCTAAACGGGAGCTCCCGGCGGCGACATCATCGGAGACGTCAAAACTTCGATCAGAGCCTACAGATGACTCCAGCATGTCTCAAAAAGGCTCCATGCCAAATTTCAAGTCAAACCGACAACGTTTGACCCTCCATCAATGCTCGAGCAGCAAAATCAAGCCTCCCGGCGGCGGAAACCACCGGAGCCTTCGCTCATCAAACCAAGTGCATGAGTGGCTTCAACATGCTTCCAAAAGGCTGCACGTCAAATTTCAGGTCATTCCGAAAACGTTTGACCAGGTTTCGATGCTCCGAGAGAAAATCAAGCCTACCGGCGGCAGAGCAACCCGGGACCATGACATCCAAAACGGAGCCCATGGAACGTCTCAAAATGACTCCAATAGGCTCCCCGTCAAATTTCAGGTCAATCGGACATCGTTTGACCGCACATCAAAGCTCGGCATTTTCCCCGCAGCAAAATCAAGTGAAGCATCGACGGGACCCCAAACGGCTTCAAAACTCAAACAAAAGCCTATGGTTGGTCTTATTTATTGCTCAGGAGGCTTCACCTCAAATTTCAGGTCATTCCGACATCGTTTGACCAAGTTTCGACTTCTGGCGGAAAATCAGCAGCTCTACGCGACAAAGTCTTCGGCTTTCTCGGAAAATTAGAAACTTTGCACTCTAAAAATGCAAGGATTCTCATCAAGTTTTCTACAGGGAAATCAAGCCAATAAATGAGAAGAAATTTCAAGAAAAATACAGAAGAAAACGGCGACGAAAAAGACCTCAAAACGACCGCAAAACGGGCTCCGAAGGGGAAAAATCCCCCAGGGTCGCAGACCCCTGCGACCATGGCCCATGGTCGCAGGCCCCTGCGACCATGGGCCATGGTCGCCGGTCCATGGTCGCCGGCGACCATGGCCCATGGTCGCCGGCGACCATGGAGGTCCGGGTCACCGGATTTTCCGCCGGTGACCCGTTTTTTTCGTCTTTTTTCGCGTTTCGCACACTTTGGCCCCTGTGGTTTCCTGAAAATGTGATTTTTAGTGCTTGAAATTGACTCATATCCGACGACATCCGTCAAAATCACGGGTCAACCTCCAAAAGCATAAAATCATCAGTGATCGCTCCAAGATCGCCAACCGGCTGACCAAGAAAGTGCACTTTCTGTCCGACCGATCGTGAAATCGACAAGACAGATGTCACCGGCCCGCTCTTAGCTATCAATGTCTGAAGTTACATGTTCATCCGATGTCGATCAGCATGTAGATCCATCGATGATCGTCGCCAGAAGAATTCCAGAAGACACGGCATGGCCCGCGACTCTTCGACTGCTCGGCGACCAATTAATGTGGTTAATTGACTAGCTTTATTGCAGTCATTAATTCATTTCTTTGGACGGCCCAATCAGAAGCAAGCATTTGGGAGTTACAAGTCAATTGATTCATGGCATTTAAACCATGAAACTCCTCCCATTATGGTAATTAAGGTGATTAAAAGCCCTTAATCTCCATCGGCCAATCAGATTCAAGGAAAAAGGAGTTACAAAATCAAGAAATAAATCTTGTAACTCCTCCCATTAAAGCCATTAAGGCTCATAAACCCTCCTAAATGGCTACCAAAAGCCTATAAATAGGAGAGCATTCCATTGAAATTGGAGATCGAAAAAAGATCAGAAAAAAGAGGAGAAAATCAGAGGATCAGAAAAACAAAGATCAGAAAGAGATCTGAGAGAAAGAAAAAAAAGAGAGAAAACTCTGCTGAAGTTCTGCACCGGCCACCACTACAAGGTGACAAAAGTCCCTTGGGGGGCACCCCCCCCCAAGGTCCTTGCCTTCTCCTGCTGCCTCCAATGGCTTAGACGTGGCTTTTCAGCCCGTCTACTTAGCTTTTTATTGGACATAGGACCTTCTCTTGGTCTTTGTCCTCTAAAAATCTGAGGTTATAGCCAAGCCAAGCGAATCAAGAGCATCTTCTGTTCTCATCTGCATGGATGATGGCGAAGCCCATACATGGCTTGCGACCGTCAATCTGAACGAGTCCCCCACAATCTCCTGAAAAGTTAGATCTTCCTTTTCTTGCTTTTCATTGTAGTTTGTATTTTTCCAAAAGAGACAAAAATCACAACTCTTGTCTTTCATTATTGATGAGAATTGTAAATCGGCTATAAACGCCAAAATCGGCTATAAATGCCAAACAAAATCGCCTTTCACGGCAAACCAAGAAAATGTCTCTTTTCTTAAATATTTGTGCAATGGAAAACTTGAAAGAAGTTGATTTCCTTTTTACTTGCGAAGGTTGATCTCCGGATTACCACTTGCAATTCCAAGTAAAATAGAAAATCTGGCACACCCACCCACACAAAAGAAATGTTGATGCACGCTTCAGGGCCCGCCAGGGCGCGAAAGGGCCGGACCCGACGGGCTCCCACGTTCCGCCGACCCCGGTAGCCGCCCCAGCGGGCGCCTCGGAGCGCGTTCCATCAGTGCTGGCTCGGGTTTTGAGTTCTTGGGTCAAGACTCTCCTTTCTGGACACTTGGAGGCAGGATTTGGCATGATCCCACATGTACAGGAGATTCTGACCGACACCGAAGAGGTTGGTCTGGATGTCACAGGTGCCAGGGCGATCGTTGATCGGATCATTGCACTGGGTGACAAGTGGTTTGAGACCATGGGTTTCCCTGACGACCAATTCTTCAAGGAGATGTTCTTGGACCCTGCTGAAAAGGATAAGTCTGACCTGAATGAGGCTACACAAAGCAAGAAGCAGCTAGTTCGGGAGAAGAGCAAGGAAGAGCTAGCCATCATCGGATTGAGGCATGACCTTAACGTCCTTGATAGGGAAGTTGAGGAGGCCAGGAAACGTCTTGAGCATTTGAAGGCACAAGTCGATGCGAAGTGGGCTGCTATAACAGAGGCTCGTGACAGGGAGAGTACTCTGATTCGCAGGGTTGCAGATGCCGGTCAAGTTCTCGAGAGGAGGACTCTAGAAAACGAACGATGGCAAACTGCTGGGAAAGAGCTTCCCGGTGTAAAAGAAGGGTTACGGCATTCGCCAGCATCTCATGGCAAGTTCCTGAAGAAGCGTGCCTTGGAAACTCTGACGGCTGATGCCAAAAGTTTGCTTGAGGAGCTGAAGCTTTGGCTGGAGACCATTTTTGGCTAAGCTCCTAATTTTTTGTAGCAGAAACTATTCTTCTTTTTTTTTTTTTTTTGGTACCACATGTATATTTTTGGTACTCTTTTTTTTGTAGTGCTTGTGAACACTTTCTTTTTTTTTTTTTGGTACCACATGTATTTTTTTTGGTACTTTTCTTTTTTTTTTTTGTAGTGCTTGTGAACACTTTCTATATTTTTTTTTGCTTTGGTACCACATGTATTTTTTTGGTACCTTTTTTTTTTTTTTTTTTTTTTTTTGTGTTCCCTACGCTCACTCAAATCTTTTTGTGATGAAAGCAATTGCTAAATGGGATTTGATCAAAAGCTTTGTCATTTTGTGAAAATCTTTTGTCAAATGGTTGTTTTGGTAGGGGAAACGAATTTAGCATGAAAGCCGGATTTTTGTGGCATTTACAGCCAGTTTGGTGGCATTGATAGCCAATTGGTGGCATTTATAGCCGGTTTGGTGGCATTGATAGCCAATTTGTGGCATTTATAGCCGAGTTTTTTTTGAAAACCGAGTTTTGTTTTATTGGCATGAAAGCCGATTTTGGCGTTTATAGCCGGAAATTTTTGTTTTGGCATTTATAGCCGGATTTTGGCATTTATAGCCGAGTTTTGGTTTTCAAAATGCAGGTATCGACTAAATGTCGCCTCCCCGCTGAATGGTCTTGCAAGTATCGATGGAATGTCGCTTCCTTGCTCATTCGGTTTTGCGAGTATTGATGGAATGTCACTTCCTCGCGGGTTAGGTTTTGCAAGTATCGATGGAATGTCGCTTCCTCGCGAATTGGGGTGCAAATATCGACTAAGCGTCGCTTCCCTGCTTTTCCCAAGACTTTTGGTTTTGCGGGTACTGACTTGATGTCGTTTCTCCGCTATTTTTGAAATTTGAGGTTTTCTCGAACCATTTGTAATTTTGGTTGTGGATAGCAACTGGTATGTTGCATCTCCACGATTTTTGAAATTGGGTTGTGGATATCAACTGGTTTGTTGCTTCTCCACGATTTTTGAAATTGGGTTGTGGATATCAACTGGTTTGTTGCTTCTCCACGGTTTTTGGATTTTGCAAGTATCGACGAAATGTCGCTTCCCTGCGATTTTGGGTGCAAGTATCGATGGAATGTCGCATCCTTGCTTTTTTTTTTTTTCAAAATTTTTGTTTTGCGGGTACTGACTTTGATGTCGTTTCCCCACGATTTTTGAAAAACCATTTTTTTTGTTTAAAGACACGAGGGTCGTAAATTTTGACCTAGAACCATTTGGCGGTAAAAGGTAAGGTGGACTAGGGTGGAAATCCCTGAATCCGGATTTTTGTTTCCAACCATGAATTTTGGTTCAAGGATCGAAAGTTTTGGTCAAGTCAGGGAGAGGCTCCTAAACTTGGATTTTTTTTTTTTTTTTTGAACAATGAAACGATGAAAGTAAGCATTGTTTTTGAATCTCTAGAAATTTTGACATTTGATATGAAAATTCTAAAGAGAGTGGGTTTGACGAGCGAGTACCTGAGAACAGGTTTTGGCCATACAGGCATTGCTCTTACCCAGTTGGGTAAGTCTTCAAGGGTAGTACCGCTTCAAGAACTTGCCGTTGATAGGCAGCATACATCTGTCGCCTTCCATGTTTAGGAGGGCATATGCGCCGTTGGAGAAGACTTTGTCGATGACGTAGGGTCCCTCCCATTTTGGTTCAAATTTGCCTTTGGATTTGTGTGCGAAGACCATTGGTCTTTTTACCGCAAGAACCAAATCACCCTTTTTGTAGGCGCGTTGCCGGACCCTTTTGTCAAAAGATCCTGCCATGCGTGCTTGGTAAAGTTCAATGCTTTGTCGAGCTTCGAGCCGTCTCTCGTCGAGATTGTCCAGCTCATGGAGTCGCAATTTGACATTGCTTTCTTGAGTCATGTCATTTTGTAGAGATACCCTCAGAGAAGGAATTTGTACCTCTAGGGGCACGACAGCTTCGCATCCATAGACCAAGGAGAATGGTGTGCTATGGGTTGGTCCTCGAACGGTGGTTCGATAGGCCCACAAAGCTTCAGACAGTTTGTCGCTCCAGTCTCTTTTGTGACTAGAGACCATTTTCTTGAGGATTTTGCAGAGTGTCTTGTTGAAGGCTTATGCTAATCCGTTTGCTGCCGGATTGTATGGAGTCGAAGGACAGCTTTGAATTTTGTATTTGTCGCAAAACCTGTAGAATCGATGATCCCGGAATTGTGGTCCGTTATCATGGACGAATCTCTTGGGTATGCCGAAACGACAAATGATGTTGGTGCGCAGGAACTGAAGAACTGATGAGGTCTTCATTTCGTTGAACGCAAATGCTTCTGACCACTTGGAGAAATAATCCGTAGCGGCGAAGATGAAGCGATGACCTTTGCTTGAAGGGGGAGAGATAGGACCTATGATGTCCATGCCCCATGCTTCAAAAGGCCATGAGATTGCTGTAGGATGCAGCCATTCCGGAGGCATGTGAATGTAATCTCCGTGAACTTCGCATAGCTGGCAGCGTTTGGCAAATTGCATTGCATCAGCAACCATGGTAGGCCAATAGTAACCTAACCTTTTTATCTGATCATAGAGCTTAGGACCTGCCTGATGGGCTCCACAAAGACCAGCATGAACTTCTTTTAGTGTTTCTTGGGCCTCTTGTTGTGACAAGCAGCGTAGAAGTACTCCGTTGAAGGATTTCCTGTAAAGGATCTTTGAAGGGATATCCAAATGAAAGTTTGGGGTTCGCCTTTGAATGCTTACCCGTTCTTTTGGATCTTCAGGTAGGATTCCGAACATAGTGTAATCAATGAACGGATCCCTCCAGTCGCCGATTGAAGTTTGAAGGATAGAGATCCGACTTCCAACCACACGGTGGCATTCAGCAACTGCTTGGTGTGTGTTAAGAGGAGGGAGGATCCTTCTCTCATTCACTGTAATTTGCATGTTTTTTCCTTCCTGGATCGCCATTGATGCGGCAAGTCCAGCCAGGGCATCTGCACGGATGTTTTCACCTCTACGAATGTGGGTGATGTTGCAGATGTCAAACTTTTGCAGAAGCGATTGTGCCTTGTTGTAATAAGGCAGCAGATCGGGCTTCCTGACTTCATATTTCTGATTCATCTGGTTGACGATCAGTTGAGAGTCTCCAAAGACTTCCAGCATAGTGATACCGGATTCGATGGCGAGTTCCAATCCTAGGATCAGAGCTTGGTATTCAGCTGCATTGTTTGTGCATGGTTCCAGTAGCGAAAAAGCGTGTGGAATCATGCATTTGTCGGGGCTAACAAAGAGGATGCCAACTCCTGAGATCAGCTTTCTGTTTTCATTTGTCCTGGTTGCACCGTCAAAGTACATGTCCCAGGAGGCATTTGGTGAGGAAGTCTCCACGTTGTAGACAGGTTCGTCTGGGAGATCATCCCTGAGTGGTGAATCTTTAGGCAATGGATGCTCTGCGAGGAAATCTGCTAGAGCTTGGCCTTTGATTGCTTTTTGTGGTACATACCTAATATCAAATTGTGATAGAAGGATGGACCATTTTGCCAGTCGGGCATTAAGAGAACCTGCCTTTGTGACAAGGACCTTCAAGAGGTTGATCCTCGAGACCAGGTAGACTGTGTTGGAAAGCAAGTAGTGACGTAGCTTTTGTACGGCGAACATCACTGCAAGGCATTCTTTTTCGACTGGAGAGTAGCGATGCTCTGCACCTACTAGCATGCGGCTGAGGTAGTATAGAGCAACTTCTTTTCCCTCACCATTCTCTTGTGCAAGCAGAGCGCCTACAGAATGATCAAGAGCTCTTGTGTACAAGATGAATGGTTTTCCAGTGGCAGGGGCAGCTAACACTGGAGGTTTGGTCAGGTATGACTTGATATCTTGAAATGCGGCTTCGCAGTCGGCATCCCAGACAAAGTCTACACCTTTTTTCATCAATCGAGAGAATGGACGGCATTTCCCCGAAAGATTGGAGATGAACCGTCTGATGTAGGCCAATCTCCCTTGAAGCCCTTTTAGTTCCCTTAGGGTTCTTGGAGAGGGCATTTCTAGAATAGCCTTGACTTTTATGGGGTCAAGTTCTATTCCAGCTTTCCGAACAAGGAATCCGAGAAACTTACCCGACGAGACGCCGAAGAAGCATTTTAGAGGATTCATCCGCAGTTTGTGTTTGCGGAGTCGGAGGAAGACTTCCCGAAGATCTTTGAGATGGTCTTCTTTTCTTCTGCTTTTGACGGCGAGGTCATCAACGTAACATTCGACCGTCTTGTGCTGCATATCTTGGAATATTTTCATCATAGCCCTCTGATATGTGGCACCAGCATTTTTCAGACCAAATGGCATGACAGTGTAGCAATACACGCCAAATGGAGTCCGAAATGAAGTGTGTTTTTCATCCTCGGGATGCATCTTTATCTGATTGTAACCAGAGAAGCAATCCATGAATGTCATTCGCTCGAATCCGCAGGTATTGTCAATCATCACCTCCGGTATGGGGAGCGGGAATTCATCTTTAGGGCAAGCGCCATTCAGGTCTCTATAGTCAATACAGACCCTGATCTGCCCATTTTTCTTTGTCACGGGGACAATATTGGCCAACCACTCTGGATGTTGTTCCTCACGGATGAAGCCAACGCTTTTGAGTTTTTGAACTTCTTGTTCAATTTTATCCATCACATCTGGACGGAATCTTCTTTGGCCTTGTTTGACAGGCTTAATGTCTTCTTGAAGATTGAGTTTGTGGACTGCTACTTTGGGGTCTAAACCAGGCATTTCAGCATAGGACCATGCAAAGCAATCAACGAACTCACGAAGAAAAGCGATATACTCGGGTAACTCATCATCCTTTATATTCTTGCTTATGAATACAGGACGTGGGTTATCAGGTGTTCCCAAGTTTATCTTTTGAACAGGATCTTCTGTCGGAAGGTTCGAAGGTGGTTCCTCCACAATATTTTCGGAGGCTTCCAACTCAACGAAACCTTCTGGAGTTTCAACTGCATTACCAGACCAAGGCTCTGTTCCTTTCCATGGATTTTCTTGATTGGTGATCTCCTCAAGGCTTGCTATGAGATAGTCCCAATCGCCTGTTGAGTCTGGTATTTCTTTTGGAGACGAGGGTTCTTCTGGGTCAGGATGCCACAAGTCCGTATTATCGGATGATTCCTCTTTATCATCAGAGAAATCATACCAATTGGATGAGCTTCCTGGATCTTTGTCCGGTAACTCTTTAAAGAGATTTCCAGGGAGATCGATGTCTTCGTGGACTTTAGATGTTGAGGCTTGGTCGGTAAAACGACTTTTAAGCCTTTGTGTCAACTGTCTCAGAGGAGTGTCGGGATCATACCCTAACCCATATGAAGACTTTTCTACATGACCGTAGAGTCTCCAATCTTCCAGCTGGCTTTTGGTCAAGGCGGGCTCCAATGGCGTGAGAATACCGCGTCTTTCTCCCAAACCGACTGGGTTTTGAGCGTCATAGCCCATTTTCTTCATAATTGCTTGTGCCACAGGACTATATAGAGATAGCTGAGGCATACCTTCATTTTGGAAAGGTTCTAGCATGGAATGTGATGAAGAAGCGTCCGATCTATGGAAGAAGATCGGCCTTTGCTTTGGTGATGTTGCCGGAACAACAAAGGTAGCAGACGTAGGATCTTCTACATCAGCAGGTGTCTCCATCGGAGTGAGAGCAGGCTGAACTTGCTGAGTGTCAGCTTGGCTTGACGATGCATCGTCTTCTGGCTCTGAGTCCGAGTCTGTGTCTTACATGATAGACACGAGAGAGACAACAAATTTGCCCCCAGGCTTTTGTTTCGCCTTCTTCACTTTAGTCGTGATGACCAAAGGTTTTGAATTCTTGAGGGAGATAACGAAGGGAGATTGACAAGAATTGTGATTTCTTTTTGTCTCTTTAAGAAATACAAACTACAATAGAAAAGGAAAAAAAGGGATCTAACTTCTCAGGAGATTGTGGGGACACGTTGAGATCGACGGTCGCAAGTCATGTATGGGCTTCGCGATCATCCTTCAAATGAGAATATGTGATACTTTGATTCTTTGGCTTGGCTCCTAACCTCAGTTTTTTAAAGGACAAGGACCAAGAGAAGGTCCTATATCCAATGAAAAACCGGGTAAATGGGCTGAAAAGCCGCGTTTAGGCCATGTTGGAGAAGGAGGTGACCTTGCGGGGGTGGCCCCCCAAGGGACGTTGATCACCTTGTGGTGCTTCCGGGAGCAAAGTAGCAGGACTTCGTCTCGATTTCTTTGGGAGAAGTGCAGAACTTCAAGTCGATAGATGTCGATCTGATCCTTCGATGATCCCCTCTCTCTTGGAAATGGATCTCCTTTTATAGGCTTTTGGTAGCCATGGGATGGTTATGGGCTGATGGACCCGAAAAAGGGGGAATCTTCCGTCCTCTCCCTCCACACCCCGGGGGCTGACCTGGGTCTCAGCGGAGGAGGGAAGATCTCGGGCATCAACATTTTTGTACGGGTATGCCAGATTTACTTTCTACTTGGAATTTGGAATGGTGAGAATCCAGAGATTCACCTTCACAAGTAGAAAGGAAATCAATCCTTTTTTCTAACTTTTCAAATTGCATTAACATTAAGAAAAGAGACAAGTTTGTTTTTTTTTTAGAATGCCGTAAGAGGCGATTTTGTTTGTTTGCCGTAAAAGGCGATTTTGCCGTGAAAGGCGATTTTACAAAACTCATCAAATATGAAAGACAAGAATTGTGATTTCATTTTGTCTCTTTAAGAAATACAAACTACAATAGAAAAGTAAGAAGAGGGATCTAACTTCTCAAGAGATTGTGGGGACACGTTGAGATTGACGGTCGCAAGTCATGTATGGACTTCGCTATCGTCTTTCAAATGAGAACATGTGATGCTTTGATTCTTTGGCTTGGCTCCAAACCTCAGTTTTTTAAAGGATAAGGACCAAGAGAAGGTCCTATATCCAATGAAAAATCGAGTAAACGGGCTGAAAAGCCGCGTTTAGGCCATGTTGGAGAAGGAGGTGACCTTGGGGGGGTGGCCTCCCAAGGGACGTTGATCACCTTGTGGTGCTTCCGGGAGTAAAGTAGCAGGACTTCGTCTGGATTTTCAGAGCTTGCATTTGGGATCTATTTTCATCATGCTTTCTTCTTGGAATGGACCTCCTTTTATAGGCTTTTGGTAGCCATGAGGTGTTTATTGGCATTGATGGCCATGATGAGAGCATTGATAAGGAGTTACAAGTTGATTTTGTAACTCCTTTTTCATGGCTTGTGATTGGCTGATGAAGGTAGTGGGCTTTTAATTGCCTTTATGCTTCATGATGATGGGAGTTTCATGGGTTTAATGCTATGATTGCTTGGTTTTGTAACTCCCAAATGCTTGAATCTGATTGGGCCATCCAAAATAATGAGTTAATGACCGCATTAAGTTATCATAAACGGGTCAATTAACGTCATTAAGTGGTCGCCAGGGCATGTGAAGAGTCGCGGGCCGCGCTGCGCCTTTTGAGATTCTTCTTGCGATCATCACAGGTGGCTCCACGCATTGTTTGATGTCGGATTGCGATGCAATTTCAGACATTGATTGATTTTGGCGGGCCGGTGACATCTGTCTTGTCGATTTCACTATCGGTCGGACAGAAAGTGCACTTTCTTGGTCAGCCGGTTGGCGATCTTGAGGCGATCGGTGATGATTTCATGCTTTTGACGGCGGATCCGAGATTTCGACGAAGATCAGTCGTTTCCAAGCATCAAACATTGAATTTTCAGAAAATCACGGAGGCAGGAACACCCGAAACGCGAAAAAGATCGAAAAACGGACGTTTTGGTGCAAAATCTGGAGACCCGAATTTGCAGGGTCGCCGGGCAACCATGCACCCAGGGTCGCCGGCGACCCTGGGCCAGGGTCGCCGGCGACCATAGGGCTTTGGCCCGTTTGGTCGCCGATCGTTGTTTTCGGCCGTTTTTTCGTCTTTTTCGTTCCTTTTTTCTTCGGTATTTTTCTTGACATTTTTCCTCAATTATTGACTTCATTTTCTTGGAGAAAACTTGATGAGAACCCACGCGAAATCAGAGCACAAAGTTTCCCATTTTTCGGGAAAGCCGAAGACTTTGTAGCCGATTTTCCGTCAAGAGTCGAAACTAGGTCAAACGATGTCGGAATGACCTGAAAATTGAGGTGAAGCTTCTTGAGCAGTGGATAGGACCAACCATGGGCTTTTATTTTAGTTTTGAAGCCGTTTGGAGTCTCATCGATGCTTCACTTGATTTTGCTTCGGGGAAAATGCCAAGCTTTGATATGTGGTCAAACGATGTCCGATTGACCTGAAATTTAACGGGGAGCCTATTGGAGTCGTTTTGAGACGTTCCATGGGCTCCATTTTGGATGTCATGGTCCCGGGCTGCTTCGCCACCGGTAGGCTTGATTTTCTCTCGGAGCATCGAAACCTGGTCAAACGTTATCGGAATGACCTGAAATTCGACGTACAGCCTTTTGGAAGCATGTTGAAGCCACTCATGTATTTTGTTTGATGAGTGATGGCTTCTGTGGTTCCCGCTACCGGGAGGCTTGATTTTGCTGCTCGAGCGTTGATGGAGGGTCAAACATTGTCGGTTTGACTTGAAATTTGGCATGGAGACATTCTGGAGTCATCCGTAGGCTCTGATCGAAGTTTTGGTGTCTTCGATGATGTCGCCGCCGGGAGCGCTTGTTTAGCTATCGGAGCAGTGAAATTGGGCCAAACGATGTCGGAATGGCCCAAAACCTCAGGTGTACCCCTCTTTTAGCTGTCTTGAAGGATCTCTCAGTTTCTGTCTGATTCTGATAAGATCTGATGCTTGAAGTAGCCTTGCCTGTTTTATGGCAGGATGCAGCTTCACGAGGCTTCTTGATTTTGAGGAGACATAGTGACTTTTTTGGTGTCAACAGGCAGATTCTGGGCCTGGTCTTGAGGAGTGGAGTTATGTTCCCCCCTCGTTTATCATTGATGTACTGATTTCTGATTCGTTTTAATGAAATTTACAAATTCCTTGTCAAAAAAAAAGACATGGCAAGAGTACAATGGACCTTATTTTCATATAAATTATATAAATTAAAAAGGAAAGAGATAAATGATGGTTGTATTGGAATAGTACCCAAAGAGAAACACGGGAGGGAGGAAACATTGGAGAGGGTGGACTTTGTTGCTGCAAGAGATTATAATGCCTGTGGTTGAAGAAGCCCATATTCTCAGTGAAATTGTCCTTGCTTTTTTTTATTATAAACTTGGAAGTTATATATAAAAAATAAGAATGGAGATTTGGAATATGGATTAAGGGGGCTTTAGATGACTGGTTGATATTGAATGTCTAATCCTTATATTATGGAGCAGGTATAATTAATTAAAAGCAAGTATCATGGAGAAAACCCACAACTATCATGTCCTTGATAAGTTAAAAGAGTGGGTCCCACATCATTAATTTAAATGACTATATAATTAACAGCGGGTACCATGGAGCAATTCCGGTTTGCATTCATTATGGCCATCTGGATCAAAAGTTTTGATTTGCAATCACGTAGCCATTTGGATCCCACAATTGTTATAATCTTGAATAACTTAAAAGAGTGGGCTCCACCTAATTAATTTAAATAGATATATAAATACCAATAGGCATCATGGAGCAATTTCATTTTGCATTCATTATGGCATAGAAAAGTTAAAAGGTAGAACCAATAGTCATTGACAAACATTATGGTGTTCAACATCAATCGAACAAATCGAGACTGATTTCTCAATTGGAAACAGTCCCTTTCATATATATAAATTGTTCACAACATCAAGTGCCACTATTCACAACATCATTGTTCTATGCAAAAAACACAACTATTTCTATGAAAAGAGAAAAATCCACAAACAGAACATGTAATACAACAATTGAATCAATGTCCCCATGCACAAAATAGTCATCAATCGAAGGTCTCCCATTTAAATTGGACAAAAAAAAAAAAGAAAATCCCATTTCTTATTTTATGATCACAGATCGATTAACATCTAAAATTTGAAAAGAATGGAAATAAAAAGCAATGGCAGTTGGGAATTGAAAGGGAAGAGGGGTACCTGTGTATGAGACCTTCCATTTCTTAAACATAGTCAATTGCATAAAAAAGTAAATAAAATCAGTCACTAAATCAAGTACAGGCAAAATATGTACCTCTACCTTTGAAAGAGTGTCAGTTAAAGATCCCAATTCTACGACCACCAGTGAGCTGGTTTTGATGGACGATGAAGACCAAGGAGTGACGTGCGGGGACGACAATGAGAAGAATTTTGAAAGACAAAATGTATTCTGAAAGACAAAATGTAATCAAGCAAGAGAAAGCGGTAGATGGGAGACATGAACGATAAGAAAAATAGAACATTATAAAGAGAGAAGAAACGCCTAATTCATTTACCCATAAAGACTTCCATTTGACCGTTACAAAATTGATGAGGAGAAAGCCAATGTAGCTTCTCCATTTTCCGGAAAAGAACGAAAATGCTGGTAACAGAAAAGAGTTAATAACAAAACATAAATGCATCTTCTTCATCCCGAGAGAGAAGGAAAACGCCTGATTAGGGCTGTGAAGAGTTGGAGGGAGATGAAGAAGGGACGATTTTTTTTCCCGTAAAAGAAAAGGGGTTAGCAGTAACGTGCAAGAAGTCTCCCACACATACAGGCACATGCTTAGGACAATTATTATTTAGGAGTAATGATGGACGATGCAAGTCAATTGGCCAGTATTATTTATTTAGGAGTAATAATGGACGATTGGCTGGTGTCAATCAATCAAAAGGCCTGATATTAATATACATGTCACAATCAGAGAATGGTCAAAATCGAATTTGAAATTGGCAATGGAAACAGTGGCTATCATATATATGAATTGGTTTGCATATTTCGAGCAACTCAACAATTTATACTCTCTTTTAGGCTGTTTTTCTTCCTTTGTTTTCTCTCTTTCATTTTTCTCTTTTTTCTTTTCTTTATTTTTTCTTCATTCTTTCTTTTTATAGGTCTTTTAAGGTAGTTAAGTTTGGGTTAGGTCAACTAAGATTTATATTCCTGTTTATCCTTTTGCCTTTAGAAACGGTCTTTTTTCCATTGATCACTTTCCTTTTATTTAAGATACGTAATGTTTAGCCCTCATTTGAATCCAATAAGAATAATTCAAGAATTTAGTTTCAAAAAAATAAGATTCAATCTTTAAGTTCGAGTTCAAGTTCAATTTTTGTGGTTTGAAAAAAAATTAATTTTCAAATGCAAGGTATTTTCCAAATCTGAGAAGCTCATAAATTTTATTTGTCCAAAAATTACTAAGCGGATGTTTGAATACATGCACAACATAATATCATACATTTAAATATTGTAAGATCTCATAATCATAGAACAAAAATAGTGTCATCTATATAATAAGGGAGAGCAGTATTTGAATCCCTGGACATTTTGGACCCTTGGATTTATGTACATAAATTCTAGGGCCGAGAAGGGATTTAAGAGCTTGGTAATTTTGTAATTATTTGAAAACAAATGGGCAGTAACTTTTTACTAAGGACAAGAGGATACGAGAGTGTCATTGATTTTCTGTGAAATTACGAAACCTGCCATTATCTTTTCCCAGAGGATATGGGAGTGTCCTTGGTTTTTTGTGAAATTATGAAACTTGCCATTATCTTTTCAAAACCTCCTTGCAAGTAAAGATATGATTAAATACACGGCTATGATTGCAATTGAGTGATTAAACGGTGTGGAATTTGGGCTCACAACTTACCAGTTTGCCTCTTCACATATATATGTTGTTTTTCACGGATTGTGGAATCTGGGCTAACTTGGATTGTTTTGGTAGCAGATGCAAACGTGGCTTGCATGAAATTAAACTAGACTGCTTATAGTAGTGGGCCACTTCTGGTATTCAATGGTGGTTAAACAAGGGTCCAATTGGCTGGGCTGTTTTACCTAAAAAAATAAAATCTGGCTAGGCTTGATTTGAAGCTGATTGATCTAATGGGCCTGGGTAACCTTCTCTCCCTCCGTGGTCTTTGCTGGACCGGGAGCTGCATCTGTGCCTGTGACACCAAGAGTAGTATCTTCAGGATTAGAGGAGTGGCCCTGAGTAGGGCCCATGTAGAGACTCCTCTATACGGAGAGCGCCAAATTTTTGAGAGCACATAGTGAAAGTGTGACTAGTGTTTTTGTTTGGGTCACACTTAATTTAATCCATTTTGTTATGTATTTTGATAAGGACGCATAGAACTTTCTTTTGGACAAACCTTATATATCAATGTATAAATTCTTTTGTTTTAAACTTGAATATTATGTATAGGATTGTGCAGGGTTATGATGATCATTTGATATAAGCTTCCGCTATTTTAACTGTTGATAGATAGTTTCAGTGAGTTCGACTCACGAGTGGAATAGTTTTCTCCTTCGTGTGCTTGTATTTGACTCGCGACAGCTACAATCACACGGGAGTACGTGTGTTCCACCTCGGGGATTGCCCTAGCCCAGGGTGATTCGGGACCGGGATGTGACATACGTAAGTATGGAAATTTGTTAAATTATGGGTTGTGTTAGTTGTTAGGGGTCAAAAGAAGAGTAATTAGATTTAGTTGTGCTCAGAGCATGGTGCGTTGTGCCTTCAGGCACGGGCAATGACTAGTATTACTATATTGTGTCACTTATGGTGTTTGGTAATTTCCAAAAGTTTCAATATACCTTTGAAGTGTTTTGGCAATTTATAAAAAAACTCACAAGATGATATACTGAATAAGAAATAAAGAGAAAGTAATCAATTGACCCAATGCACGACCCACTGATTAGTAATCGCATGTGTCAATAATCATAGTAAGACTCATCTATAACTGTGAAAAAATCATTAGATTAAATGTTAAAACCATGAGATCCAAGCAATATTATTTAATTAGGGTGAGTCCTCTAAATGTTGGTAACCATAGTATGATACATTTGATGGTGATTATCACAAATGGCCCAATATAGTTTTTTTAAACCTTATCTAATGTCAAACGTCATTGATGAATCCATCCACCATTTGATGTTGGTGGTCATATTAACACTAGAAAGCTATCAAATAGTGGGACCCATTTAATGATGGTAAATTGATAATTGCAGTCACATAATTCAATCTTGGTAATCTGTATGAGACCTGACTAATTTTGATACTATGGCAGCAACCTAATGTTGGTGATCACAATGAAAGCCTCCAGTGTGGCATTTGTAGGACCCACCTAATATTAATAATTAATAAGGATTATCTAATCATGATATGACTATAGGACCCCACATTAAATTTGTAAGTACCGTGGGACTAATATAATATTGGGGTCATAGTTGCACTCCTGTAAGAATTGTGAATGTTAAAACTTATAGCGGGCCACTATAATTAATGGATGCTTATGAAATCTCCAATGGTTTTTAGTAAAACTCTCTATTCATATTTAGAAAATGTTTTTTTTTAGATTATTATATACACCATATAGTTGAATAATCTAATATAAAGGTTTTTGAAAGAAAGTGAGATATTGTAAGATACTTTTTAAGTTATCCAAACACCTCATAAGATATCTAAAATTATCTCACATCTTGACTTCCGAAAAGGATAACATTATTTTTTCTAATTTATGAAATGCTATGGCTTCTAAAGAAAAATCATCTACGTGTGTAGGGCTTATCACCAACGAGGTCTATGCGTGCCTACTGAGCATGGGATCGACTGGAATTTAAAATATGGGTTGACCCTACTGGTGTATAGAGATGGGGCCTCATGTGATCATTCTAACTCCTTCATCAACGGTCCGTAACTTTTCACTAATAAAACTGGCCCCACTATGAGGTGCATGAAAAAGAGGTGTGCACAAAATAAAACCTAAATTCAATTTACCCATACATATTCTTTTTGTTTAAATTTCATTTACACTATATTTGATACTAGTTAATCACTTTACTTCTTAATATGGTCTTGGGTGGTTATACTTTTTTTAGTAAATTAGCAAAAGGTCCCTCATAGAGGTCTCGTAAGGCCTCAAGTCCATCAACTTTTTCTCTAAGGCCTGTAGTCCATATAGCTGGACATATTTCGACGAGAGGTCCCTATATACGGTTTTGATGACTGATTTGCTCTTTCAACTGTTTTTGGCATAGAATTTTGAAATTTAAAATTTAAAATTTTCCGTTTCCCCTCTTTCAAAGATCATCCAGTTGGCAATGAGAATACGTCGGACAGGTTCTCCATTGTAGAAGACGCCTCCCACCCCTCTCTCTTCCTCTTCTTCTTCTCTTTACATTTTTTTTTTCTTTTCATCAATGGCGCTCCCAAAAACCCTAGCGCATCCTCTCTTCAACATGACGAAGATCTTGTCCCAAACCCCAATCTCTGCAAATCCGACCCCAAACACCTTCTTTAGGAAGTTTTTGATACTCCTCAATTTTCAGGAAGTTAACTCCCGGAATCAGTCCACTATGCACTGCCACCTGTAAGGTTCCATCTGTAAACAATTCCTTAAGAATTGGAACTACCTTGCAATAGAATAGGTAGTCACTTGCACGTTGTAGTTTGTTGGAAATAACAGGGCCAACTCTGTAGTTGTTATTTCATAGCCGTTGGAGGCTGGAAAAGCATGTATTTATTGTAGTCATCTAAAATGAAATAAAGCAAGTGAATTATTCTTTATCAATTGAGTATTATCAAGGTACAATCTCCCTCCTGAGATTGAGTCTATATTTTCTTGAACCTTCTCTGAGCAGTGAAACCAGTTTCAGTCACCATAGCTCGGGGGCGAAAGAAAAACCTTAACAATTTGGTATCAGAGCACGATCAAGGTATGGCCGAAAATACATGTGCTGCACATATGGAAGAGAGAATACGACATCTTCAAGCTTCTCATACGGTGCTTCAGGAAACCTCGGAGCAGCATCGTGCTCATTTAAATGAAGTTCTACAGAGAGTGAATGAGCTGCGTACAGTCTTGCAGGAAAAAGATGATCAAGCCAAACATCACCGAGGCCTACAGGGCCATCTTTTGGTAGCAATGGCGGTATCCAAACACGCACCATGAAGCTTGACTTTCCACATTTTGATGGCACAAACCCGAGTGGGTGGTTATTCAAAGCAAAGCAGTATTTCGCATATCATCAGGTACCTACGGAGCAGTGGCTGACAGTAGCCTCCCTCAACATGAATGCGGATGCTCTGGAATGGTACCAATGGTACATGGAGTATAAGCCAAAGGGGAGTTGGGAGGACTTCGTTGCAGCTATGGATTCTCGCTTTGGCCCACCACAGAGTGAGGATTACGCTGGGAAACTTTCCAAATTGAGGCAAACCTCTACTGTTATACGGTACCAACAAGAGTTTCAGCGACTCTCAAACCACGTTAGAGGCTTATCCGAGGCTTATCTCATTAGCCTTTACCTCAACGGACTCCGGGATGAAATTCGGATTGGTGTCCAGAAGATGAATCCCTCCTCCCTACCGGATGCACTCAGCTTAGCCCGACTGCAGGAAAAGGAAGCCAACCTTAGGCGTCGGGTGTAGCGGCCAGAGGTTGGGAAGTAAAATCTAGCAGACACTTCCAGTGCATCAAAACCACCCGCCCCTACTATCAAAAGGCTAACACTTGCTGAAGCACGAGCGAGAAGGGAAAAAGGCCTCTGTTACAATTGTGACGAACAGTATACACCAGGCCATCGCTGTAAGACTCAGACACTTTTCTGGGTTGAAGGATTGCTGGGAGACGACATTGTAGAAGATGTCCACAATTTGGCACCTCTAGAGTTACCTGCAAGTAATGAAGTAATTAATGAAGACCAGTTTCCTCAAATTTCATTACATGCAATTGCAGGAACTCATGCCCCACAAACCATGAGAATATCAGGTACATTGCTGCAGTGCCAACTGACCATCCTAATTGATAGCAGGTCAACTCACAATTTTATTGACCCTATCATAGTTAGGAAGGCAAATATTCCCACCCATTCTGATGCAATTTTTGAGGTGATGGTTGCAAATGGGGAAAGGTTGAGAGGGAATGGCTTGTGTAAAAACATCACCATCCATTCGCAAAGGGTCCCAATCATGGCTGACTTTTACCTCTTGTCCTTAGGGGGCGTAGATGCAGTGCTTGGAGCCCAATGGATACGCACACTGGGCCCGGTATTATGGGATTTTTCCAATTTATCTATGTCTTATAAAGCCAATGGATGTGAATATCATCTCAAGGGCCTACCTACATCTAGCACACAGATTGTAGGGCCAAATCAAGTTGCCAAGCACTTAAGGATTTCCGGGCAAGCTTATGCAATTCACTTCCTGACGGTGGAGATGTTACCACAATCCACTATGGTGGAACAAATCCATCAATTGGTGGACGACTATGCTGATTTGTTTTCCGAGCCATGGGGCCTACCACCTCGGCGACAACAGGATCATGCAACTCCTCTTATTGAAGGTACCTCTCCCATCAATGTTAGGCCCTATAGGTACCCTTACTATCAAAAGAATGAGATTGAGAAAATTGTAAAAGAATTGCTACATGATGGGGTGATTCGACACAGTACATCCCCGTTTTCATCCCCCGTTCTTTTGGTCAAGAAAAAAGATGGGACATGGCGCATGTGCATTGATTATCGTTCCCTAAACAAGGCCATGATAAAAGATAAATTTCCAATTCCAGTAATTGACAAATTGTTGGATGAATTAAATGGGGCCACAATTTTTTCTAAATTAGATCTCAGATCTGGCTACCATCAGATTCGAGTGAAAGACGAGGATGTATCTAAAACCGCCTTTCGAACACATGAGGGACACTATGAATTTTTGGTCATGCCATTCGGATTGACCAATGCCCCATCAACATTTCAAGCTCTCATGAATGAGGTATTCAGCCTACATTTGAGAAAATTTGTTCTCGTATTTTTTTATGACATCCTAGTCTACTCAAAAAATTTGAATAAGCATATGCAGCAACTCAGAATAGTCCTTGATCTTCTTCGTCGCCATAGCTTGTTTGCAAAAAAATCAAAATGCATTTTTGGCAGCACCGAGATCCAATATTTGGGTCATATTATTTCCAAGGATGGGGTCGTAGTGGACCCACAAAAAATTCAGGGGGTCACCACTTGGCCCACTCCAACATCATTGAAGAGCCTAAGAGGATTTTTGGGCTTGACTGGCTATTATCGCAAGTTCATCAAAGGGTATGGCATAATTGCGGCACCCATGACCGCCTTATTGAAAAAGAATGCGTGGGGATGGAATTCATTGGCTGATGCTGCTTTTCAATCACTAAAGCAAGCAATGACAACAGCATCTGTGTTAGTCCTTCCTGACTTTTCAATTCCATTCATTATTGAGTGTGATGCCAGCGATTCGGGAATTGGTGCAGTTATCATGCAGCGGGGCCGCCCTATTGCATACCTTAGCCACACCTTGCAAGGGCGCAATCTGGACCTATCCACCTATGAAAAAGAATTTCTTGCGATAATTATCGCTGTTAAAAAATGGCGACATTATCTACTTGGCAGGCATTTTGTGATCCGGACAGACCAATGAAGCCTCAAATATATTCTGGAACAACGAATTGCCAACCCCAACCAGCAAAGGTGGTTATGCAAATTGATGGGATTTGATTACATTGTGGAATATAAAATGGGGAGGGATAATACGGTTGCAGACGCTCTCTCACGGGTTAGTGATTGCACCGTTGCCTCCATGTCATGCCCAGTACCAACGTGGACTGAAAGTTTCAAGAAGGAAACTATAGAAGCCCCTTATTTCAAAGAGTTAAGAGATCGTATGGCTCAAGGCACCTTGGATCTATCTAAATATACTATCCAAGATGGTATTTTTTATAGAAAAGGTTGCATACTCCTGGAGCCCACATTGCCATTGCGGAAGCAAATTTTTGAGGAGATGCACAACTCACCATCTGCAGGGCACTCCGGGTTTCACAATACATCACGCAGGATATCTAACTCCTTTTATTGGTCAGGTTGGAGGAAAGATGTAAAAAAATGGGTCCATGAGTGTGATGTTTGTGAAAAAGTTAAAAATGAAAATGTTCCACTGCCGGGTCTACTACAACCACTGCCAATTCCTGATGAAGTTTGGAGACACATTTCTATTGATTTTATCGATGGCCTACCAATCTCATCATCCAGGTCCGTTATTTTTGTGGTTGTTGATCGCTTAAGTAAGTATGCGCACTTTATTCCATTATCTCATCCTTACACTGCACAGTCAGTTGCAAAGGTCTTCTTTGACAATATTTTCAGATTACATGGATTGCCAGCATCCATTGTTTCGGATCAAGATCCAGTGTTTACAAGTGGGTTCTGGCAAGAACTTTTTAAATTGCAGGGTGTCAAATTGCAGATGAGTTCCTCTTATCATCCACAATCCGACGGCCAAACAGAGGTACTGAATAGATGTCTGGAAAATTACTTACGATGTTATACCTCTGATCAACCCAAACAGTGGGTACGATGGCTGCCCCTGGCAGAGTGGTGGTACAACACTACTTTTCACACAGCCACTCAAACCACACCGTACCAAGCTGTCTATGGAGTCCCACCTCCTACACTACTTTCTTACATTCAAGGCACCACTCGTCTCCAGGCAGTGGATGACGAGCTGAAAGATCGGGAAAAAGCCTTGAAATTACTACAAGATAATCTAAGCCGTGCTCAGGCTAGAATGAAGCAAAATTCAGACAAGCACAGGTCTGAGCGTCATTTTGATGTTGGCGATTGGGTTTACCTTCAGTTACAACCTTATCGCCAAAGCTCAGTAACTGCCCGCAGGTCACAAAAATTAGTTGTCCGTTATTATGGACCCTTCAAGGTACTCCAGAAAGTTGGGACGGTTGCATATCGCTTGGATTTACCACCTGATAGTAAGATTCATCCAGTCTTTCATGTGTCCAAATTAAAGAAAAAATTAGGGGAGGTTATCCAACCACATGGTCAATTACCACCACTTGCTGAAGATGGTTCTTTGCACCCAATTCAAGAAGCTATTTTAGCAAGACAATTAGTTAAAAGAGGCAACTCAGCAGATGTAGAGGTCCTCATTCAATGGCATGGCTCTCCAGAATCAGATGCTACTTGGGAACGCTTCAAAGTTATTGAGGAAACATTCCCAAAAGTCAACCTTGTGGACAAGGTTTCTCTGACGGGGAAGGATTGATACTCCTCAATTTTCAGGAAGTTAACTCTTGGAATCAGTCCACTATGCACTGCCACCTGTAAGATTCCATCTGTAAACAATTCCTTAAGAATTGGAACTACCTTGCAATAGAATAGGTAGTCACTTGCACTTTGTAGTTTGTTAGAAATAACAGGGCCAACTCTGTAGTTGTTATTTCATAGCTGTTGGAGGCTGGAAAAGCATGTATTTATTGTAGTCATCGAAAATGAAATAAAGCAAGCGAATTATTCTTTATCAATTGAGTATTATTAAGCTACAATCTCCCTCCTGAGATTGAGTCTATATTTTCTTGAACCTTCTCTGAGCAGTGAAACCAATTTCAGTCACCATAGCTCGGGGGCAAAAGAAAAACCTTAACATTTTTTAAACCCTCCTTCATAATCAAACCAGAGCGGATTCCTCCGCCAGTGCTTCTTTCAGCCGAGAACGGCGTGGACGACTGCTAGTTCCAACAGCGAACGGTGGGGAGTCTGGCAATGGCGACTTGAAGCCTCTGCGATTTCTGCGATTTTTGGTTTGGAAAGCCAAATCCTCTTCCTCTGCAGCGCGAGCAACGCCTGGGAACACTGCAAGGCGTGGTGATGCTTCTCCATCAATGTGCATCACAGACATTCCGGTCTCGGCAACAACTTCCCCGGTCACAGAAAGTGGGCAAAATTGAGCCCTGTTTGGTCTCTTATCCTCTGCAACAGAGAACTAAGGCGCAGTCTGCAGTCTTCTCCGGGAACGAACGACGACGGGCTTCTTTTTCTTTCTTTTCTAATAACGACCAGAACTAATTTTCGTTCACCATTCAAGAACGGCGCATCGATTCTCTCCTCTCCTCCAGTTAACCCTTTTTCTCCGATTCAAAACTGGACCTAGAACGAGATGTGTGGCCCACCTCAATTAATTCAGAATCCTCTGATTTATTCTCCAATGTAGAACCTGTGCAGCGACGTTTGTTAGATCCCGACCCAAGTTAGCTCGATTAGCGCTAATTAAGTGAGTGTTTAGTCTTAAGTAGGCTTAGTAGTCATTGAGTTAGAATATGATTGATTTTAGTTTTGGGCATAGCTTTGGGAGTTTTGAGAGCGTTTAGTATTAGTCAGACACACTTAGGGAAGCCCTGAGTGCACATGTAAGCATGGGAGGATGATCCTGGTTTTTCCAATTTTAATTGTGGTTTTGATTTTTCATTTGAATGGCTTTGCCATTTTCTACAACTTTTGTATTTAGCCGTCTCTGTTTGAAGCGTAGAAACCCAAGTTTTGGCCCAAAAGCGGTAAAACTAACTTTTCACACTCAAATCTAGACACGAATTTCGAAATCTCAAAACCATGTCAAATTTATACTTTTCGGAAACTAGATTTTTCGAGGATCATTTCATCCTACTTCGTCAATCTCATTCAGAGCTTGCAAGACCATGTTTTAGCCAACGCAAGATTTAGACCTATTGGGCCCTGCCTTCAAGTCACTTAAACCTCTCTTCTTCCTCACTCACATTTCCCATTTTCAAACCCACTCTCCCTGTTTCTAATACTTAAGGAAAAACTTGCAGAGAACCATCTTTTTCTTCTCTAATCTTTCTTCCCTTGCATGCCTCACTTCTTGGCTTCCAAATGAAGATCTAAGCACATCATTTTCTTCTTCTTCCTTCAAGCTTCAGCAGGACATCCTTGTGCAAAAAAACCTACAACCTTTCCTCCTCCATCTAGCTATTCTCTTCTTGGTTAGGTAGCTAGAGGTAAGAGCTTCTCTCATTGTCTTCAATAGAGTCTTTTGAACTCCTAAGGAGCTTGTTCTCCTAACATGCAACCCCATTTTCGAAATGGGTTCTTGTTTTTCAAATTTGTGGGTTTTTGAGTGGATTTTTTGGGGCTTTTTGTAGATTTTGGCTCAGCTCTTGGGTAGGATTGCTTGAGGGGGGATTTGTGTGTCTTTTGGGGCGAAGGCAAGTAATCTTTATAAGATTGTGGTTGCATTTATGTATGAGTTGCATTTTTATTATTTTAAAGTGCATCAAATTGTGTTGTTAAACTTTCTAATTATGTGATTTTTAGACTCTCCCTTGTTGGTTTTCATTTCCTTACATGCATTGATGTCAATGGCTTTGCAAAATTCTGAAATCCTGTTTTGGATTGTAAGTCTATGTTTTGTGTAGTATATGGAATGGTTTTGATGATTTAAATGGAAATGGTTGGCTTAATTGTGGATTGAATAGTTTGGAAATGTTTGAATTGATCCATTCAGGAGCATGGAGGCTTAGGGAATTGCAGGCAATTCAGAAATGAAATGAAGGGAAGAAGGGATCAGAAAAATGTGAAGAATGGAATGCATTTTTGCACTTAGCAAGCGCAAGCAGCATCATGTCTGCTCGAGTGACCGTAGGGTCTGCTCGAGTGACCAGGCCACTGCCTAGCGTAGGAAAAGGCAGAAGCCTGTCCTCTTGGAGCAGTTCAAGACAGAGACCTGTCCGCTTGAGAGGACCTTTGGGTCGGCTCGAGTGAACAAGCCTCTGTGTCAAGCTCTCTTGAGCGGAGAGATGACCGCTCGAGCAGACTTGGAGAAATTCCAAGACTGTTTTATTTTCTTTCGAAGGCTTCTTAGGGAATGAAAACTAGACTATGTTAAGGGCTTTAGCTTGACATTGTACAATTGAAAATCCAAAATGTATTCTAACTTTAGGGACACCAATTCATTTTATCTTACCGACAGTTACGTTTCAATTACACAAAGGTCAATGAAAGGTCTTAGCATATGCTTGATAGACTTCGTGTTCAAATTTTAGTTTTGATACAATGAATATCGTCGTGTACTCGTTTTAAATTTCAAGTATAAGCTCGTTTGAATATTTGTTTCAAGAATAATAAAGGAGATCACTTCCTAAGTTCGATATGCATATAACCTATGCTATTTTACTAGCCATGTCTTGCCTCGTTTTGACAAGTGATTTTTCCCTTAATTTCGATCTGGTAAGAATGTGTATCGCCGCGTTTGTGCATTTATGAATTCAAGTGAACACCACTGAGCTTGGATTGCCCCTTCAATCAGATCCATTGTATGGGGGTCCTTAAACATGTGGATTATTTACAGATTAGTCGTGTTTTATAATACACATCGTGCTTGTTTCAGTTCGGCGGCCGGCTCCCCGTCTACCTCGTGTGATGTGGGATCGTGTTTTGCGTGTCATGCTTACTCTTATCATCATGTATGATGGAGGAAGGATGGGCTCAATGTAGACTAACTATTCATGATATTATATGTATTCATGCTAGTTCGTGTATTTGAAAATATCTCATCAGGAACTGTTTTAACTTCGGTAAATAGTTTTAACATTGTTTCTTCAAACTCCAATTGTTATATGCTCATGCCTAAATTGATTACCTGCCAAACTATTATGTTTGATACTTGTTGTTATGGTGCCCAGGTGCAAGTGACGTTGCCTTTAAGAAGAAGCGTCAGGAGGAGGCTGTTGGGCCAACCCCAGCTAGAGAGTGGCAGCCCGACGACGTCATCTAGACGTCAGGTGGGATCTTGAGAAACGTTTCATTTTGTATTGGGTGTCATTATTTATACTTTTGGATGTATTGGCCTTTGTTGGCCTCTTATGAGATATAAACTTGAATTAACATACTTTTGTTTAACCTTGAAGTATATATATGTTGGGAATGCTATGTTACATTTATTCCTTCTTATTTTATATCTTGATGTTTATTCATGAAATGGAAATACTTATGCTTTGTCTAGACACGATTTGCTACACGCTTCCACAAACCATGATCGTGTGAGTTAGTCCCGTTCTCGGGATCCTCACCATGGGAACCTGTGGGAAACCATAACCGTACACGTTTCACGGGCACGGGTCTTGGTCCGGGGTCGTGACAACGTTAGATCTACACCAAATAAAGAACCTCTTTGAGATCCGAAACAATCACTTTTGTTGATCGTGTACAACAACAATGTTCTGATACCAATTCGTCGTGATCGTGTGTGCAGAAGCGTGTGATTAACAAGCAAACAAATCAAGCCACATGAAAGAGAACACAGATTTACGTGGTTTGGTAATTTCACACCTACGTCCACGGACAAAGCTCGTCTTCTTCTTCTCCACTAAATATAGTTTTTTTTCGCCACTGTAGCTTTCTGATTGTCACGACCCCAGACCGGGTCCCCGACTTAATCCGAGATTAGGACGAGTTAGATGATGATAAAGGCCAAGTGCATTTGTTTATTTGGCTAATACGTACACTGATTAATAAAGAGTATAAAATGATCCGTGCACGTGATTTCCCACAGGTGTCTGCGGTGAGGATATCACACATACATAACATTTCATTTAAGGTGCGGAAGTGTGTAGCAAATCAAGTATGTAAATTCATTCCATAATCACAAGAGTGATAGCACAAGTGTTTGAATCATGATGTCAGAGTGAGCAATGATCATTATAGCATTTCCCAAAAAGATAAAGTTAAATGTTTATCAAAAGATCAATTAAATTATCACTCCCAAAAAATGAAGGCCAACAAAGGTTAGTACAACCAAAAGAATCCCAAACAAAATGAGTTAGTCACCATTCCTAAAATGTTTCGTATCTCAAGGCTTGACCGATTGTCTAAACGACATCGTCAGCCTTCCATTCTCATTCTCGTTGCGGCACGCCGGCCGCCTCCTCCAGCTCCTCCTCGGGATAATCGGCATTTGGACCTGAGTACCAAAGAATGGGTCAGACACGACGAACTAGCAGGTGGGTGAACAGATATAACAACACAATAATATTTAAAAGTACCTTAGAAAACATTGAAACATGTTTAAACAATAAATTTCATGAAAGAGAGTGCATCATTATTTAGAAACTCATGTGCAATATGAAAACATGTAAAGGTACCAAAGATGAAGGAACTAGCAAGATGACAACCACACAAAGCTAAATTCTCTATCACCAAAGTGATGAGAGCACATCGAGGCGTTGAACTCAAGCACACAAAATGATGAGAGTCAACGAAATATATAAATACATATAACTATACCAGACCACGGCCACGGACCAGGTATAGGGACAGGACGGGATCCAGGTTGCAGTTGGCGGGAATGGGAGGAGGACTTTCAAGTCAGTGGATCAGGCCAACAAGGTCATCCAAGCTTAGTGGTGCCGATTCATAGGTTACATGAAAGAAGTCGAGACATGTACAAATATGCATATAAAGTAAAACACATATACGGGCTGAGCGGGGTGCCCATAGGCACAAATATCACTTTGTTATCGGGAAATGCAAAACGGGGCAAACAAATGCTACAAAAATGCAATTTCAGTCTTTTCGGGCATGACTACTCATGTAGTATGAATTTTGAGAAGTGTATATTAAAATTCGAGTAAAACAAAACATAAATGGATTTCCAAATTTCTGGACCAAGCATTGAGGGTTCAAGATTAAAACAATGTGAATAAGGGTCCTGTATGTCGGTTTAGATTTTGACTTGGTACTCTATGAGATTCGGAGACATTCTGAACTCCCTATACACATTGGTAAGTTTAAAAACCATCAAAGAATCTTTGTGATGGGGTTCCTTTATCAATCAGCTCCATACTTCACCTCCTAAGTCTCACCTTCACATTTGGGCCCCACCAGTCCTCTTCCAATCATTTAAACATCCTTCCCAGGCTCCTAACACAGCCCTAGGTGAACAATGTATGTGGCTCGAGCGAACCTAAAGTTCGCTCGAGCCATGGGCTCTCTAGAAGGGGTTCACTAGTTCACTCGAGCGAACCTGCCCAAATTAGGTTGGCTCAAACGAACTGTCAAGTTAGCTCGAGTCAACTGTCCTCTAGATGGGGTTTCTCTCGAGCAAACTGTCACATAAACCTGTTCTAATGTGCAGTTCGGCTCCTTCTTTTCTTCTCTATGCATAGATTTCTAAGCACCCTTTTTGCACAACAAAATGAGGGCTTATAACCTTCTCAAACCCCACTTATTCCTCCATTTAGATCTCTCCATAAAATGCATCACATCCATCTCATTCTTCTTCATTTCATCAAAGGAAACCCAATCATGTATGAGATTCATACAGCCCATGAAACAGGCTGTAACAAAATCAAATGTACACATTTCCAAAAAGTTAAGCAAGAGGAAAAAGGCCTACCAGTATACATATTTCGAAATCAATGGAAAATCATGGAAAGAAGCATATATATTAAATCACCAAAAGCATTTAATGGAAAACCACATTCATCATAAAACATTAAAACACTTAAACATCCATTCATCCACTTGCCTTAGCTCCCAAACAAGCTAAGGAAGCTTCTAATCTCACTCTTAAGCCAAAGGTCACAAAGCTACATAAAAAGCCCCAAAACAAAAACCCATTTAGAACCCTAAATGGTCAAAACAAGGAATGGAGAAGAAAGAGTTTACAATAATGGAGAAGAAAGCTCTCTAGGGTTAGAAAAACCCAAATCTAAGAGATGGAAGGAAGGGCTTACATGGAAGTTCTTCAAATGACAAAAGCTAGCTCAAGGGAGACCCCAATGTGGATGGATTCCTCTTCTAATGGTGTCCAAGATAAGCTCTCATGGAGAGGAAGAAGGAGATGACCTCCATTGCTCCATTTAGGTGAGATTGGAGAGGAAAAAGGTGAAGAAGCAAGAAGAAGGGGGAGAAGAAAAAAGGAAAAACCTTAGCTTGGGCTGGAATTTTTGAGCTGGAAAAAAGAAGGGGAAAAAGGGTTCTTTTTATAACAAATGGAGATGGGCTCCACCACTAGAAATTCTTGTAGGGTTAAAACATGGTTTTCGGGGCCTCGGATGAGTTTGTGGAAGAAGGGAAAAATGATCGTCGAAAAATCTAGTTTCCAAAAAATATGTATTTCAAAGGTTTTGGAGACATCAAATTTTGAGTGCAGATTTGGTGTGAAAAGACTGTTTGGCCCTTGAAGTTGAAAAAGTCGGGTTTCGGGGTTTCGAACAGGGACGGAGTCAACACGAAAGTTGTAAAGATTGATGAGGTAAGTCAAATGGAGCTAAAACATGAATTATCAGAAATCTCAAATAATCCCCTATGTACACGCAAGATCGCTAAAAAAAAACCTCCAAATGGTCCCACTAGACCAAAAAAGGCTCTCAAAATTTTTCCAAAGCTATAAAGAGCTATTCTAATCCCAACCTTAACCAAAATTCACTAATCTCACTTAGAGCTAAAAAACAACCTAATTAATGCTAAACGAGGTCACTCGGATCGGGGCCTTACACCGATCGTTGTCGAACGTAATCGACGGTGCTGCGCCATTGCCAGAAAAGGAACGCCACAAGGTTGTTATATCAGTTTTTATAAATCTATATGAGCTTTTACGAAATTTAACTAAGTCTTTGTGAAATTTATCTAAGTTTTTGTCAATTTTAATTGAGTTTTAACAAATTTATGAGTTTTTGTAAAATTTATCTGAGTTTTTCATTTTTTGTCAAATTTATTTTAGTTTTGCGCAAATTTATCTGAGTTCCTAAACAACTTTCTCTGAGTTCTGGAAAAATCTATTTGAGTTTTTGGTTAATTTGTCTGAGTTCTGGAACAAATTAATCTAAGTTCTAGTTAAATCTATTTGAGTTTTTGGCAAATTTATTTGAGTTTTTGGAAAATATAGCTAAGTTTTTGAAAAATTTATTTCCATTTGGCAAATTTTAAATTATTTTTTGAACTAAACTCAGGCTGTTCATTTGAAATTTATTTGCATCTTTTGAAATAAATTTAACTGAGTTTTGACAAAAATACTTGAGCTTTTAGCCAATTTTTCTGAAATTTGGAATTTTGGTTTATCTTAGTTTTGGAAAATTTATTTGTATTTTTTAAAATTTATTTGTGACTTGTAATTTTATTTACATCTTTTGAAATTTATTTGCGTCTTTTGAAGTTTATTTATATTTTTTGAAATTTATTTGAATCTTTTGAAATTTATTTTCATCTTTTGAAATTTATTTATATTTTTTGAAATTTATTTGGATCTTTTGAAATTTATTTGCATCTTTTTAAATTGATTTTTATTGTTTGAAATTTATTTATATTTTTTTAAATTTATTTTGATCCTATGAATTTATTTGCGTCTTTTTCAATTTCTCCGCATTTTTTTAAAATTTATTGCATTTTTTGAAATTGTAGCGTTTTTTGAAATTTATTTGCGTTCTTTCGAATTTATTTGTATTGTTTGAAATTTGTTTGTGTTTTTTTTTAGAATCTATTTGTATTTTTTATTTTATTTAAGTATTTTGAAATTTATTTTCTTCTTTTTAATTTTTATTTATATTTTTTGAAATTTATTTGGTTCTTTTGAAATTTATTAGGCCAATTAAATGGTAGTTGGCCATTATTAATGGCATATCCCACTAATCGTGTGATATGATTTTGAAAAAAGGGTAAATTAGTCATTTTAGGTTTTCAAATTTGAAAAAATGGCCTATCACACTATGAAAAAATATTATGGATCTAAGGCAATAAAGTGAAAAGTTCAAGGACCCGTCGTCGAATGCCCCTACTTTTTTTTTTTATGGACCAGTGATTTGGAAAAAAATAACTGCCCATGCATTTTTTAGGGGAGCATGCGTTCATAGTTTTCACTCGGGGCTTTATGGAAGCTTGGCTTGCTCTATCATCGAGCCAGATAATAAAGGTCACCAGCCCACGAGCCTGTTACGCCAGGCCCATATATGTAACCTGTGCTTTGCCTGAGACGGTCTGTGCTGCGGCCCATTTTATTAGCCTAATCTAATGGCCCATTTCTGGCTCAATACAAGCCGAGCTCCTATTAGGCTCATGCTGACCCAACCCATGAGGACCCATATACAGACAGGGTTGGGGTGGAGTGTTATTAGACAGTTCTCAACAGTATTTTGTATTTATTTATTATTTTACTTATTCAAAAATTAACTTTAATTTTCTACTTAGAATACCCTGAGAAGGACATCTAATTTGAAAATGTCCCAGATATTTTCAAAGATGATGATTAAAAACAGTATATGAGCATTTGAGTATTTCAAAAGAGTATAATAGTTTTTTATATTTCTTTCAATCATATCTTCACCATAAATCTGTCTTTGAAAAAATACAAAAATACTTTTATGTCACTTCTCAAGAACTTTCTTTAATAAATCATGTAAGAGAAATGATCAAGTCCAACCCAAATGACCTAGTGGGGCGTCTCTTAGCTACCTTTATATATAAATGGTTGAAAAAGAATGTTTTACATGGATTCCAATTGACTTAGATACTAACTTCATTAGATGGTTATGATCATCAAAATCAAGTTGAGGCTTGGGCCATCTAAAAATTTAAAGAAAACAATCTCAAAATTAATTCTGACATTCTACTATACAGACTGAAGTATCAAAAGAAGACATCCCACCATCAACATTTAATTAACAAGGCCCATGAAGTGAATTTTGGGTTTAGTTTGAGATGTAAGAAAAATAAGAGAAGATAAAAACTTGTCATGAGGGTATTTTTATCAATTTTCAAAATATTTCTACGGAGGATACTTCATCGATAGAAATACGAAAAACTTTTATATTTTTTTTTGAAAGATTCAAATCATCATATACTTTTTTCGAAAATAGCTAAAAGTCCTATGCTTTTTTGAAATTTCCCCAACCTAATTTGAAAAGTGTTCCGATATTTCCCCTGAGACGATAATTTCCGAGGATGATATCTTGCGAGAATGATGATTGAGGATTTGAGTGGGGCCCAGAGATCTTGGAAAGAAAAAGTTGATTCGGCTGCTACGACGTTCCCACACAAGTAGGACCACAGAATAGGCCTTACGTGGAAGTCACAGCTGGCAAGCAATGACTCTCATAGTGACCAATGGAGGGAAATATTAGGGGTCTGCTTTAACTAACCCTAGTTACTTTTGACTCATTGCCAGCTCATATGCTGACAATATGTGGGTCAGGTGATAATTTCCAACCCAACCCCATAATCTTGGGTTTAGGTACACCATTTATATTTTAAAGTTGGGTTAGGGTTGACCTTTTCTAGGCTATATATACTAATAAATAGGTTGGTTTCACACTGAGTACATTCTTATTCAATCTAACAACCTGACCAATGTGAATCAACCCAATTAATTGTACTAGGGCTGATCAAACTAACTCTACCCCGATTAATTAATTAACCTTCGGGTTGGTAGGGTTGAAATTTGGATTGACGTTTTCACAAATGGGTCCTGGTTGAGTCAGGCTGATCTAAATATATAGGTGTGCTTTCAAAGAAAGAGATGGAAGTTGACACCTTAAAGTTGGGTGTTAATGATCATTCTAATAGAGCGAAAGCATAATTTTAGGTGTGAATTTTCATGATCACCTTGGTCTTTATTTTTAATTTTTTTTCTTTGACTTGAAATCAAATTGAATCCATTCATCCATGCAGTGTATGCATGTCCCTAACCAGTTAATCAACACTTCCATTTACTTCATTGTACAAGACACGATTGGAGTTTACAATAAGATGATCAAAATCTATTCAACTTTGTTGAGAAATTAAATCTAAAGGGCTCAAATAATTTGTTTGGATCGAATTTGGCCCTATCCATAATTCACATTCAAATTTATCCTTTCTCTCTCACAAAATATTTGCCAAAAAACTTTTTCTTCATTTATTCTATAAACATTCCCATTGGTAAGCATAATGGTGAGGGATATGTAACAATCCAGGCCCACTATGCATGTGATATTGTCCGCTTTGGCTCATCATGTTTCACATTTTTTAAATGCCTCATGTGGAATTAATTAAGACAAGTAACACACACACACACACACACACATATATATATCCATCCAAGATCAAGACTAACGTGTTTTCGATATGGGACTTATGCACTACCGTGTATCCAGTTCTCGTTGGACCCAACATGGTTATATAGGGGAGCCACAAGCGTGACATACTCTCCCATTGGAAAAGATAGCCCCAACACGTGGTCAGAAATCTATCAGCGTTCCGAAGATTGGGAAGCTCTGCAAATCTCTTTGCATCTGTTTATAGCCTATGAGAACGGAGTGTATCCAACACTAGAGCTCCCTTATTCTATACAAGCAAGCTCAAAAGAATCACACTTACTGGAAACTTATTTGCTAAGAAATCCGCGTCCACTTATCTTATTGGGAGTCTTATTTGTAGGGACATATCAAGTGTTACATTAAGTGAGATTATATTCTTTATGGGCCTCTGCCATGGCATCACGATTTCCTACAAATAGATAGGATTTATGCTAACTAATGGCCAATATAATATGTGTGGGCCTTCGTTGGATACATCCAGCATGTGCATGTCCTGTGTCTTCTTATATAGATAAAGAGTAAATTTTGACTTCGACCAGAGCTATACTATGGAGGCTTATTCATGCGTATTTACAATCTAACCTTTTGGATACGCGTGAATGTTAGGCGTGAATGTTAGGCCTGACTTAGCCCATTAATTAAATAAAATAAGTCGTTTACACCGGCCATGTCAGTCGGCTCAGATGGATTGGGTTTAGGCTCAAGCTCAATTTAGATGCTCATCAATTCAAGCTCTGACCGGCCCAACTTGACTTGGCTCTCCTCAAGCAAGGCTTGCTAAGGGCTCAGGTTGGCTAACGTAAATTTCTGATGAAAAAGAGAATTTAATTTTCTGATGAAGAAGAGAATTTACCAATCCTTAGAACCAGGGGCGAAACCATGTTCATCTGACTTGGTGCAACCCAAGAATCATTAAAAATTTAAATTGGGCCTTGGCCGATGCACCATGGAAGTTAAAGCAATCGCCCCACATGGACCCTTTTCTTCTCTGGTGAAAAAAAAAAAAAAAAAAACCCTTTTCTTTCAATCTCTATGGGAGTGTAGGACCACGCAGCTCGTGTTCATTCTATTACTCAAGAAGGAAGATGAATACTCTTGTCCTCTCTTTTTTGTCTTTTTGTGATCTTGACCTTTTTTTTCCTTAGATGATGTCTCTTTTTTTTTTTTATTGGTTTTATAATCTTGGTCGTCCCTAAATCTGCCATTGTAGAAGTTGTTGAGGAAAGTTATGGTAGAGCTTGGAATCCACGACAGCACAAGAGAAGGAGTTGAAAGAACATCTATGCGTGGATTGTTCTTTTGCCTTGTATGAGTAATAATGAGTGTCTTTGTAGAGATAAGAGAGATAGTAACATTGAACCTTCATTTGCTTTAAACAAAGGCAAGGAAAAGAGGTGTCTTAGTAAAGCTCAACTTTGCTTTATCTCCAAAGAATCCTAATGCAATCCTAGATTAGGATCAATGAGATTTGGAAAATTAGGGCTAAATCCAAACTATTAATCTCAAAATTCTAATTACAAACCTAAATCCGCAAATCCTATTCGAAATCCTAAACCCTAAGCCACTAAATCCTGAATGCAAACCCTAAGCCATAATTCCCCAAATTCCCTTTATTCGTAATCCCTAATGCTGGAACTCCACTAATTCCCCAAATTTTCTTTTTTGAGATTTTCTTCTTGGACTATGATATGATGTTTGTGATTATTCTAATAATGTTTATTTGCAAATATAGGTGGTCTCAATATGATAGAGGAGCTATTAGGACCTTAAGATAAGGATAAAGAGAAAGGATACCAATTTTCACAATATAATGATTATTACTCTTTTGCGGTTTTCTAGTTTCTTGACCAATTGAGAAGGCATATTTATGAATTTTGTGTTAATAGTAGGATTCCTTATGAAAAGAAAATTTTGTTTGAAATCATGTCTTTAACCTATGTTATAAATGAAGATTATAGGTAGTTGGCAATGATTTTGACCCAATTGACGTTATCTTTAAATTGGATATGAAAAAATATAACAAAAAAAAAAAAAATCAGCTGCTAATCTATTTAAATGCAATACCTTTTCTCTTTTCTATTGTTAATGTGGAAAAAAAAATATAGCAACAAAATGATTGAACTTTTCAATTGACCATTGTCTGTCCCACCCAAACGAAAATCCTGAATTCGTTACTTCATAGAACCCCTCACCTTTTAAAATATGCTTATTATAGTCTTGCATATTTTAACCCACAGATAGTAAGTGCACCTTTTCTTTTGGCCCTTGAGCTGGAACTTTTTGTCTCCGATCTGGAACTGGCAGTGAGTGATGGTTCAGTCCATCGAGCAACAATGGAAACGGAGTTCGCGGTCGTCCTCTCCGTTGATGTCCACACATACTGAATTAAAAGGAAAAACATATGGTTCCTTATAGCAGAGATCGATCTCAAACCTTTTAAAGATCTACAACTTTAGATCCGAGCCCTTATATACGATCCACAGTAGCCCGAGAACCCTCCTCGCGATCTAATCTGGCGAATCTCCATTGATCGCGCAGTGCACTCTCTTGCTGTGTGCTTATGCGGAAGCGTGAACAATTTGCTCAACAATCAAACTATAGAAGGAAAGGGAGACTTATCTGGTCCGTCTGCTCAACAATCGCGCACACGGAGATTTATCTGGTCCGCAAGAGTGCCTATGTTGCCCCCTCGAAATAAACTCCTTTATTTTGTTCTATATTTAGATATAAGATTACAAATTTCACCCATATATATCTAATATACACTTTTTTTCCCAATTTCCAGTATAATTACTGAAATATTCGTGACTTTTTACTCTCTAGACTCTTGGCCAACAGTGACAAACAATGCATGAGGTTTCCTTCAATCAACTGGTGACTAATTCCCAGTATTGAAAAATGGACCTTGAGATAGGCTGAGATCCCAATAAATAGTTTTTCTATTAGATTTCCAATCCAGTGATAAACTAGTAATTAATCATAATCCCAATTAAAAGCAATCAACCACAAAGAGAATGAGATACAAGGTTTATCTGTGGAAAATCTTACTCGGAAAAAAATCACAAGCCTTATCGTCTAAACTAATAGTCAACTAAGCACTAATAAATTGAAAGTTACAAGAAAACTCACAGTCATTTTCCAGTTGCAACTCAACATAATGACTGCTTTGATCTTGCCGATTACTCGCCGTACACTTTCACAGTGCTTGAACCAACGACCTTGAATGCCTCTTTAAAATGAATCTACAATGAACGAGTAGTAGAAATAAACTCCAAAGACTTGAACTTCATCACATCAACTTGATGAAGCTTTGGGGAAGAAACAATCTCTTTATATGATCCAACACTCAAATAAACCTTACGCAACAGACACTCTATTCTCCGCATGGGTGCTTGATCCTACCGGACACACGATCCTTGTTGATATTCATAGCAACCGATCCTTCCTTGATTAAATGTTCCGACTCAGCTTCATCTAACAATAAGTATATTCTATACAGATATATTGAGAAAAATCTAAGCAGAGCTCAACTTAACTCGCAAATTTAAGCCTCGGAATGGTGGGGTTATGCCAAGCTCTAGTTAGACGTGCGAAGCTTTGCTCGAAGTCAAGTTGAGATCAACCTCATATATACTTGATTCAAGCTCATGCTCAAGTTTGACCAAGCTTAGCTGTGGTTACTGGTCTGGGTCTCCGCCATAGCGCTCGATAAAGCATAGGCATCTTTTTCTTTTAAAAAGGGACGCATCATTTTTTTTTTTTTCATCTTGCAGAGTTGCATCATGATCAACATAGGTTAAGGGAAGGACGTCCACAAAGTGCATTTGCAGTTGATGGAATATGGGGCCGTGTGGTCCACTCGACCGTATGCCTATAGTGGATCCCACGGTAGGAGGCCGTATTTTAGAAACTCTGTTGCAGAAATCTATAAATATATGGTTTAGGGTAATGTGTGGGGATATTTCTTCCCCCATCCACCCCTGCCAAGTGTATGGCCCAGAATGTCCTGATGGGACTGGGCCCAGGAGTCAGGCCCGATGGGACTGCAGGGTGGGCTATGATGGTATCAGACTCTGATAGAGTCTCCCTCTTGTCCCCTCTCTTCCTCTATATGAGCACAGCAACGGCTCCAGAAGCTGGATGGCCAACGAGCACCACACTCACTAGTATGCCATTTCTTCTCCCACTACATCTCCTACCTCTGTTCTAGTCCTGCACCTGCAGCTAACAAAGGCATCGGAGAGCCCTGCGCTGCCCAAGCCAGGGTCCTCTGACGTTCTCCTTTTTCCCATTTCAGGCTCGAGGCATCGGTTCTCCTATCATCATCGAGGAGCTGCACTCTCCATCCTCCTCCAGTGGGCCGCAAATTCACTCCCCCTCGGGTCTGTGAGTTTTTGTACGCTTACAATTGGCGCCGTCTGTGGGGAATGGATCAAAGAGCCATCTTTCCCAAACACCATGCCTCCCAAAGCCTGAGGTGGAGAAGGAAAGAACCCCAACAAATATATCTCAGTCCATCCTTCTTCTAGAAAGAGGTGAAGGAGAACAAAAACCCATAAACATACACTGCCGAGGATGTTATGCTCTACTGCAAGAAGAGTTGGACCATCTGCAGCTTTTTCATCTTCCCCGGGTACGTGAAGATCGTTTGAAGGATATATTCCTTGGGGCTGATCTCGGTCCCGTCCGAAGTCACTACTACGACGATTCCGGCAAACGTCTCCCAGCTCATCACGACGATCTCGATCACAGCTGGTCACCGACCCAGCTCGGTCGTTGACCCCAGCTCGGTTTCAGACACTGCAGACTCCCAGATCGGCAGGGCCTTCTCCAGCCAGACCACCTCGACAGAGTTCCATTGCAGCTCGGAAATTTCCCACTCGAAAAATCTCCCTGCTCGGTCGGTGACCTTGGTGATCCCAGCTCGACAAAAGGAGTTCGGCGACATCCCATTTCGGCCAGAAGCCCCCATTCTCGTCTCAGCTCGGACAGCGTCCATTTCAGCTCGGCAGGGGGCTGCGTCAGGTCCCAGATCGGTTTCAGCAGAGAGCACCAATTCAGCGTGTCCATCTCGGCAGGCCCTTCTCAGCAGGACCAGCTTGACAGATGTCTCCAGTTCGGTCCTCCACAGCATTGTCAGAGATCCAGCCTCGGCTGGTCCTCCACAGCATTGTCAGAGATCCAGCCTCGGCTGGTCCTCCATCTTGGCAGAGGACGCACCCCGCTTCCCAGCTTGGCAGAAACTGCATCTCATCACAGCTTTCAGTTCGGCAGAGAGCTGCAGCTCGGCAGGTATTCCCGGTTCTTTCAGACTGTACAGATCCTTCGCAGAGGATGTGTGGGTGACGAAAAACCCTCCGGGTTTTAGGGTCCGGCAGATCTCTGTGGCGAGGTTTCCGGGGCGAAGGACCCTGTCAACGCCGGCAGAGAAGACGAAATCAAAAGTGTCTACGCCGAACGAGTGGCGGAGGACGTTGCCGCGGATCACCAGCGGTGGCTGCGGCTTATCGGCGATTCCGACGGCGTCTGGGATGCCGATCTCCTTGAGTGCGAAGACGTCCTGTCCGGCGATGGTGCCGACGGAGAGGCACTTGGATGAGGGGGAGAGGTTGTATTCGCTGGATGCAGGCGGCATTATTCACGATCTGTTGCAGGAAGCCAGGAGTAGATCCTTTTCTCTCTGGTGTTAACAGAGTTCTCTCTTCAATCTCATGATCAGGGCCTGCTGCCTCATGTACCGTGGCGATGTGGTCCCCAAGGCTGTCAATGCTACTGTTGCCACCATCCAGACTAAGCGTACAATTCAGTTTTTATGCAAAGTGTTGTATGCAAAGTGAGCCTTTGTGCACTGATATGTGGATAAGGGTAACATCACATCATGGGTTTGGTGATCCTAGTGACCACCCCAATTGGTGATCTCCCCTCACATCACATCATTGGGTTTGGTGATCCTAGTGACCACCCCAATTGGTGATCTTATTATCCACTCCCCTGAGTTCCAATGTTTTACTACACTTGTAACACATGCACATGCAACAGTCAACATGGGCCACCACCTTATACCACACGTATATGTAACGTGTCATGGGTATATGAGAGATGTCATGCACATATTTCGGAAAAAACACGCTCGGTGATGGCACCAGCGTCGGAGAAAATCAGGCTCGGTGATGCCACCAGCTTTGATAAAAATATTACAATGGCTCCGGTAAAAGTACCAGCCAGTTACGTCCCGATTTCAGAAAATCAGGCTCGGTGATGCCACCAGCCTCGATAAAAATATTACACTGGCCTCGGTAAAAGTACCAGCCAGTTACGTCCCGATTTCAGAAAATCAGGCTCGGTGATGCCACCAGCCTCGATAAAAATATTACAATTGGCTCCGGTAACAGTACCAGCCAGTTACGTCCCTCATCTCGGCTACGCCCCAGATTCCGCCTACGCGGCGACAGGCTACACTGGCTCCGGTAACAGTACCAGCCAGTTACGTCCCTCATCTCGGCTACGCGCCAGTTTCCGCCTACACGGCGAAGGACTGCACCTCTAGTGACGAGCCAGCAGGTCGTGTTGCTCAAACTCGGATACAACATCAGGCTATTTAGCTTTCAAACTTCCAAGGGGTTGGAGCACCCTAAGGAAGTTAAAAGCTGGGGGGCTTTGTGTGGGGATATTTCTTCCCCCATCCACCCCTGCCAAGTGTATGGCCCAGAATGTCCTGATGGGACTTGGCCCAGGAGTCAGGCCCGATGGGACTGCAGGGTGGGCTATGATGGGATCAGACTCTGATAGTCTCCCTCTTGTCCCCTCTCTTCCTCTATATGAGCACAGCAACGGCTCCAGAAGCTGGATGACCAACGAGCACCACACTCACTGGTATGCCATTTCTTCTCCCACTACATCTCCTACCTCTGTTCTAGTCCTGCACCTGCAGCTAACAAAGGCATCGGAGAGCCCTGCGCTGCCCAAGCCAGGGTCCTCTGACGTTCTCCTTTTTCCCATTTCAGGCTCGAGGCATCGGTTCTCCTATCATCATCGATGAGCTGCACTCTCCATCCTCCTCCAGTGGGCCGCAAATTCACTCCCCCTCGGGTCTGTGAGTTTTTGTGCGCTTACAGGTAACATGCTTGGGAGTTGTAAACTCCCATGTGCAAGGACACTTTCCATCAACCCTTATTAAGATGAATTCAGGTACGTATATGATTTATGAGATTTACATAATGTGTTATTCAGATCCGAAGACAAGTTTTAGCGTCTCAGATTTTGAATGGCCGTTTTTTTATGGCATGATAAATTTGTTTTATGCGTGTAATATATGATCAATGATTGAATTGATCATGTTTGAGATTGGGTTCACACAGATCAGTCATGCACAAGATAGGAACAGTGACAAAACACCTTTTCTTCTTTTGATGACTTGGGTATCTTGACATGTTTCTGTGCACATATCAAGCCGCGAGGCTGCTTGACCCAAGATGTCCATACTGACCTATTTAAGGCCATATCCCTATTTACATGTTTGTACACAATAATTGTACGTTAACTTGTGTTAGGTATTAGGTATAAAGGTATTAGGTATAATGGACAGGTCATTAAAGAACTGATCCAGAAAATCTTAAGCCTGATTTGGAACCGCACGTCACTCTCCATCACACGCCCAACCTTCAGATGGATTCAGGTATGCATGTGATTTATGAGATTTACATATTGTGTTATTTAGATCAAATCCGTTGAAGGTATTGATTCTATGATTGCATTGGAGTTTAGGTTAAATCTAATAGGAGTGTCTACAATATTAGTCTAATCAAACGATCCTAGGTCGAATTTTAAGTTGACTGCAAATTTGTTGTGATTAAATTCGATGGTAATTGATTTAAGAATAAACGTAGAACTAAGATTACTGGTGATTCTAAGGAAAGCGGTTGTTTGGGGAGCGATTGCGTTGATTATAACTGACCGAAATATGAAATTAAGAATCAATAAATAAATCAACATGCCTTTCAAAATAAAAAGGCCCATGTATGGCCCATTTAATTGTCGGGCCAAAAATGAGGCTTGGATAGAACCTACAGGTCTAAAAGTCCAATGAACGTTTTTTTTTTTTTTTTTAACCCAGCTAAGGGGTTGGGACCCGAGGTAATGGGGACCCTCATGTATGAGGAGACAACTAGCACATGTGAGGAAATACTGTAATAGCAACTCACATATTCAAGGAGTGGGGGCAGGCCATATTCGAACCCTAGACGTCCCAATGAAAACTGCCGCTCGATATCACTGGGGTAAGGAGCTGTCCTCCAATGAATGTTGGTCCAAACTTGAGCTTGGATTAGTCCAGCTTATGAGAACCCCATGTATTGCAAAACTCTTTCCAGTAGCTGTAAGATTTGGCTCGGAAGTTGGGACTAGAAGCCGCACCAGAAACAAGTAACTTGTACAAATCTTTATACCCAAAAAAAAAAAAAACCCTCAGACAAATCTGATCGGAGTTTTTTTTGTATATACCCCCTGAGGTTTGTATGATTTGCAAATAGGCCCCTATGGTTTTTGTATTTGTAAATAGGCCCCTACTTTTTCATTTCAATACCTTTCATGTCCCCAAATCAATATTCCTAATGAGAATGGATAACCACTATGAAATTTGTGTTGAACTTTTATGAAAATGACAACTTTGCATTTAATCCATTAACAAAATGAGTATATTATTATTTATAAAAACACCATTATTTTATCCCAAGTCCCAAGTGTCTCTCTTAATAACTCTTTAATGCAAATGGGTCTAATCATGTATTTTGAGACTTTCATCAATCTAACAGTCGGTCATGCTTGGATTGAATCAATTATAACCAACTATAAGCACAGGCTTTCATTGTCATTATGATTGATTTGAATCTAATTAAATAGGCCCTCTACTGATAAAAATAGATTTATGTGCGGCTATTCTCTCCCACTAAATATAATTATTAATGTTACAACATTCAGAGAAAAATAAGTCCAAGCTTTTAAATTTATGCATATAGGGATAAAGAGATGGGCAAAAGTATCATTTCACTCTAAAAACCTTTGGAGGTTGGAAGGCTACTAACTTTGAGGATACGAAAGATATTAAATTGAAAAAGCAGGGGCCTATTTACAAATACTTAAATCATAGGGGCCTATATACAAATCCTACAAACCTTTTAGGGGGTACATGCAAAAAGCTCTTAATTGAATCCATACCCTAGCTCCTTTTATTGATTGAGTTAACGACTCCAACTGATTTTCTTCTTTCGTAACCCAGCCAAAGGGGCTGGAATTCAAGAAAGAGCCCGCACACACACGGGAAGACAGCCCGTACAAGCAGGAAGAAAGCCCACACAAGTGAAAAAATGTGGCATACCCAGGGTTCAAACCTGGGTAGCCAGGTGAGATACCAATGAGGTAAGTGACCGTTCTCCAGTCCAACTGAGTAGAATAGAAATAATTATGAGTTCTTTCATCCACCTGAGGGTCAAATATATCATGGGTATCTTGAAAGTGTTGTGATAGTATCATGAGATTTACCTCTAATGATATTTTAACAATAATACCACAATATTCTTAAAACATCACTAAAATTGAAGATGAGGGGGAAATAACTAGAATTATGGAAAAAATAAGAAAACAAATTTAGCATTTCCATTTTCACATTTTTTTTAAATATGTCAAAGCATTTTCTTATCATTATAAATAACACTATAACTTTCCAAGAATGATATTTGTAGCCTTGGTCTAGTTGCCAATTGCCTTAAAATGTTAGGTTATTCTTTATTTTTATTTTTTGCTAGTTTGGAACAATGGTTCAATTGTGATACTTCAAGTTAAGAATTTAGGGATTGTTTAAAACTATTATGATGCCAACACCCCTCAACCGTGAGTATATTGGAAAAATATCTATTTAGTTCTAAATCTAGGATTTTGACAAGATATCATCGAAAATATTGAAAAACATAGATTAATTTTTTATTAAACAATTAAAAACATACAAAAAGTTACAAAAGTAAATAATGTTCAAATCTACCTTTCAAAATGTTTTTCATTGGTTTTGATAACATGAATCTTTCTGCAATATTTTAAGCCCTAGCAATATTCCAAAACTCTGTTGGCATTATTGGAAAGTCTTCAAAGCTTGCCGGTGCTTTTTCTTAAAAAATGCCCCTTTACCCAATCAAGATGCATGACGGTCAAGAGATACAGGGTGATAGAAAAAAGTGTTTTACCATAGAAAAAGCCTAAATGTCCCGACTTGGGACCGAACCCCCAAGTGGCATGCTGTGAGCAAAAGGGGGAGAGATGTTTTTGGGGGAGCGGGAGAGAGAAAAAGGGGGAGAGAGACGTTCGGTCCTAAATTCGGGACTAAATTCGGGACATGTAGCATCTCAGTTTACCATATATAGGGGTGCTCATATGCTAGGCGAGTCAGAGCCCGAGCCCGATCCGGGCCTAGCCCACTTTGGGCCGGGCTTGGATATGTAATGAGGGCCCCACTAATATTTTGTTTCGGCTTGTATTAAGTGATAAAGGCCCATAGTCGGGCCCAGTCCAGTTTGTGTAAGAAATTTCATGTAATTTAATTAATGGGTGAGCTTTGAGAGAGAAAGTGACGTAGCTGGAGTACCGAAAGGTTTTGTGTGCTGGGGACCCAGACATCTGAAACGTGGAGATTCTCCATGACGAAAAGCTAAAGATCCACACAAAGAGCATTATGATGCGCTGGCCACCAAAACAGACTTCCACGTGGAAGTTGTAGCTGGCAGGCAACGACCCTTGTCCGAGAGTAAAGAGCCGGGCGGATAGGACAGAGGAATGAAACGGGTCGTCAAACCCAAACCCTAGTTACTTTTTACACAGTGTCAAGTTATCTGGAGTACAGCTCTGTCATAAAATATTGTTCAGGTTTCCCCAAGTGAAATAACTTGACTTTTAGTAAAATATAAATAAATATAGAATAGTGTTAGGAACTATTTTGTATATTTTCTCAAAAGTTTTTGTTTTTTAAATAGAGTCATGGTTTGCTAATGGTATTTTTAATTTAGCTTATATTTGTAATATTATTGACAAAGTAACTAAGAATAATATCAGGATATCATATACAAATATCAAAGTTGTTTACTTATTTGGACGTGTTTGTTTGCATTAGAATACGTAGGAGTTGAATATACATAGTGGTATTAAAAAAATAAATATAATTTCTAAAAATGAAAAAGTCAAGTAACATCTTCTTTTGGGAAAATATAATAAAAAGAAGATTCTTTTGGTGTTCATTGTTGGGAATCTACCTTTGATATATCCTTTTAAAATTCTTAACCACCCTATGTATTCGATTTTTATGTATTTTAATGCGGACAAACAACGCCTTACAACGCCTTCAGTGTTGAACTCCTATCAATTCAATTTCTTGCTCGCTTTAATTGAGGGTTGTGAAACTTCATAGTAGGCCCTACCTATCTACTTTCTAAAATGACGTCCTCTCTTGTAACTAATGCATATGACTAATAGTGTATAAGATTGTAAGCTCGGTTGGGGCCAGGGAGTAAGGACAGAATGAGTTTGAGTCTCTAATGAAGTACATAAAAAAAAATCAATGATTATATAAAATGTATTATTAATAATGTGCTCAGTTTTATGGTAGGATTAGCTCCTATTTTAGTAAAATTTAGGAACATTCCACTAAAAGAGGAGACATCTATTTTCAATGATTGAGATTTTTAATAGATGGACCCCACTATGTAGCTCCCTCCTTTCAATCATTAATAAGAGAAGCTGGGTTTCGAACTATTCATAGTTGCACAATATGGGAAAGTAAAAGGCAGTGATCTCAAAGTTAGACCATCTAGATTTTCTAAAAAACTGCTATCCTTACTTTGTTCACCATGAATCATGTGAGTGTAACTTCATGGATTATTTACTTTCTTACATATATTTGCGTGAATTCTAAATTAATTATTTCATTATCTTATTGTGAATTGACCTTATGTAATTTGAACTACTAATTGATTGGAAAACCATCATGCTTTGCTAGCAATAAATTAGACTAGTTGAAACCCACATTCTCTCTGTAGCGATAACCAAAGGATGGAGTTAAAGTCAGGGGCAGAACTAGGAATTCTTCCTTGGAGGGGCCACTACATAGAAAAACAAATTCTTGGGAGGGCTAAATAAAAAAAGGCATATAATATTCAAAATATATGGGGGCTTTTCTTCTTCTTCTTCTTCTTCTTTTTTCGGGGGGGGGGGGGGGGGGGGGGATGCCCCTTGCCGACCTATGTTATGCGGACCTGGGGTTATCCAAAAGTTTTAAAGGTTGACCTATGTTATGCGGACCTGGGGTTATCCAAAAAGTCTTAAAGGTTGCATGGACCATACGGCCCATGCCCCATTCCAATAAAGTAATAGCCTCACCTCAGTTCTCGAAAAACCCTAATAGTTTCCTTCTTTCAGTCTCAAAGATCTCCTGAACGAAAAATCTTGAAACCCTAAACTCAATCCGTCTCCTTCCACTTCAAGCTCAGGCAGTTCGGATTTTATACAATAGCATAGCACAAAGGTCTGACCTCTTTCTCTCTTGATCTGTTCTTTCTTCTATGATTCTCTCTTGTTTTTCTTTCTCCTCACCTGGATTCACCAACATCGGCACTCTCTTTATATATACAAATAAGGGGCAGTGATGAGATTTCTTCCTTTGAATCAAATAAATATGGGAAAAATACGTTCTTGAAAATGGATTCGATTAATCAAATCGTTGATTTGTGTTTTTTTGTTGAAAATATATGTCACTTTTCCCACAGACAAACGAAGTTGCTATCACATACAATTCTCACCGCATACATTGAAGCCATTCATATGTAACTCGTTTTGGTAGTTTGGTTGCATTTTGGTTATATAGCTCATTTTTATTACTAGGGTATTTGATTTGTATAATGTTTTTGGTCTTTCTTCCAATTTTAGTTTTTCCTAATATGATGTTTGTGTTGATGGGGTTTGATTTATGATTAATATATGTTTCTGTGTTTTGCCTTCTTTGTTTTATGTAATTTATGTCTCCCTATTTTTTTCTCAATGACAGTGACCCAATACTCCAATTCTTTCCCAAAACATCATACTTTGGATTTTGTTTGATTTTTGCTAGGTCTTGAATTTTAGCTACTTTCCTTTTGCTTTCATGTTGGATTTTCTTGAATTGATTTTTTTTCTTTAATCACAATATGATGTTTGTGATTATGCCCGTCTCTTTAGGATTCACATGATGAGGAGCTCTTGGGAGCTTAAGGAAATAATTAACGAGGTATTATTTTTGTATGATAATTATTTTACTTCTTTGGAGTTCTTTATAGTTTTTTATTATTATTGTAGTGTGGTTGTAATCTAATTTTCATCCTATTGATTTGAATAAAAGGCTATTTTTTCTTTTGAGGAAATGACTGTTGTAGTTAAAAATCTTTTATAAGAAATAAGTGTTAGCAGTAGGATATGAGTTCTATATACATAATTTGCCAAAAAAATAAAAAAAAATCATGTCTTTAAACCATGCAAGAAGTAGAGATTATTGGTAGTGGGTGTTGATTTTGACCTTTTCAACTTAAATCATTTGCCCCACCCAAATGAAAGTTTTGGGTTTGCCATTGTAATTAGTGATTATAAGTCATCAATTTCAAGGCTAGTTGAATTCTTATTCTGTGTATTGAATATGAGTAATGCTCCTATACAAGCTTTTCTTTCTATCTTACGATACAGGCCATCTAGTGGGGTCTACTTGGGACCCCACAAATCATGGAATAGGTAGGGATCGAAAGACCCAAATGGGGCCAACCTACATATCAAGTTTCAAGTCAATCTAATATATTTAACCCATTCATCCGTATTCCACAAGTTTAATAGCTTTATATAAAACAACAAAACCGACTCTTGATCCAACGGTCTACTCCATTCGGATCTATCAAAACCCGGTGGGGCTCATGTGAATACGGGGGGGGGGGGGGGGGGGCGGGGGTGGTTCTCTACTCCATTCGGATTTATCAAAACCCATTCGGATTTATCAAAACCCGGTGGGGCTTGTACTCCATTCGGATCTATCAAAACCCAGTGGGGCTCGTGTGAATACGCCGGGGGGGAGGGCACTTGAATGTACCAGTAAGTGACCTAATGTGGCGGCTTGTATTGTAACACCATAAGAAAAGCATGGTTCGCTTGAATGTACCAGTAGGTACGTGGCCCCATGTGGCGGCTTGTATTGTAACAACGTAAGAAAAGCTTATACACGTAACACAAGCACTACTCATATTTAAATTTTAGCTTATTGTTTCTAATTTAAAGAGTGTTTTCTCAATAACATCTCAATAAAATTACAACATTTAAATATCCTTGCATAATCTCTAGCCAAATTATCTTGAACAATATGTTTTCCCTGTTGTTAGGTCATAGATAAGGATTTTGAAAATCTTTTCGAATATTCTTGTTATCTCCTTATTTGCCCCTCCTCAGATTTTGTTTCTTGCAAAAGGGCAGGATATAGGGTGATTTTTGTTAGAAAAATGAGAAAACTTAGAGGAAGAAGATTAGAGGGAAAAGAGAGAGAGTTTCTTCTATTATCTCAAGTATATACAAATACAAGGGAGGATGCCTATTTGTAGGCAAAGTAACCTTCTAATTGAGAAACCCTAATTACAATAAGATTCTAACCTTAACTCATCTTATGTGGGCTTCACCCATAATCCATATCTCATAACACCCCCTCTTAGATGACCACCATTCAATGACAGTTGCCTCATTAAAAACCTTGCTAAGGAAAAATCAAATGGAAAAAAACCAAAGCGAAGGAAAAAAGAGTATAACATTCTTCAGGATCATTGAACTAGTGTTGGACGTGCATAATGCTGCCTCGATAAAACCCTAACTAGGAAAATCCAGTGAGATAAAACCTGGAAAAGGAAAAAGAGTACAGCGCACATATGTCCTGAGTAGCATACTTAATGATCCCCTTGATTAACTACTCCCCCTGATGATAACAATCATTCACATAGTTTGATAATAAACTCTACGCATGCGAATCTCATATACAACCTTTTGGAATACTGATTTTGATAAAGATTTGGTAAACAGATTTGTCAGATTGTTACTCGAACAAACTTGTTTGACTTCAATTTCATTGTTCTTCTGAAGTTCATGAGTGAAGAAAAACTTCGGTGCTATATACTTAGTCTTGTCTCCTTTAATGAAACCTTCTCGAATTGTTTTTATGCATGATTCGTTATCTTCATAAATAATGTTCGGGATAATTGCAGTAGAAGGTAATTGACAAGAACTACGAACATGCTGAATCAAAGATTTCAGCTACATATTCCCTACTAACTTCATCAAGAGCCAAAGTAGCTATCAAAGCCTGTTTAGTAGATGCCAAGAAATGACGGCATTACCAATAAGAAATACATTACCTGTCTGTGATCGACCCTTACGAGAATTAGAGAGATAACCCGAATCAACATATCCTATAAAACTTGGATCTCTACAATCGTAAGAATAAAATATTCTCAAATCAGTTGTTCCATACAAATATCGTAGGATGTGTTTAATACTAGTACAGTGCCTTTGAGTTGGTGCGGAGCTATATCTGGCAAGTAGATTCTCAGAAAATGAAATATCCGATCTAGTGCATTGTGCAAATACATCAGGGCTCTAATAGCACTTAAGTATGGTACTTCGAGACCCAATACTTCTTCATTTTCCTCGATGGGATGGTATGAATCTTTCTTTATATCTAGAGACCGGACGACCATGTGGGGGTGCTTAATGGATGTGCCTTGTTTATACCAAATCGTTTTAAAAATTTCTCTGTATAATTAGATTGATGGACCAATATCTAACAAGAATTTCTCTCGATCTGCAAGCCGAGACAAAATCTCGTTTTCCAAGGTCTTTTATTTCAAATTCTTTCTTTAACTAATTACCAGTTTCTTTGAGCTTTTCCAGAGTCCTCATCAAATTTATATCATCCACATAAACTGCTACCATTGCAAATTCCTTCAAGAATTTCTTTATAAATAGACATGGGCAAATATGATTATTTTCATACCCTCTTTTAGATAAGTATTTACTAAGATGATTGTACCATATTCTTCTGGATTAATTCAGGCCATACAATGATCATCTTCATTGAGTACGTACTCCTTGGCTTTGCTTCAAGTAAAGGAAATCCTTTTAGGATTTTCATGTAAATTTCTGTGTCTAAGTCCTCATATGAGTAAGCAATTACAACATCCATGATTCTTATTTCTAGATTTTGAGAAACTGCTAAACTTATCAGATATCTAAATGTTGTTGTATCAATAACAGGGAGTATGTTTCCTCATAATCAATCGCAGGTTTTTGTAGAAAATCGTGTACCACTAATCGTGCTTTATATTTGGTAATTTCATTTATTTTATTCATTTTTCTTACAAACACCCACTTGTAACCTATAGGTTTAACATCTTTTGGGGTTTGTACTATAGGTCCAAACACACCACGTTTATTGAGAGACTCTAACACTGCTTTGATAGTACTTTCCTATTTTGGCCAATCCTTTCTTTGTCGACATTCATTTATAGTACGTGGTTCTGTGTCCCAATCATCATCATCGTTTTCCTTTGATATTTGTGTAGCTACCGCATATGTAAATGCGTCATTGATGACAATTTCATTTCGATTTCATCTCTCATGAAGAATTGTAAAGTATAGAGATCTTTTCATTATCCTGTACCGGTGCCTCTTAAGGGCTTCTAAAGTCTCATCAGGGACTTTCATTATTCCACAGAGAATGGATTTTACCATAACCTCTTTAAGAGTGTTATGTGCCTCTTTGGGAGGAACTTATTCAGAAGCGTTACGTGCCTCTTCGGGAGGAACCTCTTTAGTAGCGTTACGTGCCTTTTTGGAAGGACATGATGATGATTACTCATTTCTCCTTTTCCGCGAAACTGAGTCCTTTGAAGCTATAGGTTGTCATGCTTCTGGCGTATTGCAGATTCTTTTGATGCTGTACTTTGACTTTGTCCTACAGAGACATTAATCCTGGCATGTGCATTATAGCTGGTACATGTGACTTTGTCACATTTGCTGCATCGTTAAATGCATCAGGTAATTTGTTTATAATTTCTTGTAAGTGCACAATTCTCCGTACTTCATTTTCATATTGAGAAGTACGTGGATCTAGATGAGACAGAGTTGAAGTATTCTATGTTAGTTCTCGCCGTTCTTTAGGAACGAGTTGTTCTACAGGAACAATACGTTCTTCAGGAACTATATTATCTCCTCCTAACGGTAGGAATATTGTCTCATCGAATTAACAATATAAAAAACGAGCACTGAAGACATCTCCTGTCATTGGTTCTAGATATCGAATAATGAGGGAGAGTCATAATATACATAGATTCCCAATCTACGTTGTGGTCCCATCTTAGTACGTTTAGGGCTCCTATCATGCCAAAGCTTTAAAGTATTGGGATCACTAAGCTTCCGGCTTGACTTTGTTGTTTTGCTCATAATCGAATGTTATTCGACACTGGAGATTATCGTGTAATATAACCATGAGGAGAGTGCACTTAGTTTTTTTAGTATTTGCTTGTGGCTTCTAATACTAGTAATGATGCATAAGAATTTCTTGTTACCTTCACTCACAGTCTCAATGTGATACCTATTCATTCTAATGTCCTTGAAACTAATCAAGTTTTTTTGGGAACTTCTTGAGAACAAAGTATCTTTAATGAATAGATGGGTACCATTATGTAACATCATATGGGCTCTTCCAGAGCCTTCAATTATTTGCATAGGTCCAGTTATGGTGGATACCTTTCGTGGAATTGAACACCAATTCTGATAAAAACTTCTGATTTTTCAGAATGGTGTATGTTGTGACACTGTCTTCTAAACAGAAATTGTCCTCAATTCCACAATCCATACCTTAAACAAAATAATAAACTAATATAACTATGCAACCACATGATAAAGATCAAACCATTCACCATAAAATAGAACTTCGATTAAATAAAAACCCAACATAAACCATGAGTCTAAAAATACGCACATAAGAAGAATTAAAAAAATAAGTTTTTGAAGTTTTAAAAAAAATAAGTTTGTGAAGTTCAAAGAGTTATTGGTCTTTTAGACCATGCCAGGGGGTGCTCCCAATATAAATGCCTCATTATTCAGAGGTTGGCTATCCTCATTAGTTGCTAAAAATCATTTAAATACTTAATGCACAATTATTTGACAAATACCAGATAATTAGTTCTTGAGCTTTATTGGGTTATAAAGGTGTTGGTCTAAACTTTCTAAGGTTACCCCATGATTTCACATGATCATTAAAGGCATGGGTTTTCATAAATAATTAAAGGGCTTCACTTGTACCTACCATTATGTAGTCATGTAATTCATGTAGTATCACATGACACTAAAAGATATAAAGGGTTCACTGTGTTTATTATATCATAATGAGATGTTCTGTCTCATTCACAACGTGTCATACACCTTACACATGCAGGGTCCAGGTTCTTACTTACAATGTGTTTAACAAAAATAGATGACTCTCGCCTCTAGCCTTTGGGCATAACAGATGGTGGGACCCACTATGCAAAACCCTTGATGCACCTGCCTTCCAAGGTCGCCCAGGGGTATTATCCAAGATCCCTGGGACTGATCGTTGATCAGATGTCCCACCAGGCCCCACGGCCTATATTTATGTGAGAAAAACTCCAAAACAAGTCTCACGCCTCAAGTGTTTGAAGAATAGGGATGGTGCGCCAGATGGGACCCAATCCTCACAGGTCCATTATCATTGAAGTCGTCCAGGGCCCCCTTTTAGATCCAAGGATCAGATTGATTATCAAAGTGGGGCATGGGGTCCACCACTCTTATGGGCTGTGACTAGGTTTTGATGAGGAAGACAATCAGAACTCCATTCTGGTCTGATTTTTTCTACCGGATTCTCCTTCACCCAAGTAATCCACTTCTTCTAAGTCACCCTTATTCATAAAGGGAACAATCCCATCATCATCCACCATCAGTGAGTGGGTTTTTAGTCATCGAGCCCCAAGATTTTGGGTTGATCGATGTTGTCGATAGGACCCACGCCCCCAGATCTTGAGGTAGTCTGGCCATACGGGATCCGTTGTATGTGAGTCCAGTGCACATAAGGTTGCCCATGGGTCCATCTTCGGATCTCTGGGTTTGATTGATCATGTGGGATAGGTTGGCTAATGAAAAGTTGGAACATCAGGTTTTCAACTTTGATAATCAGAACTGCTGGTTCTTTCAAAACTCCATGCTTGATTTAGAACTTCAAGTTTATAATACATGAAATTAGAACTGCAGGTTTTGTCAAATATTCATCAAGTTTGAAGTAGAACTTCTGATTCTAATAATTGATTATAACTTCTAGTTCTGTCAAATCTTCAGGTTTGAAGTAAAACTTCTTGTTCTAACAATTGATCAGAACTTCTGGTTCTGTCAAATCTTTAGGTTTAATTTCATAGTCTTATAATTTATTTGGATTTGAACAAAAAACTCCAAATTTTAATTTATGGATATGAATCTACAGGTTTATATCAGTATTCAAACTTGTAGGACTGCTGATTCATAAATCGATGAACTTCGGGTTCAAATTTAGAACTTCTGTTTCTATATTGTGATCCATTCACATAAACAGTATCTAAAAAATAAAGCAAACAAGATAATGAGTAGTACACGAGTACTATGATTACTATAAAACAAGCATTATAAAGTAGTTGCATGCATTCTAATAAATTGATTTTGAGGATGGCTCAAATACTAATTACTGCGTTTGAAGAAAAATATTGCCCTTTTCTGAAATTCATGCTGGGAAGGATTCCGCAATGGAAATCTGCGCTGGGAAGGAATCCGTATAGGGAATCCATGCTGGAAAGGAATCTACAATGGAAATCCGCAATATGAAGGAATCTGTGCCGGAAATCCGCACAGGGAAGGATTTCGCGATGAAAATATGTGCAGGGAAGGATTTCTCTTCTCTTTGGTTAAGAAGACTGGGTTTTCTTTTTTTTTTCTCTCTCTTAGAACTTCGTGCTGATAACATGTTAGAAAAATGAGAAAACTTAGAGGAAGAAGATTAGAGGGAGAAGAGAGAGACTTTCTTCTATTATCTCAAGTATATACAAATACAATGGTGGATGCCTATTTATAGGTAAAGTAACTATTGGAATACTGTTGGGCCCTTAGGATAGGTTTTAAAAACTTTTGACCCACTTGACTCAGTGATCATCTATCCCAAAGGGCATAAACCCAATCCAAGATGCAAACCCTCAATCTCACATATCAAGATCAGTAAAATATATCTATCTAGAAGATAGAACTAGCAACATGAAAGCTTCAAATAAATTTACAACATGCAAGGAAGTAGATTATACCTTCGGAGCTCGATTGTGCTCTAATGGAGAAGTTGCTACTTTCTTTGATGTCGAACTCTTTCGCAAATCAAATCAAGATCTCCAATACCCAATAGTCTTCCACACTATGTCCCTTATCAGATTTCTTTTCTCAAGGAGATGGGTGGGATCTCCTAAAGAAAACTACTAGAAAAACAACTAGAAAAGGAACTAGAAGAGATGTGCAACAACTTGCACCAGAGAGGAGAAGAGAACCTTGGGCATGTATACTAAAACCATAGAGGACGTCCAAGGTGGGGTGGTTCCACTTTTATAGCCTCTTGCAACTCCTCTCTTACTAATTGTCATAGAAGTCTCACTTCCATTAATTAGTAACCTTCTCTTTCTCATTAGAATAGAAGTTCTACTTCCACTAATAACTTACTATTGCCACTATTAGAAGTCTTACTTCAAATAGAAATAGTAATTACCAAATTCCTTTCCATCTAGAGTTCTACTAGAATTAGTATCTATCCAATACTTGGGCTAGTGTGGGGACCACTAGGGATTCCTTAGAAAGCTGGCTCCAACTGGGACACGCGACCCCACATCTCATGTGCAATCCGGGCCCACAGTTAATTACAAATAACTCCACTATATAAATGCAATTGAACTCCAGTCTTAGGAATAAATTACATAGAAGACCCTAAACTTCCCTATGACCACAAGTAGGCCCCTCCATCTATATCCATGGATCAATTGGACATGTCCACTAAATTAGATCCATATCTTATTATCCTTGAGCCCCAATTAATTATAATGATCGATTGGTACCTATCCAATTAACTCTTAATCGGAATGGGTGCGCACTTACCAATGATAAATCTATTAATTGGCACAAGGGGATAATCAGGATAGATTCCATCTTGACCATTGAATGTTCTCACAGCTCTACTACCACTCACCCAAATCACCGAGGTGTTGACCTACCATTGGCCTCACTAATTGGTGACTCAAAGTAAATGAATAGATAGAAACTTGAGTTCATTAATGTCTCAGGATTGAGAGCCTATTGCTAGGGAATTATGAGAGCAGACCTTAAAGTAAAGACAGTATTCTTAAGGTGCTTCTCAAGGTCTTTCAATACATCCAATGTACCAACATTATGATCTAGAATCTTTCATTCTGATGATCGAGACAAATCACACTATCTCATAGTGATCAACGTGCTGCAACCTTGACAGTATGAGATGTCCAATCTCATCATTAGTTGTGAAGATAGTTAACTATAAGATTTGCTACACATGTCTCCTATATGTGGATCTCATCCATACACGTGTGTTACATCTAATATACTTGTGGATACCGGTTCATCTCATGAACCATTATGTCATTCGTATTCGTTATGTGCAAACAAGTAATAAATCACCATTCATCTCATGAAATGAAAGCAAGAATATATTGATAAATAAAGAAATTAATCAATATATTCATCATCTAATGGATTGAGACCATAAAACTAACAGTAACATCCTAATTGAGAAACCCTAATTACAATAAGATTCTAACCCTAACTCATCTTATGTGGGCATCCACCCATGATCCATATCTCGTAACAATTTTATCTTTTTTTTTTTTTTTTTTAGTATCTTAGAAAAAAAGTCGAGAAAAGAAGAGGCAAAACATTCGGGTATCCTCTTGGTTTTTACACGTATCCCTTAAGATGACATAAGCCATCAACCTATCTCTTGCAAGGCTGCAATTCAAGAATTCAAACCCAAGTCAAAGTACTCGATCAACTACCCAAGCTTTTCTTTTTACAACTCATCCTCTCCAAGATATGCTTCTTCATGTCTTAGCTCCCGCAGTTCTTTTCATTCTTCTTCCTGCAACTAATTTTGACCCACTTGAATCTAATCACAATGTTAATTAGACACTATTTTTGTCTTTATGTCAAGGAAAGAAGGGGTTCAACCGCAAATCTGTGGCATGAATGCATGCCTTTTATCTTTTTATCTTTATTGAGTTGTGTTGTGACCCACTTATAAATCGTGTCACTTTTTCCCAAATGGATTTGAGTGCAAAGGTTTTAAAATGCAAGATTTGAAGAGTCTTTTCTTTGGAGCAACAAGTTCTTCTTCTGTTAAACTTATATCTAATTAACTTTTAACTTGTAAACTTTTCAATACTAGAAAAGCTTAACATTGAATTCTTGAATTTGTTGCCTCTAGTTATTTTTTTGCTAATTTGAAAGTAATTTATTCTATCAAAATTAAGTGTTTGTTAATTAGGAGTGACAAAAAAAAAAAATCACACCTGTCCTCAAGCTAATTTAATCAATTTTATATATAATGTCAGTACGAAGAGGGCTACAAGTTATAAATAGCCTAGATTTTTAAAATGCCGTACTTACAAATAAGATTTATTAGAGATGTATACTTTACCAAAATTCAGGGCCCGTTTGGGGGGGGGGTGGGAATGCGGGGGAGGAAAAAAAATGGGGGAAAAGTGAAGGAAAAATAAAAATGGGGGTGTTTGGGAAGGGGGGGTGCTCCTATTAAATAAATGTGAAAACACATGAATGACAATTATAAAAAACTTTCTTTTGATAAATCAAATAGTTGATTGGTGTACAGCTATTTTTATGTTCATACAAGTTGTTATTTTTCATGCATTTTTTTGTCTTGTAGAAGTTTTTAGTTTTGTCATTTCAATGAAATTCGATATCATCACTGGAATGGAAATGCGTACTGACAGTCTTTGTCCGTCCCCAGGAACGGAAATGCGTACTGATAATCTTTGTTCGTCCCTTTCAATGAAATTCGATATCATCGCTTGGAAATGCGTACTGACAATCTTTGTCCGTGTCCGTCCCCAGGAACGGAAATGCGTACTGATAATCTTTGTTCGTCCCTTTCAATGAAATTCGATATCATCGCTTGGAAATGCGTACTGACAATCTTTGTCCGCCCCCCCCCCCCCCCCCCCCCCCCCCCCCATAAGAAAAATTTTTGGCTCTGCCACTGCTCTGAGTTGGAGTGCCCATTTTCAGAAATGGAAGTCGTCGGTCAATAGTTACAAAGAAAAAAAAAAAAGAATAATCCCCGTCTGGTGTGACTTAGTCGTTCTTGCATGGAGGTTAGTGTGCCCATTGGAACAACTCAATCAGTGTGCCCGCTTGGATGTTCAAGATTTAGCAATGCGCACGTACACTTGAAATAATTAGGTGAGAACCGGTCGCACAATTCAAACCATGCGAACTATGGGTGGGACCCACCTATAACCCAATCCAAACCATGCAATGAGCTGGTACCACTCCGATAGTCACATCCCCTAGGGTTTAGCACCCATATAAATGGACTAGACCATTGAATCGATTGTACACTCGTGTGAATGATTTGAACTTGTGGACCAGGTGTATGTGATTGGGGTGAAACGTGATACGTGGGGTGATCCCACATGGATCATTCCATCCTGGGACCCTTAGAAAATTCACACGGCGACTCTGTTAGAGTGGTTCTCACCGAAACAAAGCAGATGTAGAGAGCACGGTAAGTACTCACACACTCACATAAGTCTCTATCAGCGTTATCTGGTTGTTCTCGATGGAAGGGAGGTGCCTCACCAACCGAGCTACTAGTATTTCCTTGCAAGTCAATCAACATATCTTGTTTTTAATATCTGCATGTCAATTTCTTACAACAAACGACCATGAAAAGTAATTTTATTCCGTTTATCAGGTGTACCAATAAACTACCAAAAATGCTGCTAGGCCCAATCCCCATTGGACTGTATTTGGCTCATGTATTTGATACCCGCTTGCTAGGCCTAGGCTGGTTCGACTGTTAAACAGGCCTTGGAATGTGGGTAGGCCCAGATTACATTTTCGTTCAAAAGCAAACAATTTTTTTTTTTTTTTTTTTTTTGAATCAGCAAGGGTTGGGCCTAAATTAAAGGTGCAAGGGCTTTTTGGTATGGAACTAAACCCATGAGGCTTGGACAAGCTTCGGAATGCTCGAATCGATTCATTACACCCCTAATTTTTATAGTTGGCAAAAATATAATAAAAGGGCCGTATTCACGATTTATTAGCTTCAAGGCCAATAAGTTGTTAGGCTCAAGCCCAACGCAAGAAGACCATGATCCACCAACTTAAATGCCTATCAGATAAATTGTTTACACTTTTCATGTCTAATTGGTCGTGGTGGGTGCATTGTTATTCTGGAGACAAGGAGTACTCTATATCAACCATGGCTTTGACTGGATTTCCAGGTTGATGATCACCGAGGATATCCCTTATAGAGATTCAAACGGCAACCATCACCTCTATTACCCGCACTTATAGCTAACTGGGGAAGGGGAAATCATGACTATTTGGGCAAATAGGTTAAGTGCAGACTGAATCCTTAATGGAATTCGGAGAAGTCGTGGCTATTGTGGAAGTCTCCCCCTCCTAAAATCCTTCATCACTCTATTAGAGCGGAATTCTACCAAACCGGGAGTCTAATGTCTATTCAAACTCTTCTAGCAAAAGTTAATCCCAATCAGGACTCTACTAGATCAAGACAGGGAGTTTAACTAGGACCTACGGCTGCACTCGATCTCGCGTAGGACTCATGGCAGGAGGGCCACACAATTTTCAATGAGTAAAAATACTATTAGGTTTGGAATTAGACTTGTGATTTTGAATATGTGTAGGGTTATAAATGAATGTCTAAGAATTGAAATTATATGTTAGTGATTTAATAAATTTCAATTCATGAACAAATTATACAAAAATGCGGAAATGACGGCAACGTAGGGTTGGAAAAGAGGGGGGTGGGGGTGGTTATAGATGTTTTAGGGTATGAGTCCTTGGGTAAGCAATATGTGCAGATTTTCTTACCCGTCTTGTATTACGTGCCCAATCAAATTCTCCCTGTTTTTTTTTTTCCTCACCAAAACCAAATTTAGGTTTCTAATCCATTTTCTTTCAGGTCAAAGAGACAGATAATCGGATATTTGTTTGGGACCTTAGTCTTAACCTGACTCTTTAGAGAAATCATGTGGTATGTCATGAGTTTCATGTCAGATCAAGCAAATGGTAGAAGGTCAAGAGAAACCAAGATTCCCACTTAAGTAATCACCTCTTGAAGATAAGATAGGGATATGTAGTAATTCGAGATTAGCTGATTGGGTTTTACCCCCATATAGAGAACTCTTAGTAGGGTTAGGGGACGTGGGTTTCTTGACAAAGTCTCTAGCAAGTGTGACTCTCCGAGATAGCCTATATAAGAAAGACGAGAGCCATAAATTGTGCATGATACGGACGCCCAAATGAAGGAGAACTGTAGAGGCTTCCTACCACTATAGAAAGCATTTAGACTTCCAACTGCGCGTCGAAGTCTTCCATGTCCAGGACATTCATCTTCACATAGTCGTTGCCTCATGTGTATATGTGTATTTTTCTTATTTTTTTTCTCCTTTTAAATATTTGATTCTCTTGTTGGTTATAATTTATAATAGTGGAGTGTTTATCCTATTGAGCATTCTTGTGGGGGCAAATGCGCCTTACATTACATGTGTCTTACTCAAAAAGTAATTACAGCAGAATGCTTCCTTGATCATCTTTATGAAGCAACAGGGTATGCCTTTTCTCTCAATTCTCAGAGGATCAACATCGATCTTTTGAGGTGACCAACTTTTCCATCAAGTTCATGCATTTTCTTATCCATCCCTCTATATTCAATATGGATTCCTTAAAATATAAGAGAATTTGTTTCCAAATCTTGTGTGAACTTCTTCCAATTTTTGTTATCATGATTGTTTAGCATATAGTTGCTGCGTTCCAAAACAAGTGACTGGTCTAATTGGATTATTATACTGGTCATTTTGTTGGGTTAAATGTCTTTAATCTAGGTTGACTGGTTTGCTAGATCAGCAAAGAAACTAGGTTTAGGGTTGAGGACTATTTTGAGAGCAGACAGCGCGGACCTATAGTTAAGGCCATTAAAGAACCCTTTGTAAATTTTGAAAATTAATATTTTTTTTTACATTTGCCCCCTCCCTTAATATTTCTTTTACATATAGAGCTCCAGGGAGAATTTTTCGAATGGACCATGGCTATTTTGATAATTTTGTATAAGGGCTGACAAATAAATGCGTAAGTTGTTGTCTTAACCCGAAATGAGGATTTCTAATTTGACACATTTTGAAATCATGTAAATCTTGTTATAACCCTTGTGAGTTGTGATATTGTTAAATTGAATTTGCTAGCTCGATCTTGGTGGTGTAACTGATCGCAGTTTTTGCTGTGCGCAACACTTTACACTGTGCTATCCATTAGTTTCTTTTGTTTTTTAATAATATTTTTCTTTGGCTTCATCTCCTTCCGGGAAGTTCTATGTTTTTGTTTTTCTCCCCACTTTATTCTTCTTGTCGTCTTTCTGAGTCAAGGGAGATTTAGGTTTTGTTGGCATTGATAAATTATCTTGTGTGCCACACACACAAAAGACAAATGCATGGTACAACTTTATTATTGAGAAATATAAACAATAATATATTATCTTTGAGGCCAACCCAATCCCTCACTCTAACTCTTTCATATGTAAAAAAAAAAAAAAATCTTTCATATGCACTACCCAGTAGCCTACAAATTATCTTTGTATTAAAATTCTATTATAAATCCTTAAAAACCATTAGAAAATATCTAAACAATCATAAATGTGCCCTAAGTTGACTTGGTCATAACCTAAAAATCTATACTCACATTGAATACGAAAAAGCTAAGGAAGGGTCAGTTGGCTTTATAGGATCGACCCTCGGTAGATCACCTTTCCTCATCCGCTCTCACCTCACCAGAGGTCTTTCTCTCTCATCCGAGGGCTCCTTTGCCTCATCCGAGTTCTCCTTCCCTCATTTGTGGGCTCTCTTATCTCACCTGAGGTCTCCTTCCCTCACCCAAGGGGCTCAATAGGGCCCCAATCCTTCTAGGTGAGCTTAAAAAAAAAAAGGTTTTTGACATATGTTGTGATTTAGGACCTACAAGAAGAGATCGATCACGCATAAGAGAACACAGAGATTTACGTGGTTCGGATTTTGGCCTACGTCCATGGGGAAGACGAGAGAATTTACTATGCAATCAGAAGAGGTGTACATCCTAGAAACTCTTAGTCTCTATTTATAATATCAACCCCAAAACCCTGTTACACCCAAACACTACCTCTTAATCATAATAGACATACTTCTAATCATAGTAGAACATGAACAATGTAGGGGCCCGGTTTACCAGATTCATTACTTCTATCGAGCCATATAACCTAACAAATCTCTACCTTAACGAACGTTGAAGTTGATACTTATGTATATAACACGTCTTACCATCTTAACCTGCCCCTGAGGTCACTCAGGTACCGAGCACACCGATCAAGTCCAAGCAATGCTTGAACTTGAATTTAACCCATTCCTTCATGAATGCACCAAATCGCTTGTATCATTGTCTAGAAGCTTGCTTCAACCTATACAATAATTTCTTCATACTACATACATGACCAGGAACCTTAAACTGCACTCTACCTGCAATGGAAGCTCCTTCCTCTTCCTCGTAGAACCGCTTACAGCCGATGCCCTAATCTTTCTCATCAAGAGACTCAATCTCTTCAGTCATAGTTGCGGCCTGTTGACTATTTTCCAGTTCTCCCATTAGTTCAAGAGACTCAGTCGTCAATGCGTATACAAGTATATCATCATGGCCATTGTCTGATGTCGACGCGTACGTCGTCATATCATCGAAACCATATCTAACCGGCGGTTTTCTTTCTTTCTGCTGTCTACTCGTCTGCGGCATTTGCGGCTCTGTTCCCTGCATCTGCTGCGCAGTCTAACTATCCCCTGTATCCCGGGAGGAGTCGGATGTACTCTCCTTCCTCACTAGGATGTCGAACTCCACCTAAACGATGCCACTGCTACTACCTACTTTTGTCTCCTCCACCTGCTTTCTTGCTTCGAGTAAAGCATCCTTATGAAATGTAACATCCTTGCTAATGATAAATCTGGGTGAATCTTGATTGGTACACCACAACCTGTATCCTTTCACCCCAGAAGCATATCCCACCAAGATGCACTTCACAGTCCTTGGTTCTAACTTATAGGTTTTCACACGAGCATAAGCCGGACAACTGAAGATCCTCAAGTTAGAATAATCAGCTGGATTACCTGACCACATTTTTTCCGGTGTTTTGCAACCAATCTTTGTGTGTAGAGACCTATTTATCAAGTAGCGTACAGTATTTACTGCCTCAGCCCAAAAGTCTTTGGACAATCTTGCAGTAAACAACATACAATGAGCTCTTTCCAAGATCGTTTTGTTCATTCTCTTTGCAACTCTATTATGCTCTGGAGTTTCTGTAGTAGTGTAATGCCGAACTATGCCACGATCCGTACAATAGTTTTCAAACTCTGTCGTTTTGTATTCCTTGTTATTTCATGTCCTCAACTTTTTCACCTTCCTGCCTATCTGTTTCTCAATCATTTCCTTTCATCACTTGAATGTAACAAAGGTTTGATCCTTCATCTTTAGAGTATAAACCCAGACTTTTCTTGAATAATCATCAATAAAAGTCAGCATAAACCAAGACCCGCCCTTGGAGTAAACTTTAGAAGGCCCCATACATCTGAATGAACATAATCAATGATATCATTCGTACGATGAATACTTGTCTTAAAACTGACATTTCGATGCTTTCCGAAGATGCATCTCTCATAAAAATCCAACTTACATGTCTTCGTGCCACATAGCAAATTCCGATGGCTTAGTATTTTCAATCCCTTTTCACTCATGTGACCCAGACGCGAGTGCCATAAGTGCGTCGAGATAGATTCATGATCATCCGAGGAAGACACTGTAGCTCCACCTGTAACAATATTTCCGGATAAACCATACATGTTTCCAACTCTATTGCCTCTCAAAAGAACCAGAGCACCATTCACAACTTTTATAACTCTACCTTCAACTAAGAACTTAAAATTGCTGGAGTCCAGGGCACCAAGAGAAACAAGATTCCTTTTCAGATCAGGAACATGCCGAACTTCTGCCAACGTTCTAACAATTCCATCATGCATCTTGATTGTTACTGTTTCGATTCCAACCGTCTTACATGCAATATTGTTGCCCATCAAGACATTACCACCGTTGATTTCTCTATAAGTGGTAAACCATTTCCAATTGGGATGTATGTAGTAGAAACAATTTGAATCAAGAATCCATTCATCATGACGACGAATACCATTTTCAATCACAAAAAGTGCATTATTAGAAACATAATCTGATCTTCCATTTGCAACATTGACTGAATCATCATATGAAGAATCGTTTATTATTTCTTTCCATTTTCCTCTGCTTTTCAGAATAGTTTTTTCTGATGCGCCATTTCTTATGGCAATAATAACATTCAATGTTTTTCCTATTGGATCTATGTTTGCCCTTACTACTGGAGTCTTTTGTTCTTCTTTGTATTACCAAACCCTCACTTGAACCATCATTATCAACTGCAACCCTGTTCTTCAACTCCTTAGAGTTCAATGCTGCATCTACATCCTCTTTGGACAGAGTATCTCTACCATACATCATGATATCAACAAAATGCTCATAGGAAGGTGGTAATGAGCACAACAACACAGTAGGTTGGTCCTCATCATCAATTTCAACATTGATATTTTCCAGATCCATGATAGCTTTTGTGAAAAAATCAAGGTGAGTTGAAACAAACGTACCTTCCTATATTTGTAACGTGAACAACCACTTCTTCAGATACAAGCTATTCGTGAGAGACTTCGTGATGTACAAGTTCTCCAACTTCTGCCATATGCCAGCAGTAGTTTTCTCCAGAGCAACATTTCTCAGTGCATCATCGCAAGAATAGCAAAATATGATCGTATAACATCTCCAGCAACTCATCCTTATCTCCATTTGACATTTTTTCAGGTAGAGTATTCTTTCCCTTCAAAGCCTTATACAACCCATTCTAAACTAGCAAAGAATGCATCTTCAAACACAACAAACTGAAATCATTGTTTCCATTGAATTTCTTAATTTCAAACTTCTTAGCCATTTCGCGAATCTTTCACAATACCCGTATAGATCTGGTCACCACGAAAACGCTGGAAGAAGCGAATATGAAATCCGACTCTGAATGGCTAAGATATCAAAGAAACTTGTTTTTACGCTCCAATCAATCAACCTCCTTCGTTAACTATTAAACATCCAATCTTCTTCCACAAACGTGTAGATTTGCTTGCAACGAGTCTGTAGGTTCAAATGGATCTCCGATCAAACTCCAGATCGTCAAGATATCGAGAAAACAAACTTTAGCCTTCGATCTAGTCAAACAACCTTTGACCGTACGGATCTGCTGACATCAGTACTAAGGTCAGCGCCTTTTCCTGCGGGCTTTGATACTAGGCTTCTCTGTTGGATGGGTTAGATCTGACCTGGACTTGACCTAACCTGGACTGGCTTATGAAACGGGTCAGGTCGAACCTGACTTGAACTCAAACCCGAAACTCTTGTAGAGCCCAGGCCCACCTCTTCTTCTTCTGCGTCCTTCTGTTTCTGTAACCAGAAACATGAAAGCACAGCCATGTCTTCTCTTTCCACTTCAACAGAACAGGCAACGGTGAGTGGGGAACCTCCTTGTCCGGTGACACACATCGACGGCGTGCTGTCCTTGGCGGCGATGTGGGGCCCAGCGAAAATGAACCCAAACCAAATCGCTGTTTCTTCTTCTTCTCCGGTTGATCAACCAATTTGCTTCCCCTGTCGATCCACTTCTCCGGTCAGAATGAACCCAGCGATCCTCCACTGATCTCCAACCGATCTTAAATTGTTTCCTCATGATATGCGTCAGCCTCAAAACCCCGTTACACCCAAACACTACCTCTTAATTATAGTAGACCTACTATAATAGACCTATGTCTAATCACAGTAGAACACATGGACAATGTAGGGGCCCAGTTTATCAGATTCATTACTTCTATTGAGCCATACAACCTAACAACATATTAGTCTTCCTTAAATCCGTTTTTACCAATTTTATCACCAGAATTTAGATCATGTCACCAGAGTCTCATTATTCAGGTCAACATTTTTATTTTAAATATATTTTACCCCAAATCCCATGAAATCATGGGAGCAATTTCTGTCATAGAAACTGATAAATCCCATGATGTAGTGGGACTGTCCCAAAATATCATGGCTTTTACGCGTTATCTCACAAAATGTTATTTTTCGTATTTTATGAAAAATGAATTCATTTGCTTAGTTGTAAAAACCGTATAATATAGAAATTGATAAACCCCATTATATCATGGGATATGATGCAAAATATTATTATTATTTTTTTCTTTTTGGTACTCCAGCTAGAGTGGCTTGGGCCATTTTTATTTATTTAATTAGAGAGCTCGCTAAACCTGGAAAGGAAGCCCACAAAGTGGGAAGAAAGCCCCCGTATACACATATAGGAATATAGGGGAGAGGTGGGGTTGAACCCTGACCTCCAAAATAAGAACCCAACTCCTTACCCCCGGGTTAAGGAGCGAGGGTAGAAGTGGTTCTTGATGCAAAATAGTTAAAATAATAATGTTGACATTACCTGAATTTGGGTCCCGAAAATTGAAAAAATTCAGGTGGAAAGGGGACTAATATATCAGAAGCAAAACACCACCAACCGACCGAAAAAAGGATAAACAATCCATCCAAAGACCTTAGCTACAGTAAAAATAAAGAAAAAATAAAAAACGGTGGACCCCAACTTGACTTGGACTTTGACTCGCAGATTATTCGAGTCTTCGCGCCTCGTACTCCTCGTTGTATTCTGCTCACTGTAACTGTACATGACTAGACAAAAAAAGAAGAAGAAGAAGAAGCCCCCGTACCAACTTCACTGCTTTTTTATTCTCCCTCTTCGCTTCGCATTGGCTCTTTCGGCGAGCCAGCACTGCCTTTTACACTCCACTTCCCAAAGAAAATCCTCAGAAAAGCAGCCTCTGCAATCTATAAACGCAAAACGATCGTCTCTAATTTCTCCCTCGCTCTGATGTTCCCCAAGACCTTCAGCTGTTGACTCTTTTTTTTTTTTTTTTTAAGAAGAGGGTGATACCCATCCTTGAACCCTTGAAGTCTTGTATATACTCCTACCAGTGAGGCACAAGGAAGTTTGGTTTAGCTGTTGACTCTGGGTCTGGGGTATTACTATCGTCTTCCTTTTCTATTTGGCATTTTGTCATTAACTTGCTATGCATCCTAGGTTTGTAATCTCTGTGGTGGGGGATTTCTCTCATTTGATGTTTCTTGTATCTGGGTGATCTTATTTTGTCTTGAATTTGGCATGCATCAGAGTTTTATAATCTATGTGGACTGTGGGTGGTTTTTTTTATAATCTATTAGGGGGAATTCTCTCTTAGGATCTTTCTTATATATGGGTTTTCTTCTCTTTCTTTCTCTTTGGCATGTTGTCATGAGTTTGGTATGCTTTTTTTTTTTTTTAATGTGGGGGTTCTCCAATTTCTACTAACATCTTATTTGAACCTTATTGTATCTGTACTTGGATTCAATATTGGTACATGAGTCAATTGAGTCATTTGGTTTTTGAAATATTTTTGGGGGGTTTAATATGATGGGGAATTATGTACTTTTATTCTTACTTGTATCTGCTTGTGAATTCAATAAACGTGTATCTGACCCGGCGTTTCTTTTGTTTTCTGAGATCTGGGAGTTGGTTATCCAATGAGGGACTAGTGGTCCCTGTAGTTTCTGCTCATGAATTTAGTATGTGTGTATCTCCTCCTTTAACACTTTTGCTTTCTGAAGCTTGTGGGATCTGTTGCGGAGAGCCCTTTGCTTTTGACCCTTTAGTCTGTATTCTCTTCCATTGCTGGGGAACCTTGGTATTCTCAATGACAAGGCCATGATCCTGTGTTCTGTGGATTTCCATGTGGAGAGAGAGAGAGAGAGAGAGAGAGAGAGAGAGAGAGAGAGAGAGAGAGAGAGAGAGGAATTTGATTTTGTATTCCCATGTGCGAAAGACATTGGAAGATTAGGGCTTGTCAAAATGTATTCCCATGTGCAAAAGACATTATAAATATTGTGCAGAAGAATGACTATTGGTTTTGTATAATGAATGCAAAACTGTACATTACAATTCTATTCATATCCAGTGCCATAAAACATTGTCAAACTGTTACCTTATTTTCGTATGTTCCACAAATCTATTTGTCACAAAAGTTATGTTTTCCTTTCTTTTTTATTTTTATTTTATTTTCTTCCCTTTCTTGCAGGATAGAACGATCATATGCTTACCCTGAGCTTATCGTCCATATCTTTTCTTATATTTATTGCAGTTATTCTATGAGGTCTGACATCTATGTTTATTACCATGTTCTGCTGGCAGGGTCAGTCTACCTTTGGCACTTCAAAAGGTGCTGCTGAGTTGTGATAATTTTCTTGTTGGATTCATAAACATCCTCAAAGATGCAAATACCAGTCTTCACTCATCATCTTGGTGTCCAAAATCAACAATTTTAGTGGTGCATGAGGTTGTTCAGATAGAAGGTCCTTTTTTTTTTACATAAATCTACTTCACTGATCTGAATTTTCATCATTGTATTGAATGTCATGAAGGATAGCTTTTATCAGAGGATAAATTTGGTTCAAAAAAGTGGACTGAACTGTGGGTTGGTGATTTAATGTAGCTTAGAATTCAGAAGAGTACTTTTGTAAACTTAGTTTCCCTAAATCTAGATTCTCAATGTAATGGGACTTTCTTTGAGAGGTTGACGACTCCGGTATTTTCTTTTTAGCAGGTGGTTTGTGTGTATGATGGACCGTCGACGATTCCCATCTGGGATATTGGAGTCATCTATTTTGGATATCCTTTCTTTAGTCAAGCCAACAGAAGATGATCGACAGAAGCGACTTCATATCATCAATGAGTTTAGAGCTGTTGTTCAGTCCGTGGAGAGTTTGAGGGGTATGTTCGGTTATTGGTAAAAACATAGACACCCATATATTTGTTGGTAAGAGTATCTCTGTTCTTTGTGGTACAAACATGCTTTTAAAAATCAGCTGAGACCCCAATTGACTGAGCTGAGTTGACTCAGACTTGGTCAGTTGCAAGTCGAGTCCTTTGTATTTATGGGCCTCCCCCTCCCCCTCTTCCTTTTTTTTTATTTTTTTATTTTTTTAAATTCTTAAAGAGGGTGTGGGAGATCTTTGAAAAATTTTAGGGTTGTGTTTTGAAGAGAAAAAACTTGACATTTTTTCTAGAGCCAATGATACAAAGGTCAAGGCAACTATTCATTGGAACATAAACGATGAACCTCATAACCAATTGCGATTACCTGTGACACTAAAATTGATTAAAAATTATTAAAATATAATGTGAATCCTTTAAAATCCTTTTTTGTATATTTTCCTCATTTTGTTATATTTTTATGTTTTATTTTTAAGATTTTACTTATTTTTATGGGTTCTATGTGTGACTTCCAAGTCTACTTAACTTGAGGGCTAGTGAGTCACGTCCAAGGTCCTAATAAAGGCATTTATTGAAGGAATTTATTTTTTCTCCACTTAGCCTACATGTGGGACCACCAAGAGGGTTTAGATATTCCTTAATCTTATGGTTATTAGTTTCTAATTTTTATTTAAAGAGTTGTAATTAGGATAGTTTCTAAAATTACTCAGTTTCCTAGTTTGATTAGGTTTCTTAGCCCCTAAGTTTCTTTTTCCCTATTTATAAGATGAAAATCTCAGACTTTGATTATTGAATTATTGGAATAATATTATCGTGGGTTTTCTAGCCCTCAAAGGTGTGTCCTTGTGATGAAGTCTTTGCTGAGACGTGATAGTGTCTGTGGACATGTGCGTCGGTACTTGCATGACTTAGGGTTTGCATCAAAAACCCATCTTCTTCCTAAGCCTTACTCCTATTGAAACTCCTAAACTCTAATTCCTAATTTTCCCAAAACCTCTTAACCCCAAGAATCCCACCAAATTCATAACCCTAATTGATACCCATTCCACCCCCAACCCTTACCATCTCCACTAGCCGAATGTGGCAAAACATTAGCCATCGAACCTCATCCAAGACTTTCCCCTTAATAACCCTAGAGACTAAAGCCCCCATGACCCATCCAAAACCCTGAGAACTCAAATCCCTCCCGAACCCTAAAACCTAACTCAAATCCGTCCCCAACATTCATCATCTCTATTGAACATGTACCCTTTAACCCTTCTTCAAACCTCAACCCAATTGAAACCCTACCACTCAATCCTAGCCCTCAAACCCTAACCTAAATCCCCCAAATTTCTTAAAAATTCCTGAAACCCTAAACCCAATTTCATGAATTTCCCAAAACTTTAAGAAACCAAATCCCCTAAGCCCCCAAATTTCTCAAAGCTCAAAATCCCAATTCCCTGAAATTCCCAAATTCCCAAAATCCCTGTCCCTGCAACCCTAATCCTTCCATCCCTCTCCTTACTCCTTCTATTGAGCCAAAATAAAAAAAAAAAGAAATACTTACAATCCATCCCAACCCAACCCAACCTTTCACCCACCTCATCCCCCCAACTGAAATCCATTCCATTCGTTTGATTTTTATAAAAAATAAATTAATAAAAAGAAGAGAGAGAGAGAGAGAGAGAGAGAGAGAGAGAGAGAGAGAGCAAAGGGAAAGATCTGCATACCTATGCATATGGTGAGCATCTTAACTGAGAGAGAGAGAGAGAGAGAGAGAGAGAGAGAGAGAGAGCAAAGGGAAAGATCTGCATACCTATGCATATGGTGAGCATCTTAACTATTTGCTCTTACCATAAGTGGAGATTGTTGGCTTCCGAAAATTCCGTTGCCCTTGTAGTATCTGCTGATATGCCGATACTCAGTGGTGCAGCAAAATCACATATTGGTGGGTAATTCCATCCATGCAGATACTAATGTGCAACATTGTTTTCGAAGTGATGAATATACAATGTTTACACAGCTTCGACTTCAACACTTTCTCTTGGTATTTTATTTACTTCATTTTTTTATTAACAAAATCATTAGTATTGTTTTGGCACTTCTGTTAGTAGCATTATGTTCAGCAGTGGACGTTCTGTATGCAGGTGCCCTTGTCAAACCTTTTGGCTCTTTTGTTTCTAATCTCTACACTAGATGGGGGGATCTTGATATTTCTGTTGATGTACCTAATGGTTCACTTGTTCCGTCTGTTGGGAAAAAACGCAAGCAAACTCTGTTAAGGGATATAATGAGAGCTTTGCGCAGGAATGGTAATTTCTTCATATTATTGTGGTTTCATTAACCAGTTTATATGATTTGCTAATCCTTGTAACTGTTGGATCATGTAGATTGATAATCGTCAGTCTTTTGCATTACGAGAGTTTTATTTCTGTATTAGTACCTTGATAGTTATGGATAATAAGATAGATAATTTGAATACAATGTTGAATGCATAGATAATTTGAATATAATCTTGAATGCATGAATACAGATGGTAGATTGATTTTCATTTTTTTTTCATGGGGGTTGTTTTATTTCTGTATTAGTATGTTGATAGTTATGGATAAAATATAGGTAGATAGTTTCAATCCGACTTTATATGCCATTTTAATGTCAGAATATTGTGTTTAGTAACAATACAAGGGGGTTATCTTTCATCAAATGATTGAGTTTCAACCAGTCTAGTTGCATGTTTCTTTGAGTAATTGTGCAAGTAGTGATCTATGATACCCTATCATGAATATGGACTGCGATTCAAAGAACATGGATATGACTACATTTTTCTGAATCCTGGTCACAGTATGGAAATTGGTTGTTCTATGTATTACTTGACATTTAGTTATTAAATTTTATGATCTTTATTCAAAAGGTGGTTGCGCACGCGCAATAGAAGTCATGTGGCCTGCATTCCTGGATTGTGCTTCAGATGAAGGACAGATCTTAAGGCAGATACTTCAGAACTGTGTTCTTGAAATGTCTTCCCAATGGAACCAGACAACTGGATACTAGTCAGCATCACTTTGCTGAATCAGAAACCCTTAACCCTCTCTCAGCGGTAAGGGAGGATGAAGAACAACAGCTAGAAAATAATTCTTTTATTAATTAAATAAAAAACCTGAAGTCGGTAATGTACCCAATACTGTTCAATAACCTCTACTTATAGTTTACTCTGTTTAGTCGAACTCCACTATTAGATTTAATTAAACTCTCTCCATACTAGTAATTGTTTCATAATTACATCAAGATTCAGAGGCTCAAAATAAATTAATTCTACTGAACTAAAACAGTCCATACCTTGCAAAGATCGAGTGGGATTGTGAACCACAAGTCCGGTGTCTCTACGACTAATGCCCCAGATCGATCGTCTGACCCACAGGCATGACTGTTTGCACCAGGGCCTCCTGGTTTCAGGCGGGCCTATCCTGTGTCAGACTGAGCCTGACTGTCCTGGCATGCATCCGTTAAGGCCAGGCTCGAGTCTGGCTAGGCCTAGCAGGTTGGGTTGGGCCTGGCCCATTAATGAGGATGCACCACAACCTTAGTAATTGATATTTTTATAGAACTCCAGGGCGGAACCTTCGTAACTGACAGTAAATGGAACATGAAGAATTAAAGCAATAAAATAATGGTTTTCATTCAATTGAAATCATCAAATGGTTGGGCCTCATAGTTTCAATTTTTGGTAATAAACCAATCATGACCCACCATTTGTATGCTTGATCTTTCAATGGTTTGGATTATAATTGCATGTTTTCCAACTTGTGGAGCACCATTCAAATGTCCTCTCGCATTGGGTCCACAATTGTTACAATATTATAGTCTCTGATTAGCTGTAACTGATTATTTCAATTAAAAAAGTAGAATTGCAATTTTTCTTTTTGACAGATCTCATACTCATTGAATTAATAGCGCTATTGATTCCTTTTTTTTTCTCCCAGTTTATGTGTGTGTCTCTTGTTTTCAGGTGTTTATAGTTTGGAATTTATTCCAAATGCAAGGGTTCCCCTTCTAATATATCAAGGCAACTACCAGAACACTTCATGTGATATCTCAATCTGTAATCTTCTTGGTCAAATAAAGTCCAAATTCATGCTCTGGATCACTGAGATTGATGAGAGATTCCGTGATATGGTTCTACTGGTCTGTTTCAATACTTTATGAGATAATAGTTGATTGGTATAAAATTTTTTCTGACATTTATCTTTTTTACTTTTCTCTATCGGTTTGTTTTGCATTTGAATGTTTCCGACAGATCAAAGAATGGGCAAAAGCAAAGGCTATAAATGATCCGAAGAATGGAACATTGAACTCTTATTCCCTTTGTTTGCTGGTTATCTTCCATTTTCAGGTGACTTTCTTTTAAGGAAGTGTTAATTTGTTATTCACTTTTTTCTCTAGATGTGAGGGACTATATTCTTCTTTCTTTTTTTATTTTATTTATTTATTGAAGGGATTGTATTAGCAATTAAAAAAAAGGTGACTACGTTCTGCTACTGTCCTTTAAAACGCACATTGATTGGATATCTTATCCCTTTAGTCGAAGATATTTGGGAAAAATGAGCGGTCAATGGATCTAAAGTTGACCTATTTTTTATAACCTTCTACTTCTTTCTTAAAAATTTCTTTGATCAAATGGTTAGGATGCCAGATCATTGTGGATTTAGGTCTGACTCATCTGAGGTAGCACTGACATTATCACTTGGGGTAACAGATAAGTGCTAGGGTCTGGATATAGGTCACTGCAAGGGAACAAAAGGTGACTGACACCATAGCCTTTTTTCCAAAAAATCAATTCACTTCTCTTTAGTGTTGCGATCTTGTTGGAGCACTAGCTTTAGCTTTCGTCTATTTATTTTTAAGCTAGTACAGACATTAGTGGGATTTTAAAGAAGGCTTGGGAGTATTGGTTTTATCTAATTTCTCCCATCTATTCTCATGCTTTATTGCAGACCTGCATCCCTGCCATTTTACCTCCGCTGAAGGACATCTATGTGGGAAATATTGCTGATGATCTTACAGGTGTATATATCATTGTAGGCATTTTTATATGCAGTATCATGGGATTTTTAGTTTGCTTGTAATTCCCTTGAATGGAATTAGGATTCGTGTAGAAGAAAGCCGCATATTTAGCTTTGTAATTAAGAGCGAACTTGGCAAACTTTATATGGAAGTTTAATTATTAAAAAAAAAAAAAAAATAGAACGTCACTGCTGTCATATTTTCTTTTCATTTATTGTTTAATCACTTTCAGAATATGTGCAAGACTCGGCATTATTTTTCCACTATATTCCAGTGTAAAAAATTGAGCACTGAACTGTTATTAATATTTTCAAGTTTCAACATTGCAATATTTGGTTGGGGCCTCACATTCTCTTGTGACCTTTCTATTGAATTGGAGTGGAGGGTTCCCTTATTGTAAGTAAGACATGGGTGTTTCTTATTAGTTTTTGGTAACCAGGTGTTTCTTATTAGTTAGATGTGCCCTATACTATGTTTCTGCAGTGACTAGTGAAACCACTGGTTGCTTACCTAAGGCCTTAGGCCTTCTATCTGTGGGATTTCCTTCAAAATAGAAATATGTGGAAACTTAACTATATTTGGCACTTCAATTGTATGGAGGGTGAGGTAGTAAACTTTATTAGGCTGTATTCATGATGTAATTGGCACATGATACACACTATACTCATCTTTTTCCTTTATGTAGGAACGAGGCTCATTGTTGAGAGAGACATAAAAGATATATGTGCTGCTAACATTGCAAGGTTTAAATATCAACGGCAACGCTTCCATCAAGTAAATCAAAGCTCTCTATCCGAGCTTTTTTTTACGTTCTTTGAAAAGGTAATTATTACACATAAATTGATGACACTCCCTTTTATTAAAATGTTGGATTTGATAACTTGGTAAATTATGGTGTATCATCAACTTTGGGACCTTTGAGGAGTTGAAAGTTAATCCACAAGAAATTAAGTGAAAAGCTTAAAAGTTAAAGAAGTTAGATAAGAAAGTTAGGGTTTTAAAGAAGGCGAAAGAAGTGAGAGAGGACCATGAGGACTGGTCATCCAACCCTAATTATTACCAACCCTAACACTTCATATTGTTCACTATTTTAAAAAAAATATAGGAAACATCTTCCACCAAAATTTTCCATAATTACAAATTAGTCTACAACAATTACAAATTGGCCATTTAGTCGTTTCTCGACACTCCCCCTTAAGTTGGTAGGTATATTATCTGCTATGTCAACTTGGAGCAAGCATCTTATAATTTATAATTGCTCCTATGACAACCTTTGTAAGATAATTTGCAAAGTAACCCTCTATACTAGTAATGACAGTGGATCTTTGATATATTTTTCGGCCTGCCCGATCGAAGAAGTTTTAAAAAGAAGTAAACTGTGCTAAGGCAATAGCATCCTTTACGTTCAACAACCCTCAACACACTAATCTTTCTTTTGGCCACTTAACCCAGCAAACAATTGCCTAAATTACCTACAATTCAATTAGCAACTTAACCTTTTATGCTCTCAGCTTAAACTTTACAATTAGCAACACTGCTAAAACAACTAGGAATTCTATATGCTCACAACATCATCACCATCAAAGGCTTGTCTCAAGCATGTTGGGGTCAGCTACATGAATTTTGTTTCTTCATTCCAATCTATCATGAGCCAAATCCTTAGATAAGTTGTACTTCTTCAGATCTATTTTTACTACATCCATCCATTTCCTCTTCGGCCTACCCTTCCTCTTCGTGGGCCATCAACCTGTATAGCTAAACTTTTCCTTACCAGTACGCTGTTGCCGGCCTACATTGAACATGTCCAACCCATCTTAAACGGGTTTCCTTAATTTTATCCCCAATTAATGCTACCCTTAGGTGCTCTCGAAAATGCTCATTTATAATTTTATCCTTCCTAGTTTTACTACACATTCACCTCCACATCTCTGCTACGTCCATTTTGTGCAAATGTTGCTTCTTGATTGCCCAACATTCTGCTTCATGGGTCATAGCTGGTCTAATCACTATCCTATAAAATTTCTCTTTAATCTTGTTCGCTTTCGTCGGTCACAAAGCACTCTAGAAGCTAGTTTCTACTTCAACCAACCCGTTTTGTATCTTATGTTTGACATCTTCATCAATCTGCTTATCAATTATCGAGCCAAGGTAAAGGAAAGAATCTCTATATGGTATCTCCTGGGTTCTCACAATAGTTTCAGCTCTTTGTAGACGCTCATTGAAGTCGCACTCCATAGAATATGCCTTTTCATGACTTATTTTAAAGCCTTTGGATTCTAAAGCCTCCCGCAATCTTTCAAGTTTTGCATTCACACCATCTCTTGATTCATTCACCAATACTATATCATCTGCGAACAATATACACTAAGGTACCTCCTTTTAAATATGAATAGTTAACTCATCCATAATCAATGCAAAAAGGTAAAGGTAGGGCTAACCCCTGATGCAAACCTATGGTCACCGGAAACTCACCCGTCTCTCCACAAGTAGTTCTCGCACTCTTTACCGCACCTTCATACATGTATTTATATGCTCACAGCATAAACTAAACAATTTGCACTACTATTGATATAAACAATACCTAATATAATTTTCACAATAAAAATTGTAGAATCAACGGCACTGCTAATATAAACTAGATTTATATATGCTTCATAGCAATAATTGTACAATCAACTAAACTGCTGATATAAGTTGCACTTATATATGCTCCATCACATATATCCCAAGAGGCCACAATGTTATACAACATCATCTACGACATAACACTATCCGTCTTAGAGATTGGTTAGGTCTTCCAGCAAAACCCTTCAACTTCTCATATAAAACTAATAAAATCGAACCATTCCTCATGGATGAACTCACCTATGATTTACTAATTATTTAAATTCATAAAATCAAATTATTCTAGGGTCAACTGCATGAATTCTTTTTCTCCATTCCAATCTATCATGGGCCAAATCCTCGGATAGGTTGCACTTCTTCATATTTGACCTTACTACTTCTATACATGTATTCTTCGGCCTATTTCTTTCCCTTGGCGGGCCATCAACTTGGATAAAAAGACTTTTTCTCACTGGTATCATAGCTGGCCTATGTTGGACATTCCCAAACATCTCAAATGAGTCTCTTTCAATTTATCACCCATCAATGCTACCCTTAAATGCTCTTGAATGCGGTCAAGGCCCCTATATTTTTAAGAAACCTCAGAAAAGCCCATGTATTTTGGGTTTTTACTATTACATCCCTTGACTAACTGTCATTATTAGCAAAAGTAAACTAGAAACACCCACTTTTCACTCTTTTTTCTGTTTGACCATTTTACAGCCGCCACATCCCCCCCGGCTGGCCATTCACTTCTCCACTTGATCCGATCACATGCTCTCTCACCACAACCGCACCCCCACTTCTCTAAACCAATCCAGTCAACTGCACTCTCTCTCCATCCCACCAACTAGCAGCCAACTGCAATGGCACACCCTTTCATCACACAACAATCTCTACTCACCTCTCCATCCTATTCTCTCAATGAAACACTTCTCAAACTAAACCGTCCCAATCCCCGCTACCAAACAAGCGCCTACCTATCTCCACTTGCAACAAACCAACCAAGCCTACCTTTTCAATCTGTCCTCAAGTTCTTATCCTCCCAACCAAACACCATTACCTCATCTTCCTCACACCCAGTCAACTTCACCAGTTTCACCTTCTTTATCACAACCATCTCTTAACACCCTCCCAACAAACGATCTACTAAATCCTGTACAAACCCACTGCAACCCACACAACCTATTCATCTTCAATTCTGCCAAATTCTCAAACCAAAACAGCCACGACATCTCCTAAATGACCAGCGTCCACGACATGCACACCTTTTACGACCCATCTTCACTGCATCAAGCCCAAGCCTTCGTCATAATCATCATTACCATCATCATCTTCACCTATCTTTAAAAACCATCCACGACCTACCTTCCCTATCCGTCAATACCATTGTCATCATCTTCACTAGCATCAAAACCCAATCCCAAAACCCAACATCCCACCCGTGATCCCAAAAACATCATTCCAACCCCATTACCCATTCAACCCGAGCCAGAACTGAATCACTTCTCTCAGCCAACCCAACCAACCTGTTCACCAACCAATTGCTGACCCACTTGCCAACCCTGCCAAACCTAGCTCATCACTCTTTGCACTCAGCCCAGACCAACCCACAGTCCCTTTCCTTATCTCCCTATTTTACCAAACATCTGATAGTCCACTCAAACCCATCACTCAGAACACCTCACATCTATAACTCAACCGCATGTCTTCAGCACCACCACCTTCCACAAACAGAGCCCATCTTGAATTATCAAACACCAAGCCATTCAACCCGAGTCTGAACCCACCTCATTCAGCCCACCTATTCAGCCCAGATGCCTCACTCAACTCATCTGATTAGCTCGAACCAACTCAGCCCAACTGCACACCTCACCTGCTACCTCCCAGCGTCCACACCCTCCAGCCCACTCCATTAACCATACCCAAACACAGCCTAGACATCCTCACACACACAACCAACTCATCCCTCTCCTTTTCTTCTATAAGTTTAAACAAATCATTTCAACTTTTCAGTAAATGGGAAGGGTAAAATGGTAAAAATGAAAAAAAGGTGCAGAGTCAGAACATCCGTTTATGTGACTGTTAGTCAATGGATGTCATAGTAAAATGGCAAAATAGAGGGGTTATTTTAGGTTTCTTAGAAACATAGGGGCCTTTTTGTAAAAGAAAAAAAGAAAAAAAAAGCTCTTTTTAATTCTATCTTTCCTAGTTTTATCATACATCCATCTCAACATTCTTATCTCTGTTATACTCATTTTCTGCATTTGTTGCTTCTTGACTGGATAACATTATACTCCATAGCTCATAGCTGGTCTACTCGATGTCCTCTAAAATTTTCTGATATCTTTGTAGGCTTTACATTATCACTAGTTTCATTATTTCATGATGTTGTCAATAGCAAACCGGGTCTATCAATATGATGTAACACAAGAAGCAATCAGAGGTTGGAAATTTTTAGGCCTAGATGATGCCAGAGATTCAAGTAGAAATAAAATTGTGGCAATCAGAGAGAGTGTAAAGTTCTTGTGTTCTTGTGTATGGCCATTATTAATGGAGGTTGACTCTAACAATGCCATAAGGGGTGGCTTAGGGATGGGCTCCACAACCTTTGAAATTACCTCAGACTGTGAATGAGCTAAAACTTCCTCCATAGTTGATGTAGCTTTTTTTTTTTTCAAGAGAATATGTGGAAACTACATCTTTTTATTTGTTTCACGCAGTTAGATTTGTAGTCTTCAACTTTTTGTACTAATCTTTTGTTTTGAGCTAATCCTTTATTTTTTTGCTAATCAGTTCTCTAGAGCAGATTTTCTGTCCAATCAATATGCAATTTGCACATATAGTGGATGCCGGGAAAGCGTTACAAGCAAAGAAAAATGGATGCAGAAAAACCACAAGATACTGGTGAGCTACCTTCTTGGTCGTATAGGTAGAGCTATAGATTTCGTTATAGATTCCCACTTAATAGATTTCTTTATAGATTCCCACTTCATTTACTGGAAGTTTTTGTCACCTGTTAGATTGAAGATCCTTTTGAGATGCCAGATAATGCTGCAAGGGCCGTTAGCATGAATGGGCTTGTGAGGATTTCTGGAGCATTTGAGGAGACAAATCGAATGCTTTCTTCTCGAACTGTAGACAGGAATCATTTGATGACCAGTCTAGTTAGGCCCCATATCCGGCAAAGCATAGGAGTAAGAACCCCCCATATCAATTCAAGAATAGGAGCTAGAGCCCCCCAAGATACTTTTACCACCCCCACAAGGGTCAGTCGTCCTGTTGTGTTTCCAGATGCAGTTATGACACCGATCCATGAGCGCTTAACACAAGCGATGCAGCTGCAAAGCCGCCCATCTTCTTCAACTGTTTCGGTGCAAGGGCATGGTGCAGTTCAGACAGTTCAGAGGCAAGGCCGGCAACAGTGGAGGCCGAGGAACTTTTGACATAATGGATGTTGATTGGACTGCGGATCTGATTTTGAAGTTTGTTTATGCTGAATCATCTTGTTGTCTTGGTACACAGTTCCAATGTTATTTCCCTTCCAAGATGCTGACTACTTCTGATACAAGTATCTACTTGACTGAATTGAATGGTTCATGCTCTGATCAAATGGATTGCTGCGTTTCTGTTTAATACTCTGTCCACTTATTTTACAGTTGTTTTTGTTACATGCTGAAAGCAGTTCTAATATACCTATGGTATCAATCCAATACATATCCTCGCCACCTCTGATCAATACATGATCTAATTACATGATGCATCAAATATGAATGGGTTGGAAGAGAAGCACACACGTCAATTTTGTTTCTATCAACCTTCTCATTGTGTTTCATAATTTTTTTTCTGATTTATAGTCTGATTACTCTTTATTTTCACAATTTTAGAGTTGTTCTCTCCTCTCTCATACGAAAATTAGACTCATGGCCTGTAATTTTGGTCTGCCCTTAGGACAGTTCTTGGTTTGACCTCACCCAGTTTCAACCTTATAGCAAAACCCTCCCCCACCCCCCCCGTGGAAACATGAGGTTTCTATTAAAGCATTTACGTGCTCTGATACAGGTATTTAGATCCTTGCAACTATTCTTTCTGGATGTATCCACAGGTAATAAAATACTTGTGTGTAAGGGCCACTTGCTAATTCCTATTTAAGGTCGGTCTCTACACTGCTGGCTGAAATTTTTTTAATGTTTCTTAAGGGGGCAAGTTTTTTTTTTTTTTTTTGATATTTTATTTTCCTATAATGTTTTCTTTGAAAGGCCTTTTGTCAAAGGGGGTCAAGGCTCCACAGCCATCAATATTTTTTTTTAATTTTTTCTTCCCCTTCCTTTCTCATCAACCCTTCTCCCTCTTCGATGCCAGCACTACAGGTCAGGAAGGCTTGACAGAGATTGAATAAGGTGCCAAAGTAGGAAAACTCCATCTGCTAGAGAGTTCTAATCAGAACTCATCGAGAAAAAAATAACTAAATGAGAATTTTAAGACAAAAAGGACTCCTTTGGCTTTGCACTTTTACTCATACACTCCCTGTTTTAGGCCCTAATTTTGGACCACAGGCCTAGCTGGTTCGGCCACAAAATCTGTCATGGGTCATCGTGGACTTGGCTGGTTTGGCCCACTATTGTATGATAAATGAATCATATCTAACAAGGAAATTCTTTCATGGTTTAAACCTTGTCGCTTGGACCCTGAGAGGCCATATAGATCTTCTAAATTGGGGCATGAATGACAATTCATAGATTTGTATAATATAAAGGTGCCTGCGAAAGTTGTTTGTGTTTTGTGCCATAACGAGTTATATTTGAACTGAATGCAGGTCAACACAGTTCTGAGATCCAAACGTGGACTTTTGATGAAGGCCCTTCTCCTAGGAAATCATCTATGAAAATGCCAAACATGTTGACCAATGCTGCAGTACATTGTGTTTACTTGTCTAAAACTATGATCATATTTAAGCTCCTTTGTTACATGCATTTTTCAAGTCATCACTGGATTCTATCATAGCATGCCATGAGGTATGCAACAAGCACACTATTTTCTTGGGTGATTCACAGCACAAGAACCCTGCTATATGGCCCTTTTGGATGATGCCTATGGTGGAAATAAGCTTAGCTTGGTTTGACCTCCCTTTTCTTGGTTTTGATTATATCATTATATGATATGCCAAGCCAATTTAAGCTTGAGCTTTGCTGCTTTTTTTTCCCCTTCCGATGTTACTGTTTATAATCTATGTATTTATACGATATTTTTAGTATATTTATCATATGCAAGCTGCACTGGAAATATAATATACACAGTAAGAAATCTAATAACATACATCATTATAAAAACATATTGTGTAAAATCAAAACTCGCTGAGCACTCAACCGGCCTACACTCAGTTATATCATTCAGATTTTCTTTTCTTCTATGATCAAATCTAATGCTGAATAGTAAATATTACATCTTTATCAAACCGGGGCCATGTCTAATTCTTATCCAAGGATAGTAGGTGTTATTGGATTAAGAAAATCATGGCATAAGATAATAAAATGCGCTTCTTAATTGAAGGCCTTTCTTTGGGAAGTTGTCATAGAAAAGGGGATGTCCATGTGTGGTACACCTCCCCATCACCGATTACAGCCTCCTATTATAGCACTCAACTGGACTGAATCCAACAGAAGATTTTGCCTTCGAATTCTGTCTTTTATCTTTGATTTAACCTTATTAATTGCCTTCAAATTCTGTATTTTATCCTTGATTTAACCTTAATAACTATAAACTGAATCTAATTTTTTGGTCTCTCTCTTTTCCCAGTGAAGTTCTTTCCATCCAACCGTCCCCTTAAGCGATTGTCCAGTTAGGCTTAAGTGCTTAACACTATTTTAATGGTTGATATGAGGCCATAAATCTCCGCTTACTAAGATCCCCATTGTTTGATCTTTTAGGCTATTCATCAACCATCCACAGGCCTTGCGTCCCTTTCTTCCTTTTTTCTTTTCGAAGTTACTGCAGACACACACACACTGTGATGCTCCAGTGGTACTCATGTGAGTGTTGAGGAGGAGAAATTCCAATATCTTATATGCTTTTCTGTCTCGGCTTAAGCTCAGAGTTGATATGCAGTATAAAGCCCAGTTAGGACTGATTCTTGTGCTCGAGGTAACTTCAATTTGTTACGGTCATTCCCTTGCATGCTAATCACGGGGCAGAGGGGATTGGAACGTCTAACATGTGTCAGAGGTGCTAGGGAAAGTTGCGCAGCAGAAAAGCACCAGTGATCGAGGGTCTAAACCACGATGAACAACGACAATAACACCATCAAGCAATCACACACACGAATGCACCGATTTAATGTAATTCGGCAATATTGCCTATGTCCATGGGGAAGAGAAACGTCCTAAGAGTTAAGGGTTACAATACATAATTGGCTTCTAAGAAAGTCTTTCTTAGCCCCCGAGAAAATCCAATACATGATGACTAAAATACCCTGACTCATTCTCGATCCTAGCCCAGACGAATTAACCCGGTTAAACCAGAATACAAGATAAAACCCAACAATTTCCACCTTGTCTTGGATCCTGTCAATCCCTGAGCCACCTGAAGATACTCGCAATGTCTTCATCTTCCCGTACCTCGCTGAAAAGGCACGCCCCCGCACCCGCTATGACCGAGTGTGACTTCTGCACCACCTAACCCGAGTGCACCGGCAATCTCAGCATTGTCATGAGCTTTTCCATAGCAAAAAGTCTAAATGGACAAACTTTTTGGCCAGAATTTGGGACAAACTCCCATGTGGCACAATCCTAGAGGTGCAACTTTTGAGAGAGGGGGAAAAAGCACCTCTAGGATTGTGCCACATGTGAGTTTGTCCCAAATTCTGGCCAAAAAGTTTGCCCAAGTAGAAGGGTTGTTTCCATAGTTGCTTCCTTTGACTTGAACACCCCCATCTTGATCCTCCGAAGTGCCCTTCATTTGTTGTTATCTTTGTATGCATCCTTGCAACATGATGAACCTTCACTTCCATCTGTCAAGACAAGAGACCTTTCCGAATCTCACTGGTATTCTTCCTGTCAATCCTGCAATTTTCGTTTTCCCAACAATGGTTTGTCCTTCACTCCGTGACAAATCAGAACTCAATTGCCCTTCCTTTTACGTTTAGGTATTCGTTAATCACTGCTAGATGATATCTTCAAAGACCCCGTCTTTTCATCCATGACATTAAGTAGCACTCCATCCGAGAGGTTGAATCGTATGAAACTCATTGCCCTTTCCTCCATGTCCTCCCATTAGTCGGGATACTCCGTATGGCTTTTTGACAACCCATACAATTCTCTTTTCAATCCTTGCTTCGTCAAGGAGTCTTAAACTTCTCTCCGCCATATTCGGAAGTCGTTTCTCTGTCAAACACTTCAACTTGGCACATGATGCTTGAATCTATTCTTTGTCATTGTAAATCACTTGGTTTCTGAATGCCCCAATTTCTGCCTATCAAACATTCAATCTCCTCTGTTAACATCGTAGATCGTGTGACGAGTGTACAGAAAAAAAATGGAGCACAAATCTGAGTCCAAATGACTCTGAAATTCGCGATACAATTTTGGCCCTTCGAACCGGTCAAAATAACCCTATGATCTGTGTTGTCGACTATTATTGACGTCACAATGCTGCTGCTTGGGCTTCAATTGTGGGTTAGGTTTGACATGTACCCGAACCCAACTTGCATGGGCTTCTTGGACTGCTCACAGGTTGGGTCAAACCTAACCCGTCCTTACCCGGACTAGGCCTCTCATTCTTCCTTTCCCTTTGCAAAACCGAAGTTCCCTTTTTGCTACAGAGATGGCAGTTCGGCGAAAGCACCAATCCCGGCGGCGTTCCTCTCCAGCGGCGACAACTAAGAAAGACCGACAACCCTTTGATCCAGTCTTCTTCAATGGCGTGGGTGTCGACACCTCTGCGGCCCACCATGTGATCAGCACTAATCTCACCCCCGGCGACGGTGAGATTGTTAGATTGTATGGACTCAATCCATCAGTTGATGTAATAAATTGATTAATCAATAAAACCATGCTTTACTTTCATGAGATGAATGCTATTTTATTACTTTATGCACATGACCAATACATATGACATAATGGTTCATGAGTTGAACCGAGTCCCATTAGTATATTAGATGTGATATATGTATATGGATGAGATCCACATACGGGAGATATATGTCACAAATCTTATACTTAAAATATCTTCACAACCAGTGATGAGACTGGGCATCTCATCTGATAAGGTTGCAGCACTTTGATCACTATGAAATAGTGTGATTTGTCTCGATCATCAGAATGGAAGATTCTGGATCAATGTGCTAGTACATTGGATGTATTGAAGGACCATGAGAAGCACCTTATGGAATTCCGTCTCAATAATAAGGTATGCTCTCATAATTCCCTAGCAATAGGCTCTCAATCTTGAGACATTAATGAACTCAAGTTTCTATCTATTCATTTGTTTTGAGTCACCAATGAGTGAGGCCAACTGTAGGTCAACACCTCGGTGTCTTGGGTATGTGGTAGTAGGACTGTGGGAACATTGAATGATCAAGAAGGAATCTATCTCTATTATCCCCTTGTGCCAATTAATGGGTTTTGTCATTAGTAAGTGCGCACCCATCTCGATTAAGAGTTAATTGGATGGTACTGATGATCATAGTGATTAATTGGGACTCAAGGATAATAAGATGTGGAACTAAGATTGGAAGAGACAGATTTATTCCAATTGATCCATGGATATTGATAGAGGGGCCTATTTGTGGTAATTGGGAAGTTTAGGGTCTTCATTGTAATTTATTCCTAAGACTGGAGTGCAATTGCATTTATATAGTGATGTTATTTGCAATTGACTGTGGGCTCGGATTGCACATGAGATGTGGGGTCGCGTGTCCCAGTTGGAGCCAGTTTTCTATGGAATCCCTAGTGGTCCCCACGCTAGCCCAAGATATTAGAAAGATACTAATCCTATTCGAACTCTAAAAGGAAGGAATTAGGAAGTTACTATTTCTATTTGAAGTAGGACTTTTAATAGTGGTAATAGTATACTTACTAATTGTTGTGGAAGTAAGACTTCTATTTCAATTAAGACAAGAGGAGCTTTGGGAGATTATAAAAGGGAATTCACCCCTCTTGGACGTCAATAATATATTATATAGTGAAAAACGTCCCTCCTCTTTGTGCAACAGTTGCACTGCTCTCTTCTCTCTTCCTCTTCTAGTTCCTTAGGGTTTCGAGTTGGGTTTTCTCTTGAAGATTCCACCAATCTTCTTGAGAAGAGATATCTAATTCGGGTCATAGCGTGGAAGGCTAAGAGGTGGTGGAGATTCTGATCTCAGTTTGTAGAGAAGTTCTACATCAACGAAAGTTATCAACTTCTCCATTAGAGCGCAACCAAGCTCCTAAGGTAAAATCTGCATCCTTGTATGTTGTGGATTTTAATGGATGCTTGTTCGTTTCTGTTCTATCTTTAAGATAGTTTTACTTACTGTATGTGATCATGAGATTGAGGGTTATGCATTCTGGATTGGGTTTTTGCCTTATGGATACTTGATCCCTGAGTCAAGTGGGTCAAAAGTTTTGAATATCTATCCACGAGGCCCACCTACTTCCAACAATTGGTATCAGAGCCATACCTCATCTCTAATCATGTTAGATCAGTAACCTTGTTCTAATCTTTGCATGAGTTGCGAAGAGGATAGAAACGAGGGCTATGTAAGGATCAGTGATTATTGGGTTTGTTTACTTTTGTAGCAAATCCATGTTTGGAATGTCACAAAAGGTTTTAATCATGATGGAAGAATGGTAAGAAGCCATAAGAAGCCTACTGAGATCATTAGAAGTGATCAGGGAACAGCAGGAGTCGAATCTGAAAAACCCATATTTCTGGGTTAGTCAGGTCGGCTAGCCGCTTGGATCACTACTTGTAGAGGTCTGGCCGGATAGCCGTAGGGACCAGTTCGACTAGCCGAACTCAGGAAAAATCACTTTGTTTCTGATCTGTTTTCCTTTTTTTTTTTTTTTGGGGGCGCTGCCCCCGAGCCCCCTGGACCCCTGCGAGCTGACTGGGCAGCTCGACCCCCACCAGGGGCGCTGCCCCTTGGACCCCGCCGGGGGCGCTGCCCCCTGAACCCCCTCTGCGTAGGGCATCTAGGGTAGGAGTGGCAAATCTTTGGCATCTTGTTTTTCCATTGTGGTTTGGCAACCTGGTTTTGTGAAATGCTTTGTTGTATGAGATACTAACTTGCAGGTGATACTGTCCTCTCCATATGGCCCACATGACTTTTACTTTCTATTATGGTTGAATGTTTTTGTGGCTAAGTGTAAAGGGCATCATGGTTTCCTTGGTTTCCCGTGAGAGGGCAAGGCATGATGAATTTCCCTATAGCCATTTTCTTTCCATGTTTAGATTACCATGTAAGTCTCATTGTAGAGACATAGGAATTTATGTAAATTCTGGAGATGTCCGAGACAAAGAAAGAAATTCGAGATGGACTCCTAATCAAAAGAGTTTGAAGATTACCAAGGAGTTTTTGGAGATACCCAAAGAGTTTGAGGAATCCCAAAGCTATGGAAAGTCTAGAAGTCCAAGACGTCTATTCCGCATGGGCCATGTGGAGGAGAGGACTAGTTTCTAATTATAGCACTTTCTTTTTATGGATGAATGCTTGTTTTAGAAAGTTTCCAAATCTGATCCAAACATAGCAATTTCCAAAATTGGTCAAATCAAATTAATTTTTGGAAAGAGTTCTAATTAGAGTTAATGGGCCCATGAGATGGATCCATTGGTAACACTAATTTTAGAAACTGGACTTTCCTTAAAATAACTTGACTTGGAACCAATCATTGGTCATATCATTAGATGATTTGATATCTATATATATGTGGGCCCATATACCTATAAGGAAATCCTCAATTCTAAAATATTAAGTGGGAGCGGGGCATTTATATTTAGAAATCCCCATGGTTTTCCACCATAGGTCCATTGTAAGGAAAGTATTAGCCTCGCGCCATCTTGAGAATGGCCGTTCCCAACGGAGGGCTTATATTTGTCTGGATACTAGTTATGGATCTCCTATAAATAGTGTTGATGAGACGGGGCGGGGGCCCACTCCCCAAGGAGGAGCTGCCCGCAACGGTTGTCATACAATGCTTAGTTGGTGGGTCACACTTAACTAAAATAATGATGTAGTATCCCCAAGGATTTGCCTCATGTATTTTAGAAACTGAAGAAAATCGGGAGTCATACATTATTTGGTATGAGATACCTAGATAATAATGAATGATGGGGATCATGGAAAGTTAGTCTTAATTCTAATTTTGACCAACTATGATCCGCACCAGCCTAGGTGGTATTAGCTCTCCCCAAGGAGGCATACCCCAAAGGGTTGGGATTCCGATATATTCTGAATTTAGTGGTTATGAGGATTCCCACATAAATTTGGTAGAATACTAAACCCAATGTCATTTAAATTCATTAATTGAATATATGGTTATATGCTACAGTTTTTTCAAGCATGAATTCAACTACTTTCAATCCACTTGCAACCATCCTCAACCAGAATAAGTTGGTGGGATCCAACTATGTAGACTGGAAACGAAATCTGGATATTGTCCTGACAGCTTCAGGATATAAATATATCCTTACCAAAACCCCCCTTGATGAGCCTGGCCCAGATGCATCAGATACAGAAAAGGAACTTTACACCAAATGGGCAAAAGACGATGAGATGGCCCGATGTTACATTCAGGCATCCATGTCTAGTGTTTTGCAACACCAACATCAATCCTATAAGACTGCATACGATATTATATCAAACTTAAAGGAGATGTTTGCGGAACAGGGCAGACCTGCTAGGCAGGCAGCCATGAGGGTGCTCATTAGTACCAAAATGGCTGAAGGTACAACAGTACAGGAACACATGTTGAAAATGATGGACTCATTGAATGAGTTAGATGTACTGGGAGCTGCGATTGATGCAGAATCGCAGATTGATATAATCCTTGAGTCACTACCAGAGTCATTCAACAATTTCAAAGTTAATTATAATATGAACAAAATGAATCTGACTCTGGCTGAGCTGTCTAGTCAGCTGGTAGTGACTGAAGGGATATTGAAAAAGAAGCCAACTGCCCTAATGACAGAAAAGTCAGATGCCAAGTTCAAGCCGAAAGGCAAAGGGCGGAAAGGCAAAAAGAAATCAATTCCGAAGGGTCCTAAGGTGGAGAATGGTCCTACTGGTGGCGTGGCCAAGGCTAAGGGTTCTGGGACCAAAGGAAAGTGTTTCCATTGTGGTAAGACAGGACATTGGAAAAGGAATTGTCCAGAATATCTGTCTAAGAAGAAGACCTCAGGTATGATTGAGTCACTTATTTTTGAAGTTAGTTTTGCAACTGGTACTTCAGAATCTTGGTGTGTGGACTCCGGGGCAACTAATCACATATGTAATACGTTGCAGGGGTTCAAGGAAACCAGGAGGCTAAGTGATGGAGAAATCATTGTCAACCTAGGATCTGACGCTAAGGCGGAGGCTATTTCAGTGGGAGTTATTACTTTATGTTTTTCAAATAATAAATTGGTTTTGTCAGATACATTATATGTACCGTCTTTAAGGCGGAATTTAATTTCAGTTTCTAGTTTGGTGAATAAAAGTTATTCAATTACTTTTGGCACTGAAGTTGTCATAAAGAAAAATGGTACTTTTATATGTTCTGGCAAGGTAACCAATGGGCTTTATTTGTTAACTCCCACAATGTATGAAATACACGATACTGAAACAATTAATAGACCATCATTAAAGAGAAAGTCACCTTCTTCTAATCCAACAAAGCTTTGGCACTTGAGGCTAGGTCATATAAACCTAAACAGGATTGAGAGGCTAGTGAAAGATGGTATCTTACCTTCTTTGGTAGTAGAACCGATGCCTATCTGCGAGTCCTGTCTGGAAGGTAAAATGACTAAAAGACCCTTTTCATCTAAGGGCAATAGGGCCAAAGATTTATTGGAATTAGTGCATACTGATGTGTGTGGACCCATTAATGTCAGGGCCAGAGGAGGATATGAGTACTTCATCACTTTCACAGATGATTACTCAAGATATGGATACATATACCTTATGCACCGCAAGTCCGAAGCTTTTGAAAAGTTCAAAGAGTTTCGAGCGGAAGCAGAAAAGCAATTAGGTAAAAGTATCAAGACTCTTCGATCAGATCGAGGAGGGGAATATCTCTCTGCTGATTTTATGGGATACTTATCAGAAAATGGGATTTTATCCCAGTTGTCTGCTCCTGGAATGCCTCAACAGAATGGAGTAGCAGAAAGAAGGAACCGGACTCTTTTAGATATGATTAGGTCTATGCTGAGTTTCTCAGGATTACCCATATCCTTTTGGGGATACGCTTTGGATACTGCGATGTACATACTAAACCTCATACCATCTAAGTCTGTACCTAAGACTCCCCGAGAGTTGTGGTCCGGGCGAAAGCCTAGTCTACAACATTTACACATTTGGGGTTGTCCGGCACACGTGCTAAAAGTTAAGACAGATAAGTTGGAAGCAAAGTCGGAAGTATGCACATTTGTAGGATATCCTAAAGGAACTAAGGGTTGGTTATTCTATAATCCCAGAGAGCAAAAAGTGCTGGTCAGCACCAATGCGGTTTTTCTGGAGGAAGATTATATGATGGACCGGAAATCTTTAGAAAAGGTAATCTTAAAAGAGATTCAAGAGCAATCAATTCCAAATCCAAGTATGACCGAACTTGAGGAAGAACCGCCCATACCAGACCTAGTAGTTACACCAGTGCCTCGTCGTAGTGGGAGAATTGTCAGACCCCCTGACAAGTTCTCGCTCTTGGGAGAGTCTTACGAGGCTGTCCCCGAAGAGCCGGAAGATGATCCCTGTAACTATGATGAAGCAATCAATGACTTAGATTCGGGACGCTGGCAAGATGCTATAAAAACTGAGATGGAGTCTATGTACTCGAATCAGGTCTGGAAACTTGTGGACTTGCCTGCCAATATTAAACCTATTGGGTGCAAGTGGGTCTACAAGAGAAAAAGAGGACCAGATGGAAGAGTGGAGACCTATAAGGCCAGGCTAGTTGCGAAAGGATATACTCAGAAAGAGGGTATCGATTATGAGGAAACCTTCTCGCCAGTAGCCATGCTTAAGTCCATTCGGATACTTTTATCCATTGCGGCTCATCTCGATTACGAGATTTGGCAAATGGATGTCAAGACGGCGTTTCTTAACGGCCATCTTGAGGAAGACATCTTTATGATGCAGCCAGACGGTTTTGTAGCTAAAAACCAAGAGCAAAAGGTTTGCAAGCTGCAGAAGTCCATTTATGGACTTAAGCAGGCATCCCGAAGTTGGAACATCCGTTTTGACCAGGCAATCAAGTCATTTGGTTTTTGTCAAAATCCGGATGAGTCATGTGTGTACATGAAAAGTGAAGGTGACAGGGTAGTTTTTCTGGTTTTATATGTCGATGACATCCTTCTCCTCGGGAAAGACATAGGAATGTTGTCAACTGTAAAAGTTTGGTTGGCCAAGACTTTTGATATGAAGGACTTGGGAGAAGCTAGCTACATCCTAGGGATTAAACTCTATCGAGACAGGAAAAATAGGATGATTGGCTTATCCCAAGCTGCATACATAGATAAGGTACTGGTACGGTTTGCTATGCAAGACTCCAAGAAGGGTATTACACCTTTCAGGCATGGAGTGCACCTTTCCAAGGATAAGTGTCCCAAGACACCTGAGGAAAAGGAGCAGATGAGGTCGATACCATACGCTTCGGCTGTTGGTAGCCTCATGTATGCTATGTTATGTACTAGACCAGATATCTGTCATGCAGTGGGCCTGGTCAGCAGATATCAGTCTAATCCAGGACCTGAACATTGGACTGCTGTAAAATGTATTCTCAAATACTTGAGAAGGACTAGAGATTACATGTTGATTTATAGCAGTGATGAGTTGATTCCAGTCGGATACACGGATTCTGACTTCATGTCAGATAAGGATTCCAGGAAATCCACCTCTGGTCATGTGTTTATGCTTGGAGGCGGTGCTATCAGCTGGAGAAGTATAAAACAGGAATGTACCGCTGATTCAACCTCGGAGGCTGAATATGTAGCAGCTTGTGAAGCAGCTAAGGAAGCAGTGTGGCTCAAAAGATTCCTTTTGGAACTTGGGGTGGTACCTTTGGCACGACAGCCGCTCACAGTTTACTGTGAGAGCAGCGGGGCAGTCGCTCAGTCAAAGGAGCCCAGAAGCCATAAAAGCCAAAAGCATGTACAGAGGAAGTATCACTTAGTCAGAGAGATTGTGCAGAGAGGTGATATTGCTATTACCAAGATAGCCTCTGCGGACAATCTGGCAGATCCCTTTACTAAGCCTTTGACTACCAAAGTCTTTGAGCAGCATGTAGACGGGATGGGCATGAGATGCAACCCTGACTGGCATTGAGCCCAAGTGGGAGATTGTTAGATTGTATGGACTCAATCCATCAGTTGATGTAATAAATTGATTAATCAATAAAACCATGCTTTACTTTCATGAGATGAATGCTATTTTATTACTTTATGCACATGACCAATACATATGACATAATGGTTCATGAGTTGAACCGAGTCCCATTAGTATATTAGATGTGATATATGTATATGGATGAGATCCACATACGGGAGATATATGTCACAAATCTTATACTTAAAATATCTTCACAACCAGTGATGAGACTGGGCATCTCATCTGATAAGGTTGCAGCACTTTGATCACTATGAAATAGTGTGATTTGTCTCGATCATCAGAATGGAAGATTCTGGATCAATGTGCTAGTACATTGGATGTATTGAAGGACCATGAGAAGCACCTTATGGAATTCCGTCTCAATAATAAGGTATGCTCTCATAATTCCCTAGCAATAGGCTCTCAATCTTGAGACATTAATGAACTCAAGTTTCTATCTATTCATTTGTTTTGAGTCACCAATGAGTGAGGCCAACTGTAGGTCAACACCTCGGTGTCTTGGGTATGTGGTAGTAGGACTGTGGGAACATTGAATGATCAAGAAGGAATCTATCTCTATTATCCCCTTGTGCCAATTAATGGGTTTTGTCATTAGTAAGTGCGCACCCATCTCGATTAAGAGTTAATTGGATGGTACTGATGATCATAGTGATTAATTGGGACTCAAGGATAATAAGATGTGGAACTAAGATTGGAAGAGACAGATTTATTCCAATTGATCCATGGATATTGATAGAGGGGCCTATTTGTGGTAATTGGGAAGTTTAGGGTCTTCATTGTAATTTATTCCTAAGACTGGAGTGCAATTGCATTTATATAGTGATGTTATTTGCAATTGACTGTGGGCTCGGATTGCACATGAGATGTGGGGTCGCGTGTCCCAGTTGGAGCCAGTTTTCTATGGAATCCCTAGTGGTCCCCACGCTAGCCCAAGATATTAGAAAGATACTAATCCTATTCGAACTCTAAAAGGAAGGAATTAGGAAGTTACTATTTCTATTTGAAGTAGGACTTCTAATAGTGGTAATAGTATACTTACTAATTGTTGTGGAAGTAAGACTTCTATTTCAATTAAGACAAGAGGAGCTTTGGGAGATTATAAAAGGGAATTCACCCCTCTTGGACGTCAATAATATATTATATAGTGAAAAACGTCCCTCCTCTTTGTGCAACAGTTGCACTGCTCTCTTCTCTCTTCCTCTTCTAGTTCCTTAGGGTTTCGAGTTGGGTTTTCTCTTGAAGATTCCACCAATCTTCTTGAGAAGAGATATCTAATTCGGGTCATAGCGTGGAAGGCTAAGAGGTGGTGGAGATTCTGATCTCAGTATGTAGAGAAGTTCTACATCAACGAAAGTTATCAACTTCTCCATTAGAGCGCAACCAAGCTCCTAAGGTAAAATCTGCATCCTTGTATGTTGTGGATTTTAATGGATGCTTGTTCGTTTCTGTTCTATCTTTAAGATAGTTTTACTTACTGTATGTGATCATGAGATTGAGGGTTATGCATTCTGGATTGGGTTTTTGCCTTATGGATACTTGATCCCTGAGTCAAGTGGGTCAAAAGTTTTGAATATCTATCCACGAGGCCCACCTACTTCCAACAGAGATGAGACAGACCCCAAAATCCCCTTGCAATTGTCTTCTCCGGGTAACAAAAATTCGACGACTGTCCGATTGAGGCGTCAGTGAGTCTCCTCCTTCCTTTCTTCAGTGAACGTTGTAACAGGCGAACCTCTCTTCCAATACTCTTTACAGCGAGTCTTAGATTTGTGTTAGGAACTGGCCCCCATTTAGGTGTTTCCCGTGCCAGATGCTGTTAGCCGTTTGACTCCATTAAGGCATCATCTACAGTCATGTACAGTTAGACAACTGAATAGACTCATTCCTAGGCAGTTATGTATATATTCCTAAATGCATGCAACCATATTCTAGGCAGTTATTTACGGTTTTTCTTCATGTAGTTATTTTCAATTTTATACTATAACAAAGGCAATATATGTAAGGGAGGAAAAGGCAGTAGGGGACGTGGATTATTCTTCTTCAAGACTCAGAGTAATACAAAGGACGCCATTCTCCTCTGATTTGTAGGCTAAGCTTGGTCTCAGAACCTATCATTTGATATTTGTAACGTCTCTAACCTTACTAGGTCAGTTTAACCCATTAGCGGGCCCGTTGACCCTTTTTTTTATAATTATTATAATTAATTTTGTTGTTAGATATTTAGGTGGGTTTAGATCATGAGCGAGTTTTTTTTTATTATTAGAATAGTGTTTGCAAAGTTTCGTGCAATTCCGAGCGCGTTTGACCCTAGGAGGGGGTAACTTGCAATTTAGGGAAAATTGAAAATTTTTCTGGAAAAATTCCAATCTCTGTGATCTTGGATTCGTTGGAAAGGTCTCGTCGCGCTGATCATTTTTGCCTCTTAGGTTGTTGCGATCCGACGATCAGAATCCCTTCTAGCAGTCCATCCTATCACCGGACCCACTTAAAAGGCAAAATGGTATTTTCCCCTTCCCTTCTCTTTAAGCAAAGACTAGCCCTAATCTCTTTCAATCTTTGCAATGAAGAAACTCAACCAATAGCCTCCCTCTTCTTCCTCTTCATCTTTTCATGCCCAGAACCCAGCCAATAGGTACCCATTTCTACGATCCACTTCAGTCATCATCTTCCTCTTGTTGTTCTCATTCTCTAGACATTGTTTTGGTAAGCATCTCTCAACTCGTCTCTTCTAACTCTTGTATTCCTTGTTGTTAATAGCTAGGTTAATGATACAATCTATTTCTCTCTCTTCTTCTTAGAGCTTTAAGAGCAGAGGAGAGCTCGCAGATAGGAAGGGATTTTGGATTTGAGTCTCTGTTGAGAGCTTTTCCCCAATCTTGTCTTCAATCTCCATCTTTTTGAACCAGGTAAGATTTTAAACAATGTGTAATCGATGTGTTCTTGTTTGTTTATTGAATTCTCAAATGCTGTTGAATTAGAATGCCTTAAATCCAAGCTTGTTTTGGGTATGAATTTAGATTTCATGGTAGGGTTAGATTAATCGTAATTGGACTTGATTATTGGTGAAATTGGTTCCAATGAATGTGTTAGATGATGGTAATGAGCTGTTGAGAGAGCAAGAGGCTCATTTCTGTGCAGGTTTTAACCTTTTGAAAAGCTTAGGAAGGGTGGAAAATGGTTTGAAAGAAAAGGGACTCGAATTCCATCAAAACTGGGCATTTTCAATTATGTACGGCCTGAATTCGGTCAAAGTTTGGCCAACCGAACCTAAGTTCAGTTCCAATTCCAGTAAGCACGAAACTTTCCTAGACACAGCTAGGTTAACCGAAAAATGAAGTTCGATTAACCGAACTCAATGTTGATTAACCAAACTCAAGTTCGGTTCCAAAACCAGTAAGCAAAGAAATTCCCAGACACGAAGTCGGTTAGCCGAACCTTGATTAAGGAGTGACCGAGTTTAGACGGAAGGTGGAGTTCAATCCGGATGCTCTCTGGATGAACTTGGTTAACTGAGGGTTGACCGACATTGCCCAATTTCCCTATTTGTAGAGAAATGCATACCCTAGTTTGGGCCTTGGCTTTTGGGACTTTAAAACCTATTCTAACATGACCATTGATAGGAATGAGATCGAGGCACGAGGCTTGGTGTGCTTCGATGGTTGTCTAGGTGTCTCTATATCACGCATGGTTTAACCGAATGTGTATGGAATTGATTTAATTGATGCCTAACATAATTCCTCACCAAGGACTTCGCCTAATAGAACATTGTTGACTCAGATTTTATACGCACTCCGATAGACCATGTACGGTACATGGATGTACACCTTTATCTAGGATTGGATTGTAAATTCTTCCTTGATTTGTAATTGTATCCGTCGATCTTGTCTCCTTGTACACTCTCTTGGCATAAAATTATTAATTAATTATGAAACCTATTCTGTAGAATTAGGACTGTGACCGGGCTTAGAGTGTACCTTAAAACCCTTGTATCTTGTACTTGATAAACATGGTGGCTAGAATGTAAGGGATTATCAAGTGGTATGGACTTGTCTTACAACTTACCTCGAATTAGATAATCTTTATGATTTTGGTTTTGTATCTTGAGTTAGCCAGACATGCTTGTCTTGGTTTTCTCGCATCAACACCACTTCATTTATTACTTGACCACAATAGGATCCACCGTGGGGATGATTGCATGTCATGATCAGCTGCAGTTTGGGGGTTTATAGATGGGCCGGTTACTCGGACATTGAGATGGGCAGTCGGTTTGGACGCGTCCACGACTTTGAATGGCTGGGAGCGGTCTTGAATCGTGCTGCTATTCCTAGGATTGGGAGCTTGGATCCCCCTAGAGCCAGACTTTGGTATCAGTGGTCCGGATATGATTGCTACTGGTACCCCGAGAGGTGACTTGGACATCTTCGGAGTCTCCCTTTTGATTCTTGCATCTTGCATTTATGTGGATGGTGTTTGTTACTAGATGTTGCTCGAATTTATCATTATTAATTCTTGTATACATTCATGTTAATACCTAGTTTCCTTACCTTGTGCTCACATGATTTATGCTCATCTCTAATCATAGCTTGATACATGATATTCACTGTTATTATTCATTGTTTATTCTTGCTCTTTATTCCTTGGTGTGCAGACACCCAAGGTGATTACTATGAGGAGTCGGCAGGTGAGGAGATCCCAGAGGATCTCCAATCGGCGGAGAAGGAGTGAGAGTGACATGTTGATGACGTTGAGTAGCGTCATCATACCTGGCACGAGAGGGCTTCATGGGACATTGAGATTGTTTATTGTTTACTCTTTGTTCATTATTAGATTCTATTTTATTGACTATTATGTTTCCGAATGGTTTAGGACTTGGGATGACCATTTGATTAATAATTGATTGTCTTTATTAGTTCCTTCTGTTCATGGATTTAACATTAACATTAATGAGAATCATTATTCATTTGCTTTGGTATTTGATATGACTTGATTTATGATGAGTTTCGCAATTTCTATAATACTAGAGGTTTCAAATATTATATCCTCACAGCGGACTTACGATCCTTGGGCTAAAAAGGGTGAAACTTTTTAATTAGCCTTAAAATTCACTCCCTAGATCCGGTTTATCCTCTAATCGGGTTCGGGGGATGTGACAGTATTAGAGCCATCTTTCCTTGGGTATGCCAAGAAAAAAAAAGGCTATAGAATCTGATCCCATGGATAAACGCTTGGAGTTCTTGGAAGGGGCTTGGGAGCTAACAATGTGCAACTTGACCAAATTCAACAAGCCTTAGAGCGTCTCACCATGCAATTACCTCTAACACATGGTGGAGATTGAACAAACTTCTAAGATGCAGGAGGCGGTGCACTAGGCGAAGGGAAGATTCAAACTCGTTTTACACGTATTAACTTCCCGTGTTTTGATGGCTATGAACCACTCGAATTTATTTACAAATGCGAGCATTTTTTTCAATATCATTGGACCATGAAAAATGAAAAGGCCATGCTTGCATTGTTTCACTTGGACCGTGTGGCTTTTATGTGGTTCCAATGGTATATTCGCATAAATCCTAATGTGATATGGAAGGCACTTACAGATGCTCTATTGATTCACTTTGGTCTACTGATTATGAGAATATAGATGGCACACTGGCAAAACTGAGACAAGGGTCTGGATCAATATAGAATTATCAAACCCAATTTGAGCATCTAGTAAATTCGGTGACTGGTTGGTCTGATCGTGCTTTGATGGGCACCTTTGTTTAGGGACTACAAGACAAGATTGGATAGGAGGTCCTCATGTTTCAACCAGCCACTCTACGAGAAGCAATGCGACATCAGGAGGAAAGGTTGAACAGGCTTAGAGGGTGGTCTCGTCACATAACAACAAGACCTATCCTCCAGGCCAATCCTACAATTGGTACATCTCAGGAAAGATTGACAAGGGACATGTCACCCACCACCAAACAAGTCTAGCAAACCATCACCACTAAGAGAATCTCTTCCACAAATATGCAAGCACCACACAAGAAATGACTCTATTTTAATTTTGACGAGTGTTTTGCGCCGGGACATCGATGTAAAAAAATGCACATTTATCTCTAAAAAGGGAAGGTGAAGTTGGGACTGAAGAGTTACCATCTCCAATGGCGTTGAGGAAGAGGCTAATCTTATTGAGGTCTCGCCATGAAGGCGTGGCAAATTCCAATAGGGAAGCAATGTTAAGACCTGGCCCCCAGTCAGGTGTAAAGTCCCACATCACTTATGTGAGTGTCCAGAGATTGGGCTATATGTGTGGACTCTCCTTATCTAGTATAATGCGTTTTGAGTTAAGCTATGGCCTCTGACTCAAAAACAAAGTCGTGCGGGTTAAGCTAGGGCCTCTGGCTCAAAACGGACAATATTATACGGAATGAGTTGGGTCATGACAAATGGTATCAGAGCAGAGGACGGCTCTCCTCTGAGGGTGGGGGATTGTTAAGTCCCACATCGCTCATGTGAGTGTCCAAAGACTGGGCTATATGTGTGGGCTCTCCTTATCTAGTATAACGCGTTTTGAGTTAAGCTAGGGCTTCTAACTCAGAAACAAAGCCGTGCGGGTTAAGTTAGGGCCTCTGGCCCAAAGCGGACAATATTATACTGGATGAGTCAGGTTGTGACAATATGTGTGGGCTCTCCTTATCTAGTATAATGCGTTTTGAGTTAAGCCTAGGCTTTGACTCAGAAACAAAGCCGTGCGGGTTAGGGATATCTTGAATAAAGAAGCACTTATAGTTGAATGCAATTAAGAGTTCCTAATGATTGAATATATTATCATGACACCAATTTTAAAGAAACATAAAAATGCCCAAGCCTGTGGGCTACTTTTTCAAATAAACCACGCGTGGTCGCCAATTGCCTCCACTACTGCATCGCGATCTCAATCCCCAAATAATGAGAAAACCCCATAAAGTAGAGAGAAAATGGCTGATTTCTCTTTCACAAGCCTTATCCTTTCTATGGGTATGATGCTTTCTCTTTGTCTGTCTTTAAGACTGTCTTTCACAAACCCTAAACCCTAAACTCATGATGACCTCAGATGTTCTGCATGCTCATCTCATCCATCTCTCCCTCACCTGGCCATGCCGCCTCACTATCCCGGCGCCATCACTGTCACTGTCCACGGCCATCACTGTCGCCGTCCGTGGCCATCACTGGCCACCATCATCTCCGGCGAAACCCCCCAACCCATCTATTTGTTTTCCCCCATTTTCCCTTCTCTATTTCTCTCTTTTTTTCCCCTTGTTTTCCCCTCTTTGCTGCTAACATGGACTAACCCCACCCATTTCACCATTTCCTTCTCTCTCTCTCTCTTCACTCACTGCCCACGTGAGTAACCCCCTTCCTAACCCATCTCACCATTTCACTCTCTCATTCTCTCTTTCTTCCTTTCTGTCTTCACCCATTTCACACTCTCTCTAATTCTTTCTCTCTGTTCTCTCTCTTTCTTTTTCCATTATATATTTCTTTCTTTATTTCTACCTTCACTCTCCTCCTTTTCAATGGACCACCAAGACCCTCCATCACCACTAATCGAGTGGGCCACCAATCAAGTGGGCCCCACAACCTCCCCACCTCCGATCTTGGCCATCATCATCTTCGCGTGGATCCCGCGAGCATTTTATCCTCAATTTCAAGCCACCACTCTATCCACCCATCTATTTGGTAAGTTCTTCTTCCCCTTAAGGCCTTGGGTTGGGTTGGGTCAGGTAAAGTTTTGGGTCGGGTTAAAGGTTTCGAATTGGGATGCAATAAAAGGACAAATTTCTGGAAATTAGATAATCTACCCGATGGTGTCAAAATCTTAAAAAGCAGAAAATACTAAAAAGCCCTCGGAACTTTTTGAAAATAGCGACGCACACCCTTTTGTACCCAAACGGGCTCGGATCTCAACCCAACTTCGCACGCACGATTCTAATAATTAATCGGACATGTCTGGCTTATAAACAAACTTAATTAGCTAAAAATGCAATAAACTAAACTAATTACAACCTTCGAATCCCGGGATGTTACATCCTTCCCTCCTTAGAACATTTGGTCCTCCAAATTATTAAGTCCATCACAGGTAAAAGATTTGGTTACTTTTGCTAAATTCGATCTTTGAAGTCTGAAAGTGACAAGCTGTGTTGAAACTCAAGGTAGTGCTTAAGCTGCTTGCATACTGACCCACAATCTGCTCATAACTCCATAACTCTGTCTGACATAATCGAGACCGACGTACCTTGCAATCTGGTTCTTTCTCACTATAATTCTTAGACAAACATCCACAAGAGTTATCGTCCTCATCGGTATGACATGCGCTGACTTGGTACAATCCCCAATTACTATCGTTGTCATTCGTAGACGGTAATTTCGGAGGCTTCTGATGCTCTGCCTTCACTTGTTGACATAAGAAACACCTGACACAAACTCTACTATCTCTATCTTCATACTATCCCACCAATAGTAACTTCGTAGGTTCTCGTACATCCGACACACACAATCTACCCTGACAAAACAACACACCCTCCACAAGTCTGAACTATGGTTTACATACAATCTTCTCAATTGCCTTGACCAACTCTAGGTCATTCCTTTGACCGTCCTTGATTCTGCCCAAAATGTCTATTCTGATCGTAACATGCTATCAATCACCCACTAGCTGATATCTCTGCTCAGTGCATCGTCTCAAGTTTAAATCCCCTTGGAAAACAAGTACTTTAGGTTTCTATGGTCTGAGTTCGAATCTCTCCCAATGCAGTTAGTGCTTCCACTTCTCTAGAGCTAAAACCACTGCTGCAATATCTAAGTCATGGTCAATGTATCTCTTTTCGTGCTCTTTCGTTTGTATAGACCCGTAGGTCGTTACTTTTCCCATTTTGCATCAGCACCGATCTTGATAGAATACCAAAAACACCAGTAAAATTCACAAAACTATCTCTCTGATCAGTAAAGTCCGTAGTCAACCTCTACTTTGGCTGCTGGAAATTGGTCTCACACTGCTTTGACCATACCAACAGATCATCCTTCCTTGTCAACTTGGTCAACTGGGTTGCATTTGTAGAAAATCCTTTCACAAACTATATGTAATATCCTACCCATTATAAGAAACTTCTAATTTCTTACACCCTCTTTGACTTTCCCAACTGACCACTTCTTCCACTTACACTGGATCTACTGCTTATCCTTCTTTCCCACAAAAGAAACGCTGCAAGAATTAATGCACCTCATGGTGACACACTAGGTCTCACAAAACCTCTGTCTAACATATCTTGCAACTACGCTTTCAACTTCCTCATCTCTGCCGGAACCTTGCGATACAGAGTCTTGGAAATCAGTGTCGTCCCTGACACAAGCTCAATAGTGAAGTTAATCTTTCTAACTGGCGAAAAATCCAGCATCTCCTCCGGAAAGAAATCCAAAAATTCACATATCATAAGTATATCATAACTTTCACACCCACTTCGAATCAACCTGTCTGCTCACAAAGTTGAAATGACTTTGGTACATAGGCTTCCTCTTGATGGAACGCGCTCCGAGGCGCCTGCTGGGGCGGCTACCGGGGTCGGCGGAACGTGGGAGTCCGTCGGGTCCGACCCTTTCGGGCCCTGGCGGGCCCTGAAGCGTGCATCAACATTTCTTTTGTGTGGGTGTGCCAGATTTTCTATTTTTACTTGGAATTGCAAGTGGTAATCCGGAGATCAACCTTCGCAAGTAAAAAGGAAATCAACTTCTTTCAAGTTTTCCATTGCACAAATATTTAAGAAAAGAGACATTTTCTTGGTTTGCCGTGAAAGGCGATTTTGTTTGGCATTTATAGCCGATTTTGGCGTTTATAGCCGATTTACAATTCTCATCAATAATGAAAGACAAGAGTTGTGAATTTTGTCTCTTTTAGAAAAATACAAACTACAATGAAAAGCAAGAAAAGGAAGATCTAACTTTTCAGGAGATTGTGGGGGACTCGTTCAGATTGACGGTCGCAAGCCATGTATGGGCTTCGCCATCATCCATGCAGATGAGAACAGAAGATGCTCTTGATTCGCTTGGCTTGGCTATAACCTCAGGTTTTTAGAGGACAAAGACCAAGAGAAGGTCCTATGTCCAATAAAAAGCTAAGTAGACGGGCTGAAAAGCCACGTCTAAGCCATTGGAGGCAGCAGGAGAAGGCAAGGACCTTGGGGGGGGGGTGCCCCCCAAGGGACTTTTGTCACCTTGTAGTGGTGGCCGGTGCAGAACTTCAGCAGAGTTTTTCTCTCTTTTTCTTTCTCTCAGATCTCTTTCTGATCTTTTTTTTCTGATCTTCTGATTTTCTCCTCTTTTTTCCCGATTTTTTTTCCGATCTTCATTTCAATGGAATGCTCTCCTATTTATAGGCCTTTGGTAGCCATTTAGGAGGGTTTATGAGCCTTAATGGCTTTAATGGGAGGAGTTACAAGATTTATTTCTTGATTTTGTAACTCCTTTTTCCTTGAATCTGATTGGCCGATGGAGATTAAGGGCTTTTAATCACCTTAATTACCATAATGGGAGGAGTTTCATGGTTTAAATGCCATGAATCAATTGACTTGTAACTCCCAAATGCTTGCTTCTGATTGGGCCGTCCAAAGAAATGAATTAATGACTGCAATAAAGCTAGTCAATTAACCACATTAATTGGTCGCCGAGCAGTCGAAGAGTCGCGGGCCATGCCGTGTCTTCTGGAATTCTTCTGGCGATGATCATCGATGGATCTACATGCTGATCGACATCGGATGAACATGTAACTTCAGACATTGATAGCTAAGAGTGGGCCGGTGACATCTGTCTTGTCGATTTCACGATCGGTCGGACAGAAAGTGCACTTTCTTGGTCAGCCGGTTGGCGATCTTGGAGCGATCACTGATGATTTTATGCTTTTGGAGGTTGACCCGTGATTTTGACGGATGTCGTCGGATATGAGTCAATTTCAAGCACTAAAAATCACATTTTCAGGGAACCACAGGGGCCAAAGTGCGCGAAACGCGAAAAAAGACGGAAAAACGGGTCACCGGCGGAAAATCCGGTGACCCGGACCTCCATGGTCGCCGGCGACCATGGACCGGCGACCATGGGCCATGGTCGCAGGGGTCTGCGACCCTGGGGGATTTTTCCCCTTCGGAGCCCGTTTTGCCGTCGTTTTGAGGTCTTTTTCGTCGCCGTTTTCTTCTGTATTTTTCTTGACATTTCTTCTCATTTATTGGCTTGATTTCCCTGTAGAAAACTTGATGAGAATCCTTGCATTTTTAGAGTGCAAAGTTTCTAATTTTCCGGGAAAGCCGAAGACTTTGTCGCGTAGAGCTGCTGATTTTCCGCCAGAAGTCGAAACTTGGTCAAACGATGTCGGAATGACCTGAAATTTGAGGTGAAGCCTCCTGAGCAATAAATAAGACCAACCATAGGCTTTTGTTTGAGTTTTGAAGCCGTTTGGGGTCCCGTCGATGCTTCACTTGATTTTGCTGCGGGGAAAATGCCGAGCTTTGATGTGCGGTCAAACGATGTCCGATTGACCTGAAATTTGACGGGGAGCCTATTGGAGTCATTTTGAGACGTTCCATGGGCTCCGTTTTGGATGTCATGGTCCCGGGTTGCTCCGCCGCCGGTAGGCTTGATTTTCTCTCGGAGCATCAAAACCTGGTCAAACGTTGTCGGAATGACCTGAAATTTGACGTGCAGCCTTTTGGAAGCATGTTGAAGCCACTCATGCACTTGGTTTGATGAGCGAAGGCTTCGGTGGTTCCTGCCGCCGGGAGGCTTGATTTTGCTACTCGAGCATTGATGGAGGGTCAAACGTTGTCGGTTTGACTTGAAATTTGGAATGGAGCCTTTTTGGGACATGCTGGAGTCATCCGTAGGCTCTGATCGAAGTTTTGACGTCTCCGATGATGTCGCCGCCGGGAGCGCCATTTTAGCTGTCGGAGAAGTGAAGTTAGGCCAAATGTTGTCGAAATGGCCCGAAACTTCATGTGTACTCTTCTCTTGGCTATCTTGAAGGATCTTGCAGTTTTTGTTTGATTCTGACAAGATTTGATTTTTTGGAGAAATTGCATTGCCTATTTATGGCAGGTTGCGACTCCATGCAGCTTTCTTGATGTTGAAGAGGCAAAGTGACATTTTTGGTGTCAACACCTCTATCCCACAAACTGAACATCAATCACCTGCAACTATACGAATCTCAATCTAACTCTAGAAACATCACAAAGCTGTCGGTAATATTCGAAGTCAATCTCTTCGTCAAAACTAATCTCACACTTGTCTAACCACACAAAAGCACAACTTACCTAATCAACTCTGAATCTGCAATCGAAGAAAACCTTGAACAAATCGTCTATTGTAGCCTATTAACTTGAGAAAACTCTGAATCTCTGACACTAACATAGGACTGAACATAGAGAATAACTCTAAACTTCAAAGAGATCTGCTGCAAAACCCTTTTCAGTGAACTGGAAACGTCTCAAGGCAGTTACAACTCCTCGAACAAACCTCAGAAAGAAACTAATTAAAGCTAAAAAAAAATCCTATTCTAGCACAACTGCGGTACTGAAACCACAAACAGTGGGTAATGAGACATTAAATTCTCTCCCCACTAACAAGGAATTTGGTCCCCAAATTCATTTCTATAAGAGAAATTACTTAACACCTGTTGTACTAACGAACAATATTATAGGATCCATACATACAATGTATAGATGCCAACTACCGAATCGAATTTTTCACATGCGTCGTCTTGTTTGTAGTAGATTTTATTTTTAAAGACGTGCCCGCTCTGATACCATTTGTCATGACCCAACTCATCCAGTATAATATTGTCCGCTTTGGGCCAGAGGCCCTAGCTTAACCTGCACGGCTTTGTTTCTAAGTCAAAGGCCCTGGCTTAACTCAAAACGCGTTATACTAGATAAGGAGAGACCAGACATATAGCCCAGTCTCTGGACAATCACACGAGCGATGTGGGACTTTACATTAGGTGTTTCCCTTGCCAGATGCAGTTAGACGATTGATTCCATTAAGGCATCATCTACAATCATATGTAGTTAGACAATAGAATAGACTTATTCCTAGGCAGTCATGTATATATTCCTAAATGCATGCAGCCATATTCTAGGCAGTTATTTTCAGTTTTTCTTCATGTAGTTATTTTCGGTTTTATATTGTAACCAAGGCAATATATGTAAGGGAGGAAAAAGCAGTAAAGGACATCGATTATTCTTTTTTAAAACTCAGAGTAATACAGAGGACGTCATTCCCCTCTGATTTGGGGGCTAAGCTTGGTCTTTGAACCTATCAATTTGCAATAGATGCGTGGCCTACCGATCTTAAAAAAATCTGATCATTAGTTGTTTTCTGCAACGCAGCACTAACAGGCCCTCTCCTCCGGCGATGATCTGTACGGGGCCTAATTTGAGAAGCCTAAGGTCCGCCTCTGTCTTGGATCTCTATCCGAAAGATGGATCTTGCCTATAGTCCATCGATCCTTTTCTTCCAACTTGATCCGAGAATTGATCTGTCGATCGCACAACGAGAGCGATCTTAACCTGGCTTCGATATCACTTGTTGGGAAAAGTGGCGTAGCGAAAAAATACCCTTGATCAACTATCTCAACCACGATGAACAACCATAATAACACAATCCAAGCAATCACACACATGAACACATCAATTTTACGTGGTTCTACAACATTGCCTATGTCCATGGGAAGAGAAACATCCTCTATCGTTCTTCCCTCTCAATCTTCGGAGTTAGGGTTACAACATATCATTATATATAACTCCCGCTTTCTTGGCCTTCATACATAATTACTAAAATACCCTTGACCTAGATCATCAATCCTGGCTAACCCAGACGAATCGGGTTTTGGTTTTGATCTTGTGACCCAACAAGCTGTATGTGGCAAGTTGGGGGATCAGGGTTTGGTTTTTTGTTTTGGTCTTGTGACCTAACAAGCTGTATGTGGCAAGTTAGGGGACCAGGATTTGGTTTTTGGTCACTCTTCGGGACTGTGTGGGTCCATTGGAGTGGTTTGGATTTTTGTGAAATGTCAATTTCAAGATTTTGGCTCAATTTGGTATATGAGGCTGGATGGTTTGATTTTTGGAAGCTCATGGGGCTTGGGATTTTTTTTGTATGGTCCAATCAACTCAAAAGAGGCATGGAACCATTATTGTATGCTCTTGGTAAGAGGGATTTTTTCTGACTAAAAGCCCATTTTTTCTTTTTTTTTTTTTTTTTTAGTGCCTAGGTGGTCAAACCTGGCTCATATGGGCTAGCCCATGGGACCTTAAGCTTTTTAGGATGGCTTAGATCTCATGTGGGGCCATTTTTGTAAAGAATATCTAAAGATATCTCATTTGGATAGAGAATATCTAAAAATATCTTTAATTGGAGAGAATCTCTCATCTTCCCTTAATTTGGGAGAGAATATCTCAAGGTATCTTTCTTTTTGGGAAGAAATCTCCAATATCCTTTTTTGTTGGAGAGAATCTTTCATTGATTGATTTTGGGAGGAAATCTCTCAAAGACATCTTTCTTTTTGGGAAAGAATCTTTCTAATTCCTTCTCTTTTGGTAAGGTTACTAATTAGTAACACTTACCTTTCTTCTTTGTTTCCTTATTTGATTTGCTCTCTTCTATAAAAGCAAGGAGGGTAGGATCTCTTGCTCTTATTGCTTTCTTTTGCAACAATCTCAAGAGAGCTCCAAGGCCAAGAGTTTTTCTTCTTCAAGGATCTTCAAGCTTTTTCCTTCTTCTTCTCCATCAATGGCTTCAGTAAGTTTTCTCTCTTTTTCTTTCAAGAAAACTTTATGTAGAGAATAGGATGGTAAAAAAAAGTGTCTTCTCTTTTTTTTTTTCCTTCTTTTTTTTTTCTTTCTATTCTTCTTCTCTTTTTTTTTTCTTTTCCACGTGATTTCTTTTTTTTTTCACGTTTTTTTTTTCTCTTTTTTTTTTGTGGGCAACGGATCTGGTCCGTACGGCCACGTGGCCTATTTTTTTTTTTTTTTTTTTTTGCTGTTTTCTTTCTTCTCTTTTTTTTGAGAAAGTTTCTTCTTTTTTTTTTTTTCTTTTCTTTCTCCCCTTTTTTTTTTTTTTTGAGAAAGTTTCTCTTTTTTTTTTTTTTTTGCCTGCGACTTGATTTGCTAACATTTTTCTTGTCAGCTGACTTGCCACAGGATTCCGATGACTTTGAACCATCAATGGACGCAAATGTTGATGATGCTTCTGATGAGTTCATGGAGGAAGAGAGTGTTCCGCCAGTCGTCGAAGAAGGTACTTTGTAGTGATGACCCTGATGATTTTTTTTTTTGAACATGATCATATTCATACCTTTTTGTGTTTCATTTGCAGGTTTTGAAGTGACAGAAGAAGTCCATCGCTTTCTTCAGAACCAGAGCAAGGGATGCCAGAGGTCGATCCGGAGGTAGAGACCAGTTCTGACATGATTGAGGAGATGCCTCGTGTTGAGATTCCCTCTCCAATGGCTCCAAGTGAAAAGAGTTCTTTTGTTATTCTTCCAATGGGACATGACATGAGCAGCCGATCAGCGGAGAAGGGTGAATCTTCATCCAGTTCGTCTCTTCAATTTGCGAAGAAGGTGCTGGCTCGGGTTTTGAGTTCTTGGGTCAAGACTCTCCTTTCTGGACACTTGGAGGCAGAATTTGGCATGATCCCACATGTACAGGAGATTCTGACCGACACCGAAGAGGTTGGTCTGGATGTCACAGGTGCCAGGGCGATCGTTGATAGGATCATTGCACTGGGTGACAAGTGGTTTGAGACCATGGGTTTCCCTGACGACCAATTCTTCAAGGAGATGTTCTTGGACCCTGCTGATAAGGCTAAGTCTGACCTGAATGAGGCTACACAAAGCAAGAAGCAGCTAGTTCGGGAGAAGAACAAGGAAGAGCTAGCCATCATCGGATTGAGGCATGACCTTAACGTCCTTGATAGGGAAGTTGAGGAGGCCAGGAAACGTCTTGAGCATTTGAAGGCACAAGTCGATGCTAAGTGGGCTGCTATAACAGAGGCTCGTGACAGGGAGAGTACTTTGATTCGCAGGGTTGCAGATGCCGGTCAAGTTCTCGAGAGGAGGACTCTAGAAAACGAACGATGGCAAACTGTTGGGGAAGAGCTTCCCGGTGTAAAAGAAGGGTTACGGCATTCGCCAGCATCTCATGGCAAGTTCCTGAAGAAGCGTGCCTTGGAAACTCTGACGGCTGAGGCCAAAAGTTTGCTTGAGGAGCTGAAGCTTTGGCTGGAGACCATTTTTGGCTGAGCTCCTGATTTTTTATAGCAGAAACCATTCTTCTTTTTTTTTTTTTTTTTTTTTGGTACCACATGTATTTTTTGGTACTCTTTTTTTGTAGTGCTTGTGGACACTTTCTTTTTTTTTTTGGTACCACATGTATTTTTTTTGGTACTTTTCTTTTTTTTTTGTAGTGCTTGTGAACACTTTCTATTTTTTTTTTTGCTTTGGTACCACATGTATTTTTTTGGTACCTTTTTTTTTTGTTTTCCCTACGCTCACTCAAATCTTTTTGTGATGAAAGCAATTGCTAAATGGGATTTGATCAAAAGTTTTGTCATTTTGTGAAAATCTTTTGTCAAATGATTGTTTTGGTAGGGGAAACGAATTCGGCATGAAAGCCGGATTTTTGTGGCATTTGCAGCCAGTTTTGACATGAGAGTCAGGTTTTTTTTTTTTGTGTGGCATTTATAGCCGATTTTTGAGATGGCATAAGAGCCAAAAATTTTGTTCGTGGCATGGGAGCCAATTTTGAGATGGCATGGAAGCCGAAATTTTATGGCGTAAAAGCCAAAATTTGGGTTGGCATGGAAGCCGAAATTTTATGGCGTAAAAGCCAAAATTTGGGTTGGCATGGAAGCCGGTGTTTGTTTTGTGGCATCTATAGCCAGTTTGGTGGCATTGATAGCCAATTTGTGGCATTTATAGCCGGTTTGGTGGCATTGATAGCCAATTTGTGGCATTTATAGCCGGTTTGGTGGCATTGATAGCCAATTTGTGGCATTTATAGCCGGTTTGGTGGCATTGATAGCCATTTTTTGAAAGCCAAGTTTTGGTTTGTCGGCGTGAAACCCAATTTTTGTGGCATTGATAGCCGGTTTGTGGCATTTATAGCCGGTTTTTTGGCAAAAGAGCCAGGTTTTGGCATTTATAGCCAGATTTTTTGGCTTTCAAAATGCAGGTATCGACTAAATGTCGCCTCCCCGCTGAATGGTCTTGCAAGTATCGATGGAATGTCGCTTCCTTGCTCATTCGGTTTTGCGAGTATTGATGGAATGTCACTTCCTCGCGGGTTGGGTTTTGCAAGTATCGATGGAATGTCGCTTCCTTGCGAATTGGGGTGCAAATATCGACTAAGCGTCGCTTCCCTGCTTTTCCCAAGACTTTTTGGTTTTGCGGGTACTGACTTGATGTCGTTTCTCCGCGATTTTTGAAATTTGAGGTTTTCTCGAACCATTTGTAATTTTGGGTTGTGGATAGCAACTGATATGTTACATCTCCACGATTTTTGAAATTGGGTTGTGGATATCAACTGGTTTGTTGCTTCTCCACGATTTTAGGTTTTCTCGAACCTTTGAAATTTGGGTTGTGGATATCAACTGATATGTTGCGTCTCCACGATTTTTGGGGTTTTGGAAGTATCGAATGGGGTTCGCATCCTTCCGATTTTTTGAGTTTAGCGAGTATCGACTAAGTGTCACTTCCCCGCGGTTTTTGAAAAACCATTTTTTTGTTTAAAGACACGAGGGTCGTAAATTTTGACCTAAAACCATTTGGCGGTAAAAGGTAAGGTGGACTAGGGTGGAAATCCCTGGATCCGAATTTTTGTTTCAAACCATGAATTTTGGTTCAAGGATCGAAAGTTCTGGTCAAGTCAGGGAGAGGCTCCTAAACTTGGATTTTTTTTTTTGTTTTTGAACAATGAAACAATGAAAGTAAGCATTGTTTTTGAATCTCTAGAAATTTTGACATTTGATATGAAAATTCTAAAGAGAGTGGGTTTGACGAGCGAGTACCTGAGAACAGGTTTTGGCCATACAGGCATTGCTCTTACCCAGTTGGGTAAGTCTTCAAGGGTAGTATCGCTTCAAGAACTTGCCGTTGATAGGCAGCATACATCTGTCGCCTTCCATGTTTAGGAGGGCATATGCGCCATTGGAGAAGACCTTGTCGATGACGTAGGGTCCCTCCCATTTTGGTTCAAACTTGCCTTTGGACTTGTGAGCGAAGACCATTGGTCTTTTTACCGCAAGAACCAAGTCACCCTTCTTGTAGGCGCGTTGCCTGACCTTTTTGTCAAAAGATCCTGCTATGCGTGCTTGGTAAAGTTCAATGCTTTGTCGAGCTTCGAGCCGTTTCTCATCGAGATTGTCCAGCTCATGAAATCGTAATTTCGCATTGCTTTCTTGAGTCATGTCATTTTGTAGAGATACCCTCAGAGAAGGAATTTGTACCTCTAGGGGCACGACAGCTTCGCATCCATAGACCAAGGAGAATGGTGTGCTATGGGTTGGTCCTCGAACGGTGGTTCGATAGGCCCACAAAGCTTCAGACAGTTTATCGCTCCAGTCTCTTTTGTGACTAGAGACCATTTTCTTGAGGATTTTGCAGAGTGTCTTGTTGAAGGCTTCTGCTAATCCGTTTGCTGCCGGATTGTATGGAGTCGAAGGACAGCTTTGAATTTTGTATTTGTCGCAAAACCTGTAGAATCGATGATCCCGGAATTGTGGTCCGTTATCATGGACGAATCTCTTGGGTATGCCGAAACGACAAATGATGTTGGTGCGCAGGAACTGAAGAACTGATGAGGTCTTCATTTCGTTGAACGCAAATGCTTCTGACCACTTGGAGAAATAATCCGTAGCAGCGAAGATGAAGCGATGACCTTTGCTTGAAGGGGGGGAGATAGGACCTATGATGTCCATGCCCCATGCTTCGAAAGGCCATGAGATTGCTGTAGGATGTAGCCATTCCGGAGGCATGTGAATGTAGTCTCCATGAACTTGGCATTGTTGGCAGCGCTTAGCAAATTGCATTGCGTCGGGTACCATGGTAGGCCAGTAGTAACCTAACCTTTTGATTTGGTCGTAGAGCTTGGGACCAGCCTGATGAGCTCCACAAAGACCAGCGTGAACTTCTTTGAGTGTTTCTTCAGCTTCTTGTTGTGACAAGCAGCGTAGAAGTACTCCGTTGAAGGATTTCCTGTAAAGGATCTTTGAAGGGATATCCAAATGAAAGTTTGGGGCTCGCCTTTGGATGCTTACCCGTTCTTTTGGATCTTCAGGTAGGATTCCGAACATAGTGTAATCAATGAACGGATCCCTCCAGTCGCCGATTGAAGGTTGAAGGATAGAGATCCGACTTCCAACCACCCGGTGGCATTCAGCAACTGCTTGGTGTGTGTTAAGAGGAGGGAGGGTCCTTCTCTCGCACACTGTAATTTGCATGTTTTCCCCTTCCTGGATCGCCATTGATGCGGCAAGTCCGGCCAGGGCATTTGCACGGATGTTTTCACCTCTACGAATGTGGGTGATGTTGCAGATGTCAAACTTTTGCAGAAGCGATTGTGCCTTGTTGTAATAAGGCAGCAGATCGGGCTTCCTGACTTCATATTTCTGATTCATCTGGTTGACGATCAGTTGAGAGTCTCCAAAGACTTCCAGCATGGTGATACCGGATTCAATGGCGAGTTCCAATCCTAGGATCAGAGCTTGGTATTCAGCTGCATTGTTTGTGCATGGTTCCAGTAGCGAGAAAGCGTGTGGAATCATGCATTTGTCGGGGCTAATAAAGAGGATGCCAACTCCCGAGATCAGCTTTCTGTTTTCATTTGTCCTGGTTGCACCGTCAAAGTACATGTCCCAGGAGGCATTTGGTGAGGAAGTCTCCACGTTGTAGACAGGTTCGTCTGGGAGATCATCTCTGAGTGGTGAATCTTTAGGCAATGGATGCTCTGCAAGGAAATCTGCTAGAGCTTGGCCTTTGATTGCTTTTTGTGGAACATACCTAATATCAAATTGTGACAAGAGGATGGACCATTTTGCCAGTCGGGCATTGAGAGAACCGGCCTTCGTGACAAGGACCTTCAAGAGGTTGATCCTCGAGACCAGGTAGACTGTGTTGGAAAGCAAGTAGTGACGTAGCTTTTGTACGGCGAACATCACTGCAAGGCATTCTTTTTCGACTGGAGAGTAGCGAAGCTCTGCACCTACTAGCATGCGGCTGAGGTAGTATAGAGCAGCTTCTTTTCCCTCACCATTCTCTTGTGCAAGCAGAGCGCCTACAGAATGATCAAGAGCTCTTGTGTACAAGATGAATGGTTTTCCAGTGGCAGGGGCAGCTAACACTGGAGGTTTGGTCAGGTATGACTTGATATCTTGAAATGCGGCTTCACAGTCGGCATCCCAGACAAAGTCTACACCTTTTTTCATCAATCGAGAGAATGGACGGCATTTCCCCGAAAGATTGGAGATGAACCGTCTGATGTAGGCCAATCTCCCTTGAAGCCCTTTTAGTTCCCTTAGGGTTCTTGGAGAGGGCATTTCTAGAATAGCCTTGACTTTTATGGGGTCAAGTTCTATTCCAGCTTTCCGAACAAGGAATCCGAGAAACTTACCCGACGAGACGCCGAAGAAGCATTTTAGAGGATTCATCTGCAGTTTGTGTTTGCGGAGTCGGACGAAGACTTCCCGAAGATCTTTGAGATGGTCTTCTTTTCTTCTGCTTTTGACGGCGAGGTCATCAACGTAACATTTGACCGTCTTGTGCTGCATATCTTGGAATATTTTCATCATAGCCCTCTGATATGTGGCACCAGCATTTTTCAGACCAAATGGCATGACAGTGTAGCAATACACGCCAAATGGAGTCCGAAATGAAGTGTGTTTTTCATCCTCGGGATGCATCTTTATCTGATTGTAACCAGAGAAGCCATCCATGAATGTCATTCGCTCGAATCCGCAGGTATTGTCAATCATCACCTCCGGTATGGGGAGCGGGAATTCATCTTTAGGGCAAGCGCCATTCAAGTCTCTATAGTCAATACAGACTCTGATCTGCCCAGTTTTCTTTGTCACGGGGACAATGTTGGCCAACCATTCTGGATGTTGTTCCTCACGAATGAAGCCGACGCTTTTGAGCTTTTGAACTTCTTGTTCAATTTTATCCACCACATCTGGACGGAATCTTCTTTGGCCTTGTTTGACAGGCTTGATGTCTTCTTGAAGATTGAGTTTGTAGACTGCTACTTTGGGGTCTAAACCAGGCATTTCAGCATAGGACCATGCAAAGCAATCAACGAACTCACGAAGAAAAGCGATATACTCGGGTAACTCATCATCCTTTATATTCTTGCTTATGAATACAGGACGTGGGTTATCTGGTGTTCCCAAGTCTATCTTTTCAACAGGATCTTCTGTCGGAAGGTTCGAAGGTGGTTCCTCCACAATATTTTCGGAGGCTTCCAACTCAACGAAACCTTCTGGAGTTTCAACTGCAGTACCAGACCAAGGCTCTGTTCCTTTCCATGGATTTTCTTGATTGGTGATCTCCTCAAGGCTTGCTATGAGATAGTCCCAATCGCCTGTTGAGTCTGGTATTTCTTTTGGAGACGAGGGTTCTTCTGGGTCAGAATAGCACAAGTCTGTATTATCGGGCGATTCCTCTTCATCATCAGAGAAATCGTACAAATTGGATGAGCTTCCTGGATCTTTGTCAGGTAACTCTTTAAAGAGATATCCAGGGAGATCGATGTCTTCGTGGACTTGAGATGTTGAGGCTTGGTCGGTAAAACGACTTTTAAGCCTTTGTGTCAACTGTCTCAGAGGAGTATCAGGATCATATCCTAACCCATATGAAGACTTTTCTACATGACCGTAGAGTCTCCAATCTTCCAGCTGGCTTTTGGTCAAGGCGGGCTCCAATGGCGTGAGAATACCGCGTCTTTCTCCCAAACCGACTGGGTTTTGAGCGTCAAAGCCCATTTTCTTCATGATAGCTTGTGCCACAGGACTATATAGAGATAGTTGAGGCATACCTTCGTTTTGGAAAGGTTCCAGCAGAGAACTTGATGAAGAAGCATCCGATCTATGAAAGAAGATCGGTCTTTGCTTTGGTGATGTTGTCGGAACAACAAAGGTAGCAGACGTAGGATCTTCTACGTCAGCAGGTGTCTCCATCGGAGTGAGAGCAGGCTGAACTTGCTGAGTGTCAGCTTGGCTTGACGATGCATCGTCTTCTGGCTCTGAGTCCGAGTCTGTGTCTTGCATGATAGACACGAGAGAAACAACAAATTTGCCCCCAGACTTTTGTTTCGCCTTCTTCACTTTAGTCGTGATGACCAAAGGTTTTGAAGATTTGAGGGAGATGACAAAGGGAGATTGACTACTCTCTTCTAATTTGCCGGAGGGGTTGTTTTCTTCCGGTGATTTTTGAGGAGCCTTGCCTTTATCTTTCTGGAGATTTTCAGCAGGGGGTGCTGTTTCCTCTTCTTCTTTTTCTCCTTCATACATTTGGGAGTCTGCGAAGTGGACTTCTTTACCTTTGAAGGGTTTTCTGTCCGCAAAGACACGATGTACAATGCCGTCGTCGCCGACGAACTTGATGCATTGATGTAGAGTTGAAGGGACAACACCGTTCTCGTGTATCCAAGGACGTCCGAGAAGGATGTTGTAGCATGAGGGGGTTTTTATTGCATACACAGTGACCTCAGAGATAAGATCACCGATTTGCAATTTGAACCTGATTTTGCCGATAGGCCTTTGAGTGCTCCCATCGTATCCAAAGATAGATACAGATGTGTGGCTTAGCTTGCTGGGTGGGATGCCCAACTCTTCAAGAGCCGAAGTGGAGATAAGGTTGAGTGCAGAACCTGGGTCGATCTGAACTCTATGTATCGGCATTTCTTTGATGTACCCTGTGAAGTACAGGGGTCGGTTGTGCCTTGCTTCGCCAAGTAGGAGGTCTTCCTTAGTGAAGGCGATGGTTGCATTGGCTGCCTTTTGAACCGAGAGGCATTGGATGCATGATCCCTCAGTTTTCTTTTCTCCCTTTGAGGAAGTTTCAGAGTTTTTGACCCGGTAGTCCATTTCAATTTGGAGGACTTGCGGGGCATGTTTGTCGACATCCTCATTCAGTTTTTGTAATTCTGAGATGAGATTATCACGAGTGCGTGGAGACATTCGTAATAAATCCAGGATGTGAAGACGTGCAGGTATGTGTTTGAAGTGCTCAACCAAATCATACTTGAAAGCCTCCTTAGGGCCTGCATGTTCATCATTGTTGCCACTGGGGGCGCTTACAACATCTTTTCCCGAAGGATTTACATAAGTAAAGGAAGATTGGTTGTAATTTTTGTGGTAGTCCCGGCCCGAACGGGTGCCTCTACCAACTTCGAGAGCTTCTTGAGAAGGATCTTCGTTTGGAAGATTGTCTTCAGGATCAAGAGGCTGTCGTTTTTCATCTACTGGGGATGTATCTGCAGCAGAGTTTCCATCCTCAGTGATTGTGTTGCACGGAGCATTTTCCGGGAGCAAGTCCTGAACAGCATCCAGCAGCTTTTCTTCTTCGTTGACCCATCCATCACCCCAAGTTGGGTTTTCTTCATGATGATGAGTCGGGAAGAATGTGTATTCTGAAGTCACAGTCTCAGGAGAAGAAACCTGAGAGGGTGTCATCTCTGTGAAAGTCACGTGAGACGAGGTAGCTCCAGAGGATACATTGCTAGGCGTCGTCGGAGTGTAGGTAATCTCATCAGACGACGCTTCAGAAGAGCTATAGTCATGATATATTACATTACAGGAAGCTCTGATAGGAGATGTTGCCTGCTCGGAGTCAGACTCATCCTCGGATGTAAGAGGATCGTCAATCCAGCAATGTTCTCCATTTTCAGGAGTTGAGGGAGGAGGTACCTGATGGACTTCAGGGACTTCCGGCTCTGGATTGTGAGGAATCTCGTTGACGCGGTCTTGCTCTTGTTCTAGAGCGAGACGCTGCAAGATCCTTGCATATTCTTCAAGATCAGGCATGGGAGCCAGATCCTCTTCTTCGTCTTCTCCGTGTGGCTCAACATAGTTGATTTCCACTGGAGCAATGACAGGTGCTGGGTTAACAGCATCTTCTTGTGCAGCCTCTTGGTCTTCTTCATCATCAGACCAGGATCCTTGTGGTTGCAAGGGGTTATACCAGATTACTGGCATAAGGTGAGTTTCAGAAACCCATTCTTCGTCGGAGAGATACTCTCCTGTTTCAAGAGATTCCTCCCACTCGCCGGTGTAGTTGGGCTCGAATCCATCGTCGGTGTCGCTGGACTCGTATCCATCAATGGAGAATCCAACTACCGAGTTGCAAGAGTATAATGCCCCCTGCATGGCTTCTTTTTTGAATTGAGGTGGCATGAAATCACTGAGAGTGAAGTTTCTTACCGCCTTTGAAGTCCCTGGAAGGGACGTTTCTGTTGCCCCAAGTGAAGTGGTAGAGGAGGCCTCTGCCTTTTCATGAACTTCTTGTTTTGGCTGGGTCTTCTCTTGCCGTTTGAGCCTGAGGAGATGTTTCCTAGCCTGCCTTCGCTGTTGAGCGGTCGGCTTTGTTTTGACGATCTCCCAATTTTCATCTTCCAGGAGATCGGGATGTACCCATATGGGTTGTCCGTCTGGTGTCGGGAAAGGAACCAGCTTCTCGGACACTTGAATTTTGTTTATCACCATGAAGGAAGTAGTGATCTTCTTCTTCGGTGATTTTGGTGTTTGTCCACATGACACCATGTTGACGGAGGCAGTCCCATAGTTTTTGTCAAATGTGATGACTCCGTTTTTCCACATCTCGTTTATCTTCTCTCTCACAACAAAGCATTGATTGAGAGGATGCGAGACCATCTGGTGGTATGGACAGTACCGAGGATCATTGGTTTTGCCAACGTCTCCAGGTCTTTTGGGCTCTGGCAAAATGAGTTTACCATTTGCTAGGAGAGCCTCAAAGATTTCTTCGACGTCTTCATCGAACGGATATTTCTTTTCTACTCGCTCTTTGAAGGCATCAGAGAGTTCAGGTCTCTTACCTGCAGCTCTATTTTCAGCTTTCTTTGGTTGCTGAGGAGCTGACTTAGTCTGCACATTAAGAACCTCCTTCTTCTTTGGTTTAGAGGTTGCAACAGCAGTCGGCTCTTTCTTTGATGATTTCTGACTGTTGAGGTCTTTGATCACCGTTTCAGCTTCCATTGAAGCTTCCAGGAGTTCCCCCAGGTTCTTTGATTTATTGCCGATGATCATGGAGCGGATTTTAGCTCTCATGTTGTTTCGGCAGATGTCGACTAGCGACGCTTGTGGCAGTACATCTGAGCATTTGTATGCCATTGCTTTTCACTTGTGAATGAAGTCATAAGTTGACTCATTCTCTCCCTGTTTTAGGCTGCAGAGCTGAGCCATAGTAACAGGATGATCCTCACCTTGGAAGTGGGTCAGGAAGCGTGTCTCCAGCATAGCCCAGTTCTGAATGGAGTTCTCCGGCAGAGTGGAGTACCAATCGAAGGCCGTACCTTTTAGGGTACTTGCAAAGAGGCGGATCTTGAGTGCATCTTGATCCGCGATAGCTCCCGTCAAGATCTTGAAGTGGATGACGTGCTGTCTGGCTGATCCTTTCCCCGTATATGTTTGGAGAGTAGGATGCTTGAATTTTGTGGGGAACGGGACCGAGTCCATCCATAAAGGATATGGTGGCTTGATCCCATGCTCTTTGAGTATATCCTCTTCTTTAGCTTTGGCGAGGATACTGTCTACGTCCTTTTTGGTGAGGGCGCGTGACTCATTTTCTTCTCCATTTCCCTCGTTATTGTTATGATTCGGAGGAGGCTCATTGTTCACCTGATTTTGGACGACAAGGAGAATGTTTTCCATCAGAGTTTCAATCCTCTGCTGGCCTTGTTCCAACTGCTGGATGCGTGTGAGCGCATCATCTCGAGGTGGATTCTGAGGTGGTGGCTCAGAACTTGTAGCCAAGACGTTCATCCCTCGGGATTCGAACGAAGAAATCGTCCTGGTGACCGAGCTGGGGCTCATTCTTTTTGATGAAGAGCTTGATGAAGGATTACTCTCCCGTCCTTGGCTTGAAGGGGCAGGAGATTCTTCAGGATGTCTTCGTGTCCCGGTGACGCTACGGGTCACCGGACGTCGGACATGGATTTTTGATGCTGACTTTTGGCGTCTTCTGGTTTTTCCAACCATATGGACGGCAGCAACTTGGTCGGGTCTTTCTTTTTCGACCCATTTGTGGGAGACTTGAAGTGTAGGAGGCTGAGTCCGTTGCTTCTCTAGTCTCTTTTGTCGATATGACGCACGGCGGCGTGCTCGACGAGCGATTTGAGCTTCAGTCAGCTCTGGCTGGGCTCTGACGATGAAGGATGTGCTCCCTCGGGCGCAGCAGCCGAGCTTGTCTTCTTTGTGGTTGGGCAAGGACAGGATGCGGACCCGGTCCTTTGCCTGTTGCAGCGAAGCTTTAAACCTTTCGAGTTCGGCCCCTGTAGAGATGAAGGGTCGAACTGAAGGAGTGTAGGCCTTAGCAGGTGCTTGGAGAGGCCTGGTGATGCATGATCTGATTTTGGGCTTGTGGGAGCAAGCCGATTCATGCTGGGTCGACTTGGGAGTCAAGTTGGAGATGGGTCTCTCCTCTTTCATGTAGGCAAGAGGGTAGAACTGGTTCTCTTTGAGTGGGGCCAGGTATGCTGGCTTGGTGGATGTTTGAGACCTTCTTTGTTTTGGGGAAGGTCTTGGAGACCAAGTCTTAGGGTAGACCTGGTTGGTTGTTGGTCGAGGCTTCGCGGGGGTGCCGCGGGCTTCGGGCTTTTGGGCGCTCGCCTTTGGTGTCACGGGAGTGACACGTTGAGAGGCGATTTTCTGCCTTTTGGCAGGCGCAGTTTGTTCTTCGGGAAGTGGGAATGGTCCCAGTGTCCCGAAGACGATGGTCCGGGGAGTCGAGGTCGACCCGGAGTTCAGAGAGTTGCCGAGGGAGTTGACGCTTCGGCAGCTGGCAGGGCGCTTGTAAGTGCGCTCGGTTTGCTTCTGTTGAAGCATGAGTTGGTGCTTGTTCTCATCGAAGATAATGGTTAAGGCTGCCATTGTTAGTTTTGAAAAAGTTCTGAAACAAGACCACATCCATTAGTAATCACAAGAATATAATGATCATAAATGGGAATTTCTATGGTTGTCTTTTCAAATCGCTCAAGGGATATGACCCAAGCGACATGAAGAAGGCAAAAAGCCATAGATGGTACAATTGTTCTGACAGCGAACATGGTAGGCTCGAAATGAGCGTTCCAATGACTGCTAGAAGTAATTGTATACCTAAATTCGACTTATCGAGAAGCGGAGCTTGCTCGAGATAAGAAGAATATAAGGTAGGAGTTACAAATGTGCCGGTCACAGATACAGTAGACCCTGAAAGGGCGTACCAGTATTGCTATGCACAAATGTTGGAGATCGCATCCATGAGATGGGATTCTTTGTTTTTTGAAATGTCAAGATTGGATTCATCAAAGAGAGCAGATGATATTCCGATCCGAATACGGGCTCAACGATTTCCGCGAGCGCCAGTACCCAGAAGGGAAGGAACCACAATTTCTCGGATCTGAATCTAAAATGACGAGAGTTTTTTTTTTTTTGAAGATTTTTTTTTTTAGATTTTCATTTTTTTTTTTTAAAAAAAATCTTTTTTTTTTGTTTAAGATTTTTTTTTTGAAAATCTTTTTTTTTATTTTTTATTTTTTTATTTTTTTTTATTTTGATTTTTTTATTTTTTGAAGATTTTTTTTTTTTGAAAATCTTTTTTTTTATTTTTGATTTTTTTTTAAAATTTTTAAGATTTAAAGACGAGAGAGTACACATAGGCCTCCTAACCCGGTCTTATGAAACCTCAATTGATAGAATTGCCCCCAGGTAAGGGTAGGATTACTTAATGAACCCGTTTGGAGGACCCTTGCCTAGAACAGTCAAGCTGTCTCCACACTCTGGACAAGGATTTTCTTGAATCAATCGTGATCAAAGAACGCAATTGGTTTAACCTTAGTGGTCTATGTCTTTTTTTTCAAATCCCAAATAGACTCATCGAAGAGAAACGATGGCCCAAAACCTTAGTCGAACGGGCTCAACATTTCTGCAAGCACCAAAGAACGATAGGATAGGATCAAAGCTTCTCAATTTTGAATCCAAACTAAGAAAACTGATTTTTTTTTTATTTTTATTTTTTTTTAATATATTTTTTTTTTTTGAAATCTCTAATGAACTCATCGAAGAGAAACGATGGCCCAAAACCTTAGTCGAACGGGCTCAACATTTCTGCAAGCACCAAAGAACGATAGGATAGGATCAAAGTTTCTCAATTTTGAATTCAGAACTAAGAAAACTGATTTTTTGATTTTTTTTTTCTTTGAAATCTCTAATGAACTCATCGAAGAGAAACGATGGCCCAAAACCTTAGTCGAACGGGCTCAACATTTCTGCAAGCACCAAAGAACGATAGGATAGGATCAAAGTTTCTCAATTTTGAATCCAAACTAAGAAAACTGATTTTTTTTTTTATTTTTATTTTTTTTAATATATTTTTTTTTTGAAATCTCTAATGAACTCATCGAAGAGAAACGATGGCCCAAAACCTTAGTCGAACGGGCTCAACATTTCTGCAAGCACCAAAGAACGATAGGATAGGATCAAAGTTTCTCAATTTTGAATTCAGAACTAAGAAAACTGATTTTTTGATTTTTTTTTCTTTGAAATCTCTAATGAACTCATCGAAGAGAAACGATGGCCCAAAACCTTAGTCGAACGGGCTCAACATTTCTGCAAGCACCAAAGAACGATAGGATAGGATCAAAGTTTCTCAATTTTGAATTCAAACTAAGAAAACTGATTTTTTGATTTTTTTTTCTTTGAAATCTCTAATGAACTCATCGAAGAGAAACGATGGCCCAAAACCTTAGTCGAACGGGCTCAACATTTCTGCAAGCACCAAAGAACGATAGGATAGGATCAAAGTTTCTCAATTTTGAATTCAAACTAAGAAAACTGATTTTTTTTTTTGAAAAGAGAAAGAATGGAAACAAACTCAAAGAAATAGAAATTTCCAAAAAATCCCATCTCATTTTTTTTGGGTGCAAAATCCAACATAGGCCACCAGCTAGAAAGTAGCCAAGGAATCCGGAAAAGAAGTATAAGCATAGAGCAAAAAGTATGATATGCAAATATTTCATTTCCAAGCACCGTGTTCTCAAATGAACGAGTCCCACCGGGTGTGCCAGCTTGATGGAACGCGCTCCGAGGCGCCTGCTGGGGCGGCTACCGGGGTCGGCGGAACGTGGGAGTCCGTCGGGTCCGACCCTTTCGCGCCCTGGCGGGCCCTGAAGCGTGCATCAACATTTCTTTTGTGTGGGTGTGCCAGATTTTCTATTTTTACTTGGAATTGCAAGTGGTAATCCGGAGATCAACCTTCGCAAGTAAAAAGGAAATCAACTTCTTTCAAGTTTTCCATTGCACAAATATTTAAGAAAAGAGACATTTTCTTGGTTTGCCGTGAAAGGCGATTTTGTTTGGCATTTATAGCCGATTTTGGCGTTTATAGCCGATTTACAATTCTCATCAATAATGAAAGACAAGAGTTGTGATTTTTGTCTCTTTTAGAAAAATACAAACTACAATGAAAAGCAAGAAAAGGAAGATCTAACTTTTCAGGAGATTGTGGGGGACTCGTTCAGATTGACGGTCGCAAGCCATGTATGGGCTTCGCCATCATCCATGCAGATGAGAACAGAAGATGCTCTTGATTCGCTTGGCTTGGCTATAACCTCAGGTTTTTAGAGGACAAAGACCAAGAGAAGGTCCTATGTCCAATAAAAAGCTAAGTAGACGGGCTGAAAAGCCACGTCTAAGCCATTGGAGGCAGCAGGAGAAGGCAAGGACCTTGGGGGGGGGGGGGGGGTGCCCCCCAAGGGACTTTTGTCACCTTGTAGTGGTGGCCGGTGCAGAACTTCAGCAGAGTTTTTCTCTCTTTTTCTTTCTCTCAGATCTCTTTCTGATCTTTTTTTTCTGATCTTCTGATTTTCTCCTCTTTTTTCCCGATTTTTTTTCCGATCTTCATTTCAATGGAATGCTCTCCTATTTATAGGCCTTTGGTAGCCATTTAGGAGGGTTTATGAGCCTTAATGGCTTTAATGGGAGGAGTTACAAGATTTATTTCTTGATTTTGTAACTCCTTTTTCCTTGAATCTGATTGGCCGATGGAGATTAAGGGCTTTTAATCACCTTAATTACCATAATGGGAGGAGTTTCATGGTTTAAATGCCATGAATCAATTGACTTGTAACTCCCAAATGCTTGCTTCTGATTGGGCCGTCCAAAGAAATGAATTAATGACTGCAATAAAGCTAGTCAATTAACCACATTAATTGGTCGCCGAGCAGTCGAAGAGTCGCGGGCCATGCCGTGTCTTCTGGAATTCTTCTGGCGATGATCATCGATGGATCTACATGCTGATCGACATCGGATGAACATGTAACTTCAGACATTGATAGCTAAGAGTGGGCCGGTGACATCTGTCTTGTCGATTTCACGATCGGTCGGACAGAAAGTGCACTTTCTTGGTCAGCCGGTTGGCGATCTTGGAGCGATCACTGATGATTTTATGCTTTTGGAGGTTGACCCGTGATTTTGACGGATGTCGTCGGATATGAGTCAATTTCAAGCACTAAAAATCACATTTTCAGGGAACCACAGGGGCCAAAGTGCGCGAAACGCGAAAAAAGACGGAAAAACGGGTCACCGGCGGAAAATCCGGTGACCCGGACCTCCATGGTCGCCGGCGACCATGGACCGGCGACCATGGGCCATGGTCGCAGGGGCCTGCGACCATGGGCCATGGTCGCAGGGGTCTGCGACCCTGGGGGATTTTTCCCCTTCGGAGCCCGTTTTGCGGTCGTTTTGAGGTCTTTTTCGTCGCCGTTTTCTTCTGTATTTTTCTTGACATTTCTTCTCATTTATTGGCTTGATTTCCCTGTAGAAAACTTGATGAGAATCCTTGCATTTTTAGAGTGCAAAGTTTCTAATTTTCCGGGAAAGCCGAAGACTTTGTCGCGTAGAGCTGCTGATTTTCCGCCAGAAGTCGAAACTTGGTCAAACGATGTCGGAATGACCTGAAATTTGAGGTGAAGCCTCCTGAGCAATAAATAAGACCAACCATAGGCTTTTGTTTGAGTTTTGAAGCCGTTTGGGGTCCCGTCGATGCTTCACTTGATTTTGCTGCGGGGAAAATGCCGAGCTTTGATGTGCGGTCAAACGATGTCCGATTGACCTGAAATTTGACGGGGAGCCTATTGGAGTCATTTTGAGACGTTCCATGGGCTCCGTTTTGGATGTCATGGTCCCGGGTTGCTCCGCCGCCGGTAGGCTTGATTTTCTCTCGGAGCATCAAAACCTGGTCAAACGTTGTCGGAATGACCTGAAATTTGACGTGCAGCCTTTTGGAAGCATGTTGAAGCCACTCATGCACTTGGTTTGATGAGCGAAGGCTTCGGTGGTTCCTGCCGCCGGGAGGCTTGATTTTGCTACTCGAGCATTGATGGAGGGTCAAACGTTGTCGGTTTGACTTGAAATTTGGAATGGAGCCTTTTTGGGACATGCTGGAGTCATCCGTAGGCTCTGATCGAAGTTTTGACGTCTCCGATGATGTCGCCGCCGGGAGCGCCATTTTAGCTGTCGGAGAAGTGAAGTTAGGCCAAATGTTGTCGAAATGGCCCGAAACTTCATGTGTACTCTTCTCTTGGCTATCTTGAAGGATCTTGCAGTTTTTGTTTGATTCTGACAAGATTTGATTTTTTGGAGAAATTGCATTGCCTATTTATGGCAGGTTGCGACTCCATGCAGCTTTCTTGATGTTGAAGAGGCAAAGTGACATTTTTGGTGTCAACACCTCTATCCCACAAACTGAACATCAATCACCTGCAACTATACGAATCTCAATCTAACTCTAGAAACATCACAAAGCTGTCGGTAATATTCGAAGTCAATCTCTTCGTCAAAACTAATCTCACACTTGTCTAACCACACAAAAGCACAACTTACCTAATCAACTCTGAATCTGCAATCGAAGAAAACCTTGAACAAATCGTCTATTGTAGCCTATTAACTTGAGAAAACTCTGAATCTCTGACACTAACATAGGACTGAACATAGAGAATAACTCTAAACTTCAAAGAGATCTGCTGCAAAACCCTTTTCAGTGAACTGGAAACGTCTCAAGGCAGTTACAACTCCTCGAACAAACCTCAGAAAGAAACTAATTAAAGCTAAAAAAAAATCCTATTCTAGCACAACTGCGGTACTGAAACCACAAACAGTGGGTAATGAGACATTAAATTCTCTCCCCACTAACAAGGAATTTGGTCCCCAAATTCATTTCTATAAGAGAAATTACTTAACACCTGTTGTACTAACGAACAATATTATAGGATCCATACATACAATGTATAGATGCCAACTACCGAATCGAATTTTTCACATGCGTCGTCTTGTTTGTAGTAGATTTTATTTTTAAAGACGTGCCCGCTCTGATACCATTTGTCATGACCCAACTCATCCAGTATAATATTGTCCGCTTTGGACCAGAGGCCCTAGCTTAACCTGCACGGCTTTGTTTCTAAGTCAAAGGCCCTGGCTTAACTCAAAACGCGTTATACTAGATAAGGAGAGACCAGACATATAGCCCAGTCTCTGGACAATCACACGAGCGATGTGGGACTTTACATTAGGTGTTTCCCTTGCCAGATGCAGTTAGACGATTGATTCCATTAAGGCATCATCTACAATCATATGTAGTTAGACAATAGAATAGACTTATTCCTAGGCAGTCATGTATATATTCCTAAATGCATGCAGCCATATTCTAGGCAGTTATTTTCAGTTTTTCTTCATGTAGTTATTTTCGGTTTTATATTGTAACCAAGGCAATATATGTAAGGGAGGAAAAAGCAGTAAAGGACATCGATTATTCTTTTTTAAAACTCAGAGTAATACAGAGGACGTCATTCCCCTCTGATTTGGGGGCTAAGCTTGGTCTTTGAACCTATCAATTTGCAATAGATGCGTGGCCTACCGATCTTAAAAAAATCTGATCATTAGTTGTTTTCTGCAACGCAGCACTAACAGGCCCTCTCCTCCGGCGATGATCTGTACGGGGCCTAATTTGAGAAGCCTAAGGTCCGCCTCTGTCTTGGATCTCTATCCGAAAGATGGATCTTGCCTATAGTCCATCGATCCTTTTCTTCCAACTTGATCCGAGATTTGATCTGTCGATCGCACAACGAGAGCGATCTTAACCTGGCTTCGATATCACTTGTTGGGAAAAGTGGCGTAGCGAAAAAATACCCTTGATCAACTATCTCAACCACGATGAACAACCATAATAACACAATCCAAGCAATCACACACATGAACACATCGATTTTACGTGGTTCTACAACATTGCCTATGTCCATGGGAAGAGAAACATCCTCTATCGTTCTTCCCTCTCAATCTTCGGAGTTAGGGTTACAACATATCATTATATATAACTCCCGCTTTCTTGGCCTCCATACATAATTACTAAAATACCCTTGACCTAGATCATCAATCCTGGCTAACCCAGACGAATCGACACGGTTAAACCGGAATACAAGACAAAACCAAACAAGTGGTGGGTCAAATATCACCACGATTTGAAGATTGTGATCAATTGATTTAAACCATCCAACTTTTAATGTTTATACAAGTGCATGCAATAACTATTATAATATGGGCGGCTGTGATCATGAGACCTTAATTAGTACTATTTTTCATTTTTTTTTCCGATGGCTAATACCTTATTATCATGGGTTTTTTTCCCCTGTACGGTCACCATTAGTTGTGGATAACCCCATTCGGTGACCAAAGTCCACATTCTTCTACACGTTCTCCGTACTCATTGTATTTGAAAAATAGTAAAAACTTTTGTGATTTCGTGAAATTTTTTAACTTATGCGAAATCGTAAAAGTTCACTTTATGTATTTTCGTAAGAAGTTTTAATTTATGCGATATCGTAAAAAGTAAAGCTTTTCCAATCCCCTCTGGCACCGTCTTTTTTTCTGTTTTCAGTGTTTGTAACTCTTCTTCCCCCATCGTTTTCGCTTTCCTCCCCTCTCCTCAACCTTTTTAGTAGATAAGATAAATGCTTCGGATCATGATTTTGGGATCCGTTGAAATTAAGAAAGATGAAGGCCGAGAAATATGGAAGAAAACCCTACTCCATACGTACATGCAAAATTAAAAGTTTAAAAATCTAAGCATTGACATTTAAAAAGCATAAAGCCATATATTTCTATAACAATAATAACCAACCAAATAACAACGCATTGTCTAATCAATTCTACACCTAGATATTCTTATAACATTTGATCTACATCTCATGGGCAATAGTTTTTAATATTTGGGAAAAAACATACCATAAAACACTCCTTTAAGTAAAAAAAAAAAAAAAAAAAAAAAAAAGAGAGAGTAACAACATAGGGGTTGCTCAGTTGGCTGGTAACCATAGATGTCACCTAGCTACTTAGGGATCAATAATCGGTCCATAAAATTGAGTATTTTCTTTATTATTTTGATGTGATTTTATGGACTTGTGTAGGATAAACTCATTGATTTTCATCGAATTTCATAAAATCATGCATTTGGGCATCTAAGGTCGAATTCAAGTCAAAATTCATTGAAAAGATCGTATTTTTGCATGAAATCATGAAACTTTCAATTTTTAACATTCAAAGTTAGAAATTCATCATAACTTTTAATTCACACATGAAATGATGAGATTTATTTTCACCATTGGTTTAATTAGGAAAAAATAACAAAAAATGGTGTCATCTTATGCAACATTTAGTGTGAATTGAGTCCCATACATTGCAAATTCTTCTTACATGAAAAGATTATTCTTTGATTGTTGTTTTAATTTTTGTGTAGAAAATCTAGATTGTGTGGCCCGTAGGAAGGAAGAAATTAAGACGAGAATAAAAGAGGGAAAATTTAAAGAAGGACCCACCTTGGGGACCCACAGCCTTGGGCATGAATCCCAAGGTGGAAGTGGTGGCCAAGGTACCCTCCACACTACTGCAAAATAATTCAGAAATTCCATTTGAAGATTTTTGAAATTTGAAAATTCAAATCCTAGCGAAAGAAAGGAAGAAAAAGATGGTCTTGTAGATAAAGGAAACAAAGTAGAGAAGGAAACAAGAAAAGGAAGGAAAGAGAGAAGAAAAGGGGGAAGAAAGAAAGAAAGAATCCAAGGAGATTGCACTTCACACATGGACGTCCAAGCCATGGCCATTCCAAGTTGTGTACGCCCAAGTGGGGCCTACCCCTACTTCATGTCTGCAATTAAATTGAGGAAGTTCATATTTGAGGGAATTTTTCTAGAGAGAAAGTGGGTTCATGCAAGGAGAGTATTCCTTCCCATTTTTCTTAGGACAACAAACTTTAAACGCTCATGACTTTCAAACCAAGTGTTGGATCGGAGGAATCTACCTTTCTGAAAGAACTTCTCAAGTAGATATCTGTAGAGTTCAAAATTGCATCAATCGGAGCTATATTGATGGAAATATGACATTGGAAAGTTGACTGCTGTAATTTTAAGTGGGACAACGCTATAAATTGCAAGAAGTCCCAACCCCATCTGAGGCCCACATGTGCTCCAAAGACGTGAAGCGAATTTGAATTTCAGTTTTGGAAAGACAATCTCTTAAGGCGGGGCCCAAGTATGAAGAGTTGCAAGAGACTAGAAGAGTCGTAAGCATAGAAGGTCTATCTCACAAAGAAATTAACCAAGGCTGGAACAATTCATAAAATCCAAGATTTTTGCACAAATCTTTCTAAAACCTTTCCTAATTAACTTGGAGTCCAAGTCAAAACACTTTCCCAAATTCTATTTTCTTGCAACAAAAGAAGCCAAAAACTATAAAAACCCCTTCATAATATATATGGGACGTCGGATAGACCACAGTCCCCATGCTTTGGACATCAAAACACCCATCTCTCCACGTTTCTCCACCTCTCCTCTTTCCATCATAATTCACCCAAAGGCCCTCCCTAAGGCCGACCACCCACTTGGGTCTGCTCCACCACCATTGGCCAGCCATTACTACACTCAATCCAGCCACTCCATCATATTCCTCCCATTGGATGCAGTTCGTGAAGTGTGAGCTGGTTGGATCGTTGCATGAGTCCCTCTCCTCCGCTTGATGTTTCATGTTATCTAGGGCAAGTTAGGTGCAATTTCTAGTTCAAGTATTTGATAATTCTTGTTTGTTTTGAGTGAGTTTCACAATGAGAAACCAAGTTAATGAGGTCATGGTTTTTGCCATTAGGTTGACATCATTCGAAGTTTGTATGTAGTGACGGTGCATACTTGGTGCGGTGGTTTTTGGTTTGCTTTGATTCCATCAAACGAAGTTCGAATTGCATAATGTGATGAAGTAGAATCCATTTTTATTTTATGAATTTATTTTCTTTTATGCATGATTATGATAAATGCAACTGGTTTGTTTCATAAAACTTTTGGTGATTGTAGACTCTCTTTAGACTAGGTTTTCAGTTTTGGTCTTTAGATTAGGATTTTTAATTCTGTTTGTAATTAATTTTTTGGACTTGTAATAAGTTTTTAACTCAAGTAGGACTCTTAATTTCTATAAATTTTTTCTAGGTTAGCACTAGTTTTTCAATAGAATAGGTAATCCCTGGGTGCCACTCTTCCCACATTTGTTGGCTACTTTCCAAATGTGTGGGCTACTATGTGTCCCAGCCACCTTGGTTAAGACACAAAAAAAAGAGAACAAATAACAAAAAAGCTAAGAGAGAGAAACATACCTCACTAGAGGAGTAAGATGGAAAGGGAAAGGAGAAAGAACACTATAAATGAGATACAAATATAAACAAAAAGGCACCATAAAAAATTACTTTGTGATGTCGCATGAAATTTTGTGCGATATCGGATAAAGCTTTTTGTAATGTCACAAGAATAAGAACCTGTCAACTCGTCCAATGTACTGCCAGTATGAAGAACGTGTAAAAGAATATTTGGACCTGGGTCATCAAATGGAGATATCCATGGCTCATGGTGATTGTACAGGAAAAAAAAACCCTTTTTATTTTAAATTTCTATAGACGTGGGGCCATGTCGACAACTCAAAATTGAGGCTAAATTCGCAAGGGTAACAAAGGAAATAAAAGTGAGTTTATGATATGGTTGAAAGAGTTGGAAAACGTGTTGATATCATCGAACAGTCCTAAATACATGGACATTCCCTATTGGATAGAATCAGCCACTACGTTATATTATTAAGTGGAAGGGGCTTTCCACGGTGACAAGGTGGACCATAATTGGTCCACTCACTGTGTAATGACTTGGGCCTGCTGTCCATATGATATTGTCCACTTCAGCTCATAAGATTTCAACCTAATCTTACCTCATGGTTTTAAAAGGCCTCATGTGGTGTCCTTTCTTGGCTCACAAGATCACTTGATTTGGTCTTGCTTCAAGGGATTACCCAAGTGATTTGGGTCTCACACTCTCCCCCACTAGAAATAGAGCCATCCTCAGCTCCAATACCATTTGTAATGACTTGAGCCCGCTTTTCACATGATATTGTTCACTTTGGCTCATGTAACTTCAACCCAATCTTGTCGCACGATTTTAAAAGGTCTCCTGTGGAGTTAAGGTTAGGTCGCACATATATACCCAGGTTCGGGACTTGGATATTTCTGATGTGGGGCTTAGACAAAGCCTCACTGTGCTTACCGAAGCACTCTACCCTTACCTCTGCGGATTTGCCTTTTTTGTCCCACATAATCACTTGATCTGGTGTTGCTTTAAGGGAGGCGGATTGGGGTCTCACACACAGTTACCATGGGGAAAATCCACAGAAGATCTGGATTCATAATTATTGTGCCGCATCACTTGGTTTGGAAAAAGTAGTTTTACATATTGAACAGGGAATCACGCTCCTTCCAACATATTGAACAGGGAATCACGCTCCTTCCATAGCCAATCACCTTGAGGCTTGCTATACAATCCAAATCAAACGTTACTTAGGTCTTATCTGATCCCAAGGGTCATCATACTCATATTTCAAGGTATTATTATTATTATTATTATTATAATATGACCTCCAACCTCTGCCTTAGAGAATCTGTATTTCTGCAATAGTAGTTCAATTTACAATATTTCTAAGGGGGTTTTTCTGTACGGTCATCTACAGTACGTGATATCCCCTCCTTGCTACCAAAGTTTAACATTTTACCCAGACGTTCCCCGTACAGCCCGTACCGCTGCGCAGTGCAAAAGTTGCATTTTTTTTGCGATATCACAACAAATGTTGCGATGCCGCAAGTTTTATTGCGATACCGCAAGTTATTTTAGTTGTGATACCGCAATTTTATTTGTTACGATATCGCAATATGTGGCGATAGCGCAAATCGAAAAGGCCCTTTTCATCTTTGTTTATCCCTCCCTGTTCGACTATCCCTAATTTTCACCTGCGGTAACTTTCTCCCCAGCCAGATTTCACCTCCCTCCTTCCTCGCCAACCTATTTGCAAATACGCAAGGTACCAACGTCCATTCGACGTCGACGAAGCTTCACCGTCTCCATTGTCTCCGTCAGGTAGGGGTTCTCTCTCTATTCATCTCTGTTTATCTGCTACTTTCTCTCATGTGTTGGATGCGTCTGTTACTCCATATGGTTTAGGGATGTGTTCAAGATGGAAAACTAGTGGCTGTTTGGCATTGTGCCACTTTGAGTTTTGTTTCCAGATCCGATCAGGAACCCTAACTTCAGAGACCGATCCCTGACTCGCCAAGATCACGAAATCAACAACAGCTGATCTTTTCCTTCCATCTGAGAGATGTATACAAATTGAGTCACTCAAAACAGCTTAAAATCAGCTGAGAAAGAAAAAGAGAGATTGATTCCTGAAACTTGCTATCTCGAACCGATCTACATTTTTTTCAAATCCGATCTGATCTATACCATGCTTTAAAATCGAAAATCGGAACTCGAAAGGAAGCTTTGCATTTGGGAATCCAGAATCCAGAGCATTAATGCTCATTGAGAGCCTTTAATCAGTCGCCTGCAACTGCAAGTGTTGTAGACATCACTTGATTTACAGAGAATTGTAGGCCTCGTTTGATTGCGAGGTTTGCTAACAGCAAATTTGCCTTGTCAGGAGACTCATGAATTCCAAACTTCTGGGCTGAGTCCCTGTTAAAGATTGTTGGGTGAATTCTGCTTTTGACATGCCAGAACAGCAAAGAGTTGAATCACCCAAAGAGCCTTTCCAAATACACAATTCTAAAATTTGGAGTGCCAACAGTCATTTTGATCTTTATCAAACATCTTGAGAACTCCAAGTTTTAGTGACAGGAATTCTCAAATTCTCACCATCAGAAAGGGCCTTAGTCAACTGATGATTGTCTTGTTGACAGACCTTTTAAGGTCGACAAAGCAGATGACTAGGATTGTTTCATAGAAGAATATTGCTCTTTTACCAAATGGGAATGCCTTCATTTATAATGCCACTTCTCTTTTGACTGTGTTGAAAATAAGTGCATTTTGGTCTGTGTCAGTTACAGGTGTAAAATACAAGGGTTACAACTTACAACGATGTTGGTCCTGCTATCCAGCACTGTACTCTTTGGAAAGTTTTTTGAGTCATCTGATTTAGTTCAATGCTTATAAGCCATTGTCCAGTAGTTTTTACTTATTTCATTCCCTACTCAACTCTCAAGTGTTGCTTTCATCAAAGATGTTGTATTTACGTATCTATCACTCATGTGAATAGAAGATCAAGATCTAGTGTAGTATTTGTATATATACTGGTAACCTGCATGTGCCTTATATGTTCGCCTAACTTTGAATGCCTGAACAATATGAGTCTAATATGTTTTTGGTACTCCTGCCAAGAGTGTTGGGACCCAAGAGTGAACACGCACACACGAAGACAACCCTGCCCGATGGAGCAAGATCTTCAGAACGATTTACAGTCGTTTTTTTATGGAAACATCTCATTGGCACATATGACAGTCTCTTCCTTCATATCGCTCCTACCTTTTCATTCTCCTCCAACGACCCATACCTATCTCTTTCCCTTTCCTCTCCCCAGGGCAGAACGACCCCTCTACCCAAGCCATCTGCTGAGCAAATCCCCTGGTTCTCTCCTTGCCTTTTTCTACTTCCCCTCACCCCTCTCTGGACAAACAACCCCATTTTATTACCTTCTGTTTTCTTCTCTCTGCCTCTTTTATCTTTCTCTTTTTGCCCATCTTCTTTGATAGGTTACGTGTTGGATTGAGTTGGATCTATAGGTGGGGTGTGTGTTGATTTGGGTTAATCTGGAGGCGAGGTGTGCTATGGGTTTGGTTGTTCTGTAGGTGGTGTGTGATGGGTTGGATCGGTCTATGGGTGTGGTATGAATGATGAAGAAAGAACAGGTGGGGCGTGGTGGGCTGGGTTGGATTGATCTATGGGTGTGGTATGAATGATGAAGAAAGAACAGGTGGGGCGTGGTGGGGTGGGTTGATTTGCTAGTGAGAAAAAGTTCCCCAATCAGTATTTGAAAAGGGGGTTGAAATGGATCTCTAAATTCTTTTTAAATGGTGAATTGATGATGATGATGATGAACTTAGAGGAAGGTCTCTTTAAAGTTTGCTGATATATGACGCATGCAGTAGTTATGACTAGCGTGAGGAAAACGTTCTTGGACAGCTCGTATAAGGCCTTTTTGTCTATCAGATACAATGGTCAAATTAGGAAATGGCCCTAAGTTCACATCCAACTCTGCAAGGAACCATTCCCAGGTATCTCTATCCTCTATCTCGGCTATGGCAAAAGCGATGGGAAATAACTTACGGTCTCCATCATATGTCACGGCAACAAACAAAACTCCAGGGTATTTTCCACGAAGGTGGGCACCATCAACAGCTATTAATGGGCGTAATGAACTCTTGAAAGAGCGGATGCTTGAGCCAAAAGCCCAAAATAACCTTTTGAATGAATCATCATCTTCCCTGATCAGATGAGAAACGCTACCTGGATTTGTCCTTTCTAGTTCAATGCAATAGTTAGGCAGGATTCTGTATGAATCTTCATAAGAACCATGTATTTCAAGCAATGCTATCTCTTTTGCTAGCCAAGCTTTCCTGTAGCTGATATGGACGCCAAACTCTAATTGAAAGTCTGTCACAATTTCTTTTGGAGTGTAACTTCTATGGAGACACAGCCGTTCTTTTATCCAGTCAGCAATCAAGGCCGATGTGGCCTGAGAATGTGCGAGTCCCATCATTGGCTTCGAACAAGTATGTTTTTCTGAATAAGTTCGCACAATAAACTCAGGGCCGAACCGCAGGATAGATCCATGGATGCGCCAAGGACATTGATGATCACCACACCTTGCACTTAATTCTGTCGTAGACCTTTTCACCCAATGAAGCTCAAAATTGCTGTACATTGCAAATTTTCTCAATGCATTCCTAAATGATTCACGAGTCTGAAATCGTCTCCCATTCCACATTTCACGAAAAGATGCCTCATGATGATCCACACCAATATGGTCATCCTTAGGAACTAAAGTATCAATAATATCTTCTACTCTCACAACATTTGATGCATGACCCAATCCTTCTTGTGCATGCGATTTTCTACGTGGTCCTATGGCATTTTGCAATTCATATTCTCTAGGGTCAACATCAATATCAAATTCATCTTCATCATTTTCAGCCCCCTCAACCACTACATTGCACCCTCCATCAAAACAAGGAATTTTGGGTAATGCATCCGTTTCCATCCAATCCATGACAACTTCATCCCTTTTAGAGAATTTTCCATTTTCATCTTCTGCAAGATTAATGGGAGCTATTAGATCTTCAAGCATCGCCTCCACAAATGGGTTATCATGAGGTACCACAGGCATGTTTAGGTCAAACTGGCTTCGAATAGGAGAAAATGAGACGTCGCACCTGCATAGCAAACAGTCAATCATATATAAATTACATAGTAATATCAAATCAGATGTGTAGCGAACCAAACCTGTAAACATCCTCTCTTATTGAAGGGGCACCTGTATCCTTTTCACCATTGGGAAAGTTTGTAATATTTGTATATGTCATCGAATTCCCCTTGTGTGATTTAGCATGTCATATAACAACCAGTAACATAACTAAAACAGGATATTAAACAAGAGACGATTAATACATTTGTTATGATGGGTTGTGGTGGCACCTGTTCAAATTGAACGGCGGTCTATTCCCCCGCTGGCTGCTAGGCCGAGCGTATGTAGACCTTAGATGTGATGGTTGTCGACTTGCACTTGCTTCACTGTCTGTATGCAAATACATAAATATAGCTTGACTTCCATTTTGGAATAATCTGAACATCCGATGGAGATCATCATCACCTCTTATGGTTATCAACGTGAAGCTTCGGCCATTATGATACTGATATTGTATATTTATATGCTCATCATGAAGCTCCCAACTAGTTTCTTCGTTTATCTTTCCGAGTAGTTGATTGAAAGTTATATTGGCATTGACCCATATTACCTTCTGCTCGCCACCATTGTAGACTAGAACTTGATTGCTTACGTCTAATATACCATTAAAATGGCATATTATACATATCTCAATATTATCCATCCTACGAAGGAGAACACACATTTCGAATAATAAGATTTACTTTTGAATATTTTTGAAGTTACTCACAAACATTTCTATAATCCATGAAGATTTAACATGTGAAAATAAATATCGGAATAAGTATTATTTTAATAAATAAGATGAATGTTTGGAATAACTAAGATTTGAAGGTTGTTAAATATAAAATAAAAAACTACTCTATGCATACATGGAAAATTAAAAGAGTTAATATCTAAGCATTGACATTTAGGATATCGTGAAGCTACATATTTCTATAACATTAACAGCCAAATAATAATGCATTATCCGTTAAAAAAAATTAAATAAATGCATTACCTTAATCAATTCTACACTTAGATATTCTAGCAAATTTATTTTAAATCTCATTGGTACTAATTCTCTATATTTAGCAAAAGTATATATATATACAACATAAAACACCCATTTAAATAAAATAATAATGACAACATGGCGGTTGGTCAGCTGGTGCCACATCTTTGGGGTTTTAATGTTAGATGGTCATAAATGTCTTTAACTATTATCTAAGCAAGCTACAAAGTCAGGCCTCAATCGTAAAATCAATCAAGATCATTCATCTAATAAATATCACCATTCGTTGATAACTATTAAAGAATCTAAACCATTTAATCATTTGTTTACTTATTAATAGCATTAAAAAATCATTAGCAGTTTAAGATAATGATCAAAATGATGTCTGTAATGTCAAAATAACAGGAAAAGGCTAAAAGAATATGTGGAAATTCTGAGTTTGTGCTGGGGCCCACCATAGGACGGGATGAACAAGACATGCCACATTGTTTTCTGCGACTGGACGTCCAAGCCAATCCAGTTGTTGGTAGTTCATGATGAGAACAAAGGGATTTTTTAATATACCAACAACAGGATGTTCATAAAAAAGTGAGGCACCACAGGTCCCACCTAAGGTCACTATTAATATTTACACAAAATATTTCAAATGTTTCTACAAGTGGGATTCCTTGTATTCTAACGTTTTTTCAAAAGACACATGAGAAGAAAAAAATTATACAATAAATAAGAGGGAGATATATACAAGGTGGGAAATATGGAATAAATACCTAAGACAAAGATGTGGCAGGAGATTTTATTGCTATATATGAAAATGGCCTCAGGTTAACATGCAGGGAATGTGGCAGGAGATGGTAGGAGCTGCACTTGAAGAGCAGTGAAGAGAAAACCTAAGCCAGAGGTGCAGCAACGGAATGCCAAGAAATCACAAACAGAAAGGCATTCGTTGACTTTATAACCTATCGTTTGTTGCGATATCGCCACATATTGCGATATCGCAACTAAAAACGTTGCGGTAACGCAAAGAAATTTGCGGTATCGCAATTAATTTTTTTGCGATATCGCAAACTGTGTTGTGATATCGCAAAAAAAAAAGCAACTTCTGCACTGCGCAGCGGTACGGGCTGTACGGAGAACGTCTGGGTAAAATGTTAAACTTTGGTAGCAAGGGAGGGATATCACGTACTGTACATGACCGTACAGAAAAAACCCCTATTTCTAACTGCGTCCGTGAACAAAGGCCCATGTTTTCTGCCGGACACTTCCAAAGCTCACAACATGATAGATCATTTTTTTTTTCAATTTTTATGAATGCTGCAAATATTATTATTGGGTTAATATTAGCTGATATGGTATCCAGATAATTTCTAATTTATAGGATCTATAAAAAAATATCATTTAGAATACTATGATTTTTATAGAACTAAAAGTGAAATAATAATCAAGATAAACTCATTTAGAGAAGTAGGTATTTGATTATCATAATCTTCAGGTCTTACACATTTCTGGCATAATATTGTGATAAACTCATTTTGACAATAAATTGCGTTAATTACAATTAGATATAAAAGAAAGGGACATTCTCAGTATAGTTGCGATTGACTTAACATTTGCCATTAAGCAGTCGAAGTTTAAGTATTTCCCACAAAAATGAACCTGTGATATCATAGGGTCGTGTGATATCGCACATCATATTGTGCGATATCCTAGGGCCATACAATATTGCACCATTACTGTATGAATAACTATGCAAGGGATATTTAAACTTTGACCATTTTGAGGCAAATGTAAGATCTAAGGATAGCTATACGGTCAAAATCCATAAAAGAAATCTCCATACACTTATCATGAATTTGCATTATTAGTTACATTTGCAAATATGTTAACATTTTAGAAAACTATTTACTTAGAAGTATAATCAAAATTAAGCATCCATCATAGAAATAGTTAGGGACTTGTTTGTTGCATGCATTAAAATACAGAAGAATTGAATATATAGAATTCATACCTTTACTAGTTGAAAATGAAGATCAAAGGTGCACATTTTCAAAAATGAAAATCCAATAACTTTTCCTTATAGAAAAACGGAATCGAAATAAGATGGGAAAAGAACTACCAACCATCGTCCCTAGTAATTCATTTTGTATCTTTTTTTTTTTCATCCTATTTCCCTAAAAAGAATGCTTATTTGATGCTCATTTTAAAAATTCACATTTAACCATCATTTTTAACCACTTATATCATGAAATATACGCATTCAGTTGCTTTGTATTAAAAATGCAAACAAACAGGCTTTAGAGGCGTGTTTGTGCAACAATGATTCCATAGAAGAGCTAGAGACATGGATTTTCCTTTTGGAATCACTTTCTTGTTAACTTTTATTTCTTTTCATCTTTTTGATCTTATTTTTATTTTTATTTTTTTAATGCCACATTTAAGTAATACCATTTTTGCAAAAAAGGATTTGCTTTTTGCACTTCTTACTTTTTTGTAGTTCGATGCAGGGTTTTTCTAAGAGGAAAAATATGATAAAAAGCAACTATTTCCTATTAAGCATGCGGAAACCATTGCCTACAAGGTTTTTTTTTTTTTTTTTTTTTCACAAATGCTTAATTTCGTAGTTAACACTATTTTTACAAAAAAAAAAAAAAAAAAAAAAAAAAGCTGTGGAAAAAGGTCCATTTTTTTGTGCTTGCTACTTTTCATGAGAAAGATGGATAAAATTAAAGCAGCTATTTCTTTTCAAGTTCATAAAAAGTCATTTTCAAGGAAAGGGAAGAAGGGTCAAAATACCTTTTCCATGAACTCAGAGACTCACATTTTTCCTTGTGTTACACAAATGTAGGCATATTTGTATCGTATAAATTTTGCATAAAAGATTTGTTGTGGTTTTCACATGAAAAGAAAAAATAAACTATACAAAAAACTATCTTTTACAAGGGTGGGTTTCGAAACTATTGAATCAGCAAAAGTCTCCAAAGCGGTCTATAAATGTTAGGGATGTTCATGGTTGGGTTGGGCAAAGCTGAGGCATGTCTAGGATCGGCCCGACTTTAGAAACATAGTGATTAGGGACTGTTTGACATCGTTTTAGTGTTGTTTCCAATTTTGTACTCGAATTAGGTTGTGCTGAGATCAGGTTGTGCCGAGTTTATACTCTGCGAAACTTGGTTGGCAACATTATATTAAATTTCTCTACTAAAAATATGCCGTACGAAACTTGTTTGGTAACATTATAAAAGTTTTGCTCCAAGGAGCAAACATAGGATTTACAATGTGGGACCCCACCTTTTATTGTTTACAGTACTATTATTATCATATATGGGATCCACCTGTAGCAGTTTCAACGTGATACCCGCATTTAAAAATTCGAACATGGAATCCATATCCATTGGATTTATAATGTGAGCTCACATTTATAGGAATTATAATGTGGGCCAACTTTTTGTAAATGTAAATATAGGATCCACTTTTAGAAATTAGAATATGGGATCACATTCATAGGATTTACAATGTGGGTCCACCTTTTGTGTACGAGACCAAATGACCCATATTTATTAATTACAAAGTGGAGCCACATTTTTTGTAATTATAGACACAAGGTTCACCTTTAGAAATTAGAATGTGGTGCCCACCTTTAAAAATTAGAACATAGGGGTAGCACATTTATAAAATCTACAATGTTGGGCTACCTTTATAGGAATTATAATGTGGAGCCATACTTTTTGTTAATTGTGAACATGGGACCCACCTTGAAAAAAATTACAATGTGGTATCCACATTTAGAAATCCGAACATGGGGCTGTCATTAAAATGTGGGGCCATACTTTTGTTAATTGTGAACATGGGACCCACCTTTTAAAAATTACAATGTGGTACCCATATTTAGAAATCCGAACATGTGGCCACCATTAAAATGTGATGGTGGACATGGGACCCACTTAGAGAAATTACAACATGATGCCTACTTCTATAAACGATTTATAATGTAGTCCCACCTTTTGTAATTATAACCATGTGACCCACCTTTAAGAATTATAAAGTGGGGTCACCTCCATTGTTATTGTGAACGTAGGGCCTATATTTAGGATAAGTGAAAAGATTTAGGATCTTCAAATGATATTCTTTAAAGGGTAAATTGGCCAACAATCCCTGAGTACGATCTTCTAAGGCATCCAGTCCAACAACTTTTTCTCTAATGTCTATTGTCTAAACAACTGGAGATATTTTGGTAAGAGGTCCCTAATATGCCACGTCATATATTTTCATGACTAATTTGCCCCTTTCAACCCTCATTCCTAGGCCAAGTTCTCTTTTATTCACTGTTGTCCCAGAGAACTCCTTCCTTCTGCTTCTCTCTTATTTTCCATTTTCCATTCCTTTCCATGGTTGTAGAGTATTGTTGCAGAACACCTTCCGTTGCCACCATGACTTCCAATTTTCTCTCTTTCATTTTTTCAAAGATAGAAATGGTTTCACTTTCTTTTACTCTTTCATCTGAAGTCTCTTCCAAATCTCTCTCTCTACAACTGATTTGAAAGAGATTACTTTGCTCTTTTGCTAGTTTTCTATCTCTCTCTTTTCTCGATTGGATCATGGTCATCAAGTGTTCTTGTTTTGGATTTCGATTTTTATTAGAATCTGATTTTCTGTATTCTGACTTTTGGTGTCGCCGAACTTAGATAAATTTCCCAGAAACTCTGATAAACTGGACAAAAACTCAGATAAATTTGCTAAAACTCAGATAAATTTATTTGAGTTTTGACAAATTTATCTGAGTTTCTGGCAAAACTCAAACAAATTTATCTGAGTTTTGAACAACTTTTTGAGTTTCGAATAAATTTATCTAAGTATGGACCAAAACAAATTTATCCGAGTTTGAAAAAAATAAACTCATTTAAAGTCCATTCTATTTGATATCAGACTAAGACAACTTAATTAGGTGAGGATAGACACAGGAACTCGTTTTGAGGTTGTGGCTGCAGAATACATGGGTTCGATCATTGAGCCTCCGTGGATAAACTATGCTAGGAAATGGGGTCGTACAATAAACTACATCGAAGAGTAAAATGTGGTGGAGAAAGTGGTTCCTGATAAACTCAAGTCTTCTCTGGAGAATTTGGTTAAGGTTTTCCCAAAAGAGATTTATAAGGAGGAAGGGCCTACAAGACCCAAGATGAAGAGAAATTGGAATGGAGATGAGATTTGATGAAGAGAAATTAATTAGAATGGAGATGAGATTTAAGTGTGGTTAAGAAGAAATGTTTGGTATTTACTTTTTTATACTAGAATTTGATCTGGCATATATTGTTTTATATTTGAATTATTGCTGAGTTTTGGCAAATTTATCTGAATTTTATCTGAGTTTTGCCAAAACTCAGATAAATTTGTTCGAGTTCTGCTTTTACTGACGTGTACAAGGGCTTTTTTGTCTTTTTCAGTGTGTTATTTTTACAAGAAGACTGCCGTCAGCAAGATAAAATATTGTGGAGTGTTTGTAATAAAAACCAAAGTTGAGGGACCTCCGCCCAAATGCCCCATCTTTAAAAGGCAAGAGATAAGAAAGAAACAATTGTGCCAGCAAGTTGTTTCTTAAAAAAAGATTTTTTCCTCCAACTTTCTTATGCTTGTGGGTTAAGATTTTGAGATTCCTTCCCATGAGAATAAAATTTGAAACAGTCATTTATACATACCATACATGTTTTCTACACTCTTTTCTCATGGGAACATACAAATGACACGATGCCAAATGCACCCATAAACTCGTATTCGACACAAGCCGAGCATAGGTCGTGACTATCAAGCCTGTGCCGATTCATTTATTCATTTAGGTCGAGTCGCGTTAGGCATTTTATTACATGTTAAGACCTTGTAGCAATAGTTTGGACAAATAATCACTAAAGTAGAAGCAGTAGTCTGTCGAATCTGCTCCGGCTTTTGAGTTTTTATCGATTAACCCAAGCCAACCGTTGGCTCTTCGGTATAAGGCACATGTTTGCTCCATTGGGTATTGTGTTCAAATTCCCTTGAATTTACTCGGTGCACATGTGGTATGAGCACGTGCGACCGGAAGATTAATCTCGACAGATTAATACCACAGAGACACCATCATTATAAAATAAAATAACATAAGCCAAGCCAATTGAAATATTAAGCTTGCTTAGATTATATACTAAAGCCCAGCCCATGAGCAGCCCTATGCAAACGTGCCCTAATATTTGGGGGACAAAAATAAAAGTGATAACCCAATGGTTGGGAGTCCTGTCATCACCCAATTACACAATGTTTGATTTCTCTGACTTCTCTTTTACGTTTTAAGTGCTCTCTATGAAGAAGATAAAATATTTGGAAGACTATTTCAAAATTGCAATCATAAACGTAGGGGTTTTCAAGAAAAAGGCCCCTTGGAAAATGACATTTAAAATAATTGTATAGAACTTTGTCAAAGGACTTTGTCTCTTCACACACTATTTACAAAGCGTGTACCCTATCATTACACTCGTCTTATCTTACTTAGTTGCAAGAAGACAATTTGTGTGTAACTCTACAGTGTGACCTACCTATTAAAATCAAAACCTTATTGAAACTGTTGCAGTTTTGGTGGCTTTGGTTGCAATTATTTTCCCATCGTTTAATGTGGCCTTTTCTTGTAGGGTATTCATTATGTCCTCAAATTTTATGTTAGTCCGAGTTTGTTCCGTTGATGAATTGATTGTATTAATGAAAAATATGAATACAGATCATGTTGTTTTATCAAGCAATGAATCCAACACTACAATAAAACTAAGATTGACCTAAATTTTGAGGATATGCAAAATTATTAGAGGGTGTTTATTTTTTTTTAAACAATCAACTCAATAGTGGAACAAACTCAAATTGACATAAAATTTGATGATACTCCAAACTATTAGAAAGCATTTATTTTGAGTAGCAAGAATTTATGTAGGCGGGACTCTGCCATGGAGTTTCACTCCTTTTAATTCATGATTTCTCTTTGTTAATTAGTTAATGCCTCAGAAGATGCTGATTCTTCACATTGGTACTTTACATGCTTTTTTAATTTTTTAAATTTTTATTAACCCAACCTAGGGTTCTGTTTGGGAAACTTAGCGGTACAGTGGTGTGAAAAAATGGTCAATTCAAAATACAAGAAAAGAAGAAAGGGGTCAATTAAAACAGCATTAAATTTCAAAAATCACCTCATGCAGCTAAATCACCTCTCTTTCTTACTAAAAAAAAGTACAAAAATATACTTTCTCATACAGTTAAATCACCTCTTCTTCTTATTAAAAAAAAGTAATATATATATATATATATATATCTTGTCATGATATAAGTTTTTTTTTTTATCATTTAGCATCTTTTGATTTGGCCACTATTTTTCTTTTCTTGTCTTTTTAATTGATCATTCACTTTATTTCACTAGTAAAATTGGCTTACTGAGCCTCTAGCGGACAGTGGTGTGAAAAAATGGTCAATTCAAAATACAAGAAAAGAAGAAAGGGGTCAATTAAAACAGCATTAAATTTCAAAAATCACCTCATGCAGCCAAATCACCTCTCTTTCTTACAAAAAAAAAAAAGTAAAAAATATACTTTCTCATACAGTTAAATCACCTCTTCTTCTTATTAAAAAAAAAGTAAAAAAAATATATATATATATCTTGTCATGATATAAGTTTTTTTTATAATTTAGCATCTTTTGATTTGGCTACTATTTTTCTTTCGGGATTTTTTCTGTACGGTCATCTACAGTACGTGATATCCCCCCCTTGTTACCAAAGTTTAACATTTTACCCAGATGTTCTCCGTACAGTCCGTACCGCTGCGCAGTGCAGAAGTTGCTTTTTTTTTTTTTGCGATATCACAACACATTTTGCGATACCGCAATTTTTTTAGTTGCGATACCGCAAGTTATTTTGCGATACTGCAATTTTTTTAGTTGCGATATTGCAATATGTGGCGATAGCGCAAATCAGAAAAGCCCTTTTCATCTCTGTTTATCCCTCCCTGTTTGACTATCCCTAATTTTCACCTGCGGTAACTTTCTTCCCAGCCAAATTTCACCTCCCTCCTTCTTCACCAACCTATTTGCAAATACGCAAGGTCCCAACGGGTCTTCGACGTCGACGAAGCTTCACCGTCTCCATTGTCTCCATCAGGTAGGGTTTCTCTCTATTTATCTCGGTTTGTGGGTTTTCTATTTCGTTCTATCTCTCTATTTGTGGGTTTTCTATAAAAGGGACGAGGTAGATACAATCACATTATCTGTTACTTTCTCTCATGTGTTGGATGCATGTGTTACTTTATAGGGTTTAGGGTTGAATGAGGATTCCACCTCATCGAATCGAAAAACCATTATTGTGAAAACTTTTGTTACTCCATACAGATACACCGATACAGAAGTTCTGTATATCATTATCAATTTCTCAATAATCTTATCACACAAGACCTAGTTATAATAATGCCTAGCTGTTTTCTTAGGTTACAAAAATGATTATTGAAATCAGATCTTACTAGCATGCCCATTGTTAAAGATGTTGAGTCCTTGGTTCCGGCCACCAGGTAAGTGCTTTCTTGCACTCCCCATCCAAGTCTCTTCAAAGTCAGCAAGTTGATCTATTAACACCAATTGTTAGTTCAAGCACCAAACAACAAAATTCTGTTTATAGCATCCTATATTAAGATGATATCCATCGAGAGAAGGAGAATAGAAAGAATTGCTACCAACAATAATTAATAACAAAACAATATAAGCGACGTAAAAATAAAAAAAAGGAAGCCACAGAAACTCATATTTCTATTCCTACGTGGAGGGAATTCGCCACTAGATAGGTTGGGAATGGTCTTCATAGGCTATGGGCATGAGCCCTGATAAATGAAATATGCAGAGGTTTTAGCCTCGTTTGCAACTAGGTACAAACCAATGCACAGTTAGAATCCTTGAGAAAAACAAATGATGTGTACCAGATTTTTCATGATAATAAAATCACAATACTTCCCACTAAAACATGAATAATCATGGGATAAAAGTAAGCAGGGATGCATTTTTAGAACCATGGAACTAATACCATTAAGAAATTAAAAACCATATACCACACAGAAGGAATCTAAAAACTCTAACTAAAAATTCTGAGAAATTCGTATATTTTGTATATTGAATATGATGTCTGTTTATATATAGATTACATGTGAGATTGTGTTACAATTAAGATCCCCAATCAGTGGGATAGAAATCAAAGACTGCTAATTACATACTAGATCCTAAAACAGAGGAATAGAAAAAGAAAGTATACATAAATAGAGATGCTAATTGAAGAGCCATGACCTGTTGCCACATCTTCTGGATATTTTGCTTGGCTGGGCTAGCTGGGCTGACTTGTAATACTCCCCCTCAAGTTGGAGCGTGGAGATCGATAACGCCCAACTTGGATAACAGTTGATGAAATTGTATCTTGCCTAATGGTTTAGTGAGAATATCTGCCCGTTGGTACCGTGAAGGAATAAAAGATGTTGCAATTAGACCTGACTGTATGCGCTCTCGAATCAAATGACAGTCAATTTCAATGTGCTTGGTACGCTCATGAAAAACTGGGTTGGCTGCAATATGCTGGGCTGCTTGATTATCGCAATAGAGGCGCATGGGCTGCGGGTGATAAATGCCAAGATCACTTAATAAAAATTTCAACCAAATTAATTCACAGGTGGCAGAGGCCATGGCCCGATATTCTGCCTCTGCGGATGAGCGAGAAACCGTGGGCTGTTTTTTTGATTTCCATGAAAGAGGACTATTCCCCAACATGGTGAAATAGCCTGTGATGGAGCGCCTAGTGTTTGGACAAGCAGCCCAATCAGAATCGGAAAAGGATGAAATGTGAAGAGAGCTATTGGAGGGGAGAAAAATGCCTTTGCCTGGAGCAGATTTTAGATAACGAAGTACGCGAATAGCAGCATCATAGTGTGGTTGACGAGGCGATTGTAGAAGTTGGCTAAGGTAATTAACTGAAAATGTGATGTCCGGCCTTGTAATTGTAAGATAGAGGAGACGACCAATGAGGCGTCGATAGGAACTAGGATCAGGCAATAAAGTTCCTGAATCAATAGATAGCTTGAGATTTTGTTCCATAGGAAATGGGCTTGGTTTTGCACCCAATAAGCCAGTTTCTGTAAGAATGTCCAGGGTGTATTTTTGTTGATTAAGAAAGATCCTTGTCTTTGTACGGGCAACTTCAATCCCAAGAAAGTACTTCAAGGAACCCAAATCCTTAATGTGAAAACGCTGCTGTAAAAAAGAGATAAGTGCTTGGATCCCATGCTTATTGTCACCAGTGACAATAATATCATCAACATATATAAGAACTGCTGTGAAACCATCTAAGCTGCGCTTAGTGAATAAAGAATAATCTACAATTGATTGGCGGAAACTAGCGTGCTTGAGAGCCAGCGTAAGGGTTGCAAACCAATTGCGAGAGGCTTGTTTCAAGCCATAAAGAGACTTGTGTAGCCTCCAGACGCGCTGCTCCCCCTGTTTACCAAATCCAGGTGGTAAACGCATATAAACTTCCTCTTGAAGAGTACCATGGAGGAAGGCATTGTTGACATCGAGTTGGTGTAAAGGCCAACCCCGGATAGACGCAACAGCAAGGAGACAACGAATAGTGACAAGTTTAGCCACTGGCGCAAAAGTATCTGTGTAATCTAATCCTTCTTTTTTAGTGTAGCCTTTGGCAACAAGGCGAGCTTTGTATCGCTCGATGGTGCCATTTGCCTTTCGCTTGATTTTGTAGACCCATCGACAACCAATGGGTTGCTTACCATGAGGCACATGCTGTAAAGACCAGGTATGGTTTGCTTCCAATGCTTGAATTTCTGCTTTCATGGCAGCACGCCAATGAGAATGTTTGACTACTTCGGTATAGGACTTGGGCTCATCAGTGGAGGAAATATTTGTTAGAAAAGCAAAATGAGAAGCAGAAACTTATCATAAGAGATATATTTGGAAATGGGGTAAAGAGTACCTGTTGAAGAAACTGAATTGGAGGTAGGAGAAAGTGCAGATGGACCATTAGCTGAAGAACAAACGTAGTCATTCAAATGAGATGGACGAGAATGAGTACGTGAAGACCGACGAAGAGGAGGCTGTGATGGTGAAGATGGGTTGGGGTCCATCCCGTCATTTGAGTGGGAAGACATAGGGTACGGCAAGGAAATTGGAGATGTAGGTGAAGAAGGTGGGGACATTGGAGATGAAGTTGATGACAGGTTAGGTGGTGGAGAAAGGGGATTAGATGAAGTGGGTGGTGTGGGTGGTGTAGGAATTGGAAAATCAGGTACAGGTAAAGGTATGACAGAACCATGTTTGGAAGGTTGATGACTTTGAAATGGGAAAATATCCTCTTGAAAAAGGACATCCCGTGAGGTAAATACATTTTTGGATTCTAGATCGTAAACACGATACCCTTTTTGACTATATGGGTATCCAATGAAAACACAACGTAAGGCTCTAGGATCAAATTTGTGACGATGAGGCCCATGATTATGTGCATAGCATAAACAACCAAAAACACGAAGATGGTGGTAGGTTGGTTTATTATTAAAAAGCATTTCATGAGGGGTTTTTCCTGATAAGATGGGTGTAGGAATGCGATTGATAAGATATGTGGCAGTCAAAATACATTCACCCCAAAAAGAAATGGGTAAGTTAGCTTGGAAACGTAAGGCACGTGCCACCTCAAGGATATGTCTATGCTTACGTTCAACGATGCCATTTTGTTGGGGTGTGCCAACGCAGGTTTGTTGATGGATTATGCCATTTTGAGAAAAAAATTGCTGCATCTGATGAGAAAAAAATTCGGTACCATTATCTGTTCGAAAATTTTTAACAGGGTAACCAAATTGAGTATTAGCCATGGCACAAAAAGAGGTAAGAAAATAATATGTGTCAGATTTATATTTCATCAAGTATACCCATGTGCAGCGTGAATAATCATCCACAAGTGTCAAAAAATAATGTGCACCTGTGTGTGAGGATGTAGGATATCCACCCCAAATATCGCAGTGAATTAAGTCAAAAGGAGTCTTACTGCGACTATTACTTAAAGGAAAAGGAAGACGAGTCTGTTTAGCTAAATGACATACATCACAAGAAAAGTCTTTACAACCAGAAAAAGTAGAATTATTTGAAATGAAAGGTGCTAAACTAGCTAAACGATCATTTGATGGATGGCCAAGCCTTTTGTGCCAAAGTGCAGGAGACTGGGCACATTTTGCTAAAAAAACACTTGGATTATTAAAAGAAGGCAAAAAAAAATATGATATAGGCCCTCATGCATTTCCCCTGCTCCAATCAGCTTCCTCGAGGACAGGTCCTGAAAAAAACAAAAAGGTAGGAAATAAAATTACAGCACAGTTTAAAGACTTGGTAATTGACTTACTGAAAGAAGACTGAAATTAAAGGAAGGGACACATAAGACATTTTGTAAGTCAATATGAGGAGAAAGTGAGACAGAACCTTTATGGGAAATGGGCATAGTTTGCCCTGTTGGCAAACGAACAGGTTTAGCATTAGAAATATTTTCAGCAGATTTAAAAAAAGATAAATGTGGTGACATGTGATCTGAAGCTCCACTGTCTATTATCCAGTTAGAATGTGAATTATAAATAGAGTTGCATGATGTACCTGAGAAGTTGGCTGAGATGGAAGTGCTGTCATTATTCAAAAGAGTGAGCAACTGTTGATATTGTTCGACAGAGAGAGGAGGAAAAAGCGATGCAGAAGAACAAGCATTAGAAGCATTAGAATCTGGTCCAGGTACTGCATTAGCCTGGGCAGTAACTTCAGTTCGCTGCTGCTGGTGGAAAGGCCCATTTGAAGAAGAACCGCCCTTGCCTTTACCGCGCCCACGTCCCTGGAAACCTGGAGGATAGCCATTGAGAGGCCAGCAAGTTTGGCGTGTGTGACCATGAACATTGCAGTGATGGCAGAAAGGCCAGCCCCGACCTCGCCCTTGTCCACGACCACCAGAGGAACGGTTACCAGATTGCCCATTATATGCTGAACTCTGCTGATTATGGGCAGGTTGGTCTGAAGCAAGAGCCACACTGTCATGTGTGACTGTTGGGGTGAACTCTCGTTGCTGTTCATCTTGCAGCAACAAGCTATAGGCACGGTTGACATCAGGAAAAGGATCCATAGTGAGAAGTTGGGATTGGACATGAGCAAAACTGTCGTTGAGTCCCATTAAGAATTGATAGACCTTCTCACTTTGGAGGGCTGCAGATACAACTTTGTGTGTATCACAAGTGCAGTTCTTGTGTGCACCACAAGTACAGTCACGAATAACAGTATATGATGCTAACTCGTCCCACAATACTTTCAACCGTGTGAAATATTCAGCGAGGGATTGAGTACCTTGTTGGATCATAGCAATTGATCGCTTGAGATGGTAGATGCGAGGCGCATTGCTTCTTGAAAACCTGTCTTCAAGATCTTTCCAAACACCATGCGCCGTCTCAGCATAGATGACGCTGTCCGCAAGGGTTTTTGAAAGTACATTCAAGATCCACGAAAGCACCATGAAATTGCAGCGCTCCCATGCTTGAATGTCAGCCGGAGGTGAAGTGGGTTTTGGCAGTGACCCATCGACCAATCCCATCTTGTTTTTGGCACAGAGGACCATTCTCATGGCTCTCTTCCAAGTGGGATAGTTGTCTCCCGTGAGTGGGGTTGAGACGAGAATAGTTCCTGGATCATCCGAATGATGCAGATAATATGGTGAATTGGAATTCTCATTAGCTGAAGAGGATGAAGGATTGACTGAAGAGGATGTAGGAGATGACATTGTAAAAAGTGTTAAGAGATGATACCACAGGAAGAGCTCTGATACCATAAAAATTCTGAGAAATTCGTATATTTTGTATATTGAATATGATGTCTGTTTATATACAGATTACATGTGAGATTGTGTTACAATTAAGATCCCCAATCAGTGGGATAGAAATCAAAGACTGCTAATTACATACTAGATCCTAAAACAGAGGAATAGAAAAAGAAAGTATACATAAATAGAGATGCTAATTGAAGAGCCATGAGCTATTGCCACATCTTCTGGATATTTTGCTTGGCTGGGCTGGCTGGGCTGACTTGTAATACTAACTCATGTATGAGTGCTCAAACCTGATGCAGTACATGATACAAGAAAGGGGATGCCACCTAAGTCTGAAACAACAACTTAAGGGCTGGAACTCTAAGAAACAACAATGAAGAAAAGTAAATTGGAAAAATAAAATGCAATAATTGTTTATATATTTTTTAGACTAGTATTAGTTTAAAAAATTAATATCATTAAATTTTGAAGTAATAATTGTTATTTAGACAGGTCTTATTGAGACTTAACCAAGTATTTAAGACAAGTCTGGGTTCTTGGTGGTCCAAAATTTAAATAGATTAAGTGCTGAAATTCAAATCTGTAAAACTATTTTCTTGCTAGTAGCAAATTTTAAACATCCTTTGAGTAGAAAAGGAATTCCTTTACTTTCTCAATGCAAAATTCATTATTCAACCAACAGATTATTGATTTTCAGGAACTAAGGTCACATGGAGTTGGCTTTGTTATTCTGCTTAAACCATAGGAATATCATTTAAATCTATAATATGATTAGTGCCTCACCATGCAACATAAATTTGAAGCTTAATTCCATTTTCACTTTCTTCTTAGAATAAGGTTTGTTCTTAATCTGAATTCTTCTTCAACATGGTTGTCTGCATGTCTTGAATCAAATTGTATATGAACTTCCAGCCGAGCATCCTTTGGCTGACACAAGACCACTGCGTGAACTTCTTGGCCACACTCCTCCTCAGGTTTGATTGATTTTCCTTTCAATTACTTTTTTATATATAAAAAAAGATCTAGTTATATAGCCTCGTTTCTATTTACTGAGATTCCATCATTGATTTTTCTGGTACATTATAGATATTTTTGTCTAAGAAATGTTTAATGGAACTTCTTGTTGGCAGGACATCACTTGTATTATAATTGTCTAACAAATGAATTAACATACCATTCAGGCATCCCTATAGAAAAACATTGAATGGATCTCAAGCTAATAAAAACAAGATAAAAGAAAGTTTATACCAATCCACATATAATAAAAACATCAAATTAATCTCAAGCTCAAGCTCCAATTCAAATTCTGTAAAACAAAAACATCACCTATTCTTCTTTGTAGTTATGCATCTATGATAAATCCCCTGGTACTACAAATCATAGTTTTAGAAACATATATGTTACTTCATTTTATGTGTATAATCCATGTCTTGCAAGAATCATGTGATATGTCCTTGTCGTATAGGGTATTATAGTTGAAACCTGCGAAGCTAGTTAGACTCATAAAACAATAGTCAATCTGATTGAACTGAGTCTTGATATAATTTTATAATCTCTAAATATCTCATCAATCCGATGCAACTAGGGAATCAATATAGTCAATTTGGTTTAGTCTTGAATTGACTCAATGAGTTCTTGAAGTAAGCATCAAACCACCATGGTATCCATGTGGGTTATGTCATAATAGGGTATGGGTTTTAGTTTTTAAATTCAGACACATGGATACAGTTATGGGTCAATGTCAGGAATGGTTTGCCCATGGCATTATCCATTCAAAGAAACTAGTAGTTATAGATACTAGTAAAAAAAGAAAAAGAAAAAAAAAATGAAGGAAGAATGGTATTATTTTTATATAAGAATGCACCAAATGCATGAATCCATGCTCAGAACATAGATATAAACCCTAAAAATCCGAAAGTTGTCATTTCTCTATCTTGGAATGATTTTTCTAAACTAAGGTTATCTGCACTTACCAAGATGATTTGTTGCAAATTGCATCTCTGTTCCATTTTTTGAGAGTTGATAAGGGTAGAACATAACTCTAGCATTGTTTCTGAAAATCAGGACAATAGGCTTCAATCAATTTGAAGCCAATTAAGACAATGCATACAAATGTTAAATACAATGATAATTTATATGAAGAACCACCCCTGTGAAATACATATCATTGGTAATATGCGCACACAAAGAGCTTAATTTCGTGTTCGCTGTTTATATGTATTTACTTTGGTTGTAGCTTGGTTGGAGTTTAGAACTAGAAGTGAGGAGTGCTAGTATAAGTCTTTTAGGACCCATATTGACAGGACAAGGCTCTGATGATGATGATGGTAATATATGCACAACCGGAAACATTTCACCTAATAACATGTATAAATATAATGACATTCACGTGAAGCAATCATGCAACCTTCCATAATGGCAAGCAACAAACTCAAAATCAAATACAATGCCTAAAGACTTAAAGATTACAATGGAAAGTGAGGAGAGAATTCATACATTACGATGTTGAGAAGTTGATCCATAGCAAGAAAACTATCTGAAAATTCTCTAACAGACTTCAGTGAGCAAAGATCCTGCTTCAAAACATCCACTCTTGCAGCTCCATTGTCCTTGAGAATAAGCTGCTTCACATTATCAACAGCCTCAAGGTTCCTTGCAGCGATTATAACATGGGCGCCACGAAGTGCCAAAACTCTTACTGTCTCAGCATCTATTCCACTTGCTCCTCCTAAATAACACAAATTTTTATTTGAAGTTGTTTGCAATGCGTGAAACTAAACAAAGGAAATGACCACCACAATTGAGAGATTGAATCCAAGTTAGTCAGTCAAGGACCCCTAACCACAAGATCCTTAATACAGAATAACCACTATTGTTTCCAAAGCATTTATGATGTGAAGTAAAACAATCAAGAGACAGAGCAAATACAACAATAGAGCACGATTTGCAAACACTGAATTTACAAAGCACCGAGAGAAAAACAACTATGAGAAAAACAAGAAATAAAAAAAAAGAACAATAAAAAAAAATAAAAAAACAAATGCTAAAAAAAACCCCACCTTAAGGTTCACATATTTCCTCTAAAGAACTAGTTATCTCAAACATTCCCATGAGTGGTAAAAATTTGCCAAATCTCCATCTTTCAAATGGTAGGTTTGTTATGCTTTGATTTATCTTAAAGTAGTTTTTGGATCACCCTATTATGTAATGAACTTTTGAAATTAGCAAATTCATTCTTGTCTTATGGCTGATATTTAGCTATTATAAGGAAGTGCTAACCCTGTGGCAAGTTGAAAGATGGATCCCGATCCTTTGGATAAACAAATCCTTACTGATCAAGATAATCATATATCAAAAGTGATATAGGAAGGGCAGGTAGAGTCAATACTGTCATTTCTAAACTTTAACATAATCCTATTATTTTCAGATGGTTCCTCGCGAGTCTCTTGTTATGATATTATGTATTTGTTAATTGCAGGAGCTTGGCCCACTGAAGTACATTCCAGCTAACCCTTTAAATGAATTTTGGGAATTAAATGAAAGTCAAGAAGAACTTGTCCATATGGTCGGCCTAGACAATTTGGCCTCCATTGCTAAAATGAAAATTCACCATGGCATTATATGGGCGCTGGTGGAGCGATGGAGACTCGAGACTAATACCTTCCATTTTAACTTCGGGGAAGCGACAATAACATTGGAGGATGTTGCCTATATTTATGGCCTTCCCATCGATGGAAGGCTAGTTACAGGTCGTATAATTGCGAGGGTAGAAGAGATGAAACAATTATGTTATGAATTATTAGGGAAAGTTCCTAACCAATCTTTGGACTGCATGGGGGCACAAATAAAGTACACCTGGTTTCGTCTCAATTTTGGCAGATGTCTAGATGACGCATCTGAAGAGATTGTACAACGTTATACCAGTGCATACCTATTCTGCTTAGTTGCCCAACAAATTTATAGCAATACTTCCGGGTCGAGGGGGAACGGATACCTCCTTGAGTTGTTTAGGACATTTGAAAGACATGCATGGGGGCCAGCCTGTCTGGCAAATTTGTATAGGACTCTAGGCAGAGCAACAAGATTGAAAGATGGGATTAGCCCACTTCAATTATTACAGATAATATTTGTACTTTCTGATCAGATGATCTTCATCTTTTATTATGTTTATCTTTTATTGATATATAATGATTTTACATGTGGTGCAGATTTGGGCCTTTTCTCGGATGAAGATAGGGCGACCGATTGAGTGGAGTTGGGATCGGATCGAGTTCACTTTCCCTTTATGTCTGATGTGGCATGAAAGGTTGAAAGGTTTTAATTTGCTTTCAAATACAATTTCTGTCCGTGAACAACTTGATAAGCAAGGGGACAAAGATAATGCGAGTTATTATGATCTATATAAAGTAAATTAAACCCTTATACATAAAGGTGATATTCATTGACTTTCCTCATACATACTAATTATGTTATTTCGTTGAACATCCTAGTTTGTATGGCAGCCCTACGTTCAATATGGTGATCATTTACTTGAATGTGTTTGAGATGAAGAAAGGGCCCTCTTTGGGTCACAGACCGTGCTCATCTATTTTGGGGTCTTCGAGAATCACAATGCATGTAGAATCATGAAACAGTTTGGACTGAGGCAAACTGTTCCTCCTACATGGAAAACCACCATTGCTTCGAGACGATCGTGGTTCAACATCAGCAAGAGATTATCAAGTTAGGAGGAAAGAAATTAACCGTATGTGGGAGGATAGATGGGAAAATATAATTGATTGGTGAGCCTGATGACACTGCCTATCACTCTGATGAGTACCTGGCTTGATATAGAGGAATTACACGCTTGCGAATTGGACGAGGCATGGGCAACATGGATGCTTCAAGAAATGTGGTGGAGGATCAGTCAGCTTTCAAGGTAAAATGGATCCTCATGGAATACTCGCACCTTGTAAATTAATACATAATTGCACGTGTCATATAACCCATGTGGCTTGATGTTTGTGCTAGGTTGGAGCCTTTGTAGAACGTGTTATTGCAGCTCTTGGGACAGTTGATGAAAATGCTGGTCTTATAATCTTAGCCAAAGCTCTTAGATCGGTTCATAGTAAACTCTGCAAATTCCACGCATCATGGGCCGCCGGTTTTGATAAACTGGATATTGAAGAATGTCTAAAGGATGAGACAAATGAGGCACAACAGGTAAACTTTGAAATTTTATATACATTATACCACCGGATTCACTGTTTGTAAACTCATTTAAATGACATTTTCCCTCAATTTGTATGTTACAGGGTCAAGGTACTTGTGGACCTACCGTGGCACCAACGGTCGCACCGACATCATCCGCCGGATTGCCACCATACACAGAAACATCCAGTTATGTAGACCCTTTGCTAGAATCCAATCCAACCCAATTACAAGTCCAAACTCCTACTTCCATTGAGAATGTGTTCCAATCTAGTGCAAGCCAATTGCAATTTCAGACTCCTACTTCTGTTGGGGCTTTGTTTCAATCCAGTCCAAGCCAAGTGCATGTTCAAACTCCTACCTCCATTGAGAATGTGTTCCAATCTAGTCTAAACCATTCCAATCTAACAAAAACTAGGGCCCATGTATCAACTCCAACACTAATGCCCGAACAACATGTGGTTTCTTCTATTAAAAAAAGGGATATCAATTCCATTGTGGCACGTGTGAAGGGTTTGGGAAGGAAGAACAAAGCTATCCCCACACAGTTTAATCCATATCAACTCACTCGAAAAAGGAGTAAGCTCGAGCCAAACCCAGACTATGCCCTTACGGATAAAGACAGAGCTATAATGAATCTCTTTTGGGATCATTATACAGCAAAGTAAGATATTAGAATTCAGTTTTGAGCATTGATGGAATCTTATAATGGTCGCCGCTTACTTGTTATTTATTTATAAATGTAGGAGGTCATGGATGGATACATGGTGTCAACCGGTGAAGCCAAAAGAATTGAGGGGAACGTTATCTCCAAATTGGATGGATACACATATAAGTAACCGCATATGTTCCTATGTAATCTTTAAAATGCAGTGAAACCATTACTTTAGTCTTCTAAAGTCACCTGACACTATTTTCAGATCATGGATGAATGGTTCAAGAATGTTCGTGAAAAGGCGACGGACTCTCATTTTTTTCCATCAAATTTGGCGGTGTGTATTTTTTGAAACACATGTGTTAGAATTGGCAATCCCAACCAATGACTATGTTATGCATTTCATTTTGTAGGATTTGTATATTCACAGGGCCGAATACCTTTACTATACTGCATTTGGAGTGGAGCCATTCCTGGGTCGTCGGTTCTCATAAATTCGTACTATGATCTTTCCCATCGTGCGTAACAGTCATTTCTTCCTCATAATCGGGTTTGTCGATCGTGGAAGATTTGAGTACTATAATTCTATCATGGGACGCGATGGCGACCGGCCCTTTGCAGAGGAGTTTGTAAGTTTGTTCTATCATTTTTAGCTTATATATGATAATGCCACACATTAAACAGACCATTTATGATAACTCACTTTCAGTGATTTTTTATTCATTGACTTTTTTTTAGTAGTTTGTCAAAACTACTATTATCTTCTATTGCTTTTAAATTACTTCCTTATTCTGAACAAAGACCTTACTCTAACCCAAATCAATCAACTGTAGTCCAATTTTTTCAGTCCGTACAAGTTATCTTACACCATAACTCCTTTCTTTGTTCGTGGTAATAATAAAATATGCCCGAACTACTTCTAGGAAATAGGTGACTAGCACTTATTCATTTTTTTATATAATTTGCAGACTAAGAAAGGTAATGAATTAAGAGTGCATTAAATGGTTGCAACAGATCATGGAAGGTTGCATGAGAATATATATTTAAATCAGTTTGTCAAACAAGAAGACCTCTGATACCATTGTTCCATCCATATATATTACTTGTTATAATTCTATGCTTCTTTATAGAATATTCTTACTTGAATATAAAAAAAATGAAAAAATAAGTATCATATTCTTACATGTGTACTTTAATATATAGATAGTTAGGCAAACATGTGAGCCCATTTGACTGGATTCATATGCAGGCCTTTTTTTTTTTTTTTTTTTTTAACATTCATCTTATTTCATGGTGTCATGCTTATTCGCTTTTATTCTTTTTGTCCTTCTAAACTATTAGACCATTTTTCTAAAGAGTTGTTTCATGGGATTGGGTTGGGATGACCCCCCAAGTTGGCCACTCGAAGATGCTGAGAATTGCCCTCAACAGGAGAATATGTAGGTGCTAAACCACATGGAATCTTCATGGTTTATATTCTGTTTTCCCACTCATATACTTGATGAATGCCATCTTTCCTTTTGTGCAGCGATGACTGTGGCGTCTTTGTAATGGCCTTTGCTGAGCATGCTGCATACCGACGTAAGGTTGCGTTCACTTAAACTGATATTTGGTACTATCGTCAAAGAATAGTAATTGATTTATATACAAGACAGTGGGAGATGGCAGACATGGTAGAGGACGAAAATGCTTTAGAAACAAATGCAGTGGTGGAATAGAGGAGATGAGTCAATGTATAACCAGGATTGTGAGATGTACTGCTGTGTTTTTTGATACCTTTGCATTGTAATTGTTTTTATTTTGACTGTATCCATTCCATTATTGGCATGTCCATTGTGTCTTAGCATTGATGTAAACAACTGACATGCAGTAAATAACTTATGGTGGATGTTAAACTTGATGGTTGAAGAGAGAATTTCAGATGATGTCAAATGTGTTGGTTGTCTTTAAATATGAATGAGGCTTTAGCATGGATTTGTTTATAGGTAGATATATGTTTTGGTATCTCGAGGGATGTGGCCAGACATTCAAATTGAATGTGCAGTTGCAAAGAAGAAGATGTACAATGTGAATGTGCAGTGTGATTCAAGATAGTGTACTGCCCTGAAAATATGTGCAGATGACTTTAGATGTAATTCATGAGTGCTTCATGTGCAGGTGAAGAGAAGAAGATTTTTCAGTATTTCTGTGCAGGATATTTCAGTTAGTGTACAACACTGAATGAAGGTGTGATGATTTTTTATGTGGATTTTGAACACTTCATGTCACTACAACAACTTGCAGTTTTAGCGACGTTTTTTAGCGACGCTTCTATAAATTCGTCGGTAAAAAATACTGTTTACCGACGTATATAACACGTTGCTAAAAAGTAGACTTTTACCGACGTTTCTCAAAAAACGTCGCTAAAAGTGTGACTTTTACCGACGTTTTTTTTCAAAACGTCGGTAATAGTTTAAATACAAGGGTGAAACTGATAGACTTTTACCGACGAATTCGAAAAGTCGGTAAAACCCAAAATTTACCGACGGTTTCTAAAAAAACGTCGGCAAAAGATCAATTTTACATTTAGCTTATTTCCCAGGGGAAGTGAAAAATGAGAGACTTTTAACGATGAACTTAAAACGACGGTAAAACTATATTTTACCGACGTTTATTAAAAAACGTCGGTAAAAGATCAATTTTGGAATTACCTTATTTTATAGGGAAAGTAGAAAATGAGAGACTTTTACCGACGAATTAGAAAAGTCAGTAAAGCCCTACTTTTACCGACGTTTTATAGAAAACGTCGGTAAAATATCAAATTTACAATTAATTATTTTCTAGAAAAAGTATAAAAATCTACTTTTACCGACGTTTTTGAAAAACGTCGGTAAAGACCTGAATTTTTTCCCACTCCTCTTTATCCCCCTCCCGCCACCGACATTCCTCTTTTTTCCTTTGTCCCTCTCTGCTCGATCTCTCCCTCTCTCTGCTATTTCTCTCTCTCTCTCTCTCTCTCTCTCTCTCTCCGCTCAATCTCTTTGCTCTCTTTCGTTCACGCGGTCTCTCTCTCTCTCTCTCTCTCTCTCTCAATGGCCGCTCCACCTGCAAGGGCTCGAGCCGATTACGATTATCTCATTAAGCTTCTTTTGATCGGCGATAGCGGTACGTGATTACTCCTCTTCCTCTTCTCCTCTCTAGGGTTTCGTTCGTTTTTATTGCTTTCCTCGCCGATTCCGATTCTAGGGTTTGAAGTCTCGGCATTGTTCGTGCCCTAAATCTCGATTCACGTCGTGTTTTTTTTTTATGAGCATTTGATTGATCTGCTATGGAAACTCATCTTGGTCTTTTGATTTGATGTGCTTATGATGTGAGTGAGGAATCAAAAGATGGTTATGGAACTAGTAATGACAACTGCAACAAGAAGAAGAAATCCAAGAAGAAGAAGAAGAGCAACAGCGGGAAGAAGAAGATGGCGGCCGAGCAATCTTCCGCTGCCAAATCCATCCATGAATGGGTCTTCCCCGAATCCTCGGTTGCACCTGTCGATGATTTCCAAGTACCCAGAAGTCATAGATTGGTAGAGCCCCTGATTTTCGAGCTGCACTCTCATTCCATCTGCAGTGATGGATTCCTTTCGCCTTCTGTTCTCGTCGAGAGAGCTCATAGAAATGGGGTGAGCGCATGATTTCTTTCTTCTCTATTTCTCCTCGTCGTTGTCGTCGTCGTCGTTGTTATTGTTATTTTGCATATATTGGTGTTTTTGTTGATTGCCTGAGGTGGGTTGCTTTTGGTTTTGAAGTTAGTGTAAAAAAGAAGTGTTTTTTTACTGTTTTGGTTAGAAATCTGAGGTGGGTTCTTCTCAGTTTTGAATTTGGGTGGTGGGTTCTTTCCGGTTTTGATATTGGTATATATATATATATGTAGGTGCACGAAAATTCACAGATCCGGAGATGGTGAATTCTGGACCTATTAGAGATGTGGTGTGATGCCTCATAAAAGAACCTGAAAGGAGAAGAATGGAAAGAGCAGTCAAAGACCCTGGCTGAAGGCAGCGCAAGGCTCTCCGATGCCTAAGTCAGTATGAGGACGTGACAGTAGGGTAGAGATTTTCAAATGTCAATTGTAAGTGTCTGAGTCCGTACCTTTTGAGGAGACTGAGTCCTCTTTTATATAGTGATAGGGACTCACAGATCGATCGACGTGATTCCCTTAATCGGGGTAACTGTTTCAGTCGATCACGCCCCTTAAATGGTGATAACGGCTCAGTCAATACCTATCCCCCATTTATAGTCGTAACGTTGCTCATTCCCCTTAACATTCGCCGCCTCATAAACCATACAGCCACGTCCCTCGGCCGTTACGCCATGTCTAGGCGACCGAGATTGAGGGGAGTACATCCGAGGTTAGATGCGGCCGAACTGAGGTAGGAGTGAGCTGAGGGAGGTGCGTCTGCAATACAAACAAGTCGACCGAACTGGTTCGGCAAGTATGAGATCTCTGCCGAACTGTGATGCTAAAGCCGAGATCGAGACGAGTTTGGTGCCGAAATACCGCGTATTCCCCTTATTGCTGACGGAGTGGCCCCAATCTCGGTGTTCGAGAAATGCCCCCACACAATTGCCCCCTAGCTTTCGACCCTTGGGAGCTATCTTCCCGAGGTCGGGAGCTATAGAGAGATATCCGACTTCGAACGATTCGTCTTCTATGGGCTTGTCTCTTGATCGTGCTGTGCTGTTATCATCTTGCCTTTTCCCTATGTCTTCGCACCATCCCAAAATATCTTTATGACATTTAAACACCGGTGACACGATCGAGTAGGAAAACAAGACGATGATGCCACGTGTCATGGCTCAGATGGTGGCTCGTGTATAGAGGGATCCGTTTCCCGTGTTTAGCACGTAGAACGATGCTTCGTAAATGGGCGCGTATTTCCTGTGCTTGGGATAAGCAGCCTAAGCCTATAAATAGGGTCCTTCTTCTCCTGATTGAATCACTCTTGAATTTTGAAGTTTGGTATTTCAATTCGAGAAGACAGGTGCTTGGCCTCTATGGAGTTAACACTCGTCGGCGAGAAGAAAGACCTCCGTTTTTACAAGCCTGAAGTTTCATTTGGTGTAACTACAATGGCGGGCTCGAGCTTAATGGGAGGAAATTGCCCCCTAATGTGCTCTGACTGTGCTATCTCTCCTGAGATAGATCTTGATCTCTTGATGATAGGAGATAAGACATCTATGTCAAGATGTCAGAAGATGGCGCAGGATTTATTCTGGGCAAGAGACCTCGAACGCCTCCGAATCGAACTCTGCCCGTATCGTGGAGCTGCTCTTCTACGAAGAACACGCCTTTCAAGAGCAGGAAGATCATATCTGTAATTTTTATGAAGTCGAGTAATCCATTGTATTAGATGTCATGTAACAAAAATGACTTAATAAAAATTATCAAATTTTGTCTGTGGTCCAATCTCTTTCTCCGTGTGTTTGCTTTGCTTGATTATTTCTGTAGCAATAATCTCTTTTCTATATGCCTATGAAGATAAAACCATTTTTTCTCAAATGGGAACTTTGCGGAGCTATTATACCGAACTGGGGCTACTGCCGAGCTGTCACTTCTGCCGGACTGCGGCTCCTACCGAGCTGTCACTTCTGCCGAACTGAGGCTCCTGCCGAGCTGTTACTTCTGCCGAACTGTAGCTCCTTCCGAGCTGCAATCCGCCGAGATACAATCTGCCGAACTTGAGGGACCCTTGGATATCAATTTTTGGATCCGACTTTGGGTCAAATCGATGTCGCTTCATATCCACCCGATGTCGCTTCGCTATCTGCGATATTAAATGCCTCGCCCTGACTGGCGCGGGAAATAAGCTGACGGCACCACGTGTCGACTCTCCACGGGATGCGCAGTCTTTTCCAAGTGGCGCATATGGCGGCTAATCAATAATAGAAACCGCCTTTTACGAATTCCAAAAGGGTGCTGTGTGTATCGAAGCGACGCATGATGGGTTGCCTTTATTGGATGTACCTTCTTCTTACTATAAGTAGGGGAACTCCTTTTATCTTTTCTTCTTCTTTACTCTGCATTTTGCTGTGAAAGAGAAAGGCTCCTTCCGACGAGTTTCCTCACGGAAAAGGCTTTCGATCGATAAGGAGTGCTGTAGGAATCGAGTCCCATCCCTGGCCTCTGTCTTTGTAAGTCTTCTTTTCTTTGCCTTGTTCTTTTTCTGTATCTAGGGTTCCATTTTCCCTCTGTTCTTCGCCTCTGCCCCTTCTTTCTCTCAGAAAAATGGGTGTCTATAGTCATTGGTTAGAATCTGAGGGAGCGTTAAGAGACCTTAGGATTAGGTATCAGATTTCTGACGACGTCTTCCTCAAGGCTCCCGCACCCAAATCCTATATCGATGGCAGCATCTATGATGGCTGGATGCCGTTCCCTTTAGTAGCCATAATAGAGGGCGGGGTTCGTTTTCCCCTTAAGCCCTTGCTCAGGGACTGTCTCCGGGCTTGGCACCTCTGTCCATGTCAGTTGATGCCCAACGCCTTCAAAGTCATAATGGGCACCGCCGCGCTTAATGACATTTTAGAGATCAATTTAGGCGTTCATGATATTGAGGACGCCTATGAGCTGTGTAAGTCAAAAAATAGCTTTTACCTCCGAGTTAAGTCGCGCCGAACGGCATTCGTTCGTGCCCTAGAGGATTCGAACAAATATGCCGGGGACGATCGTCTGCTCGTCTCAGGTAACTGGGAGTTCGGTGATGACGAGCCGATGTCGCAGAGGTTCAACCGGATCCCGCGCCGTCTCGGCATACCACCAAGTAAATATAGCTTTTTTGTAAATTTTCGCTACATCTTATTCTCTGTGGAGCCGACCTGATGTCCTTCTATGTTATAGGTGCGCGCGAGAGGAGAAAGGAGGCCAGACGAGTCGGATGGGTGAAGAACGCGGCCTGGTTTCGGGCCGTTGAGACGTATCGAGGCCACGAAGATAGGTCGGCCTTCGCCCTTTTAGACTACGAGCCGAGATACCGCTCTTACAAGAAGAGCCTCGCACACCGCCAAGATGCCTTAGCCGAGGTTGAGGGAACCGAAATCGAGGAGGTCGATCGGGAGCGGGCTGTAGACGATACTGAGGGCCGAGATTCACCAGGGACTGAAGCATCCACTTCAGGTTCCGACCTCGGGGACGGAAGTTCTCCTACGAGTAGCTCCGGAGAAGACGAGCCAATGGACAAGAACCGCCCGAGACCCCCAGTGAAGAATCTTCGGTCTGCAGCCTTTGGGGGTGTGACTCAAGGTGCTGCCGCTTCGTCCTCCAGGGCTCCTTCTTCCGTACCTTCTTCTTCCAGGCCCCAATCTTCCATGCCTGGTACTGGTGTTCCTCCTTCTTCTTCTGCCCAAACCTCGGGGGTTGGTACCGACGAGGTCGCAATGGAAGAGGTACGCCGGCAAAAGAGAGTCAGAACTGAGGGGCAGTCTGCCCTAACTACTGTGCAAAGGAGGGTTGACCCAGGGGCGACGAGCCAACGGTCTTCAGTGGCGCCCTGGAGGCCGAGCTTGCTGCTTCAGCCAGGAAGACCGTTGACCGTGGAGGACCGACTTGGCGGTCATCCCTTAGTGGCGGCTGCGCTTGGCGACGCTTGTACTCTGCCCCGAGACATGGAGAAGCATGATGAGCTTGACGACGTCATGTTGCTAGTGACGCAAATGGAGTCTGCTCTGAGCGTAAGTTTAGTCTCTTTCGTTTTTCTTCTGTGCTTGACTTCGGTAGTAGTTGTTTAAAAGTTGATTCTCTCTGCAGATTGTGCAAAAATGTCATCTCTCTGTGCGAAGGGTCCAGCGAGCCAGGAAAATCCAGGCCAACGCTGAGGCCAAGGTTGAAGAGTACAAGAAATCTTTGGAGGCCAACAGAGAAAGAATCAGAGAGTATGAAGAAACGTCTCGTGCCATTCTATCTGAGCTTGACAAGGCAAAAACCGAGATTCAAGAAGGAAAGTTGAGGGAGGCTGAGCTCCAAAAGAAGATCGCCGATCTAGAGCAGGAAAAGGCCGAGACCGAATCCAGAATCCGGGCCGACGCCAACAGTGCATATCTTGAAGGATTCCAGGAAGCTGAGGCCGAATACGCGGCCCAAGTGACCGGAGTCAGGGATGATTCATGGGAGATGGGCTGGAAGGCCGCCCTTGAAAAAGCTGGAATCCAAAGCGATCATCCGGCTTTCTTGAATCCCGACAAGTTTCCAAGCTCGGTACCTGCGAACGTCCTGCCTCCTACTCCCGAGGTTCCTCCCGTTGCGGTCGAGGGACCAGTAGCCGAGCCCCTTCACGCTGAGAACGAGGTCATCCAGATAGAAAGCGATGTACCTGTTGCCCCTGCTCTCTGAGTATCTTTATGCATTTGGCAGTTTCTTCTATTCTCTCTTTTGGTTTGTTTTTGTGGGAACATATGTCCCTTTGGTTTGCGAGTCATACTCGCCTAATGTAAGAACTCTTTTTTAATGAAATCCAACATTAAGGCAAATTGTCTTTACGTCTTTCTTAGACCTTAATGTTTACAGACACTATTTTTGCCGAAATGTATATCTTTACCGAATTAGCACACGTAGTAATTTTAGCCAATGAACTAAGAACCCAAGGGAAGCAATTCGGTAGAAATCTTGTCCGAACTCCGCGCTGCTTTTGCTTTTCAAAGCGCGAATTCGGACTCTTTTGTGGGACATGTCTGGCCGGTTCATTCCGGCAGTATAGTCTGTCTCTGCCAGTGATCTGGTATAAAGACCGAGATCGTTTGTGGCCAGAATTTTGTTTGATATGACCAAATGGTTCTTCACCAATGGTGTAGGTATTACCTCGCCAGTGATCTGGTATATGTACCGTGATCTTCTGTGGCAGAGGTCCGAAATTCTGCGCGTGATCTGGTAGGGGTACCGAGATCTTCTGCGGCAGAATCGTGGCACTGAAAGGACGGCTATTGCGCCGAACTGTTGGAGAGTTTGCCGAGCTTTGTGACTCGTAAAAAATCGAAATGTCAAGGAACGAAAGAATAGCTTTATTGATGCTTGAAATTTCGACTACAGATCAGAAATAGAATTTTTTGAGGTGAGCGGCATTCCATGGCCGTGGTAACTGTTTACCATCCATGTCCTCCAATTTGTAAGCTGATTGACCCGCTGCAGAGATCACTTTGAACGGTCCGAGCCATGTTGGCGCAAGTTTGCCTTCGTTTGGATCTTTGTCTGCTGGCAGCGCCTTTTTCAACACCAGTTCCCCAATGGAGAACTTTCTTTCCCGGACTTTTTGATTATAGCCCCTAGCCAATTGCTGCTGGTAGGCCGCTAAGCGAACGGATGCAGCTTCTCGTCGCTCTTCGGCCAAATCAAGCTCTCGTCCAAGATTAGCATCGTTCTGGCCTAGGTCGAAGAGTTCCGACCTCAATGTCGGAAGTCCGATCTCTAGGGGTATCACAGCTTCGGTACCATAGGCCAAAGAGAAAGGCGTCGCCGAAGTGGAGCGCCTTGGAGTAGTCCGATAAGCCCACAGGACACTCGGGAGTTCTTCAACCCATCTTCCCTTTGCTTGGTCGAGTCTTTTCTTAAGGCCATCGAGAATGACCTTATTAGAAATTTTAGCTTGACCATTGCTCTGCGGGTAGGCTGGAGTGGAATAATGATTTCGGACCCCTAGATCTTCGCAAAATTTTTTGAAGAAGGCGGAGTCGAACTGTGTCCCGTTGTCCGAGATCAAAACTCGAGGAATACCAAACCTGGTGACGATATTCTTCCATACAAACTTTGTTGTGTCTTTTTCAGTGATGGACGAGAGCGGTTCTGCTTCTATCCACTTTGTAAAATAATCAGTAGCTACAATTAGCCACCTCTTATTTCCTAATGCTCGGTGGAGAGGTCCAACGATGTCCAAACCCCACTGGGCGAAAGGCCAAGGGCTGGAGAGCGGGCTCAAATCCTGCGTTGGTTGATGTAGGGAATGTGAAAATTTCTGACACTTCTCGCATTTCCTAGCATATACCTGAGAATCTTTTTGCATGTATGGCCACCAGTAACCCTGGCTGAGAGCCCGGTACGCTAGTGACCGACCTCCGATGTGACTTCCACAAATCCCTTCATGGATCTCGAAAAGAAAGTCCTCGACTTTGCTTGGGTGGACGCATTGAAGGTAGGGGCCTGTAAATGATTTCCGGTAGAGCTTACCCTCTGGAGATAGCCAAAACCTAGTAGACTTCAGCCTCATTTTGTGAGCAGCAATTCTGTCTTCCGGAAGCTGATTATCTTTGAGGTATGAGATGATCGGGTCCATCCAACTTGGGCCGAGATCGACACAAAGTATCTGACGGGCTAGGTGAAGCTGAATACTAGGTTTCGCTAATGATTCAACCTCAATGATTCTTTTTCTTCCAGCCTCAACGGCGGATGCCAGATTAGCTAAGGCATCTGCATGGGAATTCAATTCTCTGCCGACCTGCTTCACTTCTACTCTTTCAAACTTAGAGAGGTGCTGCTTTGCAAGAGTCAGGTAGGCCGCCATTCTACCATCACGGGCCTGATATTCTCCGCTCAACTGGCTCGTCACCAGTTGTGAATCACAGAAGACGACCAGATGTCGTGCCCCCAGAGTTTTGGCGCTGTCAAGTCCTGCAATCAACGCCTCATACTCGGCTTCATTGTTGGTAGCTTTGAAATCAAGTGTCAGGGCCTGCTCGATGACTAATCCTTCTGGAGATTGGAGGACCAAGCCAGCGCCAGCCCTTTTAGAAGTCGAAGATCCATCGACAAAAACCTTCCAAGCTGAATCGAGGAACTGTTTCCAAGATTTTTTTTCTTGAAGGTCGGTGTCGGTGACATCACTGGCACTCTTATTGTCCCCCAGTTCGGTTTCGAGTTGGCTTGGTGCCGAACTAGGAGAGATGAACTCTACTAGGAAGTCCGCTAGTACTTGAGCTTTTATCACCGTTCGGGGCCGATATTGGATATCGTATTGGCCCAGTTCGACTGCCCACTTGGAAACCCTCCCAGAGAAGTCTGCTTTGTAAAAAAGTTGTCGGAGAGGATATTCCGTTACGACGGTGATCGTATGAGCTTGGAAATAATGGGAGAGCTTGCGGGAAGCACTGACAAGGGCTAACGCGAGTTTCTCCAATTGCAAGTACCTGGTCTCGGCATCAATGAGGATTTTGCTGGTATAGTAGATAGGCTCTTGCCTTGTCTCCTCTTCTCTAACCAGCACCGAGCTCACCGCGTGATCGGACACAGCAAGGTATATATAAAGCACTTCTCCCTGTTTCGCGGTTGAAAGCAGGGGTGGTGAGGAGAGATACATTTTGAGCTCATGCAGAGCTCGGTCGCATTCTTCTGTCCACTGGAACGAGGAATTTTTCTTGAGGAGTTGAAAGAAAGGTCGGCACTTATCCGAAGATCGGCTGATAAAGCGGTTGAGAGCAGCCGCCATGCCCGTCAATCTCTGGACTTGTTTTGTAGTGGTAGGTCCTTGTACTGCTTGGATAGCCGTTATTTGATCTGGATTGGCTTCAATGCCTCGTCTGGTGACGAGACTCCCTAGAAACTTGCCGGAGCCTACCCCAAACGCGCATTTTGTTGCGTTCAGCTTGAGCCGATATATTTTCAAGATGCCAAACACCTGGCGTAGGTCGGCTAGATGATCCTGGGACTGTTTGGTTTTGACGACCATATCGTCAATGTAGACCTCCACTGTTTTGCCAAGAAGGGCCTTAAACATTGTGGTGACCAATCTCTGGTAGGTCGCCCCCGCATTCTTCAGCCCGAAAGGCATCACTTTATAACAGTAAATCCCTCTTGGGGTTATAAACGCGGTTTTTTCCTCGTCGGGGCCGTACATCGGGATTTGGTGATATCCCCGATAAGCATCGAGAAAACTCATTCTCTCATGTCCCGCGGTGGCGTCGATCATCTGGTCGATCTTCGGCAGAGGGAAGCAGTCCTTTGGGCAGGCTTTGTTGAGGTCGGTGAAGTCTACACAGACACGCCAGCTGCCGTTTTTCTTCTTGACCACTACGGTGTTAGCTACCCACCTTGGATAGTGGACTGCTCTGATCGCCCGGGCTTGCAGCAATCTGTCGACTTCTTCGGCCACTGCTTCTGTCTGTGGGATCCCAGTCCTTCGGGCCTTCTGGATGACCGGCTTCTGTTTGGGATCCACATTCAAATGATGGCATAGCACTTCGGGGTCGATGCCGGGCATTTCATTCGGGCTCCAAGCAAACACTTCTTTATTTTCAATTAAGAAGTTCAAGAGCTCGGACTTCTCAGGCTCACCGAGCTCGCTGCCGAGCAAGAAGTATTTCTCGGGATCGCTGGGATCGATGTTGACCGAGGTTAGATCTTCAACACTTTTATGCTCGGGGGCGCGGCCGACCTTTTCCAACTCTTCTTCGAGTTCGGCCATGTTAACCTGCTGCGGCTCTGCCTCCCCTGGGACCACGGCCATCAAGCATTGCCTGGCCATTTGCTGGTCGCCCCTTACCGTCACCACCTCAATTTTGCCATCCTTATTCTCTAAAGGAAATTTCAGTTTTTGGTGGTACGAAGAGGGTATAGCCTCTAACTGATGCAGCCAAGTTCTCCCTACGATGGCATTGTAAGGAGACGGTGCGTCCACCACAATGAAGTCTGCCATGATGATGGCTCCTTCGACTTGGACTTTCAGGGGGATCTTCCCCTTTGGATACACTGGTTTGGCGCTGAACCCCACAAGGGGAATTCTTGCCTCCAGCAGATCTTCCTCTTTGAGACCCATTCTTTTGAAGCAGTCGTAATAGAGGATCTCGGATGAACTGCCGGGGTCAACGAGAATCCTCTGTACTCTGCAGTTCTTCAGCTTCAGGGTGATAATGAGTGGGTCATTGTGAGGGAGTTGGACGTCTTCCAAGTCCTTTTCTCCGAACCAGATTTTTGGCCTATCCTTCGGAGCTTTTTTTGTAGCTGGCTCGAGCTCGGCTGATAGGACCTGCTTGCCGTGGGAAGCCTTCCTCGCCACAGCGCGAGATTGGTCGTTCCCCTTCGGAGCACTCCCCTTCGGTGCAGACGCCAAGTGAATGACGTTGATTATTCTCTCGGACTCATCACTATCCCGATCTTCGTTTCGGCGAGGATGATGCTCCTCGCGTTGAGTTTGGTTAACTCCCTGGCCACCCTCTTTGATATATTCTCGAAGATGACCGTCTTTCACGAGCTTCTCCAGATGTGACTTGAGGCTATAACAATCCTCCGTCATGTGGCCGTTCTGCTTATGATAGGAACAGAACTTATTTTGATCTCGGGTGGACGGATCAGCCCTCATCGGTTGCGGCCACTGAAAGTATGGTCGCGTTTTTATCTTACCAAGGATCCTATAGATTGGCTCCTTGAAAATTGTGTTGACAGCAGTGAACGCCGTAACGCGCTGCTGTCCCTCTCTGTCGCGCGGAGCCCTTCTAAGCTTGTTGCTACCCGCGGAAGGTGTATACGGAATGGCCGAACTGGAAGGTTTTCGGCCGTGACCGACATCCTCCCTCCGAGGCGACTTCTCCCTCTTGGAGAATTTTGCTTCTCGGGTGAAGCCAAAGCTTTCCCGAGCTCGGGCATCATCTTCTTCTTGCTCTATGAAGCGATTTACCCGGGCCATGAGAGCTTTCATGGAAGCTACAGGGTTCCAGATCAGGTACTTACGGAGCTCATTGCCGGGAAGTAGAGACTGCTGGAACGATTTAATAGCCACTTCTTCAGTGGCGTTTTCGACCTGACTGTAAATCGTCCAGAATCTCTTGGCGAATTGAGTAAGAGACTCGTTCGGCCTCATCTTTAGCGCCATAATGTCAGCGTCGGTCTTGGGGATGATTCTGTGTGCTTGGAATTTCTTCAAGAAAGAGCCTTGGAGCTGTCGCCAGCTTGTAATCGACTCTTCTGGAAGTGCACAGAACCATCTCAAAGAGAGATCCCCCAGACTGGAAGAAAAGACTCTGCAGTTAAGGTGACCGAGGTCTCCCCAAAGCGACATTCTTTGAGTGAAATGCCGAAGGTGTGCTCCTGGATCCGAGGTTCCGTCATACAAGACGAACTGTGGGACGATGAACTTCTCTGGGAGAGAAAATTCTCTTATCTCCTGCGAGAAAGGAGATGTACCAAGGTTCTCCGCGTCGCCGACATCCAATTGTTCGCGGGCGAATCCGGCCGCTTCCATGTTGCGCCGGATTGTCTGTCTGACTTCTCGGGTCAGCCACTCCTTCATATCATTTTTGTCGTCGAAAGTGGATTCTTGCTTTCTTTGGGAGCAGCTATCCCCCGAGCCTTCGATGTGATCTCGGGAGCGCCTCTTGCGGTTCAGGTGCTGCCGCAAATCATCATGGATGACCGGACGTACGACGTTATTCGTGGAAGCCTTTTCCACTTCCCGGAGCTGCTGCTGGAGCTGATAGATTAGCTTATCCTTTTCTTGGATAATCAGGTTCTGGGTCCTGATATCCGCGAATGAGGATGTGTGTTCGTCACGCGCCTGGTATACGACCGGCCCTTTGCCCTTCTGCAGCGATTTTGGTGGAGGGTTGTTTTCCGTAAGAGGCCTTGTCTCCTCCATTAAGGGTGAGACGGAGCCAGAATTGTAGCTCTCCACCACGACCGGGCGTTCAGCACTTTTCTCATGTTGAGATACGGCACGGGACGTTCCAGGACGTGCCGTCACGTCTCCAGACTTTGTCTTTCCACCTCTCTTGCTCTTTGGAGGCATGGTGTAAGGGAAGAAGATTTCTGAGTAAAGGTGTTTACTTCGTTTCCCACAGACGGCGCCAATTGTAGGTGCACGAAAATTCACAGATCCGGAGATGGTGAATTCTGGACCTATTAGAGATGTGGTGTGATGCCTCAGAAAAGAACCTGAAAGGAGAAGAATGGAAAGAGCAGTCAAAGACCCTGGCTGAAGGCAGCGCAAGGCTCTCCGATGCCTAAGTCAGTATGAGGACGTGACAGTAGGGTAGAGATTTTCAAATGTCAATTGTAAGTGTCTGAGTCCGTACCTTTTGAGGAGACTGAGTCCTCTTTTATATAGTGATAGGGACTCACAGATCGATCGACGTGATTCCCTTAATCGGGGTAACTGTCCCTCAATCGGGGTAACTGTTTCAGTCGATCACGCCCCTTAAATGGTGATAACGGCTCAGTCAATACCTATCCCCCATTTATAGTCGTAACGTTGCTCATTCCCCTTAACATTCGCCGCCTCATAAACCATACAGCCACGTCCCTCGGCCGTTACGCCATGTCTAGGCGACCGAGATTGAGGGGAGTACATCCGAGGTTAGATGCGGCCGAACTGAGGTAGGAGTGAGCTGAGGGAGGTGCGTCTGCAATACAAACAAGTCGACCGAACTGGTTCGGCAAGTATGAGATCTCTGCCGAACTGTGATGCTAAAGCCGAGATCGAGACGAGTTTGGTGCCGAAATACCGCGTATTCCCCTTATTGCTGACGGAGTGGCCCCAATCTCGGTGTTCGAGAAATGCCCCCACACAATATACATATATATTTTGGGTGACTACTCATTGGTTCAGACATGAATGAAACGAGTAGACAGTCCTTAAAGAAATGGATTCCTTGGAGCTTATTCCCTGTTTAATGGAAGGTGCCTAACAAGTGCATGCTTATGGTTTTGGTTTCTGTTTATGTTTTCATCTCCCATTATCATACACCTATCTGTTTGATGGAAGGTGCCTAACAAGTGCATGCTTATGGTTTTGGTTTCTGTGTATGTTTTCATCTCCCATTATCATACACCTATCATCTTTACAGTGCCAAATTGAAGCCAATGAATTAGATGAAAGGTGTAGGGGTTTTCATAGAGAATGATAAAGTTGGTTGCATAGACAAATGCAAGGAGGGTAGAGGGGCCCCGACCAACTAGCAGAGAAACTGAGTCCTTAGTGCGTAGACAGACCCAAATAAAGCGGCTGGTGGGATTTGAATAACTTAGCCTTTTCTTTTTTCTTCAACATCCAAGACTCAGCTCCATACACCAAAGTAGGTTTCATTATCATTTTATAAAATGCCTCTTTAATCGAAGTTTCACTAGAGGGATTGCATAAAACTGCATTAGCTTGTCCCCAGCTTTACCCACCAAACACCGATCCTAGCTATTTGCGATTATCAACTGGAACCAACCATATGGTTCTATATTTGTTCCTAAGCATTGAGATCTATCATACTACGGTAAGTTATTTTCATAAAACTGTCTTCAATGGCCCAGTAGTTATATAAAAAATTTAGAATGCTGGTCAAATTTCTCTACATTGTCTCTGTTTCTTATTCTGTTCCCTAAGAGGGTTTTAAGAAGTTTAAGTCGTGTCAATAGTTTCAACAGATTCTTGTTCTCTTTACTTATCTATAGACAAGACTCTCATCAAATGGACATGGCAGCATCTAACTTTTAAGCCTGCAAGTAAGATGGTAGGCCTTGCGGTAGCTTTTCAGAAAAGAATATTTGAGCAGGACTATTCATTCACCTGAAATGCTAACCCCAATTCCAAAAGATAAGGTATTTCGACATAATCTAGATTAGGGCTCACCAAAAAGAAACTTACTTCTTAACCTTTGAAACTTCAATGGTATTCATCTGTATTAGAGTGGATCTAAATTATGTGCTTTGGGAATGCTGTTTTAGTTATGATACAATTGTATTTTGACAATTTCCGCACTTATGCCAGTATACTAGTCAATACCAATGCCTTAAAATCCAGACAGGTGGGTGAACTGGTGGAGTGAATGGTTTAGTCTGTCCTGGATTGACTATATGGTTTAACCTGGGTCGTATATGTTATAATAAAGTATAATGAAGTTCCAAAAGTAGATGCTGCTAAGCAACGGCCACCTTTTAGAGCTCCACAGAAGCTTTACTCGCATGGAATAAAAGAGTAAGCCCCTCATCTGGCATGGATCTTAGTGGCATGATACTTGATTGATAATGACTAATTGTCCCATTTATCTTCTGGTAGCTAGCCATTGTAATTTAGTTATGTTCTGTGAGTAAATATAACAGGAAAACAGTTTATGAAAATTTGTTTACAACTGAAAAAAAAATAAAAAGAAAAAAAAGAACAAAAAGGTTGTGCTGATATGACTAACAAGCAGCAGTTTTTTTTTTTTTTTTTTTTGCTTTCTGTTGATGCTTTCTATCAGAAAATGTGACTTACACAAAATAATCTTGGCCGTCACTTGTTCAGCAGTTCATGTTCCTGGTACCAGTAGTTGCTACCCGTGTCTCCTGACATGGCCCTCCCAATTCCTTTTGAAAATCTGACCTGTACCTTCTCATCTTTTAAATTTCTAACTGCCATTTGCTTTCCTATTTTAGTATGTTTGGTGGTAGTTGAGGCATATGAAAATCATATGTTCTTCGTTATCTCTTGCATAATCTCCTCGAACGGTTTAAGTTTCTGTGGTCACAGAGATTGAGAAAAATGCTTGGAATCTGGTTGCTGTACTGCTTTGGGACCCTGTATAAATAAGAAGTGTGTAGGGTCCTATGAGCACCCTTCCCTCTGAAGATCTAGTGTCAGTTCTTCTCCACTTCCATTTCTAAGTGTCCTAAAATATTGATCTGTGTAACTGTGCTTTCTGCGGAAGATATCTTATTGCGGTGGGATTTCCTAACAAATTAATTTATCTTTCCTCCATGCCTTTCAATGATTTGTCTGTTTTCCATACATGCTCATGTGTGCCTTTATTTGAAATAGTTATGCACCATTTTTTGGTGTCCATTTTTTGAAGTGCTCCTGGAAAATTGATCTCCATGATGCAACCTTCTGTAGCATATCCATATTACTACAGATGTTTATCTGAAGCATGAATCATTCCCTAGAGGAAAAAATATAAATTGATTTTAAGGGGGATGTTCACTTGTGCATCTTCCTACACTTGCAATTTGTTAATTGTATGTAATGCATATGAATGCCTCTGGTGCTTGATTGAATTTTCAAATTCTGTGACTTATCCTCAAGTCCTTTGTGTCAGATGCATTCACGTTCTGTTGTTGTGCTTCTCATTCAGTGAAGATTGAAGCTAGAAACAGTTTCGATTTTGTTGATAGTGGGCCATTGTTTGGCAATATTCCGCGATCTTGTTTCTTGTCAATCTAACTTGGGATTATTTCCTTGCCTTAAAAGCATGTCTTAAAAATAGTTTTGTGCCTATACAGGTTGATTGAAGATTGCTGGAATGAGAAACCTTCGAAGAGACCAACATTCAGGCAAATAATTGATCGACTGTCTGTCATTTATAACCACCTTGTCCATAAGAGCCGGTGGAAGGTCTCTCTCTCTCACACAGGCGCACACTAAGCTTTGTTTTGTTTTCTTTGCACACTACAGGTTAGACCTCTTATGTGTTTCCAGAGCCTTGAAGCCATGTTTAAGAAAGATCACTCTGATCCAAGCAGTCGAGATGGATCTTCTTCTCGTTCTATATGAAGAATCCAAAGAGAAATCCTGGCTTACTTTATACCTCAGTGATATTATTGATTCCATTGTGTCATATCAGATTGTACAAGTTGATTTTTGTGGTTACTTGGTTCATCAATGTGAAACAGATACATTTTCTTTTCATTTCTATGCCATCATGATGCTGAAGCCTGTTAGAACTTAGGAGTGGGAGTAACTGTGTAAAGCATGTGTAGTGGGGGAATAGTGCCGGCTAAAAAAATGTTGGTCATTTTATTTTTTTTTTATTTTTCTTTTTTCTTTTACCGACGAAAATAAAACGTCGGTAAAAGTCATTTTATTTTTATATTTTTCTTTTTTCTTTTACCGACGAAAAGAAAACGTCGGTAAAAGTCATTTTATTTTTATTTTATTTTTCTTTTTTATTTTACCGACGAAAATAAAACGTCGGTAAAAGTCATTTTATTTTTTTTATTTTCCTTTTTTCTGTTACCGACGAAAAAAACCGTCGGTAAAAGTATTTATTAAATTTTTAGAAAAGTAAAATACTTTTTCCGACGTTTCTAAAACGTCGGTAAAAGCCAAATAATCGTCGGTAAAAGTTCAATTTTTGCCGACGGAAAAATATTTCGTCTGTGAAACCTTTTGCTGACCTTTTCTTACCGACGTTTTACTAACTTTTGGCGACGAAAAATTTCGTCGCTAAAAGTGCAGTTTGTTGTAGTGTGTGTAGGTGAATAACTAAAGAAGGTGTGCAAATGTGAATGTGCATATGATTTAAATGCATGTACAGCACTTCGTGTGTAGATGTGGCCTGAGGTGTGAATTGTGAATGTGAGTGTGCATTTGTATAATGGAAGGTGTTAAATGTGAACCTGCAAGTGATTTAAGAATGAATACAACACTTCATACGTGCACATGAATTAAGATGGTTCAATGATAATTCTTCATGTATGGTGAATAGAAGGAGTCATAGTTTCTGAGTGTGCTCTTGTAAGATATACATTATTTATGTTGTAAGATTAAAATAACAATTGTGAATGGGAAATTCCATGTGTTGGGCTTTCACCTTATGACAGTGCCAGGAGAGGAAGATTTTGTCGAGGCATAGAAAGCATCTCATAAAAAAAATTAAAAAACTTTAAAAAAGAGTAAGATACACATTATGAATGTTGTGAGATTAAAATTACCATTAGCACCATGTGTTGGGGTTTCACCCAAATGACCCTGTCAGGAGAGGAAGGTTTCCAAAATGGCACAGAAAGCATAAAAAAAAAAAAAAAAAGAAAACAAATGCTGAAGTAGTATATACATTATAAATGTTGTTTGGTTAAACAACAACTGATGAATGGACAATTCCATGTGAGGATCATATGATCTTATCAGTTGATATATGTTGTGATCAAATGACACAGAAAGCATCTAATAATAATAAAAAAAAAAGGACCACCAAGTAAGAAAAAAAATATGAACTAAAATATACATTATCATGAATACTTCTTGGTAGGTAAATTCACATTTTGAAGGTTGTGATTAGGAGAGGAAGGCGTCAAAAATGGTAGAGAACGCATCTCATAACAAAAAAATGAAAATATGACCAGATACAGATTTTGATACTGCTTAGCTTAAGTACACATTGTGAAAGGACCAATTCTGTGTTCCATTTCTTACCAACAAGAGCACATTGAAAATAAACAAACTAAGACTGAATGCCCAGCCACAAAAAGTGCATGCATATCCATCATAAGACTAAACATTGTCTTAGAGACTCGTCAAGCAACTGCTTCAATATATACAACATGTATCATCTGTTTCTACGAAGTATTCACATATAGACACATCTAGACAGACAATATTACAAAAGGTTTTGAGCTTATTGGTGCACATAACTACTGTCGAGCAGGTGGGTAACGACATCTCTTTCGATTATGCCCAATCTGGCAACAATTGGAACACGTGACTTGCCGCTTTTGTTTGTCCTCTGTACGAATTCTGTTATTTTTGGGGCAGCCAGCTTGTCGTCGTGCATGTGGAGGTAAGACGCAAAGGTTGCTTTGAACTTTCCATTGGTGGGTGTCTCTGATCACATGGACGATATCGTTATATGTTAACCGATAAACATCGCTTGAGAACCAATGCTCACAATAATCATATGGATCAACTCCTCTCATTTGAATTGCTGCCACTGCATGCTACATGGAATACCTAAGACATCCCACTTCCGGCAAGAACACAATCGCAAATCAAGATGCACCACATCAATGTATTCAGAAGAGTGAACTTGGTATTTGAATTGACTTGCGGGTCGGACTCCCAACCGACGAGAGTATTCGAATTCTTTACTCAGTATTTTCTCGGCATACGGAGTAAGTCTTGTGCGTAAGTCAAGTGAACTGCGATGGCGTAACTCATAAAATTCCATTAATTTGCATCATACGGCCTCCACTTGTTTTGTGATTGGATACTCCCTAGCCTCTTACAATAAACTGTTCGTGCATTCTGCAATATTGGTTCTGATCATGTCATATCGTCTCCCTTCTACAAATGCATTTGCCCAGTGCTGCGGCCTAATGTCTTCAATCCACTTGAAAGCACCTTCGTCCAAATCCTTTATTTCAGCCATATACCTCTCATAATCAACCCGTCTATATGATCTTGCAGCATTCTAAAATTTCACCATCAGAGCCTCGTCCTTGTACTTCTCTTTAAAGTTTGCTGGTATATGATGCATGCAGTAGTTATGACTAGCGTGAGGAAAACGTTCTTGGACAGCTCGTATAAGGCCTTTTTGTCTATCAAATACAATGGTCAAATTAGGAAAGGGCCCTAAGTTCACATCTAACTCAGCAAGGAACCATTCCCAAGTATCTCTATCCTCTATCTCGGCTATGGCAAAAGCGATGGGAAATAACTTACGGTCTCCATCATATGTCACGGCAACAAGCAAAACTCCAGGGTATTTTCCACGAAGGTGGGCACCATCAACAGCTATTAATGGGCGTAATGAACTCTTGAAAGAGCTGATGCTTGAGCTAAAAGCCCAAAATAACCTCTTGAATGAATCATCATCTTCCCTGATCAGATGAGAAACGCTACCTGGATTTGTCCTTTCTAGTTCAATGCAATAGTTAGGCAGAATTATGTATGAATCTTCATAAGAACCATATATTTCAAGCAATGCTATCTCTTTTGCTAGCCAAGCTTTCCTGTAGCTGATATGGACGTCATACTCTAATTGAAAGTCTGTCACAATTTCTTTTGGAGTGTAACTTGTATGGAGACGCAGTCGTTCTTTTATCCAGTCAGCAATCAAGGCTGATGTGAACTGAGAATGTGCGAGTCCCATCATTGGCTTCGAACAAGTATGTTTTTCAGAATAAGTTCGCACAATAAACTCAGGACCGGACTGTAGGATAGATCCATGGATGCGCCAAGGACATTGATGATCACCACACCTTGCACTTAATTCTGTCGTAGACCTTTTCACCCAATGAAGCTCAAAATTACTGTACATTGCAAATTTTCTCAATGCAGTCCTAAATAATTCACGAGTCTGAAATCGTCTCCCATTCCACATTTCATGAAAAGATGCCTCATGATGATCCACACCAATATGGTCATCATTAGGAACTAAAGTATCAATAACATCTTCTACTCTCACAACATTTGATGCATGACCCAATCCTTCTTGTGCATGCGATTTTCTACGTGGTCCTATGGCATTTTGCAATTCATATTCTCTAGGGTCAACATCAATATCAAATTCATCTTCATCATTTTCAGCCCCCTCATCCACTACATTGCACCCTCCATCAAAACAAGGAATTTTGATGCATGACCCAATCCTTCTTGTGCATGAGATTTTCTACGTGGTTCTATGGCATTTTGCAATTCATATTCTCTAGGGTCAACATCAATATCAAATTCATCTTCATCATTTTCAGCCCCCTCATCCATTACATTGCACCCTCCATCAAAACAAGGAATTTTGGGTAATGCATCCGTTTCCATCCAATCCATGACAACTTCATCCCTTATATTAGAGAATTTTCCATTTTCATCTTCTGCAAGATTAATGGGAGCTATTAGATCTTCAAGCATGGCCTCCACAAATGGGTTATCATGAGGTACCACAGGCATGTTTAGGTCAAACTGGCTTCGAATAGGAGAAAATGAGACGTCGCACCTGCATAGCAAACAGTAAATCATATATAAATTACATAGTATTATCAAATCAGATGTGTAGCGAACCAAACATGTAAACATCCTCTCTTATTGAAGGGTCACCTGTATCCTTTTCACCATTGGGAAAGTTTGTAGTAGTTGTATATGTCATCGAATTCCCCTTGCGTGAATCACCATGTCATTTAACAACTAGTAACATAACTAAAACAAGATATTAAACAATAGACGATTAATACATTTTTTATGATGGGTTGTGGTGGCACCTGTTCAAATTGAACAACGGTCTATTACCTCGCTGGCTGCTAGGTCGAGCGTATGTAGACCTTAGATGTGATGGTTGTCGACTTGCACTTGCTTCACTGTCTGTATGCAAATACATAAATATAGCTTGACTTCCATTTTGGAATAATCTGAACATCCGATGGAGATCATCATCACCTCTTATGGTTATGAACGTGAAGCTTGATGGAACGCGCTCCTGCCGAGGGTGCTACCGGGGTCGGCGGACGTGGGAGTCCGTCGGGTCCGGCCCTTTCGCGCCCGGGGGGCTGAAGCGTGCATCAACATTTCTTTGTGTGGGTGTGCCAGATTTTCTATTTTACTTGGAATTGCAAGTGGTAATCCGGAGATCAACCTTCGCAAGTAAAAAGGAAATCAACTTCTTTCAAGTTTTCCATTGCACAAATATTTAAGAAAAGAGACATTTTCTTGGTTTGCCGTGAAAGGCGATTTTGTTTGGCATTTATAGCCGATTTTGGCGTTTATAGCTGATTTACAATTCTCATCAATAATGAAAGACAAGATGATTTTTGTCTCTTCTAGAAAAATACAAACTACAATGAAAAGCAAGAAAAGGAGGATCTAACTTTTCAGGAGATTGTGGGGGACTCGTTCAGATTGACGGTCGCAAGCCATGTATGGGCTTCGCCATCATCCATGCAGATGAGAACAGAGGATGCTCTTGATTCGCTTGGCTTGGCTATAACCTCAGGTTTTTAGAGGACAAAGACCAAGAGAAGGTCCTATGTCCAATAAAAAACTAAGTAGACGGGCTGAAAAGCCACGTCTAAGCCATTGGAGGCAGGAGGAGAAGGCGAAGGACCTTGGGGGGGAGGTACCCCCCAAGGGACTTTTGTCACCTTGTAGTGGTGGCCGGTGCAGAACTTCAGCATAGTTTTTCTCTCTTTTTCTTTCTCTGGATTTTCTGTGTTTGATCCGTCTGGATTCGATTCTCTTCTGGATACGAGCTCTGGATTCTTTCCCGATCTGGATTTCAATGGAATGCTCTCCTATTTATAGGCTTTTGGTAGCCATTTAAGAGAGCTTTTATGGGCTTTAATTGCACTTAAGCCGCATAAATGGAGGAGTTACAGGGTTTAATTCCTTTATTTCGTAACTCCTGGATCTTGGCTTCTGATTCGCCGATGGAGATTGAGGGCATTTAATCGCCTTTGATCGCCATGATGGGAGGAGTTTCATGGGTTAAATGCCATGAATCAATTGACTTGTAACTCCCAAATGCTTGCTTCTGATTGGGCCGTCCAATAGAATGAGTTAATGACTGCCATAAAGCTAGCCACTTAACCACATTAATTGGTCGCCGAGCAGTCGAAGAGTCGCGGGCCGTGCCGTGTCTTCTGGAATTCTTCTGGCGATGATCATCGATGGATCTTCATGCTGATCGACATCGGATGAACATGTAACTTCAGACATTGATAGCTAAGAGCGGGCCGGTGACATCTGTCCTGTCGATTTTTCGATCGATCGGGCGGAAAGCACACTTTTTTGGTCAACCGGTTGGCGATCAATGTTGATTTTGATACTTTTGGAGGTTGACCCGTGATTTTGACGGATGTCGAAGGATTTGGCGCCTCAAAAGTATGAATTTTGGAAAGTCCCAGGGGTTGGAAGCTTCGAATCGCGAAAAACGACGGAAAACGGAGCTCCCGGGGCGAAACCGGAGATTCCGGGCTTCCAAGGTCGCGGGCGACCCTGGGCCAGGGTCGCGGGGGTCTGCGACCCTGGGGGAATTTTCCCCTTCGGAGCCCGTTTTGCGGTCGTTTTGAGGTCTTTTTCCTTCGTTTTTTCTTCTGTATTTTTCTTTGACATTTTTGCTCATTTGTTGGCCTTATTCCCTTGTAGAAAAATTGATAAGAATCCTTGCAATTTGGGTTGCAAAGTTTCCAATTTTCCAGGAAAGCCGAAGACTTTGTCGCGCAGGGTTGCCGATTTTCCGTCAGAAGCTGAAACTGGGTCAAACGATGTCCGAATGACCTGAAATTTGAGGTGGAGCCTCCTGAACAATAAATAAGACCAACCATAGGCTTTTGTTTGAGTTTTGAAGCCGTATGGGGTCTCGTCGCCAGTAGGCTTGATTCTGCCGCGAGGTAGATGTCGCGCTTTGATGTGCGGTCAACCGATGTCCGATTGACTTGAAATTTGATAGGGAACCTATTGGAGTCATTTTGAGATGATCCACAGGCTCTGTCTTGGAAACCATGGTCCCGGGGAGCTTCGTCGCCGAGAGGCCTGATTTGGCTTCCGAGAGTCAAAGTCTGGTCAAATGTTGTCGAAATGACCTGAAACTTGACGTGTAGCCCTTTGTAAGCATTTTGAAGCTGCCCATGTGCTCTGTTTGATGAGTAATGGTTTCGGTGATTTTCGCCGCCGAGAGGCTTGATCTAGCTGCTTGAGGGTTGATGTAGGGTCAAACGTTGTCGGTTTGACTTGGAACTTGACGTAGAGCCTTTTGGATGCATTTTGAGATCATCCACATGCTCTGATCGGGAATTTGATGTCTCCGATGCTGTCGTCGCTGAGAGCTCCTGTTTAGCTGTCGGAGAAGTGAAGTTAGGCCAAATGTTGTCGAAATGGCCCGAAACTTCATGTGTACTCTTCTCTTGGCTATCTTGAAGGATCTTGCAGTTTTTATTTGATTCTGACAAGATCTGGTTTTTTGGAAGCAGCATTGCCTATTTTGGTAGGCTGCGGCTTCATGTGGCTTGAAGAGGCAAAGTGACATTTTTAGTACCAACAAATGCTCCCTCGAGGTACAACGACGAGTTGCTGAACCTTTGTAGTCGATGTGCCTCGAAGAGAATCTTTGAAGGAGAGTCTCTGTCTTGACCAAGAGTCTTTGAGCATTTTTTTTTTTTTTTTTTTTTTTGTAGAGTGGCATTTTGAGCTTCCGGGGGAATTTTATGGTAGTGAAAGGAATCACACACCATCTCGAGGCAAAGTTTTGAAGATGACATCAGGGATGTGGATTTGGGTTTTTGTTTTTGACCTTGTGACCTAACAAGTTGTATGTGGCAGGTTAGGGGGTCGGGTTTTGGTTTTGACCTTGTGACCCAACAAGTTGTATGTGGCAAGTTGGAAGATCATGATTTGGTTTTTGGTTTTGGTCTTGTGACCTAACAAGCTGTATGTGGCAGGTTAGGGGACCGGGATTTGATTTTTGGTTTTGGTCTTGTGACCTAACAAGCTGTATGTGGCAGGTTAGGGGACCAGGATTTGATTTTTGGTGAAATGTCAATTTCAAGATTTTTGCTCAATTTGGTATATGAGGCTGGATGGTTTGATTTTTGGAAGCTCATGGGGCTCGCAATTCTTCTTCTCTCTTTTTTTTTTTTGTTTTGGTGCCTAGGTGGCCAAACCTGGCTCATATGGACTAACCCATGGGACCATAAGCTTTTGAAATGGCTTAGATCTCATATGGTGTCATTTTTGTAAAGAATATCTAAAAATATCTCTTTTGGATAGAGAATATCTAAGAATATCTTTAATTGGAGAGAATCTCTCATCTTCCCTTTATTTTGGAAGAGAATATCTCAAGGAATATCTCTTTGGGAGAGAATATCTCAAATCCCCTCCTCTTTGGGAGAAAATCTCTCTAATTGCTTTCTTTTTTGGAGAGAATATCTCAAGGCATCTTTCTTTTAGGAAAGAACCTTTCTAATTCTTTTCTTTTGGTAAGGTTACTAATTAGTAACACTTACCTCTTTCTTTTCTCCTTGTTTCCTTCTTTGGTTTGCTCTCTTCTATAAAAGCAAAGGAAGGTAGTATCTCTTGCTCTTATTGCTTTCTTTTTGCAACAATCTCAAGAGTGCTTCAAGACCAAGATTTCTTCTTCTTCAAAGATCTTCAAGCTTTTCTTCTTCTTCTTCTCCATCAATGGCTTCAAGTAAGTTTCTTTTTCAAGAAAACTCCTTTCTAGAAAGTAGGATGGTAAAAAAGAGAAGGTCTTTTCTTTTCTTTCTTTGTTTTTTTTTCACGTGTTTCTCTTTTCTCTCTCTTTTTTTTTTTTACACGTTTTTTTCTTTTCTTTTTTTTTTCGTTCTTTTCTTTCTCCCCTTTTTTTTTGAGAAAGTTTCTTTTTTTTTTGCTCATCATGATAATGCGTTTTTATGTAAATCTAGATGTTCATGCATGTACTTTTTGTAGATTGAATTTGAGAGCATGATAGCATACCTGAAAATCTTTCCAAATTTGGGAATTTGGAGCTCGCAGCGATGTTGAGCCCTTCTTGATTTTGCGGAGATTTTGAGGTTTCGAAAGTTAGGAGTTTCGAAGCTCGCAGCGATGTTGAGCCCATCTTCAAACTTTCTATTTCTTTCGGGGTATTTCCCTTTTCTTCGGAATTGCCCCGGAACCATGCCAAAATTTCGCCGGATTTTCTTTTAGCGAAATCCTGTCATTTTGATGATGATCTTTTTTTTCTTTTCCAACCTTTGCAAGTGGTTCCTCCAGAACGAACAAGGGTAAAGAGCCTGCTACAAGCGTACCTCGTCGATCCGCCAGATCTTCTAATGTGGCCGTTCAGCAGGCCTGGGAGAAGGTCCAGTATGTGGAGAGAAACTTGGAAGAGTGCGACTCTCTCAACAGAGATGAGATGAGGCAACAACTGATCGCTCTCAAGAGTGAGGAATATTATAAGATCATGGTAAGCAACCGTCCTTGGGTTATGGACGATCTGAGGGTTTTGCCCAAGCCTACCTTCTTCTTTGGAGATGCAGTTCCTGACGACGTGACATACCAGAGGAGGTGTTTTTAGTTTTCTTACACAGCTGATGGTGAGAAGAGAACTGTGGTTACCCGGTCAACGTTTGATCGTACTATCTCGATCATGAGCCTTTCTCCCACGTGCTCTAAGAAGGAAGATCCTCCAAGCTGGGTGAAAAGGACCAACGTGATCAAGACCGGGGTTTTTGTTGGCGGTCCCTCCGGATATGCGGAGAAGTCGCCTGCCCAAATGGACATGTTGATGCCAGCCAGCGGCTATCAGGGCTCTGATTATCCGTCGTCGATTTGGGACCGGTGAGCCTTGGCGTTTTTAGCGGTGACGGCAGCAATTGGGTGAAGCGTTTTCGACTTCGTGGCCGTTTCAGTGTTGACTCCGATTGGAAGTCGTGGACTGATCGCGTCCTGCTGATTGGTGGCACCATTTTGAAGGAAGCCAGGATATTTGATGCAGTCCGCGCTTTTAGGGAGACCGTGACTTTTTCCGATGATGCCTTCATGGCTATGTTGGAGTCTTTCCTCCCTCAGACCAATACCTTCGTTGTCACGAACGGTGAGATTGGTTTTTCTCTGAAGGAGCTGAGCGCCATTACTGGATTGCTCATCCTTGGCAAACTCTATGAGGAGTTCATGCCTATTGACAGCGTCCTTGAGGAGCAGTCAGAGGAGTTCAGGCTTCTGTATTTTCAGCTCGTTGCCTTCTATGACCTTTTGAAGGAGAAGGAGGGCTCGAAAGTCAGGTCCAGCAGTTGGAAGAGTTGTGGCTCTTCGTTTCCTAACTTCTTTGACGGTGGAGAACCTTCTGATAGCATGACCCGGGAAGACAGGAAGAAGACTTCGGCCATGCAGGAAGAGTTGAAGGGTTTCTTCGCGAGCACAGATGCCATTTGTTCTGACATTGCACTGCGGAGAGATCTTGCTATTTACCTCACTTGTTGGCTAGGTGAGGCTATTTTTGCTGGAGGAGATGGAACACACATCAGGCCGCATTGTATTTTTCCGGCTTGTCAGATGGCGTTTGGAGAGCGGCTTGCTTTGGTGCCTACTCTTTACTCCTACTTGTGTACCGAACTGCAGGCTGCTGCTTTTTTGGTTCGGCTTGGGCTCCCTATGAATAGGGTATTTTCAGCCCATATCTTTTATTCGTGGTTTGTATACCACTGTCCTGGCTTCCACCAGCTGGGTGCTGCACAGGATGATGATCCTCTGATGATTCGATTGGCTAAGGGAAAAGCCGTATCCGAATCACTTTTGTTTGTCCGCATGAGGATCCGACGGTTCAGGGACGTCGAGATGGGGCAGTCTTCAGTTAAGCTTTCTCCGGAGTTGCGGAAGAAGGCTTTTGATTTTGGAGCCTCCCGAGACTCTACCAGAGCAGGGTCGGGAAGGCATTACTCTTTGACCAATGCAGAGAAGGAATGGCTTTTCAGCATACGAGTCGGCACGATGGTGTACCGTAGACATCTTTTCATCGACATCCAGCTGTATGTACCTTCTCGCTTTGCACTTCAGTTGGGCTTCTCTCAAGGCGTTGTTGGAGCGCCTTCGAGTATGTGAAGCGTTTTGGAGGTTTGCAGGATGGCAGAAATGCATGGGCTTTTTATAGTGCTGAAGACACTACTGCCACGATTTCTTATCCTGAGTTGTCGACTTTCCGAACTGCCGGCTTCACGAAGTGGTTCGCGGAGAGCTTTTTGGCATATCGGGGGCTTTCCAAGAAGGAGCTTGATGTAAAGCTGTCTTCGGGGAAAGGTACTGGAAAGTCGGATGGCGTCCGGCGAGAGGAAGTTTGGGCCTTCCTTTCTGGAGAGAAGCACAAGATAGGCTTTCTCGGTGACTAGGGCGTCATTGGTTCTGAAGCTGTTCGGGAAGTACCTGATGAGGCTTTGGAGCAGCTAGAACAGGAGGAAGCTGAGCTCGACGCTTGGATGCAAGCGGCACAGAGGCGAGCTTCCGTGGAGTCTACTGGCAAGAGCAGACCATCCAGTGAGCAGTCAAGTGGGAGACCTGACTCTGACAGTGGGGCAGGATCTTCTAGGAAGCGAGCCCACAAAAGTAAGAGGAAGAGGAGTCAGCGTCACACGGGGCGGGACGAAGACTCTCCTGATGTGGAAGTCCCTCTCACTGTCAATGAGGAGGTGCCAGGGGAAGCTGACGAACCTCCGGAGAAGAGGATTCGGGAAGAAGAGACCATCAGTGAAGGTATGATTCTTCCTTTTTCTTTTTCTGCTTCTTTCATGGGGCTTTCCATGTTCTGATTTGTTTTCTCACCCTACTGCTGCTTTTTTTTTTTTAGCAGAGGATGAAGACTTGGCGATGCCTGAGGTTCCGACCGATGAGGCGGTGATGGAGCCGGTTATGGTATCTGAAGAAGAACCGAGGGACTCTGGAATGATTCCAGAATCTCCAATTGGTATAACTTCTTTCGCTTTCTCTCTTTTTTTTTTTTTTGCCTGCGACTTGATTTGCTAACATTTTTCTTGTCAGCTGACTTGCCACAGGATTCCGATGACTTTGAACCATCAATGGACGCAAATGTTGATGATGCTTCCGATGAGTTCATGGAGGAAGAGAGTGTTCCGCCAGTCGTCGAAGAAGGTACTTTGTAGTGATGACCCTGATGAGTTTTTTTAACAGGATCATATTCATACCTTTTTGTGTTTCATTTGTAGGTTTTGAAGTGACAGAAGAGAGTCCATCGCTTTCTTCAGAACCAGAGCAAGGGATGCCAGAGGTCGATCCGGAGGTAGAGACTCCTACAACCAGTTCTGACGCGATAGAGGAGATACCTCGTACTGAGATTCCTTCTCCAGTGGCTCCAAGTGGAAAGAGTTCTTTTGTTACTCTTCCAATGGGACATGACATGAGCAGCCGATCA